>CP136060.1:66507894-67757894 GCA_032464435.1 Aegilops umbellulata | reverse complement strand
TACTACGACTCGCCTATAGGTAGCAGGTATTCCTAGTAACCATGCCATTATCATGCTGATGTCATGTCATTTTTTCTCCTTTTTTATTAACATTTTTGTTTATTTTCTAAATATTAAAAAAGTTATATTAAGAAACAAATTACATAAAATAATTAAAGAATGGTAATCTTGTATTTGAAAATTATTAAGCATATATAGAAAAATCTGTATAATGTAAATGAAAAATGTACAATATTAATCAAAAAGAGTAGAAAATGTTAATCATGTGTGTGAAAAAAATGTCACACATTTCAGAACAAATGTACATTACATTCAAAAAGATATGTATCCATTGTAAACAAAAATCTTGTAATTTAGAAAATGGCTCATAAATTTAATAATATGCATGTTGCAACTTTCAAAATTGTTTTCATGACATTTTCAAAAAAAAATTGTACAATGTAAAACAAAATTGCATAGTTCAGAAAAAATAATTTATCATTGAGAAAATATTCCAAGGTTTATTAATGCTTAACACGTATTCGAAACATGTTTTTGTAAAGAAATGTTAAACATGTATTTAAAAATGTATAAAGTTATAAACAAAATGTTTTACATGTCTATGAAAAATGAAAAATGTACAAGGCGTATGAGAAAAGGGGACATGAAAACATATATTGGAAAAATGATAATCGTTTATTTAAATCATATATAGCAAGACTTGTAGATTGGATGTATTTGAAAAATGTTAAAAATGTGTAAAAACATGTTCATAATGTATAGAAAAAATGTGCAATCCGTACGAAAAATGTGGATGGGTGTTTAAAAAAAGGGGAAAGTGGGGAAAGCAATGAAAACCATAAAAAGGTGTAAAACTGAAGAAATAAACAAAAAAATTAGAAAGTAACAAAGAAAAACGAGGGAAAAAAAGAAAAGGGAAGAAACCGAAGAAAAGATCAAAATCCGTAGGAAAAAGGAAAATCAAAAGCTGTAAAAAAAAGAGAAAACATGCGGAAACGTCTACTGAAATTGGATAAAATGGAAAGATAAAGACAACAGAAAAACAAACTCGTGCTGTGCTACAGTGTTGGTAGGCCTGCTAGCGGTTGTCCGTAGGCAATTCGTATTAGGAATCAGTACGGGCGGGACATTGCCCTGACGACCAGAGCGAGGTTGCGAGCGAGGCAAAGCGAACACTCGGATAAGATTGGGCTGGTCCACGTGACGGAGAGCGTGGGCAGTGGTTTGCCACTTGGTGCTTAAGCGCCGGGGAGGACCTCTCTATGATGTGATGAAGATACATAGTAGTAGTTTTTTGCATGTGGGCTGGGTGCAATACGGCCCAAGAGTCTCTCTTGCTGTATCGCGGCTGTGTGGACAACCATACCACGAGGGTGATATCCACACATGATTGGGCTCAAAAATATCGTATCTGCAGTGTAAAAGAAAATTTGACCATAAGAATTGTAAGTGTGCGGATGACACTATATTTATGTTTGAAGCTGATGTGGTTAGTGCTAGAAAGTTTTTAATAGCCTTTGCTTGTTTGAACATTTGTGAGGTCTGAAGATTAACTTTGGTAAAAGTGAAATTTGTTGTTTTGGTGAGGTTAAGGATAGGGAACATATGTTTAGATATGTTTTTTTACTTCTATAAGTGGTGATCTGCCCATTAGATATTTAGGTATTCCTCTACATAATGTCAAATTAAGAAATAATGACGAAAAAACTGGCTACTTGGCAGGGTAAATTTGTGGACTGTGGTAATAAATTGAACTTGCTTAGATCTTGTTTAACTAGTATACCCTTATTTTATGATGTCCATGTTCATTTTGCCTAAGGGCCTTTACATAAGTTAGAATTCTATATAAGAAAGGGTTTTTTGGTAGGAGGATGATAAGTCCAATAAATATAGCCTTGTGTGCGGGAAAGATGTGTGCCAACTTGTAGATTCAGGGGGGCTTGGGGGTAGTTGACCTTCAAGCAATGAATATTTGTTTATTAAGTAAATGGCTTTGGAAATTAGAAAATAGTGAAGGGTTATGGTAGATTGTTATTGGGAGGAAATACCGCGGTAATAATTTGTTGGCTAGTATTAGGAGAAAACCGGGTAAGTCCCATTTTATGCAGGTCTTTTAAGCTATAGATATATCTTTCATAATTTTTGCAATAAGTCTGTGGATAATGGATTAAAGACGTGTGATAATTTTTTAGGCTGTATAATGTAAACACAGGTTTTAATATATTTGTAGCTTCAATTTTTAATTCTGGTTGGAGAGCATTAAGTTTAGGAGATCTTTGAGAGGTTATTTATTATTAGATATTTGGATGGGGTTATAGAAACTTTGTAAGGGTGTCGTTCTAAGCGAGGAAAGAGACAAATGTGGAAGCTTACGGGTTCAGGTAACTTCTCGGTAAAATCTTTACTAGTGCTTCGCATTGCTGGTTAAGTTGTTCGTGGACGTCCCAGTTCTTAGTCTTTGGTTTGCTCTTTGTTGTCGCTGATTCGTAGATGTTACTCCCTTCGTCCTATAATACAAGACGTTTTTACAAGCTAAATCCCTCCGTTCCGAAATATGGGACGGAAGGGAGTACTTTTTTTTAGATGTTACTCCCTCTGTGCTATAATACAAACGGAGAGAGTAGTTTGTAAAAACATTTTATATTATGGAACGGAAGGGAGTACTTTTCTGTGACAGTTCTGGTTCAGGTATAGCCGAGATCTTACAATCGTTCTCTCTCTATTCGTAAGAATGGAGTTAGAAGTAGTTTGTTGGTGTTCGAGTTTTGATAGACTGTTTTGCTGGGATGTGTGGGATGCTCCCGAGATATGATCTCGATGAACACTCGATGGTTGGTGTGTATTATTCCCTCCGTTCACTTTTATAAGTCGTTTCAGACAACTGAAAATAAACTTGTTTGCATGTTGTCTGAAATACCTTCAAGGCTTTATAAAAGTGAACAAAGGGAGTACCATTTTTTCAGAAAGAGAAAAAACGCGGGGAAACCCCTCAATTCGAGGGGCTGTGATTCTTTCTTTTCTTTCAGGACTTGTTTTATTGTTTATAGTCTTCTCGTGTGGTGCAGTGGGGTGTTTTCTCGTCAGTCGGCGCGCACTGTTGTTGCCAACCACCCAGCCATCCATCCTACGAAACGTGTGCCAAGGAAGCCAACTCCACCGCGCGACCCTATCATGTTCGGCCCCGTCCGTTTGGGGTAAAACGGACGGCCGAGCGCGCGGCCTCAAACGGACAAATGTCCGGATTCCGTCCTTTTTCGATCCATCCCCTGTCCAAACTTGCGCTCGGTTTGGGGTGAAACGGACGCGCGCGGACGGCCTGGACGCACGCCCTTGTCCCCCCCCCCCCCCCCCCCCGTGGCCCGCCTGTTGGGAACACTAGCAGTCCCTCCGCTCCCAACGCTTTCACCCTATCTCTCCCGCCCCGCCCCGCCGCCGGCGCCGCCGCTATTCTTCGGCCGCCTCCTCACCGCGCAGCCTCCGGTCGTCCCTACCAAACCACTTCTCGACATGGCTGCCACCACCCCCGTGCTTTGGCCGTAGTTTTGGCCGTCGATCGGAGGTTTGGCCGTCGCCGTCTTTGCCAGCCGCAGAGGGGACAGGACCGCCGACGACGCACCACGGCGGCCTCAGCAGCTTCCGACGAGAGCTCCAGAGCGGCCAGTAGTCGGCCGGCAACCACCCCTGCTGCGTCGAGGTGATCATCGCGGCCTCTTCGCCACCACGACCACAAGGTGTTCGGCATTTTCCCCACAAAGGTATGGACAATGGAGACGAGTTTTTCTTCCATCACTTCCTTTGTTCATCGGACGATTCATCGTCGGATGATGAAGATCTTGTGATGGCTGCACTGGTCGTTCACGGCCACATTCAACGGCAGCTTCCTCGGTACAGGGGGTCAGCCCCTGGCCGTGCTCCCAACCTGAACCGCAACAGGGAGAGAGGCCACGCCCTGCTCTATGCTGATTACTTTGCTAACACCCCGCTCTTTAAGCCGGATAAATTCCGTCGCCGTTTTTGAATGGTAAGGCATGTGTTCAATCGTATCCGAGAGGGAGTGGTTGCTCATGACCCATACTTCGAGTGCAAGACGGATGCCCTTGGCAAGCTTGGGTTCTCCTCTTACCAGAAATGCCCCCCGGCCATCCGCATGCTTGCATATGGAATTCCAGGCGATCTGGTGGATGAGTATGTGCGTATGAGTGAGACAACATGTCTGATGTCAATGTACAAGTTTTGCCAGGCTGTGATCGAGGTGTTTGGCCCAGAGTACTTGAGGCAGCCAACTGTCGCTGATACAGAGAGATTGTTGGCGACCAACGTAGCTAGAGGCTTTCCACGCATGCTTGGCAGCATAGATTGTATGCACTGGGAGTGGAAGAACTGTCTATTTTCTTGGCAGGGCCAGTACAAGGGGCATGTCAACGGGTGCAATGTCATATTAGAAGCGGTGGCATCGCAGGATCTTTGCATGTGGCGTTCTTTCTTCGGCATGGCAGGTTCTCACAATGATATCAACGTGCTGCAGCGTTCTCCGTTCTTCGCGAGGCTTGCAGAAGGCCACTCCCCACCTGTCAACTTTGAGATCAACGGCCACCAATACACCAAGGGATACTATCTAGGAGATGGTATATATCCTCAGTGGTCAATTTTTGTGAAGAGAATCTCGAAACCCCATGGTGAGAAGAGAAAAAGATTTGCCCAAATGCAAGAGAGTGTTAGAAAGGATGTGGAACTCGCTTTTGGTGTGCTTCAATCCCGGTGGGGTATCGTTCGAAACCCTACACTATCATGGGATGAAATGAAGCTTTGGGAGGTGATGACTGCTTGTGTGATCGTGCACAACATGATCGTCGAGAACGAGCGTGATGAGAGTATCTTCAACCAAGGATTTGATTATCAAGGTGAAAATATTGAGCCCCTACACCAAGACCCGGCCACATTTGAACAGTTTGCCCAATTTCAACGTGAGATGCGTGATTGGCACACTCATTTGAATCTTCAAAATGACTTGGTTGAGCACGTGTGGGATCACATTGGCAACCAATAGATGTATTGGTCCATTTTATGTTCAGTCAAGACAATTTCGATTTGGTTGTAAAACTATTTTATTAAAGACAATTTCAATTGGGTTGTAAAACTATTTTAATTTTCAGACATATATTTCGGTTGAAAAACTAGTTTTGATGAAAATATGGGCATTTTTGGCCCTAACGGACAGGATGGGGCAAATAAATGCGGCTGCACGCTGGGCGCACGGCCACCGCATCCCAGGACACGCCCGAACACGATCCCAAATCCCTACCCAAACGGACAGAATCCGGATGAAACGGACGTCCATTTGGGGTCGCGCGGTGGAGTTGGCCTAAGAGCATCTCCAGCCTTTGGCCCCCTAGGAGGGGCTAAAAATCGCCCCCTGGGGCCGCACCGGCGCTAAACCGCGCACTGGGGGCGTGATGCCCCCCAGTCGCGGCGCCCACGTTTTTTTGAAAAAGTTAAATACGGCGCAAACACGGCTCAAATTTAATGCAAACATCGGCGAGTTCATTCAAATTTAAACATATTTTACAAAAAAAATAAAAAAACTACTACGGGCTGCCCCCGCCATCTCCATCGCCGTCTACCTCGCCGCTTCCTGCCGCCCGCCTTTGCAGTTCTACATGCCGAGGAGGCGGTAGAACCGCGTGTAGTCGTCGCCGTTGTCGTCGGCGGCGGCGTCCCCGCCTCCGCCGCCGCCGTCCCTGCTGCATCCCTCCCCCGGTTGGCGCGGCGGGTTGGACAGTCCGGGGGCGCTCTCGTTGTCGTCGCTTTCGACGATCACGATGTCGTGCTTGTCCTCGCGCCCACGCTTGCGGGCAGCGATCTCCTTCAGGGCCCGGCGCTGCCGGACCATCTCGTCGCGGAGGTAATTGTCCCGCGCCCACTGCAGGGCGTCCTCGTCGGAGAAGCCGCGCCGGGCTATCTCCTCGTACTCCGCGGGGAGGCCGGGCTCTGGCTTGGGCTCGACGAGGACGAAGCGGCCGGAGGGGGTGGAGTCGCCGATGCGGATGCCAGAGCTGCGAGTGCGCGCGTTGACAGGCGTGTCCTGGGGCTCCGGCTTGACGGGGCGGAGGCAGGGAGAGCCCGACGAGCGGCCGGACGAGGAGGAGGACGCCCCGGGCCGCTCCATGCGCCTCGGCGTCTAGGAGCTCCCACGGCGGCGTGAGAAGGACGAGGGAGCGGGGTACTCGAGGCGCGGCGTGTTGCCGCCCTCGATGTACTCGAGGACGGCCTCCAATGTGCGGCCGGGCACGCCCCACCACCGGCGCCGGCCCTCGGAGTTGAGCCTGCCGGAGGGCACGACGCCGTTGGTGGCCTCGAGCTGCTCGGCGTGGCGGCGACGGAAGTAGGGCTCCCAGAGCAGGCTGTCGGGGACGTATCATGGCCCCTCCCTCGCCGCCCGCGGCAGGGACGCGCGTATACGTGCGATCTCCACACGCCGCGCAGCCCCGGTGGGTGGTGGTGGCACCGGCACGCCGGCGCTGATCCTCCAAGCCCCGGGCACCCGCATGTCCGGCGGGACGGGGTACTCGGCCTCGAAAAAAAGGCGAGCCTCGTCCTCGTGAAGATGGCGGTGCCCGAAGCCATCCGCCGCCGCGCCGTCGCCTGGGAAGCGCTTGGCCATTCTTCTGAACTGAAGACGGCGAGAGGAGGAAGGGGGAGAAATGGGCGCGTCGGCGGTGGAGTATTTGTGCGTGTCTCCGGCGCGCTGGTGGTCGGCTTATGTAGGCGAAGGCGCCGCGTGATAGGCTTGGCCGGCGCGTTACGCGTGGCGTGGTGGCATGGCGGGCGAGGGGACACGCGTCGACTGGCCTTCACCGCGCCGCCCGTGAGGCATTAATGGAGGCTGACCGGCGCGGCAGCGCGCGCAGCTTTGGCATTAATTCGCCGCAGAAAACGAGACGATGAGGACGGCGAAGCGGCGAGAAGAGAGTCGAGTCGCTGACGCGGCTGGCCCGCGGCTCTTCGCGTCAAAAACAATTCGCCCGGCGCCCCCGAGCGACCCACAGCGCGCCGGGTTCGGGTTGGATCCGCCGGCGTCAATTTCAACTCGAGCCGGTGAAAACTAGGCACTTTGGGCGCCATTGGGCCAATTTTTTTACGCCGGCGACCGAAAAATGGCCGAAGGGCCTTCTTGGGGCGCGTGTGGAGATGCTCTAAGACGGATCGATCTGCCGGCGCCCACGGCCACGGACACCAAGCGAAACGCGCACTCACCACGCTCACGGTCTCGTCCATGAAGCAGGTCACGTCCCCGCTCGCGATCAGCCGGCCGGCAGCTGTCGCAACGTTTCCCTCGAGGCTTTCCCGGCTCTCCCGGGTGGATAGATAGATGTATGATGATGTACGTACACGTCTTCATCGTCCGTCCGCCCTGCCGCTGCGGGCGAGGGCCGGTCACCCAGTGACCCACCCAGGCTATCTCATCTTGTCCGGAGGCGGAGGAGGGTCGTTCGGCTACGTCCGTCTGCCCAGGCTAGCCGCCACTGTAGTAGCTAGCACTAGCAGCGGCGAGGACCGTACGTGTCTTCCTTCTCCCTGGGCCACCTGATCGATCGTGCAATCATTCAGGCGGCCCATCGTATCATATGCGGTCAGCCGAAGAATCGATCACATGTACTAACGGAGTTGAAGCATCTAGAGCCTCTCTACGCACTGCCGACGTCAAGGGGGTCATGGTGGTGGTAGGGGTCATGTCACGGCGTAGAAAAAGCGCTAACGGGTGGAGTGGCTGACGCTACAGTTGACGTGCGAGCAGCCTAGTCCGAGCCACTAAGACTTGCGCTTTTACGCTACACCATAGAAAATCGTAGTTGACCATGCAAACTAGGAGTATACAGTATTTTTTATGATACATATTTATTGAGTGATAATCCAGGCAAAACATTGTATAGAACCAGCTGCAGGAGATTCCGTTTCAAATCGCAGATATTTTTCATTCGATCGTTATATTATGTACTAGCAAACTGACTATTGAGCGGAACTTATGTCGTGCTCATCCTCTCAGCCGGCGGGCGGCGGACGTGAACGTACGCTCCACCCGCCGTGACGGGGTGCTTCCGTCGCGTGTGGCCGTACGTTGGCTTCCGTTGCACATTACCGGCTCCCGG
This sequence comes from Aegilops umbellulata, assembly GCA_032464435.1. Lineage (NCBI taxonomy): Eukaryota > Viridiplantae > Streptophyta > Magnoliopsida > Poales > Poaceae > Aegilops > Aegilops umbellulata. The sequence continues at coordinate 67,749,747 of CP136060.1, read as the reverse complement.
AACGGGACAGAGAAGCTGGCCACTTGTTCTCCGAAAAGCAACACGCCACAAGCCCCTAACCTCTACCCGTGACGCACTGCTCGCGATCGACCGCCAGTGTGCCGCTCATGGCCACACGCAACAGCGTGGTCCATCTTGTTAGGCGCGCGCGATCGGCACCGTCCGCCGCCGCCTGCCGATCGACACGGGCACAGCGAACGGTGAGCGTGCGCGAGAGAGGCAAGCAACTGGCTGGAAAGAGGGGGGCTCACATGCTCCTGCTGTGCCAGTAGCAGCTAGGTCGCCACTAGATGCCGTACGTAAGTAAAGCGGCCGATCAAGGCTGGCGGAGCGAATCCATGGGGACGCGGGAGGGCGGGTACGGCGCCCCTGCGTGCCGTCGCTGTAGGCGAGGGATGGGTTGGCACCGATCGATCGTGGCTGCATGTGTGTGGCTGGGAAGCAAGCGTCCAATCCGACAGCCATGTGGGATGGGCAAAGGGGAGGGACGGGACGAAAGCCATCGGCCGCTCGACACGGGCCGTGCAACGCACACATGCGCCCCCGGCCGGGAAAGGCATCGTTTCCTACGGCGCGAGCTGTGCAGATCACGCGTCTGGGTCCGGCTTCTGCCCGGGGCGTGCCAACTTCGGCAGAATCTGGCCGGCGTGTCCGCCCGGCGATCCACACACGGCGCGATCCGGAAAAGCTCCGGCATCTCATTCGCATCACGAGCCCCCCGCGCCCGCAAGGATAACACAGCACAACTACAGACTTTTTACATCAAACACGGAAGGGAATCAGCATAACGGGCATTACATATTTATCAAGGAAATGCATGCACAGAAAGAAAGATGCCCAGGCTTTCTATCAAAACGGGAACTCCAGAGTTGTGATGGTAATCGAATAAACCAATAGATCCGGATACACATGTAAATCTGCCTCATTCCTATTTAGCTACTGACACTATCGACCATTTATACTTCCCCCTGCTACCGTCTAAACACAAGACAAAACAGTAAGCACTGTATTTGATACACAAAAAAGATTTAGTAAGAACAAAGACCAAGATAAATAAATACCATCTTATGATACATGAAACAGCAGATTCACACTTACACCAGCAAAAAGAAATCAAGGTTACTTACTGATTAAGCACAGAACTATTGTTGCCTCTGTCTTATTGCTCTTGACATTGACAAGCTCTTGTACCTTCCTCCCTCGTCACAAAACTACTATGTGCCAACCCTGCCCAAGTTTTATCTTCTGGCAGGGTTCTCCAATCCCCCTTTTCTTGATTCTCTGCCCTTAGAAGCTGGCTGCTGATTATCCCCACATATCAACACTTTCTTCCGGCAAGGTTTTATCCATGCAAATATTACATTTCATCATCCATGTCCATGGGCAGAGTTCCATGGAAACTGTAAAGGTTAAAAGCAATCTGGTTCCACACCCTCTGGTTCTTGTAAGGTATTTCCTTAATAACATCACGCAGCTAAGTAATAAGGCATCCTCCAATGTCTATGTGGGACCGAAATCCAACCTCTCCCACTTGAAGGACCTACCAGAATTAAACCGCAGCAAAGCTCGCATGAATACACAGACACAGACACACACTGCTGCTATGGCAAGCATTGAATGGATGTAGGGGCGAGCAAGCAATCCTCGAGAACGCATAGGGCGTCTTAGCAAGCCAGACTCCAAAATGGCGCACTGGTTGCAGGATCTTATTTCCAATGCTTGAATCCCAGATGCATTATTCGCACCAACATTCCCTGGTTGATCCATATGAATTTCACCTTTGTTGAGCACAATGGTAACCTGGCTATTCTTCCTGTCCATAAGCTTTCGCGTGACAAGTTCATTGTATGAGCCGTTGTTCCTGAACGTCGCATACACTTCAGGAGATAGCCCTTCATCGTCTAGCACGGAGTGCCAGCAGCTCAAACCAATCTGCAGTAATAACAAAAAACAGAAGAGTTATCAATGTGAAATACTAAGAAATAACTATGATAAAGAGAGGTTAAATTATACAGGGCTTACCTGTTGAGGATCATCTGTCAACGCATCAACTATATCCTCTGCATCATCAATGGATGCAGCTAGATGTAATGGAGTCAAACCACCAGGGCCAGGATAATTTGGAAGGAAAGGGTACAGCTTGGAATTGTCAGGGCAAATTACAACAAACTGCACAAGCAAATGCACCATGTGGCTACTCTTCCTTTTCACTGCCCTGTTCAGAAGATGAATCTCGGAGAGCATCTCCAGAGTCTCATGTGATAACTCGTCACTAACCATACTTCTCTTGGTAAGAATTTCGAGCAGTGTTTTAGTGAGGGAGCACCAGTCCCGCTCATTTGAAAACAACAGAAGGTGTCTGAACCGTGCAGTAGAGAACTGAATCAACTCTGAATGAGAAACATCTGATTCGATGGAAGGTGTGCATGCAGCAGCCTTCTGAAAGAGCCAGCCAAGTTCATTAAGAAAATGCAGAACTTGATCCCTTGGCTTTAGCCGCCTAGCATCATGGACCTGATCATCTGGAGAGACATCAGGAAACCGCGAATCTTCAAGTTCATCTTCAAGGTTTCTTAACTCCTGACAGATGCTTTTATTCGCAAAAATAACAGGGAAGCTGTTTCCTCTGAACCTGTTGTCAACCTGCACGTATGAACATTCAAAGTTATAATCACCTTCCTAGTGCTAACTAGAGTAAATCTTTACATATCTAGAGCAACCGAGGTACAAAGTACAAACCTCAATAAAGCAACGCCCAAGTGTAAGACTTGGTTCTCCCGGTAAGTCAAAGGTCTCAACTCCTGAATCATCATATATGGTACCCGGATACGCTGAACATAGTACCTCTTTCGATATATACTTCCCCGCGCTGGTGCAGTGGATCCTGCAAAGATTCAGAGTCAATGGTCAAGCAGGAACCAATTACAATACCCGCAAAAAAAAACTATTTTACAACAGGGAACTTACTGGGTGCCCGGGATCGTTAGATTACGGCCCTTAAGAACAAGGGAGGTCTTTCTCCCACCAACAACAGCAATTGGTGTCACAAGGGTCAACTCAGGGGTATTCCATGTTCTCCATGATTTTGAGAGGCGGGTCATTCCTGGAATACAAATTTGATATCAACCGAAACGAATCCATAGTCAAAACCCATCGAAGAGTGAGCAGGAATAGAGAAGAAAATTAACACACAAATAGTAGTTATGTATACCATCTTTGTACGACACCAACTGGTTGTCGCTTCGAACTAAAAACCTTCCTTTTCTCCAGAAATCCAAATCAGAAGCCTGAACTAACGAGTTTACTCGCTGGAGGAAATTTTCTTCAAGCTGCATTAAAAATCATACGATGTTAGATAAATTTGCAACAATTCTATTGCATGCATTCGTTTTTGCTAGCGTAGCAGCAGACTTACTTCATCCCATGCAATAGTTGGCATTGACAGATACATGGATAGTACAAGGCAACCAGGGCGAATGTAACCCTCCATTTCAGTGGGGCTGTGTTTCAGCCAATTTACAACCTAAGCAAGGAAGGAGAAACATTTCAATTATATGGTGAGTGAAATGCACTGGAAGAGTGCCTTCCAGTTACCATGTTGGCACAGTTTCGTGGCCATACCTCGTCACGAAGGTTCCCAGGGATTGAGCCAGGTTCCTTGCCAAAGAGCTTGAATATAATCTTTCCAGTACGATCCTACAAAATGGAAAATTGTGCGCAAATTAGATTGAAAGCGCATCTAAAATAATAAAGGACACCTTGGCTTGTGACATAATCAACTGAAATGGCAAGCTTCGATATAAATTACCTGTCCATCTGAATTTGATGTTGATGGAGAATGGTCTGAACCAGATGTTGAAGCATAACATGACTGATATGTGGGGTTTGGTGGTGACCCATTTTCCGTTGGCCGTTCTGAATCCTTGAAAAGCTCAAGCGGTGGCGCGCACCATGCCCGATTGGTACTGTTCTCAACTGTTGCACCATCTTCTCCATAGTCAGCAATACGAGGATGCCTGATGCCTTCATTTACTGAACGAGTGGGGAAAAATGTGTGTGTTACAGGTGGAGAGGATGAAGGAGACCTCTCGTCCATAGGATTACTGCTCTCGGAAGACAGGTACTTATTTGCAGTGTCCATTTTCACAGGAATGTCCTCATTGTTACCAAACAATTGCAGCGACAAGTACGGATGGGTATCTCGGTCTGGCTGCTTATATACTTCAGGTGGACTTCCATGGGTGCTGCTACTCCTTATCATACCAGCTGCGGGAAAAGGTCGAATGGATTTCTCATGGGAATTTACAACACATGCTGGCTCTGTTGAATGACTCTTGCTCTTGTTATTACCACTGCTATCACTGCTCCCCTGGGACTGAGATGTATTGGTCTCGGGGGTTGATGTCCCAAGAGCACCAGATAGAACGGTTAGCAAATCCATCGTTGATGGCACAGTCTGCTTGTCGATCACCTTTGTTGCATTTTGGACAGAAGAATCTTGTTGTTGCCCCTGCGAGGCATTCAAATCAATGGCTTCTGACGGAGGAGACTTTGCCAGGGAGTTTGCATTATTGATTGAGTTTATTTTGCTTATGATTTGGACCAGATTATCTTTATCCGGTATTGGAGGGATGCTGGGTAGTTTACCAACATTACCACCTGTAAATGCAGAGACAGGAAAAATAGTAATCAGGTTTAAATCAACAAGTGAGAGAGCGTATCAAGTTCAGTAGGGGATCAAGTACCTTGCAAGCGTGCAATAACAGTGATCAGATTGACAATATCTTGTGTCCTATTTGCTGCATTTTCTTGGTTTTCAGGAAGCAGCAATTGTGAAGCAACATCTGTTGGCTGGGTTTTCCTCCGCCGTCGGTTATGTCCGGCAAGCCTTCTCCTGCAACTCCTCTTACCCTCATCGAACTCCGAGAGCGGATGAAATCTAGATGATTGACCAGAAGAACCAACTTTTAGTAACTAACATGCTCTCAGACTACATAGAGACCAGAAACGTGGATAGAGAAACCATTTCTCTGGCCCAATACACACACTAGAGCAACTGGTGGCATCATAGACATAAATCCCTAAAAGTGGCATCATAGCAAAGAATCATGCCACGAAAAATTTGGGGGGAAGTTTGCAGGCACGATCATTACCTACTACACTGCTGGCAGAAGCGCTGCATCTGGTTGCCAACTACCGCCTTGGTTGTCTTGCTGTGGATCTCACACACCTTGTGCCTCCGGTGGTAATCCTTGGCGCTGGTCAGATCCGCGCGGCAATCATCGACCTGGCACATGGGATAGCTGCCGCCTCCGCTAGCGCTCCCTCCGCCACCGCCCCCGCCGCCTCCTCCAGAAGCAGTTCCGGGCGATCCAGACCGAACCCTCTTGCTAGGCCTAGCAACCTGCTCCTGTGACGCCCGTGCAGGCGGGGAAGGCGAAGAAGACAAGGTAGTTGTCGGGCTCACATCCATCGCCATCGATGCCTCCTCCCGCAGGGTCAGCTGAAGGCTCAGATCACCGGCACCCCCGCCCCCCTGCCGCCGCACCTCGGCAGCCGTCGCCGGCGGCGGCCGCGCCTGCTGCTGCTGTTGGTGGTGATGGTGGTGGTTCAGCCCGCCGCCGAGGCGGAGCGCGTCGGAGGACGGCCTGGCGGTGAAGGCACGGCTGTCCCAGTCCCACATGCTGGGGTTCCAGTTCCCTCCGGCCGCGGCGCCGGCCCCCATGGGGGCGTTCTCCGGCGGCTCCACGGCGGGCCACGGGCTGCCGCGCTTCCTGGCCGCCGCCGCCGCATGGGGAGGCAGCGGCTGGATCTGGTGCAGGTACAGCGGGGAGGCCACCTGCGGCCCCACCTCCCTCTGCATCACCCGCGGTCCTGCGTTCCCACGCCCGCTTGTCCCCTCGGATCTGCACGAGCCCAGCGCCACAACACGGATCAAAACCGACGATCGCCGACGAGCGTGAGCGGGAGATTCGATTGGAGCAGTCGGCTGGTCAGTTACCTTTGCGCGCACGGAAGCTCTGCGAAGTCCCGGAAGAAAACCCGCCTCACCTCATGTCGCCTCCGCGGAGAAAACAGGAGCGGGAGAAGGCAAGCAGCCCGGAGAAATGGTGGAAACGGCGGCCGGAACGCGCGAGCGCGGCGCTGGCGAGAGGGGGAGGGAGGGGGGAAGGGAGACGAAGACCGAGTGGGGGGGGGGGGGGACGAATCGAGCCGAGACGAAGAGACGGGTGGGAGGGGAGGGCGAGCGCAGCAGCGCACGGGGTTCGGGTTGGGATTAGCTGCTCAACTAGCGTGTAGCGTCATGCCGCGGCAAGGGTGGGAGGGGGTTCGCGTCGCGTGGCGTGGCGTGGCGTGGCAGGGGGCGCGTAATTGGGGAGGCGGGGCAGGGGCGAGAGGGAAAGAACGCGCGGGCGGGGGTGGGTGGTGGCGCCCCGCCGTCCCACGCCACGCCGCGGGCCGTACGGGCGGGCGAGCGGGTGGGCCTGGCTGGCTGGCTGGGGGCATCGCGCGAGTTGGCGATAGGCACGGGTGCAGTGGCGGTACTGGTACCGGCGCTGGTGCGGGTACGACTGATGCTGCTGGTGCTGGCCCTCCCCTCCCCTCGGGCCTGTCAACCGCACCACCACTCGTACTCGTACCGCGGCGTCTCTGCCCGTGCAAGCTCGCTCGCCCCCGCGGTGCGGGTGCGTCCCCCCTGCCCGCTCCTCTCGGTCTCGGGTCGCTTTGCCTGCTGGCGCCGGTACGTCGCATTGCCCGGCCTCGTATCCTCTGCGCGATCGGGTCCTCCTCGCCGAACGCTGGTACTGCATGGTGCTTCATTATTGTACTTGGCCTGGCATGTGTAGTACGAGTATTCAAATATATCGGTGAGAAAAATGGTGTTCAAGTTGGCTACAGATGAAATTTTGAAGTCAAGCCCCGCGTTCTTGGGCGAGGTGGCAAGAAGAAAAAAGAAAACGACCCCGGATGAAAAAGTCAAAAACTCTAGCATGCATGAGAGTCATCGTTCGGGTTGACGGCTATGATCGGTAGGGCGTCACCCAAGCACGAGTCTCAAAAGATAGAAATGCTTGCTAAATCTTACTCCCTCCGTTCCAAAATAGATGACCCAACTTTGTATTAACTTTAATACAAAGTTGGATCATCTATTTTGAAACGGAGGGAGTACAAGAAAAAATATATGTGTATATGCATTGATGGTTGCTTCAAAACTTGGAGGGAACTTGCCGAACGTGCTCATTATTGTACTTGCCCTGAGACGTGTACTACGAATATTCAAATATCAGTGAGAAAAATGGTGTTTATGCTGGCTACAAATGAATTTTTGAAATCAACCCTCACGTTCTTCTGTGAGGTACCAAGAACAAGAATAAAACTAATACTCCCTCTGTGTCATAATATAAGACGTTTTTGCAGTTTAAATATTGTCTTGAAAAGAAAAGAAAAGAAAAACATGTGAATACGCACTGATGGTTGCTTGGAAGCTTCAAGCGGATTTGCAACAATTTGAAAAGATAAAATACATGCAGAAATAATGCTTTGCAAGGTTTAACCTCGTTATAGATTTCCTCTATAAATCTCTTGTTTGGTGTGCCATTGTTATGTGAGTGTCTCATATGAGTTTTATGGGGAAAACATGTTTAGAAACTTAATTGTTTCTAACATGGATAAGAGGCTCATCCTATCATTTCCTTCTCTCTCTCCTCCCCCTAGCTCCGTTGCCAATCACATGCCTAGTCTGAAGGTGTTGCCGGCTGGAGATGGTTAGTGAGAGGCGCTCGAGCTCTTCTTTGTATATAATAGTGGTTGTTTAAGACTTGCCTTAAAATGGTGTTTGGCGCTATACCGAATGGGGTTGTGTCGCCGGAGCTTATGGTTCACGCATGGCGGTCGTCATCCTCTTCCATGAGGTGCTCCAGTGGCTGGAGTCAAAGACGGGAAGGCTTCATTATTCCCGTTGGCTACCCATCTCCGGAGATGGCGAGTTTGCCTCATATGCTCTCTTCCAGCCGCCGTGGTGGAGGGAGGGGAGATGCACATGAGCCAAACTTCCTCCTCCATTGTGATGCGAGCGCAAATCCTTATGAGCATCAACAAGAACGTCCATATAGGGGCTTTGGTGCCCATCGGCGCCCCCCCCCCAACTATGGATGGGGTGCTGGTGGTCATGTTGATCATAGTAGTTGTTCTTGTCACGCCCTCGATGCGGCTATATCTCCCACGTGTCGAAGCACGACTTAGAGGCATAACCGCATTGAAAGCAATGTCGCAAGTGAGGTAATCTTCAACACTCCCATGTAATACAAAAGGGAAAGAGATACATAGTTGGCTTACAATCGCCACTTCACACAATACATGAATAAAACATCACATCATACAGTTACAATCAGGGCCCGACTACGGAGCCAAAATAAAAGAAGAAAACCCCAAAAGCGACAAAGGACCAAGATCGACCCCAACTGGGCTCCACTACTGATCGACTAGACGAAACAACATAAAGGGCAAGATCTTCACCAAGCTCCTCCTTGAGCCCGGGTGCGTCACCTGCACGGTTTCATCGGCACCTGCAAACTGGTATTGGAAGTATCTGGTGAGTCACGGGGACTCAACAATCTCACACCCGCGAGATCAAGACTATTTAAGCTTATGGGTAGGGGTAAAAGGTATGAGGTGGAGCTGCAGCAAGCGACTAGCATATATGGTGGCTAACATACGCAAATGAGAGCGAGAAGAGAAGGCAAAGCACGGTCGAACAACTATGATCAATAAGTGATCCTGAACTACTTACGTCAAGCATAACTCCAACCACCGTGTTCACTTCCCGGACCCCGCCGAGAAGAGACCATCACGGTTACACACGCGGTTGGTGTATTTTAGTTACGATCAACTTCGGGTTTTCTACAACCGGACATTAACAAATTCCCATCTGCCACATAACCGCGGGCACGGCTTTCGAAAGTTCAAACCCTGCAGGGGTGTCCCAACTTAGCCCATGATAAGCTCTCGCGATCAACGAAGGATATTCCTTCTCCCCGGGAAGACCCGATCAGTCTCGGAATCCCGGCTACAAGACATTTCGACAGCAATAAAACAAGTCCAGCAAAACCGCCCGATGCGCCGACATCCTGATAGGAGCTGCACATATCTCGGTCTCAGGGCAACACCGGATGAGACTAGCTACGAGTAAAACCAGGCCTCGAGTTTCCACGAGGGGGCCCCGCAGGCAGCTCAGTTCGGACCAACACTTAGACAAGCATTGGCCCGGGGGGGCTAAATAAAGATGACCCTCGGGTTGATCAGACCCAAGAGAAAGGGGTAGGTGGTAGGCAAATGGTAAAACCAATGTTGGGCCTGCTGGAAAAGTCTTATTCAAAGCGAACTGTCAAGGGGGTCCCATAAATCACCCGACCGCGTTAGGGACGCAAAATCCGGGAACATAACACCGATATGACAGAAACTAGGGCGGCAAGAGTGGAACAAAACACCAGGCATAAGGCCGAGCCTTCCACCCTTTACCAAGTATATAGATGCATTAATTAAATAAGATATATTGTGATATCCCAACAAGTAAACATGTTCCAACAAGGAACAACATCTTCATGTTCCAACAGGGAACAAACTTCATCTTCACCTGCAACTAACAACGCTATAAGAGGGGCTGAGTAAAGCGGTAACATAGCCAAACAACGGTTTGCTAGGACAAGGTGGGTTAGAGGCTTGGTTTAACAATATGGGAGGCATGATAAGCAAGTGGTAGGTATCGCAGCATAGGCATAGCAAAAGAGCGAGCAACTAGCAAGCAAAGATAGAAGTGATTTCGAGGGTATGGTCATCTTGCCTGAAATCCCGCAAGGAAGAAGAACGAGTCCATGAAGAAGACAAACGGACGTAGACGAACGGATCCTCACAAACGCGATGATAACGGAATCAACCCGAAGAAGCAACACCGGAAAGAAACACACAACAAAGTAAACAACCACCACATAAACATGGCATGATGCACAATCAAGTATGATGCATGTCCGGTTTAAATATGCATGGCATGGCAAGGTGCAACAGACAATCCTACAAATTAAGTGGAGTTCAATATGCAACGAGTTGCATATTGACGAAACACCACAACAAATATTTAGTTCTCTCTTGTTTATGCTACCCAACAATATTAAATGTTGTTAAACATGGCAAGGGGTGATGCATATGAAAACTACCTATCTAGGCAAGTTTAAATGGGGCCAGAACAACAAACAACAATTCCGGAAACTCCTCATAAGCAAATAATAGATTTGGTACTGTTCTGACCTAAACACAATTTTAATATTGTTAAACAGGAAAATAAAGTGCAACATGTTAAACTAGGCATTTTTCCACCCCATTTACATATATAATTTATTTAAATCCGAGTTACGGTTAATTAGTTATGAATTAAATCATTTTAACATGGCATTTGTGCAAATTTAAACAAACAGCAAGTTAAACATTTTAAACATGCATGAAAGTGGGATATTATTAAACTACACAATTTTCTGAGCATTTTTCATATATAAATCATTTTAATCCGATGCACGGTTCAAGAGTTATTATATGCATGAAGATGAGGGTCTTTTTCTGTAAAACGGTAAATCACTGGATAAAAGAGAAATTCGCCAGACGGAAAAAAAACATCATGGGCCGAATCTGGCAGGCCAATAGTGCACAGGGGGGCGTTGGGGTGTGGTGCTCACCCTGGGCTTGGCCCGTTTGGCGGGGAGGGGAGCAGGCCGCGAAGAAGCAGAGGTGGGCGCTGGGCCTTGGGGAGGCGCTGGCCCACGCGCTAGTCAACGGGAGCGATGCGGGGCGCTGAAGCAGTCGTCTCGAAACAGTGAAGCGGCACGGCGAGGGATTTGCAGCGGTGGGCGCGGCGGAGGAGGCCCGGACGGTGAGGTCGCCGGGGCCCTGGGCGATGGAGGCGGCCGGAGGAAGCGGATCCGGGCGGCGAGGTGAGGACGAAGCTCCTGGGCATCGGGGCTCCATACCCGGCGCTGGACACAGAGAGGGAGAGAGAGAAACGTGAGCGGGAGAGAAGAGAGCGGAAGGGAGAGATGGAGGGCAGGGAAAAAGAGGAGCGGGACGAAGCTCCTCTGGTCGGCGGCGAGGCAAACGGCGGCGGGGACGGCCGGACGAGATCCAGGACGGCAGCGAGGTCGGGCGTCCATGGCGGCGGATTGCTTCTGTGCACAAAGAACAGAGAGAGCAGAGAGAGATGTGAGACGAGAGAAGAGAGAGCTCCAGCGAAGAAAGAGAATAGGGAGGGGAGCAGGGGCATGGCCCGAGGATGAAAGCGAGGAGGGAGATGGCTGCGCGGCGAGGTTCCTCCGGCGACGGGGAGCTGCTGTTCCGGCTGCTTGCAGGTGAGGAGGCTCGGGGCGAGCTGGTTGGGGACGAGGTCGGGGAGAAGGAGCTCGGGCTCCTGTTGGTGGGTGGAGGAAAACGAGAAGGGGATCCCGAGGGGATTTGGTTGGCGGCGGCTCGATGGGACAAACTCCCTAGAAGTTAGGGTTTGACGATATATATAGTAGGTGGTAGGTACGAGGGGCATTTGGTCCCTCCGATTTTTTTTAAATCGGACTGCTGAGAAAATTAAAGGTTACGACGTTCAAATAAAAAAAACAGAGATGTTTTGTAGACGTTAGGGGATGATCCGGATCCAACGGTGACGACTGTCTGGGTCGGGTCCGGGGCAGCTTTCGGACGCGCGCGCAAGGAGGTCCGCGGGCTGACAAGAGAGGTTAGGTTGGGTCTGGCGGATTGTGAAGAGCGGGTTGGTCTGAGAGAAGAGGGGAGAGATGCAGCCCGGCACGGTTTCCGAAGACCGAAAACGTCCGACGTTAAACCGGCTATAATGCCGCTATAGTTATCCGTTGGGGCACCAAACGGACTCCGAATGCGATGAAACTTGGCAGGCGACCTACTAACAACAAAACAACACCGCATGCCAACTTTCATCCCATTCCGAGAACATTTCTCGGCCACTTATAAAATAATATTCGAACATGCCGCGGGCGCGTGCTAGTGTGGTTGGTCTCAGAACGGACAAGGGAGAGAACTCGGAGAACCCGGACGGATGCAAGTTTCGAAAACATGATGATGCAATGCGGATGATGACATGGCAAGATGCGACACGCAAGCAAATGACAAGGCAACAACAGCGAATAACTGGAGGACAACTGGCACATCGGTCTCGGGGCGTCACAGTTCCCCTATTTCTTCTGGCCAATAGTCGACCCACTGGAGCCTCGTCATCAACTCCATCCATTCCTCCTGACGACAAGCTAGAAGGGGGGTATGTATCTAGCATAAACCAAGCGATGCTTCTTCCTTCGCCGCCAACAAAACTGGTGAAGACGGGGCAGCGAAGTCACCACCCCCAAGTGTATTATCCTCAACGGCGGTGCCTTCTGGCTCTCGACTAATCCTATTAATAATGGCTGAATTGCGGTTTTACTTTCTGACATCGGATCTTACATGTAAATGCAAGGACTAGCTTGTATTTTCTCTTTTCTGTTGGGTCCTGATATAAAGTGACCGTCATGCTTATCCAATGGAGGTTTGGGTCCTTCAGGACCCTTCACCCTTGTCATCTTATTGTGCCTTATAACAAATGACGACCCTTGGTGCCTTTGGGGTCACCCAAAAAGGCCAGATAAAGTTGAACGTCAAGAGCTCCTTTCTATCGGTACATGGGCACTCGTGATGAAACTTACGAAACTAAAGCGAAAAAGATGGTTTTCTTGTGGAAATGAAGACGAACAGGAAAGATTTTTCATGCACATATACATTATCGTGGAAGTTCCCATATTTTGTGTGTGTGTTTGTATAGTGCACTCCAATTAAACCCATATACACTTTTAGTCCAATTCAGTCTACGCAAGGAACAAAACTCCAATGATATGTGGTAATAGATAGAGATTACCACATGTAAGATTGGAAACTTGTACGAGGTTTTTGAGATCCAATGAACTTCTATTTGCCAATGTCGTATTTGCTCTATATTTATTTTTCAAACGCCATATACTCCATTATTAATTTCCGGGCCCCCAAATTCGTTCCCATTTATGCTAAAAATACGAAAACAAATGTAGCAGCAATCGCCCCCCTCGGTTTTCCACTCGGGTTTCAACCTACGTATATTTGATCTCTTTGAAGCCTTACAATACATTCCAATGAACTTTAGTGGTGACCAACACCAAGAGATGCTATAGATAGAGAGATTACCACATGTAAGATTGCTAGAGACCGAAAGCAAGTTTTTCACAAGCAAGCTTCTGTTGAGATAGCATGGAATAAGATAGTATGTTGGTGGTGGTTTGTCTAGGTGAAAGATCTTTTTGCTTTATGCAATAAAAATAAAACCTCTAAAATCCAGACTTCATATAAAGTTTGTACAACAAGAAATATACAAAGTGAATGGTTTGCAAAATAGAGACTTTAAAAAAAACAGATTGAACTTTATTAATTAGAAATAAGAGTTACATCGTCTATCAGAAGAGTTACAAGATTTTCCATGGGCTCCTCTATCCAATCCCTAGCCATGGAACATTTTGCTAATCTAGCAAGCTCATGAGCTACTTTGTTCGCTTCTCTATTACAATGTTCAAAGCTGGTTTGTGGAAAATCACAGGCCATAAAAAAACAATCCTCAAAAATTGCCGCCGCTGCTCCCGCAGACTCTCCACCGTTCTTCATTGTTTCAATGACATCCATATTATCAGAATTGATAATGAGACGATTGCAGCCCGTTTTTTGTGCCAACAGTAAACCAAACCTAAGTGCTAACGCCTCCGCTGTCAGAGCATCCGCACAGTACTGAATCTTCCAGTTACCACCTACTATGAAATTCCCTTTGTCATCTCTGATAACAGCACCCGCTGTGCCCCGAAGCTGATCATGATCAAAAGAAGCATCCACATTCAATTTAACAAACCCCATGGGAGGTCTGGGTCATCCTTCATTCTTTCTCTTTGCTTTAGGTGAGTGGGCATTTACATAATTTGCTGTTATAGCCCTAATCCCCATGGAGGTTTGAGACGCCTCTTGAGACTTACCCTCATGGACTAGTTTCTGTCTACCCCACCATAAATACCAAGCAGCTATAGCGATTAGTTCCCCTGCATTCCGGGAGCCCAAGATAGGTAATTCATGATCAGGCATAAGGAATAAGAATTCAAGGACTGCCTCTCCTGCACGGTCAATGACGCAAGCTTTTTTTACCACTTCATACAACCCCAAATATTCCCACACTTCTTTTGCCTTCTGGCACAGAAATAATATATGTTTCGTGTCTTCTTGCCCATCCAAACATGCTGGGCATATTGGCTGAGTTTTTACATGTCTGTTGGCCAGTGTAACGCGACACGGTAGAGTCCCGTGGAGCGTCCGCCAAATAAAAAATTTAACCTTCGCCGGACAAGCTAATTTCCAGATCTTACCCCAAATAGGATTGACCTTACTTCTACCCATGCCATCTGAGTATTCCAATTTCCTCCCATGCTGTTTTTTCCATTCCTCCACATACGCTGATCGTACAGTGTATAAACCATTTTTTGTATAACTCCATGCAATAAAGTCCGACATATTGTGCATAGGGATCGGGATCGCTAGGACTCTACGGGCATCAATTGGCCACAAAGTTTGTCTCACCAAATCTTCATCCCAACAATTCGTGATTGGGTTTATAAGATCAGAAACTTTCGTCAGGAGATTCCCCCTTCTCGGTGTAATAATTTTCCTATCTGCACAATTTGGGATCCATGCATCTCTCCATATGTCAATCTTTTCTCCTGTTCCGACTCTCCATATATAGCCATTCCTGAGTGAAACCACTCCTGCCATAATACTTTGCCACGTAAAAGAGGAGCCCTTTTGTAATACTGCGCTCATCAAATCGCCCTCCGGAAAATACTTTGCTCTTAGGATTGTTGCACATAACGATTCAGGATTTTCCAAGAGGCGCCATGCTTGTTTCGCTAACAAAGCCAGGTTAAAACAGTGTATATCACGGAAACCCATTCCACCTTGGTCTTTTGGAACACACATCTTCCACCACGCCATCCAGTGCATCCTTTTCTGATTATCCTCGTCACCCCACCAGAATTGCGACATCGCGTCTATGATTCCTTTGCAAATCTTTTTAGGAATTTTAAAGACGGACATTGCATATGTTGGGATAGCTTGAACAACAGATTTAAGCAAAATTTCCTTTCCACCAGCCGATAACAACTTTTCTTTCCATCCACTAATCTTCATAATAATACGATCAATCAAGAACTGGAAACAATCACTTTTATCCATGCCCACATTGGCAGGTAGCCCAAATATTTATCGTTAAGTGCCTCGGTCATAATATTTAAAATTGTACAGATTTGCACTTTGTCCTCCACTTTTGTATTGGGACTAAAAAATATACTAGATTTTTGTACACTCACCATTTGCCCCGAGGCGGCAAAATAGAGGCTTGGTTGCATGGAGAGAGCATCCATTTTTCTGAAGAAAAAAAACGTCTCTTGGACTCATAAGATTTCCAAAATGCGTGAATAAAAAATACATGATTGGAATAATACGTCCTCTTGAATCATGTAGACTTAGGAAAGAAGTGAGGATTTGCCTATGATGTTTACACGCACACCCTCATGGGTACACATGTTTAAATCTACTAGAAAAGAAGTAGGGCTTATTCCATCTGTGCCCCTAATTCCTTAGTTGTGCTCAGTTTTCCCCACTCGCTCATTTTGCCTTGGTTTTGAGCAACTTTTCAGGGGTAAAAGTGAGGAAAATGTGAAGGCAAAAAATTTGAGTCATGGGGAAAAGTGAGTAAAAAGTTAACGAATGGGGAAAAGTGAGCACAACTAAGAGACGAGGGGCATAGATTTAAATAACCCAAAGAAGTATTAGTCATTAAAATTAATGCACGTCGATTAAATTATGAGGCACTTTTGTTTATAGGAACTGTTTTCTAATGTTTATGAACATATGATGTGTCTAAATTAAATAAGTTTGTTTTGCTTAGGAATAAAGCATGTTGCATGGGCAAGAGGGACGCACATTGTTTCATGATCAAATATGAAGATGAAGACGAGTGTGCAACTATGCAAGCAATGGTGACGTAGTTTCAATGGGAGATTTCATAACTTTCAAACTACAAAATGATGCATGGAGACATGGGTACAATATACGTCACGTCGCTTCATATTTTTGTCCATAACCTTGTACATGTCAAGTGCCACCGCCTTTTTTGGGTCATGCATGTGTTATTTGGAAATAAGGGATAAACACTTTTTATATTCTGTATAAGTGAAGGAAATCGCCATATGGTTAGTTTCGCCCCTCCCATGGCAGGCCAATTTATGTTTTCCTCCATTGGATTTGTTTTGCGAAATATGTACCATAGCTGCAATTTTGTGTACTTCATTTGTGTCGAACGAGCAGACCAAGACTGCTTAGAAAACCTAACTTTTATTTGTACTCTATATATATTTGTAATATTTAGATTGTATATCATATTCTTACTTGGATTTTGATTATTTGATGGGATTATACTTTCATGGTCAATTTGATCGTACAACAGTGATCATTAACCTCTTAGGTTGGTTTATCGATTGCTAAGATACGTCATTGTTGCAGCCATAGTCGCACAATCTAAGTTGAGTTCAATCAAGCCGGCAAATGTTTTTTCTCATCAAAAGATCGGAATACATGTAGTGCTATCAGAAACCATAGAAATTCAGGTTGAAGAGTTCTTTTTTTTTGACAAAAGGTTGAAGAGTATTTGATGTAACAAGAAACACAAAATGAACTTAACCAAAAGATTTGAGTGGACAATTTTTTTTTGCGGCTTGAGTGGATGGAAATTTCACTCAATAATAAAATGCAAAATAATACTTATGAAATTTCCTTATATATCCAGTTATACGAATGAAGCGATCTATGCATGAAAAATCCTAAGGACAAATATTTTAGTAGAACCCTATTATAATTATAATTATAATTATTACTATTTTGAATCAATGGAGCCGTAGACAACCAAAATCTATATGATTTTTTTTCGCAAAAAATCTCTCTATGAAATTTGTACCGAGAAAACATTCAAGCGAACGATGTGTTCAAAACAGTGTGACTGGTTTCGGTCCGAGCTCGCAAGGGCAGGACCGGGAGAGGGGCAGAAGTGGGGGTAGGGTGCTGCGACCGTGCGAGGACGACCGCGGGGCCCGCCGGGGTGCCTGCTCCTCGCCTCAATTATTTGTCCTTTCGGATTCCTTGCCCCGCCCGGCTTCCCGATGGCTGCACCACCACCACCCCGCCGATCCGCCGGTACTCGTGTACCACGCCACCCTCCCCCTTCCTTTTCTTTTTTCGTGTATGTGCGCGAGACTCCTACCCTTTCTTCCCGCGCTCGCCTAACGCCTTTTTCTTTTCCGCCTCCGCACGCGCCGTGTCGCCGCACGGCCGCTCGCCCGTACGCTTGCCCCGGCCGGACGGCACGCGTGTCCCGGCGGCTATGGCCACAGCCCTGCCGGACTGGGCCACCGCCACGCACCCTAGCTAGCTAGCTTCCGTCGTCCTTGCTCGTGATAAGACCTGTGACTGGGCCGTGACCACCCCTTCTTCTGCCCCGTTGTCTCCCTTTCTCGCGTATACGAGAGCTGCGTATTATCACGCACGGCATGATGATTTTACCACATGCAAACAATCAGGGAATGTATCGTGTACTGCAGTCAAGGGACGGCGAGCTCCGAGCTGGATGGTGGAACGTCGGTACATGTGACGAGTCGTCGACTGCCGATGCACGCTCGGCCTGGCATATGCCGGGGCGCATAGAAAATTCGTGTGAATATACAAGTACGTCTACGACAGTTCACTCGCCTTTCTTTTTCGGGGCAAGGACGGACGGGCTCCTTTTGTAAATTGCAGGTGGATGGCATCTCGCTCGGGATGTGATGGATTTTGATCGCGACGGGGTGGACAAGTTTTCTATAAGCTCGGACAGTCAGACGTGTTCGAAAAGGACTGCTAATTTGATTAGATTTCTAGACCAGAGAGGAAGATTTTTTTACTGTGTGCATTGTGGTGGTGCGTCTAGCATTTAGTTTTTTCCTGCAACGAAGAGAAGAGACTAGTAGTAGTACTGCTTTTATTTTTATTTTTTATTATTTCTTTTTGCGGGGAGACTAGTACTACTGCTTCACGTACTGGTGCTACGACAATGTTACTATCATTTTGGTATTATTATACAGCAATCATGGAAGTTCTGGGAGACCGAGAATTAGAAAAGTACGGGATCGGACGTGGTCCGTACCTGTATTTTTTATTTATATTTCATTTCACGTCTGTTTCCTACGGTACGATTCCATGTGCCCTGGTTCTAAAAATATCGTTTGCATTGCAGCATTTATCACTTGAGTTGATCACATCGCTTCTTTGCAAAAAATGTCAAATGCGGAGCACGTATACCAGATAAAATAGCAAATCCTCTCACAAAAAAAGAAGAAGAAAATAGCAAAGTAATAATGCAAGAACATCGGCACGTAGCACAAAGCCAACCTCGGTCTTCCTACCACCCTATTAACTCACCGACCATGGCGACCATCTTATCTTCTTTTTTTTTTCGCGAATACGCAAAGCTTGTGTATCTTTCATTAAAAGGGGGAATAGAGTTACAAGAAGTTAGGGATGGGGGCACTAGGGTACAACGTACACAAGATAGGCGAAGAGCCTAGTGCGAGCATGAGGGAAAGATGGGTGTGCTCAGCCCCACTAAACATCGTCAAGCAGCTACGGTAAGAGGGTGGCGAGACCACTGGCCCCCGCCTTGGCCCAAGAGCGTGCTTCCTCCTTGATTTCATGTAACAGCCGAGAGGTGGAGGGTGGAGTGCCGTCGAAGACACAGGAGTTCCGATGCTTCCAGATGAGCCAAGCCACCAGGAGGATGAGCGAGGCGATCCCTTTCCGAAGCGCAGGCGTAGCCGCGGATGTGGTGTCGTGCCACCAGTCCAAGAAGCGGACGCTGGGGGGCGGGGCCAGGACTTGAGGGTAACACCAAGAGAAGCAGTCCTGCCAGACCTGCCGCGAGAATGAGCAGCCAATGAGGATGTGCTCCATAGACTCCAACTCCTGGTCGCAGAGGAGACATGCGACGTGGTGCGGGAGACCATGCCTAGCCAGGCGGGCTGCCGTCCAGCACCTATCTTGGAGGGCAAGCCAAGCGAAGAACTTCACCCGTAAAGGCGCCCAGCTTCGCCAGGTGAGCTTCCAATGCGGAGCGCGAATGGAACCGGCGAAGAGAGCCAAGTAGCAAGATTTAGCGGAGTAGGTTCCGTTGTCGGTCCAGCGCCAAAGGAGGCGGTCCGGCTGGTCGGTGAGAAAAAGCGATTGCAGGCGGCGCCAAAGGTCGACGTACTCCACCGATGCATGAGGCGTAAGGGCCGCCTGAATATGCCTGATCCAAGCGCGCTCGGCAAGCCCGTCGGCCACGGTGCATGACCGGCGACAATGGCGGGGCACGAGCGGGACGAGATGGGGCGCAATCTCCGTGACGCATTGACCATCTAGCCATCGGTCTTCCCAGAAAAGACGGGAGCGGCCATCTCCGAGGCGCCACGATGTGGAAGCACGGAAAATGGCGCATGCTTCTGGGTCGTTGGGGAGTTGGAGATGAGTCCATGGGCGAGCGGGGTCGGTGCGTTGCAGCCACTGCCAGCGCGTGCGCAGCGCAATGCCGAATCGGTGAAGATCCAGCACACCCAGCCCACCATATTCGAGAGGTCTACAGACCCGTTGCCAGTTGACAAGACAATGGCCACCATTAGCCTCGCGGCGACCATGCCACAGGAAGTCCCGGATGATGCGGTTGATGCGCTTGAGCACGGGCTTGCAGATCACCATAGCCATGAGCACGTGTGCGGGCATCGCGGAGAGGATGTGTCGGACAAAGGCGAGCCGCTCGCCCCTAGAGAGCATGGAGGCGCGCCAGGAGGAGAATTTTTTGACCATGCGATCCAGAAGGGGCTGTAGTGCGGACGACGGTACCTTGCGCACGGAAAGAGGGAGTCCGAGGTAGGGCAATGGAAACTGCGCCAGGGGGCAGGACAGCGCAGTCGCCATGCTGGTCGTGTCGGCTTCGGTGCAGTGGATGGGGGCAACAGAGCATTTGGCAAAGTTGGTGTGTAGCCCGGAAGCGTGTCCGAAGACATGAAGGATGGCTCGGACAGCGAGAAGTTGATCCATGCTCGGGTGACAGAAGATGGCAACGTCATCAGCGTAAAGAGACACTCTAGGGGCAGTGAGGTTGTTGCTTAACCGTTGGAGGAGCCCGGTCGCCATGGCGTGGAGCATAAGAGAGTTCAGCACATCGATGACGAGGGTGAAGAGCATGGGGGAAACGGGGTCCCCCTGCCGGAGCCCTTTCTCGTGGTGGATGTGAGGTCCCGGGACGCCGTTAAGGAGGACACGAGTCGAGGCGGTAGTCAGGAGGATGGAGATCCACTCGCACCAACGCCGGCCAAAGCCCAAGTGGCGCATGACCTCAAGAAGAAAAGGCCAGGAGACGGCATCAAACGCGCGAGCAATGTCAAGCTTGAGGAGAACCCTGCTAGCCTTCGATCGATGCAGATATCTCGCCGTTTGTTGCACGAGCATGAAGTTGTCGTGAATGCTTCTACCAGAGATGAAGGCACTCTGGCTAGGGGAGACGAGCTCGTTGAGCCTCGGAGCGAGCCGGAGGGAGAGGACCTTCGCGACGAGCTTGGCCACGAGATGTATGAGGCTGATAGGTCTGTAATCGCCAAGAGAGGAGGCATCCGCGCGCTTGGGAAGCAGCGTGACAAAGGCCTCGTTGAGGCACTGGAAGCCTCGGCCATCCATGCGGTAGAGCTTGGCGAAGGCATCCATGAAGTCGTTCTTCACAACCGCCCAGCAGGAGCGGAGGAACTCGGCCGCGAAGCCGTCGGGGCCAGGGGATTTGCCGGTGGGTAGCTTTTTAACGGCGCCCCAGACCTCATCCTCGGTGAAGGGCTGATCCAGGGACGAGAGGTCAAAGACGCGAGGGTCGATGGCGTCAAGATCCAGCGTGTGCGCGCGCTTGTCCGCGGTGCCGACGACCGCCGTGAAGTGAAGGAAGGCCGCCTCCGCCATGTCACGTTCCCCGGTGATGGTGGCGTCGCCGTGACGGAGGGAAAGGATGCGGGTACGCTGCTTGCGGTGGGAGGCTTGTACGCGCAAGAAAACGGAGGAAGCTTCGCCTTCACGTAGCCAGGCCAATCTCATGCGCTGCCTCAAGATTGACCGCTCCAGGGATGCCAGGCCCAAGTAGGCTTGTTTGAGTCGTCGACGCAGCCAGGATTCTTGACTGGAAAGTGGCCTGTGGTCCTGCGCCGCATCTAGTCGCACGATGAGCTCGCGAGCGACCATGAGCTGCAGGGAAATGTTGCCGATAGATTTGGCACTCCAACTCTGCAGGCGTCCAGCGGTAAGGCGGAGACGGTCGAAGATACGCCTAAACGGGTCAGGGTTGGGTTGACCACAGGACCAGGCGTCGGAGACCACCTGCATGAACCCGGGCAGCCGGGGCCAGAACTTCTCGAAGTGGAAGCGGCGAGAACCCGACGAGCGTGGGGTGCAATCAAGCATAAGGGGGCAGTGATCCGAGGCTGCGGAAGATAAGAAGCGAAGGAGACAGCTCGGGAAGGCAGACTCCCAGGAGGTGGTGCAAAGGACTCTGTCGATCCGGACCAACGTGGGGTTCTCGCGCTCGTTGGACCAAGTGTACCGCCTTCCGTGCATGTACAAGTCCCTGAGCTCCAAGTCGGCCATGAAGCAGCGGAAGCGCCTAATGAGACGCAGATTGAGACGAGAGTTGTTCTTGTCCGCAGCCGCGGCAATCAGGTTGAAATCTCCACCGAGGATCCATGGGCCGACATTCGAAGCGCGCACGTCCTGTAGCTCATGCAGGAAGGCCATCTTGTCGGCCTCGCTCTGCGGCCCATACACACCCGTGAGCCAGAACGGGTGCTCGCCAGACGGGGAAGAGACCACTGCGGTGATGTGGTGCGTGCCAATGGTGGGGTTGGAGATGGCAATCTCCGACGAACGCCAGGCCAAGAGGATTCCGCCGCAGGTTCCGATCGCGGGCAGGGAATAGAAGGCGTCGAAGGAGGGGCCAAGCGTTTCTAAGACCAGGGGGGCGGCGATATCCTCAAGCTTGGTTTCTTGGAGGCAGGCGATGACCGGCAGGTCCGAGGAGACAACACTACGGACAGCCGTACGTTTGGCGCCGGAATTGAGGCCGCGCACATTCCAGAACAGAATCTTAGGTTTACAATCCATGGAGAGAAGGGAGTCCGATTGAGGAGAGGGCACACGTAGGGGAATTGCCTAGGCTGCCAAGAGGGAGGGCGAGGCGGGCAGGGCCGGGGCGCTGGCGACGGGCGGCACATCCCAGCCGTAGAACTCTGCAAATGCGCGGATGACGTCCGGGGCCAGAGGCTCCTCGAAGAGCCTGGCGTAGCGATCAAGCGCGACGGCATCGATTGGCTCATCCTGCTTCAGAAGCCCCAGTCGCAGCAGCAGGACCCTCTTGGCCTTCATCTCTGTATCTAGGCCTTGATCAGCCTTCGTGATGCGGTCACTCCTGCGGGGGGTGAAGTTCGGCGGTATCTCCCGGCGGCGGCGCTTGGGCGTGGAGTGGAGGAGGGGCGCCATGTCCCGTTGGACGGACTGGATGAATCCTTGGATGGCGCACTGCGTGGCGGCTGGGGTAGTGAGGGCACCGTCCGGTACGTGGGTTGCGTCATGCATGGGCTGCATGGGTTGGACCGCTTGCGAGCCGCCAAGTGTCGCAGGGGGGGTGGGCTGCATGGCCCGAGCTGCATCCTGGCCGTCATGTGACACCGGGGGAATGGGCATGGAATCTCGAACAAGGCTGCAGGAGGGGCCCGCCACATAGGTTGAGCCGGCGGGGCACCCCTGGTTGACCGCGGGGGCCGAGGCCGACCCAGGGCCCGAGATGAGAGCGATAGACGGGGGCACACCAGGCGAGGCGCGGTTTGTCGGCAGAATCTCTGCCCGCTGCGGGGCAGCAGGCGGCAGCACGGGCAGCAGGGCGGCAGCGGATAGGGTGGGCAGAGCGACAGCAGCGGGCCCAGCGACGATCGTCCCAGAGGTGGGGTCCGCCGATGGAGGATCTGAGGCATGTATGCGCCAATCACCGGGCACGCGCGAGCGCACCGGGGCCACCTCGGACGGCACAACCGCCGCAGGAGGGGGGGTGGGCGACCGTTGCGGCTGGGCCCCAGAGGAGAACGCCAAC
Source organism: Aegilops umbellulata (assembly GCA_032464435.1). Classification (NCBI taxonomy): domain Eukaryota; kingdom Viridiplantae; phylum Streptophyta; class Magnoliopsida; order Poales; family Poaceae; genus Aegilops; species Aegilops umbellulata. The sequence continues at coordinate 67,726,409 of CP136060.1, read as the reverse complement.
AGGGAAACAGGCGGCCGGTCCACGGCGTGCGGCGCGCCAGCAACACGCAGGGGCGGGAACGTCACTCTGCTGAACACCAGCGGGCCCGCCCGTCCGGAAAGCGCGGAGGGGTGGGACCCGAGCAGGCCGGCCCAGATGCGAGCAGGCGGCCGGGCTTGACGGCGAGCGCGGGAGCGGCGGGCGCCGCCACTGGCCCCGCGGCCGGTCTGAGCAGCTCCAGCGCGAGGCGGGAACTCGTGGCGCCGCGGGTAGGGAGGCGGAACGGGCGGTGATGGGGTGTCGAACACGCCGTCGTCGTCGCGGGGCGGGGCCGGAGAGGGCGTCGCCGGCACTCGGTAATCCTCCGAGCTAGAGACATGGATGGAGACCGGAAAGCGCAGGAGAGGGTGCCCAAAGTGGAACACCATGTTGGGGTCGGCGTTCGCCAGGGCGTCGTCCGGCACCGGCAGGAGAAGCTCGGAGAGGCGAGGGATGGCGTCAGGGTTCAGGGTCCAGGCGGAGAGGCGGAAGACAGCCATGTCCGCCATGGCCTCTGTCTCCGGCGAGACATCGATGATGTCACAGAATGGCGAGAGCAGCGTCTCGGCGGAAGCCCGACACCAGGCGTGGTCCGGGATGCCCACCATGTCAATGTTGACGAGGAACCGCGCCGTCACCGGCTCGCCACCGGCCAGGCGGCTCCAGGGGTGGATCAGGAGGCGGAAGCGAGCCGCCCTAGTGTTTCCAGCGGCAACCCGCGCGCGGTCACTCGCGGAGCGGAAGCGGAGGAGGAACTCTCCGTCGGCTTGCGGATGCACGGACAGCGCGCCGTCCGCCAGCTGGAAGCGCTCCTGGAGGAAGGCCAAGATCTCGGGGCCGAGGATGCCGGTCCGCGCACCCGCCACAGTATCCACGAGGGCGCGCTGCTCCAGGGCCAGCTCCGCGGCCGCTAGCGCCGGAGAACGCGGCAGATAGCAGACCGCGGCAGCAGGCCGCAACGAGGGGTGGCCCGACATGGAGGAGACAGGGGAGGCCGAGGAGGCTGTCGAGGTGGCCGGAGCGGGAGGGGAGGGCGCGGAGGGCGACAGCGACTCGGAGGCAGTCGGGGCCGCCGTTAGGGAGCGGGGGGATCCAGCGGGTGTGGAGGCGCCAGAGGCCGTCGGAGTGGCGGAGCCGGACCTGGAAGACGCAGGCCCGGGGCACGCTGCCACAAAAGCACGACGGCGCTTTGATGGCGGGGCGTCGGAGGATGGGGCGGGAGAGCGCGGGTGGTCGCAGTGACGGGCGATGTGCCCGTAGAAGCGGCATCGGCGGCACCGGACGTCGCGGCGGCACTCGGAGGGACGGTGGTCTGGGGAAAGGTCCAGACACCTGGGGCACTCGCCGGAGGGCGGCAGCCGCGGGCCAGCGCGGCGAGGCCGAGGGCGACGGCGAAGCCTAGCCAGTCGCCGCTTGCTGGAGCGTGGTAGGTCCCACCCGCCATCGGCAGGAGGGGAAGCGGCGCGGCTGACCCGACAGATCTCGGAGCGCAGGCCCGCCTCCAGCGCAGGGCGGGCTGGCAGGGAGGGCGCCGCGAGAGGGGAGGCAGAACGGGGGAGGGGGTAGGGCGCCTCATGAGGGGAGGGCGGCGGGCGGCGGGAGGAGCTGGCGCCCGCGGAAGAGGGGCTGGATTCCAGCCACCGCAACGCGCGGGGACGGCCGCCAGACGGGGAGGGCGTGGCCATGGCACTGGCAGAGCGTGGCCGCCGCGACCGGAGTGGTCAACGGCGGGTTGGGGCTGTGGTCGCCGGGGCCGGAGTGGCCTGCGGCGAGAGCGGGGAGCGGCGAGAGCGTTCGGGCGTCACCATCTGGGCTCAGGCTGGGAAAGTCATCTTATCTTCTTTTGTAGTAAGATTTAACATTCAGTTGGATTTCTGTGGGATTTCTGTGGCTCGTGTTATTTTTTTCCTATTTATCCCTTCTATATGGTATCAGCCTAACCCGATTCAAACCTAGCCGCCGCCGCGCCGCACCACTCCCGGGTCGGTTGATCTCTGTGATCGCCACCGGGAGCCGCGTCGCCCGTACATAGGGTTCGTCCACGGGTCGTGTTGACCGGTTTCTCTAGAGAGTCTTTCTTCCCCGATTCTCTGGTTTGGGTTTTCTTTCTCTCACAGGTCACATTGTCCAGTGTTTTTTTGGTTTTACGATCTAATATCGGTATGCGTCGCCCGCTGCCGTCGACCCCGCGTGCCTCTACTCCAACAACAACGTGACCACCCGGCCTCTTCTCCAACCTGGTGGCCTCGGGTGACGGGGCGGCCCGTCACAACCGTCATCTGTGGGTCTGCCCACCCATCGTTCTACGCCAGTCGTCGCCGCCCTGTCCCCGAGTACATCGCACCATCCACCGATCGAGCAACGGGCTGCCGCTGCGTCACCTCGTGGTTCTCCTCACGGCTGCACCGACCCGCGCCACCACTGCGTCGCCCTTTCAGGCCATAGCGTCGTGGCATGCGGTGCACGCCGCCGTTCTGAGGCTGTTCACGCGACGGCACCGACTCGCGCACCACCACCGCGTCGCCCCTTCGGGCCGTAGTGTCGTGGCCCGCGGTACACCGCCGCTCCGAGGCCGTATGCTCCAGGTTGTCTCTGTGGCTGCACCGACCTTCGCGCTGCCGCTGCGTCGCCCAGCCAGGCCGTAGCGAGCGTGGCACATGGTCCCTGTCGCTGTCCCGAGGTCTTCCCGTTGTCGGCCCGACTAGCGCGTTATCGTTGCGTCGTCCCTTCGGGCCGTAGCACCGCATCACGCGGTCCACGTGCATCGACTTATGTGTGTATGTGTCGTGCCGCCTTCCTAGGTGCGGGAACGCCACCGTCCATGCCGGTCTTCGTCACGCTGTCGGGTTCTTCCTTGCCTACTTCGAGCACCGCCACCGCGCTCCTAACCTAGTCGTCGTCGTCGCTCTTCTTCCTAGTCCACGACGACTACCTCGACACCGGCTACCCCGACTCGACATCGACCACGGCGTACCTCGCACGGCTACCTCGACCACGACTATACCATCCTACGCCCTTGAATACCTCGACATTAGCACAAAGGGCTACCGAGGGAGTCCAGGACTAGGGATTCTAGCTAGTAGCTCGATTTGGTGTCGTCCTGATTGACCAAAGAACCACCGGCAACTCATCAATCAAGCGCTTGTCGCATTTTCGCAATCTATCAAAAGTTCTTGTCTTCAGTCCCCACAGCACTTCAGCATTTATCCTTTCGGCCTGTCCATTGCTTCCTGGGTGTACAATAGAGGCGAAAGAGACCTTGCTTCCAAGGCTCTGGATGTACTGCATGTTGGGGAACGTAGCATGCAATTTCAAAAAAATTCTTACGATTACGCAAGATCTATCTAGGAGATGCATAACAACGAGAGGGGGAGAGTGTGTCCACGTACCCTCATAGACCGAAAGCGGAAGCGTTAGCTTAACGCGGTTGATGTAGTCGAACGTCTTCACGATCCAACCGATCAAGCACCGAACGTACGACATCTCCGAGTTCAGCACACGTTCAGCTCGATGACGTCCCTCGAACTCTTGATCCAGCAAAGTGTCGAGGGAGAGTTTCGTCAACACGACGGCGTGGTGATGGTGATGTGATCCGCGCAGGGCTTCGCCTAAGCACTACGACAATATGACCGGAGGAGTAAACTGTGGAGGGAGGTACCGCACATGGTTAGGAGAACAATTGATGTGCTTTGGGGTGCCTCCTGCCCCCGTATATAAAGGAGGAGAGGGGAGGAGGCTGGCCGTAGGGGCGCGCCAAGTGGGGGGAAACCGACTTGGACTCCTAGTCCTAGTTGCCCCCTTCCTTCTTTCAGAGGGGGAAAGGGGAAAGGAGAGGGAGAGGGAGAAGGAAAGGGGGGTCGCGCCCCCTCCCTTGTGCAATACGGACTGCCCATGGGGGGCACCCCTTGTGGGCTGCCCTCTCTCTCCCCTATGGCCCATAGTGGCCCATTACTTTCCCCGGGGTTTCCGGTAACCCCTCGATACTCCGATAAATATCTGAATCACTCAGAAACCATTCCGGTGTCCGAATACTATCATCCAATATATCAATCTTTACCTCTTGATCTCATCTTCATGTTCATGATCTCATCCGGGACTCCGAACAATCTTCGGTCACCAAAACACATAATTCAAAATACAAATTGTCATCGAACGTTAAGCGTGCGGACCCTACGGGTTCGAGAACTATGTAGACATGATCGAGACACATCTCCAATCAATAACCAACAGCGGAACCTGGATGCTCATATTGGTTCCTACATATTCTACGAAGATCTTTATCGGTCAAACCGTAATGACAACATACGTCATTTCCTTTGTCATCGGTATGTTACTTGCCCGAGATTAGATCATTGGTATCTTCATACCTAGTTCAATCTCGTTACCAGCAAGTCTCTTTACTCGTTCTGTAATGCATCATCCCGCAACTAACTCATTATTCACATTGCTTGCAAGGCTTATCATGATCTGCATTATCGAGAGGGCCCAGAGATACCTCTCCGACACTCGGAGTGACAAATCCTAATCTCGATCTATGCCAACCCAACAAACACCTTCGGAGACACCTGTAGAGCATCTTTATAATCACCCAGTTACGTTGTGACGTTTGATAGCACACAAGGTGTTCCTCCAGTATTCGGGAGTTGCATAAACTCATAGTCAAAGGAATATGTATAAGTCATGAAGAAAGCAATAGCAATAAAACCTAACGATCATTATGCTAAGCTAACGGATGGGTCTTGTCCATCATATCATTCTCCTAATGATGTGATCCCGTTCATCAAATGACAACACATGTCTATGGCCAGGAAACTTAACCATCTTTGATTAACGAGCTAGTCAAGTAGAGGCATACTACGAACATTTTGTTTTGCCTATGTATTCACACATGTATCAAGTTTCCGGTTAATACAATTCTAGCATGAATAATAAACATTTATCATGGTATAAGGAAATATAAATAACAACTTTATTATTGCTTCTAGGGCATATTTCCTTCAATCTCCCACTTGCACTAGAGTCAATAATCTAGATTACATCATAATGATTCTAACACCCATGTAGTCTTGGTGCTGATCATGTTTTGATCGTGGAAGAGGCTTAGTTCTGCAACATTCAGATCTGTATGTATTTTGCAAATCTCTATGTCTCCCTCCTCGACTTGATCATGGATGGAGTTGAAGCGTCTCTTGATCTGTTTGGTTCTCTTGTGAAATCTGGATTCCTTCGCTAAGGCAATTGCTCTAGTATTGTCACAAAAGATTTTCATTGGACCCGATGCACTAGGTATTACACCTAGATCGGATATGAACTCCTTCATCCAGACTCCTTCATTTGCTGCTTCCAAAGCTGCTATGTAATCCGCTTGACACGTAGATCCCGCCATGACGCTTTGCTTGGAAATGCACCAACTGACAGCTCCACCATTCAATATAAATGCGTATCCGGTTTGCGACTTAGAGTCATCCGGATCAGTGTCAAAGCTAGCATCGACGTAACCATTTACGACAAGCTCTTTGTCACCTCCATAAACGAGAAACACATCCTTAGTCCTTTTCAGGATTTCAGGACGTTCTTGACCGCTGCCCAGTGATCCACTCCTGGATTACTTTGGTACCTACCTGCTAAACTTATAGCAAGGCACACATTAGGTCTGGTACACAGCATTGCATACATGATAGAACCTATGGCTGAGGCATAGGGAATGACTTTCATTTTCTCTCTATCTTCTGAAGTGGTCGGGCATTGAGTCTGACTCAACTTCACACCTTGTAACATAGACAAGAACCCTTTCTTTGACTAATCCATTTGAACTTCTTCAAAACTTTATCAAGGTATGTGCTATTTGAAAGTCCAATTAAGCGTCTTGATCTATCTCTATAGATCTTGATGCTCAATTAAGCAGCTTCACCGAGGTCTTTCATTGAAAAATTCTTATTCAAGTATCCTTTTATGCTATCCAGAAATTCTATATCATTTCCAATCAACAATATGCCATCCACATATAGTATTAGAAATGCTACAGAGCTCCCACTCACTTTCTTGTAAATACAGGCTTCTCCAAAAGTTTGTATAAAACCATATGCTTTGATCACACTATCAAAGCGTATATTCCAAACCCGAGAGGCTTGCACCAGTCCATAAATGGATCGTTGGAGCTTGCACACTTTGTTAGCACCTTTAGGATCGACAAAACCTTCTGGTTGCATCATATACAACTCTTATTTAAGAAATCCATTAAGGAAGGGAGTTTTGACATCCATTTGCCAAACTTCATAATCATAAAATGGGGCAATTGCTAACATGATTCAGATAGACTGAAGCATCGCTACGGGTGAGAAGGTCTCATCGTAGTCAACTCCTTGAACTTGTCGAAAACCTTCCGCAACAGGTTGAGCTTTGTAGACTGTAACATTACCATCAGCGTCAGTCTTCTTCTTGAAGATCCATTTATTTTCTATGGCTTGCCGATCATCTGGCAAGTCAACCAAAGTCCATAATTTGTTCTCATACATGGATCCCATCTCAGATTTCATGGCCTCAAGCCATTTCACGGAATCTGGGCTCATCATCGCTTCCTCATAGTTCGTAGGTTCGTCATGGTCTAGTAACATGACTTCCAGAACAGGAGTACTGTACCACTCTGGTGCGGAGCGTACTCTGGTTGACCTACGAGGTCCGGTAGTAACTTGATCTGAAGTTTCATGATCATCATCATTAGCTTCCTCACTAATTGGTGTAGGCATCACTGGAACTAATTTCTGTGATGAAATACTTTCCAATTCGAGAGAAGGTACAACTACCTCATCAAGTTCTACTTTCCTCCCACTCACTTGTTTCGAGAGAAACTCCTTCTCTAGAAAGGATCCATTCTTAGCAACAAATATCTTGCCTTCGGATCTGTTATAGAAGGTGTACCCAACAGTTTATTTTGGGTATCCTATGAAGATGCACTTCTCCGATTTGGGTTCGAGCTTATCAGGCTGAAGCTTTTTCACATAAGCATCGCAACCCCAAACTTTAAGAAATGACAACTTAGGTTTCTTGCCAAACCAACGTTCATATGGTGTCGTCTCAACGTATTTAGATGGTGCCCTATTCAACGTGAATGCAACTGTCTCTAATTTATAACCCCAAAACGATAGTGGTAAATCGGTAAGAGACATCATAGATCGTACCATATCTAATAAAGTATGGTTACAACGTCCGGACACACCATTATGCTGTGTTGTTCTAGGTGGCGTGAGTTGCGAAACTATTCCACATTGTTTTAAATGAAGACCAAACTCGTAACTCAAATATTCGCCTCCGCGATCAGATCGTAGAAATTTTATTTTTTTGTTACGATGATTTTCCACTTCACTCTGAAATTCTTTGAACTTTTCAAATGTTCCAGACTTATATTTCATTAAGTAGATATACCCATATCTGCTCAAATCATCTATGAAGGTCAGAAAATAACGATACCCGCCGCGAGCCTCAACACTCATTGGACCGCATACATCAGTATGTATTATTTCCAATAAGTCAGTGGCTCGCTCCATTGTTCCGGAGAACGGGGTCTTAGTCATCTTGCCCATGAGGCATGGTTCGCAAGCATCCAGTGATTCATAATCAAGTGATTCCAAAAGCCCATCTGCATGGAGTTTCTTCACGCGCTTTACACCAATATGACCTAAACGGCAGTGCCACAAATATGTTGCACTATCATTATTAACTTTGCATCTTTTCGCATCAATATTATGGATATGTGTATCACCACGATCGAGATTCAACAAAAATAGACCACTCATGAAGGGTGCATGACCATAAAAGATATTACTCATATAAATAGAACAACCATTATTCTCTGATTTAAATGAATAACTGTCTTGCATTAAACAAGATCCAGATATAATGTTCATGCTCAACGCTAGCACAAATAACAATTATTCAGGTCTAAAACTAATCCCGAAGGTAGATGTAGAGGTAACATGCCGACGGCGATCACATCGACCTTGGAACCATTTCCGACGCGCATCGTCGCCTCGTCCTTAGCCAATCTTCGTTTAATCCGTAGCCTCTGTTTCGAGTTGCAAATATGATCAACAGAACCAGTATCAAATACCCAGGCGCTACTACGAGCATTAGTAAGGTACACATCAATAACATGTATATTAAATATACCTTCCACTTTGCCATCCTTCTTATCCGCCAAATACTTGGGGCAGTTCCGCCTCCACTGACCAGTCCCTTTGCAGTAGAAGCACTCAGTTTCAGGCTTTGGTCTAGATTTGGCCTTCTTCCCGGGAGTAGCAACTTTCTTGCTATTCTTCTTGAAGTTCCCCTTCTTTCCTTTGTCCTTTTTCTTGAAACTAGTGGTATTGTTAACCATCAACACTTGATGCTCCTTATTGATTTCTACCTCCGCAGCCTTGAGCATTACGAAGAGCTCGGGAACCGTCTTGTTCATCCCTTGCATATTATAGTTCATCTGAAGGAAATATGCCCTAGAGGCAATAATAAAGTCATCATTTATTTCCTTATTTCATGATAAATGTTTATTATTCATGCTAGAATTGTATTAACCAGAAACTTAGTACATGTGTGAATACATAGACAAAACAAACTGTCCCTAGTATGCCTCTACTTGACTAGCGCGTTTATCAAAGATGGTTATGTCTCCTAAACATAGACATGTGTTGTCATTTGATGAACGAGATCACATCATTAGGAGAATGATGTGATGGACAAGACCCATTCGTTAGCTTTGCATTATGATCGTTGCAGTTTCATTGCTATTGCTTTCTTCATGACTTATACATGTTCCTCAGACCATGAGATTATGCAACTCCCGAATACTGGAGGAACACTTTATGAGCTACCAAACGTCACAACATAACTAGATGATTATAAAGGTACTATACAGGTGTCTCCGATGGTACTTGTTGAGTTGGCATAGATCAAGATTAGGATTTGTCACTCCGATTGTTGGAGAGGTATCTCTGGGCCCTCTCGGTAATACACATCACTATAAGCCTTGCAAGCAATGTAACTAATAAGTTAGTTGCGGGATGATGCATTACGGAACGAGTAAAGAGACTTGCTGGTAACGAGATTGAACTAGGTATTGAGATACAGACGATCGAATATCGGACAAGTAACATACCGATGACAAAGGGAACAACATATGTTGTTATGCGGTTTGACCGATAAAGATCTTCGTAGAATATGTAGGAGCCAATATGAGCATCCAGGTTCCGCTGTTGGTTATTGACCGGAGATGAGTCTCGGTCATGTCTACATAGTTCTCGAACCCGTAGGGTCCGCACGCTTAAACGTTTGGTGACAATTGGTATTATGAGTTTATGTGTTTTGATGTACCGAAGGTTGTTCGTGAAGGAAATATGCCCTAGAGGCAATAATAAAGTTATTATTTATTTCCTTACATGTCATGATAAATGTTTATTATTCATGCTAGAATTGTATTAACTGGAAACATAATACATGTGTGGATACATAGACAAACAGAGTGTCACTAGTATGCCTCTACTTGACTAGCTTGTTAATCAAAGATGGTTAAGTTTCCTAACCATGGACAAAGGAGTTGTCATTTGATTAACAAGGTCACATCATTAGTTGAATGATCTGATTGACATGACCCATTCCATTAGCATAGCACCCGATCGTTTAGTATGTTGCTGTTGCTTTTATCCATGACTTATACATGTTCCTTTGACTATGAGATTATGCAACTCCCGTTTGCCGGAGGAACACTTTGGGTGCTACCAAACGTCACAACGTAACTGGGTGATTATAAAGGAGTACTACAGGTGTCACCAAAGGTAGATGTTGGGTTGGCGTATTTCGAGATTAGGATTTGTCACTCCAATTGTGGGAGAGGTATCTCTGGGCCCTCTCGGTAATGCACATCACTTAAGCCTTGCAAGCATTGCAACTAATGAGTTAGTTGCGGGATGATGTATTACGGAACGAGTAAAGAGACTTGCCGGTAACGAGATTGAACTAGGTATTGGATACCGACGATCGAATCTCGGGCAAGTAACATACCGATGGACAAAGGGAACAACGTATGTTGTTATGCGGTCTGACCGATAAAGATCTTCGTAGAATATGTAGGAGCCAATATGGGCATCCAGGTCCCGCTATTGATTATTGACCGGAGACGTGTCTCGGTCATGTCTACATTGTTCTCGAACCGTAGGGTCCGCACGCTTAAGGTTTCGATGACAGTTATATTATGAGTTTATGAGTTTTGATGTACCGAAGGAGTTCGGAGTCCCGGATGAGATCGGGGACATGACGAGGAGTCTCGAAATGGTCGAGATGTAAAGATCGATATATTGGACGACTATATTCGGACATCGGAAAGGTTCTGAGTGATTCGGGTATTTTCGGAAGTATCGGGGAGTTACGGGATTACGGGAGAAGTAATGGGCCTTGATGGGCTTTAGTGGGAAGAGGAAAAAGGCTGCTGCGCCCCCCCTCCCCTCTAGTCCGAATTGGACTAGGGAAAAGGGGGCCGGCCACCTTTCCTACTCCTCCACTTCCTTCTCCCTTCCTCCCCTCTTGATGGACTCCTACTAGGACTTGGAGTCCTAGTAGGACTCCCATCCTGGCCGCACCAATAGCCTTAGCCGGCCTCCTCCTCCTCCATCCTTTATATACTGAGGCAGGGGGCACCCCATGGACACACAAGTTGATCTTCGTGATCGTTCCTTAGCCGTGTGCGGTGCCCCCCTCCACCATATTCCACCTCGGTCATATCGTTACGGTGCTTAGGCGAAGCCCTGCGACGGTAGAACATCAAGATCGTCACCACGCAGTTGTGCTGACGGAACTCCTCCCCGACGCTTTGCTGGATCGGAGCCCGGGGATCGTCATCGAGCTGAACGTGTGCCAAGAACTCGGAGGTGCCGGAGTAACGGTGCTTGGATCGGTCGGATCGTGAAGACATACGACTACATCAACCGCGTTGATATAACGCTTCCGCTTTCGGTCTACGAGGGTACGTAGACAACACTCTCCCCTCTCGTTGCTAAGCATCACCATGATCTTGCGTGTGCGTAGGAATTTTTTTGAAATTACTACGTTCCCCAACAGTGGCATCCGAGCCTAGGTTTTTATGGTTTGATGTTATTTGCACGAGTAGAACACAAGTGAGTTGTGGGCGATATAAGTCATACTGCCTACTAGCATGTCATACTTTGGTTCGGCGGTATTGTTGGATGAAGCGGCCCGGACCGACATTACGCGTACGCTTACGCGAGACTGGTTCTACCGCCGTGCTTTGCACACAGGTGGCTGGCGGGTGTCAGTTTCTCCAACTTTAGTTGAACCAAGTATGGCTACGCCCGGTCCTTGAGAAGGTTAAAACGGAGTCTATTTGACAAACTATCGTTGTGGTTTTGATGCGTAGGTGAGATTGGTTCTTGCTTCAGCCCGTAGCAGCCACGTAAAATTTCCAACAAACAAAGTAGAGGACGTCTAACTTGTTTTTGCAGGGCATGCTGTGATGTGATATGGTCAAGACATGATGCTAAATTTTATTGTATGAGATGATCATGTTTTGTAACCGAGTTATCGGCAACCGGCAGGAGCCGTATGGTTGTCGCTTTATTGTATGCAATGCAATCCCCCTGTAATGCTTTACTTTATCACTAAGCGGTAGCGATAGTCGTAGAAGCATAAGATTGGCGAGACGACAACGATGCTACGATGGAGATCAAGGTGTCGCGCCGGTGACGATGGTGATCATGACAGTGCTGCGGAGATGGAGATCACAAGCACAAGATGATGATGGCCATATCATATCACTTATATTGATTGCATGTGATGTTTATCTTTTATGCATCTTATCTTGCTTTGATTGACGGTAGCATTATAAGATGATCTCTCACTAATTATCAAGAAGTGTTCTCCCTGAGTATGCACCGTTGCGAAAGTTCTTCGTGCTGAGACACCACGTGATGATCGGGTGTGATAGGCTCTACGTTCAAATACAACGGGTGCAAAACAGTTGCACACGCGGAATACTCAGGTTATACTTGACGAGCTATGCATATAAGATATGACCTCAGAACACGGAGACCGAAAGGTCGAGCGTGAATCATATAGTAGATATGATCAACATAATGATGTTCACCATTGAAACTACTCCATCTCACGTGATGATCGGACATGGTTTAGTTGATTTGGATCACGTGATCACTTAGAGGATTAGAGAGATGTCTATCTAAGTGGGAGTTCTTAAGTAATATGATTAATTGAACTTTAATTTATCATGAACTTAGTCCTAGTAGTATTAGCATATCTATGTTGTAGATCAATAGCTCGCGTTGTTGCTTCCCTATGTTTATTTTGATATGTTCCTAGAGAAAATTGTGTTGAAAAATATTAGTAGCAATAATGCGGATTGGATCCGTGATCTGAGGTTTATCCTCATTGCTGCACAGAAGAATTATGTCCTTAATGCACCGCTAGGTGACAGACCTATTGCAGGAGCAGATGCAGACGTTATGAACGTTTGGCTAGCTCAATATGATGACTACTTGATAGTTTAGTGCACCATGCTTAACGGCTTAGAATCGAGACTTCAAAGACGTTTTGAACGTCATGGACCATATGAGATGTTCCAGTAGTTGAAGTTAATATTTCAAGCAACTACCCGAGTTGAGGGATATGAAGTCTCCAACAAGTTCTATAGCTAAAAGATGGAGGAGAATCGCTCAACTAGTGAGCATGTGCTCAGATTGTCTGGGTACTACAATCGCTTGAATCAAGTGGGAGTTAATCTTCCAGATAAGATAGTGATTGACAGAATTCTCTAGTCACCATCACCAAGTTAGTAGAACTTCGTGATGAACTATAGTATGCAAGGGATGACGAAAACGACTCCCGAACTTTGTCATAATGATGAAATCGATGGAGGTAGAAATCAAGAAAGAGCATCAAGCGTTGATGGTTGACAAGATCACTAGTTTCAAGTAAAGGGAAAAGGGAAGAAGGGGAACTTCAAGAAGAACGGCAAGCAAGTTGCTACTCAAGTGAAGAAGCCCAAGTCTGGACCTAAGCCTGAGACTGAGTGCGTTTACTGCAAAGGGACTGGTCACTGGAAGCGGAACTGCCCCAAGTATTTGGCGGATAAGAAGGATGGCGAAGTGAACAAAGGTATATTTGATATACAGATTATTGATATGTATTTTACTAGTGTTCATAGCAACCCCTCGGTATTTGATACTGGTTCAGTTGCTAAGAGTAGTAACTCGAAACGGGAGTTGCAGAATGAACAAAGACTAGTTAAGGGTGAAGTGACGATGAAAGTTGGAAGTAATTCCAAGATTGATATGATCATCATCGCACACTCCCTATACGTTCGGGATTAGTGATGAACCTAAATAAGTGTTATTTGGTGTTTGCGTTGAGCATAAATATGATTTGATCATGTTTATTGCAATACGATTATTCATTTAAGTTAGAAAACAATTGTTGTTCTGTTTACATGAATAGAACCTTTTATGGACATACACACCCAATGAAAATAGTTCATTGGATCTCGATCGTAGTGATACACATATTCATAATATTGAAACCAAAAGATGCGAAGTTAATAATGATAGTGCAACCTATTTGTGGCACTGCCGTTTAGGTCATATTGGTGTAAAGCGCATGAAGAAACTCCATGCTGATGGGATTTTGGAATCACTTGATTATGAATCACTTGATGCTTGCGAACCATGCCTCTTGGGCAAGATGACTAAAACGCCGTTCTCCGGAACAATGGAGCAAGCAACAGATTTGTTGGAAATCATACATACTGATGTATGTGGTCCGATGAATATTAAGGCTCGCGACAAGTATCATTATTTTCTAACCTTCACAGATGATTTGAGCAGATATGGGCATATCTACTTGATGAAACATAAGTCTGAAACGTCTGAAAAGTTCAAAGAATTTCAGAGTGAAGTAGAGAATCATCGTAACAAGAAAATAAAAGTTACTACGATATGATCGCAGAGGTAAAACATTTGAGTTACGAGTTTGGCCTTCAGTTAAACAATGTGAAATAGTTTCAGTACTCACGCCACCTGGAACACCACAGCATAATGGTGTGTCCGAACGTCATAACCATACTTTATTGATATAGTGCAATCTATGATGTTTCTTACCGATTTACCACTATCGTTTTGGGGTTATGCATTAGAGACAGCTGCATTCACATTAAATAGGGCACCATCTAAATCCGTTGAGACGACACTATATGAACTATGGTTTAGCAAGAAACCAAAGTTGTCGTTTCTTAAAGTTTGGGGTTGTGATGCTTATGTGAAAAAAGTTTCATCCTGATAAGCTCAAACCCAAATCGGAGAAATATGTCTTCATAGGATACCCAAAGGAGACAGTTGGGTACACCTTCTATCACAGATCCGAAGGCAAGACATTCGTTGCTAAGAATGGATCCTTTCTAGAGAAGGAGTTTCTCTCGAAAGAAGTGAGTGGGAGGAAAGTAGAACTTGATGAGGTAACTGTACATATTCCCTTGTTGGAAACCAGTACATCACAGGAACCAGTTTCTGTGACGTCAAAACCAACTAGTGAGGAGGTTGTTGATGATGATCATAGAACTACAGAACAAGTTACTACAGAACCTCGTAGATTAACCAGAGTAAGATCCGCACCAGAGTGGTACGGCAATCCTGTTCTGGAAGTCATGCTACTAGATCATGATGAACCTACGAACTATGAAGAAGCGATGGTGAGCCCAGATTCCGCAAAATGGCTTAAAGCCATGAAATCTGAGATGGGATCCATGTATGAGAACAAAGTATGGACTTTGATGGATTTGCCCGATGATCGGCAAGCCATAGAAAATAAATGGATCTTCAAGAGGAAGACAGAAGCTGATAGTAGTGTTACTATCTACAAAGCTAGAATTGTCGCAAAAGGTTTTCGACAAGTTCAAGGTGTTGACTACGATGAGAGTTTCTCACTCGTATCCATGCTTAAGTCTGTCCGAATCATGTTAGCAATTGCCGCATTTTATGAAATCTGGCAAACGGATAAAACAAAACTGCATTCCTTAATGGATTTATCAAAGAAGAGTTGTATATGATGCAACCAGAAGGTTTTGTCAATCCTAAAGGTGCTAACAAAATGTGCAAGCTCCAGCGATCCATCTATGGACTGGTGCAAGCATCTCGGAGTTGGAATATACGCTTTGATGAGTTGATCAAAGCATATAGTTTTATACAGACTTGCGGTGAAGCCTGTATTTACAAGAAAGTGAGTGGGAGCACTACAGCATTTCTGATAAGTATATGTAAATGACATATTGTTGATCGGAAATAATGTAGAATTATTCTGCAAAGCATAAAGGAGTGTTTGAAAGAAGTTTTTCGAAGAAGGACCTCGGTAAAGCTACTTACATATTGAGCATCAAGATCTATAGAGATAGATCAAGACGCTTGATAAGTTTTCAATGAGTGCATACCTTGACAAGATTTTGAAGTAGTTCAAAAATGGAGCAGTCAAAGAAAGAATTCTTTCCTGTGTTACAAGGTATGAAGTTGAGTAAAGACTCAAAACTCGACCACGACAGAAGATAGAAAGAGAATGAAAGTCATTCCCTATGCCTTGGCCATAGGTTCTATAAAGTATGCCATGCTGTGTACCAGATCTATTGTATACCCTACACTGAGTTTGGCAAGGGAGTACAATAGTGATCTAGGAGTAGATCACTGGACAGCGGTCAAAATTATCCTTAGTGGAATAAGGATATGTTTCTCGATTATGGAAGTGACAAAAGGTTCGTCGTAAAGGGTTACGTCGATGCAAGTTTTGACACCGATCTGGATGACTCTAAGTCTCAATCTAGATACATATTGAAAGTGGGAGCAATTAACTAAAGTAGCTCCGTGCAGAGCATTGTAGACATAGAAAGTTGCAAAATACATACGGATCTGAATTTTGGCAGACCCGTTGACTAAGCTTCTCTCACAAGCAAAACATGATCACACCTTAGTACTCTTTGGGTGTTAATCACATAGCGATGTGAACTAGATTACTGACTCTAGTAAACCCTTTGGGTGTTGATCACATATCGATGTGAACTATGGGTGTTAATCACATGGTGATGTGAAGTATTGCTGGTAATCACATGGCGATGTGAACTAGATTATTGACTCTAGTGCAAGTGGGAGACTGAAGGAAATATGCCCTAGAGGCAATAATAAAGTTATTATTTATTTCCTTACATGTCATGATAAATGTTTATTATTCATGCTAGAATTGTATTAACTGGAAACATAATACATGTGTGGATACATAGACAAACAGAGTGTCACTAGTATGCCTCTACTTGACTAGCTTGTTAATCAAAGATGGTTAAGTTTCCTAACCATGGACAAAGGAGTTGTCATTTGATTAACAAGGTCACATCATTAGTTGAATGATCTGATTGACATGACCCATTCCATTAGCATAGCACCCGATCGTTTAGTATGTTGCTGTTGCTTTTATCCATGACTTATACATGTTCCTTTGACTATGAGATTATGCAACTCCAATTTGTCGGAGGAACACTTTGGGTGCTACCAAACGTCACAACGTAACTGGGTGATTATAAAGGAGTACTACAGGTGTCACCAAAGGTAGATGTTGGGTTGGCGTATTTCGAGATTAGGATTTGTCACTCCAATTGTGGGAGAGGTATCTCTGGGCCCTCTCGGTAATGCACATCACTTAAGCCTTGCAAGCATTGCAACTAATGAGTTAGTTGCGGGATGATGTATTACGGAACGAGTAAAGAGACTTGCCGGTAACGAGATTGAACTAGGTATTGGATACCGACGATCGAATCTCGGGCAAGTAACATACTGATGGACAAAGGGAACAACGTATGTTGTTATGCGGTCTGACCGATAAAGATCTTCATAGAATATGTAGGAGCCAATATGGGCATCCAGGTCCCGCTATTGATTATTGACCGGAGACGTGTCTCGGTCATGTCTACATTGTTCTCGAACCGTAGGGTCCGCACGCTTAAGGTTTCGATGACAGTTATATTATGAGTTTATGAGTTTTGATGTACCGAAGGAGTTCGGAGTCCCGGATGAGATCGGGGACATGACGAGGAGTCTCGAAATGGTCGAGACGTAAAGATCGATATATTGGACGACTATATTCGGACATCGGAAAGGTTCTGAGTGATTCGGGTATTTTCGGAAGTATCGGGGAGTTACGGGATTACAGGAGAAGTAATGGGCCTTGATGGGCTTTAGTGGGAAGAGGAAAAAGGCTGCTGCGCCCCCCCTCCCCTCTAGTCCGAATTGGACTAGGGAAAAGGGGGCCGGCCACCTTTCCTACTCCTCCACTTCCTTCTCCCTTCCTCCCCTCTTGATGGACTCCTACTAGGACTTGGAGTCCTAGTAGGACTCCCATCCTGGCCGCACCAATAGCCTTAGCCGGCCTCCTCCTCCTCCATCCTTTATATACTGAGGCATGGGGCACCCCATGGACACACAAGTTGATCTTCGTGATCGTTCCTTAGCCGTGTGCGGTGCCCCCCTCCACCATATTCCACCTCGGTCATATCGTTACGGTGCTTAGGCGAAGCCCTGCGACGGTAGAACATCAAGATCGTCACCACGCAGTTGTGCTGACGGAACTCCTCCCCGACGCTTTGCTGGATCGGAGCCCGGGGATCGTCATCGAGCTGAACGTGTGCCAAGAACTCGGAGGTGCCGGAGTAACGGTGCTTGGATCGGTCGGATCGTGAAGACGTACGACTTCATCAACCGCGTTGATATAACGCTTCCGCTTTCGGTCTACGAGGGTACGTAGACAACACTCTCCCCTCTCGTTGCTAAGCATCACCATGATCTTGCGTGTGCGTAGGAATTTTTTTGAAATTACTACGTTCCCCAACAGTTCGGAGTCCCGGATGAGATCAGGGACATGACGAGGAGTCTCGAAATGTTCGAGACGTAAATATCGATATATTGGAAGGCTATATTGGGACATCAGAAAAGTTCTGAGTGGTTCGGGTATTTATCGGAGTACCCAAGAGTTACGTGAATTCGCCGGGGAGTATATGGGCCTTATTGGGCTTTAGGGGAGAGAGAGAGGGGCTTCCTAGGGCAGGCCGCGCGCCCCCCAAGGCCTAGTCTGAATTAGACTAGGGGGAGGGGCGGCGCCCCCTCCTTCCTTCTCTTCTCTCTTCCCCTTCCTTCTCTCCTACTCCTACTACTTGGAAGGGGTGAATCCTACTCCCGGTGGGAGTAGGACTCCCCAGGGCGCGCCATAGTAGAGGGCCGGCCCTCCCCCTCCTCCACTCCTTTATATACGGGGGAAGGGGGCATCCCATAGATACACAAGTTGATCATTGATCTCTTAGCCGTGTGCGGGGCCCCTCCACCATAATCTACCTCGTCATATCGTCGTAGTGCTTAGGCGAAGCCCTGCGTCAGTAGCTTCATCATCACCGTCATCACGTCGTCGTGCTGACGAAGCTTTCCCTTGAATCTCTACTGGATCGTGAGTTCGTGGGACGTCACCGAGCTGAACGTGTGCAGATCGCGGAGGTGCCATACGTTTGGTACTAGGATCGGTCGATCGTGAAGACGTACGACTACATCAACCGCTTTGTCAAAATGCTTCTGCTTACGGTCTACGAGGGTACATGGACGACATTCTCCCCTCTCGTTGCTATGCATCACCATGATCTTGCGTGTGCCTAGGAATTTTTTTGAAATTACTACGTTCCCCAATAGTGGCATCCGAGCCAGGTTTATGCGTAGATGTTATATGCATGAGTAGAACACAAGTGAGTTGTGGGCGATACTAGTCATACTGCTTACCAACATGTCATACTGCTTACCAGCATGTCATACTTTGATTCGGCGGTATTGTTGGATGAAGCGGCCCGGACCGACATTACGCGTACGCTTACGCGAGACTGGTTCTACCGATGTGCTTCGCACACAGGTGGCTGGCGGGTGTCAGTTTCTCCAACTTTAGTTGAATCGAGTGTGGCTACATCCAGTCCTTGTGAAGGTTAAAACAACACATACTTGACGAAATATCATTATGGTTTTGATGCGTAGGTAAGGACGGTTCTTGCTCAGCCCGTAGCAGCCATGTAAAACTTGCAACAACAAAGTAGAGGACGTCTAACTTGTTTTTGCAGGGCATGCTGTGATGTGATATGGTCAATACATGATGCTAAATTTTATTGTATGAGATGATCATGTTTTTTAACGAAGTTATCGGCAACTGGCAGGAGCCATATGGTTGTCGCTTTATTGTATGAAATGCAATCGCCATGTAATTGCTTTACTTTATCACTAAGTGGTAGCGATAGTCGTAGATGAAGGAAATATGCCCTAGAGGCAATAATAAAGTTATTATTTATTTCCTTATATCATGATAAATGTTTATTAGTCATGCTAGAATTGTATTAACTGGAAACATAATACATGTGTGAATACATAGACAAATAGAGTGTCACTAGTATTCGTCTACTTGACTGGCTTGTTGATCAAAGATGGTTATGTTTCCTAGCCATTGACATGAGTTGTCATTTGATTAACGGGATCACATCATTAGGATAATGATT
This sequence comes from Aegilops umbellulata, assembly GCA_032464435.1. Taxonomy (NCBI): domain Eukaryota; kingdom Viridiplantae; phylum Streptophyta; class Magnoliopsida; order Poales; family Poaceae; genus Aegilops; species Aegilops umbellulata. Next base: position 67,706,776 of record CP136060.1, on the reverse strand, counting down.
TGATTGACTTGACCCATTCCGTTAGCTTAGCACTTGATCGTTTAGTATGTTGTTATTGCTTTCTTCATGACTTATACATGTTCCTATGCCTATGAGATTATGCAACTCCCGTTAACCACAGGAACACTTTGTGTGCTACCAAACGTCACAACATAACTGGGTGATTATAAAGGTGCTCTACAGGTGTGACCGAAGGTACTTGTTGGGTTGGCGTATTTCGAGATTAGGATTTGTCACTCCGATTCTCGGAGAGGTATCTCTGGGCCCTCTCGGTAATGCACATCACTTAAGCCTTGCAAGCATTGCAACTAATGAGTTAGTTGCAGGATGATATATTACAGAACGAGTAAAGAGACTTGCTGGTAACGAGATTGAACTAGGTATTGAGATACCGACGATCGAATCTTGGGCAAGTAACATACCGATGACAAAGGGAACAACATATGTTGTTATGCGGTCTAACCTATAAAGATCTTCGTAGAATAGGTGGGAGCCAATATGAGCATCCAGGTTCCGCTATTGGTTATTGACCGGAGATGAGTCTCGGTCATGTCTACATAGTTCTCGAACCCGTAGGGTCCGCACGCTTAAAGTTTCGATGACAGCTATATTATGAGTTTATGAGTTTTGATGTACCGAAGGTTGTTTGGAGTCCCGTATGCGATCACGGACATGACGAGGAGTCTCGAAATGGTCGAGACATGAGGATTGATATATTTGAAGCCTAAATTTGGATCTCGGAAGTGTTTCGAGTGAAATCGGGATTTTACTGGAGTACCAAGGGGTTACCGGAACCCCCCGGGGGTTAATGGGCCATAGCGGGCCTTTGTGGAGAAGAGGAGAGGCGGCCAGGGCAAGGCCGCGTGCCCCTCCCCCTAGTCCGAATAGAACAAGGAGAGGGGGGCGGCGCCCCCCTTTCCTTCCTCTCTCCCTCCTCTTTCACCCTCCACTCCTAATCCAACAAGGAAAAGGGAGGGACTCCTACTCCCGGTGGGAGTAGGACTCCTCCTGGTGCGCCCCCTCCTGGCCAGCCGCACCTCCCCCCTTGCTCCTTTATATACGAGGGCAGGGGGCACCCTAGAGACACAATAATTGATCGTTTGATCTTTTAGCCGTGTGCGGTGCCCCCCTCCACCATAGTCCACCTCGATAATACTGTAGCGGTGCTTAGGCGAAGCCCTGCATCGGTAGAACATCATCATCGTCACCACGCCGTCGTGATGACGAAACTCTCCCTCAACACTCGGCTGGATCAGAGTTCGAGGGACGTCATCGGGCTGAACATGTGCTGAACTCGAAGGTGTCGTGCGTTCGGTACTTGATCGGTCGGATCGTGAAGACGTACGACTACATCAACCGCGTTGTGCTAACGCTTCCGCTTTCGGTCTACGAGGGTACGTGGACAACACTCTCCCCTCTCATTGCTATGCATCACCATGATCTTGCGTGTGTGTAGGATTTTTTTTGAAATTACTACGTTCCCCAACAGTGGCATCCGAGCCTGGTTTTATGCGTAGATGTCATATGCACGAGTAGAACACAAGTGAGTTGTGGGCGATATAAGTCATACTGCTTACCAGCATGTCATACTTTGATTCGGCGGTATTATTGGATGAAGTGGCCCGGACCGACATTACGCGTACGCTTACGCGAGACTGGTTCTACCGACGTGCTTTGCACACAGGTGGCTGGCGGGTGTCAGTTTCTCCAACTTTAGTTGAACCGACTGTGGCTACGCCCGGTCCTTGCGAAGGTTAAAACAGCACCAACTTGACAAACTATCGTTGTGTTTTTGATGCGTAGGTAAGAACGGTTCTTGCTAAGCCCAGTAGCAACCACGTAAAACTTGCAACAACAAAGTAGAGGACGTCTAACTTGTTTTTGCAGGGCATGTTGTGATGTGATATGGTCAAGACATGATGCTAAATTTTATTGTATGAGATGATCATGTTTTGTAACCGAGTTATCAGCAATTGGCAGGAGCCATATGGTTGCGCTTTATTGTATGCAATGCAATCGCCCTGTAATGCTTTACTTTATCACTAAGCGGCAGCGATAGTCGTAGAAGCATAAGATTGGCGAGACGACAATGATGCTACGATGGAGATCAAGGTGTCGCGCCGGTGACGATGGTGATCATGACGGTGCTTCGGAGATGGAGATCACAAGCACAAGATGATGATGGCCATATCATATCACTTATATTGATCGCATGTGATGTTTATCTTTTATGCATCTTATCTTGCTTTGATTGATGACATCATTATAAGATGATCTCTCACAAAATTTTAAGATAAAAGCGTTCTCCGTGAGTATGCACCGTTGCCAAAGTTCGTCGTGCCCAGACACCACATGATGATCGGGTGTGATAAGCTCTACGTCCATCTACAACGGGTGCAAGCCAGTTTTGCACACACATAATACTCAGGTTAAACTTGACGAGCCTAGCATATGCAGATATGGCCTCGGAACACTGAGACCGAAAGGTCGAGCGTGAATCATATAGAAGATATGATCAACATAGTGATGTTCACCATTGAAAACTACTCCATTTCACGTGATGATCGGTTATGGTTTAGTTGATTTGGATCACGTGATCACTTAGATGATTAGAGGGATGTCTATCTAAGTGGGAGTTCTTATGTAATATGATTAATTGAACTTAAATTTATCATGAACTTAGTACATGATAGTATCTTGCTTGTCTATGTTGATTGTAGATAGATGGCCAGTGCTGTTGTTCCGTTGAATTTTAATGTGTTCCTTGAGAAAGCAAAGTTGAAAGATGATGGTAGCAATTACACGGACTGGGTCAGTAACTTGAGGATTATCCTCATTGCTGCATAGAAGAATTACGTCCTAGAAGCACCGCTGGGTGCCAGGCCTGCTGTAGATGCAACAGACGACGTTAAGAACGTCTGGCAAAGCAAAGCTGATGAACACTCGATAGTTCAGTGTGCCATGCTTTACGGCTTAGAACCGGGACTTCAACGGCGTTTTGAACGTCATGGAGCATATGATATGTTCCAGGAGTTGAAGTTAATATTTCAAAAGAATGCCCGAATTGAGAGATATGAAGTCTCCAATAAGTTCTACAGCTGCAAGATGGAGGAGAATAGTTCTGTCAGTGAGCATATACTCAAGATGTCTGGGTATTGCAATCACTTGATTCAACTGGGAGTTAATCTTCCGGATGATAGCGTCATTGACAGAATTCTTCAATGACTGCCACCAAGCTACAAGAGCTTCGTGATGAACTATAACATGCAAGGGATGGATAAGACGATTCCCGAGTTCTTCACAATGCTAAAGGCTGCGGAGGTAGAAATCAAGAAGGAGCATCAAGTGTTGATGGTTAATAAGACCACCAGTTTCAAGAAAAAGGGAAAAGGGAAGAAGAAGGGGAACTTCAAGAAGAACAGCAAGCAAGTTGCTGCTCAAGAGAAGAAACCCAAGTCTGGACCTAAGCCTGAGACTAAGTGCTTCTACTGCAAGTAGACTGGACACTGGAAGCGGAACTGCCCCAAGTATTTGGCGGATAAGAAGGATGGCAAGGTGAACAAAGGTATATGTGATATACATGTTATTGATGTGTACCTTACTAGAGCTCGCAGTAGCACCTGGGTATTTGATACTGGTTCTGTTGCTAATATTTGCAACTCAAAACAAGGCTACGGATTAAGAGAACACTAGCCAAGGACGAGGTGACGATGCGCTTGGGAAATGGTTCCAAAGTCGATGTGATCGCCGTCGGCACGCTACCTCTACATCTACCTTCGAGATTAGTATTAGACCTAAATAATTGTTATTTGGTGCCAGCGTTGAGCATGAACATTATATCTGGATCTTGTTTGGTGCGAGACGGTTATTCATTTAAATCAGAGAATAATGGTTGTTCTATTTATATGAGTAATATCTTTTATGGTCATGCACCCTTGAAGAGTGGTCTATTTTTGATGAATCTCGATAGTAGTGATACACATATTCATAATGTTGAAGCCAAAAGATACAGAGTTGATAATGATAGTGCAACTTATTTGTGGCACTGCCGTTTAGGTCATATCGGTGTAAAGCACATGAAGAAACTCCATACTGATGGACTTTTGGAACCACTTGATTATGAATCACTTGGTACTTGTGAACCGTGCCTCATGGGCAAGATGGCTAAAACACCGTTCTCGGAACTATGGAGCGAGCAACAGATTTGTTAGAAATCATACATACAGATGTATGTGGTCCGATGAATGTGAGGCTCACGGCGGATATCGTTATTTTCTCACCTTCACAGATGATTTAAGCAGATATGGGTATATCTACTTAATGAAACATAAGTCTAAAACATTTGAAAAGTTCAAAGAATTTCATAGTGAAGTTGAAAATCATCGTAACAAGAAAATAAAGTTTCTACGATCTGATCGTGGAGGAGAATATTTGAGTTACGAGTTTGGTCTACATTTGAAACAATGCGAAATAATTTCGCAACTCGCGCCATCCGGAACACCACAACGTAATGGTGTGTCCGAACATCGTAATCGCACTTTACTAGATATGGTGCGATATGGATGGTAGATATAGGTTTTTGTGAACTGAAAATATAAAAACAGCAAGGTAACTAGTGATAAAAGTGAGTGTAAACGATATTGCAATGTTAGGAAATAAGGCCTAGGGTTCATACTTTCACTAGTGCAAGTTCTCTCAACAATAATAACATAATTGGATCATATAACTATCCCTCAACATGCAACAAAGAGTCACTCCAAAGACACCAATAGCGGAGAACAAACGAAGAGATTATGGTAGGGTATGAAACCACCTCAAAGTTATTCTTTCCAATCAATCCGTTGGGCTTTCCTATAAGTGTCACAAACAGGCCTAGAGTTCGTACTAGAATAACACCTTAAGACACAAATCAACCAAAACCCTAATGTCACCTAGATACTCCAATGTCACCTCAAGTATCCGTGGGCATGATTATACGATATGCATCACACAATATCAATTCATCTACTCAAACCAACACATAGAACCTCAAAGAGTGCCCCAAAGTTTCTACCGGAGAATCATGACGAAAACGTGTGCCAACCCCTATGCATAGGTTCATGGGCGGAACCCGCAAGTTGATCACCAAAACATACATCAAGTGAATCATGTGATATCCCATTGTCACCACAAATACGCACGACAAGACATACATCAAGTGTTCTCAAATCTTTAAAGACTCAATTCGATAAGATTACTTCAAAGGGGAAACTCAATCCATTACAAGAGAAAAGAGGGGGAGAAGAAACATAAGATCCAACTATAATAGCAAAGCTCGCGATACATCAAGATCGTGCCAAATCAAGAACACGAGAGAGAGAGAGATCAAACACATAGCTACTGGTACATACCCTCAGCCCCGAGGGTGAACTACTCCCTCCTCGTCATGGAGAGCGCCGGGATGATGAAGATGGCCACCGGTGAGGATTCCCCCCTCCGGCAGGGTGCCAGAACAGGGTCCCGATTGGTTTTTGGTGGCTACAGAGGCTTGCGGCGGCGGAACTCCCGATCTAATCTCCGTTCTAGAAGTTTTAGGGTACGCAGGTATATATAGGTGGAGGAAGTACGTCGGTGGAGCTTTGGGGGCCCCACGAGGCAGGGGGCGCGCCCTAGGGGGGTGGGCGCGCCCCCCACCCTCGTGAGCACCTCCCTTTGCTCCTGACGTAGGGTCCAAGTCCATCCGGTAGCTTTCCTTCCAAAAATAACTTCTCCAGTTGATTTTGTTCCTTTTCGACTCCGTTTGATATTCCTTTTCTTCGAAACACTGAAATAGGCTAAAAACAACAAATCTGGGCTGTGCCTCTGGTTAATAGGTTAGTCCCGAAAATAATGTAAAAGTGGATAATAAAGCCCAATATTGCCCAAAACAGTAGATAATATAGCATGGAGCAATAAAAAATATAGATACGTTGGAGACGTATCAAGCATCCCCAAGCGTAATTCCTGCTCGTCCTCGAGTAGGTAAATGATAAAAAAGAATTTTTGATGCGGAGTGCTACTTGGCATAATTTCAATTTAATTCTTCTTAATTGTGATATGAATATTCAGATCCGAAAGATTCAAGATAAAAGTTCATATTGACATAAAAATAATAATACTTCAAGCATACTAACTAAGCAATCATGTCTTCACAAAATAACATGGCCAAAGAAAGTTATCCCTACAAAATCATATAGTTTGGCTATGCTCTATCTTCACCACACAAAATATTTAAATCATGCACAACCCCGATGACAAGCCAAGCAATTGTTTCATACTTATCATTTTCAAAACTTTTTCAATCTTCACGCAATACATGAGCGTGAGCCATGGATATAGCACTATATGTGGAATAGAATGGTGGTTGTGGAGAAGACAAAAAGAGGGGAAGATAGTCTCACATCAACTAGGCGTATCAACGGGCTATGGAGATGCCCATCAATATATATCAATGTGAGTGAGTAGGGATTGCCATGCAACGGATGCACTAGAGCTATAAGTATATGAAAGCTCAACAAAAGAAACTAAGTGGGTGTGCATCCAACTCGCTTGCTCACGAAGACCTAGGGCATTTTGTGGAAGCCCATCATTGGAATATACAAGCCAAGTTCTATAATGAAAAATTCCCACTAGTATATGAAAGTGATATCATAGGAGACTCTCTATCATGAAGATCATGGTGCTACTTTGAAGCACAAGTGTGGTAAAAGGATAGTAGCATTGTCCCTTCTCTCTTTTTCTCTCATTTTTTTATTTTTTATTTGGGCCTTTCTCTTTTTTTATGGCCTCTTTTTTTTTCGTCCGGAGTCTCATCCCGACTTGCGGGGGAATCATAGTCTCCATCACCCTTTCCTCACTGGGACAATGCTCTAATAATGATGATCATCATACTTTTATTTTCTTACAACTCAACAATTACAACTCGATACTTAGAACAAATTATGACTCTATATGAATGCCTCCGGTGGTGTACCGGGATATGCAATGAATCAAGAGTGACATGTATGAAAGAATTATGAACAGTGGCTTTGCCACAAATACGATGTCAACTACATGATCATGCTAGCAATATGACAATGATGGAGCGTGTAATAATAAACAGAACGGTGGAAAGTTGCATGGCAATATATCTTGGAATGACTATGGAAATGCCATGATAGGTAGGTATGGTGGCTGTTTTGAGGAAGGTATATGGTGGGTGTATGATACCGGCAAAAAGTGCGCGGTATTAAGAGGCTAGCAATGGTGGAAGGATGGGAAAAGTGCGTATAATCCATGGACTCAACATTAGTCATAAAGAACTCATATACTTATTGCAGAAATCTATAAGTTATCAAAGCAAAGTATTACGCGCATGCTCCTAGGGGGATAGATTGGTAGGAAAGGACCATCGCTCGTCCCCGACCGCCACTCATAAGGAAGACAATCAATAAATAAATCATGCTCCGACTTCATCACATAACGGTTCACCATACGTGCATTCTACGAGAATCACAAACTTTAACACAAGTATTTCTCAGATTCACAACTACTCAACTAGCATGACTCTAATATCACTATCTTCATATCTCAAAACAATTATCAAGCATCAAACTTTTCTTAGTATTCAACGCACTCAAAAGAAAGTTTTACAAATCTTGAATACCAAACATATAAGGATTATTAAGCAAATTACCATGCTATTTAAGACTCTCAAAATGATATAAGTGAAGCATGAGAGTTCATATATTTCTTCAAAATAAGACTACCACCATGCTCTAAAAGATATAAGTGAAGCACTAGATCAAACATCAAACTACTCCGAAAGATATAAGTGAAGATCGATGAGTAGTTGTATAATTATGTAACTATGTGAAGAATCTCTAACATTTAAGAATTTCAGATCTTGGCACTTTATTCAAACAGCAAGCAAATCTAAAGAAAATAAAATGACGCTCCAAGCAAAACACATATCATGTGGTGAATAAAAATATAGCTCCAAGTAAAGTTACCGATGAATGAAGACGAAAGAGGGGATGCCTTCCGGGGCATCCCCAAGCTTAGACGCCTGGTTATCCTTGAATATTACCTTGGGGTGCCTTGGGAATCCCCAAGCTTAGGCTCTTGCCACTCCTTATTCCATAGTCCACCGAATCCTTACCCAAAACTTGAAAACTTCACAACACAAAACTTAACAGAAAACTCGTGAGCTCCATTAGCAAAAGAAAACAAAACACCACTTCAAGGTACTGTAATGAACTCATTATTTATTTTTATTGGTGTTAAACCTACTTTATTCCAACTTCTCTATGGTTTATAAACTATTTTACTAGCCATAGATTCATCAAAATAAGCAAACAACACACGAAAAACAGAATCTGTCAAAAACAGAACAGTCTATAGTAATCTGTAACTAACGCAAACTTACGGAACTCAAAAAATTATAAAATAAATTGGTGGACCTGAGGAATTTGTCAAGTAATCATCTTCAAAAATAATCAACTAAATATCACTCTCCAGTAAAAAGTTCTAGCTAATCTTGTGAGAGCTAAAGTTTCTGTTTTTTACAGCATGATCATAAAGACTTCACCCAAGTCTTCCCAAAGGTTCTACTTGGCAAAAACACTAATTAAAACATAAAACCACATCTAAACAGAATCTAGATGGGTTATTTATTCCTAAAAATAACCAAATAGCAAGAAACTAAAATAAAATTGGGTTGCCTCCCAACAAGCGCTATCGTTTAACGCCCCTAGCTAGGCATGATGATTTCAATGATGCTCGCATAAAAGATAAGAATTGAAACATAAAGAGAGCATCATGAAGAATATGACTAGCACATTTAAGTCTAACCCACTTACTATGCATTGGGATTTTGTGATAAAACAACTTATGGGAACAATAATCAACTAACATCGGAAGGTAAATCAAGCATAACTTCAAAACTTTAAGCACATAGAGAGGAAATTTGGTATTATTGCAATTCCTACAAGCATATATTCCTCCCTCATAATAATTTTCAGTAGAATCATGAATGAATTCAACAATATAACCAGCACCTAAAACATTCTTTTCATGATCTACAAGCATAGAAATTTTATTACTCTCCACATAAGCAAAATTCTTCTCATACGGAATAGTGGGAGTATCATAAGAGACTTGAATATTATAAATTGTTTCCACATTAAAAGAGTAATGTTCAGAGAAAGGGTACTCATAATCATGACAAGTTTTATAAATATAATCATCACTACTCTTTATAGCATAAGTTTTATCACAATAATCATCATAAGTAGCAACTTTGTTCTCATCATAATCGATTGAAACCTCTTCCGAAATAGTGGATACATCACTAAATAAAGTCATGACCTCTCCAAATCCACTTTGATAAATATTATAATATTCAACATCCTCCAATATTGTGGGATCACTACTTCATAAAGTTGACACTCTTCCAAACCCACTTTCATCAATATAATCATCATAAGTAGGAGGCATGCTGTCATCATTACAACTTTGCATATCAAAACTTGGGAGGCTAAAAATATCATCATTATTAAACATAGAATCCCCAACCTTGGGACAAACATTAATTGCAGTAAATATATTCTCAAATATGTCATCCTCATCAAACATAGCTTCCCCAAGCTTGGGCCTTTTCATATCATAAGCATAAGCACTCTCATCATTAATAGTATGGATAGCACCAATAGTATAGCAATTATTATATTCTTCCAAGCAAGTACCAAAAATATTTTCAAGAGCATAAGAAGTATCATTATCTTCCCGATCGTAATCATCACGACAAGCAATAGGCATAACGAGATCATCATCAAATGTACCATGTTCGTTTTCATGAGGCACAACAATAATAGGAGCAACCTTATTTGGGAGAGATACCTTTTTACCTCTCTTACTTTTTCTTTTCTTATTCTTCACCACATCATGTGTGGGTTCAATCCTCTTTTTGGAGCTCCTTATTAAAGAGATTGGTTGAATAGAAGGCTCCTCCTCGTTACCTGATTCATCATAAGAAATAATAGGAGGATATTGGGAAGTCTCTTCCCTTTCATTAGCATTCTCTTCATCTTCTATTTGTTTTCTTTTCCTTATGTAATTGATAATATAAGGATTTTCAATACAATTCACCGCACAATACATATAAATTTTCTCTAGATCAAAATGAAGAACTTTATCAAGGACAAATTTTGGAATATCCTTAGTTATATGTTTAATTTCTTCATAACCCAAGATCAAACTAAGTTCATTATGATGTGCAAGGGAAATCAAGTCATCACAATTTTTGGACACGATACGATCATGAAACAATTTGCATTGGGTACTAAAATGATCACGTTCATTGCAAAGTTCACAAGTATGGCTAAGAAAAAATAAATTTTCAGCACATTCATCTAGCTCTTCTTGCAACAATTTGGTTTCTAAGTACTTATGCCTCTTGCAATATCTATCTTCCCTATTTGGTGTGTACTTACAAACCCAATGCACTCCACAAAAATTGACATGTTTATAGGAGGCGTTTTCATCATAACTAGTGCAATCATCATTAGTACTATGGATATTCAAGGAGTTCATACTAACAACATTGCAATCATGCTCATCATTCAAAGATTTAGTGCCAAACATTTTAATGCATTCTTCTTCTAACACTTTGGCACAATTTTCCTTCCCATCACACTCACGAAAGATATTAAAAAAATGAAGCGTATGAGGCAAACTCAATTCCATTTTTTTGTGTAGTTTTCTTTTATAGACCAAACTAGTGATAAAACAAGAAACAAAAAGATTCGATTGCAAGATCTAAAGATATACCTTCAAGCACTAACTCCCCGGCAACGGCGCCAGAAAAGAGCTTAGTTGACGGGGTGTGAGTGCCGCTTACCTAGCCTCCCCGGCAACGGCGCCAGAAAAGAGCTTGATGTCTACTACACAACCTTCTTCTTGTAGACGTTGTTGGGCCTCCAAGTGCAGAGGTTTGTAGGACAGTAGCAAATTTCCCACAAGTGGATGACCTAAGGTTTATCAATCCATGGGAGGCGTAGGATGAAGATGGTCTCTCCCAAGCAACCCTGCAACCAAATAACAAAGAGTCTCTTGTGTCCCCAACATACCCAATACAGTGGCAAATTGTATAGGTGCACTAGTTCGGCGAAGAGATGGTGATCCAAGTGCAATATGGATGGTAGATATAGGTTTTTGTGAACTAAAAATATAAAAACAGCAAGGTAACTAGTGATAAAAGTGAGCGTAAACGATATTGCAATGCTAGGAAATAAGGCCTAGGGTTCATACTTTCACTAGTGCAAGTTCTCTCAACAATAATAACATAATTGGATCATATAACTATCCCTCAACATGCAACAAAGAGTAGTCCAAAGACACTAATAGCGGAGAACAGACGAAGAGATTATGGTAGGGTACGAAACCACCTCAAAGTTATTCTTTCCAATCAAACCGTTGGGCTATTCCTATAAGTGTCACAAACAGGCCTAGAGTTCGTACTAGAATAACACCTTAAGACACAAATCAACCAAAACCCTAATGTCACCTAGATACTCCAATGTCACCTCAAGTATCCGTGGGCATGATTATACGATATGCATCACACAATCTCAATTCATCTACTCAAACCAACACATAGAACCTCAAAGAGTGCCCCAAAGTTTCTACCGGAGAATCATGACGAAAACGTGTGCCAACCCCTATGCATAGGTTCATGGGCGGAACCCGCAAGTTGATCACCAAAACATACATCAAGTGAATCACGTGATATCCCATTGTCACCACAGATACGCACGGCATGACATACATCAAGTGTTCTCAAATCTTTAAAGACTCAATCCGATAAGATTACTTCAAAGGGGAAACTCAATCCATTACAAGAGAAAAGAGGGGGAGAAGAAACATAAGATCCAACTATAATAGCAAAGCTCGCGATACATCAAGATCGTGCCAAATCAAGAACACGAGAGAGAGATCAAACACATAGCTACTGGTACATACCCTCAGCCCCGAGGGTGAACTACTCCCTCCTCGTCATGGAGAGCGCTAGGATGATGAAGATGGCCACCGGTGAGGGTTCCCCCCCTCCGTAAGGGTGCCGGAACAGGGTCCCGATTGGTTTTTGGTGGCTACAGAGGCTTGCGGCGGCGGAAATCCCGATCTAATCTCTGTTCTGGAAGTTTTAGGGTACGTAGGTATATATGGGTGTAGGAAGTACGTCGGTGGAGCTTCGGGGGCCCCACGAGGCAGGGGGCGCGCCCTAGGGGGGTGGGCGCTGTCGGATTTCGGGTTCCGGCAGACCCTTGAGGTTCGAACTCTGGGGTGCGCGCGGAGATTACGCTTCCTACCTACCTGTACCCCTCCGCCTCGCAAGGATCTAAGCTACGGGAAGAACAACACAAGAGACACAGAGTTTATACTGGTTCGGGCCACCGATGTGGTGTAATACCCTACTCCAGTGTGGTGGTGTGGTGGATTGCCTCTTGGGCTGATGACGAACAATACAAGGAAGAACAGCCTCACAAGGGTCTGTTCTTGGCCGGGGCGATGAACTGCAAGGAGGAGCTCAGTTGCCTTTCACTCTCTCTGGATCCTAACTGATTAGATTTCTCGATACCTCTACCCTGGGGGTGGCTGGTCCTATTTATAGGCAAAGGCCCTGGGCCTCTTCCCAAATATTGAGCGGGAAGGGCGCCAACAATTGGTCAGTTTGAAGGGGAACATCTGGTACACTTATCCTGACTAAAGTTGGTCCTCGCCTACCAAAGGCTCTGGTGATGACGCTGGCTTGGGCTCCACAGTGACTTCCTCCTTGTCGCGGAGCTGGTCGTGGTTTCGTTGCACCAAAATGGGTGCCTTTGCTTGATCCTCCCGCCTACGCTTGCTCCCTTTGCACCAAAGGGGAAAGGGAGGACACTGCGCGGGCTGGCGTCCGCCTGGCGCCCTTGGTCGTCATGGCTTGCCTCATGGGCACCTCGTGAGGTACCCCGCCTTGATCTCTCCGCCTCCTCGCGAGCCAGCCTGATGAGGCCGCGCCTGAGTAAGCTCCGTGTTGTCCGCCCCACGAGGCTTGGCCCCTCGCGAGGGTCTTGGGTCTGTGTTGATGGAGATGGGCCGTGCTGGGCCCCCTTTGAGCCACGCCGCAGGCCGCAGGCAGACAAGTCTGGGGACCCCTATTCCCAGAACGCCGACAGTAGCCCCCGGGCCCAAGGCACGCCCGGACTTGGCCGTGCAGGGAGGCGAAAGGGCAAGGGCGAAGCGCCGCGGGCCCTAACAGCCTGCGGCCTTGGGCGCCGCGTGGCGGTTGATTGGACGCGGGTGTCTCCGCAACCGCGCGAGTTGATAAAGGAGCGGCATCTGCCCAGGTTTTCCTTTTTTCGCTTTCTCCGGTTGCTGCTCAGATCCCCTTTCTTGCGCCTCTCCTTCCTTCCTCCAAATCTCCAGATCTACTGCGACCGCGTGACCTAGAAGCCATGGCGCCTCGTCAGTCCCCAGCCAGAGCTTGGTACTCGTCTGCCTTGGAGTCGCCAAACGTGTCGGAGGCGAGCCTCGCCCGGTTGCGCCGGATGGCGGCGGCGCAGGGCATCGACGGGGCGAAGGTGTTCAAGGCCGGCTCCGCCACCCCTGAGGGTTGAGGAAGCACCTTTTATCCGCTCTTCGTAAGTTCCATTGCTGCTGGCCTGGTGCCTCCCTTCTCCGAGTTCTCCCTCTCTGTCCTCCGCCATTACAAGCTACAGGCTCTGCATCTCCATCCCAACTCCGTCCTTCTCCTGGCAATCTTTGCCTATTACTGCGAGGCTCACGTAGGGGTGCAGCCCTCGGTGGCCTTGCTGCGCCACTACTTCTCCCTCCATACCTCTCGTGGTCCTACTTCTGCGTGCGCGAGCTTTGTCGCGTACGGTGGCGCCATTGCCATTTCGAGCCCCGGGAAAAGGGTTGAGGGCTTCAGGAGTAAGTGGGTCTTGGCAGATGCTGGGCGCATCGACCCTCGGCTGATCTTGCCCAGGGAGCAACCTGCGAGCTCCAGCGATTGGGGGCGAGCGGAGCTCACGGACCCCCGCGCGAAGCCGGTGTTGGAGAAGATGGACGCGGATCTGAGGCCGGCCAACACGAGACGAGGAAGCTGATCGGCGCGTCGCTGTTGAGGGAATTTCTGGAGCACCAGCTGGCTCCGCTTCGGCAGTACCCACTTCCAATGTGGAGGCCTCATCCGAGCCCCGCGGTCTTGGCCGGCGAAGATCTGGCTGCGGTCCTCCAATCTCTGTTTGGGGTCGATGTGGCGAGGTTGGAGGGCGCTCCTACGCCCTTGTTCCTCCACGACGACTGGGAACAGGTGGTGGAGTCCATGCCCGTCTTCAACGGGGACGGGCCCGTGCCCACGGAGGCTCCGGGGGAGCGGGTGGACGTGTCCTCCGACGACTCCGGCGAAAAGGAGGACGGAGAGGAGCGGGGGAAAGGGCCTGACTCCGAGGCGACTGACGGAGAGTCGAGGGCTCCCCTCTCCCGGCGCAGGCCCCGCGCTCTCCGCCTCTCTTTGAGAGACGGCGACGAGGATGATGACGTGCTGGGCAGCGGGAGCTCGCCCCCGATCCCGAAGAAGGACAGGAGCGGGCTGATCTCCCGCGGGTCTGCCCCAGCCGTGGGGCGGTCTGCAGACACGCCTTCCGCTTCTAGGTTGACCCTTCCAGCCGGCTGTCAGGCTTCAAGTTTGGCCGGAGGCTGTCTGAGCTCACCGGCGATGACCCGTAAGTGCTTGACTCTTGTCTTTGTTTCTTGTTCTGCTGCTGAGGCTTGACGTCCGCGTCTCTTGGATAGGCTGGCACCCGCTGCACAGAAGCCGAAGGGGGCTCCTGAGGTTCCTTGCAGGGCAGCGCCTCTGCCCACGAAGGAAGGTGACCGCGACGCACGGGCCTCTCCTGCCCGGTCGTCCTCGCGAGGTCTGGCCGAGCTGGCTGGGGCGAGCCCAGCCCCCATGGCCCAAGTGACCCCTGAGGTGCCCTTGCCTGCGGCCGCCACCACAGTCGTCGGGGCGCAGCAGGCTCCACCTTAGGGTGCTGTAGTCGTGCCGCCGCCTTCTCCTCCTACTCCACCGACTGCTGTCTCTCCGACTCCTCCCGCCGTTCTGGATCGTGTTGCTGCCGAGCTGGACCGGCTCCGGCAGGATCTTCTTGGCGCCGACCCTCGCTTGGTGGCTGGGCGCTTGGAGCTGGCTTCAGGATGGATTCGCTCCGACGCTTCGGTTCGGGCGGCGCTGGTCCAGGCCTCAACGGCTTGTGATGAGGAGAGGCAGGCCGCCCTTGAGGCGAAGGCTGCTCGTGACGCAGCCCAGGGGGAGGCGGCTGACGTCCGTGGTCGCTGCAAGGTGCTGGAGGACGAGCTGCAAGGCCTGCGGGACCAGCTCGTGAAAGAGGCCTGCCTTCGCCAAGAGTAAGAAGAGGGCGTGAAGGCTCGCGAGGCGGCCGTCGAGGTCCGGGAGGCCAAGCTCAAGAAACGCCACGACCGCCTAGGCGTGCTGGAGCAGGAGTTGGGGGCGAGGAAGGTCAAGCTAGACGACAAGGCTCGGGTTCTTGCCGAGGATCGCGTGGCCTTCGCGGAGATGGAGAAGAAGGCTCGCTCCTCGCTGAAGACACTTTACGAGAGCGGCCTGGAGAGCCCGCTGGCCGGCGCCGAGGACGACCCCGCCAAGCTGCTTCCCTTCCTGGTTCGCGCTCTTGAAGATGTCGCCCTTGGCCTTGGCCCCATGGCCGAGGCCGAGGCGCGTGTCCTGTCTTCTGCAGCACTGACGCGGGTCTTCACCCACATCTACCTTCGCGACCCCAGCATCGACCTTGACAGCCTGCTGGAGCCAGCAAGCGATGAGCGTGCTGCTGCCGCTGCCGAGGCCGTGAAGGGTCGCGCGGAAGCTCTGCTGGGGAAGTTCCGGGCCTTCAGCACCAAGCCGAAGCAAGGCGCTGCCGACCCTGCTGCTCCATGAGGTGAACCCACTCCGCGTTGCTCCACCGTCGTCGGGCGATTCCGTCGTGGCTCCTGTCCTGTTTTCAATTCCTACACATGCATCATGCCTCGGGGAGGCGTTTAAACTTGCGTTTGGCGTTGAGATAACAGTGTGTACTGTAATATTTGCTTCTGAATTCCTTGAATTTTACGCTATTCCTTCCTACTTGCTTATGTTCTACGCCGGCAGAGCCCGGCCCCGTGCGTACCTCACCCAGCACTAGCCCCGTCCGGAAACCAGGACGGGACCAGGGAGTGAGGGGCTACGTGACAAGTTAGGCTCCTGAGTCGCGATGCTCAGGAGTCCCCCTTGGCGCACGAACAACAAGTAGGGAGGCGATCCTTGAAGTTTACGCTTTTCCTTCCTACTTGCTTATGTACTACGCCGGCAGAGCCCGGCCCCACGCGTACCTCACCCGGCATTAGCCTTTCGGAACTAAGGAGTGAGGGGCTACAGGACCAGTTAGGCTCCTGAGTCGCGATGCTCAGGAGTCCCCCTTGGCGCGCGAACAGCAAGTAGGGAGGTGAGATGTGGGTGGATCTACCGTTCTACGTTTGTAGAGCCCGGCCCCGCGCATACCTCACCCAGCGTTAGCCTTTCGGAACTAAGGAGTGAGGGGCTACGGGACCAGTTAGGCTCCTGAGTCGCGATGCTTAGGAGTCCCCCTTGACGCTCAAACGGCCTTCGTACCTTGGCTCCGCTCGGGGAGAGACGCGCGACGAACCAGGCCCGGGGGCCTGGCTGGGTGGCGTGCGTCTGGGCGTGACCCAGGCGCAGCCCCCTCGCGCGGCACTCCCGAGGGGAGGCGTTACGATGAGGCTAGACACTGAGCTCTGGGCTCCCTGAGGTTGATGCGGCCCGGGGGCCACCCTCAGTTGTTTATCACCAGCGCGGAGCATAGCGCTTCCGTATGTGTACGGGCATAGCCGCTCCTCGGCAGTGTCGTCAGCCAGCGCGGAGCATGGTGCTTCCACTGGTACGTTGGAGGGGGCTCCCCTCCGGGAGGAGCCCCCGGGGCGTGTACAGCCCCGCCCTGACACGTGGCTGGCACGGTAGGGCCTGGTGAGGTGTATCTAGGCACCCGTGAGCCAGTGCGGGACTCACGGGGCCCTACCTCTAGGCGGGTTGCGCCTGGCACTGGGCCGCGTGTGTTCCTACAAATTGGGTTAGATGCCTGCACTCTACGTCCTCGGGTCCCGGCCCTCGAGCTGGTCTCAGCCGTCACTGGTATGCCAGGTCGTGATGCCATGGACAAGGCCAGAGGGTGAGGGCTGGAGAGCCAGTAAGAGCCCTGAGTTGCGATGCTCAGGTACCCCCCCCCTTTAACGCGCAAGTAGTCGGCATGGAGAAGAAGAGGCGCCGAGGACTGGCATCAAATAATCAAGCATGGTGGGTTGAATGCATAGCCGGAAATAAACGCGAAAGGGATACATGCCGCTGGGTCTGGCCCGAGCGACTTGGGGATGATGCAGCCCGAGGGGCGCCCCCAACACAGTAAGCTAACGACACAAAATGAAAGGGATACATGCCGCAGGGACGGACCCACGCGGCCTAGGAATGATGCAGCCCTGGGGGGGTGCTCCCAGCCGGAAATGAATCTTGAAAGATGTCAGCTGATGATGTTGAGGACGAAGCGGTGTTGGTGGAGCAGACTCGGTGGGCTGCAGAAGCCGATCCTCACGAGCCCCCAGGCCCTGGGGCCTCGGGAGGCTCCGGAGGCGCTGGTGGCTCCTCGCGGACCATCTCCATCTCCGCTAGGGCTGCGGAACGTCTGGCCTCTTGAGCTTCCATGATGCCCCTCATGAGGCGCTGGTACGTGATAGCCACACTCGGCAAGCCATAAGGCATGCGAACGTAGCTGTGGGGTGGGCCCTAGCAGCGCCCCACTCGCGAGGGCCAGAGGCGCTCCAGTGAGGCGACTCGGTTGAGCCCTGGTACGTCGACGCAGACGCGCAGCCCACCATCCTCGCCTGGATGGGGAGCCACAGCTGGTAGGCGGCGGCCGCCTCTCATGACTCTTGACTCCTGTAGCTCTTGAACGGCCTTGTTGACGAACTCCTGAGGGTCTGGCTTCCCTTGCCTTACTCCTTCTTGAGGGAAACGTGCTTCGAAACACGCCTCCACGCGGTGCCCAAGCGCCTCCCTCGTGACCTTAGCCAGGTCGGTGGCCCTCCAGGGAAGAGCCCCCGAGCCCTGCCTGAGGAGAGCGCTGGGCGCGCTTTCCTATGCGATGGAAGGAGGTTCCCCCTGGGCAGGCACGGGCCTTGAGGGGCCTGCCTCCTAAGGGACCGGGCCAGACGACGTCTTCTTCTTCTTGGGGGTGGTCTCGGAGAGCCTCTTACTTCCTCGATTCGGGTCTTCCAGTGATGCGGCCTGAAAAGCTCGTTCCAGGGAACACACCACGTCTTTCTCTTCACAGGGCACCGTGATGACTCCGCCACTCCCTGGCATCTTGAGGATGTTGTAGCCGTGGTGAGTCACGGCCATGAACTTGGCCAGCGCCGGGTACCCAAGGATGGCGTTGTACGGCAGGCGAATGTGAGCGACGTCGAAGTCGATGAGCTCGGTGCGGTAGTTGTCGCGTGCTCCGAAGGTGACAGGGAGGCGGACCTGCCCGATCGGGACCGTGGAGCCGTCAGTGACTCCGGAGAAAGGCTTGGTTGGCTGAAGCTAATTGTAGGGCACTTGAAGATTGTTGAATGTTTCCACGGACAGGATGTTGAGCCCTGCCCCGCCATCGATGAGGGTCCTGGTGACCACCACGTTGCTGATGATTGGGGAACAAAGCATCGGGAGGACTCCGGCTGTGGCTGCACACTTGAGCTGATCCGCTGAGCTGAACGTGATGGCGCACGATGACCACCTGAGAGGACGTGTGGCTTCGAGCTTGGGGAGGACTGCATGCACTTCGCGGGCAAACTGCTTGAAGATACGCTGAGAGGCTGGGGCTTGAGCTCCGCCCAGGATGCAGGCGATTGCGCGTGGCTCCTGGAAGCCCCCAGCCCCCTCGTCCTGGTGGCGGTCTTCGTTTCTTCTTGGATGCGGCGGCAACTGAGGGAGGCCTGCGTTACCTTGCGGGCGATCCTCGCGAGGCTGATCCATCCAGTCTCCCTCACGAGGCGGGTCTTGCCAGCTGTCCTCGCTAGGTCGATCGTGCCACCCTTGGCGTAGGCCGCGGTCTTCCCAGCGTCCTGCGTGCCTTCCTCCTCCTCGACCGTAGCCCCGGTCGGCACGTTCGGGGCGACGACCGATCCTTCCTTCCCGCACGGCTCGGAGCTCTTGGCATTCGTTGGTGTTGTGGGTGTGGAGGTCGTGGTACACACAATATCGACTGCCCTTGGAAGACTCGGGCTGATCTCTGCCCCGCTTGGTGTCCGGTTCTGTCGCGAGCACGGCAGCCCCCTTGCGCTTCACATCCTTGGCCTTGGACTTCTTCTCTTCTGGGTCTGCGGCAGGCAGCTCAAGGAGGGAGAGACGCCCTTCCTCAGCCCTGGCGCACTTGGTCGCCAAGTTGAACAGCTCCAAGGAAGTGCACAGGTCTTCATGCATCGCCAGCTCCTCCTTCATCTTGATGTCGCGCACGCCGTCGGAGAAGGCTAAGATGATGGCTTCCTCGGACACCCTGGGAATCTTGAGGCGTGCGTTGTTGAAGCGCTAGATGTACTTTTGCAGGGTCTCTCCGGGATACTGCTTGATGCGGTGCATGTCGCTCATGGCGGGTGGCTGGTCGCGAGTACCTTGGAAGTTGGCGATGAAGCGGGTGCGCATCTCGTCCCAGGAGGAGATCGTGCCTGGGGCCAGGTTCAGGAGCCAGGTGCGGGCTCCGTCCTTGTGCGCCATGGGAAACCAGTTTGCCATGACCTTCTCATCTCCGTTGGCAGCTTCGATACCCAGCTCATAGAGCTGGAGAAACTCCGCAGGGTCGGCCGTGCCGTCGTAGCGAGGAGGCAAGTCTGGCTTGAACTTGCCGGGCCACGCGACACTGTGCAGCTCGGTGGTGAAGGCGCGGCAGCCCGCCGTGGCCACGGGAGGCCTTGGGTGACGGAGAGCTTGGTCTTGCAGGTCCCCGCGCGCTGCAGCTGGGAGCAGCGCGGGGTCTTGACGTGCGGGAGCGGGAGCGTGGCCGCGACGTGCCGGAGCATGGAGCGCCCAGGCGGCTTCTTGCGAGCGAGGGACTTCTTGGCAGCTCTGCTCTTGCCGCGCTGGTGCCTGGCGGAGCAGGTTCCAGCCAGGGGCCACGCGCCTTGCGGCCGGGGCGTCTTCTTGGTGAGGAGGCGGCTGGGGCGCCCCCGGAGCTTCGTCGCCCGCGCGGGGCGGGGTGCGGTGCAGCGGGACGGACGGCGCAGGAGAGCCCCCCGCGGCGCGGACGAGCTCGGCGACGCGGTCGAGCCACTCTTCGTAGAGGTCGTTGACGGGACGGTAGCGCAGGAGCTCGTTTTCCGCGATGAGCGCAGCTCGAGCCTCCATGGGTGCGCGGAGCGCGCGGGACGAAGAACCAGCCGGGGTAAGAGAGGGAGTAGCGGTGCGGCCGTCTTGCCGCACGGAAGGATGCTGAGACGACGCTTGCTGCTCGTTCCCCGCCGGGCCGGTGGCGGCATTGATGGCAGGCGACGGGGAACGGCGGGGACGCCCGCCGACAGGGGCCGTCTGGGCAACGCGGGAAGCGAGAGCGGCTCGGCGCTCGGCGCGGGCCCGACGAGCGTCAGACATGGACGCGGTGGTCGGAGGAGAAACGGGCGGTGGAAGACGAATTCCGGCGCACCCCTACCTGGCGTGCCAAATGTCGGATTTCGGGTTCCGGCCGACCCTTGAGGTTCGAACTCTGGGGTGCGCGCGGAGATTACGCTTCCTACCTACCTGTACCCCTCCGCCTCGCAAGGATCTAAGCTACGGGAAGAACAACACAAGAGACACAGAGTTTATACTGGTTCGGGCCACCGATGTGGTGTAATGCCCTACTCCAGTGTGGTGGTGTGGTGGATTGCCTCTTGGGCTGATGACGAACAATACAAGGAAGAACAGCCTCGCAAGGGTCTGTTCTTGGCCGGGGCGATGAACAGCAAGGAGGAGCTCAGTCGCCTTTCACTCTCTCGCTGGATCCTAACTGATTAGATTTCTCGATGCCTCTACCCTAGGGGTGGCTAGTCCTATTTATAGGCAAAGGCCCTGGGCCTCTTCCCAAATATTGAGCGGGAAGGGCGCCAACAATTGGCCAGTTTGAAGGGGAACATCTGGTACACTTATCCTGACTAAAGTTGGTCCTCGCCTGCCAAAGGCTCTGGTGATGACGCTGGCTTGGGCTCCACAGTGACTTCCTCCTTGTCGCGGAGCTGGTCGTGGTCTCGTTGCACCGAAATGGGTGCCTTTGCTTGATCCTACCACCTGCGCTTGCTCCCTTTGCACCAAAGGGGAAAGGGAGGACACTGCGCGGGCTGGCGCCCGCCTGGCGCCCTTGGTCGTCATGGCTTGCGTCATGGGCACCTCGTGAGGTACCCCGCCTTGATCTCTCCACCTCCTCGCGAGCCAGCCTGATGAGGTCGCGCCTGAGGAAGCTCCGTGTCGCCCGCCCCGCGAGGCTTGGCCCCTCGCGAGGGTCTTGGGTCTGTGTTGATGGAGATGGGCCGTGCTGGGCCCCCTTTGAGCCACGCCGCAGGACGCAGGCAGGCAAGTCTGGGGACCCCCGTTCCTAGAACGCCGACAGGCGCGCCCCCACCCTCGTGAGCACCTCCCTTTGCTCCTGACGTAGGGTCCAAGTCCATCCGGTAGCTTTCCTTCCAAAAATAACCTCTCCAGTTGATTTCGTTCTGTTTCGACTCCGTTTGATATTCCTTTTCTTCGAAACACTGAAATAGGCTAAAAACAGCAAATCTGGGCTGGACCTCCGGTTAATAGGTTAGTCCCAAAAATAATATAAAAGTGGATAATAAAGCCCAATATTGCCCAAAACAGTAGATAATATAGCATGGAGCAATTAAAAATTATAGATACGTTGGAGACGTATCACTTGTCGGAGCCCCCTGGCTTGTCGGCAGCCGCCAAGGCCCGACAAGCGGCGCACCTGGCAATCTCCTTGCCGGGGTCATCTGCCTTGGCCTTCTTGGTGGCGCTGGTGTCGTTGGATCCCTCGACAACAAGCACGGTCTTGCCCTTGCGCTTCCTGTTGCGACACCGACCCTTCTTCGTCGGGGCGGCGGTGTCTTCGTCGGTAGAGTTGGTTTCCGCGCTGGTGTCTTCGCTGGGGTACTTCCTGCCCTCTTCTGCCCGAGCGCATCTATCAGCCAGAACATAAAGTTCGGCCACATCCTTGACCTTGTTCATTGCCAGCTCTTCACGCATGTTGCGGTTGCGCCCATTCTGATGGAATGCGCTGATCACGGCGGCAGGGTGAACATCTGGGATGTTGTATTGCACTCGGCTAAACCTCTGTATGTACTTGCGCAGGTTTTCACCTTCCTTCTAGGGAATGATATGCAAATCACTCGCCTGGCCATGAGCTTGGTGGCCTCAAGTGAAGGCACCAACGAACTCATGACACAAGTCCGACCAAGAAGAAATGGAACCCGCCGACAAGTGCATCAACCAAGACATAACATTGGGTTTTAGGGCCAACGGGAAGTAATTGGCAAGCACCTTATCGTCGCAAGCCCCAGCGGCTTGCATCGCGATGGTGTAGATGCTGAGGAACTCCGACGGGTGGGTCTTGCCATTGTACTTCACGCCGATGTCGGGCTTGAACGTGCGGTGGGACGGCCACTGGAACTGCCGCAACTCAGGGGTAAAGGATGGGCAACCCACCTCGTAAGGTAGGCCGCCGGAGCCTCCCGGCGCTAGGTGGTCCATGGCGGGCCCCGCCCACCTATCTGACTGGTGGCGTGTATCGCGCCGGCGCTGGATGGTGGTTCGAGCGTCTTCATGGGCTCGCTCTCGAATAACTTGGCATTGGTCGCGGTGGGTCCGTGGGTCGGATGATGCTATGGAGATGTTTTCACAAGCGTCATCATGACGGACCGACATCCGCGGTGGCTGGCATGGAGGAGGAGAGTGCACCGTGGCCGCGGCGCCTCCGGCCCCTCCACCGCTGGCATGCGGTGGTTCTATGGAGCGCCGGCCTGAGGGCCCCGCCGACCGTGGCTCGTCTTTGTTGGCGATGCCGACGAGGCTTCGGATAGTGGCTCTCCACTCGTCGAGCTTCTCCGCAGCAGGAGGGAAGTTGAGGAGCAGCTGCGCGCGCGCCAAAGCTTCTGCTGGCATAGGTGGCGGCGAAAGCTGCATGGACCGTGGCACGCTTCGACTTCTAACCATGTTAGAAGGAGCTCTGTCACGATCCAACGGCTGTGTGCCATTTTCGCCAGCACTTCGGCGGGCATGCTATCCTCCTTCGTCCCGCAAATGATGCACATGACTCTTCCCACGGCGGTGTCCAGGGTCACCGGCGTGGTGACGCTGCTCGTCGCGTACACCCTGGGAAGAGCACGCTGTGGGCGTCGGGGTGGGCGTCTTGGAGGTCGCCGCACCGCCCGTGGGTGGCACGGCGACGCCCCCAGAGGGCCCCGCGCCGCCTGCGGGGGTCCAGCTCCGTCTCTGGATTTTGCGACGTGCGGCCCATCTCTTGCGCACGAACGACGTCGCTTGCCAGGCTCTGACTGCCAGAGCGATGTTGGTGCTCGAGGGCCACGCCTCGGGTCCTGTCCACAACTGGCTCGCTGCTCGCCCGCATGGGTACGGGCCGTCCGGCTCCCGACGAACCGACAACCGTGGCCTTCTTCTTCTTGGGAGCCATGACGATGAAGAACTGCTAGGCTAACTGCCAGACCAGATTTTCACAACTGCGCCCCCTACCCGGCGCGCCAAAGATGTCGGTGGAAACGACACCTATGGGGTCACTGGGATCCCTTCTACGGCTGGCCGGCACGAGGTTGTGCAAAGAGCGGGTCTGACAGGAAGCACATGGATCATTTACCTAGGTTCAGGCCGCGAAGATGTGTAATACCCTAGTCCTGCTTTGGTGGATGTATTTGAGTGTTCTTGTGTTCTTGAGCTAGCTATGGGGTGCAACTTGCCCAAAAGAGCCGAATCCCTCTCCTGGTCGCCCGGGCTTCCTTTTATAGGAAAAAGGGGTTGCCACAGTGGCACACAGGAGGTGGAAAGGTCTATAGTCGATAAGCCTATCCTCTAGGACCGTCGGACAAACGCATTTAATGCGCTGCCTACATGCCCCCTTGCTTTATCAGGGACGCCAAGGAAGCACGTCCCAGCTGTCGCCGCCTCGCCTGGCCTTGACACGCGTCCGAGCTGATGAGGCATCGCGGCGCCACGTTGGCGGGCTGCTGGGCTGGCACGGTGGTGGATCCTTCATGAAGGGTCGCATGCCAGCACGCAGGTGCTTGCTGAGTCGGTGTAGAGGCCGCCCGTCGCCATGTAGGTGCCTGCCCAGCTGGTTGAGCTAGCAGCTGCTTGGGGACGGTGGTGGAGTCTTGGCTGGCGCGGGCCTGGCAGTGTCCCTGCTGATGCCCTCGGCAAGGGTCTTGCCGGGGCCCGGCAAGGGTCTTGCCGTGGCGTTGCAGTCGTCCTCGGCAAGGGTCTTGCCGGGGGTCTTGTGGATTTCCTCGACTAGGATCCCGCCGAGGGTCGCCATCTTCTGGTCCTCATCTGATCTCACATGTTTATGATCTTGATGAAGATTTGCATGCCACCACAGAGGCGCCTCCCGATCCTTGGTCATAACATGGATAGTTGGTGGTGTTGGAACCCGTGGGCTCAAATGTGGCTTGCGCTGCTGCCGTCCGGCAAGTTGCCCCGGCAAGGATCTTGCCGAGGGAGTCCACCTTGCCCTCTTGCTCTCGTGTGTTTCTGGTCTTGGCGTTGCCTTGGTTGTTTTATGCTTCGGCTTCTCTTCGGCTTCCCTCCTCTGCCCTGCTAAGTGTGGCCGTGGCGCGCGGCTCTGACTGCTCGTGCACAAGTAAAGGGGTCAAAAGGAGAGCCCCTACTTTTGTACACCGGACATTGTATTGACAGCTAAGGATAAAGAGACAAAGTTTATGATATAGTAAGCATAGTATGACATCATACATATCACAAAACAACTGAGAACAAACAAATAGGCAATTGTAACATTGTGTGGGCAAGTCCAGCACGGAACTAAATTACAGGTCAAGATCAAAGGAACATCACTCCTCTCTTTTAAACCTTGTAAGGTGCAATGATGCGATAAGACAATTGTGTATAAAATTGAAATGAGTAATATACATTGGCTGCAAACCATGTAGTTCAAGGCACAATTCAGAGTAAGTAGTAGTTAAAAGGCATGAGGATTAAGGACTCACAACAGCGGCTTTGAGTGGTGTAGTCATGCCCTTCATCTTGCTGGTGTGACAGTCCTTGAAGATTTCCACAACATTTGGTTCAGGTGCTTTTTGGTCCTTGCGGGCTTTCCTCTGCATTTGGAACAAGTCAATATAGATCTGATAATATGGTACAACAAAAAGAGTGAAACAACAGCTAATTACAAGAGCCTCACAGTGTGCAATATAGCTACGAGATCCCGTCGTCTGTTGGAATTTCACTTTCATACGGTTGGCCTTGTTCTTTGAATAGTTCACCTACAAGAAGATAGATTTGTGTGGCACATGCGTAACTAGGACTTCAACATGTGATCTGATCACATATATATAATGTACCTGATACTTCGGATCAGACCAGTGTTTAACGAGGCCTCTCCAGTCTTCATCCGATATATTTTCCACTTGAGATGTTTGGGCAAGTTCACTGTTAGCCTTGCCTTCAAAGTGAGTTTTCCTCAAGTTATACCAATACTGTCATAGAGCAATCTTGAAAACATGGGTGCAAGTTTGTCTGGTTGCATCATCTTGGCTATCCAACTTGAACCTCATCTGTTGAAAATTATGGGAGTCTCATTATCAGCAACCTAGAAAGTATTGGACAGAGCAAGACGATATTACTAGTTTCCATACATAACCATACTTACAGATAATTGGTCGAGGAAGGTGTTGAACTGGGTTTTGTCTTTGTCATTCCTATACTGAATCCATATTGGGAGGATACGTATATGACACCTAACGGCAACCGCTACCTCTGATACTAACTTGGCTGACTCTGTAGCATCACGTGGCCTTTTTAAACCTGCCTCAAAATGGATCACCATTCTTCCTCCTCTAGATTTAGTTAACCTATCGAGCATTATCCCTGATGTTTGTTTCCTCTTGCGCCTAGGTGCTAGTCCAACAACGAACATAGGAAGTGTTAGTGTACATCAAACTGTGAGTCTACACATAAAGAAGCATGCAACTGTAACTTGATTCCAGCAACTACCTTCTTGCTGTTGAAGCTCAGAAAGTTCATCTGATCTTGCCAACTCATCTTGTGTCAAGAGTGCATCAGAAGTAGTGCTAGGTGGTAAGGGAGCTTGGGAACGTGCTGCTAGCTGAGTTGACCAACGAGTAAATCGTGCAGCTGGTGGTACTGTGGAAGGTGTTGCAACAACTAGGGCTGTCTCTGCTTGTTTGGTGGCAGCTATTTGTTTCTGTTTGGCTTGTTCTGCAGCTTGTGTAGCACGGGATACCCTGTCGGTACAATTTTCCGCTGGACTTTGACCTTCTATTGCACCATCAGTACCGACAGAATATGCAGGATTCTTCCGCTTCCCTCTCCCTGTCATTCTGTGTTGCTTCCTCTTTCTCTGTGCCGTGTTAAGTCAAGCCGACAAGAAAAACGAATAAAAATTTAGTTCTTCAGAACAAATTGATGCGTGATACAGACGAATTGAAATTTGATGTTAGACAACCACATGATAGGAGGATGTAATATGTACGAAAAACAGGACGGCGTGAGATAACCAGAACTATGATGTGTAAACTAAGCAGAAGACATTTCATTAAATTAGAAGCAATGCAATGGAAGGTAGACACCATATGAAAGATGCTACAAATATCGCTCTGCCAAGTTAACAGTGTCTCATCATAAATGCCGTTTAATTAAATGTGAAGAAGTAGAAGAAATAAATCATATGCAAGATGCAAACAACATCACACTACCAAGTTAAAGGTCTCTCGTCATTAGTGCCATTGCATATTCACAAATTGGATATTCACAGCTTATGATGTGTAAACTAAGGAGAGAGCATTTCAACAAATTAGAAGCAACGAAAGCTAGACACCATATAAAAGATGGAACGAATATCACTCTACCAAGTTAAAATTGTCTTGTCATAAGTGCCAATTCAACAAATTAGAAGTAGTACAAGCTAGAAAAGAATGCGAGATGTAACCTATATCACACTGCCAAGTCAAACGTGTCTTATAAATGATGGTTGCAGGTTACACAACAGTAGTACTTTGATGTAAGAACATGGTGTGGTAGACAGATATTGTATGTTCTAGAAATAGGAACACGTGTCTTAGTCACAAGTATAATGTGTAAAGTAAGCAGATGAAATTCAACAAAATTAGAAGCAATACAAGCTAGACATCATACATAACATGCAACCACATATAACAGTGCCAAGTTAGAGGGAGCACCTATGATGGTGCATTAGGGGAGACGTGCTCATCACCAACACAGCTACGTTGTGTGTCTATGCATGTGTTGTCTTGGAAATCATCTTGGGGGGATGGAGGAATAGAATCTGTAGAGGCCTGATAACCCACAATTATAGGGGATCGCAACAGTTTTCGAGGGTAGAGTATTCCACCCAAATTTATTGATTCGACCAAGGGGAGCCAAAGAATATTCTCAAGTATTAGCAGTTGAGTTGTCAATTCAACCACACTTGGATAACTTAATATCTGCAGCAAGGTATTGATACGTCTCCATCGTATCTACTTTTCCAAACACTTTTGCCCTTGTTTTGGACTCTAACTTGTATGATTTGAATGAAACTAACCCGGACTGACGCTGTTTTCAGCAGAATTGCCATGATGTTGTTTTATGTGCAGAAAACAAAACTTCTCGGAATGACCTAAAACTCCATGAAATATCTTATAAAAAATAATAAAAAATCCTCGCCAAAGATGAAGACCAGGGGGCCCACACCCTGTCCACGAGGGTGGGGGGCGCCCCCTACCTCGTGGGCCCCCTGGGGACCTTTCGACACCAACTCCAACTCTATATATTTGCTTTAGGGGAGAAAAAGATAGAGGAGAAGAAATCATCGTGTTTTACGATACGGAGCCGCTCCAAGCCCTAAAACCCCCCGGGAGGGCTGATCTGGAGTCCGTTCGGGGCTCCGGAGAGGGGGATTCGTCGCCGTCGTCATCATCAACCATCTTCCATCACCAATTTCATGATGCTCACCGCCGTGCGTGAGTAATTCCATCGTAGGCTTGCTGGAAGGTGATGGGTTGGATGAGATCTATCATGTAATCGAGTTAGTTTTGTTAGGGTTTGATCCCTAGTATCCACTATGTTCTGAGATTGATGTTGCTATGACTTTGCTATGCTTAATGCTTGTCACTAGGGCCCGAGTGCCATGATTTCAGATCTGAACCTATTATGTTTTCATGAATATATGTGTGTTCTTGATCCTATCTTGCAAGTCTATAGTCACCTTCTATGTGTTATGATCCGGCAACCCCGAAGTGACAATAATCGGGACCACTCCCGGTGATGACCATAGTTTGAGGAGTTCATGTATTCACTATGTGCTAATGCTTTGTTCCGGTTCTCTATTAAAAGGAGGCCTTAATATCCCTTAGTTTCCAATAGGACCCCGCTGCCATGGAAGGGTAGGACAAAAGATGTCATGCAAGTTCTTTTTCATAAGCACGTATGACTATATTCAGAATACATGCCTACATTACATTGATGAATTGGAGCTAGTTCCGTGTCACCCTATGTTATGACTGTTACATGATGAACCGCATCCGACATAATTATCCATCAACGGTCCAATGCCTACGAGCTTTCCATATACTGGTTTACGCTTATTTACTTTCCCGTTGCTACTGTTACAATCACTACAAAACACCAAAATTTTACTTTGCTTTCATTACTCTTTTGTTACCGTTACCACCACTATCGTATTACTTTGCTACTAAACACTTTGCTGCAGATACTAAGTTATCCAGGTGTGGTTGAATTGACAACTCAACTGCTAATACTTGGGAATATTCTTTGGCTCCCCTTGTGTCAAATCAATAAATTTGGGTTGAATACTCTACCCTCGAAAGCTGTTGCGATCCCTTATAATTGTGGGTTATCAAGACTAATTTCTGGCGCTGTTGGCGGGGAGCATAGCTCTATTCTTTGAGTCACTTGGGATTTATATCTACTGGACACTATGAAGAACTTGAAAGACGCTAAGACAACAATTTATCCCTCAACTACGAGGGGAGTTAAGGAACTGCCATCTAGCTCTGCACTTGATTCACCTTCTGTTATGAGTATGCTTGCGACACCTAAACCTGCTTTTGCTATTCGTTCTGATATGTCGCATGTTATTGATGATGCCACTTCTGCTATGCATGATACTTATGATGAAACTACTTCTATGCCTGATAATACTGTGCCCCTTGGTGAATTTCTTGATGAACAAATTGCTAGGGCTAGAGAGAAAGAAATTATTCAATCTGATTATATTGATGAAAGTGATGATGAAGATAGGCCTGTTATTCCTGAGGGTTATGTTTTTGATATGGAATCTTCTGCCGCTATTTTAGCTTGTAGAGATAGTCGTGAACTTAAGAGGCTATTAATTAAATGGAACAAGGAATCACTTAGAGATAAAATGAGGCCTGACCCTACTTTTGCTACTTCACCTATTTGTGTTCCTGATAAGGATTATGAATTCTCTGTTGATCCTGATATAATTACATTAGTTGAATCTGATCCTTTTCATGGCTATGAATCTTAAACTGTTGTGGCACATATTACTAAATTAAATGATATAGCCACCCTGTTCACTAATGATGAGAGATTTCGCTACTTTTATATCCTTAAAATATTTCCGTTCTCATTAAAGGGTGATGCTAATATATGGTTTAATTCTCTTGATCCTAGTTGTGTGCTTAGTCCCCAGGATATGATTTATTACTTCTCTGCTAAATATTTCCCTGATCATAAGAAACAAGCTGCTTTAAAGGAAATATATAACTTTGTGCAAATTGAATAAGAGAGTCTCCCACAAGCTTGGGGGAGGCTTCTCAAGTTACTTAATGCTATGCCTGATCATCCTCTTGAGAAAAATGAAGTACTTGATATCTTTTATAATGGACTAACCGATGCTTCCAGAGATTACCTGGATAGCTGTGCTGGTTCTCTTTTCAGGGAAAGAACACCGGATGAAGCTGAAATTCTATTGAATAATATGTTGACAAATGAAAATAATTGGGCACCTCCTGAGCCAACTCCTGCTCCAGTTAATGATCCTATTCCTAAACCAACTCCGAAGAAGACAGGTGTTCTACTTCTCAGTCCTGAAGATATGCAAGAGGCAAAGAAATCTATGAAAGAAAAAGGTATTAAAGCCGAAGATGTTAAGAATTTACCTCCTATTGAAGAAATACATGGTCTTAATTTACCGCCTGTTGAAGAAACATATGATCTTGATCCATTACCTATTGAAGAACCTCCTGATCTTGATAACCCGACACAGGTAGTAAAGGTAAATTCTCTCTATAGATATGATAAAGCTGAAATCCCTCCTACTAAAATTGCTAGTCAGCGCTTGGATGAGTTTGATAACTTTATGTTTAAGCAAGAAGATTTCAATGCTTATTTTGGTAGACAATTAAAACAGAATACTTATATGATTAAGCACTTGGGTGATTATATGGCTAATATTAGAGGTGAACTTAAACTTGTTAGCAAACATGCTTCGATGGTTACCACTCAAATAGAACAAGTACTTAAAGCTCAAAAAGAATTGCTTGATGAAATGAATAGTAAGAAAAATGATTATGTTGTTAGAGTGGCTACTAGAACTAGTAGAATGACTCAGGAACCTTTGTATCCCGAAGGCCACCCTAAGAGAATTGAGCAAGATTCTCAGAGAAATAATATTGATGCACCTAGTTCCTCTAAAAGGAAGAAAAAGAAAAATAATAGGACTTTGCAAACTTCTAGTGAACCTATGGCTGAACCACCTGATAATCCAAATGATATCTCTATGTCTGATGCTGAAACACAATCTGGTAATGAACACAAACCTAGTGAAAATGTTAATGATGATGTTCATGACGATGCTCAACCTAGTAATGATAATGATGTAGAAATTGAACCTGCTGTTGATCTTGATAACCCACAATCAAAGAATCAACGTTATGATAAGAGAGACTTTGTTGCTAGGAAACATGGTAAAGAAAGAGAACCATGGGTTCAAAAACCCATGCCTTTTCCCTCCAAACCATCCAAGAAAAAGGATGATGAGGATTTTGAGCGCTTTGCTGAAATGATTAGACCTATCTTTTTGTGTATGCGATTGACTGATATGCTCAAAATGAATCCTTATGCTAAGTATATGAAAGATATTGTTACTAATAAAAGAAAGATACCGGAAGCTGAAATTTCCACCATGCTTGCTAATTATACTTTTATGGGTGGAATACCAAAGAAACTTGGAGAGCCAGGAGTACCTACTATACCATGCTCCATTAAAAGAAATTATGTTAAAACTGCTTTATGTGATCTTGGAGCCGCTGTTAGTGTTATGCCCCTCTCTTTATATCGTTGACTTGACTTGAATAAGTTGACACCTACTGAAATATCTTTGCAAATGGCTGATAAATCAACTGCTATACCTATCGGTATTTGTGAGGGTGTGCCTGTTGTGGTTGAAAGCGTCACTATTTTAACGGACTTTGTTATTCTTGATATTCCTGAGGATGATAGTATGTCTATTATTCTTGGAAGAACTTTTCTGAATACTGCAGGTGCTGTTATTGATTGCAACAAAGGCAATGTCACTTTTCATGTTAATGGTAATGAGCATACGGTACACTTTCCAAGGAAACAACCTCAAGTTCATAGTATCAACTCTATTGGAAAAATTCCATCGATTATATTTGGAGGTTTTGAATTTCCTCTTCCTACTGTCAAAAAGAAATATGATATTCTTATTATTGGGGATATGCATATCCCCGTTGAGGTAACATAGTGTTATTCGAAATTTCTCCGGTTTCATGTTAATCGGAATGAGTTTGTTAACAAGACTTGATCAACCTTGTTAGTGGATTCCTTTTGATGAGCATGAGATGGATGAAACTAGAAGCACAACCTTCTGTACCCTCTTTATACTTTCTGGTATTTAGTTGAAATAAAGTAACAATAGTATTTTTCTGTCTGTTTCCTGACTTATCCGTACAATATAAAAATATCCCGAAAATAAAAGTCCTCCAAATGCCATGCCAATTTAATATAATTTTTCGGGAATATTTGAGGATTTATGGTGCTGAAATCACCGCGGGGGGAGCTGCCACCTGGCCACGAGGGTGGAGGGCGCGCCCTACCCCCCAGGGCGCGCCCCCTGCCTCGTGGGCGCACGGTGGCCCTCCTCCACTTATTCCTGCACCCATCTTCTTCTTCTTCCTCCCACAAACATGAATAACCAGTTCAAGCACGAGTTCTAGCTCACTTTGCTGTGATTTTTGATCTCCTTGCTCAAAGCACCTCTTGCAAAACTGCTTGGGGAGATTGTTCCTTGGTATGTGACTCCTCCATTGGTCCAATTAGTTTTTGTTCTATTGCTTTATTCATTGCAGATATGTGCTGCATAGGTGACCATGTTCTTGAGCTTGCATGTCAAATTTATATGGTTCCAAGTAGTTCTAATGCTTGATATAGGCTCTAGGCACTTGTAGGAGTTGTTGCTATCAATTTTGTTGAGCTTGGTTCACTTTTGTTGGAAGTTACTAAAAATTTCAGAATATTGCAGAAAATAATGAAGAGACTTTTGAGGGGCTCATCGAGCCGAAGCTCAAAGGAAAAACAAAATGAAGAAGCACAGAGGCCCAAATTTAATTTGCCTCCTACCATGGAGGTCCGGCCATGTGAATGGCCTTCCGATGACTTCTTGAAATGAGCCGGGATTTATGAGGATTTCTACTCATTGATTGAGAATGCCGGCCTCACCGACTTCCTCCGCGACCAACGTCATCAGTATCTCTTACTCACAAATACTTTTGTGCAAAACTTCTACTTTTTCCCTAAGGAATCACCTCCTTCAGTAGGTTTCATTTATATGACGTTGTTAAAAAGATGCCATTAGCTTAATTTTGCAAAGTTTGCAACATACCCCTTGAGGGCACCTTAGAGGAACCACACCGTAAAGAGGTGGAAGCATTCATCAACACTATCATTGTGGGAGAAACCAGGAAGGTTTCTGATGCAAGAATCACTAGCATACATTTTCCTGTTTTACGCTATTTTGCCATATTTGCTAGTTATTACTTGATTGGTCGTGGAAACTGTGGAAACCTTAGTGTTCCTGATATTACTATTTTGTTCCATGGTTTATACCACGATAACACTGTTAGTATGGGCGGAATTGTTGCTAGACGGTTAAGTATGAACCGTACTAAGGGTCCCATCTTTGGAGGCATTTATGTTGCACGCCTTGCTGCACATTTTAATATACCTATCTGGCTTCATGAGAAAGAAGAAAAATTGTTGCCTAGTGCTTATTTAGTTTATAATAGTATGCTAGCGCATGATTTTATTGTTAAGGGCAGGGAAGGAGAGCTCAAATATAAATTATTCTTTCATAAACATCATCCTGAAACTATTACCTTGCCTTCTCCTTCCTTGTTTAATTTTGAAGGACCTTATCTCGTTACGTGGGCTGCCGTCCAAGCCTACTGGAATCCTGCACCATCCTCGGAACCGGAACCACAATATGAGCCTTCACGACAGTCTGTTTATTCTTGGGATCCGGAGATGGCTGTCAGCCAATGGCAGTCAGAGACTTCTTCATCACAGTACGCCCCCGACTATTCTTCGTCGTAGTACGACCCCAGCTACACCTACGGGTATCAGCCAGGCTATCCCTGGCAATAAACCAACTTAGGCCAAAAGCCTAAGCTTGGGGGAGTACGTATTTCTCACCGACATTACATTTATGTTCACACACACTCATTGCTAGATGTCGGTGCTCATACTCTTTCATTGTAATATCCATGCTAGTTTATTTTTGTTTTCTTGCTTTCTTCTTGCATGTTTGTTAAATCTTAAGAAAGACAAAAAAATTAGTAATAGCTTCTAGCTAGTTTACTTTCCTGCTGTAGTAGTAATAATTAAAAAGAAAGAAAACCCAAAAATATTTCCCGTTCTTCTTTTGCTTGTTGGGAGCTTTCCCGTGTAAATAGTTTTTATTTCTTTTCTTTTCTTTGGGGGGTCGATGGGAGAAGACCATAATTAATTTGTTGAAGTGGCTCTTATATGCATAATAGTTGATTTAACCAAGAGCCCATATTGCCTTGTCTTGTCCTGTTTATTATATGCTCGCAGATTCCAGCTTAGTCCAATGCACGTGCACTCTTATTATTATTCACCTCGTTCGGTCGTGCAAGTGAAAGGCAATTATGATGATATATGATGGACTGACTGAGATGAGAAAAGCTGGTATGAACTCGACCTCTTTTGTTTTTGTAAATATGACGAGTTCATCGTTCTTGATTCAGCTTACTATGAATAAACATGTTTGCAATGATAATTAGAGATCATAGTTGCTTATGCGATGCTTGATTAGCTACGAGTTATAATGGTTTACCTTGCGTGCCAACATGCTATTGAGATGGTTATGATGTGGTATAGTGGGGTGGTATCCTCCTTTGAATGATTTAAGTGACTTGACTTGGCACATGTTCACGCATGTAGTTGAAACAAATCAACATAGCCTTCACGATATTTATGTTCATGGTGGATTATATCCTACTCATGCTTTCATCCAATGTTTATTAATTTTAATGCATGTACATGGCTGTTGTCGCTCTCTAGTTGGTCGCTTCCCAGTCTTTTGCCAGCCTTCACTTGTACTAAGCGAGAATACTACTTGTGCATCCAATCCGTTAAACCCCAAAGATATTCCAAATGAGTCCACTATACCTTCCTATATGCGGTATCTACCTGCCGTTCCAAGTAAATTTGTATGTGCCAAACTCTAAACCTTCAAATAAACATTCTGTTTTGTATGCTCGAATAGATCATGTATCAACTATGGCTGCCCTTATCTTCCATGTTAGGCGGGTTATTCTCAAGAGGAGTGGACTCCGCTCCTCACTCACGAGAAAATGGCTGGTCACCGGGATGCCCAGTCCCATGCTTTATGCAAACTCAATCAAAATTAATTGCAAACAAAATTCCCCCTGGGACATGTTGCTAGTTGGAGACACTCGTTGTTTCGAGCAAGTCATGGATTGATGCTTGTTGGTGGAGGGGGAGTATAAACTTTACCATTCTGTTTGGGAACCGCCTATAATGTGTGTGACATGAAAGATTTCGCCATCTCTTAGTTGTTATGTTGACAATGAAAGTATGCCGCTCAAAATATTATTTATTCTCTATTTCAAAACCGAGCTTTGGCACCTCTACAAATCCCTGCTTCCCTCTGTGAAGGGCCTATCTATTTACTTTTATGTTGTGTCATCACCCTCTTATTAAGAGCACTAGCTGGAGAGCACAGCTGTCATTTGCATTCATCACTATTAATCTATGTTGGGTGTGAATATGATTGGATCTCTTTTACCATGAATTACAATGTCTAGCCAGTCCTTGATCTTTAAAGGTGCTCTGCATTTATGTTTTGCGGTCTCAGAAAGGGCTAGCGAGATACCATCCTGTTGTATCATATTATGACTGTTTTGAGAAAGTGTTGTCATCCGAGATTTATTATTATGGCTCGCTAGTTGATTATGCTATTGATATGAGTAATTATGAAACCTGAGAATTATTGCAAATGTGGTTAGTTATAGTATTTGCTGAAAACTTGAATGCTGGCTTGATATATTTACAACAACAAGAGCAAACAGAGTTTGTAAAAGTCTTTCTTTTTCTTTTTCAGTTTGTCAACTGAATTGCTTGAGGACAAGCAAGGGTTTAAGCTTGGGGGAGTTGATACGTCTCCGTCGTATCTACTTTTCCAAACACTTTTGCCCTTCTTTTGGACTCTAACTTGTATGATTTGAATGGTACTAACCCGGACTGACGTTGTTTTCAGCAGAATTGCCATGATGTTGTTTTATGTGCAGAAAACAAAAGTTCTCGGAATGACCTGAAACTCCACGGAATATCTTATAAAAAATAATAAAAAATCCTCGCCAAAGATGAAGACCAGGGGGCCCACACCCTGTCCATGAGGGTGGGGGGCGCCCCCCCTAGGGCATGCCCCCTACCTCGTGGTCCGCCTGGGGACCTTCCGACGCCAACTCCAACTCTATATATTTGCTTTCGGGGAGAAAAAATAGAGGAGAAGAAGTCATCACGTTTTACGATACGGAGCCGCTGCCAAGCCCTAAAACCCCCCGGGAGGGCTGATCTGGAGTCCGTTCGGGGCTCCGGAGAGGGGGATTCGTCGCCGTCGTCATCATCAACCATCTTCCATCACCAATTTCATGATGCTCACCGCCGTGCGTGAGTAATTCCATCGTAGGCTTGCTGGAAGGTGATGGGTTGGATGAGATCTATCATGTAATCGAGTTAGTTTTGTTAGGGTTTGATCCCTAGTATCCACTATGTTCTGAGATTGATGTTGCTATGACTTTGCTATGCTTAATGCTTGTCACTAGGGCCCGAGTGCCATGATTTCAGATCTGAACCTATTATGTTTTCATGAATATATGTGTGTTCTTGATCCTATCTTGCAAGTCTATAGTCACCTTCTATGTGTTATGATCCGGCAACCCCGAAGTGACAATAATCGGGACCACTCCCGGTGATGACCATAGTTTGAGGAGTTCATGTATTCACTATGTGCTAATGCTTTGTTCCGGTTCTCTATTAAAAGGAGGCCTTAATATCCCTTAGTTTCCAATAGGACCCCGCTGCCATGGAAGGGTAGGACAAAAGATGTCATGCAAGTTCTTTTTCATAAGCACGTATGACTATATTCAGAATACATGCCTACATTACATTGATGAATTGGAGCTAGTTCTGTGTCACCCTATGTTATGACTGTTACATGATGAACCGCATCCGGCATAATTATCCATCAACGGTCCAATGCCTACGAGCTTTCCATATACTGGTTTACGCTTATTTACTTTCCCGTTGCTACTGTTACAATCACTACAAAACACCAAAATTTTACTTTGCTTTCATTACCCTTTTGTTACCGTTACCACCAATATCATATTACATTTCTACTAAACACTTTGCTGCAGATACTAAGTTATCCAGGTGTGGTTGAATTGACAACTCAGCTGCTAATACTTGAGAATATTCTTTGGCTCCCCTTGTGTCGAATCAATAAATTTGGGTTGAATACTCTACCCTCGAAAGCTGTTCCGATCCCCTATACTTGTGGGTTATCAGGTACTTAGAAGCAAAGTGGTATGGAAGTAACGGTAACGGTGGCAATAGTAACAGTAGCAGTTTTGTAGTAATTGTAACAGTGGCAACGGTAAAGTAACTAAGCAAAGATCAATATGCGAAAAGCTCGTAGGCAATGGATCGGTGATGGAGAATTATGTTGGATGTGATTCCTCATGCAACAGTTATAACATAGGGTGACACAGAACTAGCTCCAGTTCATCAATGTAACGTAGGCATGTATTCCGAATATAGTCATACGTGCTTATGGAAAAGAACTTGCATGACATATTTTCTCCTACCCTCCCGTGGCAGCGGGGTCCTATTGGAAACTAAGGGATATTAAGGCTTCCTTTTAATAGAGTACCAAACCAAAGCATTAACACTTAGTGAATACACGAACTCCTCAAACTACGGTCATCACCGGGAGTGGTTTCGATTATCGTCACTTCGGGGTTACTGGATCATAACACATAGTAGGTGACTATTGACTTGCAAGATAGGATCAAGAACTCACATATATTCATGAAAACATAATAGGTTCACATATGAAATCATGGCACTCGGGCCCTAGTGACAAGCACTAAGCATAGCAAAGTCATAGCAACATCGATCTCAGAACATAATGGATACTAGGGATCAAAACCTAACAAAACTAACTCGATTACATGATAAATCTCATCCAACCCATCACCGTCCAACTAGCCTACAATGGAATTACTCACGCAGGCGGTGACCATCATGAATTTGGTGATGGAGGATGGTTGATGATGACGATGGCGACGGATTCCCCTCTCCGGAGCCCCGAACGGACTCCAGATCAGCCCTCCCGAGAGAGATTAGGGCTTGGCTGCGGCTCCGTATCGTAAAACGCATTGAATCCTTCTCTTTGATTTTTTTCTCCCCGAACGTGAATATATAGAGTTGGAGTTGAGGTCGGTGGGGCTCCAGGGGGCCCACGAGGTCGGGGGCGTGCCCCCCACCCTCGTGGATAGGGTGTGGGCCCCTGGTCTTGATTCTTTCACCAGTATTTTTTATATATTCCAAAAATATTCTCCGTGAAGTTTCAAGTCATTCCGAGAACTTTTTCTACACAAAAATAACACCATGGCAATTCTGCTGAAAACATCGTCAGTCCGGGTTAGTTCCATTCAAATCATGCAAGTTAGAGTCAAAACAAGGGCAAAAGTATTTGAAAAAGTAGATACGATGGAGAAGTATCAACTCCCCCAAGCTTAAACCTTTCCTTGTCCTCAAGCAATTCAGTTGATAAACTGAAAGTGATTAAGAAAAACTTTTACAAACTCTGTTTGCTGTTGTTGGTGTAAATATGTAAAGCCAACATTCAAGTTTTCAGCAAATATTATGGACTAACCATATTCACAATAACACTTAGGTCTCATGTTTACTCATATCAATGGCATAATCAACTAGCGAGCAATAATAATAAATCTCGGATGACAACACTTTCTCAAAATAATCATAATAGGGTATAACAAGATGGTATGTCGCTAGCCCTTTCTGAGACCGCAAAACATAAATGCAGGGCACCTATGAAGATCAAGGACTGACTAAACATTGTAATTCATGGTAAAAGAGATCCAGTCATAGTCATACTCAATATAAATTAATAGTAATGGATGCAAATGACAGCGATGCTCTCCAGCTGGTGTTTTTTGATAAGAGGATAATGACTCAACATAAAAGTAAATAGATAGGCCCTTCGCGGAGGGAAGCAGGGATTTGTAGAGGTGCCAGAGCTCGATTTTTGAAATAGAGATGAATAATATTTTGAGAGGCATACTCTCATTGTCAACATAACAACCGAGAGATCTCGATATCTTCCATGCTGCACACATTATAGGCGGTTCCCAAGAAGAATGGTAAAGTTTATACTCCCACACCACCAGCAAGCATCAATCCATGGCTTGCCCGAAACAACAGGTGCCTCCAACTAACAACAGTCCTGGGGGAGTTTTGTTTGCAATTATTTTGATTTGGTTTGAGCATGGGGCTGGGCATCCCGGTGACCAGCCATTTTCTTGTGAG
The DNA here is from genome assembly GCA_032464435.1 of Aegilops umbellulata. Classification (NCBI taxonomy): domain Eukaryota; kingdom Viridiplantae; phylum Streptophyta; class Magnoliopsida; order Poales; family Poaceae; genus Aegilops; species Aegilops umbellulata. The sequence continues at coordinate 67,667,241 of CP136060.1, read as the reverse complement.
TGAGGAGCGGAGTCCACTCCTCTTGAGAATAACCCACTTAGCATGGAAGATACAGACAACCCAAGTTGATACATGAGCTATTCGAGCATACAAAACATAATTTATTTGAAGGTTTAGAGTTTGGCACATACAAATTTACTTGGAACGGCAGGTAGATACTGCATATAGGAAGGTATGGTGGACTCATATGGAATAACTTTGGGGTTTATGGAAGTGGATGCACAAGTAGTATTCCTGCTTAGTACAAATGAAGGCTAGAAGAAGACTGGGAAGCGACCAACTAGAGAGCGACAATAGTCATGAACATGCATTAAAATTAATAAACATTGAGTGCAAGCATGAGTAGGATATAATCCACCATGAACATAAATACTGTGGAGGCTATGTTGATTTTGTTTCAACTACATGTGTGAACATGTGCCAAGTCAAGCCACTTGAATCATTCAAAGGAGGATACCACCCTATCATACCACATCACAACCATTTTAATATCATGTTGGCACGCAAGGTAAACCATTATAAACTCCTAGCTAATTAAGCATGGCATAAGCAACTAAAATCTCTAATTGTCACTGCAAACATGTTTCATTCATAATAGGCGGAATCAGGAACGATGAACTAATCATATTTACAAAAACAAGAGAGGTCGAGTTCATACCAGCTTCTCTCATCTCAATCAGTCCATCATATATCGTCATTATTACCTTTCACTTGCACGACCGAACGATGTGGACAATAATAATAGTGCCAGTGCAATTGGACTAAGCTGGAATTTGCAGGCATTTTAATACACAGGAGAAGACAAGGTAATATAGGCTCTTTGTTAAATCAACAATAATGCATATAAGAGCCACTTCAATATTTTAATTATGGTCTTCTCATCTCGACCTCCAAAGAAAAGAAAAGAAATAAAACTATTTACATGGGAAAGCTCCCAACAAGCAAAATAAGAACGAGAAATCTTTTTGGGTTTCTTTTGATTATTACAACTACAGGCATAGAAAGTAAACTAACTAAAAGCCACAACTATTTTTTTGTTTTTCTTAAGGTTTTTCAAACACACAAGAATAAAGCGAGAAAAAGGAAAATAAACTAGCATGGATAGTATAGTGAAAAAGTATGAGCACCGACAACTGGAATGAGTGTGTGAACATGAATGTAATGTCGATGAGAAATACGTACTCCTCCAAGCAAAGGCTTTTGGCCTAAGTTGGTCTATGCCCAAGGATCAAAGTGGCCCTCTCCAGTGTACTGAGGAGGATCCTCGGGGTGCCACTGGTTAGCGAGCTCCTCCGGATCCCACTTATAAACAGACTGTCGATAAGGGTCAAGGGGTGGCTCCGGCTCAGGCTCTAGAACTGGTGTCAGGATCCAGTATGCATAAATGGCCTCCAGCAGGATGAGGTACGTGCCTAAAAATATGTTAAACAAAGAGGGCGCAGGCAAGGTAATAATCTCACAATATTTTTTTTATCAAATATCAATTTATACTTAAGCATCTTCTTCTTATCTTTAACAACAAAGTCATGTGCTACCATACTCTTTTAATCTAGAAAGATAGGGGGCAACAACCTTTCTTCTTTCTCATAATGCCTAATAGATATATTAAAGTGTGTAGCAAGGCGTGAGGCAAAGATGCCACCGAGAATGGGGCCCTTTGTATGGCTCAAAATTAATCGTTTAGCAATAATGGCGCCTAGACTGAAAGTTGTATCACAAAACAAAGCATGCGGCAAAATAACAATATCAGGAGCACTAAGATTTCCACTGTTCCCGTGGCCAATCAAGCATCTACTAGCAAATATTGCAAAGTAATGTAGAACAGGAAAAATGTATGCTAGTAATTCTTGCACCGGAAACTTTCCCCGTTTCCCCTACAACAATTTCATTAATAAATCCCTCCACATCATTATAGTGTGGTTCCTCTATGCTGCCATCAAAGGGTATCTTACATACCCGACAAAATTCATATAAGGTCATCTCCTTAAATTCATCATATAAATGAAACTCCACTAAAGGTGGTGATCTACTAGCATGGAATTGAAAATTTTGCACACAAATATTAGTGAGTAGGAGATACTGTTCGCGCTGGTCGTGGAGGAAGTCGGCGAGGCCTGCATTCTCAGCCAAATAAAAATCATCATGAATCCCGGCTGCTCTCAAGAACTCATCATAAGGCCATTCACAGGGACGAACTTCCGCGGTGCGAGGAAGATTATATTTGGGCTTCTTATTCTCTTCACTTTGCTTATCCTTCGAGCTTCGGCTCGAAGAGCCCCTCAATAATCTCTTCATCATTCTCTGAAAATTTCTGAAATTTTTCGTGAATCAAAATAAAAGTGAACCAAACTCAATAAAATTGATAGCAACTACTCCCACAAGTGCCTAGAGACTATATCATGCATTAAAACAACTTGGGACAATATGAATTTGGCATGCAAGCTCAAGAACAGGGTCACCTAAGCAGCAAAAATTTGCAATAAATAAAGCAATATAACAAAAACTAATTGGACGATTGGAGGAGTCACATACCAAAGAACAATCCCCCAAAGCAGCTTTGTGAGTGGAGATTTGAGCAAAGAGTTCGAAAATCGCACCAAAACAAGCTAGAACACGAGTTGGAGCTATGTGGTGATTTTTTCCGGAGGAAGACGATGTGTGTGGGTGCTGGAATAAGTGGAGGGGGGCCATGTGGGGCCCACGAGGCAGGGGGCACGCCCCATGGGGTGGGCGCGCCCTGGACCCTCGTGGCTAGGTGGTGTGGCCCCCAGGTGTGTTCTCAGTGCCAATAATTCTTAAATATTCTAGAAAAAAATCATATTTCATTTTTGGATCATTTGGAGAACTTTTGTTTTCGGGGTATTTTTTATTGCAAGGATAATTCAGAAAACAGACAGAAAATACTATTTTTCCTTTATTTAATCTAAATAACAGAAAGTAAAAGGAGGGTACAAAAGGTTGTGCTTTCTAACTTCATCCATCTCATGCTCATCAAAAGGAATCCACTAACAAGGTTGATCAAGTCTTGTTAACAAACTCTTTTTGAATAACATGGAACCGGAGAAATTTCGAATAACACTAGGTTACCTCAACTGGGATATGCACGTCCCCAACAATAAAAATATCATATTTCTTCTTGACACTAGGAAGAGGGAATTCAAAACCACCAATAGTAATTGATGGAATTTTTCCAATTGAATTGATGTTGTGGACTTGAGGTTGTTTCCTCGGAAAGTGTACTGTATGCTCATTACATTAACATGAAAAGTGACATTGCCTTTGTTGCAATCAATAACAGCCCCTGCAGTATTCAAAAAGGGTCTACCAAGGATAATCGACATATTATTGTCCTCGGGAATATCAAGAATAACAAAGTCCGTTAAAATAGTAACGTCTACAACCACAACAGGCACATCCTCACAGATACCGACATGTATAGTAGTTGATTTATCGGCCATTTGAAAAGATATTTCAGTAGGTGTAAACTTATTTAAATCAAGTCTACGATATAAAGAGAGAGAGGCATAACACTAACACCGGCTCTAAGATCACATGAAGCAGTTTTAACATAGTTTCTTTTAATGGAGCATGGTATAGTTGGTACTGCTGGATCTCCTAGTTTCTTTGGTATTCCACCTTAAAGTATAATTAGCAAGCATGGTGGAAATTTCAGCTTCCGGTACTTTATTTTATTTCTAACAATATCTTTCGTATACTCAGCATAAGGATTCATATTAAGCATATCAGTCAAACGCATACGCAAAAATATAGGTCTAATCATTTCAGCAAAGGGCTCAAAATCCTCATCATCCTTTTTCTTGGATGGTTTAGGACGAAAGGGCATGGGTTTGTAAACCCATGGTTCTCTTTCTTTACCATGCTTCCTAGCAATGAAGTCTCTCTTATCATAATGTTGATTCTTTGATTGTGGGTTACCAAGATCAACAGCAGGTTCAATCTCTACATCATTGTTATTGCTAGGTTGAGCATCAACATGAACATCATCATTAACATTATCACTAGGTTCACGTTCATTACCAGATTGTGTTTCAGCATCACAAATAGAAATATAATTGGGATTCTCAGGTGTGTCAACAACAGGTTCACTAGAAGCATGCAAAGTCCTATCATTTTTCTTTTTCTTCCTTTTAGAAGGACTAGGTGTATCAACATCAATTCTCTGAGAATCCTGCTCAACTCTCTTAGGGTGGCCCTCAGGATACAAAGGTTCTTGAGTCATTTTACCCCCTCTAGTCATAACTCTAATAGCATTATCATTTTTCTTATTGTTTAATTCATTGAGCAAATCATTCCGAGCTTTAAGCACTTGTTCTACTTGAGTGGTAACCATATAAGCATGTTTACTAATGAGTTTAAGTTCACCTTTAATGCTATGCATATAATCACTCAAGTGTTCAATCATATAAGCATTTCGTTTCAAATGTCTACTAACATAAGCATTGAAGTTTTCTTGTTTAACAATAAAATTATCAAACTCGTCTAAGCATTGACTAGCAGACTTATAACGAGGAATATCACCTTCATCAAATCTATAGAGAGAATTTACCTTTACTACCTGTGTCGGGTTATCAAGACCATGTATTTCTTCTATAGGTGGTAAATTCTTAACATCTTCAACTTTAATACCTTTTTATTTCGTAGATTTCTTTGCCTCTTACATATCTTCAGGACTGAGAAACAGAATACCCCTTTTCTTCGGAGTTGGCTTAGGAGTTGGTTCAGGAAGTGTCCAATCATTTTCATTACTCAACATATTATTCAATAGCAATTCAGCTTGATCAATAGTTCATTCCCTGAAAACACGACCAACACAACTATCCAGGTGGTCTCTAGAAGCATCGGTTAGTCCATTATAAAAGATATCAAGTATTTCATTTTTCTTGTGAGGATGATCAGGTAAAGCATTAAGTAATTGGAGAAGCCTTCCCCAAGCTTGTGGGAGACTCTCTTCTTCAATTTGCACAAAATCATATATTTCCCTTAAAGCAGCTTGTTTCTTATGAGCGGGGAAATATTTAGCAGAGAAGTAATAAATCATATCTTGGGGACTATGCACACAACCAGGATCAAGAGAATTAAACCATGTTTTAGCATCACCCTTTAATGAGAACGAAAATAATTTAAGGATATAGTAGTAACGAGTTTTCTCATCATTAGTGAATAGGGTGGCTATATCATTTAGTTTACTAAGATGTGCCACAACAGTTTCAGATTCATAGCCATAAAAGGGATCAGATTCAACCAAAGTAATTATCTCAGGATCGACAGAGAAATCATAATCCTTATCAGAAATACAGATAGGTGAAGTAGCAAAAGCAGGGTCATATTTGATTCTAGCTTTCAAAGATTTTTCTTTCAGCTTAGCTAATAATTTCTTAAGATCATATCTATCATTGCAAGCAAGAAAGTCTTTAGCAGTTTCTTAATCCATAACGTAACCCTCAGGCACAAAAGGCAATTCATATCTAGGGGGAGAATCTTCATCATCACTTTCATCAATATTATCAGTTTCAATAATTTCATTCTCTCTATCCCTAGCAAGTTGTTCATCAAGAAATTCACCTAATGGCATAGTAGTATCAAGCATAGAAGTAGTTTCATCGTAAGTATCATGCATAGTAGAAGTGGCATCATCGATAACATGCGACATATCAGAATTAATAGTAGAAGCAGGTTTAGGCATCGCAAGCTTACTCAAAATAGAAGGTGAATCTAGTGCAGAGCTAGATGGCAGTTCCTTACCTACCCTCGTAGTTGAGGGAAAAATCTTAGTTCTTTCGTCTTTCAAGTTCCTCATAGTGATCAACAGATATAAATCTCAAGTGACTCAAAGAGTAGAGCTATGTTCCCCGGCAACGGCGCCAAAAAATAGTCTTGATAACCCACAAGTATGGGGGATCGCAACAGTTTTCGAGGGTAGAGTATTCAACCCAAATTTATTGATTCAAGATAAGGGGAGCGAAAGAATATTCTTAAGTATAAGCAGTTGAGTTGTCAATTCAACCACACCTGGATAACTTAATATCTGCAGCAAGGTATTTAGTAGCAAAGTAGTATGGAAGTAATGGTAACGGTGGCAAAAGTAACAGTAGCAGTTTTGTAGTAATTGTAACAGTGGCAACGGTAAAGTAACTATATTGAATTATGCGGGATACAAAAAAATAGTTTTATGTAAGGACATGCTTAATAGACAGATGTACTATGTACTAAACACAGGAAGGCATGTCACATTAACAGGTATAATGTATAAACTAAGCAGAATAGCACATGCAGTTTAACCAGATTGGAAGAATTACAATCTAGACACCATATGCAACATGCAACCACATATCACGCTGCCAAGTTAGAGCAAGCACCTGCGATGCTAGTGTAGGGGAAATGCGGTAATCAACTATAGAGCTATGTTCACTATCACTACAAAAAAAAAGACACACCCAAGACATTTTGGGCCGAACGAATTTTTTTCTTGTCATACTTATGACACTTCTATGACGATAATTGTGACAAAACCCGATATCATCCTAGATGTGGTGGGGTCCTACTTCTATGAAAAAAAATCATGACAGAAAATGGGCTTTTCATCCTGGGTTGGCAGGAGATGCAGCTGCATGACATTCTTTGGGCCGTCCATGACGGAAAAAACCGTGGTAGAAGCAAGGTGAGGAAAATATCGGGGAGTTCCCGGTTACGGTGGGTGGTCGGGGGCTGAGCCATGCACGTTTCTCTCGTACGTACGCGCGTGTGTGCGAGGCATTAGGCTCTAACTGAACCCGAGCGATTGCACTGCAGGCTACGTGTTACTGAACCTGAGCGATCGATTGATCCCTTGCTGTTAACTGAACCCGAATGATTCCTTCGCTAATGCTGCTAACTGAAGCTGATCGAACACTGTTGCCTTCTTCCCTTGATGAACAGTGAGCGTTGTTGAGGGGGTTTGGATGAACAGTTACTGGTGGGGGGTTGGATGAACAAGACCCCGTGGTAGTAGAGTCCGTTGCCGCTGGATGAACAGTACCCCGATCGATCGAGCGGGTGGATGAAAAGGACCCCGTGGAGGGCTGGATGAACAGGACCCCGTGGAGGGCTGGTTGAACAGTAGCCTGTGGAGGGCTGGTTGTACAGTAACCGCTAGAGGGCTGGATGAATAGTAGCCCGTGGAGAGGTGGTTGAACAGGACCCCGTGGAGAGGGCTGGTTGAACAGTAGCCGGTGGAGGAGCGCGCGGTGGAGGTTGGATGAACAGGAGCCCGTGGATGAACAGGAGTCCCGTTTTGCGGTACGCCACACCCCTCCCGATGAACAGGACCCCTGTTTCGACCGTAGCGCTCCAACACAAGTTCGTTTCCTCCCTTTTGGGGTACGCCACACGCCTCCCGATCAACAAGACCCCGTTTTGATCGTAGAAGGTCCGTTTCCTCCATTTTGCGGTACGCCAGACCCCTCCCGATGAACAGGATCCCGTTCCGTCCGTGGCCGGATGAACACAAGGCTGTTTCCTCCATTCTGCGGTACGCCAGGCCTTTGTCGGCGTTCTGGGAACGGGGGTCCCCAGACTTGCCTGCCTGCGGCTTGCGGCGTGGCTCAAGGGGGCCCAGCACGGCCCATCTTCATCAAGACAAACCCAAGACCCTCGCGAGGAGCCAAGCCTCGCGGGGCGGACGACACGGAGCTTCCTCAAGCACGGCCTCATCAGGCTGGCTCACGAGGAGGCGGAGAGATCAAGGCGGGGTACCTCACGAGGTGCCCATGACGCAAGCCATGACGACCAAGGGCGCTAGCCCACGCAGTGTCCTCCCTTTCCTCTTTGGTGCAAAGGGAGCAAGCACAGGCGGGAGGATCAAGCAAAGGCACCCATTTCGGTGTAACGAGACCAAGACCAGCTCCGCGACAAGGAGGAAGTCACTGTGGAGCCCAAACCAGCGTCATCACCAGAACCTTTGGCAGGCGAAGACCAACTTTAGTCAGGATAAGTGTACCAGATGTTCCCCTTCAAAATGGCCGATTGTTGGCGCCCTTCCCGCTCAATATTTGGGAAGAGGCCCAGGGCCTTTGCCTATAAATAGGACTAGCCACCCCCAGGTTAGAGGCATCATCTTGACATCTAGCAACCCGGCAATCAGTTAGATAGGCATAGAAAGCAGACAGAGAAAGAGAGAGAAGGGCGATTGAACTCCTCCTAGCAGTTCATCCCCCGGGCCAAGAACAGACCCTCGCGAGGTTGTTCTTCCTTGTATTATTCATCACCATCAGCCCAAGAGGCAATCCACCACACCACACTGGAGTAGGGTATTACAGCACATCGGTGGCCCGAACTAGTATAAACTCTATGTCTCTTGTGTAGTTCTTTTGGTAGCTTAGATCTTTGCGAGGCGGACGGGTACGGGTAGGTAGGAAGCGTAATCCCCGCGCGCACCCCAGAGTTCGAACCTTAAGGGTCTGCCGGAACCCGAAATCCGACATTTGGCGTGCCAGGTAGGGGGTGCGCCGAAATTCGTCTTCCATCGCCCCGTTCTTCTCCGACCATCGCGTCCATGTCTGACGCTCGTCGGGCCCGCGCCGAGCGCCGAGCCGCTCCCGCTTCCCGCGTCGCCCAGACGGCCCCTGTCGGCGGGCGTCCTCGCCGTTCCCCGTCGCCTGCCATCAGCGCCGCCACTGGCCCGACGGGGAACGAGCAGCAAGCGTCGTCTCGGCATCCTTCCGTGCGGCGAGACGGCCGCACCGCTACTCCCTCGCTCACCCCAGCTGGCTCTTCGTCCCGCGCGCTCCGCGCGCCCTTGGAGGCTCGAGTTGTGCTCATCGCGGCAAACGAGCTCCTGCGTTACCGTCCCGTCGATGACGTCTACGAAGAGTGGCTCGACCGCGTCGCCGAGCTCGTCCGCGCCGCGGGGGGCTCTCCTGCACCGTCTGTTCCGCTGCACCGCACCCCGCCCCACGCGGGCGACGAAGCTCCGGTGGTGCCCCAGCCGCCTCCTCACCAAGAAGACGCCCCGGCCGCAAGGCGCGTGGCCCTTGGCTGGAACCCGCTCCGCCAGGCACTGGCGCGGCAAGAGTAGAGCTGCCAAGAAGTCCCTCGCCCGCAAGAAGCCGCCTGGGCGCTCCATGCTCCGGCACGTCGCGACCACGCTCCTGCTCCCGCGCGTCAAGACCCCGCACTGCTCCCAGCTGCAGTGCGCGGGGACCTGCAAGACTAAGCTCTCCGTCACCCAAGGCCTCCCGTGGCCACGGCAGGTTGCCGCGCCTTCACCACCGAGCTGCACAGCGTCGCGTGGCCCGGCAAGTTCAAGCCAGACTTGCCTCCTCGCTACGACGGCACGGCCGACCCTGCGGAGTTCCTCCAGCTCTATGAGCTGGGCATCGAAGCTACCAACGGAGATGAGTAGGTCATGGCGAACTGGTTTCCCATGGCGCTCAAGGACGGAGCCCGCACCTGGCTCCTGAACCTGGCCCCAGGCACGATCTCCTCCTGGGACGAGATGCGCACCCACTTCATCGCCAACTTCCAAGGTACTCGCGACTGGCCACCCGCCATGAGCGACATGCGCCGCATCGAGCAGCAACCCGGAGAGACCCTGCAAAAGTACATCCATCGCTTCAACAACGCACGCCTCAAGATCCCCAGGGTGTCTGAGGAGGCCATCATCTCAGCCTTCTCCGACGGCGTGCGCGACGTCAAGATGAAGGAGGAGCTGGCGATGCATGAAGACCTGTGCACTTCCTTGGAGCTGTTCAACTTGGCGACCAAGTGCGCCAGGGCTGAGGAAGGGAGTCTCTCCCTCCTCGAGCTGCCTACCGCAGACCCAGAAGAAAAGAAGTCCAAGGCCAAGGACGTGAAGCGCAAGGGGGCTGCCGTGCTCGCGACAGAACGGGACACCAAGCAGGGCAGAGATCAGCCCGAGTCTTCCAAGGGCAGTCGCTACTGTGTGTACCACCGCCTCCACACCCACAACACCAACGAATGCCAAGAGCTCCGAGCCGTGCGGGAAGGAAGGATCGGCCGTTGCCCCGACCGTGTCGACCAGGGCTACGGTCGAGGAGGAGGACGGAACACAGGGCGCTGGGAAGACCGCGGCCCATGCCAAGGGTGGCGCGATCGACCTCGCGAGGACCGCTGGCAAGACCCGCCTCACGAGGGAGACTGGAGGGATCAGCCTCGCGAGGATCGCCTGCAATGTAATGCAGGCCTCCCTCCGCTGCCGCCTCGGCCAAGGAGAAACAAGGATCGCCACCAGGACAAAGGGGCTGGGGGCTTCCAGGAGCCGCGTGCGATCGCCTGCATCCTAGGCGGAGCTCAAGCCCCAGCCTCTCAGCGCATCTTCAAGAAGTTTGCCCGTGAAGTGAATGCAGTCCTACCCAAGCTCGAAGCCACATGCCCTCTCAGGTGGTCATCATGCGCCATCACGTTCAGCTCAGCGGATCAGCTCAAGTGTGCAGCCACAGCCGGAGTCCTCCTGATGTTTTGTTCCCCAATCATCAGCAACGTGGCGGTCACCATGACCCTCATCGATGGCGGGGCAGGGCTCAACATCCTGTCCGCGGAAACATTCAACAATCTTCAAGTGCCCTACAACCAGCTTCAGCCATCCAAGCCTTTCTCCGGAGTCACTGACGGCTCCACGGTCCCGATCGGGCAGGTCCGCCTCCCTGTCACCTTCGGGGCATGCAACAACTACTGCACCGAGCTCATCAACTTCGACGTCGCCCACATTCGCCTGCCGTACAACGCCATCCTCGGGTACCCAGCGCTGGCCAAGTTCATGGCTGTGACTCACCACGGCTACAACGTCCTCAAGATGCCAGGGAGTGGTGGAGTCATCACGGTACCCTGTGAGGAGAAGGACGTGGTGTGTTCCCTGGAACGAGCCTTTCAGGCCGCGTCACTGGAAGACCCGGATTGTGGAAGCAGGAGGCTTCCCGAGACCAGCCCCAAGAAGAAGAAGGCATCGTTAGGACCAGTCCCTCAGGAGGCAGGCCCCTCAGGGCCCATGCCTGCCCAAGGGGAACCTCCTTCCATCGCATAGGAAAGCGTGCCCGACGCCCTCCTCAGGCAGGGCTCGGGGGCTCTCCCCTGGAGGGCCACCGACCTGGCTAAGGTCACGAGGGAGGCGCTTGGGCACCACGTGGAGGCGTGTTTCGAAGAACATTTCCCTCAAGAAGGAGTAAAGCAAGGAGGGACAGACCCTCAGGAGTTTGTCAGCAAGGCCATTCAAGAGCTACAGGAGTCAAGAGTCATGAGAGGCAGCCGCCGCCTACCAACTTTGGCTCCCCACCCAGGCGAGGATGGTGGGGTGCGCATCTGCGTCGATGTACCAGGGCTCAATCGAGTCGCCACTCTGGAGCGCCTCTGGCCCTCGCGAGTGGGGCGCTGCGAGGGTCCACCCCACAGCTACGTTCGCATGCCTTATGGCTTGCCGAGCGTGGCTGCCACGTACCAACGCCTCATGAGGGGCATCATGGAAGCTCAAGAGGCCAGGCGTTCCGCAGCCTTGGCGGAGATGGAGATGGTCCGCGAGGAGCCACCGGCGCCTCTAGAGCCTCCCGAGGCCCCGGGCCTGGGGGCTCGTGAGGATCGGCTTCTGCAGCCCACCGAGTCTGCTACACCAACACTCGTTCGTCCTCAACATCATCAGGTGACATCTTTCAAGTTTCATTCCCAGCTGGGAGCGCCCCCCAGGGCTGCATTATTCCCAGGCCGCGTGGGTCCGTCCCTGCGGCATGTATCCCTTTTATTTCGTGTCGTTAGCTTACTTTGTTGGGGGCGCCCCTCGGGCTATATCATCCCCAAGTCGCTCGGGCCTGACCCAGTGACGCCTGCCTTCCCAGCACCTATTGGAATGAATCCTCTCCTTGCGGCTAACGTGTTAGACCCAGTTGCCCATTCAACTGACGCCAACTGACGGAGCTGCTCCCAAAAGCACACGACGCTTGCGCATGGGTCCGTCCCTGCAACGCCGACAAACCTGAGTGGCTGAGCTCTGGCCGCGGCAACCCCGCACTGCGCCACCTAGTTAAACCTTCAGTGCCTCACCACCCCTCGAAAACAACCAACGGCTAACTGTCAATTGCCATGGCAACTCCTCGTTCTTTCTATAATGGTCTGCAGGATCCCCTAAAGGAGCCGCGCCAGGCGAGGCCCTTGCGGAGCCTCCTTCACTCTCAACCACGCGAACCACTTGCACGTTAAAGGGGGGGGGGGTGCCTGAGCATCACGACTCAGGGCTCCTACTGGCTCTCCAGCCCTCACCCTCTGGCCTTGACCACGGCATCGCGACCTGGCATACCAGTGACGGCTGAGACTCGCTCGAGGGCCGGGACCCGAGGACGTAGAGCAGAAAGGGAAGCAAGGGCGAGAGGGGAGGGACACGCGAGGACCTCGCCGAGCAACCTCATGCCTGCCGATGCACGGACCCGGCGACACACCAGGGAGCGGTCCCTGATTCTCGAGATAAGTCACTACCCAGAAGTACCAGCTACCATGGCACTGTCCCCACACCTAACGCAATCCCGTGTTAGCAACGCCGCTCTCCTTTCTCACCGGACGATGGCTGCTTGAGCGCCAAGGGGGACCTCCTGAGCATCGCGACTCAGGGGCTCTTACCGGACCTCGGGTCGCTCACCTCCTGGCCTTGACCACGGCATCGCGACCTGGCATACCAGCGACGGCTGAATCCGCCTTGGGACTGGGACCTGTCGGCGCAGAGCACCAAGCCCTCGTGAGGTTTGAAAGGAAGGACTGAGCTAAGATGGAATGAGCGACTCGCACAATTCTATGACAAGGGTTGTATTAATAAAAAGGATCACAGACACCTTACAAGCCCCCGCGGGGCGCGACTTTGATTCCTCGCAGGGAACGGATCCTAGAGGGACGCTAACTACACGCGCCCCCGCAAAAGATGCCATCATTAACAGTGCGCCGTCAAGCACCGACGCCAACCTCATCCAGATCAGAGTCGGTGATGACTAGACGAGCCCGCCCTGCTCGAGGAGCGGCGCCGACTCGGGGGCTCGTAGCTGTCGTCGCTCGTCTACGGAGTCACGAAGAGTTCGCCGGAGTCGCTGGATCCTCCGGCGCCTCCATCGCCCGAGGAGCCGCCAAGGGGGCAGTCGGTGGGCCCGGTCCTCGCCGTGGCAGGATCTCGACCACCTCTCCCGGGGCAGCACTCCAGCCGGCGCCCGTTCGCGTCAAAGACCTTGAAGGACACCACCGAGGCACCATCGTACTCCAAGTGGATCACGAGGGCGCCTCTCGTCCTGCAAACCCGGGCGATTTCGCCCCAGCCTCGAGTCATGAAGACCTCGCCCAGGGGAACGACTGCGACCTCCGCCTAGGTCGCAAGGGTGCTGCAGCCGGCGTGCTGCAGCCACAGTTCCAAGAGTTCCCCCTGCGGGATGATGGAGGCGAAGAAGGGAGGAAGGCGAATCCAAGACTGAGGAGGCATGGCGGTGTGGAGCACGAACTCTCGGGAGGAGCCCTCGGAGTGGACCCCAGGGGGGACGACCCACACCTTCGTGACCCGTCGGCGCCGACGACGGCGCCACCCGTGGCGATCGGCATCCACCCCGTCAGAGCCCTCGACGTGGGCATACAAGGGGAGCGGGAACCCCGGTGGTGCCCGCTCGCCCCAAGGCCTCGACACCACCTGAAGAGTCCCCTCGTTCCGACGGCGGAGGGCGAGCCGTTTCTTCGGCGGGAGCGGGTCTAGTTCCTCTCGGGGGGCCTTTCCCTTCTCTGCCGCCGAGAACCGACGGATCAGAGCTATCGCAGCAAGACGGAGCAAGGATCGGGAAGAAGGAGAAGCAAGGGGGATGGACTGGAAGGGCGCGTGCCGTTCCGTACTTATAGCCGGCGAAGGCCAACCGTCGGCCTCCATGATCTCAGGTAATCATGACCCGTTTTGCATGCAGGGACTTGTCCAATCCGTGCAGATGCCGATGCGTCATGGGGAAGCGGAGACGCCCACGTCCAATCAACCGCCACGCGGCGCCCAAGGCCGTAGGCTGTTAGGGCCCGCGGCGCTTCGCCCTTGCCCTTTCGCCTCCTTGCACGGCCAAGTCCGGGCGCGCCTTGGGCCCGGGGGCTACTGTCGGCATTCTGGGAACGGGGGTCCCCAGACTTGCCTGCCTGCGGCGTGGCTCAAGGGGGCCCAGCACGGCCCATCTTCATCAACACAAACTCAAGACCCTCGCGAGGGGCCAAGCCTCGCGGGGCGGACGACACCGAGCTTCCTCAAGCACGGCCTCATCAGGCTGGCTCGCGAGGAGGCGGAGAGATCAAGGCGGGGTACCTCACGAGGTGCCCATGACGCAAGCCATGACGACCAAGGGCGCCAGGCGGGCGCCAGCCCGCGCAGTGTCCTCCCTTTCCTCTTTGGTGCAAAGGGAGCAAGCGTAGGCGGTAGGATCAAGCAAAGGCACCCATTTCGGTGCAACGAGACCAAGACCAGCTCCGCGACAAGGAGGAAGTCACTGTGGAGCCCAAGCCAGCGTCATCACCAGAACCTTTGGCAGGCGAAGACCAACTTTAGTCAGGATAAGTGTACCAGATGTTCCCCTTCAAAATGGCCGATTGTTGGCGCCCTTCCCGCTCAATATTTGGGAAGAGGCCCAGGGCCTTTGCCTATAAATAGGACTAGCCACCACCAGGGTAGAGGCATCATCTTGACATCTAGCAACCCGGCAATCAGTTAGATAGGCATAGGCAGCAGACAGAGAAAGAGAGAGAAGGGTGATTGAACTCCTCCTAGCAGTTCATCCCCGGGCCAAGAACAGACCCTCGCAAGGCTGTTCTTCCTTGTATTGTTTATCACCATCAGCCCAAGAGGCAATCCACCACACCACACTAGAGTAGGGTATTACACCACATCGGTGGCCCGAACCAGTATAAACTCCGTGTCTCTTGTGTAGTTCTTTTGGTAGCTTAGATCTTTGTGAGGCGGACGGGTACGGGTGGGTAGGAAGCATAATCCCCGCGTGCACCCCAGAGTTCGAACCTTAAGGGTCTGCCGAAACCGGAAATCTGACAGCCTTGTTTCCATCACCTATTCCGTCCAAGCCGGTTGGCTCCTGATGAACACAATGACACATTCCGTTCCGACCCAGCCGGCTGCCTCCCCATGAACACGACGATGGTGCAACTTATCCGTTCCAATCCATCCATGTACACGAGTCCTGGCCGTATGTATGCTTGAGTAGGCGTTCGAGACCCCGCCTGTATGTGCGTAGGTGGTCGTATTTTCTTTCTTGCACCCTGGCCGTTGTAGATACGTGTACATGCTACGTGCGTGCCTCTACTACGACACGTGCGCGCCTCTACATCGACCACTATGTACGTACACGTTCGCGACCAGAATGACAACGCTACGTACGCTTTGACCACGTGGTTCCTGATTGTCAAGCACTTCCTTGCATGCGAAGATGTAGCTGGTGGGTCCCAGCAGTCAGGGGGAAATGTTTTTTCGCGAAATACGGTGGCCCATCCGATGGGTCCCTGCTGTTTGGTGGAGGAATCATTATTTTCCCGTAATAAGGAGGCACTTCCTTGCTGCGGCCGTGGACCCAGCTATCAGCCTCTCCACGTATAGTACTATTCCGATGGAAGTCGTTCGTTGACCACATTGACCATGCCGCGCCGAGAGCGCCAGGGTGGTGGACGACGGCGAGGCCTGGGAAGGGGACGACGCGGAGCCGGGGAAGACGCGCCAGTGGGTGCCCACACGGAGGGGAGTACGCGGGTTGACTGCTGCGGCTGCGGTGTGAGGCTGCCGGCGCCGGAGAATAATAGGTGGTGTGTGTGAGTATAGAGGGATGACATGGCCAGTGGTGGCACCACAGCCGGCCACGGGAGGCAGGAGCAGGCGACACGGTCGACGCTTGTTTGGGCGGCTAGAGCAAGAAGACCAGAGGTTGAAGAAGCACTACAGCCGTTGGATGGACATCGTATGGTCACTGGAGCTAGAATCGTTCATACTTACTAAGTTGACAAAGCCCTCCATCCCCGTCAACTTAGTAGGCCCACAAGTCAGCCTCCCATTATGCTGGGTCCTAGCTAGCAGGGGGATATTCATTTTTTTTGTGCGTAATAAGAAAGCACTTCCTTGCGTGCGAAGATATAGTTGGTGGGTCCGAGCTGTCATTGGCTGGAACATTTTTTCGCGAAATATAGAGGCCCTTTCGGTTGGTCCCAGATGTCAGGTGGAGGAATCATTATTTTGCGCGTAATAAGGAGGCATTTCCTTGTGTGTGGCCGTGGACCTAGCTGTCAGCCTCTCCACGTACAGTCCACTTCCGATGGATGTCGTTCATTGACCACGCCGCGCCGAGAGCACCAGGGCGGTGGACGAGGGCGAGGCCTACGACGGGAACGACACGGAGCCGGGGAAGACACGACAGTGGCTACCCACGCGGTGGGGAGTACGAGGGTTGACTGGTTTGGCTGCCGTTGCCGGAAAATAACAGGAGGTGTGGATGAGTAGAGGGATAGCCAGGCCAGGGATGCGAGTATGGTGGGGCCGTGAGGCCTGCTCGGCAGCACAGCCGGCCATGGGAGGTGGGAGCAGGCGGTTCCGCCGGCGCTGGTTTGGGCGGCTGGAGCAGGAAGATCAGAGACTGAAGAAGCACGATTGCCGTTAGATTGACATCTAATGGTCTGACGCTGGTAGAGTCGATTGTCGACAAGTTTCTTTTTTTGAGAAACCTTGTGTACGCATGAACTTACTAGGCCCACAAGTCAGCCTCCAAATATGTGGCAAACAACATAGAGCCCATTTGCTATTTTTTTAATAATTTACAGCCCATTTGCAAATTCTTAAGTAATTTATTACAACCCATTTTCTGCCCAGGACCACGATCAAAAAGTTTTACCGTGTTTTGCATATTTCGGTGGAGTCCGAACTGTTGTAATCCCGAAATGATAAACATTTTTTGAGAAACTAATTGATTTGCCAAAAAAAATCGTTTTGTTTTTGTAAGCAAACACGACATGGGACAATTGAGTTGGTTTAAGGAAAACCCAGTGGTAAAAAAAACAACGCTGGGAGGGAAAACAACAACAAAAATAAGGATGTAAATATGAAAAGGGAACTTTATGTATTTTCAATATAATGATACGTGTGTATGAACTAGCAAAACTATAGGTAGAGATTAGAAAATGGAAGTAGGACATGGCGTTTCAAGAGGAAAATACAACTGGGCTGTGTGTTTGGTTCAGTAAAAAACTGCCTGCGGATATTGTAAGACAAAATATAAATAACACTGGCGGGCCAGAGGCCAATAGATACCTGCTGGATCTTTGTGCCCCGTTATCGTCATGGGCTAGGCCTGTTAAAAATAAAACCAAGCCTGGGCACTCTACAACCCAGTTGAAACTTGCTCGACCTGAAAAAACAATATACCTGCTCAATAAACGAGAGAATTCTGCAAGTACAGACTGATAACTGGGATGCAGAAGGTATATTGTTTTTTTCTTGTGATAATAAGTGCATGCACTTGTTTCAAAAAATTTGGAGAACTGGGAATTCGAATGGCAGGTGCTTATGCTACCCATCAAATAAAAACCAGGTGCCTGAAAATTCATTTTGAAACAAATGATTCAGTTTTATATCCACGTCGACCCTCGGCATGATGGTTGGAAGCAAATGCCAAGTTCATACCGAAAGATCGTTAACAGCAATACCAACTTGCGGACGACAAGGTAGTACAAGTACCAATACCAAACTAACTTATAATCTTTTTAGTCCTGGCCCTAGTGTTCGTTTGGTAGAAAATCTTGCAGAAGACCTGCTCCCACTCCTTCTCTTGCTCCAGGTCCCCGAGGTGGTACTGGTGCATCACCCAGTTGGTCCTCTGCTGGTCGAATTTTTTTTATTTTTTTGCGGGAATGGTTGAACTTCTTGTTGGTGTGCAGCACCAGAACCTTTTTGCTGCCCGTCTGCCGGCCATTGACCATCACCGGCAAGGTATTACCGGTCTTGTGCCACATCGGGTGCATGCTGCACTCTGACTGTATCTTGCGACGCGTCCACTTGACCCTTTTGAACGCCCTGGAATTGCGCTAGAAGAAATGCTTGCTTAGGCCAGTCAGTGTGATACCTGCAGTATTGTCGAATACAGGTTTTAGTGTACGTAGTTGGCATTTTCGTAACATCTTTGGCATGTTGCAGTCACTTGTTTCACTTTTTGTTAACTATCAAATTGTAATTGCTTCACTAGGTCTGTGTCTAAAAAGAAAATAGAGCTATAAACAAAGTAATATGTTTGTGCAAGTAGACGGCCGATTGGTGTCTTACCTGGAAGTTTCTCAGGATGGGTATAGCATATGCCATGCTCACTGTCGATGGCTGGAATGAACAAATCGATGAGAGGGTGAGATCTCGCGCTATCAGCACTCACTTTGGCCTCAAGGTGCTCGATCAGCTCCTGATCCGTGGGATCGAACTTGACGCCAGCCGGCAGCACTGGCCAATCCTTCTTGGAGTTGCATCGGTTAATTCCACTTATATGGTACTCAATGAATGATCAAATTGACTGTTTTAAGTGAATGATGAAAGATTTCGACACATAAGTGGTAGTACTCCACATGTGAAGTCCACAATACCTGAACACGCCGCCGGGATTCTTGTGTCACCTCACACACAGCGTGTTGTCACGTCAATTCAATGTGAGGACATGATGAATAATTTGACTGACGTATACTAGTGCTGCTACTGTACTACTTACTAGCCGTATTTAGTGTCACATTTTAACCATAGGTTTAACTAACCAAATGTCAATGCATGTCACCGAAAATTATTCCATTGGAAACTATGTTCAAATACGAATAAAATGATATAATTTTTTCTGACATGCATTAACAATTTAGTTAGTGAAATTTATGGTCAAAATTTGACACAAATTACAAAGGGGACTGAGGGAGTCCTGGATTAGGGGGTGTTCGGATAGCCGGACTATGACCTTTGGCCGGACTCCTGGACTATGAAGATACAAGATTGAAGACTTCTTCCCGTGTTCGGATGGGACTTTCCTTGGCGTGGAAGGCAAGCTTGGGGATACGGATATGTAGATCTCCTTCTGTTGTAACCGACTCTGTGTAACCCTAACCGTCTCCGGTGTCTATATAAACTGGAGGGTTTTAGTCCGTAGGACGAACAACAATCATACCATAGGCTAGCTTCTAGGGTTTAGGCTCTCTGATCTCGTGGTAGATCTACTCTTGTACTACCCATATCATCAATATTAATCAAGCAGGAGTAGGGTTTTACCTCCATCGAGAGGGCCCGAACCTGGGTAAAAACATTGTGTCCCTTGTCTCCTGTTACCATCCGCCTAGACGCACAGTTCGGGACCCCCTACCCGAGATCCGCCGGTTTGGACACCGACATTGGTGCTTTCATTGAGAGTTCCTCTGTGTCGTCACTTTTAGGCCCGACGGCTCCTCCGATCATCAACGGCGATGCAGTCCAGGGTGAGACTTTTCTCCCCGGACAGATCTTCGTATTCGGCGGCTTTTCACTACGGGCCAATTCGCTTGGCCATCTGGAGTAGATTGAAAGCTACGCCCCTGGCCATTAGGTCAGATTTGGAAGCTTGAACTACACGACTGATATCCGTGGAGACTTGATCTTCGACGGATTCGAGTCACAGCCGGGCGCGCCGTACTGTCACGAAGGGCATGATCTAGCTCTGCTGCCGGACAGGGCCCTGGAGGCCACACCCGTATCCGCTCCGACCCTTAGCTCGGAGCTGACTGCACCGATCGAGGATGGGTGGCTGGACACCGCCTCGGGGGCTGCAATCTCTACGGCGATCGAGCCGAACACCAGCCTTACCCTTTGCGAAGCCCGTGCCTCCAAGGTGCCGGACTCCTTTCCGGACTCCAAGCCCCCCGCGCCCTTGCCAATCGAATCCGATTGGGCGCCGGTCTTGGAATTCACCGCCGCGGATATCTTTCGGCACTCGCCCTTCGGTGATATTCTGAATTCACTAAGGTCTCTCTCTTTGTCAGGAGAGTCCTGTCCGGATTATGGCCAACATGATTGGGATGCGGACGACGAAGAAATTTGATGCCCACCCACCACCCACTTCGTAGCCACTGTCGATGATTTAACCGACATGCTAGACTTTGACACCGAAGACATCGACGGCATGGACGACGATGTAGGAGACGAACAGGAACCAGCGCCTATAGGGCACTGGACAACCACCTCATTTCACGAGGTATATATGGTGGACAAACCTAAAGGAAGCGACAACGAGGATCAACAGGATGCAACGAGGGATCATTCCCTCGAGAAGCAGTCAAAACGGCGACGTAAGCGCCGCTCCAAGCCCCGCCTCGACAAAGACAGTAGCCAGACGGACCCAGCCACAGAGCAGGGCGCACCGGCGGTCGGCGAACATGCCATCGAGAAACCGTCCGAACAAGATAACTTGGATATACAAACCGCACAACCCGTCCTCGGCGAAGATAACAGCCCGGACGACCTCATGCCGGACAAGCTCCTAGAACAGGAAAACCTCCACAAAGGCTCGCCGCCACGACGCGCAACCTGAAAAAGCAGAAGCGGAAGCTCAAGACCGCGGAAGAAGCACTGCGAATCAGATGGAGCAGAGTATTCAACACCACAGACAAATACGGCGATAGTCGCCACACAAAGAGCTACCCGAAGCGAAAGCTACTGCCCGAATTTGATGAAGAGGCCCTAGAGTCCCCAAAATCAAAAAATCAGGAAGCCACCCGGTCGGATAGACGACCCCATGGCCAACCCAGAACGGCATATGACGCCGCACACAAATCAACACGCGATCCACCTAAGGATTCACATCAAAAGGATGGCCCAACAAGGTCTCTCTACGGGCCAAGAAAGCAAGCTGTAGTAAGCAATGCGACGCAACAAACATCCGCAAAACACGACACACCCAAATACAGGGGTGCCGCACACCCCCTCTGTTTCACCGATGAGGTGCTGGACCATGAGTTTCCAGCGGGATTTAAGCCCGTAAACATAGAGGCATACAACGGAACCACAGACCCTGGAGTCGGGATTGAGGATTATATCCTCCACATACACATGGCCCGAGGAGACGACCTCCACGCCATGAAATACTTACCCCTCAAGCTCAAAGGGCTAGCCCGACATTGGCTTAAAGGCCTTCCCGAAAACACTATTGGAAGTTGGGAAGAGCTCGAGGAGGCTTTTCGTGCAAATTTTCAAGGAACCTATGTCCGACCTCCGGATGCAGATGATCTAAGTCATATAACTCAACAGCCCGGAGAGTCAGCCCGGAAACTCTGGAACAGATTTCTTACTAAAAAGAACCAGATAGTCGACTGTCCGGACGCCGAAGCTTTAGCAGCTTTCAAACACAACGTTCGAGATGAATGACTCGCCAGACACCTCGGCCAAGAAAAGCCAACAACAATGGCCACATTAACAAGACTCATGACCCACTTTTGCGCGGGAGAGGACAGCTGGTTGGCAAGACGCAGCACAAGCGACCCAAGTACATCCGAAGTCAGGGATGGAAAAGGAAAACCACGACGCAGTAAGGAACAGCGCTGGAATAAGGAAAGCAGCTCGAAGAGCACGGCAGTCAACGCCGGATTCAAAAGCTCTCGGAAGAATCAGAAAAAGCTGCCCCCTGAGGATAACAAGGATGAGCTATCTAACCTAAACAAAATCTTGGATAAGACATGTCAAATCCACAGCACCCCCGGGAAGCCTGCAAACCATACCCACAGAGAATGTTGGGTCTTCAAGCAATCCGGCCAACTCAAGGCCGAACACAAGGGGCTCGACACACCAAGTGAGGACGATGACGAACTCCACAAGCAGAGCACTTGGAAACAAAAGAATTTCCTACTCGATGTCAAAACAGTAAACTTACTTCATGTGACAAAAGGGAAAAGTAGAGTGGCGCCTATGCGGCCTACCCACAAGGAGTCCCGCCACTGGTTGTTAAGACCGATCACCTTCGACCATCAGGATTACTCTAGAAGTATCCGGAATGAAGGTTGGACTGCCTTAGTGCTAGATACAATAATCGAAGGACTCCACTTTACACATGTCCTGATGGACGGCGGCAGTGGTTTAAACCTGCTATATCAGGACACAATCCGCAAAAGGGGGATAGACCCAACAAGAATTCATCATAGCAACACTTCCTTTCAAGGAGTAATGTCAGGCCCTGATTCCCATTGCATGGGTTCTCTCCGGTTAGAAGTTATGTTCGGCTCCCCCGATAACTTCCGCCACGAAAAGCTAACCTTCCACATCGCCCCATTTTCAAGTAGCTATCAAGCACTACTGGGACGAGAGGCTTTCGCCCGCTTTAACGCAATACCACATTATGCATCTGTTATGCTTAAGATGCCCGGTCCACGAGGCATCATCTCACTAAAGGGAAATACCAAGTGTCCCCCGCGCGTGAAAGAATTTGTGGCTGCCTTGACAAACATACATTAAAACAGCTTCACCAACAAAAGCATCTACCAGGTCATCAAGACCACAGACTCGGCTAGGCGAGTTCGGAGTAAACACATAATTGATAAAGGTTTAGTATCCGCACATCCCTATACAAGGGGCTCCGCGTATGTCAAATACACGACAATAAGGCTCAATTTTACCCATCTTAAATTATACATTGTTTATCTAGTACATCGTACATTCCGCACTACTATTCTTTTTCTTGTCAGCTAAGTTCCTCTCTTTTACAGATGAACACCATGCCACGCCCGTCCAGGACACGGCACAACGGAGATACAGGCGCAGACGTGCAGCAGGGACCCGTCCCCAGGATTCTTTTTAGATTAAGACCCCGCGTAAACCTTTTTTTACTGTCTCTTGTTGATATACATCCCCCGGATTTTCAGTATAACCGAGGAGGAGGCTGGCGTCTTGGCATGTGGCCAAGTCAGAATTTTGCACGTACCTGGACACCAGGGGCTTATTATCATAGGCTCTGATTAGACCGTTTTTCATAAAACCGAATACCTTAGGGAGTGTTCGGCGTCGCGAGTTTGGCCTTATATGCATCAGCTCCGAATCATGTCTTTGGTCAAATGTTGGGTTTTCCCGGCTCCTCTGTTTTGTTGCCTTACGTTCCGCTCTATCGGCTAATGCGACACCAGGAGAACTACTGCGATTGTGCCCCGGTTCAGCCAGGCGAGCACCTCAGTAGAGAAAACCGAAAACTGACTATCATGATATAGCGTGAGACTGGTCAACCACTCGATGACCCCCTGGAATCTGTAGGATTCCTCCGCATTAACGAAGGGCCGTTTCCCCGCCATGCACACACGCGCCCCGAATTCCGGCAAGCGCGGTGCCACCAGGGGCTATATAGTAGTTCCACGGTCAAACTCCTATGGCTAAGTGAAAGTGATAAAGCATTATAGTCCGGTTGCCTAGTTCACTGCGCTACCACCTCCTTAATGGACCAAGACGTTGGATCAAGTGTGATGATGCGCCTTTTGCGAACACCCCCGCATTATATGCATGGGGGCTGAAGCCAACGACTGCAATCTTTCAGGTTATATATACATATACATAAACTGCCGCACGAGAGGCATTATAATTCTTATAAGCACAAGTATAAAAAGCTATTCCATTCAATCAAAGTATTGTTTTACAATGCTACATACTATTCGAACATAATATCCTTCGAGCACTGCGTCTCTATTAAACGAGCACCCTCCAGGACTTCTTGAAAGTAGTGCTCGGCAGGTACTCGCCTTTCGCCCGAATCTTGGGCTGCAACAGCGGTGGCCTCCATCTCCGCCCAGTATGTTTTGACACGGGCAAGGGTCATCCGCGCACCCTCCACACACGCTGACCTATTCATCGCGTTGATATGCGGCACCGCACCAAGGAACTGCTGCACCAAGCTAAAATAACTGTTCGGCTTTGGCCTTTTCGGCCACAGATGATCCACGACATACTTCATGGCAAGTCCGGATAACCTATTCAGCTCGGCCCATTCCGCCAAGCGATCGGGTAATGGAAGCGGACGCTCGGGATTGTGGAACTGTGACCAAAAAAGCTTTTCCACTTCATGACCTTCCTGATCTCGGAAGTGTTCGACCGCATCAGCGACACTCGCCGCTAAATCCATATACGCGTCCGCCGAACTCCACATCCGGTCCAACATAGCATGTTTAGGATCCCCGAACTTCATCCGCAGCATAAAAGGTTTTCCAGCTGCGATATCTCCAGCCTGACGCAACTCCTCCTTCATCGCTCTCATCGCAGAACGAGCATCCTTGGCCGCCATAATGGCCTTTTCCAGGTCCGTCCGCTCCGCCCGATCTTGTCTTTCAAGAAGCTTGCAGTGGTCAGCAGCGGTCTTCAACTCCATAACCATCTCGGCCATCTCCTTTTTGCTTTGGCAATGAGCTGCCTGTTCGGCTTTCAGCTCCTCAGCCGCCTTTAAAGCAGCCGCATTGCTTTCCCAGGCTCGCTCCTTGGCTCGGGCAAGCTCTGCCCGAAGGTCCTCCACAGAGGGAGCCCAATCTGCATCAGGTACAAACATTGTAAGATACTGGCGTCAAGCTCCTCTTACCAGGTGTCTCCAGACAAATTACATACCTTGTGCCTCGTCGAGCCGCTTGTTGACAAGCGCGATGTCGGCATCTGCCACGTCAAGTTGCCGCTTTAGTTCGGCAAATTCATCAGTCCGGCTAGCCGCCGGACATTTCGCCACCTACACATGACAGGCGACATGTTATTCCTGGGATTATGATCCTCTGCGCGCCGTCACCTTTTGACACCGCACAGAGTCTCAGGGGCTACTATCTACACATGACGCATCTTATATATGCGGAACTGGCAAAAGGTGCATCATTTCACATACCTCAAAACCTGTCAGTAAACTCCTGATGGCCTCGAGCAACCCTCTCTCCGCGGATGAAATCCTTTCAATCACCGTACCCATTAACGTACGGTGTTCTTCTGAGACAGATGCTCGCCCGAGCAGCTCCTTCAGCTCCTCCGGCCGTGCATCGGACGGTGCCGGACTCGTTCGATGGCCTTTTTCAGAGGCCGGATACGGAGGGCTTTGGGGGGACATATGACTGCCTTCCGGCCCTGCCGGATTCGGGGAAACCCTCCATGACGACACCTCGGGGTCGCCCGCCTCGTGAGGCGGTATGGCAAGGGGAGGCGATCCGCTCTCCATCATCTCCGGAAGAAGATCCCCTGAAGATGAGCTCTGCTGAGAAGGGCTGAGATCCGAACTAGAAGGTATAAATTCGGTTATTTTCCTCAGGAATAAAAGAGAGGTGTTTTTCATCTTAAACTCCCCTCTCTACTTACGGATTAGTGGAGGGCTGGTCCCCTTGGGGGCACAGTACGGCCGAGGTATCCCTCGGTGCAGGACTCTCTGGCGAAGATTTCTTCCCCCGCTTTGAGACCATGGTCTCCGGGTCTTCAGAGGCGCTCCTCTTCTTCCCCTGGGTGGAGGAATTTTTGATTCCTCCTTTCCCAACAGACTCCTTCGAGGAGCCGGTAGCTCCCTTGTCCCCCTCCTTGTTCTCTTCCAAAGGCACAATCTCTAGCATCCTGGTCAACACGGGATTCGGCGGGGCCTCAGGAAGGGGGGCCGAACACCTGATTAACTTCGCCTTCGCTACCCACTCCTGTTTCAAAGACAACTCTTTTAAGGGTGATGTCGTGATAAATGAACGGATGGTGTGTTCGGAAACAGGGCTACTTACTTGAGTATCCGGACGATTGCAGCTTAGTCCTGCATCCTCCGTAGAATCCGGACACATTACTTGTGGTCCGAAGAACAACTTGTACATCTCCACGGGCGTCATGTTAAGAAAGTGTTGGAGAGCTCGTGGTTCCTCCGGGTTGAACTCCCATAGACGGAGAGGGCGACGTTTGCAAGGCAGGGCTTGGCGAATTAACATAACCTACGTCACCACGACCAGACTGATATCTCTTTCTAGGAGATCTCGGATGCGGCCTTGCAATAGGGGCACGTCTTTTGCCGGCCCCCAGTCCAGCCCCTTATTGACCCATGATGCTAGTCGGGGCGGGGGACCCGAGCGTAAAACAGGCGGCGCCACCCACTTGGTGCTCCTGGGAGCGGTGATATAGAACCACTCATGTTGCCATAAGCTCAACTCCTCCTCAAAAGAGCCCTCGGGCCACGGAGCGTTAATGTTCTTGCTGATAACAGCGCCTCCGCACTCCGCGTGCCATCCCTCGATCATCTCCGGCTCTACTTTAAAAGTCTTAAGCCATAGTCCGAAGTGAGGGGTAATGTGGAGGAAGGCTTTGCACACAACGATGAATGCTGAGATATGGAGGATGGACTCCGGAGCTAAGTCGTGAAATTCCAGCCCATAATAAAACATGAGCCCCCTCATGAAGGGATCCGTCGCGAAGCCGAGCCCTCGTAGGAAGTGAGACACGAATACCACACTCTCACCGGGCTCGGGAGTAGGAACAACCTGCCCTTGAGTAGGCAGCGTATGTGAAATTTTGCCGCTCAAGAACCTGGCTTCTCTAAGCTTCAGCACGTCCCCCTCCGTAATGGAGGAAGGCGTCCATCGGCCTCGGAGGTCGGAACCGGACATCCTCGAAGGTCCGAAGCGCCTGAATTCTAGGGCGTTGGGTGTTGGAACTCGAGGCGAAGGGCGAACTCGATTTAGACTGAAAGAATGGAGTAAGGCCTTGGTCTCTTTATAAGGGGTTGAATACCAAGAGCCCTCCCCATGACCGTTTGGAACTCGCCTTTAATTGAGGAGACACGCCAACCGACACGATTGGGTTTACCACGTCCGTATTGATGAGAATCCCGTAAATTAAGGGGACACGATCTCTGCTTCGACAAGACGTGCCAAGGAAACCGCCTCGCTAAACGCGCTGAGGAGGGACAGTGAAACGATTCGAATAAGGGCTTGGCCGTGGTGTGATGTCGCGCTACGGAATACGTCAGCAGATTAGATTTGTGCAAATATTATTTTCTCTATGGCAATATGTGGAACTTATGTTGTAGAGCCGGACACTATCCTTGTGTTCGCAATATTCTACGAAGTATTCGGAGGAGGAACCCGCCTTGCAATGCCGAAGACAATTTGCGCGCCGGACTGGTCGTCATTGAAGCCTGGTTCAGGGGCTACAGAGGGAGTCCTGGATTAGGGGGTGTTCGGATAGCCGGACTATGACCTTTGGCCGGACTCCTGGATTGTGAAGATACAAGATTGAAGACTTCGTCCCGTGTCCGGATGGGACTTTCCTTGGCGTGGAAGGCAAGCTTGGGGATACGGATATGTAGATCTCCTTCCGTTGTAACCGACTCTGTGTAACCCTAACCCTCTCCGGTGTCTATATAAACCGGAGGGTTTTAGTCCATAGGACGAACAACAATCATACCATAGGCTAGCTTCTAGGGTTTAGCCTCTCTGATCTCGTGGTAGATCTACTCTTGTACTACCCATATCATCAATATTAATCAAGCCGGAGTAGGGTTTTACCTCCATCAAGAGGGCCCGAACCTGGGTAAAAACATAATGTCCCTTGTCTCATGTTACCATCCGCCTAGATGCACAGTTCGGGACCCCCTACCCCAGATCCGCCGGTTTTGACATCGACAGGGACCACTAAACCAAGAGGGAGGTAGTAGTATGAGTACCGCAATATACGGTATAGAGGACTAGTTCAAATTTAGAAATGGGGTAACAAGTTACAAGGCTGTGCGATAGACTTTGTAGGCTACATGAGTAATGCAATTCCCATTGGACAACACTTTCACCAACAAGTACACACTTGAAGCCTAATTGATATATATATATACATATATATATATATATATATATATATATATATATATATATATAGCAGGTAAGTTAGGATGCACTTGATCCCAGAAAGGTATCTATCCTTCAAACCGGAGGAGTTCTTCAAACTAACAACAATACATAATATCCAACAAAAGAGGGTCATGTTACAGCAGCAGGATACATGGCTCAGTCTAGATATCAGTACGAATCAAGTTGTGCATATTTGCTATTGGCATGAACCACATCGCCGCATGTAGGTTTTGCAAAATACATCCATCGCATGGAAGCTTGATGCCTTTCACACACTAAAGATTATCTGGCAACAAGCTGTGTCGACGAATCTCTGGATATGGTGATTCATGAAACCCATGGTATGATGTGTAAACACAGTCCCCCCTGGCGAACGGAAGTTGCATAGCACGGTCATCATCACCGGTGATATGATCGATGATTTGTTGGATGATCGGATAATTGAGCCCGAGGAACATGGAGTGGTTGCAGGGGCTGTAAACCCGCCTCCAGTTGAATACGCCTGGCCCAACGGAGCCGGGATCTTTCTCGAACATGAAGCAACCATAGCCATCAATGTCACGAACGCCCCAGGCATTGTACTGCATGTGGTCTGATGAAATGGTTTGGTCAATTTGGTACATGCAAATGAGCATCAAATGACCACCGTCAGCTGAATGAGCGATAAACCACCAGCCATCGACTGGTATGATTCTAGGTCCTGGAATCATGAAGGCCAGCACATTTGCATCTGCTGCAACAATTCAAATTGGAGACCAAAAGGACAAAAATAAACAATCATGTTCAGAGTATGTGTGGAATTAAGATTATTATAACAGTGACACATATCATAGACAGAGAATTGCAATGCCGTGGTCATAATCATACCCCAAGTTAAAAAAAATAAGCCAATGGCTTTCATATTCTCTACTCCTATAAAAGATTCAGTTGGTGATGATGGTGTGTCTACCATCCGTCATTTCTGACCATCAGATCTGCATCTAACGACTATGATGTAAGTCGTGGCATTTTTGCAACAAGACCCCACTCCTCTGCTCCAATTTGCAGAAACCCCTCAGTATCTTGAAACCAACCACATCCCTCCCCCAACTCATCAAAACAGCCACAAGGAATATATTTTGAGTGAAACCTAATACAAGTATATTTTGAGTGATATATACACCAAACTATAGTGTTTTTCTTTCAAGTTTGTGAACATGTATTATTCTATTTTGGATCCGTTGCAACGCACAGGCACATTGCTAGTCTAGCAATATATCATGGTTCAAACATCATGTAACAATGATAGGAAAACAAATATGACAGGGCCTACTCATATTCTACCATAGCACTTACTATAGTTATCATATCAACTCTAAGCAATAACAAGGTTGTTGCTGGTACTGTTGCCGCTGTTCATCCTGGAAATCCTAAGAAATAACATGCATTGTTAACAAATCCTGGAAATGAGAGTAACATATACTAGCAATCATGAGGTTATACTCATAATATCTATTCTAACAATCATTAGATGCCAATTGTTCTCATATCAACTCTAACAATAACATGTGTGGTCGTAAAAATCTAGGAAATGAGAGGAACATGTAGCAATGATGTGGTTATAGACAAACTATATATTCGACGACCAGAGTCTCAGGGGCTACTATCTATACACAGGCATCTTTTTCATATGAAAGGCGGCCAGGAATATTACATTGCATACCTTGAAGACTGTTAGCAGGCTAGTAAAGGCCTCGCTCAGCCTGCTCTTGGCGGACTGAACCTTTTCAACCACCACACCATTAGGGTGTGGTGCTCCTCCACGACGCAAGCATGTTGTAGTGCCTCCATCAGTGTGTCCGGCACCTCTGGATTGGTAGACGTTGTTGCCGAAGTTGGCACTCTGCCCTCCTTTGAGGGTGTCGCTTATTCGATTTCGGAGCCACTTGGGTCTCCAGAATAGTGTTCGGCTGGGGGCCGAACTGGTCAAGGCCCCCGTCGTCGGTCCCCGTGGGGATTTTCCCCCCCATGTTTTCGGTGGCCAAGGTGTTACCCTCTAGCGCCATTTCGGCGGCCTCTCGTACCACCCTATGGCCCGAAGAGGCCCTTCAGGACAACACTTTGGCGTCTTCCGTGGTGATAGGCGGGGAGGCTCGCGAAGGCGACTCGCTCTCCATCATCCTCGGATCCAAAGAATTTCCCTGCGATGGTTGTTGGGGAAGATCGCGGGTCGGAATACACCACATAATGTGTTAAATTACGATCCTAAGGATTGAGCATATGAAAGGCACTTGCGTATACTTACGATGCGGCAAGGGGCTTCAACCTGGGGCGCCACTTGGGGATGGCGTCGGCATCCGAATCCGAGCCATCCGGGAGGGATATCTTCCCCCTCTTAGGTGCCTCCGCTTGTGGATCTACAGAGGCCGCCCTTTTCTTCCTTCTCCCCTTAGGGGGAGAATTGTTCTCTGCTTCCTCCTCCTCCTCCTCTTCATCTTCACCCTCCTCATGGGAGGAGTGAGTTTTGGTCTCTCGGGACACTGCGTCCGAAGTACCCTTTCGCCGGGGGCCACCTTTGGCCTCCTTGCTCTCTTTCTTGGGCTTTTTCTCCGGTGCCTGATAGGGCGTTGGAACCAGCATCTTCATTAACAGAGGATCAGCTGGGTTTTCGGGGAGCGGGACCGAACACCTGATCCGCTCCGCTTTCTTTGTCCAGCCCTGTTATAAGACGAAAAGTCTCAGTACACCCCTTTCTTTTGATTGATGAACTAAGTTAAGATCAGACATACTGCACTTACCGGGGAAGCCGGATGATTGCAGTCAAGGCCGATGTCTTCGGACGTCTGTGGCCATGACTTTTGAGTTTTGAAGAGCAGCTTCTAGATTGCTTCATGCATCATGACGAAGAATTGTTGCAGGGTCCGCGGCCCTTCCGGATTGAACTCCCACATGCGGAGAGGCCAGCGTTGACAGGGAAGGGTTCGGCGGATGAGCATCACCTGGACCATGTCAGTGAGACTGGTGTCCTTCTCTATGATACTTTTGATGCGCTTTTGTAGCCTCGACACCTCGTCGGATGGTCCCCAGTCTAGACCTTTGTTGGTCCACGACGTGAGCCGCAGCGGGGGTCCGGATCGGAAAGCAGGAGCGGCCGCCCACTTGGTGCCGCGAGGTTCGGTGATGTAGAACCACTTCTGCTGCCACGTCTTGACGGTCTCCGTGAAGGCCCCTCTGGGCTAGGTGACGTTGGGGACTTTGCTCACCATGGTACCGCCACAATCTGCATGCTATCAATCGACCACCTTCGGCTGCATGTTGAAAACCTTGAGCCATAGGCCGAAGTGTGGGGGATGCATAGGAATGCTTCACACACGATGATGAATGCCGAGATGTGGAGAATGGAGTTTGGGCCTAGATCGTAAAAATCTAGCACGTAATAGAGCATAAGACCTTGAACAAAGGGGTGGAGGGGAAACCCTAGTCCGCGGAGAAAATGAGGGAGGAACACAACCCTCTCACCGGGCTCCGGAGTGGGGATAACTTGCTCTTTGGCAGGGAGCCTGTGTTTGATTTCCATTGTCAAGTACATGCGTCCCGGAGCTCCTTGATGTCCTTCTCCGTCACGGAGGAGTCCACCCACTTGCCTTGAGAGCCGGATCCGGACATGGCTAGAGTGTTTGCAGGGGACGGAAAGGACTGAAACTTGGGCGCTGGAGCTTGAGGGCAGATGGGCTGAGGAGGAAGAAGGCGTGGGGTAAAAATATGGATCCTTATCCTCTTATAAAGGCAGTGAATATCAATCGTCCTCCCAACAAGCCTTAAAACCCGCCTATTCCCAAGGGGTCGTGCGAACGACATGGTTGGATTACCCAAGCTCGTATTGATGAGAATCCCGCAATAAGGGGACGTGATCTCTGCTTTGACAAGACGTGCAAATGAAGACCACGCCTCAAAATGCGAAGTGGGAGGCCGAAAAATGGTTTGAAATAATAATAAGGCCAGGACATAACGCCTCGCTGGAAAAGCTGTCAGTAGACATGACTTATTTTGTTTAAGTATTTCACCCTCGTGGTTCAGGGTTGTAACTATTATACAGAGCGGGATATAGTTCTTTTGTTCATCTGCTTTGGAGTATTCGAAGGAGGAACCCGCCTTACAATGCCAAAGACAATTTGCGTGCCGGACACATTGTCACTGAAGCCTGGTTCAGGGGCTACTGAGGGAGTGCTGGATTAGGGGGTCCCCGAGCGTCCGGGCTATGTGACATGGCTGGACTGAAGGGTTCTGAAGATACGAGATAGAAGGCCTTCCCCTGTGTCCGGATGGGACTCTCCTTTGCGTGGATGGCAAGCTTGGCGTTTCAATGTGAAGATTCCTTTCTTTGTAAACCGACTCTGTACAACTCTAGGCCCTTCCGGTGTCTATATAGACCGGAGGGTTTAGTCCGTAGAGGCAATCATAATCATACATGCTAGACATCTAGTGTTTAGCCATTACAATCCTGGGGCAGAGCAACTCTTTTAACCCCTATACTCATCAAAGTAAATCAAGAAGGAAGTAGGGTATTACCTCCATTAAGAGGGCCTGAACCTGGGTAAACATCGTGTACCTTGTCTTCTGTTACCTTCGATCCTCAAACGCACAGTTCGGGACCCCCTACCCGAGATCGACCGGTTTTGACACCGACAATGGTTGCCAAAGGTAGTCATACATACGTGCACACAGCTAACTGTAAAACGGGCGGAGGAGTTATGCATTCCATGGTCAAGTCGTCTCTTTGCTAGTGGTGTCTCCCTTGCGCTTGTTCGTCTTGGGGGCATCGATGATGTACTAGGCGTTGCGGTCACACAGAGCTTTGCTGACGATGAAGGGGCCCTCCCATGGGGACGCCAACTTGTGCTGGCCGGCTTGCTGCTGGACAAGCCGGAGGACGAGGTCTCCCTCACGGAACACGAGGGGCTTGTTATTCTTGATGTGGTAGTGCCTTAGGCCTTGCTGATAGATGGCAGATCGGCTAAGTGCCAAAAGGCATGCTTCTTTGAGTAGGTCGATGCTGTCTTCACGAGCTTCCTTGGCTTCAGCTTTGGTGTACATCACGACTCGCGGCGAGTCGAACTCGATGTCGATTGCGATAACGGCTTCTGCTCCATAGACGAGGAAGGATGGGTGAACCCGGTCGATCGGTTTGGCGTTGTGCGGACACTCCAAAGGATGGCCGACTGCTGGTCAAGCCAGCTGCCGGGTGAACGGACAAGTGGCTCGACGTGCCGCGACTTGATGCCGGATAGCATGAGGCCATTGCCCTCTCGACCTGGCCGTTGGACTGAGGGTGGGCCATGGAGGCCAAGTCGAGCCGGACGGCAGAGATGGAGCAGTACTGCGTGAGTGCGCCCTCGGCAAAGTTGGTGCCTGCTACGTCTTGAGCATGCGTTGGTTTTCCCTTGAAGAGGAAAGGGTGATGCAGCAAAGTAGCATAAGTATTTCCCTCAGTTCTGGAGAACCAAGTTATCAATCCAGTAGGAGACTACATGCAAGTCCCTCGTACCTGCACAAACAATTAAGAACCTTGCAACCAACGCGATAAAGGGGTGGTCAATCCCTTCACGGCCACTTGCAAAACTAAGATCTGATAAAGATAATAAGATAAATATTTTTGGTATTTTTGTTGTATAGATTGGAAAGTAAAGATTGCAAAATAAAAGGTGGCAGAAATAGCAAGTTGATAGGAAAATAATATGATGGAAGATAGACCCGGGGGCCATAGGTTTCACTAGTGGCTTCTCTCAAGATAGCATAATTTACGGTGGGTGAACGAATTACTATCAAGCAATTGATAGAAAAGCGCATAGTTATGAGAATATCTAGGCATGATTATGTATATGGGCATCACGTCTGTGACAAGTAGAGTGAAACGACTCTGCATCTACTACTATTACTCCACACATCGCCCGCTATCCAGCATGCATCTAGAGTATTAAGTTCATAAGAACAGAGTAACGCATTAGGTAAGATGACATGATGTAGAGGGATAAACTCAAGCAATATGATATAAACCCCATCTTTTTATCCTTGATGGCAACAATAAAATACGTGCCTTGCTGCCCCTACTGTCACTAGGAAAGGACACCGCAAGATTGAACCCAAAGCTAAGCACTTCCCCCATTGCAAGAAAGATCAATCTAGTAGGCCAAACCAAACAGATAATTCAAAGAGACTTGCAAAGATATTTAAATCATGCATAAAAGAATTCAGAGAAGAATCAAATATTGTTCATAGATAATCTTGATCATAAACCCACAATTCATTGAATCTCAACAAACACACCGCAAAAAGAATTACATCGAATAGATCTCCAAGAGAATCAAGGAGAACCTTGTATTGAGATCCAAAAAGAGAGAAGAAGCCATCTAGCTAATAACTATGGACCCGAAGGTCTGAGGTAAAGTACTCACACTTCATCGGAGAGGCTATGATGATGTAGAAGCCCTCCCTGATGACGTCCCTCTCCGGCGGAGCTCCGGAACAGGCCCCAAGATGGGATCTCGTGGATATAGAAAGTTGCGGCAGTGGAATTAGGTTTTTGGCTCCTGTTCTGATCATTTGGGGGGTACGTGGATATATATAGGAGGAAGGAGTACGTCGGTGGAGCACCGAGGGGCCCACGAGGCAGGGGGTGCGCCCTGTAGGGGGGGAGGGGTGCGCCCCCACCCTCGTGACCGCCTCCGGTACTTCCTGGAGTAGGGTCCAAGTCTCCTGTGTGTTGTTCAGGAAGAAAATCACGTTCCAAAAAGGATTATTCTGTTTGGACTACGTTTGATATTCTGTTTCTTCGAAACACTGAAATAGGCAAAAAAAACAGCAATTCTGGGCTGGGCCTCCGGTTAATAGGTTAGTCCCAAAAATAATATAAAAGTGGAAAATAAAGCCCAATATAGTCCAAAACAGTAGATAATATATATGTTGGAGACATATCAGGCATCCTCAAGCTTAATTCCTGCTCGTCCTCGAGTAGGTAAATGATAAAAAGAGAATTTTTGATGCGGAGTGCTACTTGACATAATTTCAATTCAAAATTTCTTAATTGTGGTATGAATATTCAGATTAGAAAGATTCAAGACAAAAGTTCATATTGACATAAAAATAATAATACTTCAAGCATACTAATAAAGCAATTATGTCTTCTCAAAATAACATGGCCAAAGAAATTTATCCCTACAAATTCATATAGTCTGGCTATGCTCCATCTTCACCACACAAAGTATTTAAATCATGCACAACACCGATGACAAGCCAAGCAATTGTTTCATAATTTAACATTTTCAAAACTTTTTCAACCTTCACGCAATACATGAGCGCGAGCCATGGATATAGCACTATATGTGGAATAGAACGGTGGTTGTGGAGAAGACAAAAAGAGGGGAAGATAGTCTCACATCAACTAGGCGTATCAACGGGTTATGGAGATGCCCATTAGTAGATATCAATGTGAGTGAGTAGGGATTGCCATGCAACGGATGCACTAGAGCTATCAGTATATGAAAGCTCAACAAAACAAACTAAGTGGGTGTGCATCCAACTCGCTTGCTCACGAAGACCTTGGGCAATTTGAGGAAGCCCATCATTGGAATATACAAGCCAAGTTCTATAATGAAAGATTCCCACTAGTATATGAAAGTGACAACATAGGAGACTCTCTATCATGAAGATCATGGTGCTACTTTGAAGCACAAGTGTGGTAAAAGGATAGTAGCATTGCCCCTTCTCTCTTTCTCTCTCTTTTTTTTGTTTGGGCCTTCTCTTTTTTTATGGCCTCTTGAATCATGGTCTCCATCATTCTTTCCTCACTTTGCACAATGCTCTAAAAATGATGATCATCACACTTTTATTTTTCTTACAACTCAACAATAACAACTCGATACTTAGAACAGGATACGAGTCTATATGAATGCCTCCGGTAGGGTACCGGGATATGCAATGAATCAAGAGTGACATATATGAAAGAATTATGAATGGTGGCTTTGCCACAAATACGATGTCAACTACATGATCATGCTAGCAATATGACAATAATGGAGCGTGTCATAATAAACGGAACGGTGGAAAGTTGCATGGCAATATATCTCGGAATGGCTATGGAAATGCCATGATAGGTAGGTATGGTGGCTATTTTGAGGAAGGTATATGGTGGGTGTATGATACCGGTGAAAAGTGAACGGTAGTAGAGAGGCTAGCAATGGTGGAAGGATGGGAAAAAGTGCATATAATCCATGGACTCAACATTAGTCATAAAGAACTCATATACTTATTGCAAAAATCTAGAAGTTATCAAAGCAAAGTATTACGCGCATGCTCCTAGGGGGATAGATTGGTAGGAAAGGACCATCGCTCGTCCCCGACCGCCACTCATAAGGAGGACAATCAATAAACACCTCATGCTCCGACTTCGTTACATAACGGTTCACCATACGTGCATGCTACGGGAATCACAAACTTCAACGCAAGTATTCTTTAAATTCAAAACTACTTCCACTAGCATGACTCTAATATTGTCACCTCCATATCTCAAAACAATTATGATGCTTCAATCTTTTCTTAGTATTCAACGCACTCAAAAGAAAATTTCACAAATCATGAATACCAAGCATATTAATATTTAAGCAAATTACCATGCTATTAAGACTCTCAAAATAATTTAAGTGAAGCATGAGAGATCAATAGTTTCTTTAAAACAAACCACCACCGTGCTCTAAAAGATCTAAGTGAAGCACATAGAGCAAAATTATAACGCTCAAAAGATATAAGTGAAGCGCGTAGAGCAAAACTACATAGCTCAAAAGATATAAGTGAAGCACAAAGAGTATTATAAAAAAATTTAATTCATAGATGACTCTCTCAAAAGGTGTGTACAGCAAGGATGACTGTGGCACACTAACAAACATATACACAAATAATACAAGACACTCCAAGCAAAACACATATCATGTTGATGAATAAAAATATAGCTCCAAGTAAATTACCGATGGAAGTGGACGAAAGAGGGGATGCCTTCCGGGGCATCCCAGAGCTTTGACTTTTTGGTTTGCTTGGATTATCTTGGGGGTGCCATGGGCATCCCCAAGCTTAGGCTCTTGCCACTCCTTGTTCCATAATCCATCAAAAAAACTCACCCAAAACTTGAAAACTTCACAACACAAAACTCAATAGAAATCTTGTGAG
The DNA here is from genome assembly GCA_032464435.1 of Aegilops umbellulata. Classification (NCBI taxonomy): domain Eukaryota; kingdom Viridiplantae; phylum Streptophyta; class Magnoliopsida; order Poales; family Poaceae; genus Aegilops; species Aegilops umbellulata. Next base: position 67,630,215 of record CP136060.1, on the reverse strand, counting down.
CTCCGTTAGAGAAAGAAAACATAAAACCACTTCAAGGTACTGTAATGAACTCATTCTTTATTTATTTTGGTGTTAAACCTACTGTATTCCAACTTATCTATTGATTATAAACTATTTTACTAGCCATAGATTCATCAAAATAAGCAAATAACACTCAGAAAACAGAATCTGTCAAAAATAGAACAGTCTGTAGTAATCTGTAACTAACGCAAACTTCTGGAACTTTAAAACATCTACCAAAATTATACGACCTAGACAATTTGTTTATTGATCAGCAGAAATTGGAATCAGTATTTTATCACGTTCTGATGATTTTTAATAATTCGGACACTGAACGCAAAGTTTCTGGAAATTACAGCAAGATCAAGTAACTATCATCCAAGAAGATCCAATAGGTCTAGCTTGGCACAAACACTAATTAAAACACAAAACCCCATCCAAGCAGAGGGTAGATGGGTTATTTATTCCCTAACATAAGAAAAACACAAAAAACTAAAAATAAAATTGGGTTGCCTCCCAATAAGCGCTATCATTTAACGCCCCTAGCTAGGCATAAAAGCGAGGATAGATCTAGGTATTGCCATCTTTGGAAGGCAATCTATAAGTGGCTCTCATGATGGTTTCACATGGCAATTTTATTTTCTTTCTTGGAAAGTGTTCCACGCCGTTTTTTAATGGAAATTGGAATCTATTATTCCCTTCCTTCATATCAATAAACACACCAACCGTTCTAAGGAAAGGTCTACAAAGAATAATAGGGCAAGAAGGATTACAATCTATATCAAGAACAATGAAATCTACGGACACATAATTCCTATTTGCAACAATAAGAACATCATTAATCCTTCCCATAGGTTTCTTAATAGTAGAATCCGCGAGATGCAAGTTTAAAGAGCAATTTTCAAGATCGCGGAAATCTAGGAAATCACACAAAGTCTTGGGGATAGTGGAGACAGTGGCACCCAAATCACACAAAGCATAAAACTCATGATCTTTAATTTTAATTTAATAGTTGGCTCCCACTCATCATAGAGTTTTCTAGGGATAGAAACTTTCAACTCAAGTTTTTCTTCATAAAATTGCACCAAGGCATCAACAATATGTTCGGTGAAGGCTTTCTTTTGACAATAAGCATGCGGAGAATATAGCACGGATTGCAACCAGGAAATACAATCAATCAAAGAGCAACTTTCATAATTAAATTCCTTGAAATCCAATATAGTGGGTTTAGCAACATCTAAAATTTTATTTCTTTCAATCCCACGTTCATCAATTTCCTCATAAAGATCTAAATACTCCGAATTTTTGGAACGCCTTCTAGGTAAAGGAAGCTCGTATTCAGTTTCATCCAGATTCATATTGCAAAACAAAGTTTTGATAGGATACACATCAATAAATTTTAGATCTTCATCTTGATTTTCATAGGTATTGGAAGAACACGCTTTAATAAAGGCATCTTTTGAAGCACACATCCTAGCGGTTCTTTCCTTGCACTCGTCAATGGAAATTCTCATAGCTTTGAGAGACTCATTGATATCATGCTTAGGAGGAATAGATCTAAGCTTTAAAGAATCAACCTCAAGAGAAATTGTATCAACGTTCCTAGCCAAATCATCAACTCTAAGCAATTTCTCTTCAAGCAAAGCATTAAAATTCTTTTGTGAATTCATAAACTCTTTAACACTATTCTCAAATTCAGAGGGCATCTTATTATAATTTCCATAAGAGTTGTTGTAGGAATTTTTATAATTATTAGAAGGATTACTAGGATATGGCCTAGGATTAAAATTCCCTCTATAGGTGTTGTTGCCAAAATTATTCCTACCAACAAAATTCACATCCATATATTCATTGTTATTCTCAATCAAAGTAGACAAAGGCATAGCATTAGGATCAGAAGAAACACTCTTAGTAGCAAATAATTTCATAAGTTCATCCATCTTTCCACTCAAAACATTGATTTCTTCTATCGCATGCACTTTTTTAGTAGAAGATCTTTCAGTATGCCATTGAGAATAATTAACCATAATATTATCTAGGAGTTTAGTAACATCTCCTAAAGTGATTTCCATAAAAGTGCCTCCCGCGGCCGAATCTAAAAGATTTCTAGAAGCAAAATTCAATCCGGCATAAAATTTTGTATAATCATCCACAAATTTAAACCATGAGTAGGGCAATTACATATCATTAATTTCATTCTCTCCCAAGCTTGTGCAACATGTTCATGATCAAGTTGCTTAAAATTCATAATATCGTTTCTAAGAGAGATGATCTTAGCGGGAGGAAAATACTTAGAGATAAAAGAATCTTTGCACTTGTTACAAGAATCAATACTATTTTTAGGCAAAGACGAAAGCCAAGCTTTAGCACGATCTCTAAGCGAAAAAGGAAATAGCTTCAATTTAACGACATCATTATCGACATCTTTTTTCTTTTGCATATCACATAAATCAACGAAGTTATTCAGATGAGTAGCGACATCTTCACTTGGAAGGCCGGCGAATTGATCTTTCATAACAAGATTCAACAAAGCAGTATTGATTTCACAAGATTCAGTATTGGCAAGAGGAGCAATTGGAGTGCTAAGGAAATCATTATTGTTGGTATTGGTGAAGTCACACAATTTGGTAATATCTTGAGCCATCGCGACAAACAAGCAATCCAACACACGAGCAAACAAAAGGCAAGCGAGAAAAAGGCAAACGGAGAAGGAGAAGGAGAAGGAGAAGGAGAAGGAGAAGTAGAAAGAGGGGGCGAATAAAACGGCAAGGGTGAAGTGGGGGAGAGGAAAACGAGAGGCAAATGGCAACTAATGTAATGCGGGAGATAGGGATTGTGATGGGTACTTAGTATGTTGACTTTTTGCGTAGAATCCTCGGCCACGGAGCCAGAAATTCTTCTTGCTACCTCTTGAGCTTGCGTTGGTTTTCCCCGAAGAGGAAATGATGATGCAGCAGAGTAGCGTAAGTATTTCCCTCAGTTTTTGAGAACCAAGGTATCAATCCAGTAGGAGGCCACGCTCAAGTCCCTCGTACCTACACAACACAAAGAGCTCAACGCAACCAACGCGGTTAGGGGTTGTCAATCACTTCATGGTCACTTACGAAAGTCAGATCCGATAGATAATATTTTTGGCATTTTTGATATAAAGATGCAAAGTGAAAAGTAAAAGGCAAAGTAAAAACAAAGCAAGATTAAAGTGATGGAGATTGATATGGCGAGAATAGACCCGGGGGCCATAGGTTTCACTAGTGGATTCTCTCAAGAGCATAAGTTTTCTACGGTGGGTGAACAAATTACTGTTGAGCAATTGACAGAATTGAGCATAGTTATGAGAATATCTAGGCATGATCATGTATATAGGCATCACGTCCGTGACAAGTAGATTGAAACGATTCTGCATCTACTACTATTACTCCACTCATCGACCGCTATCCAGCATGCATCTAGAGTATTAAGTTAAAAACAGAGTAACGCTTTAAGCAAGATGACATGATGTAGAGAGATAAATTCATGCAATATGAAATAAACCCCATCTTGTTATCCTCGATGGCAACGATACAATACGTGTCTTGCTGCCCCTTCTGTCACTGGGAAAGAACACCGCAAGATCGAACCCAAAGCTAAGCACTTCTCCCATGGCAAGAACTACCAATCTAGTTGGCCAAACCAAACGGATAATTCGAAGAGACTTGCAAAGATAACCAATCATACATAAAAGAATTCAGAGAAGATTCAAATATTATTCATAGATAGACTTGATCATAAACCCACAATTCATCGGTCTCAACAAACACACCGCAAAAGAAGAAGATTACATCAAATAGATCTCCACAAGAGAGGGGGAGAACATTGTATTGAGATCCAAAAAGAGAGAAGAAGCCATCTAGCTAATAACTATGGACCCGAAGGTCTGAGGTAAACTACTCACACTTCACCGGAGAGGCTATGATGATGTACAAGCCCTCCGTGATGACGGCCCTCTCCGGCGGAGCTCCGGAACAAGCCCCAAGATGGGATCTCGTGGATACAGAAAGTTGCGGTGGTGGAATTAGGTTTTTGGCTCCTGTTTTGATCGTTTGGGGGTACGTGGATATATATAGGAGGAAGGAGTACGTCGGTGGAGCACCGAGGGGCCCACGAGGCAGGGGGCGCGCCCTGTGGGGGGGGCGCCCCCCACCCTCGTGACCGCCTCCGGTACTTCTTGGAGTAGGGTCTAAGTCTCCCGTGTCTTGTTCGGGAAGAAAATCATGTTCCAAAAAGGATTTTTCTGTTTGGACTCCGTTTGATATTTTGTTTCTTCGAAACACTGAAATAGGCAAAAAAACAACAATTCTGGGCTGGGTCTCCGGTTAATAGGTTAGTCCCAAAAATAATATAAAAGTGGAAAATAAAGCCCAATATAGTCCAAAACAGTAGATAATATAGCATGGAGCAATAAAAAATTATAGATACGTTGGAGACGTATCAGGGTTTTCTGTAGGAGTGGAAGAAGAGGAGCAGGCCTTTTCGGTACTAGTGAGGAAGAAGTTGAGTAGGGGTTTTCTGGACGAGTGAGGAAGATGGGGAGCGGGGGAATTGGGGTGCGACGGAAGCGGGAGAGTCCAGCGAGCTGTAGTATAGGTGGAAGCGAGGAGGAAGGAGGGTTTTCCTTGGATCACCCCCTCTTCAAGAAATATGTGCTTCTCCTCGCAAAAAACAAAAACAAGTGGGCTTTAAGATGGATAGGATTTTGTATCGGCCTAGTCGGCTATCCGTGTTTCGTACTGGAGGGCCTTGTGCTAGAGGCAGCACGAGACACTCTCCAGCTTATTGCCCATTCGAAAGAAAAAAGAGACACGTCCAGCTTATGGCTACTCATCGGTAACCTTTTTCAACTTGGCAACCACCAAATTAGAGGATGCGGTACTGGATGCAAACACTCACACTGGTCGCGTAGCGCGGCAAAGTGAGGTGTCAAATAACAGGCCTACAATATACTTACTAGATTGTGAAGGTTCACAGGCTAGTCAACATTTACATTGAACTAAGCTTTAGAAGATACGGTATGCATACTAACATTTAGAAGAACAAAAGTTCAGCATGTTTATGCTTCTCAATGATTCACCATACTATAACCAATACAAAGCTGTGAGAAGGAGTGGAAATAAAAAAAATCAATCGATGCTTCTCTGAGCAAAGGGCCTCCCTGAGCATGCATTAATTTCCTTAATTTCCTGGGCATGCTTGTTTCTTCTGAATGTTGCGAGAACTTTGAGCATGTTGGCAACTCCACAGCTAGCTAATTGCCTCATCTTGCAATTGATGCTGACACATTTGCAGCAAGCACATGAGGCAATAGAGATGACTCAACATGAGTCCATATTGTGTAGTTCCCTTGAAATCATCTTCATTGTCATGAATCTGAAAAGATAGCAAAACTGTAGGATCGAAAGTATGTCTAGAGGGAGGGGGGTGATTAGACTACTTGACCAAATAAAAATCTAGCCTTTTCCCAATTTTAGTTCTTGGCAGATTTTAGCAACTTAGCACAAGTCAAGCAATCAACCTACACATGCAATTCTAAGAGTATAGCAGCGGAATGTAAAACAATTGCATATGAAGGTAAAGGGGGGGATTTAGGGAGCAAACGCAATGTTGACACGGAAATTTTTTATCCGTGGTTCCGATAGGTGGTGCTATCGTACATCCACGTTGATGAAGACTTCAACCCACGAAAGGTAGAGGTTGCGCGAGTCCACGGAGGGCTCCACCCACGAAGGGTCCACGAAGAAGCAACCTTGTCTATCCCACCATGGCCATCACCGATGAAGGACTTGCCTCACTAGGGTAGATCTTCACGAAGTAGGCAATCTCCTTTCCCTTACAAACTCCTTGGTTCAACTCCACAATCTTGACGGAGGCTCCCAAGTGACACCTAGCCAATCTAGGAGACACCACTCTCCAAGAAGTAACAAATGGTGTGTTGATGATGAACTCCTTGCTCTTGTGCTTCAAATGATAGTTTCCACAACACTCAACTCTCTCTCATAGGATTGGATTTGGTAGAAAGAAGATTTGAGTGGAAAGCAACTTGGGGAAGGCTAGAGATCAAGACTTATGTGGTTGGAATGGAATATCTTGACCTCAACACAAGTGTAGGTGGTTCTCTCTGAGAAAATATGTATTGGAAGTGTAGGCATGTTCTCATGGCTCTCTCCATGAATGAAGAGAGGGTGGAGGGGTATATATAGCCTCCACACAAAATTTAACCGTTACACACAAATCACCAATCTCGGTGGGACCGATTCAAAGAACTCGGTCAGACCAATTTGGTTCATAATGTGACCATTAGATGTTTCGGTGGGACTGACATGTCAACTCGGTGGGACTGATTTCATTAGGGTTAGGGCATAACGTAATCTCGGTGAGACCGATTACACAAACTCGGTGAGACCGATTTTGGTAATACACTAACAGAGAGTTGATCAGGCAAACTCGGTGGGACCGATTCGCTCATCTCGGTTGGACCGAAATGTTAGGAAAAGGAAACAGAGTGTTTGCATTGCAATCTCGGTGGGACCGATCGCTCAGCTCGGTTGGACCGAAACGTTACGAAGGGAAACAGAGAGGTTGCAATCCCATCTTGGTGAGACCGAGATCCCTATCGGTGAGACCGAAAAGACTAGGGTTTCTGGCAGTGGCTATGTCAACTGAACTCGGTGGCTCCAGATAGAAAGAATCGGTGGGGCCGAGTTGGACTTTTAGGTTTGGTATATATGTGGATATGAGAAAGTAGTGGAGGGTTTTGGAGCATATCACTAAGCATTTTGAGAAAGCACCTCATTAAGCAACACCTCTGTAACGCCCTCGATGCGGCTATATCTCCTACGTGTCGAAGCACGACTTAGAGGCATAACCGCATTGAAAGCAATGTCGCAAGTGAGGTAATCTTCACACAACCCATGTAATACATAAGGGAAAGAGATACATAGTTGGCTTATAGTCGCCACTTCACACAATACATAAATTAACATTCATCATTCAGATTACACACAAGGTCCGACTACGGAACCAAAATGAAAGAAGACTACCCCAAATGCTACACAGATCCCCGATCGTCCCAACTGGGCTCCACTACTGATCATCAGGAAAAGACACATAGTAACGACCACGTTCCTCGTCGAACTCCCACTTGAGCTCGGATGCGTCATCTGCACTGGCATTGTCGGCACCTGCAACTATTTTGGTAGAATCTGTGAGTCACGGGGACTCATCAATCTCACACCCGCGAGATCAAGACTATTTAAGCTTAGAGGTAGGATATGGTTGTGAGGTGGAGCTGCAGCAAGCGACTAGCATATATGGTGGCTAACAACGCAAAAGAGAGCGAGAAGAGAAGCAAAGCACGGACGTGAAGCTAGAAGTGATAAAGAAGTGATCCTAGAACAACCTACGTCAGACATAACTCCAACACCGTGTTTACTTCCCGGACTCCGCCGAGAAGAGACCATCACGGTTACACACGCGGTTGCTGTGTTTTAATTAAGGTCAACTTCGGGTTTTCTACAACCGGACATCAACAAATTCCCATCTGCCTCATAACCGCGGGCACGACTTTCGAAAGATAATACCCTGCAGGGGTGTCCCAACTTAGCCCATTATAAGCTCTCACGGTCAACGAAGGATATTCCTTCTACCGGGAAGACCCGACCAGTCTCGGAATCCCGGACTACAAGACATTTCGACAGTAATAAAACAAATCCAGCAAAGCCGCCCGATTGTGCCGACAAATCCTGATAGGAGCTGCACATATCTCGGTCTCAGGGCACATCCGGATGAGCAGTCCGTACAACTAAAACCAGACCCCAAGTTTCCTTGAGGTGGCGCTGCAAAGCCCTCTAGTTTGGACCAGCAATCGAAGGAGAACTGGCCTGGGGGGTTAAAATAAAGATGACCCTCGGGCTCGCGAAAACCCGGGAAAAAAAAGGCTTAGGTGGCAAATGGTAAAACCAATGTTGGGCCTTGCTGGAGGAGTCTTATTCAAAGCGAACTGTCAAGGGGGTCCCATAAATCACCCAACCGTGTAAGGAACGCAAAATCAAGGAACATAACACCGGTAAGACGGAAACTAGGGTGGCAAGAGTGGAACAAAACACGAGGCATAAGGCCGAGCCTTACACCCTTTACCAAGTATATAGATGCATTAATTAAATAAGAGATATTGTGATAACCTAACATAATCATGTTCCAACATGGAACAAACTTCATCTTCACCTGCAACTAACAACGCTATAAGAGGGGCTGAGCAAAGCGGTAACATAGCCAATCAACGGTTTGCTAGGACATGGATGGTTAGAGGCTGACATGGCAATATGGGTGGCATGATGTAGCAAGTGGTAGGTATCGCAGCATAGGCATAGCAAAAGAGCAAGCATCTAGCAAGCAAAGATAGAAGTGATTTCGAGGGTATGGTCATCTTGCCTGCAAGGTTCTCAGAGTTGTCGAAGGCTTGATCCTCGTAAGCGTCCTCAACAGGTTCCTCGGTCACGTACTCGTCTCCCGGCTCTACCCAAAACAAGAACACAAGCAAAGGAACAACTATCAACCACGATGCAATGCGCAATCAACATGATGCAAAACATGGCATGATATGCGAGATGTGATATGCAATGCATATGCGTGCTCCGGAAGGACAAGGATTAACAAGGCATAATCTTGGCAAACCAAGTATGCCACTGGATAGGTGAGGTGATTTCGGTTGAAATCGATATAAAGATCACCGGAATCGGATGCACGGTTTGCAAATGACAAGCAAAACAAGAATGACATATTTCTGCGTTAAACAGCATGATGCCACTTAGCATACAACAAGAAATTAAGCTACTGCACCCAAACATATCAGCAAAGCATATGGCAGTGATCTACTCAAGATGCTTGACAAAATATGAACACTGAGCTACGGCTAAATCACACCACAGCAGGTTCAAACAAGCATGGCAAATGTGCAAAACATAACAGGTTCACAGACTTGGTGAAAATACTATCATGCCAGAAATTAACATCAGGATGACATGTTTAGAGCAAGGAAACAACCTGCTACTGGAAAAGGACATGGCAAAATATGGCACGGCATGAATCTACTCAAAGCCTTGAACAAAAGTCCCTTACTGAACATGAGCCAAAAAGGACCAGAAAATATAGTAACACCCATGTCAAATGAGTAAGTTTCGTTACAGTTTTCAGACTTAGCAGAAAAACTGGACATGTCAAAAACAGATAACAAGTAGGCATGTTTACGAGCTCGATGCACTCACTACAGAGCTTTTGCATGGTAAACTAAGCATATATTCATCAAGAAGACATGGCACAGAAGCTAGACATGGCAAGAATAACATCATAGCATGTAAGGATCAACTACAACAAGCTTGGCAAACTCGAATAACATGTAAACAATCTGCCAATAACATCTTATAGCAAAAGTAGAGCTCGATTGGCTCAAGCTATGGCACTCCATAATTACAAACAAAGGCATGGATTGATAGAGCATATCCATATTTTCAAAACACCCTTACTGATCATGCTCAAAAGAGGCATAGATATCTCTGAAACAACATGAACACATGGCATAAAAATAACAGCAGAAATAACTTAGTGAAATTACCAAGTCTCTGAAATCAGCAACAATATGATCCCTAGTTTGCATGCTTGTGCTAGTCACCACAAAGATCACAAAAATACATGACATACACCCCTGAAAAGATGGAATGGCATATTACAAAACACATGTAGGACTTCAGTTCATAGGATGCACACATCAATCATGGCAAAAATGACAAAAGTGCATCTACTGAAACAGATCTGAAACTAACATCACATAGCCCTCTTCTAACAGCATTTCGGGCATCAAGATGAGCTCAAATGAAAATGATGCAATGAGATGAAATGATGTACTCCTCGAGGCGAACAATTTGACTTATTACGCGCACGAAACAGAGCAGTATGCAGCAAGTTATGATGCGATTAACAGAGGCACATAATGCAATATATTCGGGACTTAGACGAATCTCGGGGAGGGGAAAGTCAACCTGGATCTGGATCTAGATCCGGGGCGCACGGGTAGCGAGGTTCGCCGGCGGGGCTCGCCGGAGAGGAGGGCGGGGGCGTGCGGCGGCGCGGTCCGGCGAGGAAGGCGGCGGCGGCGAGCGGGCGCGGGTGCGGGCGTGGAGGACCACGCAGCGGGGCGCGGTCGGGAGGCGGCGGCGGCCGGCGGGAGCGGGCGCGGGCGGCGGCGCGGGGAGGCGGCGAGGTGACGGCGCGAGGCGTGCCGGCGAGCGGGCGACGGGGGCGGCGCGGATTTGGGCCGCGGGGGCGGCTTGGATTTGGGCCGCGGGGGCCGCGGTCGGGCCCCGGCGGGCCCGCGCAGTGGCGCGCGGCGACGAAGTGGGCGCGCGGGCGGGCGAATCGCGGCGCGACATGTGGCGGCGGCGGGGCGGAGCAGACGTGTCCGGCCCGGCGGTTTTCGTCCGGCGGCGCGTGGAGAGGGAGGGGTCTAGGGTTTGATCCTGGATTTGGAAATGGGGGGTCTTTAAATAGAGGTAGAGGAGGCTAGGGAGCTCCAAATTGAGCACGGTTTGCGGCCACACGATCGTGATCCAACGACGATGGACATGGGAGTGTCTTAGATGGGTTATTGGGCTGATTTGAAGGGGTTTTGGGCTGCAACCCAAAAGAGGCTTTCCCGGTTACCCGGTTAACCGTTGGAGTATCAAACAACCTCCGAATGACCCGAAACTTGACAGGCGGTCTACCGGTGCTATACCAAGGCCGCTTGACAAACCTCGGTCCATTCCGAGAAAGTTTAATACCCGCTCACGGAAAAAGGTAAAAGGGGGACGCTGGGGAACATAGGAGCGCCGGATTGCAAAACGGACAACGGGGAAAATGCTCGGATTCATGAAACGAACACGTATGCGAATGCGATGCACATGATGACATGATATGAAATGCATGACAAGGAAAAAATGCAAAATGACGGGAAACCCAACCACGGAGGGAATATCATATCACAATGCCGAAAATGGCAAGAGTTGGAGTTACAAATATGACAAGTTACATCCGGGGTGTTACAACCTCATCCCTTCTTAATAGTATTGGCTTTTCGTATAGACTCAATGTGATCTTGGATCACTAAAATAGAAAATGTAGAGTCTTGTGCTTTGAGCTTGAGCCAATCTTTTGTCCTTAGCATTTTGAAGGGTCCACTTTCTAATCCATGCCATGCCAACCATCGAGCTTTCCTAAAAAATTCATCTTGGAATAGCATTAGCTCAATGAGCTATATGTTGTTAGGAATTACCAAAACCACCCAGGGATAGTTGCACATTCAATCTCCCCCTCTTTAGTAATTGATGACAACATATAGATTAAAGCTTTGACAAATGATAACTAAGATTGAAAAACATCGTCGCTTTGAGAAGTATGTGATAAGAAAGAGCTCACCCTAAATATGTGCATTATTTAAAATTTGCTTTTGAATGCAAATGCACAATCGATTAGGATCATGGGTTACTCTTCCATGTCACATACATCTTGGTGGAGCGCTCAAAATGATAGAAGTTAAAGCATGCACTCATCACCAAAATAAGTGAATGATCATCTAGAAGATAAGAAATAATATCATCCAACAAGCATTAAGGGTAGCACATGAACACATGATCAAACAAGTATCTCATAAGTAGCTCACACAAGCACACAATAAAAGTTTCAAACCAAACCAAATAAGTGCAAAGAGAGATAAAAAACCAACACTCTCTCTCTCTCTCTCTCGAAGCCTATGATCTATACATTTTTCTCCCCCTTTGGCAACAAGTTACCAAAAAGTTCAAAAAACCATAGTGCTAAATGACTCTCAGGCTTGATTTGGTGAGGAGGTGTCGAGAGAACTCCAAAAACGAAGGCTTCAGATGAAGTAGCTGAAGCTGGTGGAGTAGCTGCTGGAGGTGGAACTGAAGCGGTGGCTGCTGGTGCTGATGTTGTTGCTCTAGTGTCTGTCACTGGCACTGCAGCAGACCTCTGTCCTCTGGGCACTCTGGCAAAAGCATCTGTGGTAGACTTGCCCTTCTTCTCCTCTGCTTCCTCCTGAAGTTTCTCAACTGCAGTTTGGATCTCTTTTACCTTGACATCAAGGTCATAGAATTTTGTCTCGATAATCCTCTCTAGACTCTCCTGGTTCTTGGTCAGGGTGGCCAAGCCCTTCTCAATCCTCAGGGTGGATTGGATCAGATAGCCAAGCTGGTATTGCTTGCTCTTCAAAAATACCTGAGATGCCTCTTCCACAGTTGGCATCTTTGCAACCTTCTCAGCTTTAACTTCTCTCTCTTCTCGTGTGCTTGAGCTGAAGATGGTTCATTCTCATTCATCACAACAGTGTTATCTTCAAATTCAGGGTAGATGGGCAGGTGCTCCTTGTCCAAAACATATGTGCTTGTGCCCATCTTTGAGTTGATGAGCTCCTGAATGTGTGGAGCATACCCACAACTCCTCTTTTGGTCAGCAACAGTCCTCTTGATTGTCTCAACAATCAGGCTCGTGACCTTGATCTTCTGTGGGACATCAAATATGTGCAGTAAGTTGATAGCATGTCCTCTGATCATCTTGCGATCACCTGACTTGGGTAGCAGTGTGTGCCTTAATATCCAGTTGATTGTTGGCAGACCAGACAACAGGTAAGGGACAGATCCAAACTTATGTGTATCCAAAGCAGCATCTGGGATCTCCTTCTACATGTTGGCCATAGTGTTGTTGTCTCTCTCCTTCTCTGCATAAATGTCCAAGTCATCCTCATGTTCCTTAGGAGCATTTATAAGCTTAGCCCATTCCTCAACTGTAGACTAGTACCTAGTACCCTCACACATCCACACTATCCTTCCATCTGGATAGAAGTGGGCAGTGGAGTAAAACTGCATGATGAGCTCATCATTCCACTTGGTGAGCTTCTGGGCAACAAAAGTGTCCACTCCACATGCCTTTAAGCTATCAAGCATGCCACGGAAGTGATCCTCATTATCCTTGATGAAATTCCAGTCAACCCATCTCATATCACACACAATGGGCTTCTTGTCAAGCAGAATAGTCTCATAGAAATCCTGTTGTTCCTTAGTGTGAAATCTATAGTCCACAGCAGTCCTTCTCCTGATAGCATATGGATATGACTGTCTCCATAGTCTCAATCCTGAATCTAGCCTGATCTTCATGTTCTCTGCAACTGGGTGTGCATCAGTGTGGTCAAGGATCTTGGGTTTTAGCGTCCTTAACACAACAGAATCATCATCTTCTTCATCAGCTTTAAGCACTGGGGCCTTGTTCTTCTCTTCAGCAGGAATGTTCCTAGTGCTTCTCTTGGGTTTTGGCTTTGGAGCTGGAGCAACAGCCTTGGCAGAAGCTTTGGGCTTAGATGGAGCAGCCCCTGATTTGATAGCATCTCCCATAAGCTTCTGAGCTTTGGGTGCTGGTGCAACATCCTCTTCCTCTTCTTCTGAATCTCTCCTCATTGAGGGCTTGCCAAGAACTCTGGCAGTAGTGGTTCTGGCCCTCTTCTTCTTCTTCTTATCTTCACCAGCTGCCTCTGTCCGATTCAGGGGTTCCGACAGACCCTTATGGTTCGAACTCTGGGGTGCGCGCGGAGATCATGCCCTCTACCTCTCCGTCTCGCAAGGATCTAAACTACTGCAAGAACAATGCAAGAGACACAGGGTTTATACTGGTTCGGGCCACCATTGTGGTGTAATACCCTACTCCAGTGTGGTGGGTGGATTACCTCTTGGGCTGATGAGGAAGAACAGTACAAGGAAGAACAGCCTCGCGAGGGTCTGTTCTTGGCTAGGGGATGAACTGCTAGGGGGAGTTCGATCGCCCTTCTCTCTCTCTCTCTCTCTAGATGCCTCTACTGGTTTCTTGGTACTCGATCAGATCGGATTCTAGATGCCGGATCCCCTCTACCCTGTGGGTGGCTAGTCCTATTTATAGGCAAAGGCCCTGGGCCTCTTCCCAAATATTGAGCGGGAAGGGCGCCAAAAATTGGCCAATTTGAAGGGGAACATCTGGTACACTTATCCTGACTAAAGTTGGTCTTCGCCTACCAAAGGCCCTATGGTGACGCCGTCCTGGGCTCCATGGTGACCTCCTTCCCACCGTTGGACTGGTCTTGGTCTTGTCGCACCGAAATGGGTGCCTTTGCTTGATCCTCTCGCCTGCGCTTGTCCCCTTTGCACCAAAGAGGAAAGGGAGACGCTGCGCGGGCTGGCGCCCGCCTGGCGCCCTTGGTCGTCATGGCTTGCGTCATGGGCACCTCGTGAGGTACCCGCCTTGATCTCTCCGCCTCCTCGCGAGCCAGCCTAAGGAGGCCGTGCTTGAGGAAGCGCCGTGTCGTCCGCCTCGCGAGGCTTGGCCCCTCGCGAGGGTCTTGAGCCTTGTGTTGATGCGGATGGGCCACGCTGGGCCCCCATTTGAGCCACGCCGCAGGCCGCAGGCAGGCAAGTCTGGGGACCCCCGTTTCCAGAACGCCGACAGTAGCCCCCGGGCCCAAGGCGCACACGGACTTGGACGTGCTGAGAGGCGAAAGGGCAAGGGCGAAGGGCCGCGGGCCCTAACAGCCTGCGGCCTTGGGTGCCGCGTGGCGGTTGATTGGACGCGGGTGCTTTTGCAACTGCGCACGATACTAAAGGCGTGGCATCTGCTCGGGGTTTTTTCTTCTCCTTCTTCATCCGCTGCCCAGATCCCCTTTCTTGCGCTTCTTCTCCCTTCCTCCAAGCTTCCAGATCTGCTCCACCCGCTCGACCCAGGTAGCCATGGCGCCTCGCCGGACCCCGGCCGAAGCTTGGTTCTCGCCTGCTTTGGATTCGCCCAACATGTCGAAGGCGAGTCTCGCCCTACTGCACCGGAAGGCTGCGGCGCAGGGCATTGACGGGGTGCAGATGTTCAAGGTCGGCTCCGATGTCCCTGAAGGTCAAGGGAGCACCTTCTATCCTTTCTTCGTGAGCTCCATTATAGCGGGCCTGGTGCCTCCTTTTTCCGAGTTCTTCCTCGCCGTCCTTCGCCATTACAACTTGCAAGCTTTGCATCTCCACCCCAACTCCGTCCTTCTCCTGGCAATCTTCGCCTACTACTGCGAGGCGCATGTGGGGGTGCAGCCTTCAGTGGCCTTGCTGCGCCACTACTTCTACCTCCAGACCTCTAAAGGTTCTCCTTCTGCGTGCGCGGGCTTCGTCGCGTGCTGCAGCTCCATGGCCATCTCGAATCCAGGGAAGAGGATCGAGGGCTTCCGGAGCAAGTGGGTATTGGTTGACGCCGGGTGCGTCGACCCTCGGTTGGCCCTTCCCACGGAGCCGGTCGTGAGCTCGGAAGACTGGTGCCGGGCGGAGCTCACGGATCCCCGCGCGAAGTCGATGCTGGCGAAGATGGACGCCGATCTAAAGCCAACCAACATGGCGACGGCGAAGCTGACCGGGGCGTCGTTGCTGAGGGAGTTCCTGGAGCACCAGATGCCTCCGCTTCGGCAATACTCTCCCCCGATGTGGAGGCCTCACCCGAGCCCCGCAGCCGTGGGCGAAGGGGACGTGACTGCGGTTCTCCAGTCCCTGATCGGGGGCGAGGCAGCAATGCCGGAGGGCGCGCCTTCGCCCCTGTTCCTCCGCGACGATTGGGAGCAAGTGGTGGAGTCCATGCCCGTCTTCAACGGGGACGGGCTCGTGCCCGTGGTGGCTCCCGAGGATCTGGTGAATGTGTCCTCCGGCGACTCCAGCGGAGACGGGGGCAAGGAGGAGCAGGAGGCAGGCCCCGATTCTGAGGCGACTGACGGAGAGTCCAGGGCTCCCTCGCACCAGCGCAAGCCCCGTGCTCTCCGCCTTTCGCTGAGTGATGATGATGATGACGATGACGTGCTGGGCAGCAGGAGCTCACCCCCGGTCCCGAAGAAGGGCAGGACCGGGTTGATCCCCCGCGGGTCCGCCCTGACTCCGGGGTGGACTGCTGATGCGCCTTCTGCTTCCGAGGTCGACCCCTCGAGCCGGCTCTCCGGCTTCAAGTTTGGCAGGAGCTCACTGGAGCTTTCTGGCGACGACCTGTAAGTGCTTGATCCTTGATCCCTGGTTTCTTGTTCTGCTGACGAGGCTTGACGATTACTTCTCCTGAGCAGGCTGGCGCCCGCGGCGAAGAAGCTGAAGGGGGCTCCTGAGGCCCCAGCTGCGGCGACACCTCCACCTGCAGGGGAGGGCGACCGCGACGCACAGGCTCCTCCTGCCCACTCGCCCTTGCGGGGCTTGGCTGATCTGGCTGGGGCCGCAGCCCCCATGGCTCGGTCGACCCCAGAGGTGCCCTTGTCTGGTGCTGCTGCTACGGCTGGGGAGGCGCAGCGGACTCCGTCTCGGGATACTGCAGCCTCGCCGCCGCTACCTTCTCCTCCCGTTCCGCCGGCTGCTGGTTCCGCGACTCCTCATGCTGCCTTGAAGCGCACTGATACTTCTCCGCCTTCTTCTTCCATCCTGGAGCAAGCTGTTGCTGGACTGGACCGGCTGCGGCAGGATCTTCTAGGCGCCGACCCTCGCCTGGTGGCCGGGCGCCTGGAGCTGGCCTCGGGGTGGATTCACTCTGATGCCTCGGTTCGGGCAGCGCTGGTTCAGGCCTCGACGGCCTGTGACGAGGAGAGGGAGGCTACCCTCGAGGCGAAGGCTGCCCGTGACGCGGCCCTGGGAGAGGCGGTTGGCGTCCGCGGCCGCTGCAAGGAGCTGGAGGACGAGTTGCAAGGCCTTCGTGATCAGCTTGCAGAGGAGACCCGCCTTCACCAAGAGCAAGAGAAGGGGGTGAAGGCTCGCGAGGCGGTGCTCGAGGACCGGGAGGCGAAGCTCAAGAAGCGCCGCAGCCACCTAGGTGCGTTGAAGAAGGATCTGGAGACGACGAAGGCCGAGCTGGACGCCAAGGCCCGGGTCCTTGCCGAGGATCGCGTGGCCTTCGCGGACATGGAGAAGGATGCCCGGGCTTCACTAAAGACACTTTACGAGAGTGGCCTGGATTGCCCGCTAGCTGGCGACGGGGACGGCCCCGCCAAACTGCTTCCCTTCTTGGTGAAGGCTCTTGGAGATGTCGCCCTCGGACTCGTCCCCACGGTCGAAGCCGAGGCGCGTGTCCTGTCTTCCGCCGCACTGACGCGGGTCTTCGCCCATGTCTACCTCCGTGACCGCAGCACCGACCTTGACAGCCTGCTGGAGCCGGTGAGCGGCGAGGGCGCCGCTGCTGCTGTCGAGGCCGTGAAGGGGCACGCAGAGGCGCTGCTAGGGAAGTTCTGGGCCTTCAGCATCAAGCCGAAGCGAGGCGCTGCCGGCTCTACTACCCCACAAGGTGAAGCCACTCCACGCGACTCCGCTGCCGACAAGTGACTCCGCTATCGTTCCTGTCCTTCTTTCGATTCCTGCACATGCACGACGCCTCAAGGAGGCATTTAAATTTGCGTTTGGTACCAAGGCAACAGTATGGGTTGTAATATTCAGTTTTTAGTTCCTTGAATTTTATGTTCCTCTTCCCTACTTGCTTATGCTCTACGCCGGCAGAGCCCGGCCACGTGCATGCCTCACCCAGCATCAGCCCCGACCGGAAACCAGGACGGGACCAAAGGAATGAGGGGCCACGTGACAAGTTAGGCTCCTGAATCGCGATGCTCAGGAGTCCCCCTTAGCACACGAACAACAAGTAGGGAAGCGCGATGTAGGTGCGTTTCCGTTCTACGTCTGCAGAGCCCGACCCCGCGCGTACCTCACCCAGCATAGCCTTTCGGAACTAAGGAGTGAGGGGCTACGGAGCCAGTTAGGCTCCTGAGTCGCGATGCTCAGGAGTCCCCCTTGACGCGCGAACAACATGAGATGGAGTGTAGGCGGGGCTACCGTTCTACGTCTGCAGAGCCCGACCCCGCGCGTACCTCACCCAGCATAGCCTTTCGGAACTAAGGAGTGAGGGGCTACGGGGCCAGTTAGGCTGCTGAGTCGCGATGCTCAGGAGTCCCCCTTGACGCGCAAACGGCCTTCATACCTTGGCTCCGCTCGGGGAGAGACGTGTGACGAACCAGGCCCGAGGGGCCTGGCTGGGGCGTACGGCTGGGCATGACCCGGTCGTAGCCCCCGTGCCCAGCCCCCTCGCGCGGTGCTCCCGGGGGGAGGCGTTGCGATGAGGCCGGCCACTGAGCTCGGGGCTCCCTGAGGTTAACGCGGCCCGGAGGCCACCCTCAGTTGTTTATCACCAGCGCGGAGCATAGCGCTTCCGTATGTGTACGGGCATAGCCGTTCCTCGGCAGTGTCGTCAGCCAGCGCGGAGCATGGTGCTTCCACTGGTACGTGGGAGGGGGCTCCCCTCCGGGAGGAGCCCCCGGGGCGTGTACAGCCCCGCCCTGACACGTGGCTGGCACGGTAGAGCTAGGTGAGGTGTATCTGGGCACCCGTGAGCCAGCGCGGGACTCATGAGGCCCTACCTCTAGGCGGGTTGCGCCTGGCACTGGGCCGTATCTTGAGATGTGTTCCTGCAAAATCTGGTTAGATGCCGGCACTCTACGTCCTCGGGTCCGGGCCCTCGAGCTTGTCTCAGCCGTCGCTGGTATGCCAGGTCGCGATGCCGTGGACAAGGCCAGAGGGTGAGGGCTGGAGAGCCAGTAAGAGCCCTGAGTCACGATGCTCAGGCACCCCCCTTTAACGCGCAAGTGGCCGACATGAAGAAGGAACGGCGCCGCGGACGGCATCGAGTAATGATGCATAATTGGAAATAAACGCGGAAGGGATACATGCCGCTGGGCCTAGCCCGAGTGGCCTGAGGATGATGTAGCCCGAGGAGCGCCCCCAGCAAAGCAAGCTAGCGACTGAGAAGATAAAAAGGGATATATGCCACAGGGACGGACCCACGCGGCCTGGGAATGACGGAACCCTGGGAGGGCGCTCCCAGCTAAGAATGAAACTTGAAAGATGTCACCTGAAGATGTCGTCGGTGCAGTGGCGTTGGTGCAGCAGACTCGGTGGGCTGCGGAAGCCGATCCTCACGAGCCCCAGGCCCAGGGGCCTTGGGAGGCTCCGGAGGCACTGGTGGCTCCTCGTGAGCAGCCTCCATCTCCGCCAGGGCTGCGGAACGCCTGTCTTCTTGCGCTTCCAAGATGCTCCTTATGATGCGCTGGTACGCCGCAGCCACGCTCGGCAGGCCATAAGGCATGCGAACATAGCTGTGGGGTGCTCCTCCGCAGCGCCCCACTTGTGAGGGCAAGAGGCGCTCCGCCGTGGCGATCTTATTGAGCCCTGGTACGTCGATGCAGACGCGCAGCCCACCATCCTTGCCTGTATGGGGAGCCACAGTTGGTGGGAGACGGCAACCTCTCATGATCCTTGACTCCTGTAGTTCTTGAATGGCCTTGCTAACAAACTCCTGCTGGTCTGACCTTCTTTCCCTGGCTTCCTCTCGAGGGAAACGTGCCTCAAAGCACGCCTCCACATGGTGCCCCAGCGCCTCCCTCGTGACCTTGGCGAGGTCGGTGGCCCTCCAGGTGAGAGCCCCTGAGCCCTGCCTGAGGAGGGCGCCGGGCGCGCTTTCCTATGTGATTGAAGGAGGGTCCCCCTGGGCAGACGCGGGCCTTGAAGGGCCTGCCTCCTTAGGGGCTGAGCCTGACGTTGTCTTCTTCTTCTTGGGGGTGGTCTCAGGAAGCCTCCTGCTTCCGCGATCTGGGTCTTCTAGTGACGCGGTCTGAAAGGCTCGCTCCAGGGCACACACTGCATCCTTCTCTTGGCATGGCACCGTGATGACGCCGCTGCTTCCTGGCATCTTGAGGACGTTGTAGCCGTGGTGAGTCGCGGCCATGAACTTGGCCAGCGCCGGGTACCCGAGGATGGCGTTGTACGGCAGGCGGTTGTGGGCGACGTCAAAGTCGATGAGCTCGGTGCGGTAGTGGTCGTAGGCGCCGAAGGTGACTGGGAGGCGGACCTGCCCGATCGGGACTGTGGAACCGTCGGTGACTCCGGAGATGGGCTTGGTTGGCAGGAGCTGGTCATAGGGCACTTGGAGGCTGTTGAATGTTTCCACGGACAAGACATTGAGCCATGCCCCTCCGTCGATGAGGGTCCTGGTGACTAGAACGTTGCTGATGACTGGGGAACAAAGCATTGGGAGGACTCCGGCTGTGGCCGCGCACTTGAGCTAGTCTGCTGAGCTGAACGTGATGGTGCAGGCCGACCACCTGAGGGGACACGTTGCTTCGAGCTTGGGGAGAACTGCATTCACTTCGCGAGCAAACTGCTTGAAGATACGTTGAGAGGCTGGGGCTTGAGCTCCGCCCAGGATGCAGGCGATGGCGCGAGGCTCCTGGAAGCCCCCAGCCCCCTCGTCTTGGTGGCGGTCTTCATTCCTTCTTGGCTGAGGCGGCAACGGCGGTAGGCCTGGGTTGCCATGAGGGCGATCCTCACGAGGCTGATCCCTCCAGTCCCCCTCGTGAGGCGGGTCACGCCAGCGGTCCTCGCGAGGTTGGTCACGCCAGCGGTCCTCGCGAGGTTGGTCACGCCAGCCTTGACGTGGGCCACGATCTTCCCAGCGTCCCGGGTTCCTTCCTCCTGCTCGGCCGTAGCCCCGGTCAGCACGGTCAGGGCGCCGGCCGACTCTTCCTTCTCGCACGGCGCGGAGTTCTTGGCATTCATTGGTGTTGTGGGTGTGGAGGTCATGATACACGCAGTACCGGCTGCCCCTGGAGGATTCGGGCAAATCCTTGCCCCGCTTGGTTTCTGGCCCTGCCACGAGCACGGCAGCCCCCTTGCGCTTCTCGTCCTTGGCCTTGGGCTTCTTCTCTTCTGGGTCTGCGGCAGGCAGCTCGAGGAGGGAGAGGCGTCCCTCCTCAGCCCTGGCGCACTTGGTCGCCAGGTTGAACAGCTCCAGGGAGGTGCAGAGGTCTTCGTGCATAGCCAACTCCTCCTTCATCTTGACGTCGCGCACGCCACCGGAGAAGGCCGAAATGATGGCTTCTTCGGACACCCTGGGGATCTTGAGGCGCGCACTATTGAAGCGCTGGATGTACTTCTGCAGGGTCTCCCCAGGTTGCTGCTTGATGCGGCGCATGTCGCTCACGGCGGGAGGCCGGTCGCGGGTACCTTGGAAGTTGGCAATGAAGCGGGTACGCATCTGGTCCCAAGAGGAGATCGTGCCTGGGGCCAGGTTCAGGAGCCAAGTGCGAGCACCTTCCTTCAGCGCCATGGGGAACCAGTTCGCCATGACCTTCTCATCCCCGCTGGCTGCCTCGATTCCCAGCTCGTAGAGCTGGAGGAACTCCGTGGGATCAGTTGTGCCGTCGTAGCGAGGAGGCAGGTCCGGCTTGAACTTGCTGGGCCACGCGACGCTATGCAGCTCGGGGGTGTAGGCGCGGCAGCCAGCGGTGGCCGCAGGAGGTTTTGGTTGAGGGAGAGCTTGGCCTTGTGGGTCCCCTTGCGCTGCAGCTGGGAGCAGCGCGGGGTCTTGACGTGCCGAAGCTGGAGCGGGGTCTCGGCGAGCCGGGGCTGGGAGCGCCCGAGCGGCCTCTTGCGGTCGCGGGACTTCTTGGCAGCTCCGTTCCTGCTGGGCCGGCGCATGACGGAGCGGGTTCCGCCCAGGAGCTGCGTGCCTTGGGGCCATGGCATCTTCTTGGAAAGGTGGCGGTTGGAACGCCCCCGGGGCTTCATTGCCCACGCGGGACGGAGTGCGGCGCAGCGGTGCGGAAGGCGCGGGAGAGCCCCCGGCGGCGCGGACGAGCTCGGCGACGCGGTCGAGCCACTCCTCGTAGATGTCGTCGACGGGGCGGTAGCGCAGGAGCTCATTCGCCGCAAGGAGCGCAGCTCGAGCCTCCAAGGGCGCGCGAAGCGCGTGCGACGAAGAACCAGCTGGGGTGAGCGACGGAGTGGCGGTGCGGCCATCCCGCCGCACGGACGGGTGCTGGGAGGATGCTTGCTGCTCGTTCCCTGCCGGGCGAGTGGCGGCGTTGATGGCGGGCGACGGGGAACGACGAGGACGCCCACCGACGGGGGCCGTCTGGACTGCGCTGGAAGCGATGGCGGCCCGGTGCTCGGCGCGGGCCCGACGAGCGTCAGACATGGATGCGACGGTCGGAGGAGAGCGGAGCGGTGGAAGACTGGTTCCGGCGCACCCCTACCTGGCGCGCCAAAATGTCGGATTCAGGGGTTTCGGCAGACCCTTATGGTTCGAACTCTGGGGTGCGCGCGGAGATCGTGCCCTCTACCTCTCCGTCTTGCAAGGATCTAAACTACTGCAAGAACAACGCAAGAGACACAGGGTTTATACTGGTTCGGGACACCATTGTGGTGTAATACCCTACTCCAGTGTGGTGGGTGGATTGCCTCTTGGGTTGATGAGGAAGAACAGTACAAGGAAGAACAGCCTCTACTGGTAGGGGGTGAACTGCTAGGGGGGAGTTCGATCGCCCTTCTCTTGCTCTCTCTAGATGCCTCTACTGGTTTCTTGGTACTCGATCAGATCGGATTCTAGATGCCAGATCCCCTCTACCCTGTGGGCGGCTAGTCCTATTTATAGGCAAAGGCCCTGGGCCTCTTCCCAAATATTGAACGGGAAGGGCACCAACAATTGGACAATTTGAAGGGGAACATCTGGTACACTTATCCTGACTAAAGTTGGTCTTCGTGCGCCGTCCTGGGCTCCATGGTGACCTCCTTCCCACCGTTGGACTGGTCTTGGTCTTGTTGCACCGAAATGGGTGCCTTTGCTTGATCCTCTCGCCTGCGCTTGCCCCCTTTGCACCAAAGAGGAAAGGGAGACGCTGCGCGGGCTGGCGCCCGCCTGGCGCCCTTGGTCGTCATGGCTTGCGTCATGGGCACCTCGTGAGGTACCCGCCTTGACTCCCCATCTCCTCGCGAGCCAGCCTAAGGAGGTCGTGCTTGAGGAAGCGTCGTGTCGTCCGCCTCGCGAGGCTTGGCCCCTCGCGAGGGTCTTGAGCCTTGTGTTGATGCGGATGGGCCACGCTGGGCCCCCATTTGAGCCACGCCGCAGGCTGCAGGCAGGCAAATCTGGGGACCCCCGTTTCCAGAACACCGACAGCCTCTTCTTCAGACTCAATGGTGAACTTCATAGTTTCACATGTGGCAACTTTCCTTGGCTTAGATATGGGCTGTCTTCTTGCTGGCATTTTCGTTTTCAGACCAGGCTTTGTTGCAGCAGCTGAGCTATATTCTTTCTTAAGCACCTTCTTCTTTGAAGTGGCTTCATCTTCAACAGCCACGTAATCTGAATCCTCAGAGTAAGATGTTCTCTTATTCCTTGACCTGTTAGAAGCCTTTGGCAGATTGCTTGGTGTGCTCCTACTGCCATCATCATAGCTGCTAGAGGGATCTGAACCCTCACTCATCTACACCTGTCGCTCATACCTGTTCTGGCTATCACTTTGATCAGACATCTCTGCTAATTTCTCTGACAGCATACCCTGTGAATAGGTTATAGATGAGGTAGAGTAGATGAGCATCACAAAGTATAGGAGTTTTGCAAAAAGGATGACTTAAAAACTTAGTTTTAGTTCTTCATAGAAAGCATTTCGGATCTGCCGATTTGTAAACTCGGTGATACTGAAGCAGCTTTTGGAACCTAAACTAGTGAACTCGGTCAGACCGAGTCACAGTTTGGTGGTATCGAGACTGCTAGGGTTACACAAAGAATCGAACTCGCTCACACCGATTTGCAATTTTCGGTCAGACCGAAAACGCGTGTGCTCTGGCCTAAGCCAAATCGGTGAGACCGATTTCTACAACTTGGTCGGTCCGAGATGAGTTCGGCGGAGACCTAACCCTAAATTTTCAAATCAAAACTAATCTACAGGACATTTTAGCTGGATAGGATGATTTCAATCGTGGCAAGAATCATGGCAAAGCAATGTGCTAAGAATCGGAGTTAAGGATTAGCACAAAGTTCAAGTTCGTACCCTAGTTCGGCGACAAACTTGCTATGGCGGCAACGGCGGTGAAGATTTCCGTTGCCGGCGGCGGAGACCAACGGCGGGAGGTCGCTGGCGACGAGAGGACGATCCGGAGACCCGAGGAGGCAGAGTAGGTTATGCGCGGGCGAGGAGGTTCGGAAAAATTTCCAAAATTTGTCCCGTCGGTATATATAACCTGATCCTGTCGGTGTGACCGAGTGGAACGACTCGATGGCACCAAGATGCAAAACTGCAAGCAGTTACTGCAACTCGGTGTGACCGAAAAGTTCTAATTGGCTGCACCGAGACTGAAAACCCTAGATGAACATAGTGACTCGGTAGGACCGAAAATGTTGAATTGGTCAGACCGAGATGCACAAAGAGGTATTGGAGGTTTAAGTCTATGATGAATCGGGAAATCCGAGTGCTCCTCACACAGAGTGGTTCGAATCTGACTTGATCAAACTTTGTGATGTAGCATGAATAGAGTTTGAGATGAGGAAAGCATAGATAGCTAGAGGGAGTTCTTAGGCATTCTTGTCCATCCATTTGGCAAAAGAGAAAGAGCCAAACAATCAAAGCAACAAATGGATGTCCTCGAATGAGTAAAATATGCAACCAACATGCTCCACAATAAAATGGCAAATGAAATATGTGACAAAGCATGCACAAATACTCTAGCATCTATCAAGCAATTTGACGATGACTAGGTCATCTATATATGAGTATATTGACATAGGAGTCAAATGAAAACATTTGATCATAGGTCATACTCATCATTTAAGCACAAGTGGGGTTACCACTTTTACATAAAGCATTGTTGTGTTCACACAATTAGAGTTGCTTTAGCTCAATTGATTTGAGTAAAGCTCCCCCTAGATGTGATATCCCCCTCTAAGAGGGATGAACTAACCTTGGGTTTTGTCGATGATGACTTCATGTAGGTGTTGAAGATGTAGATGCTCAATGTTGATGTAGATCATTCGGAGCAATCCTTTAGAATGAGTTAGACTTTCAATACCTACATGGGTTAGTCCCACAAGGAACAAACAAGGATATCCATAGACATAGAGTGATGCATACACAACATGATGTCCATGAAGGCATTGGGTTACCTTGTCCCTTGTCTTACCAACAAGAGGGTTTGTGACTCCTTGAACTAGTGCAAGATTTGGAAGTTGTTTGCACTTGTCTTCGCCAAAATGATAAGAGTGAAGTATGTTGGCAGAGTCGCCCTGAAGAACTCTCTAGTTCTTCTTCTTTTGGATCCACACCATCTTGATGGGAATCCTTGTAGTTGTAGTTGTACTTGATGAAGTAGAACTTGATATAGTCTTGGGAACCCACTTGACCAAGGCCTTAGGTGCTTCTTCAAATGCATCAAATTCCTCTTGAAGCTTGTCCTTGCCTTTTTGCTTGTGGTCTTGTGGTGGAAGATCATCTTGAGCTTGTGTCCCTTGGAAAGAAGTAGGATCATACTTCTCTTGTTGAGGAACAAACTTCGTCTTGGGGTATTGATCTTCTTCCCACTCAACTCCATTGGCATTGAACTTTCGTTCAAAACCAACACCTTGATTCTTCTGGTATCTTCCTTGCTTGCGTACAATTTCCTCAAACTGCTTACTTCTGGCAAGGCTCTTGCAAACACCTTTCTCTATAATTCCCTTCAATAAGCTATTTTCTTGCTCAAGTGTAACTTGGCTAAGAGAATCATTAGTGGAATCAGGAGAACTACTAGAAGCAACAACAATAGATTTAGCATGATTGTTCTTACTACTAGATGAAGCATCTTTCTTGTTCTTGTTGCTAGATTTAACTTGTGGCATGTAAGTAGACAAGAGTAAATGTTTGGCAATGTAATAAGAACTTTTCTTGCGAAGATCATCATTGATTGCCTTTAAAAACTCATGCTCTTGCTCAAGGTTGAGCTTTTCAAAGCGTAGCTTATCATGAGTCTTTAAAAGTTCCTGATGATTTTCCAAGGTAGTTTCATGAGCTAACTTAAGGGTGTTTAGTTCTTTAGTTAGACGCTCAATCTCCTTCTTATCATTGTCATTCGTTTTATCTTGATTAGCATGATTAATTGACGTTTCATCATAGTCTTCATCACTAGAGTTGTCAACAAGTAAATCATCATCACCTAGCAAATCATCTTCATCACTATTGAAATCAAATACTCGGGATGTGTTACCTTGGGACCTTTGGCCATGAAGCATCTTCCAATTCCTTCATTTAGTGAGTCAAATATGTCGTAGGAGTTGGTTGACACAAGTGCTAGACCGGCAACACCTTCAGCTTGAGTATATTCGGAGTCGGAGTGATAACTTCTTTTAGAGTGATGGTCGGAGTCGGAGTCGGATACCCATTCACCAACATGAGCTTGATGTCTTATTTTTGTGTAGCTCCTTGATGACTATTCCTTCTTTTCTGGATCCTTGCTTCTCCGAGAGAGTCTTCGTTCATAATGATCATCTCTACTCCTCCTTTCTCTTGGTGGCGATTCTTCTCTTCTACTTCTTCTTTTGGGAGAATCTTCTCTTCTTTTGTAGGGGGCCGTACACTCATTGGAGTAGTGTCCGGGTCTTCCACAATTGTAGCAATTTCGCTCACGACTAGAAGATCTTTTGTCATTGTAGGACCTTGACTTGGACCTTCTTTCTTTGCTTCTACTCTTGTGGAACTTGTTGAAGTTCTTTACCATTAGGCTCAATTCTCCATTGAAGGTTTGTTTCTCACTTGATGATGTGGGAGCATCACACGAGGCTTTGTAAGCACCACTTGACTTGTTGTGAAGCTCTTCTTTATCCTTGAGTGACATCTCATGAGCAACAATTCTCCCAATGAGTTCCGTTGGCTTGAGATCTTTGTAATCGGGCATCTTGGATCAATGTGCACACGGTATCGTATTTTCCATACAAGGCTCTTAGTATCTTCTTGATGATGAATTTGTCGGTCGTATCTTCACTTCCTAAGCCGGCAATTTCATTTGTGATGAGAGCAAGCCTAGAGTACATTTCGGCGACACCTTCACCATCCTTCATTTTGAACTTGTCAAGTTGACTTTGAAGCACATCCAATTTGGATTCCTTGACGGAGTTGGTACCTTCGTGCATATCAATCAAAGTATCCCAAATTTCCTTTGCATTCTCAAGACGGCTGATTTTGTTGAATTGTTCGGGGCACAATCCATTGAAGAGAATATCACAAGCTTGAGCATTGTATTGTAGAACCTTCAACTCTTCCACGGTAGCTTCACGGTTAGGTTCTCTCCCATCGAATAATTCACCTTGCAAGCCAAGACACACAATAGCCCAAACGGCGGGGTTATGTCCAAGAATATGCATTTTCATCTTATGCTTCCAACTAGCAAAATTAGTACCATCAAAGTAAGGACCTCTATGGTGGTAATTTCCCTAGATAGACGCCATACTCTCCTAGGTTGTGAAACCAAGGCTATGACCACCAAAAGTTATGGAAGTCAAAGCAAATGGAGACCAAAGCTCTAATACCACTTGTAGGATTGAAAGTATGTCTAGAGGGGGGTGATTAGACTACTTGACCAAATAAAAATCTAGTCTTTTCCCAATTTTAGTTCTTGGCATATTTTACCAACTTAGCACAAGTCAGGCAACCAACCTACACATGCAATTCTAAGAGTATAGCAGCGGAATGTAAAACAATTGCATATGAAGGTAAAGGGAGGAGATTTCAGGAGCAAACACAATGTTGACACGGAGATTTTTATCCATTGTTCCGATAGGTGGTGCTATCGTGCATCCACGTTGATGGAGACTTCAACCCACGAAGGGTAACGGTTGCGCGAGTCCACGGAGGTCTCCACTCACGAAGGAACCACAAAGAAGCAACCTTGTCTATCCCACCATGGCCATCGCCCACGAAGGACTTGCCTCACTAGGGTAGATCTTCACGAAGTAGGCGATCTCCTTGCCCTTACAAACTCCTTGGTTCAACTCCACAATCTTGACGGAGGCTCCCAAATGACACCTAGCCAATCTAGGAGACACCACTCTCCAAGAAGTAACAAATGGTGTGTTGATGATGAACTCCTAGCTCTTGTGCTTCAAATGATAGTCTCCCCAACACTCAACTCTCTCTTATAGAATTGGATTTGGTAGAAAGAAGATTTGAGTGGAAAGCAACTCGGGGAAGGCTAGAGATCAAGACTTATGTGGTTGGAATGGAATATCTTGACCTCAACACAAGTGTAGGTGGTTCTATCTCAAAAAATATGTATTGGAAGTGTAGGCATGTTCTCATGGCTCTCTCCATGAATGAAGAGTGGGTGGAGGGGTATATATAGCCTCCACACAAAATCTATCCGTTACATACAAATCACCAATCTCGGTGGGACCAATTCAAAGAACTCGGTCAGACCGATTTGGTTCATAATGTGACCGTTAGGTGTTTCGGTCGGACTGACATGTCAACTCGGTGGGACCGATTTCATTAGGGTTAGGGCATAACGTAATCTCGGTGAGACCGATTACACAAACTCGGCGAGACCGATTACACAAACTCGGTGAGACCGATTTTGGTAATAGACTAACAAAGAGTTGGTCAGGAAAACTCGGTGGGACCGATTCACTCATCTCGGTTGGACCGAAACGTTACGAAAAGGAAACAGAGTGTTTGCATTGCAATCTCGGTGGGACCGATCGCTCATCTCGGTTGGACCAAAACGTTACGAAGGGAAACACAGAGGTTGCAATCCCATCTCGGTGAGACCGAGATCCCTATCGGTGAGACCGGAAAGACTAGGGTGTCTGGCAGTGGCTATGTCAACTGAACTCGGTGGCTCCGGATAGAAAGAATCGGTGGGGCCGAGTTGGACTTTTAGGTTTGGGACATATGTGGATATGAGAAAGTAGTGGAGGGTTTTGGAGCATATCACTAAGCATTTTGAGCAAGCACCTCATTAAGCAACACCTCATCCCTTCTTGATAGTATTGGCTTTTCCTATAGACTCAATGTGATATTGGATCAGTAAAATAGAAAATGTAGAGTCTTGTGCTTTGAGCTTGAGCCAATCTTTTGTCCTTAGAATTTTGAAGGTTCCACTTTCTAATCCATGCCATGCCAACCATTGAGCTTTCCTGAAAACTTCATCTTGGAATAGCATTAGCTCAATGAGCTATATGTTGTTAGGAATTACCAAAACCACCCAGGGATAGTTGCACTTTCAAAAGCAATAGTTATACTTAAACGGTGTTACAAAATAGTAGCACATATCAATAGCTCGGCATGACAAAACATGATCATCTGGATGAAGGGGATACTGACCTGCCTGAGGAAGATTATATATAATTTCATAAGTCCTTGGTTGATTTTCACCTTTGGCTGCACTGCTTGTTTGCTACTCCACACATGACAGGATCGTTCCGCACTGTAATCAGCAAATCAACGTACGAATAATCTTATTTCATCTTGCGGTGGTGATTGTACCTAGTTACGAATGTAGGAATACCTGGAGCACCATGAGGTTAGCTGACATCAGGTAGATGCAGCCATATAAGTTTTGTGCGGTGCAACCAAAATTGAGGTTTGTATCCCTTCCCATTATGAGGATTCTTCTTGAAGTTGGTAGAATGTGACTGCTTGTTCTTTGCATCAAACTTGCCTTTCCCCTAAGATATGTTCTTGTTGTTTTGAGGCTGGTTGGGCTGGAAGTTCTTCTCGTGTACCATGTGGGCACTACAAGCTCCCTCAACGACCCAAGCATGTGTGTCTTTTGCTCTCGCCTTCTCTTCAGAATGAAGAGTGCTAATGAGATCCGAAACGGAAAACTCATGTCTGTTGTTTTTCAGAGAAGTAGCAAAAGCGTTCCATGAAGGTGGAAGCTTGGCAATGATGGTCCCAGCAACAAATTTGTCCGGCAACACACACTTGAAGTACTCAAGTTCCTTAGTGAGTGATTGTATCTCATGAGACTGCTGAACAACAGAGCGCTCATCATTCATCTTGTAGTCACAAAATTGCTCCATAACGTACAACTCGTTGCTAGCGCCCGAGGCCCCAAACGTGGCCTCGAGCGCAACCCACATGTCTTTGCCGCTGTCAAACGACATATATGAATCCACATTGGAATCGTCAAGAACACTCAGCAGGGCGGCTTTGAAGAGGGTATCCATGTTCTCAAAAGCTTCTTACTGTGTAGGATTAAGATCGCCCTCTGGCTTACCCTTAGTGGCTTCATAGCAGTGAGAGGTCGCGTCGCCCTGACTTGCCATCAATGTGGAGCAGCCGGCTCAGCTGGCGCCGGGCGGGAAGGTTTCAATTTTTTATTCAGTTGTTGTGTTGCTGCCGTCCAATATTCGTGTGTGGTTGTTTCTAGAATAAAAAAAGGAGGTACTCCTACTTATGTTACTCCCACTATGGCTAGCCTTGCGCTTGGGTCTTTGCCTCTTCTGGAAGTCGAACAATAATGGTGGTACTACAGTAGTACTTCTGGCAATCTGACACCCAATGAACTGCTGCACGTCCACCGCTTGTAAGCAAAAGTTTCTCGTGATGAGAGCCACTGCGCACACGTTGGCGAGGGAGAAGGCGTAGTAAGCAAGCTTCTCATCATTCTGCGAGTTGACGGGACACATCAAAGTTATTTAGTACGTACTGTCTCCAAAAAAGGGCTGACCATGTCATGGCTACCATCCTGTGCTCCGTCTTTGAGTACATGCACTATTCACATGCCATCGAGGAGAAAAAATATTGCATATAGGAGTAGGTGCCATCGAAGTGCACGACTCACTTACGCACTGCTTATCTGATTATCTCCATTTTCTTGCATGACACGTGCACCTTGATGCTAGATGTCTCGCGTGTTGGCAAAAGGATGAACAAAGCTCACGTAAAAAAAGGAGTGGAAGAACATAGATTCCTGACGACCGAGAAGGAGCAAGGAACCTCGCGGTGGAGCGTCTACAAGGAACCTTGCGCGTTTTCCCCTGTTTTTTGCCGCCTGCCCGCCTATAAACAAATAAAAGAACATGAACTCTTCGCTAACCACTAGAGACGATACATCAGGATGCTAAGTTGAAGATATTTTATTATTTTATATTGATAACCATGCAAGAAGCCGCGCATGTATAGAAACCCGCGTGGAATGCGAGAAACCAACTCCGGCCACACACGTCCGTTCAGGAGCAGGACGCCACCAAGCTCCTCCTTCCACCATTTTGTCCACACTTTCGGCGGCATCTGACGAGCAGGAAGAGCAATTCTCCGGCATAAAAGCCATCTGGGTGGCCCGCCGAGCCCGGCAGCTCGCTTATCCACCTACCTAGCCTAGCCCGTCGTAGGTAGTTGCCGCACTAAGCCAGCGCATGGTTCCGCAGCTGGCCTCTCCAATACAGGTCGAGGAAGAGTGCCGACTTGCTCCACGCCGGCTTGTTGGGGAGCACGGCGGCACGGGCATCGTCGCTGCCCTCGACGCTGCGGCGTCGTACAACGCCTCCAGAGTGTGCGACTGCGCCATCCACCGTCGACGCGCGCGTAGCTGCGACATGCAGGCAGAGAAAGAAGCCACCGCGGATGTCAACAAGGTGATGCGGCTACACGGATGCTTATCTGATTATCTCCATTTCCTTGCATGACACGTGCACCTTGATGCTAGATGTCCCGCGTATTGGCAAAAGGATGAACAAAGCTCATGTAAAAAAAGAGTGGAAGAACATAGATTCCCGACGACCGAGAAGGAGCAAGGAACCTCGTGGTGGAGCCTCTGCACTCATAGTATTTTATATTATTAAGTGATATAAAATCAACCAATAATCTCCACAGTAGACTAGAAGAGTACGAAACACGGCAGCCCAATGTAGTTACATCATACTGTACGTGGCCAACCCACGCTATCACAATATTTCTTGGCCTCCGTGCGACACCTAGATCTAGTAATTCACCAGCCCATACCGCTTCTCACTCCTCGTCTCTCTCAAATTGCGGTGGGCTGGCGTTTTTGCCGTCTATTAAGGTCGGTTAACTCATCACATGTTAGCGACATGCCAAGAGCGTTCTAAAAAAATTATTGTACTCTATTACCATGCCAAGAATAGGAAGCGCTTTGACCGACGGACCAAACGAGACAGGCAGGCCATGCCGTGAGTGGGTCCAGTTTCTCGTTTTGAACTTGTTTGGTGTAGTAGTAACACTTGGTTTTGACTATTGGTAAGATTTTATATACTCCCTCCATCTAGTGAAGAAGTCATCTTAGATTGTGCACCGTGACCAAGGAAGAGGGGAAAACGAGAGAAATTAATATTTATTTGCTAATTAATAGCATTGCATGCAATGAACTAACCATTGCATGTCGTGTTTGGTAGTCTAAGTCATTGAAAACATGGACGCCCCACATCTCTTATTGGTGGATATATCAAGAAACAAGAAACGAGGTGGGAGTTAATGCACCTCGCCTAAGTATTTTGGGATTATTTGGTTTTCGTAAGGTGACTTATACACCTAGACGGAGGGAGTTGGGCCTAATGTATTCTTCGAGGATGCCTTTACTATTGATAAGATTTTATATAATTTGAAAATTATATCATTCGAAGATCCTTTCACGTTCCGTTTTCAAAAAGTAAAAAGATCCTTTCACGTACGAATTTGACTGTATGCTTTGAGCAACTTGCATGTCCTATATTGCTCTTGTTTGGATACTCTAACTTAGCTAGAGGTTAGACTAACTCATGACTAACCCTGAACTAACTGTAGCCAAAGAGGTGTTTTGGTGACAGGGTTAGATTGACAATAAATGCACTTGATGAAGAGAGAAAAGTGATTGTTCAGTGGGCCCAAGGAGGTACTTACTGTGGGAAAGGTGAAGTGATGGTTGCTTCACCCGAGCAACTTATTACTCTGGGAATATGTGAGTACCAGCGGATTCAAGGAACAAAGAAATGATGGTTGCTTCGTCCGAGCAACTTACTGTGGCGAAGGTGGGGCTCTATGATTTGACTGCTCACTAGTCATTACTAATGCGGCACAACGACCAGGGTGAATCTTTCCCTGCAGTTGTGCACTCAATATTGTTGCACGGCAGGTGGAGCCGGATGAAGGATGTCCCACATGTCGGCGAAACGAAGTTGAATTGTTTTTGTCATTGCTATCAATCCTTCAGGATTTGTTTATATGTATGCGCAATTTTAATGAAATTGTACTGTAATGATATGAAGGTTTCAACTTTGGTTCCCGCAGGAAAAAAAGGTTTCAACTTAGGATTCATGTGTCCTCTTGCCTCAAGATTATCTCGTTACAACATTCCATCAAATATAAATGAAACTACCATGGCTGCTAATGCATCTCAATGGTTCGCAGATCAGCGCCAATATTCACATCACAATTGAAGACAAAGTTGTGAGAAGGTGTATAAATAAAGAAAAATATATAATTGATCGATGTTGTTTGTAGGCATGGGTCCATTTCCTGAGCACAATGTTCATTGCTTGGCAGCTAGTTTCACCCAGTGTTGTAGCCAAAAAAGGGGGTGTACGAAGGACTCCACAATCCGATCATTTTGTGCAGCTCCACTAAATCGAGCTGACCATCCATGTTTACAAAGATATCCAGTCAGTGTGATTACAATAATAGTGGAACTAGATGATGAAACATAACACACATAAATAGAAGCCGATAACCTCTGTAATCTCTCTTTAGGACTAACTACTTGTTGAAGAAGATTAGGTAGAAGTTGGATGGGGAGGATAGCAAAACCAATCTCCCTTTCTGCATTGCCACGGAAATGTAAAAACGTTGCCCGTGTGACATTTTGAACTGCACAAAACACTCTTAAGAAAAAAGTGATTTGTGCAGTTCACCAAAAGGTCGCAATAGCAACGAGGTAAAATGGCTAGCCCGGTTTGCAAAAAAGAGGTAGAAAGGAAACAATTACTGGCGAATAACACAAGTTGAAGACACATATGCCGACAAAAAAGAAGCATATTCACTGGTGCGCGCCAGTCCTAAACAAAATTTTTTTAACCCCTTTCCGCAACGGCCTTTGGAACCGTCGCCAAGTGAGTGTGTGCGATAGGGGGTCCTTCCCACACGACCCATAAACCGTCGGGGTTATGGAACAGTGATCGAGAGGCCTTCCAAAATGTAATCATGTGTGATGCAGCACACACTAAATTCTTTCGCACGTGTGGTATCAGAGATTAAGCATTTCTAATGACGCAGTGAAGCCATACGGTCTGTCGTAACGAACCGTTTGGGAAAAAGTATGTAAGGCACATGGGGGCAACATATGAACTGTGTGTGATTTGTGCCCTATCGCACACGAGTTTTGTGCGTAACCCGTCTGCCATGGTAGACTCCATCGCACACGTTTTCCAACAATTACCGTCTACGATAATGTTCTATCACAAATGGTTCATGAGCCCCTTCGCACACATACAAGTGCTGCAGACCGTTTGTGATTTGTTAGGTATCACCGACGGTTGCCACAAGAGTGACGTGTGCTTTTCGTTTGGGATCCCACATGTTTCCTGAAAAAATACGACTGGGATTGTATTTTGCATTGGGCACTGTTTACTCCCAGTTCTTGTGTGCGATAACGTGATATCACAAACAGTTCCGGAGAACCTACGCACATGTAGTAGCACTTCGAATCATTTGCGATCTGCTGTGTATCACCGACGGTTCCGATATGATTGATGTATGCTTTCCGATGTGGATCGCACACACTCATTTAGTTGAACCGTGTGCAGAGAAATTGCCGGGTTAAAACAAAAATAGCCCATTTTGAATCGGCACGCAAAAAGCAAATTTGCCACAATATTCAATTGAACAAATAAACAAAAATATCCCATTTTGAATCGGCACGCAAAAAGCAAATTCGCCACAATATTCAATTGAACAAATAGTGTCCACAGGAATAACAGTCATCAGATTTCGCAACAATTGCGATTGAACATATGGTAGCTAAATTCCAATGATTTGTCCACACATGTATGCATTACATAATTAATCATAGTGTACGAAATGCGAAGACTTCATCAGATGGAAAACAATGGATCCATGCGTTATATGTTTAGCGGCTAACTCTTACTCAATGTTTCAGGAGAACGATGCTGAAATCTTCATTATCACCAGTGGGATTGATGTAGTGATCCAGGAAGAAGTCGCTGATAAATCTTCGAACCATCAGCAATTCACCAGGCGGGAGTGGTTCAGGGGTCCTCGGTTTTAAGATGAGCTGCAGTATTTTTAAGATCAGAATGTGCCATATGAGTGGAGTAGAAGATAGTAATTAAGATAGACTTACTGGTACTAATTCGCGAGGATCGTCACAACTATCATCAGATTTGCGGATGGAGATCATGTGTCTGCAAACATAGTGTCCACAAAGGTTGGTCCCTGCTTCTTGCTGAGGACACTGAAATTTTTCGTACAAAATTAGTCATGTATTTGTCCTGTTAGGAACGACCTAACTGGTGTTAGATGTATTATTTTTTTCTTTGGGAAAAATAGAATGAGGTTTATTTAGAAGCTTGAACATTTGAATAGCGTAAGGAAAGGTATTTGCAGACTGTTGGATAAATTTTTCGAAAATAATGGATTTCGGTGTGTAACCGGAGAAACGATCTCGTGCTGCAGAGGTAGTTTCCTCTTGAACAGGTTCTCTGTTTTAGTTTCCCACAATGCGAGCACATTGCAAATGATGATGAATTTTGACAACATCAATTATTGAACCATATATGAATGCAAATTAATTTCAATATCATAGAATTCAATACTATCCAAGAATTGCTGAAGATGTGTCAGATCCTGAGGTTTTGTTGACTCTCCGAGAGAATCGATGTAGTAAATTGTGTTCTTGTTTGGAACAATGAATACCAATATCTAGTGATTGCTACATATTAAGAAAGCAATGAACTTACAAATGATGTCGAAATCTGAAAGACAATCAGTGTATGTGTGGTTGTTTACTTGACTTACCCTTCATGATATGGCCAGAGAAATGATTCTGCATGGGACGTGTTTTCGAAGATACAGACAACCGTGTTAACGACCCAGTCCCGTCAGTCCTTTTCATGTAATGTTGTGCCATTTGCTAATGCAGGATATATGAAATACACACTCTCACTTTGTCTTCTCTGCGCGTTCAATCCCCTGAGAGGAATAAAATGCAGTTAGCTATTTGTCATTTACAGCCTTGTATGGAGAAGTTGATTAGAGTTTGTTAAGTACTTACAAAATCACGCATCTAACAAGAGTGGCATCGAGCACGTTGAAGTTGAAGAAGAGATGTAAGTCCTCAAAACTCACTATGATGGAACCAACATCGTGTCGGAAATGATCTCTCTTGTAGTGGACTAGCAAATGGTGATAAACTTCTGACATTTGATCCATGCAATATTCGTGTAACTCGCGGCAAATGGAGCTGCACTCATCAAAGTATTCGCCAACAAGAAATAGCTGGCCATGGACGTAATTGCGTGCTTCAAGTATGTCTGCTTTTCTTTTAGGAAGCAACAATTCTACTTGTTCATCATCCATGGCGTCATAAATAATATTACTCCCCGATTCGAACGAGCTACTGTTAATTTGGTTCTGGGCGATGAGTGCTTTAAGTAAGAGGCAATCGTTCTCTTTCCTCTTCACTTTCCTGCTGCGCTTCCTCGTGGTCGTGGGTGTAGCATTTTTGGCCACTTCCTTCTTGGTACTTGAAGCATTTCTGGCAGAATGTCTGGTTGCCTGCACGGTAGACTGCCGAGCAGACGGTGAAGCTTGGACGGACTTCTTAGCAGACTATTTATCTATGTCGGACCGCTGTGCTGGCAGTGCTACAGTGATGGACTGCTGGGCTGTAGGAGGTCGTGCCAACGCATTGGTTTGCTGAGCAGGAAGTGCTGACGCATTGGTATACTGATCACGCGCCTGCGGACCGACCGACTGATGAGCAGTCGGTTCTAAACCTACAGACTGCTTAGCAGGCGGTTCTGAAGCATCAGACTGCTTAGCAGTCTGTTCCACCAGGTTGGTCTGCTAAGTATGTGCTGCAGCTAGGTCTCCTTCAGCAGCCGGCATCTGAACCGGTGGTGCGTTATCAGCAGTTATAGGCCTTGCCATGGGCTGCTTTGGGGCGGAGGATGACATGGCTTGTACGCCACAAAGTTGGTCCGACTGATCACAGGTTGATGCATTAGCCCGCGAGAGCTGCTCTGGCAAGGAGAGCATCACCGGTTGAGGGGCGACAGTGGTTTCTCTTGGCGGGGCTTCAGGAATATCATCGATGAACTCTATTTCCTTTCGTGGCCATTGGATGTGATGTAACAGTGTTTCTCCCCATTACAGAGCTCCCTAGCCCTCCCATCTTTGCGTCGGTGGCCACTCCGGCCCCGGCGGCCACAAGCCCTACCAGTCGCCGCTCCGGCGCTGGTAGCCACCCCCTCCTTTGTGATGGCTCCTTTTTCCCTTGACTTTGATCGTGGGAAGAAGTTTCAAGCGGATATGAAGGCCAAGTTTGGGCACCCGGTGGTCTTCTCCCCGGGCTTTCGTCAAAAGGAATTCACCTTGGTGGTTTCATTTTGTCAAGCCTCCTTTAGGCTCAATGTGCACACGGTTAGTGTATCTCTCCTTGCCATATTTGGGGGCTATGCCCAAGGTTTTCGTGTTCGTTTCTTGAAAGATAGATCTTTCAAGTTCTCGGTGGCCTCAAAAGCTGTGGGTTTTGAGATCTACAATGCTGGTAATATTGTTGAGAAGGATTTTGATGTGGGTTTCAACCTTTGGAATTTTGGGGGCCCGAATTGGCAACGAGAAGAAGCTCTATATTATGCTGAACTTGATAAAGAATGGACTCTAGTGGGTAGATCCGGCAAAGCCATTGTCCCTCACTCCGGCGATCACCGGAGTTATTCTGCGGTGGTCCGGGACGGCTGATCAGTTTTCGAATGATTATCGGGACCCATTCAAGATGGCTCTAATCAAGGTATTAACTACACTTCATTGCACGTCAATCCTGGTCATAACAGGCCCCAAATGGAGCGTCAGGTCATGCAACGTTGTTTTGCACGTAACCATGTGGTTTGCCATGCATGCGGGGCCAACGGTCACATGGCTCGTTTTTGCACCACCCCGAACCTTCCTGGGCTTTGGCCGTTTATCCACTTTGTCTCTTTCCCGAGCCCACCAGCAGAGGCTTGGGCCGAAGGGGTTGTGGAGTCTTGGTTTCGCTGTATTGGGCCGGCGCCACAGACTCGGCAGGTGCCTTCATTTAAGGAGTTTGTCAAGGATTTTTTCCCAAACTTTCAGCCGAGACCGTCGCTTGCCTCCTCGCCTTCCACTTCACTTTCCTTCTCTGCCACCAAATCTGCTTCTGCCTCGACAAGCTCGCCTCCGCTACCATTGCTGTCAGACAGAGCTTTGGTCACCACCTCACCGGAGCCTTTGTCTATGGCCAACTTTCCCATAGACCCCCAACCTTTCGTTCCTCATGGCTTTCAGATTTAGGTGATTGCTGGCCGCAATGGGGTTTCTCGCGCGATTGTTCCTCACCGTCCGAGACGGCACGAAGACTGGGCGATTGCCACTATCCACCCGCATCCAGACGAGGTATTTTTCCCAAATGTGCGTGAGGTTCTGGAAGAGTTTCTTGAGGGAGAGGAACAAGTAGGTTTTAGAGAAATCCAGCCCTGTCCTTTTGGAGAGGCCTATGTCAGGTTCATGCATGTCAGAGACAGAGATAGGCTTATTCAGCAAGGTCCGCATGCGTTTGGTGATGTCTTTATTTCATTTACTAAGCACAATCAAGGAAGGAATTGGCGTAGGGTACATTTCAACAGAACTTGTTGGTTGTTGTTTGTGGGAGTTCCATTTGATTTCTGTAATACTGAAGATATTTCTTCTGCGATTTCTAAGTGGGGCAAGATCATCAGTTGGGAGAAACAAGATGCTTTGAAGGGTAAGATTTTGGTCAAGGCTAGAGTTACTGAACTTGGTGATATCCCTAAGAGTATAAGATGGTCTGAAGGGGAACTATTTGAGGAGGAGTCTTGGACCTGCTCTGTTGAGGTTCTCCTTGAGGAAATGATGGGGGGTGGACCTGCAGATGAGGATCCTTTTCCACCTAAGGGGGTGGACCCTCACCCTGTGCCACAACATACAAATGACTTTCCAGGCTTTCCACCACTGCCTATCCCTAACAATCAAGCTCGTAATGAAGATTGGGATGATTGGGAAGAGCAGGATGAGCAACAGGATCATTGGGCTTTCCCACAGCCAGCACCTGTCCCTCCTCAACAGCATCAAGTTGAAATTCCTGCCTTGGCTGCAGAAGGAGCTCCTAACAGCAGCATTACTACCATAGTTTCACTGTCTGATGGCCTGCTTTCTCTGACTCACTCTGCTAGTGAGGAGGTCAACCAAAGAGCTCAGGCTCCCCCCATTGGTCAAGGGCTCCTGAACATTGCATTAGCTTATGATGCAGTTGAAGAAGATGAGAATTTACAGAATATTCAGCACAATGTTGCAGAACCACAGAATGACAACTTGGTGCCTGCTGAACAGATTCTGCATGTGGCTCCTGTAGAACAGCAACACCTGCAGTCAGAGGGTGTTGTGATGCCAGTTCCCACTCCAGGAACCTCCTCCGTCAGAGATCTTGAAGCTCCTAGTTCCTCTTTGGCCATTATTCAACAAGACAAACAGACTGAGACTTTGAAGGAAGTACCTGCTACTGGAAATTGTACTGTGCCCCTAGAAGTTGCTGCTAACGCAACTGTGGCAGACTCTTTTCCTTCACATAAACCAGATATTAAGGGCAAGGCAGATGTTCCAGTACCCCACTGTGGTTCCCCATCTGCAGCAAACCCTAAAGGTAACTATGGGTCCATCTCATTACCAGGTTCTCCTTCCTTGCTTACCTTGCATACATTGGCCCAAGATCATG
The DNA here is from genome assembly GCA_032464435.1 of Aegilops umbellulata. Lineage (NCBI taxonomy): Eukaryota > Viridiplantae > Streptophyta > Magnoliopsida > Poales > Poaceae > Aegilops > Aegilops umbellulata. Next base: position 67,590,358 of record CP136060.1, on the reverse strand, counting down.
CTTTACAAATCATTGATGGTTCTCATTTGATATCTGAAGAAGGACTGGATTTATGGATTCAACACTTTGCACCAGCAACACAAGGAGCTACTCCAACTTTCAAAATTGAAATACCAGTAAGTTGGTTTAACTTCATAATTCACTTACTGTTGACACCTGACAAGTTTGGATGGACCATGCATTTGCTAAAGTCTGATGTCTGGAAATTATTGACTGCTAATTGTGCTGATGAGGACACTTTGCTTTTCACATTCCTGATGAATGTGCAACTTCTCAGGCACCTGCATGTAAGGATTTCATCCTAGGGCTAGGCAAAGAAAATGAGGGTATTAGCCCTGCTGCACATTCTTCCACTGGGGCTAGCAGTCCTCTTCAGCAGGTGTGACCAAGTAATGCCCTGCCCCTTGGAGAGGCCATATCAAGGAAAAGGAGGGAGAAGGAACCTATGGTAGAAACTGAGGTAAGAAGAAGTGATAGGATTAAAAAGGATAACAATGGATATAGGAGGATGTCCTGTGTCACTCAGTCTTGTTTACCATGTAATGATATACCTCCAATTATTCACAATTCAATGGTTAAAAACCTGTCTAAATCTTTCTGCAAGGTTGCTGAGGAAGAGATTCAGGAGAAGTTGACCAAGAAGCCCAAGAAGAAGGGGCAGGATGATGTGGCTAAGGTGTCCAAGGCCACAGCAGAAGCAGCAAATTCCAGGCCTTTGTGATGATGTGCCTGCAACATCAGTTTATGATAGGTAGCAGAAGGAACTGCTACTCTCTTTTGGGAACTACTTGTCCTATGTATGCAGTCAAATGTAATGCTTGCAACTGCTGCACTATGCTTGTTTGCCCTGGTAGGCACCTTTTGTATGCTCCATGTACTCTGCTGCTGTGTCAGCTCTGGTATTTCCTTGTGGTTAAGACTACTATTCTCTCTGATGCTATGGAAGCCTCTGGCCATCATATGTGGCTGCACTGGTTCACCTGCTCTTCTGCTTATGTCTCCTGCTGGAATGTGTTATCTTGCTTTCAGTGTTCTGTCCTTTTGGTGGATCCCAATACTTTTGTGGCCTGGAATAGTCATCAGGGGATGGACCTTGCTGACTACAATAACATAAAATTTGATTGTTAATGAATAAAAATAAAACATGGAATATCTTAAACTGGAATGTGAGGGGCATTAATTCCTCAGATAAGTGGCTGGCTATTAGGCAAAAAGTGGAAGAAAGTGCTGCTGGAATTGTTTGTCTTCAGGAAACTAAGAGAGAAATCTTTGACCTATCCTACATTCATAAAGTTTGTCCTCCTAGGTTCAATAAATTTGAGTACTTACCTTCCATTGGGGCATCAGGTGGAATTCTCACTGTTTGGAATGGGGCTCTATTCTCTGGGGAGCTAATGTTTCAAAACGAATTCACATTATCTATTCAGTTCACATGCAGGACATCCTCCAAAAGTTGGGTCCTCACAAACATCTATGGTCCTTGCAATCATGAAGATAAAATTGAGTTCATTGATTGGTTTGGCAACATTCAAATGCCTAGTGATATAGATTGGATTATTATGGGGGATTTTAATTTCATCAGAACCCCTGAAGACAGAAACAAACCTGGAGGGGATGTTTAATGAGGCAATAAGTGAACTTGGACTGATTGAATTACCCCTTAAAGGCAGACAGTTTAGCTGGAGTAATATGCTGGACAGCCCACTGCTGGAGAAATTAGATTGGTTTTTTACCTCTGTAGCTTGGATGACCAGCTATCCTGATACCTTGGCTCTTCCCATGGCTAAACCAATTTCTGATCACCTACCTTGCATGATTAAAATTGGCACAAATATCCCAAAGTCTAGAGTGTCCAGGTTTGAGAACTACTGGCTCAATCACAGTTCTTTTAAACAGGTGGTTCAGAATGCTTGGGCTATTCCAGTAGGTCATTCAGACTGTGCTAAGAAGATTACTGCAAAATTCAAGAATGTCAGAAGAGCTCTAAAGCTGTGGGCCAAAAATCTTGCTTGCCATAAGAAGCAAATTGTAGACCTAAATGACTGTATATTTCTCTAGGATATGATTGAGGAATTCAGGGACCTTACTCTATTTGAAAATAATTGTAGGACCTTGCTCAAGGAGTATCTATTAACTGTGCTCAATGATCAAAATATTTATTGGAAATAGAGAGGGAAAATTAAAGGAGTCAAATTTGGAGATGAAAACACAAAATTCTTCCACACTAAAGCCTCCATTAATCATAGGCACAATAAGATTGCTATGTTACTGAACAAGGACCAAGTTGAAGTAACAGATCATGATGGAAAGGCTGCAATCCTCTGGGAGGCTTTTAAAAATAGGTTGGGACAATCTAATGGACACTCAATGCACTTTAACCTTAATGATCTTTATGAAAACACAGTGGATCCACAAATCTTCATTGATCCAGAACATCCTTTCTCCCAAGAGGAAGTTGAGGAAGTGGTGAACAACCTACCTACTGATAAGTCCCCAGGGCCAGATGGATTCAATAATGAGTTTATTAAGAGTTGTTGGGATATTATTAAAGCTGATGTCTTTGAACTTATATTAGCATTCCATGCTGGGAATGTTAATCTTGAAAGCATTAACTCCTCTTTCATCACTCTAGTGCCCAAAATAGAAGTGCTACTTTCTCCTAATGACTTCAGACCAATCTCTTTACTAAATGGAGTGATCAAAATCATTACAAAACTGTTGGCAAATAGACTACAAAGAGTTATTCTACAGTTGGTGCATATTAATCAATATGGCTTTCTCAAGGATATAGTGATCCAAGACTGTCTTGGTTGAGCATATGAATACATTCACTAGTGTCATAAATCTAAGGAAGAAATGTTAGTAATAAAACTGGATTTTGAGAAGGCATTTTATACAATTGAGCATGATGCAATCATTCATATTTTTAGAGCTAAAGGATTTGGAGAGAAGTGGATTTCCTGGGTGGAAGCTCTGTTCACAACTGCATCCTCCTCTGTATTACTAAATGGAGTTCCTGGGAAAAGAATTTATATAAAGAGGGGAGTAAGACAAGGAGACCCTTATTCTCCTTTAATCTTTGTGCTGGCTGCTGATTTGCTATAGTCCATTCTTAATAAAGCCATGAGATTAAACCTGATCACTGCTCCACTTCAAGTAAACTCATGCCCCCACTTCCCAGTTGTGCAATATGCAGATGACACCTTACTGGTTATGCAAGCTGATTCTAGGCAGTTATTCTGCTTAAAAGCACTCGTGAATACTTTTGCCACAACAACTGGAATAAAAGTTAATTATGGGAAGTCCATCATGGTACCCTTGAATATTGCTGAAGACAACGTAGAAATTTTTACAAACACCTTGCAGTGTGCTAGAGGACAATTCCCATTTACCTACCTTGGCATGCCCCTGGGAATATACAAACCAAGTGTGGAACAATGTCTCCCCCTAGTTAACAGGATTGCAAAAAGAGTGGCTGGTATCTGTATCTTCATGACCCAAGCTGGAAAATTACTGTTGGTCAAGTCAGTCATGACATCTTTATCAGTCTTCTTCATGTGTTGTTTGGACATTCCTGTTACTATAAAAAAGCAGATCATTAAGTACTTGAGGCACTGTCTTTGGAGAGGGCCTGATATGGAGGACAAAAGGCCTGCCTTGGTGGGATGGACTACAGTGTGCAGACCAAAAGACCAGGGAGGCTTAGGGGTTCTAGACATCTTTACTCATAATAAAACCCTGCTCATGAAAAATCTTCACAAATTTTTCAACAGACATGATATTCCCTGGGTCAACTTGATTTGGGAAACATACTATAGTGATGGAAAGCTACCAGGGGACAACATGATTGGATCATTTTGGTGGAAGTCTAACTTAGCCCTCATTGATCAGTACAAGGCTATTGCAAGATGTAATGTGGGTGATGGTGTTAGTGCTTTCTTTTGGGATGATCTATGGAGCCAAGCTATACTGAAACATCAATTTCCTCACTAGTTCTCGTTTGTTAGAAACCCACAACTGAATATTCAAGAAGTATTGCAGACTGAATACCTGCAGGATTTATTCTTCCTCCCCTTAACAACTGAGGCCTATGAGGAATTCTTACAAATGGAAGACATTTGTATAGCCATGAGACAATTTGAGCATTTAGACTCTTTGGACACATGGAGCTACATTTGGGGGACTGAACACTATTCCTCCATCAAAGCATATAAAGTCTTAATTGGTCACAAACAGACTCCCCCACACTTCAACTGGATCTGGCAGAGTTCATGCCAACCAAAGCATAAAGTCTTCTTCTGGCAACTTCTTCATCATCGAGTCAACACCAGAAACTTACTTAGAAGGAAGAATTTTGTGTTGGAGGAGTACAATTGTGCTGTGGGAGGCTGTCAACAAGAAGAAACACTGCACCACCTCTTTTGGGGTTGTCCAATTGTTCAACAATGCTGGGACTTCATTTGCCCAACAAGAAGCATTCCAAGACCTCAAAGAAAAGCTAAGGTACCCATTCTACATGGAGATAATCATTCTAGGAGCATGGGCCATTTGGATCACCAGAAACAATAAGATCTTTGAAAATATTGCACCATCATTCCAAGGGTGGAAGTTCATATTTCTGGAGGAATTGAAGCTTCTCAAATATAGAATGAGGAAGAAGTATGAGAGGCAATTTGCAGATTGCCTTGACAACTTGTTGTAATTCCTTGTTCTTAGGATAGTTGGTAGTCTAGTTTTTTTCATTTTCCTTTCTTTTCTTTCTTTTTTTGTTTTCCTAGGTTTTAGTTTCTCTAGTCCTCTTCTTTCTTAGGCTTACCTCAAGCCTTTCATACTACTTTGTTTCTCTGCGTTTTAATTTAATAAAAATTGCAGTGGGGTTTTACCCTACTGTTTATAGTAAAAAAACAGTGTTTCTCCCAAGGTCCTTTGCTCATCGAAGTCTCCTAGGAAACTCTCTAGGACAAATTCATTGAATCCAGGCTTTACTTTAGTAACGTAGCACTTCACACAGCCCGGCTACAATGGCACATTGTCCAAGAAGAGGCCATCTTCCAAGAAGGGTGGGCAAACCCAGGCTGTTTCACATTTTAATGTACCTTCATAATGTGTAAGCACGCCCTTCAGTCCGTCTTTCATTCCAGATAGATCAGATATAGCATCATCACGAGCAGCTACAGTCTCAGTGTCGCTGGTGTCAGCTGATGCACAACTACTCTTGTGAGTGTTGTCGCGCAATAAGTAGCATCATCCATGCCCGCCTCCCCTCCCATCTGCTGGCTATCTGTCAGTGTTAGAGTCTTCTGCATCATCATCATTGACTCCTCAACACCCTTTCAAACAGCTGGATAAATCTCCTTCTTTAACTTTTCAAACAATGCATTCTGCTTCATTTGACTCTGTCGGATCACGGGTTCCGGCAGACCCTTAAGGTTCGAACTCTGGGGTGCGCGCGGAGATCGAGCCCTCTACCTCTCCGTCTCGCTAGGATCTAAACTACTACAAGAACAACACATGAGACACGGGGTTTATACTGGTTCGGGCCACCATTGTGGTGTAATACCCTACTCCAGTGTGGTGTGGTGGATTGCCTCTAGGGCTGATGAGGAACAACAGTACAAGGGAGAACGACCTCGCGAGGGTCTGTTCTTGGCTAGGGGATGAACTGCTAGGGGAGTTCGATTGCCCTTCTCTCTCTCTCTCTCTCTCTCTCTCTACACTTGCTCTAGTTCCTGAATCAGATTGGATTCTGGATGCCTCTACCCTGGGGGTGGCTAGTCCTATTTATAGGCAAAGGCCCTGGGCCTCTTCCCAAATATTGAGCGGGAAGGGCGCCAACAATTGGCCGATTTGAAGGGGAACACCGGGTACACTTATCCTGACTAAAGTTGGTCTTCCCCTGCCAAAGGTTCTGGTGATGACGCCGGCTTGGGCTCCACAGTGACTTCCTCCTTGTCGTGGAGTTGGTCTTGGTCTCGTTGCACCGAAATGGGTGCCTTTGCTTGATCCTCTCGCCTGCGCTTTCCCCCTTTGCACTAAAGAGGAAAGGGACGACACTGCACGGGCTGGCGCCCGCCTGGCACCTCTGGTCGTCATGGCTTGCGTCATGGGCACCTCGTGAGGTACCCCGCCTTGATTTCTCCGCCTCCTCGCGAGCCAGCCTAAGGAGGCCGTGCTGGAGGAAGCTCCGCGTCGTCCGCCTCGCGAGGCTTGGCCCCTCGCGAGGGTCTTGAGCCTTGTGTTGATGAAGATGGGCCACGTTGGGCCCCCACTCGAGCCACGCCGCAGGCCGCAGGCAGGCAAGTCTGGGGACCCCCGTTCCCAGAACGCCGACAGACTCCTCGCTTTTTTCATGTTGAGCCTCTCTTCATTGCTGAGTGTGAAAGCCCTCTTGTGCGGGACATTAACACCTATACCCCTTGCACGGCCAGGGGGCTCTTTTGTGTCCAGAGCAATGGACAGAATGTCACATGGCCCTGAGTTCCTGTAGAACCTTCCAGGGATCTTGGAAGCCTCTACCATCACTTCATATAGTTTGGCATCACGTGCATTTTCAAAGTAATAAGTTCCATCATCACGCCTCTTTGCATGTGCCCGCAAGTAGTCTCTGGCGCGTTTACCCTTGATTTCACTAAAGGCCGGATTCCCACCCGCCGCTACTGCTTCTTTGTCCTCATGTTCCCATATTAGTTTCATGCCATAGTATCCTGCCACACCCAAATGGTGGGGGTGCATGTTCTTCTTCTGAAGTTCCGATTGCTTGAAACTCTTTGCAGCAAACTCTGGAGTTGCCCTGACCCTTACTAATTTTGCCCCGTCTGCCTTTGTAATTTGGGGGTAGGCGGGGATTGGGTCCTTTCCTTCACTCAAGTACTTCACCTACAACACGTGCTTCCAGTTTCTCCAAGCATCCCTAGCCTTATTTAGTGCAGCGTCTTCCACCTGCATTCTCCACTGCTCTGGAACGTTGAAGTGATCCATGATCTCCCGGACTATCCTTCGTCGTGTTTCTGTGTCAGCTTTTTGAAACCCCGGCAGATTAATGTTGAGCCTTGCCCTGCCAACAAATCCACACACACTCCTGAACCTCATGCGTGCTTTATCTGGTTGAGTTGGAGCCCAGGACTTTAAATCAATCTCGGTTACTTCATATACACCTTTAGGCTGGTGTGTGGGCTTCCTTGGAGCGTTCTTCCGTGTCCTGACCGGAAGGGTAATTGCTGCAGCTCTATCCCATTCAAGACTACTTGATCCCTCACAATCTGCTGAAGACCTAGGGTTGTCCGAATCAGATAAAGATACATGGCCTGAATGAGTGTTGTCGCTGCTACTCGGCATCTACAGAGAACACATGCGAAACTCAGGAAAGGAGGATAAGCATAAAACTCACAACTTGGTATCAAGCTTTCTAAACATGCCATGCAATAATTTAGAAAATGTACGACTAATTTGTTAAGTTTGTGTGACTCGGGCGCCCGCGCTCTGTAAATAAGCAGTAACTTATTGGAACAAATACAACTTATATCTAGTAAGGAAGGTAGATAATGAACATATATACGCTCTCCGTTATTTTCTAGCCAATTTGGGAACATACAGAATGAAATTGGAAGATGGATTGCGAGGAAATATGCCTCACCGCGATGGAGAGCAGTAACTAACAGGCTTCTTAATGCAAACCCGGCCGGACCACAGGAGAGGCGAGGGTTACTGCATCGATATGCTCGAGGGTGGCTTGCGAGAAAACGAAGATGGCGAGGCGCGAGCAGCCGCATGTTGGGAACGGCAGTGGAGGTAGGCTTGACGCCGAAGAGCGGGCACACGGTCGGGGTGAGCACGGCGGCGTCGGAGAGGGTTCTGCTTCTGATCTGGGCGAGGGGGGAGCTGGCGAAGGAGATTGGGTGGACTAGTTGAGTGAAACGCAGGCGAGCGGTGGGGGCGGGTGTTGGCGGCTTAGGTGAAAAGGGTGAAAAATATCCCCGGTCGCCGCGCGCACGGAAAGGCCTATGCAAACGGTTGCCTCTAAGCGCTCGTGTGCACAAATAGAATAATTTCGTTTGAAATGAAGACTTTCGTGTGTGCACGGCCAGGTAGGCACACGGCTATCATGTGTGAACCATGTGCTGTTTGAAAACATTTTTTTGGAGGGGCTATTTGAAAACATGTACATGTGTTGTCGAAAGGGATGAGGATCGTTGTTCTATCAAGGAGAATCCAACGGTGCAGACGTATGATCCGTAGGGTTTGGGTTCTGGCCAATCAGAACGCACGACTCAGATCGCACGCGTGGCATGCATCGGCCACGATTTAGTGGACACACGGCCTTCGTGAGTGAACCATGTGCTCTTTGAAAACATTTACATTACCTAACATCAGATTTTTGTTCGAATGGAAACATGAGTTCATCGTTTCGCCTCCAATTTTTTTCCACGGTAAGAAATCATGAGTATAATGGAGAGTGTCATATACTAGTATCATGAATATACAGTACATATGATACTACCTTTAATTAATTATGGCGCATAGTATAATACATAGATCGAGTATAGTATTATATATAGATCATATTTTTGCCATGCATGACACAAATTAGCATTGCATTTAACATGATACGGTATCTACTTACTATATGTTACTCTAACCCTCTTTATATATATTTAATTCTTTGCCACATCAGCATACTTGCTATTTCCGAGTGCATGACATCGTCGGCTATGATACCACCACTATGGCTAGCCTTATATAGTGGGGAGTATCATATACTATATATATAGTATCATGCATATGATACTAGTGTATGATACTACGTACGTACCTTCATAGTGCATATATAGTATCATAGAGTAGTACTAGCTCCCTCTGTAAACTAATATAAGAGCATTTAGATTACTAAATAGTGACCTAACGCTCTTATATTAGTTTACGAAGGGAGTATAAATCATAGATGACTGTACTTATGGCCATGCATGACACAAAGTAGTATAGCATTTAATATATATATATATATATATATATATATGTGTGTGTGTGTGTGTGTGTGTGTGTGTGTTACGGTATCTATGTATGTTACTGCTTCTTTGCCACATCATCATATTTTCTATTCCCGGGTGCATGATACCGGCTATGATACCCCCACTCTGGCCACCCTAATAAGGTTGGTCGTAATATAGGAGTATCAAGCGGTATGATGCATGCCAACTAGACTTTTTGGATGATGTGGCACACAGTTAAATGATGAAAGAGAGGGTGCGTGGTATCATATCATGATATCGTATCATATTAAATGTTGTACTACTTTGTGTAATGCATAGTATCATAAGTTAACATCTTAGGTTGCCTTACTAATCACATAAAGTAGTAGTACAACATTTAATATGACACAGTATCATGATATGATACCACATCCTATCTTGTGTGCCACATCACTCAGAAAGTCTAGTTGGCATGCATGATACCGTTTACGATAATACCATTACAACCAGCCTAAACCGGAAAGGGGGGAGTATGAAACTAGCTAGCCACAATGGAGAGTAGTATAATAGTAACATACACATATCCGTAGACTATATATGTTACTACCTTCATAGTGGGTAGTAACATAAGTGTAGTGTCATGCAAAGCTTCATTTCTTAGGTTGCAGACTCATATTGCATTGGGACATGTGATTCTACAGTAACTATCTAAGTTACTGAAACTATCTCTCTCCTCAGTAACTTATTGCCACATAAGCAAGTTTGCTGAGTTGGAATCGGTGTTACTTCTGAAGTTACTCCCACTGTGGCTAGTCTGATACTAGCTAGTCGTCTATGATATACTAGCTACCTCACAAAGAGCATGGTTAATAATACAGCCAAGGGCCGGCTATAAGAAGTTGCCATGTCATATACAGCCAACCTCTTAGCGGGTGTGTACAATAATAAGTTTTATATACGTACTAGTTTATCAATAGTTGGCCCACCTTACATCCTCACAGAGTGTCTTGGGTCCCCTGTTGCAGCTGGCTCTACTAACCAAGAGCCCGCTTCTCATCTCTTTCCTCAAACTAATAAGCACATATATATATTATTCTATTCCTTATAGTCAGACTACCCATAGTGGGAATAACATAGGTAGTAACATCACACATATCTGGATAAAAAAAGATGATGTGGCAAGCAATAAATGAAGAAATGGAGGAAAGTGTGGATATGTGTGATGTTACTACCTATGTTACTACCTATATTACTCCCACTGTTGGTATAGTCTTACTCCCACAATGGGAGTAACATAGGTTGTAACATCACACACATATCTAGATAAAGTACATGATTTGGCAAGCAATAAATGAAGAAAGAGAGGAAAGTAGTAACATAGATAGTTACTAGTAGTATGAGTAACATCACATGTACATATCAAGGCAAGATGTGTCTATAGCCTAATAAATGAAGTGTTGCATGTTACCACACATATATGCTACTCCCCACTATAGAGGTAGTAACATAGACTAGCTAGGCATGTTACTAGTCTATGTTACTACCCATTGTGGCTAGTATGAGTAACATCACACATCTCAAGACAAGATCAGTCTATAGCCTAATAAATGAAGTGTTGCATGTTACTACACATATGTTACTCCCCACTATAGAGGTAGTAACATAGAGTAGTAACATTCTATGTTACTACCCATTGTGGCTAATCTTATGTCACTCTATTGTGTACTTACTTGCTCTAATAGTGCATAGTATCATAGAGTAGCTAGTGTCATATGTAGTACTTTATTTATATTGTCATGCATGACACATAGTAGCATAACATTTATTATGATACGGTTTCATGATATGATACTTAACCCTCTCTTTCTTTATTTAATTAATTCTATGACAAATCATCAAAATTGCCTAGTTGGCATGAATGATACTAGCAATGATACCCCTTACTATCAGCCAAGCAAACATGTACAGATCACTTGTGCATCACTTTGTGAGTTTTCATTCGTTTGTTCGAGAAGCGGGGAGAAGTTTCAAACATTTCGGCCGCGAGGTGCGGCCACTGGCGTCGGCCTAGTTTGTATTTTAATTACAAAAAATTCAGATGGATTCCGGACATCATCAAAATCGATGTGTGCCTGTGGCGTGCTCTCACGACCTTGTGGAAAAATTTTGGTAAAGTTTGGCAAAAGTTTTGATGACCGCTCCTTCCAAACTAGAGCATCTCACATGAAGGATCATTGTTTTCCAAAAGGAGATGTGTCAATCCAAACTCCTATGGCCGGTGACTTCATCGTTTGGCCTCATAAAAATTTCCACGGTACGCAATCACCATTTTACCACGGGTTTGATTTTCTGGCGCATTTCAGGTATCGTTAGCTATATTTAAGATATTTTTTGAGATTCGCTAACCAAATTGCATATTTTTCTTCACACGTACGGTAGTGAGATCGATTGAGTGTGCTACCTTTATGATACTGTATAATAATAATAATAATAATAATAATAATAATAATAATAATAATAATAATAATAATAATAATAATAATAATAATAATAATAATAATAATAATAATAATAATAATAATAATAATAATAACAAAAAACAGTCAATATTCATTGCCTGAGCTGACAGCATATCAAGGTCAACATATTAACGGTTCTTACATCAACAGAAAACCGGGCATAACTCACAAATTCAGTACACGCGACAGTTCTAAATTGAACGAATTAAGTTGCAGGGTAGGCATAAAAACTAGTCTTACGGCTTAATTCCCATGTACATGGGGGAACTGGGATCATTAAGTTGACCCCGAATGAACTTGGGGTTTTTGATGATTTTACGCTGCTCTGTTGCACGGGTGTGTGATTCCTTGGTTGGCAACTCATCAAATTCATCGTACTCGTCCTCATCGGCAACATCGTCGACATCCAGTACCCTTCTCTTCCCATGCATCGCTAAATTGCCGTTCTTATGCAGGGGGTCTTCCACAAAGAAAATCTGGGTAGCATCGCTGGCAAGAATGAATGGGTCCGCGTGATATGCCATTGTTGTCCTGTTAACACAGGTCTTCCTGTACTCATGAATCCTTACCTGACCAAGAGGGATCCATGCACACCTGAATAATGCCACCTTAACTTTCACATAGTCAAGCTCCCAAATCTCTTTGATGGTTCCATAGTATACCCTTTTATCAGCTTCATTTAGAGTCATGCATTCTATTCGAAAAGAGTTGTTCTGATACGAGGTCTTCTTATCACGTTCCTCAGTGTAGAACGTGTATCCATTTATGTCACATGCTTGGTATTTCAGCATCGTAGGTGATGGCTTTTGTGCCAACCATGTAGCAATGTCATCGATGGATCCTTGTGCCAAACGATTCTTCAGCCATTCGGCGTACTTCTTAGTGTGCTCGTTCATCTCCACATATGATGAAGGCACCATTGGTAAGAATCTTTGGCGTATCTCCGCCAAGTGTTCTTCGGCATAAGCGATGAGAACTGGGTTGTTAAGCAGTACTGTCAAATGGGCTTTCTCTTCCAATTCTCCGGGTGCAGCCATTTGCGTGCCAGCAAGGACTGGCTTACCTTTTATCCTTCCCTCATGGAGAGAGAGGGGCAAACCTATAGGTCTTTGTTTCATGTATTCGGTGCAAAACTCAACCACCTCCTCCGCGGTATAACCTTGTAGGATGCTTGCCTCTGGATGGTTTCGGTTCCGACAAAAGTGCTTCAGGATTCCCATGAACCACTCGAAGGGATACATGTTGCGAACAAATACAGGACCACAATACTTTATCTCATCGACAAGGTGCACAGTGAGATGGACCATGATATCAAAGAATGACGGTGGGAATAACATCTTTAGGTTGGGCAATATTCTTGCAATGTCATCTTGCATATGATCCAACTCTTCGGGATCTACAACTTTCTGCTATAGTTGGTTGAAGAAATCACAGAGGTCAATGAGTGTGTTTCTTATATCTTTGTCCATCATATTCCTGATGGCCACCGGGAGGATTTGTGTCAACATTACATGGCAATCATGTGACTTCATGTGTCCCAACTTCATTTTACCTGAGCTCACATCCATGAGACTTCTGATGTTTGCGCAGTAGGAAGAGGGTGTCTTAACTCACAACAAATAGGTGAAGAACTGTGTTGCTTATTTTGTACTGAAATTGTAACTCTAGCGAGCTTTGATGAATTTGTCATCATCTTCTGCTTCACTCTTGAGTTGGTTGATCAGCAAGCATATCGAGCCGTGAACCGTCACCATCCTTTCTTTTACCTTCAATCTTGAGCAGAGTACCAAGGATGCTTTCACATATGTTCTTCTCTATGTGCATGACATCGATGCAGTGACGTGCACGTAGAATCTCCCAATAAGGTAATTTCCAGAACACCGATTTCTTCTTAAACACTTGATCCTCGAGTGTTACTTTCACCGTCAAAGGGTGGTTCTTGCCAAGCACAACATTAATTTTTATAGCCATGTTGTGGACCACCTCCCCTTCATAGGGTCTTGGGGCTACAGTTGCCTCTGCCGTACCAACAAATTCAGCTTTCATATTTCGGTATGGGTGATTTTTCCGTAAGAACCTACGATGACGCAAATACACTGTTTTGTGCGAGTTGGGAAGTCTTCTGCTAGCTGTCCTATCCATGCATGTGACACACCCTACTTCTCCCCTTGTTTTCTGCCCCAATGTGTTGCCTAATGCCGACATATCTTGAATGGTGTGCACCAGCATCGCATGTAGATCGAAAGTCTCCTTTTTGTAAGCATCATAACATTTTACAGCAGGCGCATCTATCCACACTGTCAGCCGTTCTTCTACCAGTAGCTGAAAGTAAATGTTGATGTCATTTCCAGGTTGCTTCGGGCATTGGATAATCATTGACATCATAATGTATTTTTTCTTCATACACAACCAAGGAGCTAGGTTATATATGCACAGAAGCACTGACCATGTGATGTCATTGGTGCTCATATCGCCAAAAGGATTCATCCCGTCAGTACACTCCCCGAGCTTTATACTTCTAGGATCCTTGGCAAAAAAATTAAATTTTTTGTCGATTAATTCCCACTGAGCCCCATCTTTCGGGTGCCTCATATACCTATCCGCAATTCGGTCATCATGATGCCACCGCAACCTCTTTGCCTCTCTAGAGTTTGCAAACAAACGCCTCAACCTTGGAATTAAAGGCAAGTACCAAACAACCTTGAACGGGACTCCTGTCTTGATCTCGTCGTCCAATTTGTAATTGTCCTTTGCTCTCCTGCGCTTGTATCGTGCATGCTTGCATGTGGGACATGCACGAAAATCTTTGTACTCACCACGGTACAATATACAATCATTCACACAAGTGTGTATCTTCTGTACTTCAAGTTCCAATGGGCAAATAATTTTATTCGCTTCATTCGTGCTTTTGGGGAGCACATTATCTTCCGGAAGAATTTCTTTCAAAAGACCTAACATCTCTGTGAAGCCCTTGTTTGATAGACTGCTTGCTGCTTTAGATCTGAGAAGCGCCAGGGTGGCACTCAACGTGGAATATTTGTTTTTGCAACCTGGATACAATTCTTTTTTAGAGTCCGCATCAATGGTTGGCAGATCCTTGTACCCAATCATATGCTTATCTGGGCCCTCAATATCTGCAATCATAGCAGCAGAATCTGGCATATCAAGATCGTCGTCATCTGCGTCGACGTCTTGGTTTTCCAGTGGGCGTTTCGGCTTTCCGGTGTTCCATTGGTAGCTTGATGCCTCTGCCCTGATGTCAGATTCAACATCTATGTGACACTGATCGGGGTTTGGCATCTCGCTACCCTGGGTATCTTCATCCATGACCTCCTCTTCACTGTGTCTGGTCCAACCTGTATATCTATCTAGGAACCCCCTAGAGACTAAGTGCCTCTAGACATCTGCAACTTCATGTGACTCTGTATTGGCACAATCAGTACATGGACACAAGATGTAATCCGCATCACCAATTCTCCTGTTAGTACTTTCAGCCAAATTCATGAACTCTGTCACGCCACTGATAAAATATGCGGTTTTCCGATTCTTAATCCATCGAGATCGTTCCATCTGCAGCACACGAATGGTAATTAAAAACAAACAACAACATTAATACACGGATTAACTGCTGTCCAAAGATGCGTGCATAAATCACAAGGTTTCATTTTTATAATTACTGAGGGCGCCCCATGTTGTTATCCTGATGTGCCATGACAAAAATTAATGGCCGGTCAATTTACACGCAGAGTACTAGTACAACACTACACTTAGGAATTGAATACCTAAATTTAGCCACTCACGAAAAGAATACCTTAATTAATTAGCCGTGCGGCGGCCTCCACCCAGCAGACAGACAAGCGCGATGCGGCGGCATGCCGAGATAGCAGGGTCGAGGAGCAAAGCTTAGTGCGGCTACCGCCTGAAGTTCGACCTCCACTATCCCGCCATCGACTGCGATGGATGTGCTCGAATCACGCCACCGCCAAACTCGATGGTTGAGCTCCTCCTATCTCCCGCCACAGAACGAGGATTGACCTCCTATGACGCCACCACCACCCACCAACCGAGGATTGACCTCTTCTCCGATAGCCGCTGCCTAGGTCGCCGCTGCCATATCTATATGCAGAGTGGCTGTTTTTTTATGGATATCCGTGGAGCGGCTGTTTACACGGTATCTGACATTAACTCAATTATATGGACAGGGTAGTACATCACATACGGTTATGTAACGGCAACCGTGTCTAACCTATGTTGTCTTCTCACACGGTTTGGTGCGGAAATCGTGTGCGACGTTGTAATACCTAACACAAACGACATGTACAAACAGTGTGCCGTATACAACATATATATAGTGCCATTAGTAGTTCCCGACCGTTAGCTTATCTCCACAGTTTCCCCATTTCCCCCAAATCCCTACATAGCCTCCAAATTCCCTCGTGTGACGCTGACATTGGGGGAATGCGGACGAGTGGTGCTGATGGTTTCGGTGCGGCTGCTCCTGCTCGTATCGCCGCCACGACGCGGTTGCCGCTGAGGAGTTGCCTAAGGTCATCAAAAGGCAGGTGTACTACGGATCTGAATCATCCTGTCAGGTTCCAATCTATCCCGATCTTTTTTAGCATGTCCAAAGTATGCCTCCTTGGTGAATCCGTCCTGAATGAGCTCCCCCAAGGAAAGTGATATGCCGCCGGATCCGGAGCTTGACTCCAGACTCCCGCAACACGAGTTTTGCGCCACCAGAAGTACCAGAAGCTGAATTGTGTGCATGGGCACACTCCCGCTCGACGTGTATGCACGGAGGGATTGGCAGGCGGTTTCTCAATTGCCCCTTAGAGGTTAGTGCTAATTAAGTTCATCATTTTACTTCAGTTAATGCCACCGCTCATCCAGAATACTATTTAACATTGGCAGGGATATGAGGCTTGTGCCTTTGTTAACTGTCTGGATGAAGAATGGCATGGCAGGGCTCGGAGTGTTATCACCAAGCTTGCAGAAGATAACGTAAAGCAGAAGAAGAAACTGGCTGATCTGGAATGTGCAATCAGTACGATGAAGCAAGAAAGAATCAATCATAGGCAACAGATGAAAGCAAGAGACAAGAAGGAACTAGCATGTGTAGTAGTGGTTGTCGCATTAGCCAGGTTCTATGCGTTGTTTGCAATTATGATTAGGGGTTTTGTTTGACAGTATTGCTAAAGCACACCTAGATGTGCTCTAAGTAATGCACATCTAGGTACTATATATGCCATTGATGTTACGCAAAGTGTCGGTGAGAACGACACCTATGGGGTCACTGGGATCCCTTCTACGGTCAGCGGGCGTGAAGCTGTGCAAAGAGCAGGTCTGACAGGAAGCACACGAGTCGTTTACCCAGGTCCGGGCCACGAGGATGCGTAAAACCCTAGTCCTGCTTTGGTGGATGTATTGAGTGTTCTTGAGCTCTCGAACTAGCTATGGTGGCTGCGTAGTTCCAAAAAGGCGAATCCCTCTCCTGGTCGCCTCGGGCCTCCTTTTATAGGCAAAAAGGGGTTGCCACAGTGGCACACATGAGGTGGAAAGGTTTACAGTGTGCGAGCTTATCGCCTGGCATTACGGGACAAAGCGCATTAAATGCTCTACTTAGGTGTCCATTAGCTTTATCGGGGACAGGAACGAGGCCCGTCCCGTCCATCACCGCTCTGCCTCGCTTTGACACGCTCCCAGGCCAGCGGTGCATGCAGCGCCATGTAGGCAGGCAGGCTGCTGAGGTGGCGCGGTGGCAGGGCCTTCACGAAGATATGCATGCCACCACGCAGGTGCTTGTTGAGTTGGCCTGGAAGCCGCATGTTGCCACGCGGGTGCCTGCCCAGCTGGTTGGGCTGGCAGCTGCATGCAAATGCGGTCGAGTCTTGGCTGGCGCGGGCCTGTCAGTGGCCCTGCTGACGCCTTCGGCAAGGGTCTTGCCGGGGGCCCGACAAGGGTCCTGCCATGGCGTTGCGGTCGTCCCCGGCAAGGCGCTTGCCGAGGGTCTTGTGAATTTCCTCGGCTAGGATCCCGTCGAGGGTCACCATCTTCTGAGCCTCATCTGATCTTGTGTGTTCATGATCTTGACAAAGATCTACATGCCACCACGGAGGTGCCTCCCGAGCCGTGGTTCCGATGTAGTTGGTTGGGTTGGAACCCGTGGGCTCAAGGGTGGCTCGCTCTGTTGGTGTTGGGCAAGTTGCCCCAGCAAGGCTCTTGCCGGGGCCGCGGAGGTCGCCCCGGCAAGGGTCTTGCCGGGGGAGTCCATCTCACCGCTCTGCTCTTTGCGTCTCTGGTCTTGGCATTGCCTCCGGTCGCCCTTCGGCTTCTCTCCGGCTTCCCTTCTTTGCCCTGCTAAGTGTGGCTGCGGCGCGTGGCTCTGACTGCCCGTGCACAAGTAAAGGGGTCAAAAGGAGAGCCCCTAATTTTGTACACCGACAGGAGCCCCTGGGTCTGGGCCACACATAAGCGCGACGCGTTGTTGGGCCAGGCCCAGAACGGTGCGCGGGCAGGTGGGGCGGATTTTTACTGTGGTAACTTCTTGTTCGCTGCGCTTCCCCACGACCCGCATTTAACGCGTGATGTGGAGGGTCGTGCGTGACGTGGGGGTCATGCGTGGGGCGGTTCCCGCATGCATGCCTGATATGTCTCCAACGTATCTATACTTTTTGATTGCTCCATGCTATATTATCTATTGTTTTGGACCATATTGGGCTTTATTTTCCACTTTTATATTACTTTTGGGACTAACCTATTAACCGGAGGCCCAGCCCAGGATTGCTGTTTTTTGCCTATTTCAGTGTTTCGAGGAAACGGAATATCAAACGGAGTCCAAACAGAATGAAATCTTCGGGAACGTGATTTTCTCACCGAATATGATCCAGGGGACTTGGACCCCACGTCAAGAAAGAAAGGAGGGGGCCACGAGGGTGGAGGGCGCCCCCCTAAGGCACGCCCCCTGCCTCGTGGGCCCCCCTTTGCTCCACCGACGTACTCATTCCTCCTATATATACCTACTTATCCTAAACGACCAGATATGGAGCCAAAAACCTAATTCCACCGCCGCAACCTTCTGTACCCACGAGATCCCATCTTGGGGCCTGTTCCGGAGCTCTGCTGGAGGGGGCAATCACCACGGAGGTCTTTTACATCATCATAGCCCCTCCGATGAAGTGTGAGTAGTTTACCTCAGACCTTCGGGTCCATAGTTAGTAGCTAGATGGCTTCTTCTCTCTTTTTGGATCTCAATACAACGTTCTCCCCCTCTCTCGTGGAGATCTATTTGATGTAATCTTCTTTTTGTGGTGTGTTTGTTGAGACCGATGAATTGTGGGTTTATGATCAAGTCTATCTATGAACAGTATTTGAATCTTCTCTGAATTCTTTTATGTATGATTGGTTATCTTTGCAAGTCTCTTCGAATTATTAGTTTGGTTTGGTCTACTAGATTGGTTTTTCTTGCAATGGGAGAAGTGCTTAGCTTTGGGTTCAATCTTGCGGTGTCCTTTCCCAGTGACAACATGGGCAGCAAGGCACTTACTGTATTGTTGCCATCGAGGATAACAAGATGGTTTTTTTATCATATTGCATGAAACTATCGCTCTACATCATGTCATCTTGCTTAAGGCGTTACTCTGTTTTTAACTTAATACTCTAGATGCATGCTGGATAGCGGTCGATGAGTGGAGTAATAGTAGTAGATGCAGGCAGGTGTTGGTCTACTTGTCTCGGACGTGATGCCTATGTACATGATCATACCTAGATATTCTCATAACTATACTCAATTCTGTCAATTGCTCAACAATAATTTGTTCACCCACCGTAGAATACTTATGCTCTTGAGAGAAGCCACTAGTGAAATCTATGGCCCCCGGGTCTATTCTCATCATATCAATCTTCCACCACTTTATTATTGCTTTGCTTTTTTACTTTGCCTTTTATTTTACTTTGCATCTTTATTCCAAAAATACCAACAATATTATCTATCATCTCTATCAGATCTCATTCTCGTAAGTGACCGTGAAGGGATTGACAACCCCTAATCGCGTTGGTTGCGTTGAGCTATTTGTTTTGTGTAGGTACGAGGGACTCGCGCGTAGTCTCCTACTGGATTGATACCTTGGTTCTCAAAAACTAAGGGAAATACTTACTCTACTCTGCTGCATCACCCTTTCCTCTTAAAGGAAATCCAACGCAGTGCTCAAGAGGTAGTAGTGTGTCACATCATGGTAAAGAGGCGGCTCGCGCCTTCCCCATAAAAAGAGGGAGGCGTGGAGGCGCGGCTCATTTACTGAGTGGACTCGGGTCGCAGTCTTCAAGGCACCCACGCCGCACGATCACGGGGCGGGGAACGGTCGCCTCACCCGTCCCCTCGATTCTGCTCGCTCGCCACGCGTCCTTCATGCAGGTGGCAGGCGGTGGAGGCGGGGAACCGGGCCATCGCTGATTGGGGCAGCGGGTCGGTCCTGATTCCCTGCGCCTCTGATGGTTGGGTTGGCTGAGTTGGGCGGCCGAGCCTCGACCCCACCCCTTTATAAGGAGGGGGAGGGGGATGTCACCCCACGTTCTCCCAGCATCCATCTTCTTCCACTTCCGCTCCTTCTTTCCACCCATCATGGCGAGAGGGGGCGCAGGTCCTTCAACGGTGGGGGCGAGGGTCGCCGCTCGAAAGCGTGTTACTCCTTCCCACAAGCTCGTGGCGGCAGAGCCGGCCACGAGAGGAAGGGGGAGGGGCGAGGCCGAGGTCACCGCGGCGGTCGGCGGAGAGGAGGGCGAGGCGGTGCGATGGTCGTGCCTCTGCCAGCGATGCCTCCCGCGATGGAGGGCCACGTCGGGGACCAGCCCCGCGAGTTCTTCATCAGGTTGCGCCGGCCACCGCGTCGTCGTCTCCGCCTCCCCACCCCATTTGCTCGGGAGATGGAGCTCGATCCGCCCCAGACCCTCAAGCTGCATATGAGGGGCTGCGGGAACGGCGGCATGCGGGTCGACATCGACTTCCCCGCTCCTCACGTCATGTACCTCTGTCGCGGATGGAAGACGTTTGCTCGCATCCATAGCCTGACGGCGGGGCTCGTCCTTTACTTCAAGCTAATGGAGGGCGGCTTGCTCTCCGTCAAGGTCTTTGGAGATCTTGGAACTCGCCTCAAGTGTTGCGTGGAGAGCTCCTCCGATTATGAAGATTCCTCCTCGAGCGGGAGTGACGAGGAGGACATCGACATCAACGACGAGGGAGTCGAGCGGCGGGATGCCGACCCCGACTCAGACTGACCGCGCCGCCCCTCCCTCGGCCACGCGCCCTGCCGAGGGCCATCCTCGCCAAGCTCTCCATCGAGGCGCTCCCCGTCGTCTCCTTGGGCGGCTGCCGTAGGAGGCCCGGAGAAGGCGGGTGGCGGTCATCAAGTCGGAGTACGCGGGCACCGACGCCTTCGTCGTGAATTGCCGGCCCGCTGCCTCGTCTTCCAGCTCCTTCCCCGGCACCAAGATGTTCTCTTGGTGCCTTCTGCTCCTCGTACCTTGCCTAGGTGCTCTTTTTGCCATCCTGCTACCTTGTTCCACCTTCTGAGGAGAGGGACAAGAAAGGGATTATGGGCACCTTATTTCTTTTTAGTTTGTAAGCATGCGGGCACTTGTTAATTTTAAGACTTGTAATCCCCTTGCTCATGTTTTTAATTCCGTATAAACTGTACCTGTATGGGATGTTTTTAATAAAAAGGGTGCTTGTCGGGTTCTTTGTGCGTGAGAGAGGCCCATGCCAAGGATGAATCCTTGTTATTTTTAAGATAAACATTGTCTCCCTGCAACAGGCCTTGCCGTCTCCCCACTTCATTCGACCATTCTCGTGCTCTTGGTGGAGGCAGGGGCGAAGTAGAGTTAGGCCCCTCGTTCATTTCCTCGCCACCGCGACTACGACCAAGTTCCGACCCAGGAGATAGCTCTTGGGTACAGGAAAAGGGGAGCACGGTGGTTTAAGAATATAAACGAGGGTTCACATGTCCCAATTCTATACGGAAATGCATAACAGGGGGATGAAAGACTTATCTAAATTCGCAGCCTCCGGCAACCTTGGCTTGCCGTGGTTGGATCCTTGTGTCTTTAGCCCCCGGCAGTCTTGGCTTGCCGGGGCCGGGGCGTCGGTCCGTTCTCTTTCTCCCAAGACGCTCGGCAGAAGTGTCCACGTGCCCTGCGAGCCAAAGAGAACATAAAGACGCACACTCGACCTCTTGGCTAGGGGTTAGTCGCTGCTAAGCACTATCAACCCTAACCGAGGGAGAGACTTAACCTAGCATGCATGCTATAACTTAGGGCGCCAGCGCTTCATTTATTTATGCTCAGGGTGTGCGCCTAGCTTTGTACAGAGGGTTACATGCCTTGCCGGCAAGGCTTGTACAAAAGGTGGTTTGCCAGGAGGCCCGACAACCGCGCCTTATTGGTAAAACTTGCGAAGATGTTCGATGTTCCAGGACTTGCTCACTGGGATAGCATCTTTGGTCTCTAAGAGGACTACACCGGGCCTGGTGACTCGTATTACCCGATAAGGGCCTTCCCACTTCGGCGTCAACTTTTTGGAATTCTTGGCCGACTGAACGCACCGAAGAACAAGGTCGCCTTCCTCAAAGCTTCGGGCATGAACCTTGCGGCTATGGTAGCGGCACAAGGCTTGCTGGTAGCATGCTGCTCTCATAGCCGACTGAAGACGATCTTCCTCAAGGAGCGTTGTGTCATCTTGCCGCAATTGCTCTTGCTCAAGCTCGCCATAAGCGAGCACTCGAGGTGACCCGTATATGAGTTCCGTGGGGAGAACTGCTCCTAACCCATATACTAGGGCAAAGGGTGTCTGGCCGGTGGCTCGATTTGGCGTCGTCGTGATCGACCAAAGAACCGCTGGCAACTCATCAATCCAGCGCCTTCCGCTCTTGTGCAGCCTGTCAAAAGTCTTTGTCCTCAGGCCTCGCAACACTTCAGCATTTTCCCTCTCCGCCTGGCCGTTGCTCCGTGGGTGTGCCACGGAAGCAAAACATACCTTGCTACCGAGGTCTTGGATGTATTGCATGAAGGTCTGGCTTGTGAACTGCGTGCCGTTGTCGGTGATGACTATGTTTGGTACACCAAAACTGCAAAGTAGCCCCTTGAAGAACATGACAGCTGACTGTGATGTAACCTTCCTCACTGCCTCCACCTCCGGCCACTTTGTGAACTTGTCGATTGCAACGTACAAGTACTCAAAGCCCCCGATAGCTCGAGGGAAAGGGCCCAGTATGTCGAGCCCCCAGACCGAAGACGGCTAGGAGAGAGGGATTGTTTAAAGGGCTTGAGCTGGTTGATGAAGCTTCTTCGAATGGATCTGGCACGCTTGACACCTGGTTACTAGTGCCGTCGCATCCTGGAGGGCGGTGGGCCAGAAGAAGCCTTGCCGGCAAGGGCCCTCGACCCTACGTGGGAACCACATATGCTGTCGGATCACGGGTTCTGGCAGACCCTTAAGGTTCGAACTCTGGGGTGCGTGCGGAGATCGAGCCCTCTACCTCTCCGTCTCGCTAGGATCTAAACTACTGCAAGAACAACACACGAGACACGGGGTTTATACTGGTTCGGGCCACCATTGTGGTGTAATACCCTACTCCAATGTGGTGTGGTGGATTGCCTCTAGGGCTGATGAGGAAGAACAGTACAAGGGAGAACGACCTCGTGAGGGTCTGTTCTTGGCTAGGGGATGAACTGCTAGGGGAGTTCGATCGCCCTTCTCTCTCTCTCTCTCTACTTGCTCTAGGTCTTGAATCAGATTGGATTCTGGATGCCTCTACCCTGGGGGTGGCTAGTCCTATTTATAGGCAAAGGCCCTGGGCCTCTTCCCAAATATTGAGCGGGAAGGGCGCCAACAATTGGCCGATTTGAAGGGGAACATCGGGTACACTTATCCTGACTAAAGTTGGTCTTCCCCTGCCAAAGGTTCTGGTGATGACGCTGGCTTGTGCTCCACAGTGACTTCCTCCTTGTCGCGGAGTTGGTCTTGGTCTTGTTGCACCGAAATGGGTGCCTTTGCTTGATCCTCTTGCCTGCGCTTGCCCCCTTTGCACCAAAGAGGAAAGGGAGGACACAGCGCGGGCTGGCGCCCGCCTGGCACCTCTGGTCGTTATGGCTTGCGTCATGGGCACCTCGTGAGGTACCCCACCTTGATTTCTCCGCCTCCTCGCGAGCTAGCCTAAGGAGGCCGTGTTGGAGGAAGCTCCGTGTCGTCCGCCTCGCGAGGCTTGGCCCCTCGCGAGGGTCTTGAGACTTGTGTTGATGAAGATGGGCCACGTTGGGCCCCCACTCGAGCCACGCCGCAGGCCGCACGCAGGCAAGTCTGGGGACCCCTGTTCCCAGAACGCCGACAGTAGCCCCCGGGCCCAAGGCGCGCATGAACTTGGCCGTGCTGAGAGGCGAAAGGGCAAGGGCGAAGCGCCGCGGGCCCTAACAGCCTGCGGCCTCGGGCGCCGCGTGGCGGTTGATTGGACGTGGGTGCTTTTGCAACTGCGCAGGATACTAAAGGCGTGGCATCTGCTCGGGTTTGGTTCTTCTCCTTCTTCATCCGCTGCTCAGATCCCCTTTCTTGTGCTTCTTCTCCCTTCCTCCAAGCTTCCAGATCTGCTCCACCCGCTCGTCCCAGGTAGCCATGGCGCCTCGCCGGACCCCGGCCGAAGCTTGGTTCTCACCTGCTTTGGATTCGCCCAATGTGTCGAAGGCGAGCCTCGCCCTGCTGCACCGGATTGCCGCGGCGCAGGGCATTGACGGGGCGCAGATGTTCAAGGTCGGCTCCGATGTCCCTTTAGGACAAGGGAGCACCTTCTATCCTTTCTTCGTGAGCTCCATTGCAGCGGGCCTGGTGCCTCCTTTCTCTGAGTTCTTCCTCGCCGTCCTCCGCCATTACAACTTGCAAGCTTTGCATCTCCACCCCAACTCCGTCCTTCTCTTGGCGATCTTCGCCTACTATTGCGAGGCGCATGTGGGGGTGCAGCCTTCAGTGGCCTTGCTGCGCCACTACTTCTACCTGCGGACCTCCAAGGGTTCTCCTTCTGTGTGCGCGGGCTTCGTCGCGTGCGGCAGCTCCATGGCCATCTCGAATGCAAGGAAGAGGATCGAGGGCTTCCGGAGCAAGTGGGTGTTGGTTGATGCCGGGTGCGTCGACCCCCGGTTGGCCCTTCCCACGGAGCCGGCCGTGAGCTCGGAAGACTGGTGCCGGGCGGAGCTCACGGATCCCCGCGCAAAGTCGGTGCTGGCGAAGATGGACGCCGATATGAAGCCGGCCAACTTGGCGACGGCGAAGCTGACTGGGGCGTCGTTGCTGAGGGAGTTCCTGGAGCACCAACTAGCTCCGCTTCGGCAGTATTCTCCTCCGATGTGGAGGCCTCACCCGAGTCCCGCAGCCGTGGGCGAAGGGGACGTGACTGTGGTTCTCCAGTCCCTGATCGGGGGCGAGGCGGCAATGCCGGAGAGCGCGCCTTCGCCCTTGTTCCTCCACGACGATTGGGAGCAAGTGGTGGAGTCCATGCCCGTCTTCGACGGGGATGGGCTCGTGCCCGCGGTGGCTCCCGAGGATCTGGTGCATGTGTCTTCCGGCGACTCCAGCGGAGGTGGGGGCGAGGAGGAGGAGGGGGCAGGCCCCGACTCCGAGGCGACCAACGGAGAGTCTAGGACTCCCTCGCTCCAGCGCAAGCCCCATGCTCTCCGCCTTTCGCTGAGTGACGATGATGACGACGACGATGTGCTGGGCAGCAGGAGCTCGCCTCCGGTCCCGAAGAAGGGCAGGACCGGGTTGATTCCCCGCGGGTCCGCCCTGACTCTGGGGCGAACCGCGGACGCGCCTTCTGATTCCAAGGTCGACCCCTCCATCCGGCATTCCGGCTTCAAGTCTGGCAGGAGACCGCCGGAGCTTTCTGCCGACGACCTGTAAGCGCTTGATCCTTGATTCCTGGTTCCTTGTCCCACTGACGGGGCTTGACGATTATTCCTCCTGAGCAGGTTGGCGCCCGCGGCGAAGAAGCTGAAGGGGGCTCCTGAGGCCCCGGCTGCGACGACACCTCCACCTGCAGGGGAGGGCGACCGCGACGCACAGGCTCCCCCTGCCCACTCGCCCTTGCGGGGCTTGGCTAATCTGGCTGGGGCCGCAGCCCCCATGGCTCGGTCGACCCGAGAGGTGCCCTTGTCTGGTGCTGCTGCTACGGCTGGGGAGGCGCAGCAGACTCCGCCTCGGGATACCGCAGCCTCGCCGCCGCTACCTTCTCCTCCTGTTCCGCCTGCTGCTGGTTCCGGGACTCCTCCTGCTGCCCCGAAGCGCCCAGATGCTTCCCCGCCTTCTTCTTCCATCCTGGAGCGAGCTGTTGCTGGACTGGACCGGCTGCGACGAGATCTTCTAGGCGCCGACCCTCGTCTGGCGGCCGGGCGCCTGGAGCTGGCCTCGGGGTGGATTCGCTCCGACGCCTTGATCCGGGCAGCGCTGGTTCAGGCCTCGACGGCCTGTGACGAGGAGAAGGAGGCTACCCTCGAGGCAAAGGCTGCCCATGACGCGGCCCTGGGGGAGGCGGTTAGAATCCGCGGCCGCTGCAAGGAGCTGGAGGACAAGTTGCAAGGCCTGCGTGGTCAGCTTGCAGAAGAGACCCGCCTTCGCCAAGAGCAGGAGAAGGAGGTGAAGGCTCGCAAGGCGGCGCTCGAGGGCCAGGAGGCGAAGCTCAAGAAGCGCCGTAGCCACCTAGGTGCGCGGAAGAAGGAGCTGAGACGACGAAGGCCGAGCTGGACGTTAAGGCCCGGGTCCTTGCCGAGGATCGCGTGGCCTTCGCGGACATGGAGAAGGATGCCCGCGCTTCACTGAAGACGCTTTACGAGAGTGGCCTGGATTGCCCACTGGCTGGCGACGGGGACAGCCCCGCCAAACTGCTTCCCTTCTTGGTGAAGGCTCTTGGAGATGTCGCCCTCGGATTCGTCCCCACGGTCAAAGCCGAGGCGCGTGTCCTGTCTTCCGCCGCGCTGACGCGGGTCTTCTCCCATGTCTACCTTCGCGACCCCAGCGCCGACCTTGACAGCCTGCTGGAGCCGGTGAGCGGCGAAGGCGCCGCTGCTGCCGTCGAGGCTGTGAAGGGGCGCGCGAAGGCGCTGCTGGGGAAGTTCCGGGCTTTCAGCACCAAGCTGAAGCGAGGCGCTGCCGAACCTACTACCCCGCAAGGTGAAGCCACTCCACACGACTCCGCTGCCGCCAAGTGACTCTGCTATCGTTCCTGTTCTTCTTTCGATTCCTGCACATGCACGACGCCTCGAGGAGGCATTTAAATTTGTGTTTGGAACCAAGGCGACATTATGGGTTGTAATATTCGTTTTTAAGTTCCTTGAATTTTATGTTCCTCTTCCCTACTTGCTTATGCTCTACGCCGGCAGAGCCCGGCCACGCGCATGCCTCACCCAGTATCAGCCCCGACCGGAAACCAGGATGGGACCAAAGGAATGAGGGGCCACGTGACAAGTTAGGCTCCTGAGTCGCGATGCTTAGGAGTCCCCCTTAGCGCACGAGCAACAAGTAGGGAAGCGCGATGTAGGTGCGTTTCCATTCTACATCTGCAGAGCCCGACCCCGCGCGTACCTCATCCAGCATAGCCTTTCGGAACTAAGGAGTGAGGGGCTACGGAGCCAGTTAGGCTCCTGAGTCGCGATGCTCAGGAGTCCCCCTTGACGCGCGAACAGCAGGTGGCGAAATGAAAGGCAGGCGGGGCTACCGTTCTACGTCTGCAGAGCCTGACCCCGCGCGTACCTCACCCAGCATAGCCTTTCGGAACTAAGGAGTGAGGGGCTACGGAGTCCCCCTTGACGTGCAAACGGCCTTCGTACCTTGGCTCCGCTCGGGGAGAGACGCGCGATGAACCAGGCCCGAGGGGCCTGGCTGGGGCGTACGACTGGGCGTGAACTGGTCGTAGCCCCCGTGCCCAGCCCCCTCGCGCGGCGCTCTCAGGGGGAGGCGTTGCGATGAGGCCGGCCACTGAGCTCGGGGCTCCCTGAGGTTAACGCGGCCCGAAGGCCACCCTCAGTTGTTTATCACCAGCGCGGAGCATAGCACTTCCGTATGTGTACGGGCATAGCCGCTCCTCGGCAGTGTCGTCAGCCAGCGCGGAGCATGGTGCTTCCACTGGTACGTGGGACGGGGCTCCCCTCCGGGAGGAGCCCCGGGGCGTGTACAGCCCCGCCCTGACACGTGGCTGGCACGGTAGAGCTAGGTGAGGTGTATCTGGGCACCCGTGAGCCAGCACGGGACTCACGAGGCCCTACCTCTAGGCGGGTTGCGCCTGGCACTGGGTCGTATCTTTAGATGTGTTCCTGCAAAGTCTGGTTAGATGCCGACACTCTACGTCCTCGGGTCCCGGCCCTCGAGCTTGTCTCAGCCGTCGCTGGTATGCCAGGTCGCGATGCCGTGGACAAGGCCAGAGGGTGAGGGCTGGAGAGCCAGTAAGAGCCCTGAGTCGCGATGCTCAGGCACCCCCCCTTTAACGTGCAAGCGGTCGACATGAAGAAGGGCGCCGCAGACGACATCGAGTAATGATGCATAACTGGAAACAAACGCGGAAGGGATACACGCCGCTGGGTCTAACCCGAGCGGCCTGGGGATGATGCAGCCCGAGGGGCGCCCCCAGCAAAGCAAGCTAGCGACTGAAAAGATAGAAAGGGATACATGCCACAGGGACGGACCCACGTGGCCTGGGAATGACGCAACCCTGGGAGGGTGCTCCCAGCTGAGAATGAAACTTGAAAGATGTCACCTGAAGATGTCGTTGATGCAGTGGCGTTGGCGCAGCAGACTCGGTGGGCTGTGGAAGCTGATCCTCATGAGCCCCCAGGCCCGGGGGCCTCGGGAGGCTCCGGAGGCACTGGTGGCTCCTCGTGAGCAGCCTCCATCTCCCCAGGGCTGCGGATCGCCTGCCTTCTTGCGCCTCCAAGATGCTCCTCATGATGCGCTGGTACGCCGCAGCCACGCTCGGCAGGCCATAGGGCATGCGAACATAGCTGTGGGGTGGTCCTCCGCAGCGCCCCACTTGTGAGGGCCAGAGGCGCTCCGCCATGGCGATCTGATTGAGCCCTGGTACGTCGACGCAGACGCGCAGCCCACCATCCTCGCCTGGATGGGGAGCCACAGCTGGTGGGTGACGGCAAGCTCTCATGATCCTCGACTCCTGTAGTTCTTGAATGGACTTGCCAACAAACTCCTGCTGGTCTGGCCTTCCTTCCCTGGCTTCCTACCAAGGGAAGCGTGCTTCAAAACACGCCTCCACATGGTGCCCCAATGCCTCCCTCGTGACCTTGGCGAGGTCGGTGGCCCTCCAGGTGAGAGCCCCCGAGCCCTGCCTGAGGAGGGCGCCGGGCGCGCTTTCCTATGCGATTGAAGGAGGGTCCCCCTGGGCAGACGCGGGCCTTGAAGGGCCTGCCTCCTGAGGGTCTGAGCCTGACGTTGTCTTCTTCTTCTTGGGGGTGGTCTCAGGAAGCCTCCTGCTTCCGCGGTCTGGGTCTTCTAGTGACGCGGCCTGAAAGGCTCGCTCCAGGGCACACACTGCCTCCTTCTCTTGACATGGCACCATGATGACGCCGCCGCTTCCTGGCATCTTGAGGATGTTGTAGCCATGGTGAGTCACGACCATGAACTTGGCCAGCACCGAGTACCCGAGGATGGCGTTGTACGGTAGGCGGATGTGGGCGACGTCGAAGTCGATGAGCTTGGTGCGGTAGTTGTTGTAGGTGCCGAAGGTGACTGGGAGGCGGACCTGCCCGATTGGGACCGTGGAACCGTTAGTAACTCCGGAGAATGGCTTGGTTGGCTGAAGCTGGTCATAGAGCACTTGGAGGCTGTTGAATGTTTTCATGGACAAGACATTGAGCCCTGCCCCTCCGTCGATGAGGGTCCTGGTGACCAGAACGTTGCTGATGACTGGGGAACAAAGCATTGGGAGGACTCCGGCTGTGTCTGCGCACTTGAGCTGGTCTGCTGAGCTGAACGTGATGGTGCAGGCCGACCACCTGAGGGGACGCGTTGCTTCAAGCTTGGGGAGGACTGCGTTCACTTCGCGAGCAAACTGCTTGAAGATACGTTGGGAGGCTGGGGCTTGAGCTCCGCCCAGGATGCAGGCGATGGCGCGAGGCTCCTAGAAGCCCCCAGCCCCCTCGTCTTCGTGGAGGTCTTCATTCCTTCTTGGCTGAGGCAGCAAGGGCGGCAGGCCTGGGTTGCCATGAGGGCGATCCTCACGAGGCTGATCCCTCCAGTCCCCCTCGCGAGGCGGGTCGCGCCAGCGGTCCTTGCGAGGTTGGTCGCGCCAGCCTGGACATGGGCCGCGGTCTTCCCAGCGCCCCGGGTTCCTTCCTCCTCCTCGGCCGTAGCCCCGGTCAGCACGGTCAGGGCGTCGGCCGACTCTTCCATCTCGCACGGCGCGGAGTTCTTGGCATTCATTGGTGTTGTGGGTGTGGAGGTCGTGGTACACACAGTACCGGCTGACCCTGGAGGATTCAGGCAGAACCTTGCCCCGCTTGGTGTCTGGTTCTGCCGTGAGCACGGCAGCCCCCTTGCGCTTCGCGTCCTTGGCCTTGGGCTTCTTCTCTTCTGGGTCTGCGGCAGGCAGCTCGAGGAGGGAGAGGCATCCCTCCTCAGCTCTGGCGCACTTGGTCGCCAGGTTGAACAGTTCCACGGAGGTGCAGAGGTCTTCATGCATCGCCAGCTCCTCCTTCATCTTGACGTCGTGCACGCCATCGGAGAAGGCCGAAATGATGGCTTCTTCGGACACCCTGGGGATCTTGAGGCGCGCGTTGTTGAAGCGCTGGATGTACTTCTGCAGGGTCTCCCCAGGTTGCTACTTGATGCGGCGCATGTCGCTCACGGCGGGAGGCCGGTCGCGGGTACCTTGGAAGTTGGCGATGAAGCGGGTACGCATCTGGTCCTAGGAGGAGATCGTGCCTGGGGCCAGGTTCAGGAGCCAAGTGCGAGCACCTTCCTTCAGCGCCATGGGGAACCAGTTCGCCATGACCTTCTCGTCCCCGTTGGCAGCTTCGATTCCCAGCTCGTAGAGCTGGAGGAACTCCGTGGGATCAGTGGTGCCGTCGTAGCGAGGAGGCAGGTCCAGCTTGAACTTGCCGGGCCACGCGATGCTACACAACTCAAGGGTGTAGGCGCGGCAGCCAGCGGTGGCCGCGGGAGGTTTTGGTTGAGGGAGAGCCTGGCCTTGTGGGTCCCCTTGCGCCGCAGCTGGGAGCAGCGCGGGGTCTTGACGCGCCGGAGCTGGGGCAGGGTCTCGGCGAGCCGGAGCCGGGAGCGCCCGGGCGGCCTCTTGCGGTCGCGGGACTTATTGGCAGCTCCGTTCCTGCTGGGCCGGCGCATGACGGAGCGGGTTCCGCCCCAGAGCTACGCGCCTTGGGGCCATGGCATCTTCTTGGAAAGGTGGCGGCTGGAACGCCCCCGGAGCTTCATTGCCCATGTGGGGCGGAGTGCGGCTCAATGGTGCGGAAAGCGCGGGAGAGCCCCCTGCGGCGCGGACGAGCTCGGCGACGCGGTCGAGCCACTCCTCGTAGACGTCGTCGACGCGGCGGTAGCGCAGGAGCTCGTTCGTCGCGATGAGCGCAGCTCGAGCCTCCAAGGGTGCGCGCAGCGCGTGCGACGAAGAACCGGCTGGGGTGAGCGACGCAGTGGCAGTGCGGCCATCCCGCCGCACAGACGGGTGTTGAGAGGACACTTGCTGCTCGTTCCCACCGGGCCGGTGGCGGCGTTGACGCTGGGCGACGGGGAACGACGAGGACACCCGCCGACGGGGGCCGTCTGGACGGCGCGGGAAGCGATGGCGGCCCGGCGCTCGGCGCGGGCCCGGCGAGCGTCAAACATGGATGCAGTGGTCGGAGGAGAGCGGAGCGGTGGAAGACGGATTTCGGTGCACCCCTACCTGGCGCGCCAAATGTCGTATCACGGGTTCCGGCAGACCCTTAAGGTTCAAACTCTGGGGTGCGCGCGGAGATCGAGCCCTCTACCTCTTTGTCTCGCTAGGATCTAAACTACTGCAAGAACAACACATGAGACACGGGTTTTATACTGGTTCGGGCCACCATTGTAGTGTAATACCCTACTCCAGTGTGGTGTGGTGGATTGCCTCTAGGGCTGATGAGGAAGAACAGTACAAGGGAGAACGACCTCGCGAGGGTCTGTTCTGTTGGAAATATGCCCTAGAGGCAATAATAAAAGGATTATTATATTTCCTTGTTCATGATAATTGTCTATTGTTCATGCTATAATTGTATTGTTCGGAAATCATAATACATGTGTGAATACATAGACCACAATGTGTCCCTAGTAAGCCTCTAGTTGACTACCTCGTTGACCAATAGATAGTCATGGTTTCCTGACTATGGACATGGGGATGTCATTAATAACGGGATCACATCATTAGGAGAATGATGTGATGGACAAGACCCAAACCTAAGCATAGCACAAAAGATCGTGTAGTTCGTTTACTAGAGCTTTTCTGAATGTCAAGTATCATTCCTTAGACCATGAGATTATGCAACTCCCGGATACCGTAGGAGTGCTTTGGGTGTATCAAACGTCACAACGTAACTGGGTGACTATAAAGGTGCACTACAGGTATCTCCGAAAGTATTTGTTGGGTTGGCATGAATCGAGACTGGGATTTGTCACTCCGTGTGACGGAGAGGTATCTCTGGTCCCACTCGGTAAGACATCATCATAATGAGCTCAATGTGATCAAGGTGTTGTTCACGGGATGATGTGTTACGGGAACGAGTAAAGAGACTTGCCGGTAACGAGATTGAACAAGGTATCGATATACCGACGATCGAATCTCGGGCAAGTATCGTACCGATAGACAAAGGGGATTGAATACGGGATTGATTAAGTCCTCGACATCGTGGTTCATCCGATGAGATCATCGAGGAGCATGTGGGAGCCAACATGGGTATCCAGATCCCGCTGTTGGTTATTGACCGGAGATCGTCTCGGTCATGTCTGCATGTCTCCCGAACCCGTAGGGTCTACACACTTAAGGTTCGGTGATGCTAGGGTTGTTAAAGATATTAGTATGCAGCAAACCGAAGGTTGTTCGGAGTCCCGGATGAGATCCCGGACGTCACGAGAGGTTCCGGAGTGGTCCGGAGGTAAAGAATTATATATAGGAAGTGTCGTTTCGGCCATCGGGACTGATCTGGGGGTCGCCGGTATTGTACCGGGACCACCAGATGGGTCCCGGGGGTCCACCGGGTGGGGCCACCCATCCCGGAGGTCCCCGTGGGCTGAAGTGGGGAGGGAACCAGCCCATAGTGGGCTGGTGCGCCCCCCCATGGGCCTCCCCCCCGCGCCTAGGGTTGGAAACCCTAGGGCAGGGGGCGCCCCACTTGCCTTGGGGGGCAAGGCTCCCCCCTGGCCGCCCCCCCCCCCCCTGGAGATGCATCTCCAGGGCGGCGCCCCCCAGGGGGCCTACATAAAGGGGGGAGAGGGCGGGCAGCCGCACCCTGCAGCCTTGGCGCCTCCCTCTCCCCGTTACACCTCTCCCTCTCTCCATAGTTGCTTGGCGAAGCCCTACTGGAACTCTGCTGCATCCACCACCACGTCGTCGTGCTGTTGGATCTTCGTCAACCTCTCCTTCCCCCTTGCTAGATCAAGAAGGAGGAGACGTTATCCCGACCGTACGTGTGTTGAACGCGGAGGTGTTGTCCGTTCGGCACTAGGTCATCGGTGATCCGGATCACGGCGAGTACGACTCCATCATCCACGTTCTTCTTGAACGCTTCTGTTGCGATCTACAAGTGGTATGTAGATGCTCTCCTATCCCTTCGTTGCTAGAATACTCCATGGATAGATCTTGGTGATGCGTAGGAAAATTTTAATTTCTGCTATGATCCCCAACAGTGGCATCATGAGCTAGGTCTATGCGTAGTTTCTATGCACGAGTAGAACACAAAGTAGTTGTGGGCGTCGAATTGTCAATTCTTCTTGCCGTTACTAGTCCTATCTTGGTTCAGCGGTATTGTGGGATGAAGCGGCCCGGACCAACCTTACACGTACGCTTACGTGAGACCGGTTCCACCGACTAACATGCACTAGTTGCATAAGGTGGTTGGCGGGTGTCTGTCTCTCCCACTTTAGTTGGATCGGATTTGATGAATAGGGTCCTTATGAAGGGTAAATAGAGATTGACAATTCATGTTGTGGTTTTAACGTAGGTAAGAAACGTTCTTGCTAGCAACCTATAACAGCCACGTAAAAACTTGCAACAACAATTAGAGGACGTCTAACTTGTTTTTGCAGCAAGTGCTTTGTGATGTGATATGGCCAGAAGTTGTGATGAATCATGTATGTGATGTATGAGATGATCTTGTTATTGTAATAGGAATCACGACTTGCATGTCGATGAGTATGACAACCGGCAGGAGCCATAGGAGTTGTCTTTATTCATTTATGACCTGCGTGTCAACTTAAATCGTCATGTAATTACTTTACTTTATTGCTAAAGCGTTAGCCATAGTAGTAGAAGTAATAGTTGACGTGACAACTTCACGAAGACACGATGATGGAGATCATGATGATGGAGATCATGGTGTCATGCCGGTGACGATGATGAACATGGCGCCCCGAAGATGGAGATCAAAGGAGCGAAATGATGTTGGCCATATCATGTCACTATTTGATTGCATGTGATGTTTATCATGTTTTTACATCTTATTTCCTTAGAACGACGGTAGCATAAATAAGATGATCCCTCGTTAAAATATCAAAAATGTGTTCTACCTAACTGTGCACCGTTGCTAAGGTTCGTCGTTCCGAAGCACCACGTGATGATCGGGTGTGATAGGTCCTTACGTTCGCATACAACGGGTATAAGCCAGATTTACACACGCAATACACTTAGGTTGGATTGACGAGCCTAGCATGTACAGACATGGCCTCGGAACACGGAGGACCGAAAGGTCGAACATGAGTCGTATAGAAGATACGATCAACACGGAGATGTTCACCAATGATGACTAGTCCATCTCACGTGATGATCGGACACGGCCTAGTTGACTCGGATCATGTATCACTTAGATGACTAGAGGGATGTCAAATTTGAGTGGGAGTTCATTCATTAATTTGATTAGATGAACTTAATTATCATGAACTTAGTCTAAATCTTTACAATATGTCTTGTAGATCAAATGGCCCACGGTAATGTCACCCTCAACTTCAACGCGTTCCTAGAGAAAACCAAGCTGAAAGATGATGGCAGCAACTATGCGGACTGGGTCCGGAACCTGAGGATCATCCTCATAGCTGCCAAGAAAGATTATGTCCTAGAAGCACCGCTAGGTGATGCACCATTCCCAGCAAACCAGGACGTTATGAACGCCCATCAGTCTCGTGCTGATGATTACTCCCTCGTTCAGTGCGGCATGCTTTACAGCTTAGAACCGGGGCTCCAAAAGCGTTTTGAGCAACACGGAGCATATGAGATGTTCGAGGAGTTGAAATTGATTTTCCAAGCTCATGCCCGGGTCGAGAGATATGATGTCTCCGACAAGTTCTTTAGCTGCAAGATGGAGGAAAATAGCTCTGTCAGTGAACACATACTCAAGATGTCTGGGTTGCACAACCGCTTGACTCAGCTGGAAGTTAATCTCCCGGATGAGGCGGTCATTGACAGAATCCTTCAGTCGCTCCCACCTAGCTACAAGAGCTTCGTGATGAACTACAATATGCAGGGGATGGAAAAGATCATTCCCGAGTTGTATTCAATGCAGAAATCTGCGGAGGTGGAGATCAAAAAGGAACATCAAGTGTTGATGGTGAATAAAACCACTAAGTTCAAGAAAGGCAAGGGTAAGAAGAACTTCAAGAAGGACGGCAAGGAGGTTGCCGCGCCTGGTAAATCAGTTGCCAGGAAGAAGTCAAAGAATGGACCCAAACCTGAAACTGAGTGCTTTTATTGCAAGGGAACTGGTCACTGGAAGCGGAATTGCCCCAAGTATTTAGCGGATAAGAAGGCCGGCAACACTAAAGGTATATGTGATATACATGTAATTGATGTGTACCTTACCAGTGCTCGTAGTAGCTCCTGGGTATTTGATACCGGTGACGTTGCTCATATTTGTAACTCAAAACAGGAGCTGCGGAATAAACGGAGACTGGCGAAGGACGAGGTGACGATGCGCGTCGGGAATGGTTCCAGGGTCGATGTGATCGCCGTCGGCACGCTACCTCTACATTTACCTACGGGATTAGTTTTGAACCTCAATAATTGTTATTTAGTACCAAGTTTGAGCATGAACATTGTATCTGGATCTCGTTTAATGCGAGATGGCTACTCATTTAAATCCGAGAATAATGGTTGTTCTATTTATATGAGTGATATGTTTTATGGTCATGCTCCGTTGGTCAATGGTTTATTCTTAATGAATCTCGTGCGTGATAATACACATATTCATAGTGTGAATACCAAAAGGTGTAAAGTTGATAACGATGGTCCCACATACTTGTGGCACTGCCGCCTTGGTCACATTGGTGTCAAGCGCATGAAGAAGCTCCATGCTGATGGACTTTTAGAGTCTCTCGATTATGAATCATTTGACACGTGCGAACCATGCCTCATGGGCAAAATGACCAAGACTCCATTCTCAGGGACAATGGAGCGAGCAACCAACTTGTTGGAAATCATACATACAGATGTGTGTGGTCCAATAAGCGTTGAGGCTCGCGGAGGCTATCGTTATGTTCTCACTCTCACTGATGACTTCAGTAGATATGGGTATGTCTACTTGATGAAACACAAGTCTGAGACCTTTGAAAAGTTCAAGGAGTTTCAGAGTGAGGTTGAGAATCAACGTGACAGAAAAATAAAGTTCTTACGATCAGATCGTGGGGGGGAATATTTAAGTCACGAATTTGGCACACACTTAAGAAAATGTGGAATCATTTCACAACTCACGCCACCTGGAACACCTCAGCGTAACGGTGTGTTCGATCGTCGTAATCGCACTCTATTGGATATGGTGCGGTCTATGATGTCTCTTACAGATCTACCGCTATCATTTTGGGGATACGCTCTAGAGACAGCCGCATTCACTTTAAATAGGGATCCGTCAAAATCCGTTGAGACGACACCGTATGAATGATGGTTTGGGAAGAAACCTAAGCTGTCGTTTCTGAAAGTTTGGGGTTGCGATGTTTATGTCAAGAAACTTCAACCTGAAAAACTCGAACCCAAATCGGAAAAATGCGTCTTCAGAGGATATCCCAAGGAAACAGTTGGGTATACCTTCTACCTCAGATCCGAAGGCAAGATCTTTGTTGCCAAGAACGGGTCCTTTCTAGAGAAAGAGTTTCTCGCGAAAGAAGTAAGTGGGAGGAAAGTAGAGCTTGATGAAGTACTACCTCTTGAAAATCAAAGTAGCGCAGCTCAGGAAAATGTTCCTGTGGTGCCTGCACCGATTAGAGAGGAGGTTAATGATGATGATCAAGCTCCTACTGAACTTCGTAGGTCCACAAGGACGCGTTCCGCACCAGAGTGGTACGGCAACCCTGTCCTGGAAATCATGTTGTTGAACAACGGTGAACCTTCGAACTATGAAGAAGCGATGGCGGGCCCAGATTTCGACAAATGGCTAGAAGCCATGAAATCCGAGATAGAATCCATGTATGAAAACAAAGTATGGACTTTGAATGACTTGCCCGATGATCGGCGAGCCATAGAAAATAAATGGATATTTAAGAAGAAGACAGACGCGGATGGTAATGTGACCATCTATAAAGCTCGACTTGTCGCTAAGGGTTATCGGCAAGTTCAAGGGGTTGACTACGATGAGACTTTCTCTCCTGTAGCGAAGCTGAAGTCCGTCCGAATCATGTTAGCAATTGCCGCATGCTATGATTATGAGATATGGCAAATGGACGTCAAAACGGCATTCCTTAACGGCTTTCTTAAGGAAGAATTGTATATGATGCAGCCGGAAGGTTTTGTCGATCCTAAGAATGCTAACAAAGTATGCAAGCTCCAGCGCTCTATCTATGGGCTGGTGCAAGGATCTCAGAGTTGGAACATTCGCTTTGATGAGATGATCAAAGCGTTTGGGTTTATGCAGACTTATGGAGAAGCCTGCGTTTACAAGAAAGTGAGTGGGAGCTCCGTAGCATTTCTCATATTATATGTGGATGACATACTATTGATGGGAAATGATATAGAATTATTGGAAAGCATAAAGGCCTATTTGAACAAATGTTTTTTAATGAAGGACCTTGGAGAAGCCGCTTATATATTAGGCATCAAGATCTATAGAGATAGATCGAGACGCCTCATCGGTCTTTCACAAAGTACGTACCTTGACAAGATTTTGAAGAAGTTCAAAATGGATCAGTCCAAGAAGGGGTTCTTGCCTGTATTGCAAGGTGTGCGATTGAGCACGGCTCAATGCCCGACCACGGCAAAAGATATAGAAGAGATGAGTGTCATCCCCTATGCCTCAGCCATAGGGTCTATTATGTATGCCATGCTGTGTACCAGACCCGATGTAAACCTTGCCGTAAGTTTGGTAGGTAGGTACCAAAGTAATCCCGGCAAGGAACACTGGACAGCGGTCAAAAACATCCTGAAGTACCTGAAAAGGACTAAGGATATGTTTCTCGTTTATGGAGGTGCCGAAGAGCTCGTCGTAAAGGGTTACGTCGATGCTAGCTTCGACACAGATCTGGATGACTCCAAGTCACAAACCGGATACGTGTATATTTTGAATGGAGGGGCAGTAAGCTGGTGCAGTTGCAAGCAAAGCGTCGTGGCAGGATCTACATGTGAAGCAGAG
This sequence comes from Aegilops umbellulata, assembly GCA_032464435.1. Taxonomy (NCBI): domain Eukaryota; kingdom Viridiplantae; phylum Streptophyta; class Magnoliopsida; order Poales; family Poaceae; genus Aegilops; species Aegilops umbellulata. Next base: position 67,552,047 of record CP136060.1, on the reverse strand, counting down.
TATATGGCAGCCTCGGAGGCAGCACAAGAAGCAGTCTGGGTGAAGGAGTTCATTACCGACCTAGGAGTCATACCCAATGCGTCGGACCCGATGACTCTCTTCTGTGACAACACTGGAGCAATTACCCTTGCAAAGGAGCCCAGGTTTCACAGGAAGACCAGGCATATCAAGCGTCGCTTCAACTCCATTCATGAAAGTGTTCAAAATGGAGACATAGAGATTTGTAAAGTACATACGGACCTGAATGTGGCAGATCCGTTGACTAAACCTCTCCCTAGAGCAAAACATGATCAACACCAAAATTCCATGGGTGTGCGATTCATCACAATGTAACTAGACTATTGTCTCTAGTGCAAGTGGGAGACTGTTGGAAATATGCCCTAGAGGCAATAATAAAAGGATTATTATATTTCCTTGTTCATGATAATTGTCTATTGTTCATGCTATAATTGTATTGTTCGGAAATCATAATACATGTGTGAATACATAGACCACAATGTGTCCCTACTAAGCCTCTAGTTGACTAGCTCGTTGATCAATAGATAGTCATGGTTTCCTGACTATGGACATGGGGATGTCATTGATAACGGCATCACATCATTAGGAGAATGATGTGATGGACAAGACCCAAACCTAAGCATAGCACAAAAGATCGTGTAGTTCGTTTGCTAGAGCTTTTCTGAATGTCAAGTATCATTCCTTAGACCATGAGATTATGCAACTCCAGGATACCATAGGAGTGCTTTGGGTGTATCAAACGTTACAACGTAACTGGGTGACTATAAAGGTGCACTACAGGTATCTCCGAAAGTATCTGTTGGGTTGGCATGAATTGAGACTGGGATTTGTCACTCCGTGTGACGGAGAGGTATCTCTGGGCCCACTCGGTAAGACATCATCATAATGAGCTCAATGTGATAAAGGTGTTGTTCACGGGATGATGTGTTACGGGAACGAGTAAAGAGACTTGCCGGTAACGAGATTGAGCAAGGTATCGGTATACCGACGATCGAATCTCGGGCAAGTATCGTACCGATAGACAAAGGGAATTGAATACGGGATTGATTAAGTCCTCGACATTGTGGTTCATCCGATGAGATCATCGAGGAGCATGTGGGAGCCAACATGGGTATCCAGATCCCGCTGTTGGTTATTGGCCGGAGATCGTCTCGGTCATGTCTGCATGTCTCCCAAACCCGTAGGGTCTACACACTTAAAGTTCAGTGACGCTAGGGTTGTTAAAGATATTAGTATGCAGCAAACCGAAAGTTGTTCAGAGTCCCGGATGAGATCCCGGACGTCACGATAGGTTCCGGAGTGGTCCGGAGGTAAAGAATTATATATAGGAAGTGTCGTTTCGGCCATCGGAAATGATCTGGGGGTCGCCGGTATTGTACCGGGACCACCAGATGGGTCCCGGGGGTCCACCGGGTGGGGCCACCCATCCCGGAGGGCCCCGTGGGCTGAAGTGGGGAGGGAACCAGCCCATAGTGGGCTGGTGCGCCCCCCATGGGCCTCCCCCCTGCGCCTAGGGTTGGAAACCCTAGGGCAGGGGCGCCCCACTTGCCTTGGGGGGCAAGGCTCCCCCTGGCCGCCCCCCCTGGAGATGCATCTCCAGGGCGGCGCCCCCCCTAGGGGGCCTATATAAAGTGGGGGAGAGGGAGGGCAGCTGCACCCTGCATCCTTGGCGCCTCCCTCTCCCCGTTACACCTCTCCCTCTCTCCGTAGTTGCTTGGCGAAGCCCTGCTGGAACCCTGATGCATCCACCACCAAGCCGTCGTGCTGCTGGATCTTCATCAACCTCTCCTTCCCCCTTGCTGGATCAAGAAGGAGGAGACGTTATCCCGACCGTACGTGTGTTGAACGCGGAGGTGTTGTCCGTTCGGCACTAGGTCATCGATGATTCGCATCACGGCGAGTACGACTCCATCATCCACGTTCTTCTTGAACGCTTCCGTTGTGATCTACAAGTGGTATGTAGATGCTCTCCTATCCCCTCGTTGCTAGAATACTCCATGGATAGATCTTGGTGATGCGTAGGAAAATTTTCATTTCTGCTACGATCCCCAACATGTTCTTGGCTAGGGGATGATTTGCTAGGGGAGTTCGATCGCCCTTCTCTCTCTCTCTTTCTCTCTACTTGCTCTAGGTCCTGAATCAGATTGGATTCTGGATGCCTCTACCCTGGGGGTGGCTAGTCCTATTTATAGGCAAAGGCCCTGGGCCTCTTCCCAAATATTGAGCGGGAAGGGCGCCAACAATTGGCCGATTTGAAGGGGAACATCGGGTACACTTATCCTGACTAAAGTTGGTCTTCCCCTGCCAAAGGTTCTGGTGATGACGCTGGCTTGGGCTCCACAGTGACTTCCTCCTTGTCGCGGAGTTGGTCTTGGTCTTGTTGCACCGAAATGCGTGCCTTTGCTTGATCCTCTCGCCTGCGCTTGCCCCCTTTGCACCAAAGAGGAAAGGGAGGACACTGCGCGGGCTGGCGCCCGCCTGGCACCTCTGGTCATCATGGCTTGCGTCATGGGCACCTCGTGAGGTACCCCACCTTGATTTCTCCGCCTCCTCGCGAGCCAGCCTAAGGAGGACGTGCTGGAGGAAGCTCCGTGTCGTCCGCCTCGCGAGGCTTGGCCCCTCGCGAGGGTCTTGAGCCTTGTGTTGATGAAGACGGGCCACGTTGGGCCCCCACTCGAGCCACGCCGCAGGCCGCAGGCAGGCAAGTCTGGGGACCCCCGTTCCCAGAACGCCGACATATGCCTCCATGTATCTCTGCCAACAGCTCCAGTCCTTTATCCCGGGGGATGCACTTCAATTTCACACCGTTCGGTCTTTTTCTATACAAGACGTCATCGACGAACTGGTACAAGGCAGACCGACAGGCTACTTTTTCCACTTCTTCCTGCTCCTCAGGAAGTTCCCCTGTCTGGAGGAAATGGACGGTATGTTGTGCCCATGCCGGAGCCTGGGGCTCGACGGCAAGGACCAAAGTTGTCTCTTCTGCCATGGGGGCGGCCGTCTCTACGGCCAGTCCTTGGCGCCCTGCCAGAGCCAGCTGCCCATCGGCAGGCTCAATACCCACGGCAATACCCCTGCCGGTGGACCCACAGGCTCGGTGGGAAAGTACTTGTCGGGGCCTGATTTCCTCCGCTTGTTCTGCCCCGTTGATGGTTCGACGGATGGTTGAGTTAGCCGAAGCACAAAAGTACCTGGTTCCACACGCAGTTTGAAGGCAGCGCGCTTCGACAGGTAATTGACGATGTCGTTCTCCGCTCGAGGAAGCTCCACTTGTATACCGTCAAAGCGCTCCTCCAGCTTCCTCACCTCATCCACGTAGGCATCCATCAACGGGCTCTGGTAATCTTTATTGACCTGTCTGATGACAAGCTGCGAATCACCCCCGACGATGAGCTTCTTAACCCCGAGGTCTGCCACGATCCTGAGACCGGCAAGCAGCCCCTCGTATTCGGCGGTGTTGTTTGTGGACATCTCCCTGGGAAAGTGCATCTGGATTACATACTTGAGGTGCTCTCCGGTGGGCGCGACAAGCAGCACACCGGCACCGGTGCCTTGCAGCGAGAAAGCCCCATCAAATTACATGATCCAGTCGCGACTTGCCTCCTTGCCGGGGAGAGTGGTCTCCTGGATTTCTTCCTCAGGTGTTGAGGTCCATTCTGCAAAGAACTCTGCCAAGAATCTTCTCTGGATTGTTGAAGTACTTTCAAACTTCAAACCAAAGCTCGACAGCTCCAAGGCCCACTCCACAATCCTTCCGGTTGCGTTTGGGTTGTGTAGTATCTGTTGTAGCGGGAGGCGGGTGACGATGGTGATTTTTGCATGCTTGGAAGTAGTGACGCGGCTTCCTCGAGGCCATAAGAAGGCCGAAGAGAAATTTCTGCACACCAGAGTACCTTGACCTAGCCCCCTGCAGGAGGGAGCTGACAAAGTAAACCGGGTGCTGCATCATCTTCTTCTTCTGCACCACCTCGTTTGTTTGCATGGGTCCTGTCCTGATGGCGTTAGACTCAGCCGGGGGCCTTGCCTTGCCGGCATCGGGCTCTGCCGGGGGAATCTCTGGCTTGCCATCCACCAGTCTCACTATCACCACTGCCTCTTCATCGACCTCCCTCTGCGCCACTAGCGTGGCACTGACCACTTGATTCGTCGCCGCCAGATACAGTAGCAACGACTCTTGCGGTTTAGACGCAACCAGTCTTGGTGTAGAGGAAAGGTATTGCTTCAGATCCTGCAACCCTACTCGGCCTCTGGGGTTCACTCCATCGGGCCCGCCTTCTTCAAGATCTTGAAAAAGGGAAGGGCACGCTCATCGGACTTGGAGATGAATCTGCTCATGGCGGCAACGCAGCCAGTGAGCCGACGCACATCCTTGATCTGCTTGGCTGCCTCAATCTGCTCAATAGCCTTGATCTTGTATGGATTTGCCTTGATCCCACGCTGTGACACAAAGAACCCGAGAAGCTTGCCGGACGGAACGCCAAAGACACACCTCTTAGGGTTCAACTTGAGGTTGATCTTGTGCAGGTTTGCACATGTCTCTTCTAAATCTTGTACAAGGGTTGCCTTGTCCTTGGTTTTGTCCACTATGTCATCCATATAAGCTTCCATATTTCTATGTAGCTGGGGCTCAAGACCAATTTGGACCGCCCTGGCGAACGTCGAGCCAGCACTCTTCAACCCGAAAGGAATCCGTGAAAAGCAATACGTGCCACATGGGGTGATGAATGTTGTCTTCTCTTTGTCTTCTCTTGTCAAGAAGATCTGGTGGTAGCCCGAGTAGGCATCGAGGAATGATAACATATCACACCCGGCCGTGGAGTCAACAATCTGGTCGATGCGCGGCAACGGGAAGGGGTCCTTAGGACAAGCCTTATTAATATTTGTGTAGTCAATACACAGCCTCCACTTTCCATTTGCCTTGCGCACCACCACCGGATTGGCCAACCACGTCAGATGGAGCACTCCTCTCACCAAACCTGCCGCTTCCAATTTCCTGATCTCCTCTGTGATGAACTCCTGTCGTTCCAAAGCTTGCTTCCTGACCTTCTGCTTGACGGGTCGCGCATGGGGACAGACAACAAGGTGGCGCTCAATCACTTCCCTGGGAAGCCGGGGATGTCGGATGCTTGCCATGCAAACACATAGACATTCGCCCGCAGGAAAGTGACGAGCGCGCTTTCCTATTTGCTATCGAGGGTGGAGCTTATGGTGAAAGCCCCTCCCGTGCCATCCTCCTTGACGGACACCTTCTTGGTCTCTAGCGGCGCAGCTTTGGACTTCTTGCTCTTGCCGATGGAGCTCTCTGGCACGTCCTCGACGGTAGCGCAACACTCTGAAGAGGCGCGCTTGCCGGAGTGGGTGCGAGAGGTCTTGCCGGTCTTCTTCTTCCCTCCCGAGGCTTCAGCGGTAGGAGCAAGTTCCTTGGCGGCAGCTACTGCAACTGCTTCCCAGTAGAGTAGATCAGCGCATCCTTCTTGTCACAGGGGACGGTGATGATGGTCATCGGCCCAGGCATCTTCAACGTGTTGTAGGCATAGTGCAACGCCCCCATGAACTTGGCTAGTGCCGGGCGGCCGAGGATCCCATTGTAGGCCAAATGGATCTCGGCTACATCGAAGACAATCCTCTCCATCCTGTAGTTCAACTCACTCCCGAACGTCACGGGCAATGTGACCTTCCCCTTTGGCTGGCTCCTTCCCGGGTTGACCCCTTGGAACGTACCCGTCTCCTCGAGGTCTCCATCAGGAACTTGCAGCTTTTTGATCACGACGGGCGAGATCAAGTTCAGGCCGGCCCCGCTGTCAACCAGCATCTTGTTCACCTTGAGGTTGTGTATCGTTGGCGAGACCAACAACGGAAAACACCCGACCGCAATTGTGCGGTCAGGGTGGTCTTTGCCGTCAAAGATGAGGGGCGAGCTGGACCACTTCAGCGGCTTCTGAGCGTCGAATAATGGCTCTGCTGCTGTAATCTCACGCGCCCAATGCTTGAGCTGGAGGTGAGAAGTGCGCAGCGAGGCACCACCATCGACGCATATGGCCTCCGTAGCCTTCTGAAACTCTTGCTCGCCGGACTCGTCGTCCTCGTCATGATCATCGTCTTCCTGCTTCTTGTCGTGGCCCTGAGCGGGCCTCTCTTGCTGGTTATCCTTGCCGCGGCGGCCCCCTTGCCCGCCACGCTTCTTGCCGGATCCTTCGGCACCATCCTGACCCTTCTCCTTGTCCCGCCTCTCATACTCGGCATTTTGCTTTTCGGCAAGCAGCTCGACCTGTCGGCAGTTCTGGAGGTCGTGGCCCTTGGTGCGGTGGATCTTGCATTACTGCTTGTCGGAGCCTCCTGGCTTGTCGGCGGTTGCCAAGGCCCGGCAGGCAGCGCACCCGGCAATCTCCTTTTCGGGGTCGTCTGCCCTAGCCTTCTTGGCGGCGCCGGTGTCATCGGATCCCTTAACGGCAAGCACAACCTTTCCTTTGTGTTTCCTATTGCGACGCCGGGCCTTCTTCGTCGGGGCGGCGGTGTCTTCATCAGTAGAGTCGGTTTCCACGCCGGGGTACTTCCTTCCCTCTTCAGCCCGGGCATACCTATCGGCCAGAACATAAAGTTCGGCCACATGCTTAACCTTTTTCATCGCTAGCTCCTCACGCATCTTGCGGTTGTGCACGTTCTGATGGAACGCGCTGATCACGGCGGCGCGATGAACATCAGGGATGTTGTACTGCACCCAGCTGAACCTCTGTATGTACTTGCACAGGGTTTCCCCTTCCTTTTGGGGAATGATATGCAAAGCACTGGCCTGACCATGAGCTTGGTGCCTCCAGTGAAGGCACCAACGAACTCATGGCACAGATCCGACCAAGAAGAAATGGAATCTGCCGGCAAGTGCATCAACCAAGACTTGACGTTGGGCTTTAGTGCCAACGGGAAGTAATTGGCAAGCACCTTGTCGTCGCGAGCTCCAGCAGCTTGCATCGCGATGGTGTAGATGCTGAGAAACTCTGATGGATGGGTATTGCCGTTGTACTTCTTGCCGACGTCGGGCTTGAACGTGCGGTGGGACGGCCACTGGAACTGCCGCAGCTCACGGGTAAAGGTTGGGCAACCCACCTCGTAAGGTAGGCCGCCGGAGCCCCCGGTGCTGGGTGGTCCATAGCGGGTCCCGCCCGATTATCCGACTGGTGGTGTGTATCGCCCCGGCGCTCGATGGTGGTTCGAGCGTCTTCATGGGATCGCTCCCGAAGAACTTGGGGTTGATCATGGTGGGTCCGTGGGTCGGACAATGCCATGGAAATGTTATCACAAGCGTCGTCATGATGGACCGGTACCGATGGCAACTTGCGCGGGGGAGGAGAGTGCACTGTGGCCGCAGCTCCCTCGGTCCTTCTACCGTTGGCATGTGGTGGCTCGACGGAGCGCCGGCCCGAGGGTCCTGTCGGTCGCGGATCATATTTGTTGGCGACTGTCGGTGTACTAGAGTAGGGGTACCCTAGTATCCCGAACTTGTGCACGGGCAGTCGCAGCGTCCCGCGGCAAGGCTTGCCGGGTGACCACCAAGGCCCTCTATGGTTCCTTTGGAGCCATTCAAGAACAAAGTATTTAAGCCAAGGAGACAAGTCCCCGGCAAGAGGAGCTTGCCGGGAGGGCCACTCGAGGCACAAGACCCCGGCAAGAGGAGTTTGCCGGGAAGGCCAACCAGAGCATCTCAAGGAACTTACCGCGACGCGCCACGCGTCCCGGCAGGACCCGGCAAGCGACAAGCTCCTGGACGCGGCAAGACAATGGCCGTGGCAAGGCATTTGCCGCGGCAAGCAACCACTCTGTACATGCGCTCCAGCTCACCCACTTACGTGTCGCTCTGGGACCCTTCCAGGCGTACGTGGCGGGAGGCTGTGCAGCCAGGGGTACACTGTGGCATGCAGCGCTGACAAGATCGCCATCGTGGCAAGCGTGGCGCCCCTGACGGTCCCTTTTCTACACCGTCTGGGCAACGTAGATAGGCATTTAATGCCCTTGTCCCCTGCCGTCAGGGTTAGGTATGATTCACTGTGTAGGTAGCTGTACCTACCGCAGCACCTTTCCATTTTTACCCCTGCCTACGTTGCCACCTGTTGGAGACCCCTTGAGCATATAAAAGGAGGCCCATGCACAACGTAGGGAAAAAGGGATCGCCCCCAGGAGGACGAACAGTAGAACATTCACGCTCGGTCTCGTTAGCCGCTGGTGTGTACTGTAGCACCCAGCGCTCCCGAGCAAGAACTCAATACAATCCACAAAGCAGTAGTAGGAGTATTATCTCTCCGGAGAGCTCCGAAGCTGGGTAAAACCCCTCGCGTGCCTCGCCTCGATCCGCTCTTTGCGCGGCCTCCGCCCCCCGCCGAACCGAGAAGGGGCTCCGTCCCCATAGGTGCTCGAGGAGCCAGATTTCCCCGGGAGCGACGACGATGAGGCTACGGATGGTGGCTCTCCACTCGTCGATCTTATCCGCAGCAAGAGGGAAGTCGAGGAGCAGCTGCGCGCGCGCCAAAGCTTCTGCTGCGTGGGTGGTGGCGAAAGCTGTATGGACCGTGGCGTGCTTCGACTTCTAACCACGTTAGAAGGAACTCTATCATGGCCCAGCGGTTGCATGCCATTTTTGCTAGCACTTCGGCGAGCATGCACAGGGCTCTTCCCACGGCGGTTACCAGGGTCACCGGCGTGGTGACGCTGCTCGTCGCGCCGGGGTGGGCATCTTGGAGGTCGCCGCGCCGCCCGTGGGTGGTACCGTGGCGACTCTGGAGGGCCCCGCACCACCTGCGGGGGGCCCAGCTCCGTCTCTGGATTTTGCAGTGTGCGGCCCGTCGTCTTGCGCACGAACGACGCCGCTCGTCAGGCTCTGATTGACAGAGCGATGTTGGTGCTCGCGGGCCGCGCCTCGGGTCCGGTTCACGACCGTCCCTCTACTCGCCCGCACCGGCATGGGCCGTCTGGCTCCTGACGAACTGACCTCCGTGGCTGCCTTCTTCTTGGGAGCCATGGCGATGAAGAACTGCTGGGCTAACTGCTAGACCGGATTTCCACAACTGCGCCCTCCCCTACCTGGCGCGCCAAAGATGTCGATGAGAATGACACCTATGGGGTCACTGGGATCCCTTCTACGGTCGGCACGCACGAAGTTGTGCAAAGAGCAGGTCTGACAGGAAGCACACGAGTCGTTTACCCAGGTTCGGGCCGCAAGGATGCGTAAAACCCTAGTCCTTCTTTGGTGGATGTATTGAGTGTTCTTGAGCTCTCGAACTAGCTACGGTGGCTGCGTAGTTCCAAAAAGGCGAATCCCTCTCCTGGTCGCCTCGGGCCTCCTTTTATTGGAAAAAGGGGTTGCCAAAGTGGCACACATGAGGTGGAAAGGTGTACAGTGTGCGAGCTTATCGCCCGGCATTACGGGACAAAGCACATAAAATGCGCTACTTAGGTGTCCATTAGCTTTATCGGGGATAGGAACGAGGCCCGTCCCGTCCGTCGCCGCTCCGCCTCGCTTTGACACGCGCCCAGGCCAACGGTGCATGCAGCGCCATGTAGGCAGGCAGGTTGCTGAGGTGGCGCGGTGGCAGGGCCTTTACGAAGATGTGCATGCCACCACACAGGTACTTCCTGAGTTGGCCTGGAAGCCGCATGTTGCCACGCAGGTGCCTGCCCAGCTGGTTGGGCTGGCAGCTGCATGCAAATGGCGGTGGAGTCTCGGCTAGCGCGGGCCTGGCAGTGGCTCTACTGACGCCTTCGGCAAGGGTCTTGCCGGGGGCCCGGCAAGGGTCCTGCCGTGGCGTTGCAGTCATCCCCGGCAAGGTGCTTGCCGGGGGTGTTGTGAATTTCCTCAGCTAGGATCCTGCCGAGGGTCGCCGTCCTCTGATCCTCATCTGGTCTTGTGTGTTCATGATGTTGACAAAGATCTGCATGCCACCACGGAGGTGCCTCCCGAGCCCTGGTTCCGATGTAGTTGGTTGGGTTGGAACCCGTGGGCTCAAGGGTGGCTTGCTCTATTGGTGTTGGGCTAGTTGCCCCGGCAAGGCTCTTGCTGGGGCCGCAGAGGTCGCCCCGGCAAGGGTCTTACCGGGGGAGTCCACCTCGCCCCTCTGCTCTTTGTGTCTCTGGTCTTGGCGTTGCCTCCGGTCGCCTTGTTCCTTCAGATTCTCTCCGGCTTCCCTCCTTTGCCCTGCCAAGTGTGGCCGCGGCGCATGGCTCTGACTGCCCGTGCACAAGTAAAGGGGTCAAAAGGAGAGACCCTACTTCTATACACCGACACGAAGATTCGTGCAGATATTTTTCTTTGTCTTTTTTCTGTTCCTTTATAGTTTGATTATTACTGGCTTTATCAGTAAGAAGAGCTCAACGTATTGCTTGCCAACTGTCCTTCTCCGTTCTTACCGGTACCGGTGCATAATCCCAAAACTCATTCCTTGTTTTTGTCCTGAAAAAGGAAACCAGCCAAATAGCCAATCGAAGTCCTGCGCAATCCCGAGAATTTGGAGCAATTGGGTACAAATAATTATGGTTGATTATATCAGCGGTTAGATAATATGTCAATCCCCACTTCAATTGGCAGTTCCTCGTCTCTGCATACCCCGCTTAAGTGTCCACCATCTTCATCATCCCCGGCAGGCCGCGCTACACACTGGCACACACTCTGCAGCCATGTCGAGCGATAGCGAGGACGACAGTTCGGCCAGCAGCCTGGCGCCAGATGATAGGTTAACATCGGAATCATCCCGCTCGTCTTCCATGAGTCCGGCGTCGAACCCATACCTCGATTATATCCTGTTCATGGAAGGGACGCCGCCTCTGGAGTCGTCAGACGACAACCAGACGGAAGAGGAGCCGTCGGAGGACGAAGAAGAGGACGACGATGATGAGGAGGAGGAATGGTCGAACGAGGAGGAGGAGGACGACGACAGCAATGAGGATGATGACGGCGGCGGCGATTAAAAGCCAACGGTTAGCGGCAAGAAGTGTCCTCGCCAAGACGATGTCGCGGGGCCATCCAACAAGAACAACAAGAAGAAGAAGGACTAAATTAAGCAAATTGTATACATCTCTATCTATCCTGTCAATCTCATCGCAGACGGTTAGTAATATGTATTCGACAGAGATCTTCTACATTATCGCCAACAGGTTGGTTTGTTGAACTGTGTGCCCTGACGAGCACACAATTCACAAAAAAAGACCGTATGGGGTGTCTATAATGATCGCACACAATTCTGATTACCGACTTGTTTGCCTAGTATCACACACATCTTGTTACGCTGAATTGTTTGTGTTCACCTCACTCATCGCAAACGGTTCATCGGAGTGAACTATATGCCATATATCGCACACACCTTGATCTGGCTGCCCATTTTTGTTGTTTTATCTCATCGCAAACAGTTCGTATAGATCAACCGTATGCCCCTCATCGCACACGCAACTATAATCTAAACCATGTTTGATGTATCATTCATCGCAAACGTTTTGCATCATTTCTGACGGTTTACATACAGCACCATTTGCGATTATTGCATCGCACACAGTTTCTTGAAGGGTCTCTGATCGTAGCGTTGCGTTAGCAGCATCTTGCAGTAGTGATTCCATGTAATAAGGGAAAGATAGCAGCATGGTGGTTTATCAAAAGTGGTTTGAGGACGAGATTGCAAGATGGAAAGTACGCCGGCCGAGATACGTTTTAAGCAAACAACTAAAGAAGATCCACATGCAGCAAAGTGGGAAGATGGGCAGTGGAGCAAGGCCGGAGGAAGCTGTACCTGAGGGTCGTCGGGATGTTACTAGGAGGGCGCTGGCGGCCGGGATCTGCCCATACTGCGGCAGTGAGCAAGTGGTGAAGGCCCTACCGTGCCAGAGCTTGGTCAGAGAGAACGGTGGGTACCACAGATCGGGACGTGCTGCCTCAACACCGTCGAACGGAGAAACTATGCACATCCTCCCTTTTCACAGGCGGACGGGATGCAGACGGATCACTGACTAATGGTGAGAAAGAGAGGCCACCGCTGCCTTGTGTGAGATGGTGTGACGAGAGACAAACCCCGGCAGGCAGGCTCCGTTGTATATAGTGGAGCGGATTTTTCCATTTCCCCACGGCAATCGTTTTATATTCTATACTACGCGCCATTGAGGAGGAATATATAACTTTATTTAATACAAATGTGTCAAGTCGAACTTTGTTCCGTCTAGGCGTGGTACCCGACCTTCCTTCGAGTAAACAACCGCCACACGCATCAAATTATCACGCGGGCTGCCTTTTCGTAAAAAACGAACTCCACCGTGTACCTGCACGGGTGTGGCCGGGAACGAGACGTGAGTACGTGCGTCCTGCATGCACCTCTTCTTTAGGTGCAGGTACGTGCGTGGGTGGGTGTGAGAGAGATGGTTTGTGCGAAACCGAGGCAATGTGTCGATGATATCTCAAACAAAAAAGGTAACATATGCAATGTGTGTGAAACAGAGTCATGGATATATCATATATAGAGGGAGCGATCCACGAGAAGAGAGTGGAGGGATCATCAGCGTGAGATATCGATAGAATCAAAAACAGGCATGAAGTGTGTGGTTGTGCAATCGATAAAGAGTGCCATTGAATTTGTGTTTGCCCGCGTCAAAGATACAGGGCGGCTGGCCTACTGGAATTTGAGAGGGCAGAGGTGCAGTTTTTCTCGGTGGCATGGATACCTACCTACAACGTTCGATTATCGGTGGGGGGGGGGAGGGGGCAGAGACCTAACTATAGAGAGGTAGATCGACTAGTATATGCGTGGAGAAGGAGAGAGACCTAGCTATGTATAGAGGGGGATCGATCAACATCCATGGATATGTGTAGCAGAGGAATAAGGTTGGGAGAAAGACAAAGGTAGAGTGTCGGAGGGTTGGCGGTGGAGTGGTGTCTCACAAATGGTGGGAGAGGCCTGCTAGACAAACGGAGGGTACTAGTGCAATATCAATAAGAGAGGGCAGGGATGTCTATCTGTCTATGCACGTGCGTGTGAGAGACGGGTCGGGAGGTATGCAAGGATTATGAGGGGAGACGATATGGTTGTGGCAAGCATAGGTAACTACATAGGAAGATCAACTGTCGTGTGTCCGAGAAAGGTAGAGACATAACTAGTGAGGTAAGTCTATCGGTGTGTGGGGAAAGGAATTATAGTCGACCTAGCTATATGTACGGAGATCAGTACGTATACATGCATGCATGTGTTAGAAGCAAATAAGGTCCGGAGAGACAGACAGGGGAGAGGGTGCAACTAGGAGGTTGTCGTGGTTTTGTCACGGCAGATGTCCTCATGAAAGGACTTAGTCATGGAGCCATCGCTACGGGTTAGCTTGAAGGGGTTAAAGCGGACACAGGGACACAAGAGAGTTTATACTAGTTCGGCCCCTTTAATGAAGGTAAAAGCCTACGTCTAGTTGTGATGGAATTGATGGGGTTCTGATGACTAGGGAGCAAATAAGCTTTGCCTAAGTCTCGAGTTGTTGTCTGTTGTCCCTGAACCGCCGACGGGTCGTCCCCTTATATACATGGGTGACGCCCGTCGGTTTTACAGAGTCCCGATACCGGCTCATAGATGTGTACGGTTCGGTCTCCACTATTCCTAACTTATAACACAAGTTACATACCGACGCCGGTTTACAGCCATAGGCCTTAAACCGATTATGGGCCTTTAGCCCTCATCTGCCTTCATGGGCTTTATCATACTCGACTACTGATGAAGTTAACCCGCCTGTCTTGGTCGGTTTACGCCTAGTAGTAATATCCCCAACATTAGGCCCCAGATTGATTTGAGCAGGTTCATGTCAATCCTTAGCAAAAAACTTCATCTTCAACATCTTCTTGTAATTTGGTGAACCGTCATGACATCATCTTCTCTGATCGTTGTAAACCGGCGTGACATCATCTGTCATAAAGAAACTATCCATGGTACCTTCTTGTTTAATAGACCTGCGACAATCGAGGCGACAACCCCATTTCCAAAGTTGCGGCCTCTTGATTTTCGCACCAGACACATGTCCCTTGCTTTATAAATAGGACCGAAGGGTCATTTCTTTTTCCCCTTCATGCCCTTCTGCTTCGTCTTCCTTGCGCCGACCAGCTTCGGAGCTCCGCCGCCGCCATCAACTGTTGCTCCAACCTTGGCCGCTGCATCACCCTGAGCGCACCACAGCATCGCGGCGACCTTCCGCTTCTTCCTCAGCTCCGGTAAGTCTTCTATCCTTTCCACCAGAGGTCTGTTCTAGGGTTTCCAAGTTCTTCAGTGTTCATTGTCTGCTTCTTGTTTATACGATAGATCTTAGATGAGTCTGCAAATCCTCGCTTTGTGTAGTAGTAGTTGTTTAACCTCCATTTTTACTTATGCATCTCAAGACCATAGATCTACATGTACCTTTGCTCATTGATTCAGTACTGCTCTTTTTTGGACCTTGAATATTTCTCTCTTTTCTGACCACGTTCCAAATCCAAAACTGTAGTGTAACTTTGTGAAATCTGTTTCTGCGTACTTACTCATCTGCAATCTTGACTTTTCAATGCTGAACCTGGCGGTTTAACTTTGTAGAAAAATCCGGTATATACCATTAGTCCCCTTGTTGAACCGCTAGAATCCTTTAACCGGGCACTGTCGCTTTGTAAAACTCCAGTTTATAAATGACTGCCTCTGGTTTAGCAAAGTATGTATTAGCATATATCTTTTCAACATGTTCTTGAACCGATAATTACTGCTTTGTAGATCCTGTCGTGGCTAAACAAGCATATGAGTGCTACTGGGTCCCTTCTCGAGTGACCGAAATTCAACTGAACAATTTGGTTAGAATAGGCGCTTTAAGTAAGCAAGATGCCATTCACTGGAGGGTCCCTGGCACGGAATGTCCTCCCACACCCCGAGAGGGAGAAGTTGTTGTTTTTGCTGACCACTTAGCCCGGGGCTTCAACCCCCCCGGTTCAAAGTTTTAACGGGACGTCTTAGCCAACTTCCAACTGCGTCGGGTGCGAAAACTCCGTGACCAACATTTGCCACTTTCAAGTGTTCTGTGAGGTGTATCTTCAAGAAGAACCTACCGTAGAGTTGTTCCAGGATTGCTTTCACCTAAACCGTCGTACTGAGTTCACAGATGGACCCAATACTGAACTGGGCGGTATGGCAATTCAAAAGAGGAAAGAAGTCACCTTCCCTCACGCAAAACTTCACAGCCACCCCAAAGAATGGAATCAAACATGGTTTTATTGCAAAGACACTTCCCCTTCTGAAGAAAATCCCCTGCCGGGTTATCGTCCGGAACGTCTGAGCAATACACATCCTTTCCCACAGAGGCTGACTGCTAAGGAGAGACTCAAGTATTCTCCTCAATTATCCAAACTGAGGGCCTTCATGGCAAACGGGTTGACCGGGGTTGACTTTGCTCGATGCTGGATATCTTGGAGCATACTACCCTTAAGCCAGCGCCCTGGTTTGATGTGCGAATATACAGGAAATGTAAAAGACCCTCAACGACACATTGATATCCAGCTCACAGATGATGAATTCATTGAAGCTATGAAGAAGATATTGAATGAACCGGAATCTGTCTATGCTCAAACCCGCCTACCTCCTTTCTACGGTCTTAACAAACCGCCAGCTGTAAGTCTCGTACCTTATGCTCTTGTTGAATCTTCCTTTGTCCAAAATATCCTTTGTTGACATTAACATCTTTCCAACAGGACGATGATCCGTTTTGGAGCAAGAAGCCTCCACAAGAGAAACCGGAAAATCCAACTCGGCCGGGGAAGCCAACTCGGCCGAAAACCAGAGTTGTGAAGAAACCTGCCAATAGAAAAAGAACCACTGCATTTTTCGATCCACCAGCTGACGATGATGTGGGTAACCAGGATCTTGAGGTAGATCTTGACTCACTTGGTTTATATTTCATACGTCTTATTGATGATGATTATTGTCAGGATGACGCTGAATTCAGTCATGCTGATGCTGTAGAGGTAATCGTTCTTTCCTCCGATTCAAATCCTTTGCCTTCACTAAAAATCCGTCGAGCAAACCGGAAAGTTAGATTTTCTCATCCTCTTGCTTATTTGGACCCACACTTTCTTGTGAAGACACAACAGCACGAAGCTCACCGCACAACCCGGCACAGCGGCCAGGTAGTTACCTCCGCCGGTTTACCGAATAGTCCGGTTCAGAAACGCCGTTCAGAGGTCTCTAACTCTCTTGCCAATGCTTGCCCTAAAGCGGGTTGTTTTCGTCAACCTCTGAATCCGTCTGACTCCGATTATCAGGGCACTTCTCATTCATCCTCCGGTGAGTCGTCAGCCACCCAACTTCCACCACTTAAAACGGTGCTCGGGTAAGTTATATTCCATCTTGTATCTTTGATATATTACTTCAAACAGAAAACTGTCTTGACCCTTCTTAATCTTGTTTTACAGGGCCAAACCCAGACCACGCAAGGAGAATGTCACTGCTAAACCGGATAAAATCCAGATCCTGAAGAAGCCAATCGTGATGACGTGTTGAACGACCCACCACCGCAAGACCATGACATTGTCGCTGAAGAGGCAAATGTTGATATCACAGGCCCTACTGATCAACCAACGAGCCATGTCCGGATTGACAAAACAGCTAGTCCGTCAAAGAATACTGACATACCGGTGACCCCAGTACGAACTGGTGAAGAAAAAGATGACGAGGTCCTTATCACTGGCATTGGTCGTACCGAGCCAAGCAATCGTGTCGCTTTATCCAGGCATACTGCCAAAGATGAATTTGCTGCAATTGGTAAAGGCAAGTGGAATGCTGACTTATCCACTTATGCCGCTCTGAACGCCCAAGAACTTCATTCCGGCTATCTAAACCGTCTATACACCAGCCGTGATTATGAAGCTAGTCTGGTCAATATGATGAAGGACAAGTATGAGGTAACTTATATCCTTCTCTGCTTGTATATTATAATATGTCAACTCCAATAGCCCCCAAGTGATGGTTTAAGATCGCAACTTAAACCGGGACTTTCCAATGTAATTGTAACTCATCTGTACATTGCTGATGTAGCCCCCATGGGCCGGTTCAACTGCATGCAGTTAAACCAGAACTTTTTAGATCATAAGAAATCCAGTATCAATAGTCATTGAGCAAATAGCCATTAGCAACCAAGTGCCAAATTGAATACTTGTATTGAGCTTGGGACTTTTGGAATTTGTATGAGGAAGAGCAAATATGCATTAGCCCCCAAGTACCAAGGACATAACTTGTTATGTGGTTGGTACTTCAAACCTGTATCGTTATGTTCATCATATAATCATCTGTGTGCAGGCTGAGTTGAGCAAAAAAGAAAGCCAAACCGCCGACTTGCAAGAAAATCTGAAGTCCCAACGAGCCGAAACCTCTAAGGCAAAAGAGGAATTAACCAGCGCTTTAAGCGTCATGGAAAAATTGAAGGAAGGCTTCAACAAAGAACGGGCGGATTGGGCCACTGAAAGGGCCGCTTTAACTCAAAGGGCAGAGAAAGCCGAGGCCGCTCTCAAACCGGTGGTTGACGGGCTAACCAGTGTGAAGCGCCAGGTTCGCGCCATGATTGCTGCTATCTTTGGTAAGCAACCTTGTTCTTATGATTCGAGCAGTCCTTGATATGTATCTGCCGATTTAATAACCCTTATGATGATGTAGGAACACGCATTGGTCACTTGGGATCAAATGTGTGGAAGAAGTTGAAAGCCGCCTATACATTGATAGAACAACTATATACTGGTGCTCAACGGATCATCTTCACTGCTTCCCACAACAACCCGCCGGCCACTTTGATCCAGGACACTATTAAAAGGTTGTCTATGCTTCCTGCCCGGGTTGAAGAACTAAAGAAATCTGCTGCTAGAACCGGCGCTATAAACGCCTTAATCCGGGCAAAAGCGTGGGTGCCGGATTTTGATCCTGTTGAAGCGGCCCAAGGCTACCCCAGCTTGAAGGAAGATGGGACAAAGTTCAGCGAAGAGGATCTCCGAGCTATAAACCGGGAAGTGCGCCCTCTGGCTTGCCAATTGGTTGAAGAAGCAGATTTGTCCCACTATCAAGCCCAGTATGATGATAAAAACAAACGAGTGGCTGCACCAATTCCTGAAGCGGAAAACCTTATACCTCCAATCCGTAAGCATACTTACGCCCCTGACATTCAACCATCATTGCTGATCAGCGATGAAGTTGTTTTTCAAGCGTTAGGCAATGATCTTATTTGGGCACTGTTTCGCCTTGTAATAGGCTAGCTGGTACACTTTGGTCTTGATATGTCCTCGTGCATATTTATTGCAACTGATGCTTCTTTTGAATTATTTATCTCCAAACTGTTTTGTACAGTTGAGAAACGAAAAAATGCCTTGGCGACTTATCGCCAGACGGGTCATGATATCTATGCATGTAAAACCAAAGAGAATAGCTTTAGATTTAAGCATATGATCAAATGTTGAGATACATAATACCTGCCATCGTTGGGCGTGAAGTTGGCTTGGCCAATCTTGAAGCGGAGTTTAATAAACTCACACTATTGGAGGAGAGAACAACTCATGTTTATATAAGGCCGGTTTACAATGTAAACCGCTCCGGGTTATGAGAAACGCCGGGTTTTTACTCTATAATAGGATGGTAATAAAAAATCAAACTGGGCAGTTAGTCTCCGGATTAAGATTGACCCTGTTATGTCAATTTGTAATTGACAGTTGAACCGGTTTTAACAATGTCGGTGTAAAAAATAGTAAAAGGGTTTTTTAACAAAAAGAACCGAATTCAAGCAAAGGCAGAAATAAAACCATTTGCAAATGAGGCTTTGAGCCGATCAAGTGGCATTACCATGGTCGGACAAGACCATGCCCCAAAAAGGCGTAGCTATGGTTCGAGTCAACCAGGTCCCCAAATGATGCATTGGCATTACGCCGATCAAGAGGTGTAGCGATGGTTCGGGTTCGACCAAAGCCCCCAAGTGATGATCTGGCCTTTAGGCCGATCAAGAGGCGTGACTATGGTTCAGACTTGACCAAGTCCCCAAGTGATGTTGCGGCTTTTGCCTACCAAATGGCGTTGCTATGGTTCGGACACGACCAAGCCCCTAAGTGATATAATATAAAGCTTTGAGAAGCTAACTCAAGGAGTAAACCGGAAGCCACTTTACGGCAGAAACTCCATGTAACCACACATGATGTAAAAAGAACAGAGACCCCGCTTTAGCTGAGGCTCCGGTTTATTGCATTGATCATAATATATACATTGTCATAATATGTACATAAGCAGAGCCTATGGCTCAAGTATAGTAAGGTCGAAGATGAGCTATGTTCCACGGCCTATTGATCTCCTCCTCTGATGTACGTGAGTCTTTATGCTCTCGAATATCGATCAGGTAGTACGACCCGTTATGCAGATTCTTGCTGACCACAAAAGGTCCCTCCCAAGGTGGGGATAACTTGTGCATATCCGTCTGATCTTGTATGAGCCGAAGTACCAAATCGCCTTCTTGAAAGGTTCTGGTTCTAACTCGGCGACTGTGATAGCGACGGAGATCTTGCTGATAAATCGCCGAACGGGCAGCCGCTATGTCACGCTCCTCGTCCAACAGGTCCAAAGCGTCCTGTCGTGCTGTCTCACTGTCCACTTCAACATATGTCGTTACGCGAGGTGAGTCATGATGGATATCGCTGGGGAGAACCGCCTCCGCTCCATAAACCATGAAGAACGGCGTGTACCCTGTCAATCTTTTAGGTGTGGTGTTGATGCTCCATAATACAGATGGTAATTCTTCAACCCAACAACCCGGCATCCGCTGTAAAGGGACCATAAGCTGGGGTTTGATGCCTCGCAAGATCTCTTGATTAGCCCTCTCGGCTTGGCCATTGGACTGTGGGTGAGCCACTGATGAGACGTCAAGCCGGATGTGCTCACGTTGACAGAACTCCTTCATAGCACCCTTGGACAGGTTGGTACCATTATCAGTGATGATGTTGTGTGGAAAACCAAACCGGAAAATCACCTTTTTGATGAATTGAACCGTCGTGGCCGCGTCACACTTGCTAACGGGCTCTGCCTCCACCCACTTTGTGAACTTGTCAACTACCACCAAAAGATGGGTTTTCTTGTCTTTGGACCTTTTGAAAGGCCCAACCATATCCAGCCCCCAAGTTGCAAACGACCAAGTAACTGGAATCATCCTCAATTCTTGAGCCGACACATGGGCACGTCTTGAGAACTTCTGACAGCCATCGCATCGTCTGACCAGGTCCTCCGCATCAGCATGAGCAGTCAACCAATAAAAACCATGGCGAAACGCTTTAGCCACCAAAGATTTTGAGCCGGCGTGGTGACCACAATCTCCTTCATGGATTTCTCGTAAAATTTCACAGCCCTCCTCAGGAGAGACACAGCGTTGAAACGCCCCTGTCACACTACAACGATACAACTCGCCATTGACAATAGTCATGGACTTGGATCGCCGGATTATCTGCCTGGCCAGGACCTCATCCTCTGGTAACTCGCCCCGGTTTAAGTACGCGAGATAAGGAACCATCCAGTCCGAGATGACATGAAGAGCTGCCACCAATTGAGCCTCCGGATCAGGAATAGCCAAATCCTCTTCACCAGGGAGCTTGACAGACGGATTATGCAGGACGTCCGAGAAGACATTAGGCAGAATCGGTTTACGTTGAGAACCCAACCGGCTCAAGGCGTCCGCCGCTTCGTTCTTCCGCCGGTCCACGTGATCCACCTGATAACCTTTGAAGTGACCTGCCACAATGTCCACCTCACAACGATAAGCTGCCATGAGCGGATATTTGGAATCCCAAGTGCGAGATACTTGTTGAGCCACCAAGTCTGAGTCACCGAAACATTTAACTCGGCTAAGATTCATCTCCTTAGCCATCCGAAGACCATGGAGTAAAGCTTCGTACTCAGCTGCATTGTTAGTACAAGGCAACATTAAGCGGAGAACGTAACAGAACTTATCACCTCGTGGGGAAGTTAATACGACTCCAGCCCCCGAGCCCTCCAATTGCCTGGACCCATCAAAATGAATAGTCCAATAGGTGTGATCCGGCTTTTCTTCAGGTGCTTGCAGTTCTGTCCAATCATTGATGAAATGCACAAGTGCTTGAGATTTGACCGCCGTCTGGGGTACGTATTTCAACCCGTGAGGCCCAAGTTCTATAGCCCACTTGGCAATCCGGCCAATTGCCTCCCTATTCTGGATTATATCTCCCAAAGGAGCAGAGCTGACTACTGTGATGGGATGGCCTTGGAAGTATTGCTTGAGCTTCCGGCTTGCCATAAAAACTCCATATACCAGCTTCTGCCAATGCGGGTACCTTTGCTTGTACTCAATAAGCACCTCGCTGATATAGTAAATCGGACGTTGAACCGGATATTCTTTGCCTGCCTCTTTACGCTCCACCACAACAGCTATGCTGACTACGCGAGCATTAGCTGCCACATATAACAATGGTTCCTTGTCAATTGGAGCAGCAAGAACAGGCGGGTTTGCGATCTGTCGCTTTAAGTCTTCAAATGCTTCATCAGCGGCAGGACTCCAGACAAAGTTATCTGTTTCAGCATCTGATACAAAGGAATCGCCTTCTCTCCAAGCTGGTTGATAAACCGGCTCAACGCGGCAATCCGGCCTGCCAAACGTTGAACGTCATTGATACACTTGGGTTTAGCCAAGGAGGTGATAGCTGTGATTTTCTCCGGATTAGCCTCAGTTCCCCTGTTGGACACCAGAAAGCCCAATAACTTGCCTCCTGGTACACCACAAATGCACATGGCCGGGTTGAGCATCATCTTGTATGTCCGTAGGTTATCAAAGGTTTCCTTCAAATCATCAACTAGAGTCTCCTTCCTCCTTGACTTGACCACAGTATCGTCCACATAGGCATGCACATTACGGCCAATTTGCTTATGAATGCAATTCTGCACACACCGTTGATAAGTCGCCTAGGCACTCTTGAGCCCAAAGGGCATAGACACATAGCAGAAGGCTCCAAAGGGAGTTATGAACACCGTCTTCTCCTGGTCCTTAACTGCCATCTTGATCTGATGATAACCAGAATATGCATCCAGAAAACTCAAACGCTCACAACCCGCCGTAGCATCAATAATTTGATCGATACGGGGGAGGGCAAAAGGATCTGCTGGACAAGCCTTGTTGAGGTCTGTGTAATCCACACACATATGCCAGGTGCCATTTTTCTTAAGAACCAGTACCGGATTAGCTAACCATTCAGGATGAAAAACTTCAACGATGAATCCAGCCGCTAAGAGCCTGGCCACTTCCTCTCCAATAGCTTTGCGTCTTTCTTCGTTGAACCGACGGAGAAACTGCTTCACCGGTTTGTACTTGGGATCAATATTAAGGGTGTGCTCAGCGAGTTCCCTCGGTACACCTAGCATGTCAGAAGGCTTCCACGCAAAGATGTCCCGGTTCCCACGGATGAACTCAATGAGCGCGCTTTCCTATTTCGGATCCAAGTTTGCACTGATACTGAACTGCTTGGACGAATCGCCAGGCACGAAGTCAACAAGCTTAGTTTCAGCAGCCGATTTAAACTTCAGGGCCGGATCATGCTCCGTAGTTGGCTTTTTCAACGGAGTCATGTCTGCCAGATCAACATTATCCTTGTAGAATTTCAACTCCTCTGTGGCACAAACCGACTCAGCATAGGCCGCATCACCTTCTTTGCACTCCAAAGCGATCTTGCGGCTCCCATGAACAGTTATGGTTCCTTTGTGACCTGGCATCTTGAGCTGTAAGTACACATAGCAGGGCCATGCTATGAATTTAGCATAAGTCGGCCGTCCAAACAAGGCATGATATGGACTTGAATTTTCACCACCTCAAAGGTCAATGTTTCTGATCTGGAGTCATAATCATCTCCAAAGGCCACTCCAGGGCTATCTTGCCAACAGGATATACCGATTTGCCAGGTACCACGCCGTGGAACACCGTATTGGATGGTTTAAGATTTTTATCTGTCAGCCCCATACGGCGAAAGGTCTCATAGTACAGGATGTTAATACTGCTACCTCCATCCATGAGCACCTTGGTGAACTTATAACCTCCCACCTGAGGTGCCACCACCAACGCTAGCCGACCCGGATTGTCAACCCGGGAGGGTGATCCTCTCTGCTCCATATGATTGGCTGCTCACACCAGCGTAAGTAACAAGGTACCGTCGGTTCAACAGAATTTACTGCCCGCTTCTGTACATTTCGGTCATGCTTGTCCAAACTAGTGGTGGAAACATGATATTGGCCACTATTCAACTGCTTCGGGTTGCTCTGATAGCCCGACTACTGCTGCTGGTTGTAACCACCCTGATTGTTCCGGTTACCCTGATTATTTTGTCCTCCTTGACTACCATTGAAACCGGAATTTCCTCCGCCGTAACCCGACCCATGAGATCCGGACCCTGAACCGCCACCTGATCCGTGATCATACCGGAAAGCATTGGAATGTTTGAACTCTTGCATGATGTAGCAATCCTTCCAAAGGTGGTTGGCCGGTATCTCCTTCGTCGCATGCTTCGGACAGGGCTGGTTTAACAGGTAAGTCAAGCGGTCCGGGTTGGGATTGGGTGCTCCAGTGCGATTCGGCGGTTTACCCTTGCGTTGCTGGCCCTTGTCCTGCGCATTGGTATTAGCCACAAAGTCCATGTTGCTATCCGCTTTACGCTTGCCGCCGTTTCCATGACCTGCCGCGTTGTGCTGCTGCCCTCTGGAGTTGCTACTCTTCTTTCCCTTCCCTGTCTTGTCATCGTCAGACTCGGGATCCTTGGTACTATTAGAGTCGGCATACTTCACTAGCGCAGCCATGAGGGTCCCCATATCGTTGCAATGGCGCTTTAACCGTCCTAATTTCAACTTCAGAGGTTCAAACCGGCAGTTACCTTCCAAGGTTATAACTGCTGTATCGGCATCGATGCGGTCTGACGAGTGCAAGATCTTTGAGACCCGGTGCACCCAACGGGTCGTCGATTCTCCTTCTTCCTGTACATAGGACGCTAAGTCCACTATCGACATAGGCTGCTTACATGTATCCTTGAAATTCTGGATGAACCGGGCTCTCAACTCGGCCCATGAACTAATAGAGTTGGCCGGTAAACTTTTTAACCAAGTACGGGCCGTCCCTTCGAGCATCATGGTGAAATACTTTGCACACGCCGCATCATCCACATCAAGCATCTCCATGGCCATATCATAGCTCTCCGCCCATGTTTCCGGAGACAAATCGGCAGTGTAATTTGGTACCTTGCGCAGGCCCTTGAAATCCTTGGGCAGGCGCACATTGCGTAAAGCAGGGACGAGGCATGGTACCCCCAAAGAACTAGAAGTAACTCCTGGCTCGACCTAGGTGGTTGGACGAACCGCCGTAAGCTGACGAGCCTCATACTGCGCTGCTAACTCGGCCTCCCTGCGCGCTCGGGCCCGGTCCACCACTTCCTGAGCATCACCAATACCACCTGACGGGTTGCTGCCACGGGGCGCTTCACGGTTTCGTGCATTGCTTGACACGGCCGGTTCTTTCATATGTCTATTGTAGCTCCGGCTTGGACGAGGGGTGGAGTGAATTCGGTCACGGCTGTATGAATATGCTTCCTGTTGAATCAAAGCTGTCCGAAGAAGCTCCTTAACCCGACGCGTCTCCACCGCCTGTGTAGAATCACCTTCAACCGGGATGGCCTCCAGTCATGAAGCAGCAGCAACAAGATGGTCCATCGGATTGGAATAATGACCCTGGGGCGTCGGGACAGGCTGAGGTACGATATTGTTCTGACGAGGTGGATCCATCAAGCGGGGCTGAACCGGCGCGCCCGTCCCTGGTGCTTCACCCCGGTTTACCACCGGCGGGTTACTGGTTCCTGCTCCTGGGGTGTTAAAGAGGTCTTTGGCCTCAAAAACCGGAGGTAAACGAGATCGGTGCTTCCTCTTCAGCACTTCATGTGACGCATTCTGATCCAGCATAAGCCGATAAGCCTGTGCATCCAAAGCGGCCCGTTCTGCTGTCATCCTAGCATTCTCAGCTGCTAGATCGGCTTTGGCCTGGGTGATCTGATCCCTCACCTTTGCAATTTCCGCGTTGTGGGCGTCCTGATCCGCCAGGTTAGCCTCGGCCATGAACGTAGCTAGCGCATCAAACAGATCAGATAAAACTTGAGTCGGCGGGCGCACAGGGCCTCCTGCCCCGGCTGCCGTCGCCGCTACTGACCCGGAGATTATTGCTGCCGTGGTCGAAGAGTGGATCGGCGCTTGCGTACCGGCCATCAATATTTCGACCCGGTTTGGCAGATCAGAGGGATCCGGAATACAGCCGCCATCGGAACAACCCCCAATCCGGCCATCTTGTAATTGATATAACGACTCGGTCTCTCCTGTCGAGGACTCGTCGCCGGAATAAACGACGGTCTCATCACCAGATTCTGATCTATCCTCGTATCCCCCTCCGTGGATGACTCCCACGAAGGCACGCTTCACGGACGGTTTAGCCTGGGCGGATCATGCACGCTGAGCCATTTCGACGAGGTCGGTGCAGATGTCCGGCTCAGGGCCCGATTCACCGATCTTGCAAATGAAGACGTGTATGCCACCAAAGGGGACCCGGTACCCATACTCGATTGAGCCGGCCTCGGGGCCCCATCGTGCATCGTCGATGTAGAGCTTGCCGCGACGACTCTTGGTCATCTGGCCCACGGCGTAGCCCTTGAGTCCTTCGATGTTGCCCTCCAAGAACTTGAAACCATCATGCGATAGCCCCATGGTGGGCGCCAACTGTCGTGGTTTTGTCACGGCAGATGTCCTCATGAAAGGACTTAGTCATGGAGCCATCGCTACGGGTTAGCTTGAAGGGGTTAAAGCAGACACAGGGACGCAAGAGAGTTTATACTAGTTCGGCCCCTTCAATGAAGGTAAAAGCCTACGTCTAGTTGTGATGGAATTGATGGGGTTTCGATGACTAGGGAGCAAATAAGCTTCGCCTAAGTCTCGAGTTGTTGTCTGTTGTCCCTGAACCGCTGTCGGGTCGTCCCCTTATATACATGGGTGACGCCCGTCGGTTTTACAGAGTCCCGATACCGGCTCATAGATGTGTCCGGTTCGGTCTCCACTATTCCTAACTTATAACACAAGTTACATACCGACGCCGGTTTACAACCACATGCCTTAAACCGATTATGGGCCTTTAGCCGTCATCTGCCTTCATGGGCTTTATCATACTCGACTACTGATGAAGTTAACCCGACCTGTCTTGGTTGGTTTACGCCCAGTAGTAATATCCCCAACAGAGGTGGTGCGAGCGGCCTACTATGTTGATGGGGGAGGAGTGTGCGACTATGAGATCGATGAAAAGAGGGGCGAGAGTGTGCACCTGCATGGAACCATATTGGACATAGGGGGCATGGACGGTGATAAGAGAAGAGGGGAAGTATGTGTTTGTGGTAGGCACACTTGGCTACAGAGGTATATCGCCCGTGTGTGCCGGAAAGAAGGAGTCGGGGGGCCTACACACACCACGGGTGAACGACCTAAAGAGAATAATGAACGTGCGCGATGGAGGGGACGCTGAGGGAGGGTGAAAGGATCGAGAAGAGGTGTCTAGAGGGGGGTGAATAGACTCTTAACAAGAAAAAGTTGTAGTTTTTATTTTCTTCAAGTTAAGGTAGAGTTTTAGCACAAGTTTAAACATTCACAATACATATCAAGCAAGCATGACAAGAGTATATGAGCAGCGGAAAGTAAAGCATGCACTTTGCAAGAATGTAAAGGGATGGGATTGGAGTGTGCAAACGCAATTGGAGACACGGAGATTTTTGGCGTGGTTCCGATAGGTGGTGCTATCATACATCCACGTTGATGGAGACTTCAACCCATGAAGGGTAACGGTTGCGCGAGTCCACGGAGAGCTCCACCCACGAAGGGACAACGAAGAAGCAACCTTGTCTATCCCACCATCACCATCGCCCACGAAGGACTTGCCTCACTTTGGTAGATCTTCATGAAGTAGGCGATCTCCTTGCCCGTACAAACTCCTTGGTTCAACTCCACAATCTTGACGGAGGCTCCCAAGTGACACTAACCAATCTAGGAGACCCCACTCTCCAAAAGGTAATAGATGGTGTGTTGATGATGAACTCCTTGCTCTTGTGCTTCAAATGATAGTATCCCCAACACTCAACTCACTCTCTCAGATTTGGACTTGGTGGAAAGATGTTTTGAGTGGAAAGCAAGTTGGAGAAGGCTAGAGATAAAGATTTATGTGGTTGGAAGGGATTATCTTGACCTCAACACATGAGTAGGTGGTTCTCTATCAGAAAATGTATGTTGGAAGTCTAGGCATTTTCTGATGGCTCTCCTCACAAATGAAGAGTGGGTGGAGGGGTATATATAGCCTCCACACAAAATCTAATCGTTACACACAAATCACCAAACTCGGTGGGACCGAATGAGAAAACTCAGTCAAACCGATTCAGTTCATAATGTGACCGTTAGGCATTTTGGTGGGACCGATATGATCAACTCAGTGGGAGCGATGTGCTAGGGTTAGGGTAAAACCTCATCTCGGTTGGACCGATTACACAAACTCAGTGGGACTGATTTTGGTAATAAGCTAACCAGAGAGTTGGTCAGGCAAACTCGGTGGGACCGATTACATAACTCGGTAAGACCGAAATTATTGCAACAGGCAAAGAGAGTTTGCAAGCCCATTCGGTGAGACCGGGATCCCATCGATGAGACCGAACTGGTAAGGGTTTTTGGCAGTGGCTATGTCAAGTGAACTCGGTGGCGCCGGATAGAAAGTTATGGTGGGGCCGAGTTTGACTTTTGGTTTGGGACAAATGTGGATATGCGAAAGTGGTTGAGGGTTTTGGAGCATATCACTAAGCACTTTGAGAAAGCAAGCCATTAGGCAACACCTCATCCCCTTTTAATAGTATTGGCTTTCCTATGGACTCAATGTGATCTTGGATCACTAAAAGTAAAATGTAGAGTCCTGAGCTTTTGAACTTGAGCTAATCTTTTGTCCTTAGTACCTTGAAGGGGTTCCACATCCTCTTGTCCATGCCACTCCATCTGTTGAACTTATCTGAAATATTCTAGATAAAACATTAGTCCAACAAGAGATATGTTGACATTAATTACCAAAACCACCCAGGGAGCACTTGTGCTTTCAATCTCCCCCTTTTTGGTAATTGATGACAACATACATCAAAGGTTTAGGTAAAGATAAAGAGAATAGCAAGTGAAGCTTTGGAAAGACATGTAACATGCATAGGCTCCCCCTACATGTATGCAATCATGTCAATGTGGAATGTAACAGCATGTGAATGCATAAACATGACAGAGCAACCAAAGAGTTATTGTATCTTGGCTATATGCATCAGAGCAAATGATGTGAATATATGAAGTTGTAGCTTCACGTTCATGATTCCTTCTTGCAAACAACATGTAAAATAGCAAGAGATCTTCATGCACATGAGTGTGATGCATATACTTACCTTGTGGTCATGAGCTGGCTTAGTAAGAGATGAACCTGAGTAAACAAGGTTAGAGTAACACAGATACAACTGCTAGACAGAGCAAGCAAAAGAACCACACGAATACCAAGACTGGGATGACATGTAGAGAGTGAGTACTAGGTACTCTAGTTTGATATAGACATGTCCCCAAAGATAAAAAGATATGCAATGAATTCAAGATTTCCTTCCCTAGCAGTCTTTCTCCCCCTGAATCTTATATGGGATAATGGGAGAACATAGGAAAACAAAATCAGAGCAAAACAGATCAGAAAACATAATCATGTGTTTCCCCTCTTAAAGACATGTGACTTCTCTCCTCTTGAACACCAAGCATCTGGGGCATGTGATTCCTCTCTCCCCCTGTTTGAAGTATTCTCTCCCCCTTTTGAAGGATTAAGCTTTGATGTGAACTCTCTCTACCCCTTTGACACCAGTTTCCAAGAAGGGATCTTCTGGAGTGTGAGTCAAAATAGGTTTGGTCCTTAAGTCACAGAGCAAAGCAGCATATGAAATGTGATGCTGGTAGATGACAAGAATCATTGAGTGGATCTAGAAAAAAAGTGCATAAACAAGTGGCAAATTGTCTTTTCTGCAATGAAATCGGTGGCACCGGGTTGTGTTCTTCGGTTGCACCGAACGGGTTCGGTTGGGCCGAAAGTGACAAGCTGGTGGGACCGAGTTCAACACAGAAAAAGAACAATAGTCACCTTAGTTCAATAGGCAAATAAAATCTCACAAATATTTGCAAGGAATTAACTAAAGGATTTGCAATGAATTGGATGCAGGAAATGCAGAACAAAACAAAAAGAAAAGAAATCTAGATGAAGTTTAGAAGGGAAACAAACATGCAAGAGACAAATGCAAGAATACAGAGAAACACTGGAGAACTTCATCTAGAATTGGGCGGTGACAAAGACACCTATGTTAGAGTATATTGACTAAGGAGTCAAGTGAGAACAGTTGATCATAAGTCATACTCATCGTTTAAGCTCAGAATGGGGTTGCCATTTTTTGTTTAAGATTTTGATGTATTCGCATCTTGTTGAGCTGCTTTCACCCATGACTTGGAGTAAAGCTTCTCTAAGATGGAATAACATACCTTGGGTGGTGGTGTTGAACTTGATCATGTAGTTGAACTTGCGTGGAGTGCTCAAGGTTGATGTAGCGCATCAATGGTTGGGAGCACAACTTGTAGTTTGAGTTCATCTACCTACATGGGTTAGTCTTGCAAGGAAGAGCACTTGTGTATCCAACATGACAATCATGAAATTTGATATCAAAAGAAATTTTATATATAGAATTTATCAAAGGATATGTTGAAGGGTTTCGTGCTTCCTTGTCTTCAACCAACATGGTGTAGAGACTTGGTGATGTAGAGATTGCTCAAGGTGTGAGTGAGTTGCAATCACATGGATTCAGATTCATCCAAGTACCTACAATGGTTAGATATCATGCAAGGGTACAAATGTATCCAAGAAATATGATTATCATCATAATAGAAAAGGTAAAGGATTAGTTGTAGGCTCATGCCTTGCATGTATCCACATGGAGTTCCTACTCCAAGTTTGAAGCATCAATGATGTTCAATTCACCTCTCAAACGGCAAAATACTTTCTCATCAAGCGGTTTGGTAAATATATCCGCCAATTTCTTATCGGTACGAACATGCTTAAGATCAATGTCCCCTTTAGCAACATGATCTTGAATGAAATGATGACGAACTTCAATATGCTTAGTTCGAGAGTGTTGCACGGGATTGTGAGCAATCTTAATAGCACTCTCATTGTCACAAAGCAATGGAACATGTTTCACATAGATCCCATAATCCTTAAGAGTTTGGGTCATCCAAAGTAATTGAGGACAACATGAACTGGAAGGAATGTATTCCGCTTCAGCGGTGGATCAGGATACCGAGTTTTGTTTCTTGGAGGACCAAGACACAAGAGATCTACCAAGAAATTGACAAGTACCCGAAGTGGATTTTCTATCAACCTTGTCACTGACATAGCCCGAGTCGGAATAGCCAACAAGATCAAAACAGGACCTCTTAGGATACCAAATGCCAAAAATTGGTGTATGTATTAAGTATCTCCCTATCCTTTTCACAGCCTTAAGATGACATTCTTATGGGGCCGCTTGATATCGTGCACACACGCACACACTTAGCATAATGTCGGGACAGGAGGCACACAGATATAACAATGAACCAATCATAGATCGGTAAACCTTTTGGTCAACCGATTTTCAAGATGTCCACTAGTAGGCATGGGAGTTTTCATACCTTTGCTCTCTTGCATGTTGAACTTCTTAAATAAGTCCTTGGTGTACTTTGTTTGAGAGACAAAGGTGCCTTCTGCCGGATTTCGGGTTCCGGCAGACCCTTAAGGTTCGAACTCTGGGGTGCGCGCGGAGATTATGCCCTCTACCTGTCCGTCTCGCAAAGATCTAACTACTGAAAGAACAACACAAGAGACACAGGGTTTATACTAGCTCGGGCCACCATTGTGGTGTAATACCCTACTCTAGTTTGTGGTGGGTGGATTGCCTCTTGGGCTGATGATGATGAACAATACAAGGAAGAACAGCCTCGCGAGGGTCTGTTCTTGGCTAAGGGGATGAACCGCTAGGAGGAGTTCAGTCGCCCTTCTCTCTCTCTCTCACTTGCTCTCTGCTTGCTCAGATTCTAGGTACCCGCTTCTCGATCTCTAGATTGCTAGATGCCTCTACCCTGGGGGTGGCTAGTCCTATTTATAGGCAAAGGCCCTAGGCCTCTTCCCAAATATTGAGCGGGAAGGGCGCCAACAATTGGCCAATTCGAAGGGGAGCATCTGGTACACTTATCCTGACTAAAGTTGGTCCTTGCCTGCCAAAGGCCCTGTGGTGACGCCGTTCTGGGCTCCACGATGACCTCCTTCCCACCGTTGGACTGGTCTTGGTCTCGTTGCACCGAAATGGATGCCTTTGCTTGATCCTCTCGCCTGCGCTTGCCCCCTTTGCACCAAAGAGGAAAGGGATACACTGTGCGGACTGGCGCCCGCCTGGCACCCTTGGTCGTCATGGCTTGCGTCATGGGCACCTCGCGAGGTACCCCGCCTTGATCTCTCCACCTCCTCGTGAGCCAGCCTAATGAGGCCGCGCCTGAGGAAGCGCCGTGTCGTCCGCCCCGTGAGGCTTGGCCCCTCGCGAGGGTCTTGGGTCTTGTGTTGATGAAGATGGGCCGTGCTGGGCCCCCTTTCGAGCCACGCCGCAGGCCGCAGGCAGGCAAGTCTGGGGACCCCCGTTCCCAGAACACCGACACCTTCCTTAGTTTGCTTAATTTGCAAACCAAGAAATAACTTGAGTTCACTCATCATAGACATCTTGAACTTCTTCGACATTAGTTTTCCAAACTTTTCACTAAAGTGAGGGTTAGTCGAACCAAATATGATATCATCAACATAAATTTGGCACACAAATAATTCACCATTAATCCTTTTAGTAAAAAAAAGTAGAATCTATTTTTCCAATCTCAAAGCCTTTCTCAATAAGGAACTTGGTCAAGCATTTATACCACGCTCTAGGAGCTTGTTTAAGACCATAAAGAGCTTTGTGAAGTTTGTAGACATGATCGGGTTTGTTAGGATTGACAAAGCTGGGAGGTTGTTTAACATAAACTTCCTCCTCAATTTCACCATTTAGAAAAGCACTTTTAATGTCCATTTGGTAAAGGTGATATCATGGTGATTAGCATATGCAAGTAAGATGCGGATGGACTCAAGTCTAGCAACAGGGGCATATGTCTCACAGTAGTCCATACCTTCGACTTGAGTGTAGCCTTGGGCTACGAGACGTGCTTTGTTGCGAACGACTTGACCATCTTCGTATTTCTTGTTGCAAAACACCCATTTGGTACCGATGATGTTGTCATTGTTGTCGGGCTTCTCGACCAATGTCCACACTTGATTTCTCTCAAAGTTGTGTAGCTCTTCATGCATAGCATTTATCCAGTTCGGATCTTCCAATGCTTCTTCAACCTTCATAGGTTCAATGCTAGATATGAATGAATAATGTTCACAAAAATTAGCCAAACAAGTTTTAGAGCGAGTGATTCTCCCGGTTTGGATATCACTGAAGATTTGTTTGACGGGATGGCCTCTTGAGATTCTTGCTCGAACTCGTGAGAGCTTTTGCTTGGGACGGGGTGGAACATCTTCTTCACCATCTTGGTCTTCTTCTTTGCCTTCTTCATTGTTGACGTTGTCATTCTCTCGTCTTGGTGGAGAAGGAGGTTGATGAGGTTCATCTTGGTGTACTTCGTCATTTTCTTCATCTTGTTGTGTCCCACTTGTGGATGCTTCCGTGTCAACTCTTGGTTCACCTTGTCGTGAGGTAGAAGCTTCCACTTGGACGGACGAGGTACTTTCCTTCACCTCCGTTGGACGAATCTTGCCAATAGACAAGTCTTGGATTGCTTCCGAAGGGTCTTTGTCTCCTACATCAATTGGCAATTGCTCTACTTGCGAGCCATTAGAATCATCAAACTTCACATCTACCGTCTCTTCAACCTTTCGGGTGAAATTGTTGTAGACACGGTAAGTGTGAGAGTTTGAGTCATAACCAAGTAGGAAACCCTCGTGAGATTTAGGAGCAAATTTAGAACGACGATGCTTATCAAGAATGTAACACTTTGAGCCAAATACTCGAAAGTATCCAACTTGGGGTTTGTTACCGGTTAGGAGCTCGTATGTCATCTTGCTGAGTAGCTTGTGAAGATACAAACGATTTGTTGCATGACAAGCTGTCTCAATCGCTTCTGCCCAAAAGTGTTTTGGAGTCTTTGTACTCATCAAGCATCATTCTCGCCATTTCGGTAAGAGTTCGGTTCTTCCTCTCAACAACTCCATTTTGTTGAGGCGTGTACGTAGCCGAGAACTCGTGTGAAATCCCTTCTTCATCAAGAAAGGTATGCACATTTGTGTTCTTGAACTCCGTTCCATTGTTGCTGCGAACATTCTTGATCTTCACTTCAAATTGATTTTGGGATTTCCTAGCGAAGTTCTTGAAGATTTTTTGGACCTATGATTTATCATCAAGAAAGAACACCCACGTAAATCTTGAAATATCATCGACTATGACTAGACCAAATGAGTTACCACCAAGACTTTTGTAGGCATTGGGACCAAAAAGATCCATATGAAGTAGCTCGAGCAGTCTTCTCATGGTCATGATGTTCTTCACGGGGTGACTTCCTCCTACTTGTTTGCCTGCTTGACAAGCACTGCACAACTATCCTTATCAAATATAACATCTTTTACTCCAAGGATTTGATCACCTTTAATAAGCTTATCTAGATTTTGCATGCCCACATGGCCTAACCTTCTATGCCACAACCAACCTTTCGAAGATTTAGCAATTAAGCAAGTTCTAGGTTGAGCCCTTTTAGTGAAGTCAACAATGTAAAGATCACCTCTACGTATACCGGTAAAGACCATTTTATGATTATCTCTATGAAACACTTGGCAATCTACTTCAGTGAATAGGACATTGAAACCACAGTCAGCAAGTCTAGATACAGAAAGTAAATTGTAGCCAACAGATTCAACGATCATTATGTTTTGTATGGAGCTATCATGCGAGATGGCCACCTTACCAAGGCCAACAACCTTACCCTTTGAGTTATCACCAAAAGTGACATACTTCTGAGGGCCGTCGTTTTCAGCAAGCTCACGAAACATATCCTTATCTCTGGTCATATGATCAGTACATCCACTATCAAGGACCCATTCCTTTCCTCCAACCATGTAGCCGCGAAGATTAGCCATAAGACCAAAGTGTCTCATAGACTCATCGAGATCAAAGTCACTATCGTCATCCTCATCATAGTATCCATGTTCAACATCGTCTTGTGATGGATCTATTCCTAGAGAGAGTGATTCATTAGATAAATGATCATCATAATAATCATCTTTATGAATTCTAATGACTTCGGAGATGATATTGCTAATGATTCCAACATCTCCTTTGGCACGCATGAGATTACTAAGTTCAAATAGACAATCACCAAACCGAGGATCATTGGAATTCATCTTACTCAAGGCAATAGACTTATGATGGATCTCATCTAAGTTTTGCAAGGAATATTTTGGAAATTGTTCCTCACAAAATCTCCATATAGTGTAGGCACAATCAATAGTAGGTAAGCTAGCAATCAAATTTTTGGGCAATCCTCTAATGATAAGATTGATAGTTCTAAGATTGTGAATCATGTCAAGATCCTCATCGGGAGTGGCATGCAAGCGATCACAATGGGGAATGCAAGGACTAGTAATGTACTTGTTCAAGTGATATTCATTGAAAATCTCAAGCATCACATTTTTTCACTCATGAAAGTACTCTCCATCAAGAATAGGCACTCTATGTCTAAGACTCCCCAACGTAGACACATCCATCTTCCTCCAAAGGTGTTTAAACCAAAGCAATGGAGACCAATGCTCTGATACCAATTGAAAGGATCGAGAAGAGGTGTCTAGAGGGGGTGAATAGAATCTTAACAATAAAAAAGTTGCAATTTTTATTTTCTTCAAGTTAAGGTAGAGTTTTAGCACAAGTTTAAATATTCACAATACATATCAAGCAAGCATGAAAAGAGTATATGAGCAGCGGAAAGTAAAGCATGCACTTTGCAAGAATGTAAAGGGATGGGATTGGAGTGTGCAAACGCAATTAGAGACACTAAGATTTTTGGCGTGGTTCCGATAGGTGGTGCTATCGTACATCCACGTTGATGGATACTTCAACCCACGAAGGGAAACGGTTGCGCGAGTCCACGGAGGGCTCCACCCACGAAGGGTCCACGAAGAAGCAACCTTGTCTATCCCACCATGGCCATCACCCGCGAAGGACTTGCCTCACTAGGGTAGATGTTCATGAAGTAGGCGATCTCCTTGCCCGTACAAACTCCTTGGTTCAACTCCAAAATCTTGACGGAGGCTCCCAAGTGACACCTAACCAATCTAGGAGACACAACTCTCCAAAAGGTAATAGATGGTGTGTTGATGATGAACTACTTGCTCTTGTGCTTCAAATGATAGTCTCCCCAACACTCAACTCACTCTCTCAGATTTGGACTTGGTGGAAAGATGATTTGAGTGGAAAGAAAATTAGAGAAGGCTAGAGATTAAGATTTATGTGGTTGGAATGGATTATCTTGACCTCAACACATGAGTAGGTGGTTCTCTCTCACAAAATGTATGCTGGAAGTGTAGGCATGTTCTGATGGCTCTTATCATGAATGAAGTGTGGGTGGAGGGGTATATATAGGCTCCACGCAAAATCTAGCCGTTACACACAAATCACCAAACTCGGTGGGACCGAATCAGAAAACTCGGTCGAACCGATTCAGTTCATAATGTGACCTTAGGCATTTCAGTGGGACCGATATGATCAACTCGATGGGACCGATGTGCTAGGGTTAGGGTAAAACCTCATCTCGGTTGGACCGATTACACAAACTCGGTGGGACCGATTTTGGTAATAAGCTAACCAGAGAGTTGGTCAGGCAAACTCGGTGGGACCGATTACATACCGGTAAGACTAAAATTATTGCAACAGGTAACAGAGAGTTTGCAAGCCCATCTCGGTGAGACCGGGATCCCATCGGTGAGACCGAACTGGTTAGGGTTTCTGGCAGTGGCTATGTCAAGTGAACTCGGTGGCGCCGGATAGAAAGTTTCGGTGGGGCCGAGTTTGACTTTTGGTTTGGGACATATGTGGATATCAGAAAGTGGTTGATGGTTTTGGAGCATATCACTGAGCACTTTGAGCAAGCAAGCCATTAGGCAACACCTCATCCCCTTTTATTAGTATTGGCTTTCCTATGGACTCAATGTGATCTTGGATCACTAAAAGTAAAATGTAGAGTCTTGAGCTTTTGAACTTGAACCAATCTTTTGTCCTTAGTACCTTGAAGGGGTTCCACATCCTCTTGTCCATGCCACTCCATCTGTTGAACTTATCATAAATATTCTAGATAAAACATTAGTCCAACAAGAGATATGTTGACATTAATCACCAAAACCACCATGGGAGCACTTGTGCTTTCAGAGGGTGAGAGGGGGGCGGGTGTGTGCATGCACGATAGAAAATTAGCGCTACCTAACTACAAAGAGAATAGGATCGTGAAGGTGTTAAAGACGAACATAGATCATAATTCATTATAAAAAAAGTGTATACAAATACTTGAAGAAGATATCATAATGTAGAACATTGATTATAATTTGGGCTAATGTGTGGCTTTTGCAGCTTAGGGCTAAATACTTGTCATAATGTAGGGGCGGGGCACTATACTTTGTGTGATAAACATGGTGTACAGTAGATTATGAATATATAGTTAGTACATCAAATGTACTATTATTTGGAATCAACATCAAGTGTATTCAAAAAATTGAATTCGAGTTCATATAGTACACATAGTTCATATCTATCTCTATAGTAATCATGTGGTGTGTTGTTAAGGTAATACACGTATGATGGTTGAAGTTGGCAACAATCATGATTGTAGATTCTTATTGAAATAGAGAAACAAATTCAGATTCAGTTCGAATTGCAGCGGTAGTATAGACATTTGGAATGCACTAAAATATTGGCATGAGTAGGTTACAAGCATTATACGGCCAGCGAAAAAATTTAACTAGACATAACATGGATCCATACTCCCTCCTTCCATCTATAGAGGGCCTAATGCGCTTTTTAAGACCGCCTTTGACTATTGACAAGATTAATAGTACATGACATGCACAATGTGAAAACTATATCATTGAAAGCTCCTTTCACACACGAATTAAACAGTGTGCTTTGTGTAAGTTGCATGTCATATATTATTGCTCTAATATTTGGTTGATCAAATTTAGCCTCGAAAAATGCATTAGGCCCTATATAGATGGAAGGAGGGAGTAGCTGTGAATACCATTTGTATAGTAAAACGGGACAAGCCTCTCTCTTTGTGCGGTGTGAATAGTTTTTATTTTTTCATTTTTTTTCATTGAGGGAAGTGCGAATTGATTTGGTACGCACAAGTACAATATTACACGTTAGGCTTGCCCCTAAAATTCAACACGCGCCTTGTTATATCCCGAAAATTCAGATATCGTGCTCCCAAAACTGGCGCCTTCACAACCCGCGCCTTGCTATCCCGAAATTACAACGCGCGCGAAAACTCCCTCCAACTGCCCAATCCTGACACGTTTAATCCCCCTTCTAGCCGAAAGGGCCGCTAGTTCAAATCGGTGGGGGTACTTTTGTAACACACCCTACATTTTGGACAAGCGCATACCTAAGTCATGGTTCCCCCCTCCCATCGCCTCCTTTTCGCCATTTAAAATCTGGCCGCCATAACCTCTCCGCTCCAGCCGCGAAACCCCACCCTCCTCCGTCCGCCACCTCACCGCTGCCCAGCCGGAGCCTCTTCCCCGACAACGCCGCCCACCGCAACAGCTCGACGTCCCTCATCCGCCTCCCCGGGATGAGGATCCATCATCCCGCCGGTTTAGCCGCACCGTCCTCCACCTCCAAGGAGCTGCTCTGACGATCGCCTCGTCTATCGCTGCTTCTCCATCCCCGCAGTATCCTCATCAACTCCTCGGACGAAGCCAAGGCCTACTCGGCGCCACCAAATAGGTTGTACACTCGTCGCATCGCACCTTCTCCTTAACTCGACCTCCCGGCGCTGACGGTGCTCCATCCCGCACCCCCATGGAGCGGCTACCTCGAAGCCGGCGCCGCGGGCGACATCTCCAGGGCGGCTCTCCCCAGCGCGAGGCCCCTTCGGCGGCGGCGGCCATACCAGCCGGATCTGCTGCTGCTGCCCGGGCTCTCGCTCGCTCGCGTTGCTGCTGTTGTTGCTCCGACTCTCGCTCGCTCGCGTTGCTGCTGCTGCTCCGGCTCTCGCTCGCTCGATCACGTTGCTGCTCTCCCCCTCGCTCGTGCTGCCACTCTGCTCCGATTTAGCTACACTTCAGTCGACTGAATCGACTTTTGGGTCAGTCAATTTTCAGGAGATGGTGGGTCTCACCGGAGTTAAGGAAGAACCACCCGCGGCGGGGAGGGGGGCTCGCCGGAGAGGTACCCCACTATCTATCTTAGGGTTCTGGGTGGGGTGCTGCTCACCGGCGGTGGGGGCACGGTGGTGTGGGGATCGCCGGAGAAAAAGCTTGGCGTGGGGGGGGGGCTAGAGGGCTGGCCGGGGCAGCGGAAGACCGACGGTGGGGAGTTGTTTCGGGGCGGCAAGGCGGCGCGGGGTTCGGCCGGTGGTGGCTGGCGGCGGCGGACCGGCGGTGGGGAGTTGTTTCGGGGCGGCGAGGCGGCGGTGGGAGTTGTTTTGGGGCCCCAAGACGGCGCGGGGTTCAGCCGGTGGTGGCTGGCGGCTCAGGGGGTGCAGATTGAAGATGAACTGCAGGCCCTCCCTAAACTATCCCATGTGAAGTGCCTCTCTGCTACCATTGCGTTCAGTTTCGACAGTAACATTCACATTCCATAGTAAATTTCAGTTTCGACAGTTAAGTTCAGAGTCAACAGTTTTTACCTCATCTGTTGTAGTCAGGTGGTTTTTGGTGATATAAATTTTACATCTATCACTTTTTGGTAATGCATTTTACATCATCTATTGGAGATGCTATTAGAATCCCACTAGAGATTAACGATGTTTGTCTTGTGCTGCTTCAGCCTTGACGTCTTACAGCTCAACGGAGCTGCTCCAAGGACGGAATGATCCATCACAACAGAGCAGTGCCCTGGACGCCATCTACAGATTCCTCAGATCTTCCTCCACATCTCCGACAGCCACCTCTGCCTCAACTTCTTCATCGACCAACCCAATGATGCGGAGGTCGACACGGCTACGACAAAGAGGTTGTACACTTGTCGCATCACTTATTACTCTACATTCATGTCGATCCATTAGGGCTATTGTGGTTCAACGGAAAAACATAGCAATAGGAAATTTTCCTATGGCACTCTACTATTCAATTATTCATGCATTTTGTTGAAAGGGATGGATCAAAACATCCACCTGGACCTACTTTTCAAAATCCTATGCATGAAAACAAGACCAAGTGCATTAGTGGCAGAATAACATTCTAACTGTACACGCTTTCATATGGTTTCACTTTATTTTGGCCATGTTTCTTTGCATTCCTCTGCTCCTCCTTTTCCTATGAACCAAACACCCAAGTTGACAGAAGTCCTGTGTTCACAAATGCTCTGTTTCCCATGTGCATTCCTATCCTATTCCGGTGTTTTTCCTCCTAACCCTGCGTTTTTAGAATCATGCAAGCCAAATGAGCCCTTACATAATTACTTCAGTTACAGGTAGGTGTCGATGAAAACTTTGTGTGGTTTGTTCTCCTCCTGCCGCGACGTCGTCCACCTCACCTGAGCTGCTCCATCGACAAAAGCATCCACCAAACTAGACATCACGACTCCTGGCCGTCTTTCGCCGCCTCAGATCTCCTTCCCTGCCGCCGGCACCCACCGCAACGGCATCACCATCATTGACTCAACAGATGAACCTGAGTAGTACACGGGTCCACAAGAGAGGTCGCACTCTTTTGTTTCTGCTTATGTTATGCATTGCTTAATATTACCTGCTACTTTATTGTCCTGTTCACCTCTTAGACTCCAAGTCAGGTCCAAATTGATGTTCAAACTTGAGTTCTAAATTAGTTGTGGGGCACATATCGAGGCATGAAAGTGCAACTATCCCTAGGTGGTTTTGGTAATTCATAACAACATATAGATCATTGAGCTAATGCTATTCCAAGACAATTATTTCAGGAAAGCTCAATGATTGGCATGGCATGGATGGTGAAAGTGGAACCCTCAAAATGCTAAGGACAAAGGATTGGCTCAAGCTCAAAAGCTCAAGACTCTTCATTTTACATTTTAGTGATCCAAGATCACATTGAGTCCATAGGAAAAGCCAATACTATCAAGGAGGGATGAGGTGTTGCTTAATGAGCCTTTTGCTTCATGTGCTTAATGATATGCTCCAAAATCCTCAGCTATTTTCCCATATCCACATATGACCTAAACCCTAAGCCAAACTCGGACCTACCGATTCTTTCTATCCGACGCCACCGAGTTTCACTTGTCATAGCCACTGCCAAAACCCTAGCAAATCGGTTCTACCGATAGGGATCTCGGTCTCACCGGGATGGGATTGCAATTTCTCTGTTTCCCTTTCGTAACTTTTCGGTCTCACCGAAAGAGCGAATCGGTCCCACCGAGATTGCAATGTAAACTCTCTGTTTCCCTTTTGTAACATTTCGGTCTCACCGAAAGAGCAAATCGGTCCCACCGAGTTTACCTGACCAACTCTCTGGTTAGCTTATTACCAAAATCGGTCTTACCGAGTTTGTGTAATCGGTCTAACCGAGATTACGTTATGCCCTAACCCTAACCATATCGGTCCTACCGAGTTGCATGTCAGTCCCACCGAAAATCTCTAACGGTCACTAGGTTTACTATTTCGGTCCAGCCGAGTTTGTTGATTCGGTCCCACCGAGATTGGTAAATTGTGTGTAACGGTTGGATTTTGTGTGGAGGCTATATATACCCCTCCGCCTCCTCTTCATTCATGGAGAGAGCCATCGGAACACATCTACACTTCCAACTCATATGTTCTGAGAGAGAACCACCTACTCATGTGTTGAGGCCAAGATATTCCATTCCTACCATATGAATCTTGATCTCTAGCCTTCCCCAAGTTGCTTTCCACTCAAATCTTCTTTCCACCAAATCCAAATCCTGCGAGAGAGAGTTGAGTGTTGGGGAGACTATCATTTGAAGCACAAGAGCAAGGAGTTCATTATCAACACACCATTTGTTACTTCTTGGAGAGTGGTGTCTCCTAGATTGGCTAGGTGTCACTTGGGAGCCTCCGACAAGATTGTGGAGTTGAACCAAGGAGTTTGTAAGGGCAAGGAGATCGCCTACTTCGTGAAGATCTACCGCTAGTGAGGCAAGTTCTTCGTGGGCGATGGCCATGGTGGGATAGACAAGGTTGCTTCTTCGTGGACCCTTCATGGGTGGAGCCCTCCGTGGACTCGCGCAACCGTTACCCTTCGTGGGTTGAAGTCACCATCAACGTGGATGTAGGATAGCACCACCTATCCGAACCACGGGAAAAACATCCGTGTCTCCAATTGCGTTTGAATTCTCCAAACCCTTCCCTTTACATTCTTGCAAGTTGCATGCTTTACTGTCTGCTGCCTATATACTCTTTGCATGCTTGCTTGAATTGTGTGATGATTGCTTGACTTGTCCTAAAGTTGCTAAAATCTGCCAAGAACTAAAATTGGGAAAAGTTAAGTTTTTTATTTGGTCAAGTAGTCTAATCACCCCCCCCTAGACATACTTCCGATCCTACAAGTGGTATCAGAGCTTTGGTCTCCATTTGCTTTGATTTCCATAGCTTTTGGTGGTCATAGCTTTGGTTTCACAATCTAGGAGAGTATGGCGTCTAGCGAGGGAAATTATCACCGTAGAGGTCCTTACTTTGATGGTACTAATTTTGCTAGTTGGAAGCATAAAATGAAAATGCATATTCTCGGACATAACCCCGCCGTTTTGGCTATTGTGTGTGTTGGTTTGCAAGGTGACTTCTTCAATGGGAAAGAACCAAACCGTGAAGCTACTGCGGATGAGTTGAAGATGTTGCAATACAACGCTCAAGCTTGTGATATTCTCTTCAACGGATTGTGCCCCAAAGAATTCAACAAAATCAGCCATCTTGAGAATGCAAAGGAAATTTGGGATACTTTGATTGATATGCACGAAGGTACCGACTCCGTCAAGGAATCCAAATTGGATGTGCTTGAAAGTCAACTTGACAAGTTCAAAATGAAGGATGGTGAAGGTGTCGCTGAAATGTACTCTAGGCTTGCTCTCATCACAAATGAGATTGCCGGCTTAGGGAGTGAAGAGATGACCGATAGATTCATCATCAAGAAGATCCTAAGAGCCTTGGATGGAAAATATGATACCGTGTGCACATTGATCCAAATGATGCCCAATTACAAAGATCTCAAGCCAACGGAGGTCATTGGAAGAATTGTTGCTCATGAGATGTCACTCAAGGACAAAGAGGAACTTCACAACAAACCAAGTGGTGCTTACAAAGCCTCATGTGAAGCCCCCACATCATCAAGTGAGAAACAAAACTTCAACGAAGAATTGAGCTTAATGGTGAAGAACTTCAACAAGTTCTACAAGAATAGAAGCAAAGATAGAAGCTCCAAGTCAAGGTCCTACAATGACAAAAGATCTTCTAGTCGAGAGAGAAACTGCTACAATTGTGGAAGACCCGGACACTATTCCAATGAGTGTACGGCTCCCTACAAAAGAAGAGAAGATTCTCCTAGAAGAAGAAGCAAAAGAGAAGAATCTCCATCAAGAGAGAGAAGGAGTAGAGATGATCGTTATGAACGAAGATACTCACGGAGAAGCAAGGATTCAGAAAGAAAAGAAAAATCATCAAGGAGCTACACAAAACGAAGACATCAAGCTCATATTGGTGAATGGGTATCCGGCTCCGACTCCGACAACCACTCCGAGAGAAGTTATCACTCCGACTCCGAATATACTCAAGATGAAGGTGTTGCCGGTCTAGCACTTGTGTCAACCAACTCCTATGACATATTTGACTCACCAAATGAAGGAATTGGAAGATGCTTCATGGCCAAAGGTCCTAAGGTAACACACCCTGAGTATGTTGATTTTAATAGTGATGAAGATGACTCGTTAGGTGATGATGATTTACTTGTTGACAACTCTAGTGATGAATACTATGATGAAACGTCAATTAATCATGCTAATCAAGATAAAACGAATGACAGTGATAAGAAGAAAATTGAGGCTCTAACTAAAGAACTAAACACTCTTAAGTTAGCTCATGAAACTATCTTCGAAGATCATCGAGAACTTTTAAGAGCTCATGAGAAGTTACGCTTTGAAAAGCTCAATCTTGAGCAAGAGCATGAGTTTTTAAAGGCAATCAATGATGATCTCCGCAAGAAAAGTTCTTCTTACATTGCCAAGCGTGTACTCTTATCCACTTACATGCCTCAAGTTAAGTCTAGTAACAAGAACAAGAAAGATTCTTCCTCTAGTAGTAACAATGATCATGTTAAATCCAATGTTGTTGCTTCTAGTAGTTCTCTTGATTCCACTAATGATTCTCTTAGCCAAGTTACACTTGAGCAAGAAAATAGCTTATTGAAGGGAATCATAGAGAAAGGAGTGTACAAAAGCCTTGCCGGGAGTAAGCAATTTGAGGAAATTGTACGCAAGCAAGGAAGGCACCGGAAGAATCAAGGTGTTGATTTTGAACGAAAGTTCAATGCCGATGGAGTTGAGTGGAAAGAAGATCAATACCCCAAGACAAAGTTTGTTCCACAACAAGAGAAGTATGATCCTACTTCTTTCAAGGGGACACAAACTCAAGATGATCTTCCACCACAAGACTACAAGCAAAAAGGCAAGGACAAGCTTCAAGAGGAAA
This sequence comes from Aegilops umbellulata, assembly GCA_032464435.1. NCBI lineage: Eukaryota > Viridiplantae > Streptophyta > Magnoliopsida > Poales > Poaceae > Aegilops > Aegilops umbellulata. The sequence goes on along the minus strand of CP136060.1, from coordinate 67,507,966 downwards.
TTGATGCATTTGAAGAAGCTCCTAAGACCTTAGTCAAGTGGATTCCCAAGACTACTTCAAGTTCCACTTCATCAAGTACGACTACAACTCCAAGGATTCCCATCAAGATGGTGTGGATCCAAAAGAAGAAGAACTAGAGAGTTCTTGAGGGTGACTCCGCCAACCTACTTCACTCTTATCATTTTGGCTAGAACAAGTGCAATCAACTTCCACATCTTGCACTAGTTCAAGGAGTCACAAACCCTCTTGTTGGTAAGACAAGGGACAAGGTAACCTAAAAGTTTTCATGGACATCATCTTGTGTGTGCATCACTCTATGTCTATGGATATCCTTGTTTGTTCCTTGTGGGACTAACCCATGTAGGTATTGAAAGTGCAATTCACTCAAAAGGATAGCTTCAAGTGATCTACATCAACATTGAGCATCCACATCTTCAACATCTACATGAAGTCATCATCGACAAAACCCAAGGTTAGTTTATCCCTCTTAGGGGGGATATCACATCTAGGGGGAGCTTTACTCTAAGACTTGAGCTAAAGCAACTCTAATGATGTGAACACAACAATGCTTTATGTAAAAGTGGTAACCCCACTTGAGCTTAAACGATGAGTATGACCTATGATCAAGTGTTCTCATTTGACTCCTAAGTCAATATACTCATATATAGATGACCTAGTCATCGCCAATTGCCTGATAGATGCTAGAATTGGTTGTGCATGCTTTGTCACATATTTCAATTGTCATTTTATTGTGTGAGCATGTTGGTTGCATATTTTACTCATTCGAGGACATCCACTTGTTGTTTTGATTGTTTGGCTTTATTTTTCTTTTGCAAAGTGGATGGACAAGAATGCCTAAGAACCTCCTCTAGCTATCTATGCTTTTCTTGTCTCAAACTCTATTCATGCTACATCACAAAATTGATCAAGTCAGATTGGAACCACTCTGTGTGAGGAGCACTCGGAGTCCCCGATTCGTCATAGACTTAAACTTCCAAAACCTCTTTGTGATTCTCGGTCTGACTGATACCCCACTTTCGGTCGTACCGAGATCATTAAGTTGATCTATGTTTTCGATCTCGGTGCAACCGATTTGAACCTTTCGGTCACACCGAGTTGCAATAACTGTATACAGTTTTGCATCTCGGTGCCACCGAGTTGTTCCACTCGGTCACACCGATAGGGTTGGGCTATATATACACACGGGCAAAAATTTGGAGATTTCTCCGAACCCCTTCGCCCGCGCAATAGCTCGCTCTGCCAACGTGGTCTCCGGATCGTCTTCTCGCCGCCAGCCGCCTCCAGTCGCTGGTCTCCATCGCCGTCAACGGAATTCAACCCCGTCGTTGCCGCCGTAGCGAGTCTCCGCCGAACTAGGGTATGGACTCGATCTTTGTGCTATTCCCCAATCCGATTCCTAGCACATTGTGATCATATTGATTCTAGCCACGATTGAAACACTCCAATCCAGTCAATGCGATTCGTAGAATAGGTTTGATTCGAAATTTCAGGGTTAGGTTTCCGCCGAAACCATCTCGGACCCACCGAGTTGAAAAACTCGGTCCCACCGATTTGGCTCATGCCATTGCACAAGTGAGACTCGGTCTGACCGAGTATTGCTAATCGATGTGACCGATTTTGGAACTTTGTGAAACCCTAGCAGTCTCGGTGCCACCGAACTGTGACTTGGTCTGACCGAGTTCACTAGTTTAGGTTCCAAAACTGCATCGGTATCACCGAGTTTAAAAATCGGTAGATCCGAAATGATTTCTGTGGGAAACTAAAACTAAGATTTTGAATCATTATTTTGCAAAAATCTCTGCATTTTGTGATGCTCATCTATAAACTATTCACAGGGTCAGCAGTCAGCTTGTTCATCATGTCAGACCAGAGTGATAGCCAGAACATGTCAGAACAGCCAGTGCACATGAGTGAGGGCACTAGTCCCTCCAATTCTTCAGATGAAGGCAGCAGGAGCACTCCCAGTAATTTGCCAAAAGCTAACACCAGACAAAGGAAGAAAAGAACCTCAGAATCAGAGGATGAAGACTATGTGGCATAAGAAGAAGCTACTTCCAAGAGAGTTGTGCTTAAGAAGGAGTATGGCTCCGCTACAGCCATCAAGCCAGGAATGCACAAAAAGGCACCTGCTAGGAGAGTTCCTACCTCCAAGCCTAGGAAGGCTGTCCCTGAGGAAACTATAAAATTCACTATGGAATCTGAAGAGGAAGTAATCGGCCAGGACAAGAAAAAGAAGAGAGCCAGAACTACCACTGCAAGAGTAGTTGGCAAGCCTTCTATGAGGAAAGATTCTTCTTATGAGGAAGAAGAAGAAGAGGTTGCTGCACCAGCACCTAAGGCACCCAAGTTAATGGGTGATGCAATCAAATCAGGGTCTACTGCATCCAAGCCCAAGGAAGCACCCAAGACTACATCAAAGGCCAAGACAGCTCCAAAGAGGAATACAAGGAGCATCCCAGCTGCTGAGAAGAACAAGGCCCCAGTGCCTGACACTGCAGAAGAAGAGGAAGGCCTAGTTCTCAGAAAGTTGAAGCCCAAGATCCCAGACCACAATGATGCTCATCCTGTGGCTGAGGATATGAAGATCAGAAGAGACTCATGGCTGAGAAAGTGGAGAGCAGAAGATCCATATGCTACCAGGAGGAGAACTGTTGTTGACTACAGGTTCCACACTAAAGAACAGCAGGACTTCTATGAGACAGTCTTATTGGATAAGAAGCCCATTGTTTGTGACATGAGATGGGTCGGCTGGGAATACATCAAGGACAATGAAGAGCACTATCCTGGAGTGCAAGACAGCTTCAAGGCTTGTGGAGTAGCTGACTTTGTTGGGCAGAAGCTCACAAAGTGGAATGAAGAGCTGATCATGCAATTCTACTCCACAACACACTTTTATCCAGATGGCAGAATTGTATGGATGTCTGAAGGTACGAGGTACCAATCAACAATTGCTGAGTGGGCATAGCTCATCAATGCCCCAGAAGAGCATGAGGATGACCTAGATGTTTATGCCAAGAAGAAGTTGGACCACAACTTTCTGTCCAACATGTACAAGGAGATCCCAAACAAGGCACTTGACACTTTCAAGTTTGGATTAGTACATTATCTTCTGTCAGGATTGCCAACCATCAATTGGATACTGAGGCACACCTTGTTGCCCAAGTCAGGTGATCACAAGATGATCAGAGGCCATGCAATCAACCTACTTCATATCTTTGATGTACCACAAAAATTCAAAGTCATGAGCCTCATGGTAGAAACAATCAAGAGGACTGCAGCAGACCAGAAGAGGAGCTGTGGATATGCCCCTCAGATCCAGGAGCTGATTAACTCCAAGATGGGCACATGCATATACCTCTTGGACAAGGAACATTTGCCTATTCATATAGATTTTGAAGATAATGAAGTTGTGATGAACAAGGATGAACCATCTTCAGCCCATGCACAAGCACAGAAGGAGAAGGCAAGGAAGGAGAAAGCTGCAAAAATGCCAACTCAAGAGGAGGCATCTGCATATTTCTTGAAAACCAAGCAAGAGCAGCTCAGTTACTTGATTGCATCCACCCTGAGGATAGAGAAAGGACTGGCCACCCTCACTCGGAATCAGGAGAGCTTAGAGAGGATCGTAGAACAAAAGTTCTATGACTTGGATGTCAAAGTGACAGAGATCCAGTCTGCAGTTGATCAACTTCAAGATGACATGCAGGAGAGGAAAGGGAAGACTACCACTGATGCATTTGCCAGAGTGCCACGAGCCCAGAGGTCGTCTGCAGTGCCAGTTCCTGACACAAGAGCCACCACCTCAGCTCCAGCCACAGCACCAGCCCAACCAGCTCCAGCGTCTACTTCAGCTCCAGCTCCAACCACGTCTACAGAAGCCTTCGTCCTTGGAGTGATCCAGACTCCACCACCACTAGAAGATCAAGCCTGAGTGTCGATCTAGCACTATGCATTTTATAGGAACTTTTTGGTAACTTGTTGCCAAAGGGGGAGAAAAATGTATAGATCATAGGCTTCGAGAGAGAGTGTGTTGCTTTTTATTCTCTCTTGCTTTATTTGGTGGTTTTTCAAACTTTGTTTGCTTCTGGTTGAGATACTTTGATATGCTTGTGAGACATTGATGATCATGTGTTTGATCATAAGCTACACTTATGCATGCTTGATATATCTTATCTATCTTGTGTGATCATTCGCTACTTTTCTTGGTGATGAGTGCATGTATTTCATTCTTATCATTTTGAGCGCTCCACCAAGATGTATGTGACATGGAAGAGTAACCCATGACTCTAACTCTTTGTGCATTTGCAGTCCAAAGCAAATTTCAAATATGCACAAATTTAGGGGGAGCTCTTACTTATCACATACTTCTCAAAGCGACGATATAATTCATTCTTATTATCATTTGTCGAAGCTTTGATCTATATGTTGTCATCAATTACCAAAAATGGGGAGATTGAAAGTGCAACTATCCCTAGGTGGTTTTGGTAATTCATAACAACATATAGCTCATTAAGCTAATGCTATTCCAAGACAATTATTTCAGGAAAGCTCAATGATTGGCATGGCATGGATGGTGAAATTGGAACCCTCAAAATGCTAAGGACAAAGGATTGGCTCAAGCTCAAAAGCTCAAGACTCTTCATTTTACATTTTAGTGATCCAAGATCACATTGAGTCCATAGGAAAAGCCAATACTATCAAGGAGGGATGAGGTGTTGCTTAATGAGCCTTTTGCTTCATGTGCTTAATGATATGCTCCAAAATCCTCAGCTACTTTCCCATATCCACATATGACCTAAACCCTAAGCCAAACTCGGACCTATCGATTCTTTCTATCCGGCGCCACCGAGTTTCACTTGTCATAGCCACTGCCAAAACCCTAGCAAATCGGTTCTACCGATAGGGATCTCGGTCTCACCGAGATGGGATTGCAATTTCTCTGTTTCCCTTTCGTAACTTTTCGGTCTCACCGAAAGAGCAAATCGGTCCCATCGAGTTTACCTGACCAACTCTCTGGTTAGCTTATTACCAAAATCGGTCTCATCGAGTTTGTGTAATCGGTCTCACTGAGATTACGCTATGCCCTAACCCTAACCATATCGGTCCTACCGAGTTGCATGTCAGTCCCACCGAAAATCTCTAACGGTCACTAGGTTTACTATTTCGGTCCGACCGAGTTTGTTGATTCGGTCCCACCGAGATTGGTAAATTGTGTGTAGCGGTTGGATTTTGTGTGGATTCTATATATACCCCTCCACCTCCTGTTCATTCATCGAGAGAGCCATCAGAACACATCTACACTTCCAACTCATATGTTCTAAGAGAGAACCACCTACTCATGTGTTGAGGCCAAGATATTCCATTCCTACCATATGAATCTTGATCTCTAACCTTCCCCAAGTTGCTTTCCACTCAAATCTTCTTTCCACCAAATCCAAATCTTGCGAGAGAGAGTTGAGTGTTGGGGAGACTATCATTTGAAGCACAAGAGCAAGGAGTTCATTATCAACACACCATTTGTTACTTCTTGGAGAGTGGTGTCTCCTAGATTGGCTAGGTGTCACTTGGGAGCCACCGACAAGATTGTGGAGTTGAACCAAGGAGTTTGTAAGGGCAAGGAGATCGCCTACTTCGTGAAGATCTACCGCTAGTGAGGCAAGTCCTTCGTGGGCGATGGCCATGGTGGGATAAACAAGGTTGCTTCTTCGTGGACCCTTCGTGGGTGGAGCCCTCCGTGGACTCGCGCAACCGTTACCCTTCGTGGGTTGAAGTCTCCATCGACGTGGATGTAGGATAGCACCACCTATCCGAACCACGGGAAAAACATCCGTGTCTCCAATTGCGTTTGAATTCTCCAAACCCTTACCTTTACATTCTTGCAAGTTGCATGCTTTACTTTCCGCTGCCTATATACTCTTTGCATGCTTGCTTGAATTGTGTGATGATTGCTTGACTTGTCCTAAAGTTGCTAAAATCTGCCAAGAACTAAAATTGGGAAAAGGTTAAGTTTTTTTATTTGGTCAAGTAGTCTAATCACCCCCCCTCTAGACATACTTCCGATCCTACAAGGCAGCAATGAACAGTATCTCTGTCTAATATCTGGTTCACCTAGGGTATGCCTATGTTGTTCATGTTGGGTGGGAAACAAATAGTAAAGCAATCATCATCTATTTTTTTATTAAATTAAAGCAATCATCAGCCTGCTATCATTATTTTTGGATCCATCCACTGTTGTTACCATTACTCTAGATTTCTGCATGCTCTCCTTACATAATCTCAATATATTTTTTTTGTATGCATGTCAGATATTGTACACAGTCATGCTGAACATGTAGAGAAAATAGAAGATTTTTGCGCGGCAATACAATGTCATGCATACATCGCTCCATGGTAGGTTCAATGGCAAACCCTCCCCCCCCCCTCTCCAGATTGTAATCCAGAGGAAGATATCTGTTCTGAGGCGGATTCAGACGCAGCTGACCACTCCTATTTACCCCCCAAGGTGTTTGCTCCAACTTGGCATGATGATGTTAGTCATATCATGCATATGTTGCCTTGCAGTGCCTACTTTCTACATCATATATGTCATATGCTTAGTATAGACATGTTCTGTAATGTCACCTGTTTAGTTTCAGTATCATATATGGGAATTATGCAATGCCATCCTGTTTAACCAGGCATCATATATTTGAATGATATCTAGCCCATCCTTTTCTTCATTAAATTTCCATTTGTCGACAATTTTTGTACATTAAACTACTCTTCCTGTGAATCAACCATTTGATTGGGTGATGGAAAAATCTGGAGTGAAAACAAGGCCTTCAGAGCAGACAGTGCTACCTGTCGAAGCAGATCTCTTGCTGGATCCCGATAGCTCCTCGGAGATGGATTCAGAGACAGATGACCAGTCCTATTCCCCCACCGAGTTGTATGCTCTAACTTGGCATGGTTCTACTGCTCATATCATGCATATGGTGTCTTGCATTGCATAGTTTAGACATCATATACACAATATTCAACACCATGTTCTTAGTTCAGACATCATATATGCGAATGCCCTCCGCTTAGCATATAAATCACATATGTGAATTAAATCATGCGATCCTGGTTACTTAGATAACATGTTTGTGAATTATGTCATGTGATCCTGTTTAGTTAGTCATCGTATCTTCGAATTATGTTATGCTATGCTATCCAGTTTAGATAGACATCATATATGTGAAATTATGTCATGCTATCCGTTTTAGTTAAACAATATACATGTCAATTATTTAATGCCCTCTTTTTTCCACACAATCTATTGCATCTTTCTCTCATACAATGTCTGTACATTCAATTATGTTTCTTGTTTATCAGCCATTTGAATTGGAGCGGGTGATGGCGGTATCTAGCGGAGTAAAAACACGGTCTTCAAATAAAACAGTGCTACCTCTTGGTGGAGATAGCACCCCGGTTGTACATGCACGAGAACCAGCCCTACCACACATAACCTAGGCTCTCGCAGATTTTACCCCTACTGTGATGGACAGAGAACCAGCTTCACCCAATCTAACCCCAACCCCAGCAGATAGTAACCCAGTTCCTGTTGACACAGCACCATCTCCACCACAGAGCTCCCAAACAAGAGTAGTTAGGAAGGCAGCTCCAATGCCCAAAGCGCCAGTACTACCACGGTGAACCCCAACTCCACCAGCTAGTGCACCTATTCCTGTGGAGGAAGCACAACCAGCCATTCATAGTTTAGCATCTATTGCATTTTATGTTGTTAAATCCTATGTGCGTATCTTCCCATCATGGAAATATTATACTAAAGATGAAGGAAAATGCCAGTTGTAGGTGTTTGTCCGGGAGTTATGTGTAAGTAATGTTATTCATGGCAATTACTTTGCTTTGTCCCATACATTCTACCTCCATGATGGTTATAATACAGCAAATTTTCCCATTTTTCTCTATAGAGAAGGATCGATTTGGAAACTCAGGATGAGGTAACCTGTGCTAATACCTCTGCTATCTTCAAGAATGCTTGGTGGCAGTATCAGAATTACCTAAAGAAAATGTACTTCACTGGCAAAGAAACTCATCAAATTCCCTTACGTTCTCCTGAGACACATTTACTGGACGATGACTAGTAACGCCTTGTTCTTTACTGGTCCCGAACCAAGAATGTGGGAAGGTCTATGAGCTCATTTTATTTTAAGTACTATATGCTTGCGTCTTACTATACTCTGTTCCTGTAGAACAAGTGCTTAAACCTAAAGAACAATTGTTCTCATTTAAGATTCCATTGCTATTGTGCATACTGCTTTGCTCTTGTATTTTACTCATACAAACTTATTTTTAAATTGAACTATCCAATGGAAACTCCAATGGCACAACAGGTATGTTTACACATGTTTATTTAATATGATTGCTCTTATAAATAGCTCTGTTGATTTCAATTTCAATTGTGTATACAGTTGACTTCTCATATCATGCACATTACTAGCATCATAACAGGGCCAATAGTGTTGTTGTACATGTAGACCCGTGGTACCCATCTGAAATCTTGTTGTGTCATTTAGTTTCCTACGCTTTGTATTCTTTCAGTATTGCTTTCTATTGAACTGAGTCAGCATTCTAAAAGAAGAGTGCCTTATTAAGCAATAATAAAGGAAGTAATGCAGATACGGTTCAGGATCGTGAGACATCCTTGTTGGTCTCCAACAAAGCTGATAAAACAGCTAAGGAAAACTATCTTGAAGACAGTGAGGTAACCCCAAAGTCCTGTCTTGGTTTTCTGTTCGAGCTGCTGGCCACTACCGCTTGCACAAGCTATTCAAACTCACTGTCTGAATCAGTTCGGTTTCTTGAGTCTCAACTACAAGCTGAAAGACATCGATAAGTTGTGCTGCGACAAGAAGCGGAAGGACTGCGGAAGTCCCTGGAGCATTCAGATGCATACTTTCTGGTGCAATAGCAAGCGTTGGAGGATTTTAGCGCCAAACAGGACAAAACTAATAAGCTTGCTAAGCTTATTGCCAGTATGGTGATTACCTAGGATAATGTTTCTTGAGCTCTTCTGAAGTTGTTTCAGTTATGGACTTGTTTTTCTGCTGCGTTTATTTGCACTGGTGGCCAATTTTGATGGCCAGTGTATGTAATATGCTGCCCCTATATTTTCACTGGTGACGAACTTTGAGGCCCAGTGGATGTAATATGTGTAATAGCTGTAATAGGCTAGCATTAGTTGCTTGCTTATTTACTTCCTTATTGTCTTGTTTAGTTGTTTGCTTGTAGTCACTGCAGTTCTTTTTCCGCGTTTTTTAAGTGGCCACAATAACCATGTTTTGGTAACTAGGCCACAATAATCATGGCAACACACGGACTGTTGTAACCATGGGACTCCTGTGGGCCGTAGGATCCGTGGGCCTTCTATGGGCTGTAGGATCCATGGGCCTTTTACGGGCCATACGATCCGTGGACTTTCTATGGGTCGTATGATCCATGGGCCTTCTACGGGCCGTAGGATCCATTGGTGTCAGATTTCAGGTTCTGGCAAAACCCTTGAGGTTCGAACACTGGGGTGCGCATGAAGATCTCTCCCTACCTAATCACGCCCTCACCCTCACCGCGATCTCAAAGCTTAGCGCTTCGAACCCGTAGAAAGAGAGACACAAGAGTTTATAGTCGTTCGGGCCACCGATGTGGTGTAATACCCTACTCCGGTGTGGTGTGGTGGATTGCCTCTTGGGCTGAGGATGAACATTTACAAGGGAAGAACAACCTCCTGAGGAGAGGTGCTCTTGTGCTCGGTGAACTTGTGTGTGGAATGGCTCTGATCCAAGATGAGATCAAGATGCCTCCTATGGTGGTGGCTAGTCCTATTTATAGAGGCCCTGGTCCTCTCCCCAAATATTGAGCGGGAAGGGATCCAATAATGGCCAAATTCGAAGGGAGACAACTAGTACGAGTTATCCTGGCTAAAGGTGGTCTTCACCTGCCAAAGGCTCTGGTGGTGACGCTGTCTTGGGCTCCATGGTGACCTTCGTCATGTCGTCCTGCTGGTCTTGGTCTCGTTGCACCGATATGGAAACCTTTGCTTGATGCCTTGGGACTCCTCGCCTGCGCTTGCCCCTTTTGCACCAAAGAGGAAACAAGGACACTGCGGGCGCTGGCGCCCGCCTGGCTCCAGTCGTCCTGGCTTGCATCATAGAAACCTCGCGAGGTGTCCCTTGCCTTGATCTCTCCGCCCCTCGTGAGCCGGCCTGGTGAGGCAGCCCCCAAGGAGGTCTTGTGTCGTCCGCCTCGCGAGGCTTGGCCTTCGCGAGGGTCTTGAGTGTTTGCCGGTGAAGATGGGACGTACAGGGCGGCTGGTGGAGCCACGCCGTGGGCCGCAGGCAGGCAAGTCTAGGGACCCCCGTTCCCAGGACGCCGGCAATTGGTCTTCTACGGGCCGTCAGATCCATGGGCCTTCTACGGGGCGTATAATCCTTTCGCCAAACATGGGCCGTACTATTCGTGGACCATAATGGGTCGTTAATAGGCCGTATTTGATAACGCTATGAAAACAGCCCAGCGGGTTAACGAGCGACAAACGGGCCGAATGTAACCATGGGTTGTATCTGGCCCACAAACGGACCGTATCTAACCGAATTCTAGAACTAAGCCCAAGAATAAATGGGCCCTTAGAAGGCCGAAAGTTAACACGGGCTAGAAATGGCTGACGGAATAATGGGTTGTTAATGGGTATAAAGCGATACACTGTTCATTATGGGCCAGTTCCATCTCGGGCCTTTAGTGGGCCGAGAGTTACAAAGGGCCTCATATGGGTTGAAAGACATCATGGGCCATACATGGGTCGGAAGTTACAATGGGCTGAAATCATATTGGACGGCCCAGATGAAGCTACTGGGCTTAATTCCGATAGGCCGTAACGGGCCAGTAGTAAGCGGGCCGTAAATGGGCTATATACGAACAGGTCGTTAACAGGCATTCCGTGGGCCGGCCCGTTACCTTTTGACCAAGTCAAACGGGCCGGCCTTTTCACCGGAACGGGCCTCTGTTGGGTCGTGCCACGTGTCGACATATCATAGGCGCCTCCTGTCCAATGAGTGGATGACATCTGTCCGAACTTGAGCCCGACACGTGTTTCCTCCGGCCAATGAGAATTCTACATGTGGAAAATTCCCATTGGTCCGGGCTATTAACGAGTTATCAGATCCAAAATCGGAGCCAATAGCTTAACGGCGTCCCGTTACGGTGGATGCCACGTGTCGGTCACCCTTGACGAAAGCACTTCTATGATGCGTGACTTATCGTCATGGAAGTGGACACTTCCATGATGATAATTTTGGTAATGTCATGGAACACTTCTACGACCGCACAGGTATGACTATCTTGATTCTCTCATAAATTTATCATTGATGTACATGCATGACAGAAAACGTGACCTACTGTGACAAACACGTATCATTACGGAAGTGTCTTTTCTGTAGTGATTGTTGAGGTTTTCATGGATGATTTCTCCGTTTATGGAACTACTTTTGATGATTGCTTAAGCAACCTTGAGTGAGTTTTGCAGAGATGTGAAGAAACTAATCTTGTCTTGAATTTTCGGAAGTGCCACTTTACGGTTAATGAAGATATTGTCTTGGGGCATAAAATTTCTGAAAGAGGTATTGAAGTTGATAAAGCTAAAGTAGATGTTATTGAAAAGATGTCGTGTCCAAAAGATATTAAAGGTATAAGAAGTTTCCTTGGTCACGCTGGTTTCTATAGGAGGTTTATTAAAGACTTATCTAAAATTTCTAGGCCTCTCACTAATCTCTTGCAAAAATATGTTCCTTTTGTGTTTGATGATGATTGTGTAGAAGCATTTGAAATACTTAACAAAGCCTTGATTTCTGCACCTATTATTCAGCCACCTGATTGGAATTTACCCTTTGAAATTATGTGTGATGCTAGTGATTATGTTGTTGGTCTTTTTCTAGGGCAAAGAGTTGATAAGAAATTTAATGTTATTCATTATGCTAGTAAAACTCTAGACAGTGCACGGAGAAATTATGCTACTACTGAAAAAGAATTTTTAGCAGTTGTTTTTGCTTGTGATAAGTTCAGATCTTATATTGTTGATTCCAAAGTAACTGTTCACACTGATCATGCTGCTATTAAATATCTTATGGAAAATAAAGATGCTAAACCTAGACTTATTAGATGGGTTCTCTTGTTACAAGAATTTGATTTGCATATTATTGATAGAAAGGGGGTTGAGAACCCCGTTGCTGACAACTTGTTTAGGTTAGAAAATGTTCTTGATGACCCACTGCCTATTGATGGTAGCTTTCCTGATGAACAATTAGATGTCATAGATGCTTCTCGTAATACTCCATGGTATGTTGATTATGCTAATTACATTGTTGCTAAAATTACACCACCTAGTTTCACATACCAGCAAAAGAAAAGTTTTTCTATGGTTTAAGACATTACTTTTGGGATGATCCACACCTTTATAAAGAAGGAGTAGATGGTGTTATTAGACGTTGTGTACCTGAGCATTGACAGGAACAGATCCTACGCAAGTGCCACTCTGAGTCTTACGGAGGACACCACGCTAGAGATAGAACTACACATAAGGTATTGCAATCTAGTTCTTATTGGCCTACTCTCTTCAAGGATGCTCGTAAGTTTGTCTTGTATTGTGATGAATGCCAAAGAATTGGCAGTATTAGTAGATGTCAGGAAATGCCTATGAACTATTCACTTGTTATTGAACCATTTGTTGTTTGGGGATTTGATTATATGGGACCTTTTCCTTCCTCTAATGGGTATACACATATTTTATTTGCTGTGGATTATGTTACTAAGTGGGTGAAAGCTATTCCAACTAGTAGTGCTAATCATAACACTTCTATTAAGATGCTTAAAGAAGTTATTTTTCCGAGGTTTGGAGTCCCTAGATATTTAATGAATGATGGTGGTTCACATTTTATTCATGGTGCTTTCCATAAAATGCTTGCTAAATATGATGTTAACCATAGAATTGCATCTCCATATCATCCTCAGTCTAGTGGTCAGGTAGAATTGAGCAATAGAGAGACTAAATTGATTTTGCAAAAGACTGTTAATAGATCTAGGAAGAATTGGTCTAAGAAACTTGATGTTGCATTATGGGCTTATAGAACTGCTTATAAGAACCCTATGGGTATGTCTCCTTATAAAATGGTTTATGGAAAAGCATGTCACTTACCCCTTGAACTAGAACATAAGGCATATTGGGCTATTAAAGATCTCAATTATGATTTCAAACTTGCCGGTGAGAAGAGGTTATTTGACATTAGCTCGCTTGATGAATGGAGAACCCAAGCCTATGAGAATGCCAAGTTGTTTAAAGAAAAAGTTAAAAGATGGCATGACAAGAGGATACAAAAGCGTATTAACGTAGGTGATCATGTTTTGCTATACAACTCTTGTTTAAGATTTTTTGCAGGAAAACTTCTCTCTAATTTGGAAGGTCCTTACATTGTCGAGGAGGTCTATTGTTCCGGTGCCATAAAAATCAACAACGCCGAAGGCACAAATCCGAAGGTGGTAAATGGTCAAAGAATCAAACATCATATCTCAAGTACTCCCATAAATGTTGAGACCAATATAATGGACACTGTAACATCGGAGGAGTACATAAGGGACACTTTCCAGAACATTTCAGACTCCGAAAAGGAATAGGTACATGGTATGGTAAGTAAACCAACTCCAAAACTATTCTAATATCAATTTCTCTCCATTTTGGAATATTTAAAAAATTAGAAAAAAATAAAAGTAGTCTGAAAGAGACACGAGGTGACCACAAGGGTGGAGGGCGCGCCCTACCCCCCTGGGCTCGCCCCCTGCCTTGTGACCACCTCGTGTGCCCTTCGGACTCCGTTTCTTGCAAGATACTTCTTATGGTCGGTAAAAATTAATTATATAATCCCCCGAAGGTTTTGACCACCGCACCACAGCAATATCCCCTGTTTTTGTTTTGAGCTATTTCTGCAGCAGATTTAGAGCAAGATGTCATCCCAAGATTCGGAGGGAGAGAGCTATGTAGCTGATTACATTGCAGATCCCAAGATATATGGGAATTTGGAGCATTATGGTTAGACCACAGAGGAAGAAGAAGACTATGATCCGAGAGGAAAGGAAGAGACAAGTTCCGATGAAGAGGAAGTCCCACTACCCCATCTTGGGGACATGCATGTGAAGTTCAAAAAGTTAAGTCTTCCTAAAAAAGCAAAGAAACCTAAGATCGAGTTTATCCCTTTCATCTCTTGTAGGAAAACAAACAGGAACTATGTAAAAAGATATTAAGGCTTGAGCAGGAGATCGATGACTTAAGGGATGAAAATTCTATCCTCAAGTGCAAGCTGAGGAAGAAGCCTACTACATCAACAACTCCATCATCACCACCTCCGAAGAAAGAGACATAAATACATGGGTATGGGCACGCCCCTTGGCAACTGCCAAGCTTGGGAGAGGTGCCCCGGTATCGTATCACCATCACATCTTTATCTTTATCTTTTTCTTCATTCGATCCTTTTGGTTATATCTTGATCTAGTAGAATAAAAAGTTCTAGTATGATCTAGCTTTGAGTTTTGTTTAGATCTCTATCTATGTAATCGAGTCCTTGAGTTATATATAATAAAGAGTACTTTTGAGTTGAGGGCTTTGCTTTCTTGCTATGATCTTGAGGGAATAAAATTAAAGAGAGAATAAAAATAAATAAAAAGATCATATATTGATCTTATGGAGAGTAATGACTTCACATATAAAGAGTATGATGATTATAAGTTGTTGAGAGTTGACAAACATAGTTTTGGTCATTTGTTGCAATTAATAGGAGGTAATAAAGAAAGATAGGCTTCACATATAAATATACTATCTTGGACATCTTTTGTAATTGTGAGCACTCATTAAAATATGACATGCTAAAAAGTTGATGTTTGACAAGGAAGACAACATAATGGGTTATGTTTTCATATATACGTATAGAAGTTATATTGTCATGGATCATCCAACATGTTGAGCTTGCCTTTGCCTCTCATGCTAGTCAAATTCTTTGCACCAAGTAGAGATACTACTTGTGCTTTGCTACCTCTTGAGCTTGCGTTGGTTTTCCCCGAAGAGGAGAGGATGATGCAGCAGAGTAGCGTAAGTATTTCCCTCAGTTTTTGAGAACCAAGGTATCAATCCAGTAGCAGGCCACGCTCAATTCCCTCGTACCTGCACAAAACGATAGCAACTTGCAACCAACGCGATTAGGGGTTGTCAATCCCTTCACGGTCACTTACGAGAGTGAGAACTGATAGATAATGTTTTTGGTATTTTTGATATATAGATGCAAAGTGAAAAGTAAAAGGCAAAGTAAAAAAGCAAAGCAAGATTAAAGTGATGGAGATTGATATGATGAGGATAGACTCGGGGGCCATAGGTTTCACTAGTGGCTTCTCTCAAGAGCATAAATATTCTACGGTGGGTGAACAAATTATTGTTGAGCAATTGATAGAATTAAGCATAGTTATGAGAATATCTAAGGTATGATCATGTATATAGGCCGAAACGATTCTGCATCTACTACTATTACTCCACTCATCGACCGCTATCCAGTATGCACCTAGAGTATTAAGTTGGAAACAGAGTAACGCTTTAAGCAAGATGACATGATGTAGAGAGATAAATTCATGCAATATGAAATAAACCCCATCTTGTTATCCTCGATGGCAACGATGCAATACATGCCTTGCTGCCCCTTCTGTCACTGGGAAAGGACACCGCAAGATTGAACCCAAAGCTAAGCACTTCTCCCATGGCAAGAAAAACCAATCTAGTAGGCCAAACCAAACTGATAATTCGAAGAGACTTGCAAAGATAACCAATCATACATAAAAGAATTCAGAGAAGATTCAAATATTATTCAAAGATAGACTTGATCATAAACCCACAATTCATCGGTCTCAACAAACACACTGCAAAAAGAAGATTACATTGAATATATCTCCACAAGAGAGGGGGAGAACTTTGTATTGAGATCCAAAAAGGGAGAAGAAGCCATCTAGCTACTAACTATGGACCTGAAGGTCTGAGATAAACTACTCACACTTCATCGGAGAGGCTATGATGATGTAGAAGCCCTCCGTGATGACGGCCCTCTCCGGCGAAGCTCCGGAACAGGCCCCAAGATGGGATCTCGTGGATACAGAAGGTTGCGGTGGTGGAATTAGGTTTTTGGCTCCTGTTCTGATTGTTTGGGGGTACATAGGTATATATAGGAGGAAGGAGTACGTCGGTGGAGCTTCAAGGGTTCCACGAGGCAGGGGGCGCGCCCCCCACCCTCGTGACTGCCTCTTCGATGCCTTGGCGTAAGGTCCAAGTCCTGTGGATCACGTTCGGTGAGAAAATCACGTTCCCGAAGATTTTATTCCGTTTGGACTTCGTTTGATTTTATTCCGAAACACTGAAACAGGCAAAAAAACAGCAATTCTGGGCTGGGCCTCTGGTTAATAGGTTAGTCCCAAAAATAATATAAAAGTGGAAAAAGCCCAATATAGTCCAAAACAGTAGATAATATAGCATGGAGCAATCAAAAATTATAGATACGTTGGAGACGTATCAGGCATCCCTAAGCTTAATTCCTGCTCGTCCTCGAGTAGGTAAATGATAAAAAGAGAATTTTTGATGCGGAGTGCTACTTGGCATAATTTCAATGTAAAACTTCTTAATTGTGGTATGAATATTCAGATTCGAAAGATTCAAGACAAAAGTTCATATTGACATAAAAATACTAATACTTCAAGCATAATAATAAAGCAATTATGTCTTCTCAAAATAACATGGCCAAAGAAAGTTATCCCTGCAAATTCATATAGTCTGGCTATGCTCCATCTTCACCACACAAAGTATTTAAATCATGCACAACCCCGATGACAAGCCAAGCAATTGTTTCATACTTTAACATTTTCAAAACTTTTTCAACCTTCACGCAATACATGAGCGTGAGCCATGGATATAGCACTATATGTGGAATAGAACGGTGGTTGTGGATAAGAAAAAAAAAGAGGGGAAGATAGTCTCACATCAACTAGGCGTATCAACGGGCTATGGAGATGCCCATTAATAGATATCAATGTGAGTGAGTAGGGATTGCCATGCAACGGATGCACTAGAGCTATAAGTATATGAAAGCTCAACAAAAGAAACTAAGTGGGTGTGCATCCAACTCGCTTGCTCACGAAGACCTAGGGCATTTTGAGGAAGCCCATCATTGGAATATACAAGCCAAGTTCTATAATGAAAAATTACCACTAGTATATGAAAGCGACAACATAGGAGACTCTCTATCATGAAGATCTTGGTGCTACTTTGAAGCACAAGTGTGGTAAAAGGATAGTAGCATTGTCCCTTCTCTCTTTTTCTCTCATTTTTTTATTTTTTATTATTTGGGCCTTTTCTCTTTTTTTATGGCCTCTTTTTTTTCATCCGGAGTCTCATCCCGACTTGTGGGGGAATCATAGTCTCCATCATTCTTTCCTCACTTGGGACAATGCTCTAAAAAATGATGATCATCACACTTTTATTTCTCTTACAACTCAACAATTACAACTCGATACTTAGAACAAGATATGACTCTATATTAATGCCTCCGACGGGGTACCGGGATATGCAATGAATCAAGAGTGACATGTATGAAATAATTATGAATGGTGGCTTTGCCACAAATACGATGTCAACTACATGATCATGCTAGCAATATGACAATGATGGAGCATGTCATAATAAACGAAACGGTGGAAAGTTGCATGGCAATATATCTCGGAATGGTTATGGAAATGCCATGATAGGTAGGTATGGTGGCTGTTTTGAGGAAGGTATATGGTGGGTGTATTATACCGGCGAAAGGTGTGCGGCATTAGAGAGGCTAGCAATGGTGGAAGGATGGGAAAAAGCGCATATAATCCATGGACTCAAGATTAGTCATGAAGAACTCATATACTCATTGCAAAATTTTAGAAGTTATCAAAGCAAAGTATTACACGCATGCTCCTAGGGGGATAGATTGGTAGGAAAAGACCATCGCTCGTCCCTGACCGCCACTCATAAGGAGGACAATCAATAAACACCTCATGCTCCGACTTCGTTACATAACGGTTCACCATACGTGCATGCTACGGGAATCACAAACTTCGACGGAAGTATTCTTTAAATTCACAACTACTTCCACTAGCATAACTCTAATATTCTCACCTCCATATCTCAAAACAATTATCATGCTTCAATCTTTTCTTAGTATTCAACGCACTCAAAAGAAAATTTCACAAATCATGAATACCAAGCATATTAATATTAAGCAATTTACCATGCTATTAAGACTCTCAAAATGATCTAAGTGAAGCATGAGAGATCAATAGTTTCTTTAAAACAAGTCCACCACCGTGCTCTAAAAAAATCTAAGTGAAGCACATAGAGCAAAATTATCACACTCAAAAGATATAAGTGAAGCACATAGAGCAAAAACTGCTTAGCTCAAAAGATATAAGTGAAGCACAAAGAGTATTCTAACAAATTTTAATTCATAGATGGCTATCTCAAAGGTGTGTACAGCAAGGATTATTGTGGCACACTAACAAACAAAGACCCAAATAATAAAAGACGCTCCAAGCAAAACACATATCATGTTGGTGAATAAAAATATAGCTCCAAGTAAAATACCGATGGAAGTAGACGAAGGAGGGGATGCCTTCCGGGGCATCCCCAAGCTTTGACTTTTTGGTGTACTTGGATTATATTGGGGGTGCCATGGGCATCCCCAATCTTAGGCTATTTCCACTCCTTGTTCCATAATCCATCAAAAGATTTCACCCAAAACTTGAAAACTTCACAACACAAAACTCAATAGAAATCTCGTGAGCTCCATTAGAGAAAGAAAACATAAAACCACTTCAAGGTACTGTAATGAACTCATTATTTATTTATATTGGTGTTAAACCTACTGTATTCCAAGTTCTATATGGTTCATACCCTCCAATGCTAGCCATAGATTCATCAAAATAAGCAAACGGCACGCAAAAAACAGAATCTGTCAAAAAACAGAACAGTCTGTAGTAATCTGTAACTAACGCAAACTTCTGGAACTCCAAAAACTCTACCAAAATTAGACGACCTAGACAATTTGTTTATTGATCAGCAGCAATTTGAATCAGAATTTTATCACGTTCTGGTGATTTTTAATAATTCGGGCACTAAGCGCAAAGTTTCTGGAAATTACAGCAAGATCAAATTACTATCATCCAAGAAGATCCAATAGATCTAGCTTGGCACAAACACTAATTAAAACACAAAACCACATCTAAACAGAAGGTAGATGGGTTATTTATTCCTAAACAGAAGCAAAAAAAACTCAAAATAAAATTGGGTTGCCTCCCAACAAGCGCTATCGTTTAACGCCCGTAGCTAGGCATAAAAGCGAGGAAAGATTTAGGTATTGCCATCTTTGGCAGTAGGAAAGAAAAGAGAAAATTTCCTTTCTATGGCATTCAGTCTCGTATTTTGGGAAAGCACATGCCCATTAATGGATGAAATAAGATTAAGCACATTACGTAAATTTGCATCTAAACTAGATTTCATCTCTTTGATAATTTCGTTTTGATAAAAGCATAAGAGGGTGGTAGATTCAACCTTATAATTCATGGGGTGCCCAAATATAGTTTTCATTCTTTCATAGGTATCTATGGCATCCCCTTCAAGAAAACCCTCTACAAAAATAGAATCTAGCACTTGTTTGAAAGAAGCAGGTAAACTAATATAGAAACCCTTTAAGTAAACCGCAATTTGATATTGTGGTATGTAGCTAGCCCTAATCCTCAATAACCTATCCCAAGCATCTTTTAAAGACTCATCAATTAAATAACGAAAAATTCCAGATTCATCTTCATCAAGATCATGTAAACTCTCATAGGTGACCCCGGTGGGTCTTTCAATAGCATCATTATTTTTGAGCTTAGAGAGGATAGAGGGGTCATCCAAGGTACCAAGACCCTGGAAAGGATCCTTTATTCTTTTTGATTATTTCATGGCAACGGGAAGGCAAGCGGAAAAAGGAGAAGGAGAAGGAGAAGGAGAAGGAGAGGGCAAATAAAATGGCAAGGGTGAAGTGGGGGAGAGGAAAACGAGAGGCAAATGGCAACTAATGTAATGCGAGAGATAGGGATTGTGATGGGTACTTGGTATGTTGACTTTTTGCATAGACTCCCCGGCAACGGTGCCAGAAATGGCTCATTGTCGGGAGTTCAAATCTTGACTTGACTTTGCGTAATCCTCCCCGGCAACGGCGCCAGAAATTCTTCTTGCTACCTCTTGAGCTTGCGTTGGTTTTTCCCGAAGAGGAGAGGATGATGCAGCAGAGTAGCGTAAGTATTTCCCTCAGTTTTTGAGAACCAAGGTATCAATCCAGTAGGAGGCCACGCTCAAGTCCCTCGTACCTGCACAAAACAATAACAACTCACAACCAACGCGATTAGGGGTTGTCAATCCCTTCACGGTCACTTACGAGAGTGAGAACTGATAGACAATTTTTTTGGTATTTTTGATATAGAGATGCAAAGTGAAAAGTAAAAGGCAAAGTAAAAAAGCAAAGCAAGATTAAAGTGATGGAGATTGATATGATGAGAATAGACCCGGGGGCCATAGGTTTCACTAGTGGCTTCTCTCAAGAGCATAAATATTCTACGGTGGGTGAACAAATTACTGTTGAGCAATTGACAGAATTGAGCATAGTTATGAGAATATCTAAGGTATGATCATGTATATAGGCATCATGTCCGTGACAAGTAGACCGAAACGATTCTGCACCTACTACTATTACTCCACTCATCGACCGCTATCCAGCATGCATCTAGAGTATTAAGTTGGAAACAGAGTAACGCTTTAAGCAAGATGACATGATGTAGAGAGATAAATTCATGCAATATGAAATAAACCCCATCTTGTTATCCTCGATGGCAACGATGCAATACGTGCCTTGCTGCCCCTTCTGTCACTGGGAAAGGACACCGCAAGATCGAACCCAAAGCTAAGCACTTCTCCCATGGCAAGAAAAACCAATCTAGTAGGCCAAACCAAACTGATAATTCGAAGAGACTTGCAAAGATAACCAATCATACATAAAAGAATTCAGAGAAGATTCAAATATTATTCAAAGATAGACTAGATCATAAACCCACAATTCATCGGTCTCAACAAACACACCGCAAAAAGAAGATTACATCGAGTAGATATCCACAAGAGAGGGGGAGAACTTTGTATTGCTTTCCAAAAAGAGAGAAGAAGCCATCTAGCTACTAACTATGGACCCGAAGGTCTGAGATAAACTACTCACACTTCGTCGGAGAGGCTATGATGATGTAGAAGCCCTCCGTGATGACGGCCCTCTCCGGCGGAGCTCCGGAACAGGCCCCAAGATGGGATCTCGTGGATACAGAAGGTTGCGGTGGTGGAATTAGGTTTTTGGCTCCTGTTATGATCGTTTGGGGGTACGTAGGTATATATAGGAGGAAGGAGTACGTTGGTGGAGCTTCGAGGGGCCCACGAGGTAGGGGGCGCGCCCCCCACCCTCGTGACCGCCTCTTCGATGCCTTGGCATAGGGTCCAAGTCCTGTGGATCACGTTCGGTGAGAAAATCACGTTCCCGAAGATTTTATTTCGTTTGGACTCCGTTTGATGTTCAGTTTCTCTGAAACACTGAAATAGGCAAAAACAGCAATTCTGGGTTGGGCCTCCGGTTGATAGGTTAGTCCCAAAAATAATATAAAAGTGGAAAATAAAGCCCAATATAGTCCAAAACAGTAGATAATATAGCATGAAGCAATCAAAAATTATAGATACGTTGGAGACGTATCATGCTTCCAAACATCCCTTGAACCAGTTTTGCCATGAGAGTCCAGCATGCTGTCGGATTACGGGTTCCGGCAAAACCCTTGAGGTTCAAACTCTGGGGTGCGCATGAAGATCTCTCTCCCCCTAGCTCACGCTCTCACTGCGATCTCAAAGCTCTGCTCGCTGAACCCGAAGAACAAGGGACACAAGGGTTTATACTGGTTCAGGCCACCGATGTGGTGTAATACCCTACTCTAGTGTGGTGTGGTGGATTGTCCAGTAGTCTTGGATGAACAAGTACAAGGGATGAACAGCCTCCTTAGGAGAGGTGTTCTTGAGCTCGTTGAGCTGGTGATGAGGCCTTGGTGGAATGGATCCAATCCAAGATGAGATGCCTCCTACGGTGGTGGCTAGTCCTATTTATAGAGGTCCGGGTCCTCTTCCCAAATGTTAGGCGGGAAGGGATCCCACAATGGCCAATTTGAAGGGGGGCAGCTAGTACAAGCTATCCTGACAAAAGGTGGTCTTCACCTGCCAAAGGCTCTGGTGGTGACGCCGTCGTGGGCTCCACGATGAGCTCCATCCTGACGTCCCGCCGGTCCTAGTCTCGTTGCACCGATATGGAAGCCTTTGCCTGTTGCCTCAGGACTCATCGCCTGCGCCTGCTCCTTTAGCACCAAAGTGGAAACCAGTACTCTGTGCCCGCTGGCGCCCACCTAGCCTTGGTCGTCATGGCTCACGTCACGGGAACCTCACAAGGTACCCCTCGCCTTGATCTCTCCGCTCATCATGAGCCAACCTGGTGAGGCTACCCCTGAGGAGGTCTTGTGTCGTCCGCCTCTACGAGGCTCGGCCCCTCGCGAGGGTCTTGAGAGTTTGCTGGTGAAGATGGGCCGTACAGGGCCGCTAGTGGAGCCACGACATGGGCCGCAGGCAGGCAAGTCTGGGGACCCCCGTTCCCAGGACACCGACAGTAGCCCCCGGGCACAAGGCGCGCTCGAACTTGGCTTTGCGGCGAAGCCAAGGGGCAAGTGCGGAGCGCCGTGGGCCCCAGCCGCATGCAGCCTTGATTAACGCGTGGCGACTGATGGGACATGGGCGACTCCGCTTCCCCACGTAGCCTCAGCAACTGCCCAACTGATAAAAGGCTGGCGCGGGCCGCGCTGCCTTCATTGCTTCCCTTCGTCTTGCTCCTGATCCCCTTTCTTGCTCTTCGTTCCCAAGACTCCAGATCCGCCCAAATCCTCCTCTGAGCCTGCCCCCTAATGGCGCCCAACCAAGCTCGGGCCTCCCCTCCGTCATCCTGGTACGAGCCTGCGCTAAATGCGCCAAGCGTCTTGGAGAAGAACCTCTCCTCCATGCTCCTGATGACGGCGGAGGGCGATGAGAAGAGGAACACTATACTCCGGGCCGGCTCCGCCGAGCCAGAGGCCTTGGGCAGCACCTTCTATCTCTTCTTCATGAGCAGCACCGTGGCGGGGTTGGTTCCTCCCTTCTCCGACTTCTTCTATTCCATCCTTAGCCATTACAAGCTTCACGCCCTCCATCTTCATTCCAACTCCGTCCTCCTTCTATCGATCTTCGCCTTCTATTGCGAGGCGTACGTTGGGGTGATGCCGTCCGTGGCGCTACTGCGCCACTTCTTCTATCTCCGGATCAAGGACGGCCCCTGCTTGGGGTGCGTCAACTTCGTCGTGGCCAACAAGACCAATGCAATCTCGAAGGCTGGGAAGAAGGTTGATGGCTCCAGGGGCAAGTGGGTCCTGATGGATGCCAAGTGCTCCCACCCTCGGCTGGTGCTGCTGACGGAGATGCCCGTGTCTCACGATGGGTGGTTCCGCGCGAAGCTCACTGACCCTCGGGCGGAGTTGGTGCTGGAGAGGATGACTGCCGACCTGAAGCCTAATGACCTAAGGGTGGTGAAGCTGACGGGGGCCATGACTGTCAAGGAGTTCATGGTGCAGCGCGTGTCTCCCCTCAAGGCACGTGCGCGCCCCTTGTGGAAGCTCGGGGATGAAGGGGACGACCTCCGTCTGTGCCCGGAGGCCCTGTCTTACGAGGAGCTGGACGCGGCCCTCCGCTCCCTGGTTGGGGACGACCAAGTGTACCCGCGGGACAGCTTCGTTCCCTCGTACCGCCGCCATGCCTGTCTTCGACGGGCGTGGCATCGTGCCGCCGGCGCCCTCTGAGGCCCCGGATGTGACGGTTCCAGTGGTGGTGTCCTCCGACGATTGCGGCAAGGAGGAGGAGCAGGACTCGGCGACCACTGCGGACGGGTCTGGGGAGACCTCCCCTTCACGCAAGGCTGACCTCCTCCGCGCCTTGCCTGACGACAACGCTGGCGGAGACCATCCCGCGAGGGAAGTCCTGCCTCCTGCTGGGGTTACCACTAGGTCCAGGGTCTCCCTCTTGGGGAAGCCGTCGTCATGCGTCCCGATAAAGGGCGGATCGCCGTTGATCTCTCGGGGTGACGCCCCTTCCTCACCGCCGCCCGGAGCCACCGCGGCCTCGCAGCCTCCCAGGGCCCATCCGCCCGCGCCCCAGGCCGTGAGGCCTCTAAGCTCCGCATTTCTGAAGAGGCGTCGGGACTACACCTCCGTGGACCAGTGAGTATCCTTCCCTGACCTTGCCCTTGCTCCTACTTCCGCCGTGTCTTCCTGGTGCTTCCTCCTTGAGCTTCTAGGCCGACGTCGTCATCGAAGAAGAAGAAGGAGGGGGCGGCCACATCCCCGGGGACTCAGCAGCCTGGCACGGCTGCACCCCCTCCGCCACAAAAGCGCGACGGTGGCGCCCGCCCCTCTCCGGCCCGGTCTTCCTCGCGAGGCACATAGGAGCGTCTCCAGGGAACAACGGCCCCTGATGCTATGCTGACTCCCGAGGCGCTTGTCCCCAGCTCGCTGGCTGAGGCCTCACCAGCTCTAGAGCCCCTGGCTTCCTCTTCCGCCGCCGTTAACCTGTAGGTCTTGGCGACGATGTTGCCTTCTCCTTCCGCCCCACTGCCAGTTCACGATCCTTCTGCCTCGCCTGACGCGCTGGAGCACGCCCTTTTTGCGCTGACCTGGCTGCGGGGTGATCTTCAAGGCGCCGACCGTCGCCTAGTGGTCGGGCGCCTGGAGCTGATCTCTGGCAGGTTGCATTCTGATGCATCCATCCGGGAGGCGCTGAACCAGGCCGTGGCGGCCTCCAAGAAGGACAAGCAGGCCGCTGCCCAAGCCGCGACTGCCCGCGAGGCGGCGCTAAAGGACGTCGGGGATGCCCGGGATCACTGCCGATAGCTGGAGGCCGAGCTGGAGACCATGCACAACGAGCGCACAGTCGAGGCTCCAGACCGCAAGGCGGAGGAGGAGAAGATGAAGGCCCGAGAGGACGCCGTCAGAGGTCGTGACGCCGAGCTGGTGCAGTTAGCAAGGGCGCATGCCATGGAGCACAGCTGGTTGGAGAAGCTGGAGCAGGAGATGAAGGCAGAGAAGGCCAAGCTGGAAGCCAAAGTGAAGGTCCTGGCTGAGGACCGCGTCGCCTTCAAGTCCCTTGAGGAGAAGTCCCGCATGGCGCTGCGGGCACTCTACGAGAAGGGTTTGGAGGAGCCGCTGGTGACAGACGACAAGGGCCCCGCCCAGCTGCTCCCTCATCTTGTTGTGGCGCTCGAGGACGTCGTCGACCGGATCCGCCCCTTGGTGGAGGAGGAATCCCGAGCGCCATCCTCATCTGCACTGACGCGCGTCTTTAGCCACCTCCATCTTCGTGATCCTGACACCGACCTTGACGAGTTGCTCGGGCCCGTGGATGATGAGCACTGCGCAGCTGCTGCCGAAGTCGTGAAGAGCCGGGTGGAGGCTTTTCTAAAGAAGTTCCGCGCCTTCGACCCTGCGCCCTCGCCCGGTGGTGCTGCAGGTGACGGCGGTGTCCAGGGGTGAAGAGATGGCTTGCTGGCGGCTCCTTTTCCTGCTTTGCCTCTGCAACATGCACCATGCCTCGTGGAGGCGTTTAAACTTGTGTTTGGTATTTGACGAACAGTATGTTTTGTAATATTTGTTTGATATTTCGCGATTTCCTTCCTGTTTACCTGGTGTTCTACATCGGCAGGGCCCGACCCTGCGCATACCTCAGCCATTGTTGGGTCGTCCGGATCACCAGGAGGGTCCAAGGGGTGAGGGGA
Organism: Aegilops umbellulata; assembly: GCA_032464435.1. Taxonomy (NCBI): domain Eukaryota; kingdom Viridiplantae; phylum Streptophyta; class Magnoliopsida; order Poales; family Poaceae; genus Aegilops; species Aegilops umbellulata. The sequence continues at coordinate 67,481,906 of CP136060.1, read as the reverse complement.
TACGTGGCCAGTTAGGCTCCTGAGTTGCGATGCTCAGGAGTCCCCCTTGACGCGCAAACAGCCTGCGAGAAGAAACCGCTAGAGTAGGTCTTAGGGTTCTACGTCATCAGGGCCCAACCCCGCGCATACCTCAGCCGCCGTTGGGCCGATCGACGGTCCAAGGGGTGAGGGGCTACGTGGCCAGTTAGGCTCCTGAGTCGCGATGCTCAGGAGTCCCCTTTGACGCTCAAACAGACCTTCATACTTGTCCTCGCCGAGGTCCCGCTCGGGAGTGGCGCGCGACGACCAGGTCCGAGGGACGTGGTAGGGCGGTGTACGCTATACAGGGCCTAAGCATAGCACCCGTGTCGAGCCCCCTCGCGCTACTCTCCCAAGGGGAGAGTGTTGCGATGAGGCTGGACACTGAGTCGGGTGGCTCCCTGAGGTTGATACGGCCGTGGGGCCGACCTCAGTTGTTTAGCACCAGCGCGGAGCGCAGCGCTTCCGCATTTGCACGGGCATAGCCGCTCCTCAACCGTGTCGACTGCCAGCACGGAGCATGGTGCTTCCACTGGTGCATGGGTGAGGGCTCCCTCTGAGTGGAGCCCCCGGGGAGTGTACAGCCCCGCCTTGACACGTGGCTTGCACGGTAGGGCTAGACGAGGTGTGTCTGGGCACTCGTGAGCCAGCGCGGGACTCGCGAGGCCCTACCTCAAGGCGGGTTGCGCCTGGTCTTGGTTCTTGATAGCTTCGTTGATCCTGCAAGATGGTTAGGTAACCTGCGCCGGACGAATTTCCTGCGGCGACCCCATGAGAAGGCCAGACACCAACGACCCCAGGAGGTGACGTGAACGGGGCCGGCCCGCCAAACAAAGCTTAGTCGTTGGGTTTATTTATGCTGCAGGGACGGACCCGAGCACAGACGATGTGCCGAGCCTACTCATGCGAGTAATCCTAAGGGAAAACAACCGGCACGCGGCTCCCGTGGGAATGAGGGTGGTCGCGGGTGGGGTATCGATGTACCAGATAGGCAGGTGGTAGCCATAGATAACTTATGCAAGGAGACAAGCTAGCTTAGGATAGATGCAAGAACGATAGATGCCACTGGGACGGACCCGAGCGGCCTGGAGATGATGCAGCCCGAGGGGCGCCCCCAACAGAGTAAGCTAAAGATGCAAAAATATACATGTGGCGGGGGCAGGCCCAAGGGGAATGATGCGGCCCAAGGGGCGCTCCTAGTTGAGTAAACCGAAAAATGTCACCTGGTTCCATCATTGAAGGGGTGTTGAGGTAGCTGAAGGTGCGCGCTGGAGAAGACGCTCCTCATGAGCCACCGAGGCCCTGAGCCTTAGGAGGCTCTGGGGGCTCTGGTGGTTCCTTGAGGGTCGTCGCCATTCCTGCCAGGACTGCGTGATGCCTGGCCTCCTGAGCTGCCAGGATGCTCCGTAGATGACGCTGGTAGGTGACAGCCACGTTTGGCAGGCCAAACGGCATGCGAACATAGCTGTGAGGTGGACCCTCGCACCGGCCAGCGCACGAAGGCCAGAAGCACTCCTGAGATGCGGCCCTATTGAGCCCTGGAATGTCGACACAGACGCGCAGCCTCCCTGAGGTGCTGGGTGGAGTAGCTGCTTCTTCTTCTTGGGGATGGCCTCACGAGGGTACAAGGTGCCTCGGTTGTGGGGGTCTTCGATTGCTGCGGCTTGGAAGGCGCACTCAAGGGAGCACACCGCATCTCTTTCTTCACATGGAACCGTGATGATGCCGCCACTCCCCGACATCTTGAGGATGTTGTAGCCGTGGTGGGTCACTGCCATGAACTTGGCCAACGCTGGATACCAAAGGATGGCATTGTGCGGCAGACGGATGTGAGCGACGTCGAAGTCAATGAGCTCGGTGCGGTAGTTGTTGCGCTGCCCGAAGATGACAGGGAGGCGGATCTGCCCTATCGGGGTGGTGGAGCCGTCGGTCACTCCTGAGAAAGGCTTGGTAGGATGTAGCTGATCGTATGGCACTTGGAGACTATCGAGCGTCTCAACGGATAGGACATTGAGCCCCGCGCCGCCGTCGATGAGGGTCTTGGTGACTTGGACATTGCTGATGACAAAGCATCGGGAGGGCGCCAGCAGTGGCCGCGCACTTGAACTGGTCCAACGAGCTGAAGGTGATGGCACACTTGGACCACCTGAGCGGGCGTTTGGCCTCGAGCTTGGGAAGGGCCACGTTCACTTCGCGAGCAAACTGCTTGAAGACGCGTTGGGAAGCTGGGGCCTGAGCACCGCCCAAGATGCAAGCGATAGTGCGCGGCTCCTGGAAGCCCCGAGCCCCTCGTCCTGATGGTGGTCGTCGTTCCTTCTTGGCGGCGGCAGCAGCGAAGGAAGGCCAGGATTGCCCTGGGGCGGTCCTTACAAGGCTGGTCCCTCCAGGTGCCCTCGTGAGGCTGGTCCTGCCAACGGTCCTCGCGGGGCTGGTCACGCCACTCCTGACGGGGGTCGCGTTCATCCCAGTGTCCTCCACCTCGTCCTCCTCCTTGGCCGTAGCCCCGGTTGTTGCACTCGGGGCGTCGGCCGAAGCGTCCATCTCGAATAGCCGTGAGCTCTTGGCAGTCATTGGTGTTGTGGCTGTGTACATTGTGGAAGGCACAGAAGGGACGGTTGCTCTTGGATGACTCGGGGTAGTCCTGGCCACGCTTCATATCTGGCTCCGCCGTGAGCATGGCTACCCCCTTGCGCTTCACGTCCTTGGCCTTGGCTTTCTTCTCTTCTAGGTCGGCAGCAGGGAGCTCGAGGAGGGAAAGGCGCCCCTCCTCACCTCTTGCACACTTGGTGACCATGTTGAACATCTCCAGAGCAGTGCATAGCTCCTCGTGGATGGCGAGCTCCTCCTTCATCTTGATGTCGCGGACACCATCAGAGAACGCTAAAATGATGGCCTTGTCTGTCACCTTGGGGATCTTCAGGCGAACGCTCTTGAAGCATTGGATGTACTTCTGCAGGGTCTCCTCTGGCTGCTGCTTGATGCGGCGTAAGTCACCCGCGGTCGGCTGGCGGTCGCGGATGCCCTGGAAGTTGGCGATGAAGCGGTTGCGCATTTCACCCCAGGAGGAGATCGAACCTGGGGGCAGGTTCAGGAGCCAGGAGCGAGCACCATCTTTGAGAGCCATGGGAAACCAGTTCGCCGTGACTTTCTCGTCGTCGTTGGCCGCCTCGATGCTCAGCTCGTAGAGCTGCAGGAACTCCGCAGGGTTGGGGTGTCGTCGTAGCATAGAGGTAGGTCTGGCTTGAACTTGCATGGCCAAACTATGCTGCGCAGCTCCGGGGTGAAGGCACGGCAGCCTGATGTGGCCACCGGGGCCCGCCGCACGGGAGGAGCTTGGTCTTGGTGCCCGCGTACTGCTGCCGCGGGCGGCATGCGGTCTCAACGTGGTGGCGCCGGGAGTGCGGGAGCGTCTTCTCGCGGACGGGGAACTTCTTGGCAACTTCCTTCTTCACGCGCGGGCGCCCGACGCGGCGGGTCGTGCACAGGGGTCGCGCGTCTTGGTGTTAGGGCGCCGTCTTGGTGCGGAGGTAGCGGAGGCGCTCCGTGAGCTACATCGCCCGCAGCTGGTTGAGGGCGAGGCAGCGAGAGGAACGGTGTGGGAGAGCCCCCAGCGGCGCTGATGAGCTCGGCGATGCGGTCCAACCAGTCCTCGTAGAGGTCATCGACCGGGCGGTAGCGTAGGAGCTCGCGTGCCAAGAGCAGCGCGTCCGTGGGCGCGTGACGAGCATGGGACGATGAGCCGCCCGGAGTTAGCTACGGGGTGGCGGTGCGGCCGTCCCACCGCACAGAGGAGTGTAGCGAGGACGCTTATTGTTCGTTTCCCGCCGGGCCCGTGGCGGCGTTGGTGGCGGGTGACGGAGAACGACGGGGAGGCCCGCCGACAGGGTTTGTCTGAGCGACACAGGCGGCGAGGGCGGCCCGACGCTCGGCGCGGGCTCGACGCGCGTCTGCCAAGGACGCTGTGGAGCATGGATCGATGGAAGGAAAGCTTCTACGCACCCCTACCTGGCGCGCCAAATGTCGTATTACGGGTTCCGGCAAAACCCTTGAGGTTAGAACTCTGGGGCGCGCACGAAGATCTCTCTCCCCCTAGCTCACGCTCTCACCGCGATCTCAAAGCTCAGCTCGCCGAACCCGAAGAACAAGGGACACAAGGGTTTATACTGGTTCGGGCCACCGATGTGGTGTAATACCCTACTCCAGTATGGTGTGGATTGCCTAGTAGGCTTGGATGAACAAGTACAAGGGATGAATAGCCTCCTGAGGAGAGGTGTTCTTGAGCTCATTGAGCTGGTGATAAGGCCTTGGTGGAATGGATCCAATCCAAGATGAGATGCGTCCTACGGTGGTGGATATTCCTATTTATAGAGGCCCGGGTCCTCTTCCGTAATGTTAGGCGGGAAGGGATCCCACAACGGCCAATTTGAAGGGGGACAACTAGTACAAGCTATCCTGACAAAAGGTGGTCTTCGCCTGCCAAAGGCTCTGGTGGTGACGCCGTCATGGGCTCCGCGATGACCTCCATCATGCCGTCCCGCCGGTCCTAGTCTCCCTGCACCGATATGGAAACCTTTGCTTGATGCCTCAGGACTCCTCGCCTGCGCCTGCTCCTTTAGCACCAAAGAAGAAACCAGTACTCTGCACCTGCTGGCGCCTGCTTGGCCTTGGTCGTCATGGCTCACGCCAAGGGAACCTCACGAGGTGCCCCTCGCCATGATCTCTCTGCTCCTCGCGATACAACCTGGTGAGGCCGCCCCTGAGGAGGTCTTGTGTCGTCTGCCTCGCGAGGCTCGGCTCCTCGCGAGGGTCTTGAGAGTTTGCTGGTGAAGATGGGTCGTACAGGGCCGCTAGTGGAGCCACGCCGTGGGCCGCAGGCAGGCAAGTCTGGGGACCCCCATTCCCAGGACATCGACACATACCTACCTATGGATTGAGTAAGATCCTTCAAGTAAGTTGTCATCAGTGCAAGCAATAAAAATTGCTCTCTAAATATGTATGATCTACTAGTGTGAAGAAAATAAGCTTTATACGAACTTGTGATATGGAAGAAATAAAAGCTACAGACTGCATAATAAAGTTTTCTATCACAAGCGGCAATATAAAGTGACGTTTTTTTGCATTAAGATTTTGTCCATCCAACCACAAAAGCGCATGACAACCTCTGCTTCCCTCTACGAAGGGCCTATCTTCTACCCTTATACAAGAGTCATGGTGATCATCACCTTTCCTATTTACACTTTTTTCCTTTGGCAAGCACTATTTGTTGGAGAGATCCGTATATATATATATATATATATAGACACACACACACACACACATATATATATATATATGTATATACATATATACATATATATATATATACACACACACATATATATATTATATATATATATTATATACATATATACAGATATATACATATATATAATATACATATATACACTCGAATGTAGGTTATCATAAATTATTATTGTTGACATTACCCTTGAGGTAAAAGGTTGGGAGGCGAAACTGTAAGCCCCTATCTTTTTTTTTGTCCGATTGAAACTTTGTACCCATAAGTATCGTGTGAGTGTTAGCAATTGTGAAATATTAAATGATAGTTGAGTATGTGGACTTGCTGAAAAGCTCTTGAATTGACTCTTTCCGATGTTATGATAAATTGCAATTGCTTCAATGACTAAGATCATAGTTTGTTAGTTTTCAATGAAGTTTATGATTCATATTTTATCTTGTGAACGAATTGATAGTTTAGCATAAGAAATTATATGACACCTCTATCTCTAAACATGTGGACATATTTTTTGATATCGGCTTTCGCTTGAGGACAAGCGAGGTCTAAGCTTGGGGAGTTGATACGTCCATTTTGCATCATGATTTTATATTGATATTTATTGCATTATGGGATGTTATTACACATTATATCACATTACTTATGCCTTATCTCTCTTATTTTGTAAGGTTTACATGAAGAGGGAGAATGCCGGCAGCTGGAATTCTGGACTAGAAAAGGAGCAAATATTAGAGACCTATTCTGCACAACTCCAAAAGTCATGAAACCTCACGGGGAATATTTTTGGAATATATAAAAATATTGGGCGAAGAAAGCACCAGAGGGGGGCCACCTGCCATCCACAAGGGTAGAGGGCGCGCCCTACCCCCTGGGGGCGCCCTCCGGTCTTGTGGGTCACCTGGCAGGCCAACGTCCATCTTATGCTATATGGTGTGTTTTGACCAGGAAAAAATCAAAAGGAAGCTTTTGGGACGAAGCGCCACCATCTCGAGGCGGAACTTGGGCAGAACCAATCTAAGGCTCCGGTGGAGCTGTTCTGCTGGGGAAACTTCCCTCTGGGAGGGGGAAATCGAAGCCATCACCATCACCAACGATCCTCTCATCGAGTGGGGGTCAATATCCCTCAACATCTTCACCATCACCACCTCCTCTCAAACCCTAGTTCTCTTGTATCCAATCTTTGTCTCAAAACCTCAGATTGGTACCTATGGGTTGCTAGTAGTGTTGATTACTCCTTGTAGTTGATGCTAGTTGTTTATTTGGTGGAAGATCATATGTTCAGATCCTTAATGATAATTAATACTCCTCTGATTATGAACATTAATATGCTTTGTGAGTAGTTACGTTTGTTCCTGAGGACATGGGAGAAGTCTTGTTATAAGTAATCATGTGAATTTGGTATTCGTTCGATATTTTGATGAGATGTATGTTGTCTTTCCTCTAGTGGTGTTATGTGAACGTCGACTACATGTCACTTCACCATTCTTTGGGCCTAGGGGGAGGCATTGGGAAGTAATAAGTAGATGATGGGTTGCTAGAGTCACAGAAGCTTAAATCATAGTTTATGCGTTGCTTCGTAAGGGGCTGATTTGGACCCATATGTTTTATGCTATGGTTAGATTTATCTTAATTCTTCTTTTGTAGTTGCGGATGCTTGCGAGAGGGGTTAATCATAAGTGGGAGGCTTGTCCAAGGAAGGGCAGCACCCAAGCACCGGTCCACCCACATATCAAATTATCAAAGTGACGAACACGAATCATATGAGCATGATGAAAACTAGCTTGACAGCAATTCCCATGTGTCCTCGGGAGCGCTTTGCTTTATATAAGAGTTCGTCCAGGATTGTCCTTTGCTACAAAAAGGATTGGGCCACCTTGCTGTACCTTGTTTAGTTTTGTTACTTGTTACCCGTTACAAATTATCTCATCATACAACTATCTGTTAGCGATAGTTTCAGTGCTTGCAGAGAATACCTTGCTGAAAACCGCTTGTCATTTCCTTCTGCTCCTCGTTGGGTTCGGCACTCTTACTTATCGGAAGGACTGCGATAGATCCCCTATACTTGTGGGTCATCAATCCCATCTGGAGGCCCTTTTGGTACTTCGCCAGAGGGGGAGTCGATCACGGAGGGCTTCTACATCAACCTTGCTGCCGTACTGATGATGTGTGAGTAGTTTACCACACACCCACGGGTCCATAGCTAGTAGCTAGATGGGTTCTTCTCTCTCTTTAATCTTCAATACCATTTTCTCCTCGATCTTCTTGGAGTTCTGTCTGATGCAATTCTCTTTTGCGGTGTGTTTGTTGGGGTCAGATGAAATTTGGGTTTATGATCTAAATATTCATGAGAAATATTTGAGTCTCGTATAAACTTATTTATACATTATTGTTACAACTTTGTATTTCTCTCCAATCTATCTGTTTGGTTTGGCCAATTATATTGATTTATCTTACAAAGGGAGAGGTACTTTGTAATGGGCTCGATCTTGCGGTGCTCCATCCTAGTGACAGAAACGTAAAGGCCACATATTTGTATTGTTGCCATTAAGGATAAAAAGATGGAGTTTATTCATATTGATTGGATTTACATTGTCTACATCATGCCATCTTCCTTCTTGCGTTACTCTGTTTTTATTACCCTAGATGCATTCTGGATAGTGGTCGATGGGTGGAGTAATAGTAGAAGATGCACGCGGGGGTCGGTCTACTTTTCTCGGACGTGATGCCTATATACATGATCATTGCCTTGAATATCGTCATGACTATGCACTTTTCTATCAATTGCCCAACAGTAATTTGTTTACCCACCGTATGCTTTGTGTTCGAGAGAGAAGCCTCTAGTGAAAACTATGGCCCCGGGTCTACTTTTATCATGTATAAAATTCAAAGATACCTCGCTGCAATTTTATTTCTTTTATTTTTTTAGTATTTTATTTTATCTATCTACCACTACGAGATTTGATCCTTGCAAATAACCGCCAAGGGGATTGACAACCCTCTTGATCGCGTTGGGTGCAAGTATTTGCTTTTGCGTGTGCAGGTGCTGCTAACGAGGTTCTATGTGGTTCTCCTACTAGAATGATTACCTTGGTTTTTAACTAAGGGAAATACTTATCTCTACTATACTGCATCGTCCTCTCCTCTTCGAGAAAGTCCCAACACAGCTCACAAGTAACAGCCCCCAAGTAGCATTCCTAGAATGTAATAATGTTCGCGATATGGAAGAAGCTCATGGGATTGAGGTGATGGAATTGGCATCCAAACAAGAAGAGAAAAACTCTCATGAAGGAGTGCAAGGGGAAACCGAGCCCTTGACCAAAGAAGTCTAGGTGGAGCATACACTCGTCTGGATGCGGCACGAGATGGTTCTCCATGGGCAGTGGAATCCGATAGGCCAGATGAGGAGGAAATGAACCATCGGCCTTCAACTACTGGACCTCCCCGTCTGAAGCGATAGAGGGTGCCCATCTGCTGACGACTATGCCTGCCGCCGGCTGTGGCTCATCGGCAGCGGTGGCTCCCTTTTCCTTTTCCTCTCGGCGTCTCTGGTCGCCTACATGCCACGACCACACTCACAGGAGTAGAAGCTTGTCCCCACCATCTTCTCTTGCTCGGAGGAGGAAAGCATTGGCCCAAAGACTATGTATGCCGCAATGGCGAGAGCTAGGAGACAGTTTGCCTAGCTAAAGCGCAAGTAGGAGGATGGAAGCAGAGTCAGTAACCTATCCCTCTTTGTGCTCCCCTTAATGCCACCCATAGTGTGTGCCGAAATCTGGCGTCACGGTACACCACGTGTCCCACTTTCCGCAACCGTTACCACGCCTCGAGTCATGGGTGCGGGAATCTAGGCAAAGTTGCCATTATGAGAAAATACGTGGCGAACTTCCCGACTAGCATTGACGGGGTGGCCAGCAGGCGCGACCCTTTGTTAGATGCCGGAGCCAGCCAAGGCCCCCTTCGTACCTTGGAGCACGTTGAAGCCTCGCCCAAATTTGCAACACCACAACTGTGAGCTGCCCAGCGGGGATAGACCCAAGGCCTCGAGGGTCTGAGTATGTAATGTCAAAGACCCCTCAGTCAGGCACCCCGAAGGAAGGAGTGGGCAGAAGAAAAGAAGAGGACATGAGCCCGCCGCAGGTCTCAGAGACCTCCACCGCAACCTTCGCCACGCTCAGGTGCTACCGACGGTGCCTTGCACCGAGGGTGGCTAACCTAAAGGAGCCCTTCCTCGATGTTTGACCGGGGGCCCGCAGGGCCCAAGGTAGAGCAGAAAACTCTAGGAGGGCATCGAAGACCTTCTTGCCCTCCAAGACAAGGGCAAAGTGAGGAAAGATCGGATCGACCCCTGTAAACCCTAGACATCCACTGCCTATATAAGGGGAGGTCAGGGTACCCTTAATACCATCTAGTCTTAGATGGCAACTCTCGGTAGCACATCAAACACCATTGTAACTCCTCGCACGAGGTATCCCTCCACCCTGAATAATCAATGCAAACAGGATGTAGGGTATTACTCTAAGGTGACCCGAACCTAGGTAAAACCTTTGTGCGACCTCCGAACTGAGACTTCCAGCTACGCTTGGACCCTTACCGAGGGATCTGACGGTATTTCACACCATCACTCACCCATCGGCATATATCAATGTCGTGGGTCCTAGAGTTTACACATAGGTTAGTTACATCTAGGGGTAATCGTGACAAAGACAACCTCTAAGATTTGGAGTATGTGCCAAGTCTTCGAAATCTTCCATCTTCAAGTGCGTCTCCTTGGCCTGATGAATATAGCCCACTGGTTGATAATCTTAGGGGTCCTCGGCCTGACCCATATGGTCGGGAGCCGACGTGGCAAGCATCCCTAGTCTAGGACACCATCATTACCTGCATACACAAGGGCCCGAACTTGTATAATTCCTTGTGCGTACTCCCATCTACATATTTTGGTAGATACAATTGCTCATACTTTCATACCCCGTAATATTCTTAAGATAATAACCGCGATGGTGATGCGCCGGGAGTCCAACTTGTTACCCTCTCGGTTCTCCGTCTTACCGAAGCAACTCAACTAAAAAGTCATCGATATAGACGAGAAGATCCCAGTGACCATGATCTGGGAAGATCACCCTCCTGGAAAAGCTAGTATAAAATAGGGTTGAATGATAATGTCAACTCTAGTCAAACAGAGGAGGGGGCGTAAAACTTACAAGTTCCCCGACATAGTCGTACCTGACTAATCTTTAGCGAGCGAAGATAGAACTTTTTTGCAAAAAAAAGATCCAAAAGTATTATAGAAGTTGATCGGAAGTACAAGACATGTCAAACATAATAAAAATAGCCTCGAGGTCTATAGACCACCAACAACCACTACCACTGCCAGAACGTGCCACTCATGCACCGATGTCGTCGTTCCCCTACCAAAGTCGGATTGATCTTATTGATGGCAGTCGAGAAGTCTTCCTGCACATGCCCCTAAGGACCAGTGTCATGGAGCCGCAGGCGTTGCCATTGAATCATTGAATAGATCTGAAGCAATTGACACCAAATCTCGTCTTCGCATACGCGGACGAGAAACCCTAACCTCACCGCCACAAGGAGACCACAGGAATTTACACAAAAGCTCTGTCGACTACGTCCAAATGAAAGAATTTAAGGAGGATCAAAGTCTGGAAGACAAACTTAAAGAAGTGTCGTCATCTGCCCGGGCACCACGCCTGTGATGACTAAAACTCCGTAAACTAACGTACTAGCCGGAGCGGCAGACAGAGGGAAGACAAATCCATAAGCACCAACGGAGATAGGATGCGAAGAGAAACAACTTAGAATCGATTTCTCTTTCTTCAGTTTTTTTCACCCATATAAACTAATTTGAAAACCGAAGCAACTGGTCCTTGATCTCATCACCAAAGATTTCTAGCAAACTTCATTAAGGAAGCAATTGCTGTCAATGACAGTAATCTCTTCCGTATCCCCGGGAATCATCCGATCCAACTGAACCAACGTCTGCGAGTTGACGCATCTGATACACTATACATCTTTCTCTGTCATCAGCGACGAGGTAATCCACGAGCGCAGCGCGGCCAAGCAACTAAAACCAACCACAGCACTCGGTGCGGCGCACGCGTCGCTGTCCGCGCGCCTCACCCTTTTTCTCGTCACGCCACACGTAAGCCGTGCCTACCCTTTCGCCGTTACCACACGTGAATGTCAACACGTCCCCCCGCACTCCGGCCGGCCAGCCGGCTGCACAAAGTCTGGAGTCAACACATCGCCAATCCATGGGGGCTAGCTTCCTGAGTAGGAGTAGTTATTGAACTAGCTTGGCAGGAATTATATAGAAACATCCTAGACTCCTCGCTATGAAAGTTGGGAAAGAGACGGGTGGAAATGTACGCACTAGACAACCAAATGTGGATCCCAGAACTTCAAAAAATAATCACTCGCTCGTGGTTATATGTGTGAACCTGACAATTCGAGCTACCTCCGGGTTGTTTGGATAACGAGTATTTAAAAGAGTTTGTTTTTCTTGGACTCGTTTAGCAGCATAATAAACTAAATTTCTGTCTAATTTTGTCTACCTATGTCGAGTCTGAAACCGGTTCTCGTAATATACGGAAATCAAGTTTACGGAAAACGATTATTAAACATTTTTTTATAAACTTGTTTATTTTGTCCGTGGCAACCTTGTTGCTACTTGAGACAAGGACTTTTCTATGCACGCCCAGCTGACCTAAACTTTTTCAAAAATGTTAACGCCCATACGTGTGGGCGTTTGAACATCGCTCACACGCCTTCATCACCACTCATTTTGCCACGTATGAATAGATGACATTAGCAGAATTTTTTTTGGTTTTCGGCTTAAAAATGCTGTATCTCCTAAATAAAAAAGCGAACTAAAAATCCGTTTTCACCATTAAATCCGTCTCGACGAGATCTTTAAAACTAGACCCCATGTTGATATGTTTCGACGAAATTTTTTTTTGCCCAGAAGTTGTCATGATGTTTACACTGCAGTTGCCATAGGGCTTAAACTAAAGTTGCCATGTGACAATTTTAGTTTGTAGATCATGGCAATTTTAGTATTTTGATGATGGCAACTCCAGTACTTTGACCATGAAAATTATTTTTTGTATGAACCATGGCAATTTTACGTGCATGTATCATGGCAATTTTAGTTTATGGTTCATGGTAAGTCTAGTTTCTTAATTCCCCGTTTTATAAATGTCAAAATTTACTTTTAAATGTAGAAGAAAATAGCTAAAACATATCATGGCAACTTCAGTGTAAACATCATGGCAATTCATATGCAATAGACATGGCAACTTTTAATCCAATTTTTTTTCATCAAAACATATTAACATGGGATCTATTTTCGAAGATCTCATCGCGAGGGATTTAATGGTGAAAACGGATCTTCAATCGGATTTTTCGTTTAAGATATAAAACATTTTAAAAACTGAAAATCCAAAAAGATTCTTACATGCATGCATGCGATGACGTGGCAATTTGTTTGCATTACAGACGTGTGGTGCGTCTCGCTTCCTGCCACACGTGTGGCATTTAGCGGCGTCCAACTTTTTTGAGAGACAAACAAGATTATATAGGACCATGTTTCTAACCGAACTATTAGTAAAATTGGTTTTCTATAAAATCTTCTTAAAACAAGTTTTTTCTTCTGAAATTGGTTGTTATTACTCACTATGCAAACAACAGCTTAGTTTACTAACAAAACATGTCTAGAAAAGAATTGGCCATAAGAAAAATGCCCACGCTTAGCAATGGAGAAAAGATTTGTATCAAGTTATTACCGCCGGCCCAAAAGTTTGCCCAAAAAGGCTTTCGCTCCGCTTTATATATAAAGCAATGATCAACAATAATCCGATACAGACGCACACCATCACAACACACGCACACACTCAAGGCATGATACATAGGCGCTGAGCGCAGCAACACCACCTCTAACACTAACGCCACCGCGAGGAGATGAAGTCGCATATGACGAACCGTGAGCTCCAAGACGGCGCCTTCACGAAGGTTACGACACCGGAGCCCCGCCACCGCCCGATCCGAGGATCAGAGTTTCCCCGGAGCCACACGACGGGCAATGAGAGCCGCGACGACGCCTTCAAAAAGGGAACGAGCTTCGCCGTCGCCGATCTGTCCGAAGATAGAACAGGTTTTCACCCCGACCAACACTCATCGCCACCGAACGCCACACCCCGGCTACCATGCCGCCCACATGGCCATGGCCACCGGGCAGCACCAAGCCACGGGCTTTGCCCAAGAGCACCGCGCTACCACGACCAGGGCCGCCGCCCCGGCATCCCAAACCTAGACACCACGTCACCCGAGATCCACCGCTACCCCCAACCAAAAAGACGAGCGGAAAGGTCACACCTTTCGCACCCCTGGGTGCCCCCCAACGTCTGGCTTCCATCGACCCATCCTGCGGCACCGGGCGTGAGACAAGCTCGGTCCTGCTGTACCGTGAGCGAGACGAGGTCGGTCCTGCAGCACCGTGCGCGAGACGAGCTAGGTCCTGCTGCACCGTGCGCGGGACGAGCTCGGTCCTGCCGCACCGGGTGAGAGACGAGCGATGGGCTGTAGAGGGAGAAAACCAGCCCTTCAACGGAAGTAACGGCCGGACAACGGGGAGTAGGATCGAAGGCCGACACAGACCGCTTACGAGCGAGCCGACGCTGAACAAGCCAGCCGCCGCCGCAACCGACCCGCCACCTCACGAGCCACTCGCCGACGGCCGACACCGCAGAAGACCAGCCGCCGTCGAGGAATGACCCGGACCACCGCCATGAGCCACCACCACGCCATGGCAACCCACATCCACACCGGGATCCCGAGTACCAGCTCTGAGCCGCCCGCCGACGGCCATGGGCCAGATCCCAGGAGATCTGGCCGGCACCACCGTCGCCAGCAGCAGCTGGCTCGCCGCCGAAGACCCACCGGCACCACCATAGCCATGACCCCAGCAGGTCACAGCCCGCCCCCGCGCCGCCCAACACCCACGAGCCCGCTAGAACGGATCTGGACGGGGCCGCCACCGCCAAGCGCACACCGCTGCCGCAAGGCTCCGCCAGATGGACGAAGCCCCGCCACCACCGCACAGCCGCCGCGGCACCGACGAGCGCCCCGCCACAACGATGCGCCCCGCACGCAGCGCCGCGCCCCCGCTGCACCCCGCGCCGCCAGATCCAGACGGGGAGGAAGAAGGCCCCGCCGCCACCCGGCCAACCAGGCTTTGCCCGGGGGCCTGCGCGGGCGGCGGCGAGGAGGGCGAAGGAGGAGGGAGAGGCGAGGTGGGCCGGGGGAGAAGAGGCCCGCCGGGCCGCCGCGGGGTGGCGGCGCGGACGAGCGGGGAAGGGGGGACTAGGTAGGTTTCAAGAGCTAAATGATTTTTCCCCAACAAGTGCCAGCCCAAACGTTTCCCCATAAACTACGTTACTGCCAATTCAGCTTACTCCTAGCCCGTGATATTCCGCTCTATTTTTGTTTGAAGATATTTTAGAGAAATGGTGGAGTAAGAGATTAGTTAATTCTAGTTAGTTAGTCCTTTTAGAGATTTTCTTTGAAGTTTGGAAAATCGGTGCAGATGTTATGGATAGATCACCATTGTGAATTTGTATATATTACATCTTTAGTATTCCCTCCGTCTTAAATTACTTGTCTTAATTTTTTTTAGATATGAATGTATCTAGACATGTTTTAATGTTAGATACATCCGTATCTAGACAAATCTAAGACAAATAATTTGATACGGAGGTAATACGATTGTAAAATGCAGGATTATGCTAGAAGTTCCAGAAAATGGAAACCATGTTTCAATGATTATGTGAACTTATTACTTGATATTTATAATTATATCTAGATCCATTACATTTTCGTAACATATGCAGACAACGCCCTATAATTTGCATGTACCTTCATAGTAGCCACCACATCACATTTGATTCGACCAAGTTTGCGAGGGGCCGTTTGGATCGTGGCCGATGGTTACCACGTCAAAATCTTGGCGTTGACTGGCTGTATGGGTGGATGTTTGGATCGTGGCCGAGCTTCCGTTGCCACGCCAATATTTTTGGTTGTCTAGTTCAGATTCAACGCCCACGCGGGCGAGATGCGGGTGGCCGATTCCTATGCCAAAATTTTGGCTCGTCCTGATTTGGCGTGGCCATCCTGGGCGTAATCGAAACAGCTCCTGACTGCTCAATCCTAATCTTAATAATTGTACCTAAGCATTATTAGGACCTTATATTTAATGAATCATATCTGATAAATCTTCATAGTTGTACATAAACATCATTAGATAATTGCTCTGGTGGACTCTAATTACCAAACAGCTCATATTGCATATATTCATATGTGTACATATAATATCACATACAAACTACATATCATACCCCTAATATCATTTCAACTATGTGTACTTATCTAGTATCACATATCAACTAGGCATACTTATCTAATGTCACATACAAACTTTCAGCTAGCTTGAGGTCTCAACCTTACTTCTTTTCGCTCTTCGTAAATAATGCACAAATGACACGTATAGATACTCGAGATTGGAACTTTATTTCTTTCTAGGGATTCAGTGTCACATACAACAACTATCCACTAGATCATGATCTGAACTTTAATTACTTGCACTATTATACATATCTAAACTGTAATTATTTCTGTACACGTATGCTCATTCATTAACTTGGTATTTTGGAAAATTGAATAACAATCATTACGCCACAATTTAAATATGTTGCATTTTTATCTGATATTTAATTAAGTATAATATATGTGGAGGCCATATGTAGGATCGAAAGTATGTCTAGAGGGGGCTGATTAGACTACTTAACCAAATAAAAATCTAGCATTTTCCCAATTTTAAGTCTTGGCAGATTTTAGCAACTTAGCACAAGTCAAGCAATCAACCTACACATGCAAGTCTAAGAGTATAGCAGCGGAATGTAAATCATTTGCATATGAAGGTAAAGGGAGGAGTTTGGAGGGAGCAAACGCAATGTAGACACAGAGATTTTTTGTGTGGTTCCGATAGGTGTTGCTATCATACATCCACGTTGATGGAGACTTCAACCCACGGGTAACGGTTGCGCGAGTCCACGGAGGGCTCCACCCATGACGGGTCCACGAAGAAGCAATCTTGTCTATCCCACCATGGTCATCGCTCACGAAGGACTTGCCTCATTAGAATAGATCTTCACGAAGTAGGCGATCTCCTTGCCCGTACAAACTCGTTGGTTCAATTCCACAATATTGACGGAGTCACCCAAGTGACACATAACCAATCTAGGATACACCACTCTCCAGAAGGTAATAGATGGTGTGTTGATGATGAACTCCTTACTCTTGTGCTTCAAATGATAGTCTCTCCAACACTCAAGTCTCTCTCATGGATTTGGATTTGGTGGAAAGATGATTTGAGTGGAAAGCAAGTTGGGAAAGACTAGAGATCAAGATTCTTGTGGTTGGAATGGAATATCTTAGTCTCATCACATGAGTAGATGGTTCTCTCTCAGAAAATGTATGCTGGAAGTGTAGGCACGTTCTGATGGCTCTCTCCACGAATGAAGAGTGGGTGGAGGGGTATATATAGCCTCCACACAAGCTCTAACCGTTACACACAACTTACCAAACTCGGTGAGACCGAATCGAGAAACTCGGTCACACCGATTTAGTTCAAAATGTGAACGTTAGGCTTTTCGGTGGGACCGACATGTCAACTCGGTGGGACCGATTTCATTAGGGTTAGGTCATAAAGTAATCTCGGTGAGACCGATCACATAAACTCGGTAGGACCGATTTCTGTAATAGGCAAACAGGGAGTTGGTCAGGCAAACTCGGTGGGACCGAATCGCTCATTTCGGTAAGATCGAAACATTACAAAAGTGAAACAGAGAGTTTGCATTGCGGACTCGGTGGGACCGATCGCTCATCTCGGTTGGACCGAAACGTTACAAAGGGAAACAGAGAGTTTACAATCCCATATCGGTGAGACCGAGATCCCTATCGGTGAGACCGAAGTGACTAGGGTTTTTGGCAGTGGCTATGTCAAATGAACTCGGTGGCGCCGGATAGATCAAATCGGTGGAGCCGAGTTTGACTTTTGGTTTGGGACATATGTGGAAATGAGAAAATGGTTAGGGCTTTTGGAGCATATCACTAAGCATTTTGAGCAAGCAAGCCATTAAGCAACACCTCATCCCCTTTTAACAGTATTGGCTTTTCCTATGGACTCAATGTGATCTTGGATCACTAAAATGTAAATGTAGAGTCTTGAGCTTGAGCTAATATGTGTCCCTAGCATTTTGAGGGGTTCACATTCCTAGTCCATGTCATGCCAATCATTGAACTTTATGAAATGATCATCTTGAAAGAGCATTAGTTCAATGAACTATATGTTGTTAGGAATTACCAAAACCACCCAGGGATAGTTGCACTTTCAATCTCCCTTTTTTGGTAATTGATGACAACATATAGATCAATGCTTCGACAAATGATAATAAGATTTAAAATACATCGTCGCTTTGAGAATTATGTGATAAGTAAGAGCTTCCCCAAAATTTGTGCATTGTTTGAGATTTGCTTTTGAATGCAAATGCACAATCGATTAGGATCATGAGTTACTCTTCCATGTCACATACATCTTGGTGGAGCACTCAAAATGATAGAAAGTAAAAACATGCACTTATCACCAAGCAAAGTGAATGATCATATAAGAGAGATATAAAAGATAACATCATTCAAGCAAGCATTAAAGTATAATATTATCAAACACATGATCATACAAGTATCTCGCACACATAGACATAAAGTATCAAGCAAGCACACAAAAGTATCAACCAAAATGAAAGAGACAAAAGAGGCAAAGCTCTCTCTCTCTCTCTCTCTCTCTCTCTCTCTCTCTCTCTCAGCCTATGACCTATACATTTCTCCCCCTTTGGCAACAAGTTGCCAAAAAGTTTGAAAATGCATAGTGTTATGCGTCTCTCTAGGCTTGATCTTCGGGAGGTGGTGTTGAGAGGACTCCAAGGACGAAAGCATCTGTAGAAGTTGTTGGAGCTGGTGGAGTGGCAACTGGAGGTGGTGCTGATGTGGTAGCTCTAGTGTCAGCCATGGGCACTGCAGCAGATCTCTTACCTCTGGGCACTCTTTGAAAGGCATTTGTGGTAGCCTGCCCTTTCCTCTCCTCGGCTTCTTCCTGAAGCTGCTCAACAGTTGTCTGCATCTCAGTCACTTTCAGATCAAGATCATAGAACTTTGTTTCAATTATCCTCTCCAGGCTCTCTTGGTTCTGAATCAGGGTGGCCAAGCCCTTCTCAATCCTCAAGGTTGCTTGAATCAGATAAGCAAGTTGATCTTGTTTACTCTTCAGAAACACTTGAGATGCCTCTTCAACACTTGGCATCTTTGCAGCCTTTTCAGCTTTTGCCTTCTCTCTCTTTTCTTGTACCTGCACAGATGTGGGATCTTCTCCATTCAAGACAACAGTGTTGTCCTCAAATCTGGTCTCAAAGGTAGATGCTCCTCATCCAACAGGTAGGTGCATGTGCCCATCTTGGAGTTGATGAGCACCTGAATGTGTGGAGCATACCCACAAGATCTCTTCTGATCTACAGCTGTCCTCTTGATTGTTTCCACAATTAGGCTCATGACTTTGAATTTTTGGGGCACATCAAACAATTGCAACAAGTTGATTGAATGACCTCTGATCATCTTGTGATCTCTAGATTTTGGCAACAATGTATGCCTCAGAATGGTGTTGATAGTAGCTAAGCCAGACAACAAATAATGTGCAGACCCAAGCTTATGAGTTTCCAAAACTTTATCTGGAATCTCTTTGTACATGTTGGCCATAGAGTTGTGGTCTTTCTTCTTCTTGGCATAGACATCCATGTCATCTTCATGCTCTTCAGGGGCACTGATAAATTTGGCCCACTCATCAACAGTTGATTGGTACCTTGTACCCTCAGACATCCAAACTATTCTTCCATCTGGATAGAAGTGTGGAGTGGAGTAGAATTGCATGATGAGTTCATCATTCCACTTGGTTAGCTTTTGACCCACACACTTGTCCACTCCACATAGCCTAAATCTCTCATGCACTCCTAGAAAATTATCTTCATTCTCATCAATGTATTTCCAATCTGCCCATTTCATATCACAAACAATGGGCTTCTTGTCAAGCAATATGGTTTCATAGAAATCTTGCTGCTCTTTGGTATGGAACCTGTAGTCCACAGCATTCTTTCTCCTCACAGCATATGGATCACTTTGTCTCCAAAGTCTGAGACCTGCATCCTTCCTGATGTGCATATCTTCTGCCACTGGATGGCTGTCATCATGATCTGGAATTTTTGGTTTGAGCTTCCTAAGCACTTGGGCTTCAACATCTTCTTCTTCATCCATCTCAGGCACTGGGGCCTTGTTCTTTTCAGCTGTTGGAATAATCCTAGTGCTCCTCTTGGGCTTTGAAGTCTTTGGAGCTTCAGCAGTAGCTTTGGAGCTGTCTTGGGCTTAGAAGGAGCAGCCCCAGACTTGATGGCATCCCCCATCAGCTTTTGATACTTGGGTGCTGGAGCAGCATCCTCTTCCTCTTCTTCATCTTCAGAATCTCTCACCATGGTTGATGTTCCAACTTCCAAGTACTTTTGCAGTTGTGGTTCTTGCCATTTTCTTCTTCTTGCCACCAGCCACATCATCATCTGACTGTTCTATAGTGAACTACATGGTTTCTCCTGTTGGAACCTTTCTTGCTTGGATGTTGGCACTCTCTTGGTAGGAACTTTCTTGTGCATACCAGATTTTGTTGCAGCAGCATTACCATATTCTTTCTTCAACACTTTCTTCTTAGAGCTCACTTCCTCCTCAGCAGCCACATAGTCCTCATCCTCTGAGTCTGAGTTTCTCTTCTTCCTAGTTCTTGTAGCTGCCTTTGCCAAATTGCTTGGAGTGCTCCTGCTGCCCTCATCATAGCTGCTAGAGGGACTAGTGCCTTCACTCATGTTCACTTGCTCTTCTGACTTGTTCTGGCTATCACTCTGGTTAGACATACTGGAAAAGCAAACTGACAGCAGACCTTGTGAATAGATATAGATGAGGTAGAGTGGATAAGCATCACAAAGTGTAGAGATTTTGCAAAATGGATGAGTCAAAAACTTAGTTTTAGTTTTCCACAGAAAGCATTTCGCAGGTACCGATTTGTTAAACACGGTGACACTAAAGCAACTGTTGGAGTCTAAACTAGTGAAATCGGTCAGACCGAGTCACACTTCGGTGACTTCGAGATTGCTAGGGTTTCACAGAAAGTTGAACTTGGTCACACCGATTTGCAACTTTCGGTCAGACCAAAAAGTGCAAGTGCAATGGCCTCAGCCAAATCGGTGAGACCAATTTCCACAACTCGGTCGGTCCGAGATGAGTTCGGCGGAAACCTAACCCTAAATTTTCGAATCAAATCTAATCTAAGGGATGTTCTATTGGGGAACGTAGTAATTTCAAAAAAATCCTACGCACACGCAAGATCATGGTGATGCATAGCAACGAGAGGGGAGAGTGTTGTCCACGTACCCTCGTAGACCGAAAGCGGAAGCATTATGACAACACGGTTGATGCAGTCGTACGTCTTCACGATCCGACCGATCCAAGTACCGAACGCACGGCACCTCCGAGTTCAGCACACGTTCAACTCGATGACGTCCCACGAACTCCGATCCAGCAGAGCTTTGCGGGAGAGTTCTGTCAGCACGACAGTGTGATGACGGTGATGATGTTGCTACCAACGCAGGGCTTCGCCTAAGCACCGCTACGATATTACCGAGGTGGATTATGGTGGAGGGGGGCACCGCACATGGCTAAGAGATCAATGATCAATTGATGTGTCTCCAAGGGGTGCCCCCTTCCCCATATATAAAGGAGTGGAGGAGGGGGAGGGGGCCGACCTCCTATGACGCGCCCCATGAGGAGTCCTACTCCCACCGGGAGTAGAACTCCCCCCTTCCAAGTAGGAGTAGGAGAGGAGAAGGAAAGGGGGCACCCCCCTCCTTTTCTCCCACTAGAGGGGGAGGGGGTGCGCGGCTGCCCTGGCCGCCCCTCCTCTTCTCCCACTAGGGCCCATTAGACCCAATATACTCCCCAGGGGGTTCCGGTAACCCCCCGGTTTTCCGGTATATGTCCGAAACCTCCCGAAACACTTCCAGTGTCCGAACATAGTCGTCGAATATATCGATCTTTACGTCTCGACCATTTCGAGACTCCTCATCATGCCCATGATCATATTTGGGATTCCAAACTACCTTCGGTACATCAAAACACAAAAACTCATAATACCGATCGTCACCAAACTTTAAGCGTGCGGACAATGCAGGTTCGAGAACTATGTAGACATGACCGAGACACGTCTCCGGTCAATAACTAATAGCGGAACCTGGATGCTCATATTGGCTCCCACATATTCTACGAAGATCTTTATCGGCCAAACCGCATAACAACATACGTTGTTCCCTTTGTCATCGGTATGTTACTTGCCTGAGATTCGATCCTCGGTATCTCACACTACAAAAAAAAGACACATCTGTGACATTTTGGGCTGAACGAATTTTTTTCTATCATACATATGACACTTCTATGACGATAATTGTGACAAAACCCAGTATCATCATAGATGTGGTGGGCTCCTACTTCTATGACAAAAAATCATGACAGAAAATGGGCTTTTCGTCCTCGGCGGGCCGGACACGCAGCTGCATGACATTCTTTGGGCCGTCCATGACGGAAAAAACCGTGGTAGAAGCGAGGGGGAGGAAAATTTTGGGGAGTTTCCGGTTATAGTGGGAGGTCGGGGGCTGAGCTATGCGCGCTTCTCTCGTACACGTACACGCGTGTGTGCGAAGCGTTGGCTCTAACTGAACCAGAGCGAGGCGTTGGGCTCTAACTGAACCCGAGCGATTGCACTGCAGGCTACGCATTACTGAACCTGAGCGATCGATTGATGGTTGTTAACTGAACCCGATCGAGCGATTCCTTCGCTACTGCTGCTAACTGAAGCCGATCGATTGGATGAATAGTGAGCGTTGCGGGGGGTTTGGATGAACAGTGAGCGGTGGCGTTGCCTCTGGATGAACAGGACCTCGTGGTGTGGTCGAGGGCTGGATGAACAGTAGACGGTGGAGGGGTGCCCGTGGAGGGGTGGTTGAACAGGACCCCGTGGTGTGGAGGGCTGGATGAACAGCAGATGATGGAGGGGTGCCCGTGGAGGGGTGGTTGAACAGGACCCCGTGGTGTGGAGGGCTGGATGAACAGTAGACGGTGGAGGGGTGGTTGAACAGTAGGCGGTGGAGTAGCGTGCGGTGGAGGCTGGATGAACAGGAGCCCGTGGAGGCTGGAGGAGGTCGACAGTGGAGATGAACAGTATCCCGTGGAGTCCCATTTTGCGGTACGCCACACCCCTCCCGATCAACAGGACCCCCGTTTCGACCGTAGCGCTCCAACACAAGTCCGTTTCGTCCATTTTGCGGTACGCCACACCCCTCCCGATCAGCAGGACCCCCGTTACGACCGTAGGAGGTCCGTTTCATCCGTTTTGCGGTACGCCACACCCCTCCCGGTCAACAGGACCC
The DNA here is from genome assembly GCA_032464435.1 of Aegilops umbellulata. Taxonomy (NCBI): domain Eukaryota; kingdom Viridiplantae; phylum Streptophyta; class Magnoliopsida; order Poales; family Poaceae; genus Aegilops; species Aegilops umbellulata. Next base: position 67,458,953 of record CP136060.1, on the reverse strand, counting down.
CCGTTTCGACCGTAGGAGGTTCGTTCCCTCCGTTTTGCGATATGCCAGACCCCTCCCGATGAATAGGATCCCGTTTTGAACATGGCCGGTCGAACACAAGGTCGTTTCCTCCATTCTGCGGTACGCCAGGCCTCATTTCCATCGCCTATTCCATCCAAGCCCTCCCGATGAACACGACCATGCATTCTGTTCGGACCCAGCCGGTTGGCTCCCACGCGTTCCGTTGCCTCCAGATGAACATGATGCATTCCGTTGCCTCCCCATGAACACGACGCATTCCGTTGCCTCCCCATGAACATGACGTATTCCGTTGCCTCCCCATGAACACGACGATGACGCTGTTTCTCCGTTCCGACCCAGCCATGTACACGAGCCCTCGCCATACGTATGCGCGAGTAGGCGTTCGAGACCCTGCCCGTATGTACGTACGTGGCCGTATTTTCTTTCTTGCACCCTGGCCGCTGTATGTACGTGTACATGCTACGTGCGCGCCTCTACTAAGACACGTGCACACCTCTACATCGACCAGTATATATGTACGTACACGTTCGCGACCAGAATGACAACGCTACGTACGCTTCGACCAGGTGGGTCCCGACTATCAGGCACTTCCTTGGCTGCGAAGATGTAGCTGGTGGGTCCCAGCAGTCAGGGGGCGAATCGTTTTTTTTTTTGCCCGGACGCACTTCCTTGCGTGCGAAGATGTAGCTGGTGGGTCCCAGCAGTCAGGGGCAAACATTTTTCTTGAAATACGGTGGCTCGTCCGGTGGATCCCCGCTGTCAGGTGGAGGAATAATTATTTTGCACGTAATAAGGAGGCACTTCCTTGCTGTGGCCGTGGACCCAGCTGTCAGCCTCTCCACGCACAGTCCATGTCCGATGGAAGCCGTTCCTTGACCACGTTGACCACGCCGCGCCGAGAGCACCATGGCGGTGGACGACGGCGAGGCCTAGGAAGGGGTCGACGCGAAGCCGGGGAAGACACGGTAGTGGATGCCCACGCGTAGAGGAGTACGAGGGTTCACTAGTTCGCTGCAGTGTGAGGCTGCAGTCGTTGCAGAAAAACAGGGGGTGTGGGTGAGTAGAGGGATAGCCTGGCCAGCGGTGGGAGTAGTAGGGGCCGGTGAGGCCTCCGCCGCATCGCAGCCGGCCACGAGAGGCAGGAGCACGAGGCACGACCAGCGCTGGTTTGGGCGGCTGGAGCAAGAAGACAAGAGGTTGAAGAAGCACTATGACCGTTGGATGGACATCGTACGGTCACTGGAGCTAGAATCGTGCATATTGTCTAAGTTGACAAAGCCCTCCATCCCCTTCAACTTAGTAGGCCCACAAGTCAGCCTGCCACTATACTGGGTCCCAGCTAACAGGGGGAGTATTCATTTTTTTGTGCGTAATAAGGAGGAACTTCCTTGCATGCGAAGATATAGCTGGTGGGTCCGAGCTGTCAGTGGCAGTAACGTTTTTTTCGCGAAATACAGAGGCCCTTCCGGTGGGTCCCTGATGTCAGGTGGAGGAATCATTATTTTGCACGTAATAAGGAGGCATTTCCTTGCGTGCGGTCGACCTCTCCACGTACAGTCCACTTCAGATGCATGTCGGTCGTTGACCACATTGACCAGGCCGTGCCGAGAGCACCAGGGCGGTGGACGACTGCGAGGCCTAGGAAGGGAACGACACGGAGGCAGGGAAGACTCGGCAGTTGTTTCCCACGCGGAGGGGAGTACGACTGTACGAGGGTTTACTGGTTCGTCTGCCGTCGTCGGAGAATAACAGCAGGTGTGGGTGAGTAGAGGGATGGCTAGGCCAGCGATGGGAGTACGGTAGGGCGGTGAGGCCTGCGCGGCAGCAGAGCCGACCGCGGGAGGAGGGAGCAGGCAGTCCCGCCGGCGCTTGTTTGAGCGGCTGGAGCAGGAAGAGCAGAGATTGAAGAAGCACGACGGCCGTTGGATGGGCATCCAACAGTCACTACTTGTGCGTCAACCTTTTTTTAGGAAAGCCTCAAATCTATGGAAAATAGCATACACCCCATCTGCCATTATTTCTAATAATTTACAGCCCATTTGCTAATTCTTAAGGTTTTTTTGGAGCCCATATTCTTTTTGTTAGCATTACAGCCCATATTGTGGCCACGGTTAAAAATTTATACGAAATTTTGCATATTTCGGTGCGGTCCGAACTGTTTTTAATCCCAAAATTTCTACTCACATTCAAACTGATTTTAAAAATAAATGTATATCAATATAAAATCCAACAAATTCTCCACACATAAAAATTAATGTAATTTAAAATCTCGAAATGAAAAAAAGATATTTGAAACTAATTGCCGGTTTGATGTGTTTTAAAAATGTACAACCCATTTGTCATTACTGATGGGCCATTTTCTCGGCCAGCCGAATGAAGCTCTCCTCGTCTTGAAAGATTTGCAGCCCAACAGGCCTGACGAAGCGACTTACTTGGCAAATCACAAATAAACTGGGTTGTGGCCGTAGACCCAGCTGTCAGCCTCTCCACGTACAGTACTCTTCCGATGGAAGTCGGTCGTTGACCACATTGACCACGCCGCGCCGAGAGCACCAAGGCGGTGGACGACGGCGAGGCCTAGGAAGGGCACGACGCGGAGCCGGGGAAGACGCGGCAGTGGATGCCCACGCGAAGAGGAGTACGAGAGTTCACTGGTTTGGCTGCGGCGTGAGGCTGCCGTCGCCGCAGAATAACATGGGGTGTGGGTGAGTAGAGGGATACCCTGGGCCAGCGGTGGGAGTAGTAGGGGGCGGTGAGGCCTCCGCGGCATCACAGCCGGCCACGAGAGGCAGGAGCACACGGCACGACCGGCGCTGCTTTGGGCGGCTGGAGCAAGAAGACCAGACGTTGAAGAAGCACTATGGCCGTTGGATGGACATCGTACGGTCACTGGAGCTAGAATCGTTCATATTGACTAAGTTGACAAAGCCCTCCATCCTCGTCAACTTAGTAGGCCCACAAGTCAGCCACCCACTATGGTGGGTTCGAGCTAGCAGGGGGTATTCATTTTTTGGTGCGTAATAAGGAGGCACTTCCCTGCGTGCAAAGATATAGCTGGTGGGTCCGACCTGTCAGCGGGGGGAACGTTTTTTTCGTGAAATACAGAAGCCCTTCCCATGTACAGTGCGTAATAAGGAGGAACTTTCCTTGCGTGCGACCATGGACCTCGTGGGTCCCAGCCGTCAGGCTCTCCACGTACAGTCCTCTTCCGATGACTCTCGTATGTTGACCACGCCGCGCCGAGCGCACCGAGGCGGTGGATGACGGCGAGGCCCCAGACTGGAATGACCCGAAGATGGGGAAGACGCGGCAGTGGAGTCGCAGACGAAGAGGAGTGGGAAACTTGACTGGTTCGGGTGTGGGGTGGGCCTACACTCGCAGAGAATAATAGGAGGTGCGGAGTGGAGGGATGGCCTGGCCGTCGGTGGGGTAGCGTTTCGCTGAGGAGCGCAAAACAACGCCGCTGGACGCCGAAGGCTGGAGTAGGCGGTTCCGGCAGCGCTGGGGAAAGAAGACGAGAGATTGAAGAAGAATGTCGGCCGTTGGATGTAAATCCAACGCCTTCTTAGGCTTCGACCTACTGGCCCACATGTCAGCTAGTCCATTTGGTGGGCTGAGTGAAACAATGATGTAGCATCTATGCAGCCCGTTTAAATCCCATTTGCATTTTTCTCAAAATCCGCGGACTTGCTGGGCTGGGTGAAAATATCATGTTGGGCTAAACGGAGAAATATTATAAAAACATAAACACATGATTGGACGTCAGTAAAATCTTTGCAAGCTTATGTACGCAATCACTAGGAGTTAACTTGCCAAGTTATATATAAACAATTATTATTATTATTATTTTGTAAGAACTTTCAACTTACGAAATAAAATATCATTTTAATTTGATGAGTTAATAGTATGTGGGGTATTATTATTTTTTAGGCTAGAAGTGGGACAGATGAGTTGGTTCTAGGGGAAAGTACTGAGAGAAAACTCAGTTTACATCGAAAAAGAAAGTGGTAGAAAATTCAGAGACCTGCTGGGTCCATCTGAGGAGGGGAATATGTTGGGAGGAAGGAGATTCAAAGCACGGCAGCCGAGTGAACTAGTTTTTTTTACGGACAAGTGAACTAGTTTACATACATAAGCAAATAGCCACTAAAAAAGGAATCAGGTTAATGGGTTCTTAAAAGAAATATTTCGGACAAAACAGATAATTACGACACATAGGCTAATGCATGAAACACTCAGATGGTAAAGGTGCTTATAAACAGATAAAGTACAACATCTAGACCTTCCTGGCACGCTTGATCATGACGCTGCGGCTATCCGTGTACTCGTCGGTTACGGGAAGCAGACACACCCTCATGTCCAAGATCTGCCTATACATGTCGTAGCATGCGTATGCGTCCTTGGCCGCGTAGGTTATGTAGGCTAGACTCAGAGGTACCTCCCATGTGTTCAGGTCGTCTTCTTTCATGTTGGCGTATCAGGGGTCGATGATGGTCTCAGCGAGGTCAACCACGGAGTCCTTCTCCTGCTCGTTGCTGATGATCTTGTATTGCTTCTGGATGTCGAGAAGCTTGTTGCACCAGATGGACGAATCGTCGCATTCTTCCTTCTCTCCACCGTAGCGAAGGTGCAGTCGGCGCTGCCGATGAAACCGGTGAATGCTCCAGAACCTGATGCAGCCATAGGACTGAGGTGAGGCAGAGCTTCACCGAGTCCGTATCGTTGGTGTACATCACATTCAACTTGGTGCAGCCATAGGACTGAATGGCGAACTCAAAGGGGAACTCCTTGCTGAAGTCTATATCCAGCAGGCTCACCCCTCGGATCGCCATTGGAGTGTCTTCGAGTGAACAAGTGTGTAGGCGGCGGCAGCAGTTTGTTTTTCAGCTCTTGGGGAACTGGATTCAACAGTAAGCTGAGTGTGTACAGGCGACAACAGTTACTACCCCTCCCTCGTTCGTTGCACGCCCGGCAGAAGATGCACCCTCGGCCACACGTCAGTTCACGAGCGGGTCTGTATTGGTACTGTAATAACAGGAGTTAGTGGTCACTTTACTTAAATTTAATTAGCTTTAATAGAAATTTATACTTAAAACAAGCAATGCATTCGCTCATTCTATCAGTGCCACGGGATCAACATGCACAACAATTAGAATTATTATTCTCAGGACGCACACGATCAACACATTTGTCGCACTTTCACAAAGATAATACTACCAAGTTTGAACTGTTTGTTATGGTTGTTGTCCTCTACATCATCATGCCGTGTTTCCCAGCTTGCAAGATTCAGAACCAACAAACAAGATCCAAATAATAAGTACAACAAAGATGCCTACACATCTCATTGATTCCCAGCTTGCAAGATTCAGAACCAACAAATAAGATCCAATTAATAAGTACAACAAAGATGCCTACACATCTCATTGATTCCCATCTTGCAAGATTCAGAACCAACAAATAAGATTCAAATAATAAGTACAACAAAGATTCCTACACATCTCACTGATTCCCAGCTTGCAAGATTCAGAACCAACCCATTAGAGACTTTTGATAAAGTGAATATCAGAATTAAATCCATCTTCGCTAGCCATGTCATACAATCGAAGAACTTAGCGAATGCTCTTGACCGTCACAACATCTGTAGTTGAGTATTCCTGTTTGCACAGCACAAACAAGGAGACAGGAGATCATGATTTCGCTTTAATAGCGGCCTCCTTGAACTCAACCTCCGGCTCTACTTGGATGAAGTCTGCCTCGAGTTCCATGATTCAAATCATGCGCCTTTTTCTGCAGTTCACCTGAAATGAAGCAAAGATTGCATCATTCAGCTAGCAAGAAGTACTTGCTCTAGTGAGCTGGCAGGTTCTTCTTTAGTAGTTGCACTAAAATTGAGGAACATTAAGGTTGGCTGTTCGGCTCATGTAAGGTGCAACTATAATTTTCTTATCCTTTTGTGCAGTTCCACTAAAATAAAGTGCCATTGTGGTGACAGTGGCGGCTCCATCTTGCAAAGGCTAATAAAATGTTGCACGAGATTACCAGCAGAATTTGACGGAGATTTTGGAAACTCCAATCACCATTTTGTGCAGTTCCACCAAAATTGAGAGATGTTGCCCACGTGACATTTTAGTTGAACTACACAAGACACTCATTCAAAAAAAAGTGTTTTGTGCAGTTCACCAAAAGGTCACAATAGCAACAAGGTGAAATGGATATCCCTATCTGCACAAAAAGATAGAAAGTAAACAGTTGTTGGTCAATAAGAATATACGAAACATATACAAAATGAAAAGAAGCATCTTAATTATGTTCATGGCAATCACGCAAGGACAGTAGAAATTTTAAAACATCAGCAATGCTTCATGTTACCAGAAGCATTACGATCAACAATGAGATTCCTCAAATATGGGATTACTTTAATGGTGGCATTGCTTGTTTACCAGACACAGTAAATCAACAACAGCTAAAGAGTTGGTTTAAGGGCATGGGACTGTGGGGACACCAGGACACTCAGCAGCGTAAAGGAGCAACTTACTTATCATACTGGGGAAAACAACAGGAGTGTCATTTGTAACACAGTTTAATTACATCTTATCACTGGAGGCATTAGATTAACAATAACACTGGTTAGACATGTCCCTAAGGTAACAGTGTGATCGCTTCAGTTTACATGCGCCCTTACATTAACAACAACAAAAGGTTGGTATAAGGACATGCGACAGTGGACGCATCAGCAAAATGTACCTACAAGGAGGCATAAAGTGGTGATGCCGAGTTTGTTCATGCTATGTGAGGGCAGCAAAGCTAATCCTGGAGACCTTGTACTATGTGAGGGCAGCAAATCTAATCCTGGAGACCTTTTACTATGTGAGGGCAGCGAATCTAATCCTGGAGACCTTTTACTATGTGAGGGCAGCAAATCTAATCCTGAGACCTTTTACTATGTGAGGGCAGCAAATCTAATCCTGAGACCTTTTACTATGTGAGGGCAGCAAATCTAATCCTGGAGACCTTTTACTATGTGATGGCAGCAAATCTAATCCTGGACATACTCTGTTGACTTATCCATCAGCCGCCACTTTCTATCCTTTTTTCAACCAATAATAGATCTGTTCCTTATCCAGTTTGTACTGCGTTTTCCCATTATTTCCCTCTTCAACCAAGAGACCGGTTGGGTATCCGGTCTCTACTACTTTCACCATATTATTTCCTCTTTGAATCAAGTCCTAGATTCATGCTACAACTTTCCCCCTTTCTTCGTTGTTTGAACAAAGCCCTAGATTCGAATGCATGAAGTAGTTTTACCTCTAATAATACTAAAAATTAAGGTGGCTTTGGAAGAGCTGATGGGAGTAGAAAAAGATGCACATGTAGACACGTAGGGAGCTGGGGTAGTAGAGCAAGGCCGCTTTCGAAGAACTTATACCTGAGGGCCACCGGGATGTCGGCGGCGGCAGGTCGGATCTGCGGACAATACGGCAGGGAGGAAGAAGGGTCAAAGGACCTCCCGAGCCGGCGCTGTGTCGGAGAGAACGGCACGGGTAGAGGATCGGGCCCCTCCGGCAGCTGTGGGTTTCCTCCCTAAGCGGCATTGACCGTGTGAACGATGCACCTTTTAGTCCTCTACACACACCGGCCGAAGGGATCCGGTTGGATCTATGACCAACGGTGAGCAGAGAGAAAATGTCGCTACCGCTGTCTTGTTTATATCTGGAGAGGATGAGAGAATGAAGAGAGCAACCCTTCTAAAGCAAGCGCTCCGGCCCCTGCGTCCATATATAGTGGAGTGATTATCTTTTTTCTCTCCACAACAAGTGTTCCAATTTGTGTATGTGGTATTAAAGAAAAGAAAGTCTCTATTTAAGGTGACTACTGTACGACTCCTACTTACTACTAGTAGTACTACAGTATTGTTCACTTGTGCTCCCCGCCCCTCCATTCATTGAACAACCCCACGGGTGAATAAACATACATTAAGTATTGTATTTATATAGAACGAACAAGCTCGAACTATTTTCACTTAGTTAAAAGTTGAGGGCGGGGCTTTTCTCGGGTAGTACGCGCGGCAGTTTTCGGGTAGGCGGTTTGACACAGAGGCGAGGAGGGTGAGCGAGTGGGGCTGTGCGATTTGACGGTGCATTACTGCTGGAAAGACTTGTGATATGATCACTCACTATAGTCATGAATTACTGGCGCTCCGACCAGGGTGATGCCCCCCTTCCATTCCGCGCTCTAATCTGGTGCATGACACGTTGACCCGGATGCTGGCTCTCCCACATGTCGGAGTAGTAAGAAGGAACAAAGAATGATGCGGTATATACTAGTACTATACTACTCCCTCCGTTCCTAAATATAAGTCTTTGGAGAGATTTCACTATGGACCACATACGGAGAAAAATGAGTGAATCTAGACATAAAATGCATCTATATACATCCGTATGTGGTCCACAGTGAAATATCTACGAAGACTTATATTTAGGAACGGAAATAATCCGGTTTCATGTAGTAATTCATTCATTTATTTATTCTTCTGTGGGGGGTTTGCATGTAATTTGTGAGGTCTGAAATGTAAAGTACCCCAGCATATGCTCCGAGTCGTGCATGCACTATGACCCAGATGCTCTATGTCCCACATGTCGGCGAATGGGAGCACGTGGAAATAGCCTAGGAGTACATATAGGAGGATAAATGCGTGAAATAATATGTACTGTGAAGCGTAGCCGCGGTTCGAAAAGGAGACCTAAAGTGATGACAGCTATAGGTCGCACGCACCCAACTAGTGGTACTAGACATACGACTAATTTTTCCCTCAAAAAAAAGAGAGGCACGAGTGCTCAGTACTCCTATTCTATAAACATGAGTCCCATCTGACAACAGCGTCCGTGCTACAGCTAGCTCTCCTCCCTCGTTTCTCGCTTCTAATTCTAAACTCGACCGACGCCCGGTGGACGGGGTGGGTTTGCTCAACTGCGGCCCCACCTCACAGTGAAAACGTTACGACTGGAATAAAAATGCCATATACTCCCTCCGTTCATAAATATAAGCCTTTTTAGATACTATTTCAAATGGAATACAACATACAGATGTATGTAGACATAGTTTAGAGTGTAGATTCACTCATTTTGCTCCGTATGTAGTAGTCACTTGCTGGAATCTTTAGAAATACTTATATTTGGGAACGGAGGGAGTACTATACTAATAAAACATTAAGGCCACGAGGCGATGCAGTGCTGGTTACAGGAGGCAAGAAGAAGAGATGCATCCATCGACGACGTACACCTCCTCGACTCAGGGGCGCCGGCCCACCGAACGGCGCCTAAGTAGCAGCGGCTTTCGTGGCCAGGTCGATGTGCTTCTGAACAATGGCGTCCAAAGATTCTAGCCGCTGGAAGAAGGCCAACGTCTTTCTGTCCTCGCTTGCCTTGTAGTGGCCTATGTAGACGATTTCCTCGTAGATGTGGATGTGCAGGTCGACGGTTTCTTGCATGGCGAGGCACTGCGCATTCTTCGTCGCGACCTCCGGCACCTGCAGGGCCACCAGGGCTTGAAAGAGTTCGTCACCATGGAGGCCGATGAGGGTGGTAGGCAATGAGGAGCCTGGGCGCGCGGGCTGGAGCAGTACGGCAAGGTCGTCCGCGCGCTTCTTGACGACGGTGAACTTGCGGATGGAGTTGACCATCATGTCGTCCATGCGAGAGGCGAAGCCAGCGTCGGCGATGGCTATGATGCCTGCGGTCACTAGCACCGTCTAGAAACGCTGCGCGGTGCGGGGCCGTAGGCCGGCGCCTTGGATGATTTGGCACAGCCGGCTGCCGCTCGCGTCCATCGCCTCCATAGGTGCTTGTGGCTTCTGGTCACTTGGTCTTCGATTGGAGTGAGCAGTGTTGCGCAGAGACTTGGGAGTAGATGGATTGGAGTGGTGGGGTGCCTTTATTATATGAGAGTCCAAACTCTGTTGCATTCACATCGTGCTGGCTCTATTCTGCTTCTCCAATTAATTCCCTCTGCATGTAATTGAGGATGCATCATTGACCGTTCAACGTCTCGGGAACCGCTACCCTCTCCCTCCTTCGCATTCAAGCACCTATGGACCCATCGACGACGAGGTGCCTATGGTGACTTCGTAAATTTCAAGATGATAGTGTCGTGCGTGTGTGCGTTCATAGGGGTGAGTGTATGCGCGTGTATATGAGCGCTTGCGTCTGTACTATGTAAAAAAACATAAATGCGTGTCAAAAAGAGACTAGTCAGTATACTCAATATTGTGCACCTCGGAGAGGAAAACTATAGAACTAGTACGTATTTATTTATGGTGCAAATTCACTCATTTTGCTCCATATGTACTCTGTCTCGGTGTAGTCTAGTCACTTGTTGAAATCTCTAGAAGGGCAAATACTCCTTTCTGGTTTACAGGGCTATACTAGCAAGTAGTTGTACGTACTAGTACAATAGTGGGCTCACATAGCAATTTTGTCTCATGCAAGAGCCTGGCTATATGTGTGCTCCAATGTTCGCAACTGAAACGTTCGGTTTGCGCTTGGCTCTTTGCCTCTTCGAGAAGACGAACAGTGATGTTACTACTACTGCTTCTACAGTGTCGAATCCACTTCTGCATGTCTGTCCACCGCGAGCGGGACGGATAGCTTGTTGTAGAAGTACTACTAAGAAAAAGCATGTCCTCGTTTGCGAGCAACCGCGCGCATGGGTGAGGGAGAAGGCGTGTAGTAAAATCAAGCTTCTCCTCGTTGTATGAGTTGACGCGACACATCATAGCACTGGCCCCACATGCTTGCCTCTAAACTTGGCTGAAAGACCCGCAGTGTACAATATATTTGCTGCAACCTCTAACATTTACCCACCACAAATTAAAATATATGTGGTCGTATGCATCGTTCTGATGCAGAGGCCGGGGAGTCCCCCCCTTTTCGAAAAAAAACAAATTAAAATATATATTCCTGTCTTGACCAGATGAGCGTGCAAACTACAATCACCAGGGTGTCAGGTAGGGCCAGAAGACTATTTTAATTTTTTTTAAACTTCAAGACGGACACATAGCATGGAGCCGACCCCAACGATTTTAAGCTTATAGGCACGGTACATGCTATCCTAGACTACTCTACACATGAAACTGCCACACGAGCGTCCGGGCTGCGCTTGGCTCTTTGCCTCTTCGGGAAGTCGAACAATGATGGAGTACTAGTACTGCACCGGAGGAGTACTACAGTACGCTTCTGGCCATCTGACACCAATTGAACTGCTGCATGTCCACCGCGTGTGGGAGGGAGAGCGTGTAGCGAAAGCTTCTCCTAGTCTTGCCAGTCACCACGCTCATGGGCGAGGGAGGGACGCTCCTGCCTTTGCGTGTATGACAGGTGGGTCCGACAGGTGTGTGGGCAACCTGTCATACAACCAAAGGCAGGTGCAGTTAAGTCCGCGAGGGAGAGGATAATCAAACTTCTCGTTGATGTACGAGTTGACGCGACACATCAAAGCACTGCACTCGATATATTTCAATAATTTGCGTTTATCGATGCATTAATTACAACGCATGCATGCATGCCATGACTCTCCTTTTGATACTTGCATGTGTTGATTTAATGCACCTTGAAGTAGTATAAAATATGTGACGGTAAAGCTTTGTAATACCCCGGCCCAAGTCGAGAGATGGTTGTGCACGAGGAGGGCGAGATCATGCAGACCGAACAGGACCCGACGATGGAGCTCTCTAAGGTCTCGATGGACCTCACTGTGCTCCACTGCCCCTTGTGCCTCCGCACCTTGATGCCTCCAGTGTATCAGGTTCGAACACACCTCGTCCATTCAGCTGATTGAGCAAGGTGCAGGTTTCTTGATTGATGTGTTGTTCGATTGATTTCTGCAGTGCAAGGGAGGGCACCTGGCCTGCGCGGACTGCCGCGTCGAGCGCCCCGGGAACCAACGGCAGTGCCAGAAGTGCGAGCGCGGCGGTGGCTTCGAGGTGCGGAACACGGCGGTGGACTCCGTCCTTTCGTCGGTGAGGGTGGAGTGCCCGCACGAAGGCTATGGGCTCTACGTCACTTACCACAAGCTCGCCAATCACCAGAGCGTGTGTCCGCTCGCGCCCTGCAAATGCCCCATGCCCGTCTGCGGCTACGAAGGCCCGCCGCCGGCGCTCTACCACCACATCAGCACCGTGCATCCCATGCCCGTGCACAGGATCCAGTACGACAAGGTGCTCCAGCTGCAAGTGCCACTGTCGGAGCCACGGCTCTCGCTGTTCACGGAGGAGGACCGTCGCGCGCTTTTCTTGGTCGGCAGCGTGCTCGACATCAGCGCGCCTATCGCCGTGTCGGTCGTCTGCATCAGAGCGGGAGCGTCCCCACTGCCGCACTACGTGGCCAAGCTGTGGGCGAACGGCCCGTCGGGGAAGCCCAAAGGCATGACCCACGTCGTCAAGGTGGAAATGGAGGTGACAAGCAGCAAGGATCTCGGTGACATCGACGTGTAGGAGCTGACCTTCTTGACATTTCCGCCCAAGCTACTGGCCGGGGCTAAGCTTGTGTCCCTCCACATTCAGATTGACAAGCTCACGTCTTAAATGTTTCTACAGTGCCTTCTGTTTATCTTAGTAATATGCTAATATAGGGATTACCTTGGTCTACTTTAGCTTAAGAAATGGTGGGTTTTGGTGGTGATGCAGCAATTACTTCAACATCAGATCAGTAATTTCCAACAGTCGAACGGATATTTTGTGTCTGTTGGATATAAAGTTCCTTTGGGTAAGAAGTACTACTTGTCATTAAAATGGATAAAAGGAGATATATGTAGACGTATTTTAGTTCTAGATACGTCCCTTTTTATCCATTTTGATGACAAGCACTCCTCCGTTCCACAATACATACCTTCCATTAGTCAAAATATAGATGTACCTAGACATGTTTTAGTATATAGGTACATCCATGATAGAGCCAATCAGATGGTTGAGAACACTACAATTCGTAGCTACAGATGTGTGTGTGACTCCCAGATGCAGAGGCCGGGGGTCATCATCCTCCTTTTCGAGAAAAAACAGACGCGTGTGTGAGAGGACGAGTGCGTGCGTGCACCTCTTCTCTTCCTGTATAACGTACTACTAAACTCAGAGTACAAGTTTTTGTGGGTGGCACGAATATGCGTGCGAGAAGTCACGAGAGATAGGTTTAATGCGTCTGAAAAAAAAGACTAGCCTAGAGCTCGCCACGCGGCTATTCCTATCGAACGCCCCATTAACCGTAAGATATGTATACGACGGTGCCAGTTATTGCACGTACACAGCAGTCTTCCCTCCTTTCCGGTTTATAGGGCTTAATTCAAAAATCTCACCAACCAAGATGGTGAGTGGTGGAATATTTTTTGTAGTTTGCAAAAGCACCTAATTAATGCTCTTGTTTTTCTCAAAAAATTATGTTTATCAATGCATTAATTGCAATGCATGCATGCATAAAGTACATATATTGGTCAATTTTCTCTTAATACTTGCATGCAATGATTTAATGCACCTTGAATCTGAACATGTGTTGGGGAACAACCAAATTGAGCCTTATAAAATGGAAAAACTAAAATTTTGAGATAAGCCCTATAAAACCGGAAAGGAGGAGTAGAAAAAGAAGTACTCCATCCATTTATAGTGCCGCACTTCGGAACTAGAACCGTCAATAAATTTTGAGCTTGCGTCTCGTCACATTCCAAATTACTCCACGCTATATTGAATTGCAAACCTGTTCACACCGATCACAACCTAAACGGTTTCCCACTTAGGAGCGTATTAGTACTCGGTTATAAATACTAGTATGCCAAGATGACTGCACATTCCTCCTCAACTCCTCACCCACAAAAACAAACAAGTCATTCAGCATCCTTCCCTTGCGTCTGCCATGGCCAGCGTGAGTTGTGGGTCGAGAGATTGCCACCAGGGAGAGGCGAGCATGGAAGCGGAAGCATGTAAGATGTCCCGCCTCGCTGCGAGAGTAGCCGACATGTCCCTCCGCGCAGAAGTAGCAGCACGGAGGTCCCGCCGCGCCGCTGAAGCAGCACGGAGGTCCCGCCGCGCCGTCGATGCAGCAGACTGGTCCGGCTGCGCCGCGAAAGTAGCAGAGATGTCCCGCCGCGTCACGAATGCAGCAGAGATGTCCCGTCGCGCCACGGCGGCCTGGGAAAATTTCTCGCGGGCAGGCAACGACAGTCACAGGCGCATGCATGCGATCGTCCATAGCCATATGGATCAGATCTCCGACTGGGCGAGGTTGCAGGACGACATGAAAGCCTTGTTTGAACAGGCTACCGGCATCATCTGGCAACTAAGGGAGGGCAATGAGAGGCTCCGGGCTGAGCGTGACCTGCTGAGGGAGAAGATAAGGGAGGGCAATGAGAGGCTCCGGGCCGAGCGCGACCTGCTGAGGGAGAAGATCGTCTGAAGTGCAGACCAGCAGGAGGAGACCAGTGCCTAGTGCCTTGTTGAAGAGGACCGGCGTCATCGTCAAGAAACTTATGGATGAGAATGACATGCTCTGCAACGAGCGCCAAAGGCTGGTGGAGGAATCCGTGGATGTTCTCAAGCAGCATCTTGAGGACACGAAAGAGCTCGTCGCCGCTCGCCGCGGAGACTAGTTCTCGCGGCCTGCAGCAACGCATCAAGAAAGTAGAGATCAGCGAGCCAGATCCTTGTCTTCCTTCTTCTTTTGCCCTTGTGTATTTCGGGCGTAGCCGCATGTGGATTTTTTATTTATCTTTTTAATTATGTAAGACAATTAATCTTCCTTTCTTTCTGTGGAAGATCAATGTTGCAAGGCTGGAATGAAGAAAACTCTTGCTGTGGCGACCCTGGGGTTGCTGTTCTTCTAATTGCTGCTGGGCTTCCTTCAGTTTCCTAGTTTCTGTTGATGTAATAATCGGTTTTGGATGTGGATTGTGTCGTCAGTTGTGAAATGTTGGATTCTAGCGTGGATGTTTGGCCTTTGTTGGCCTCTTGGGATGTTGCAATTTCAATCTGGTAGCTTTTAGTCCTTCGTGTTAGGCTGGAGTTGTGTTGAACTTCTTGTGAATTGTGGTGGTTTTCAATAATGAAAATCGGAAAGGGCAAGCCCTTCTTTGATAATAAAAAATTAATCGTCCTTATATATTCATCAGTCTTGCTATAAGTCGCAGTAGATGCTATATAGGTCCGTCGGATCTTATATCAAGATCCGTGCTTTCAGATTTTCTTTTTTCGAGTGAGACATAGCCACGCCATTAAACAAAGGCTCGGGCGCCATTAATGGAGACCTTGGGAGAGAGGTGGACGGCAGATGGAGGTCAAAGGGCTCTCCTCCCGATAAGCATGCGCAGGGGTCTGATCGCACGCCTCTCGTACTCAAATAGCTACCCTGCACGGCGCCTCCTAGCTAATAAAAAATGGGGACGCGTGGCAGCACGTAAATGGTACTAGTAAGTAGAACGCCCATGGTTTAAATAATACTTGTGTTTCCGATTGTAAGGTGACAACACTTGTTCCAAAATGACTTTGTTGATTGTTAATGTGTGCACCTTCGCAAATCGGACTGCAAATTTACCACAGCATGTTGGTGCCATGTCATGGCACCAAGCCAAGTTTCATTATTTTCATGCGTGTTTTGGATTTACATGAAATAAAAAACTAAGTTTCTCAATGTTTCCAACCCAGCCACGACGCCCAGAATTTTGAATTTCATTCCCATTTCTTGCATGGAACCTAGAAATTTACCCGAGGACACACATGTGATCTTTCAACCAACTTTGGTGCACTGGAACATGTGCTTGTATTTCAAATTTGAATTATGCACACAAAGGTGACACGTTCCCTCCCAGAACCACGAGCCTTCTTGAGAGAAGCTCCGATTTGCAAGAAGCTTATACCAAAATTTGTTCCTATTCGGCCAATTTTTTTTACCACGGCATGGTACTACCATGACATGACACCATGCCAAGTTTCATGATTTTAAAACCAAGTTCTCAATGTTCTTGACCGAGCCACGATGCCCAGATGTTTGAATTTTATTCTCATTTTTTGCATGGGACCTACTCCCTCCTTCCATCTATATAGGGCCTAATGTGTTTTTCAAGACAGCCTTTGACTATTGACAAGATTAATAGCACATGAGATGTATACTATGAAAATTATATTATTGGAAGCTCCTTTGACATACAAATTTGAAGGTATGCTTTGTGTAAGTTGCATGTCATATATTATTGCTCTAACGTTTGGTCAAAGTTAGCCTCGAAAAATGCATTAGGACCTATATAGATGGAAGGAGGGAGTAGAAATTCACCCGAGGACACAAATGTGATTTTTCAACCAACTTTGGTGCATGGGAGCATGTGCTTGTAGTTCAAATTTGAATTATACACATTAAATGACCAAAAACTCAATTAATGTGTAAATAAGGCCAAACGAAGCCGGAATAATTCCAAAATTTAACAGGGCACTCATGTAGTTATATGTTTCCTTTGTAAATAAACTCAAGGGGGACAACGTATATCGTTTCGCACTCAAAGTGCCACGTTCCCTCTCAGAACCACCAGCCTTCTTGAGAGAAGCTTCAGTTTGCAAGAAGCTTATACCAAAATCTGTTCCTATTCGGCCAATTTTTTTACCACAACATGGTAGTACCATGACATGACATCCTTGCCAAGTTTCATGATTTTCAGACGTGTTTTGGATTTACAAGAATTTTAAAACCAAGTTTCTCAATGTTCTCGGCCGAGCCACGATGCCCAGATGTTTTAATTTTATTCTCATTTCTTGCATGGGACCTAGAAATTCACCCGAGGACACAAATGTGATTTTTCAACCAACTTTGGTGCACGAGAGCATGTGCTTGTAGTTCAAATTTGACTTATGCACATTAAATGACCAGAAACTCAATTAATGTATAAAAAACGACAAACGAACCCGGAATAATTCCAAAATTTAACAGGGCACTAATGTAGTTCTATGTTGCCTTTGTTAAGAAACTCAAGGGGGGCAGCGTATATCGTTTCACACTCAAAGGTGGCACGTTCCCTCTTAGAACCACGAGCTTCCAAATTGGCCCAATTTTTTACCACAACATGTTAGTGCCATGACATGACACCATGCCAAGTTTCATGATTTCCATGCGAGTTTTGGATTTACATGAATTTAAAATCAAAGTTTCTCGATGTTCTTGGCCGAGTCATGACGCCCAGATGTTTGAATTTCATTCTCATTTCTTCCATGGGACCTAGAAATTCAACCAAGGACACACATGTGATTTTTTAACCCACTTTGGTGCACCGGAGCATGTGCATGCAATTCATATTTAGATTATGCACATTAAAAGTCTAGAAACTCAATTAATGTATAAAAAGGCCAAATGAACCCAAAATAATTCCAAAATTTAACAGGGCACTCATATATTTCTATGTTGCCTCTGTAAATAAAATCAGGGGGGAGGCAGCGTATATCGTTTCGCACACAAACGTGACACGATCTCGGAACCACGAGGCTTGTTGAGAGAATCTGCGGTTTTGCAAGAGGCTTATACCAAAACTTGTCCCAATTCAGCAAAAAATTATACGTATGAAAACAGGGTTTAGATTATCCCAAACATCTCGCTACCTAGACCAATAATGTACTATGATTTGAATTCAACATAAAATGGATACAAATATTTGAATTGGAGAGCGGATGGTACATGTAGTTCATACTGAAATATGATTACTGCTATATGTATGTTTTTTGTTATCAAGATAATATTTAAATTATTGTATATCTTGATAACAATCATATTCAAATAAGGAAAATTGATTCAAATTTAGTCCATATGGTAGACGACAATATATATGTTCACATGGTGGAGTAAAATGTTCATATATGATGGAAGATCAAAATGTACGACTACATCAATTATAAACCGCAAGGTCACCTAACGATATATTCGAATTCAACATAACATGGATTCAAAAATTGAAATTCAAGATCATGGCATCTGTAATCATATAAAAAGGGACACTACTCTTTCTTTGGTGGGAATTGATTTGTTTTTTGTTATTGTTGAGGGAAGTGCGAATCGATTTGGTACTGTGCAGGGCAATCTTGTTCTCCCGATTTTTTTTACATTTTTCTTGTAGTTTTTTCAATGGCATCTATAGCAATATAGTAAAAAGGGACATGACTCTCTTGTGTCTTGTATGAATTGTTTTTTTTACACGTTAAGTTTGTTCTGCCGAACAAGGAATCCGCACCTTGTTATCCCGAAATTTTCAAGTTCGAGTATCTTTTGTCTCACCTGCTTTGAAACTCCCGCTTCTTCAACCCGCGCCGTGCCTTGTTATCCCGAAATTTGGACGCGTGCGAGAACTCCCTCATCCGAAATCGCTCCCGCAGCCCAGACACGCGAAATGCCCCTTCTACCCCTCAGCCGAAAATGAAGCTCCACGTCGCGGTGTCAAAACCGGTGGGGGTACGCTGGTAACTTACCCTACGTTTCGGACAAGCGTGTCCCTAAGCTTGGCTCCCCCCCTCCCCCTTCGCCCCCCCCCCCATCCGTACACCGAGGCCGCCAAAACCCGCGAAATCCCACGCTCCTCTGTCGGCCTCCCGACCGCCGCCCAGCCGGAGACTCTTCCCCGACTACGTCGTCCACCGCAATAGCTCGCCGTCCCTCATCCACCGCACCGGATGAGGATCCGTTGTCGATCTCGTCGTCTCGCCGGATCAGCCACCCCGTCCTCCACCTCCAAGGAGCTTCCCTGACGTTCGCCTCGTCTATCGCGCCACCTCAATCCCCACAGCGCCGTCTTGACCTGTCCCACCGGAACCGCAACACCCTCACCAATTCCTCCGATGAAGCCGAGGCCAACTCGGCGCTCCCAAGGAGGTTCCGCACTCACCGCTGCATTTTATCTTTTATTCGATCTCACGGGGCTGCCGGTGCTCGATACCGAGCAGACATGGCATGTCTTCATCAACGGCGCCGTCGCCGGCCACATCATCCATGTTGTCTCTCCCCCATGTCGTTGCTTCCTCGGCGGCGACTTCCACAACGGCACTAGCTGCAGCTGCTCCAGCTCTGTTCTTGCTGTCGGTCATGTTGCTGCACTGCTCCTGCTTTCGTTCATGCTGCTGCTCTACTCTTGCTCTCGCTTGCGCTGCTGCTGCTGCTGCACGACCTCCGGCAGCTATAGGAGTTGCTGCTTTAGCACTCGCTCGCGGTACTACTGCAGGACTTGCTCTCTGCTAGTGCGTTCCCTGCTCGAGCGTCTGCTGATTTAGATCACTGCTTCTCTGCTACTAGTGCTCGAACGCCCTAAACATCTATTGCAATGCTCTGTTACTAGTTCAATCAGTTTCGACAGTAAAATTCAGTTTCGACTGTGAAGTTCATTTTCTTCAGTTAAGTTCAGAGTGAACAGTACTTACAGCATCTGTCGGAGCGGCCCTGGCGCGGCTGATGCGTTTTACATCTAGCACTTTTTGGTGATGTATTTTACATCATCTATTGTAGATGATATTAGGGTCCCACTTCAGATTAACGTTGTCTGTCTTTTCATGCTTCATCCTCGTCGCCGTACACCTTAGCGGAGCTGCTCCAACGATGGAACCGTCCATCACAGCGGAGCAGTACCCTCGGCGCCGTTTCTAGAGGCCTCAGATCTTCTTCCCCGCCTCCGACAGTCACACCAGCATCATCACCTTCCTCCACGTCCAACCCAATGATGCTGAGGTCCACAAGGCTATGCCAAAGAGGTTGTACACTCGTCGCATCACTTTGTTTCTCCATTCCTCTGTTCTTCCAATTCATGTGAGCCAAACACCCAGGTTGACTGAAATCCTATGTTTCCAAATGCTCTGTTTTGCACGTGCATTCCTATCCTATTCCTGTGTTTTTCATGTCCCTGCGTTTATATAATCCTCCAATCCTAAGGAGACCTTACAAATTTACTTCATTTTCAGATAGGCGTCAAAGAAAACTCTGTGTGTTATGTCCTGCTCCTGCCGTGCCGTCATCCACCCCACCTGAGGTGCACCATCGACAGAAGCGTTCACTGCAGCAGAGATCCCCCCTACAGACTTCCTTTCGCCGCCTCAGATCATTTTCCCCATTGCCGGCAGCCACGCCAACTACATTACCATCATCGACTGAGCAGATGAACCTGAGGACTACACAGTTCCGGAAGAGAGGTCGCAGTCTTTCGTGTTTGCTTACGTTATACATCGGTTATTATTACCTCCTACTTTATCATTCAATCTTGAGTTTTGAATTGCCCATGGGTCTCCTATCGAGCCAGCAACGAATAGTATCTGTCTACTATCTGGTTCATCTGGGGTCTTCTATGTGGTTCATGTTGGGTGGGCAACAAACAATAGATGATATATTGTCTATCTTTTTAAACTGAAGCTATAATCTACCTGCTATCATTAGTTTTGGATCCATCCACTCGTTTGCTACCATCAGTCTTGATTTTTGCATGCACCCCTTAGGCCTTACAAAATCTAACTATGTTTAATTATTATGCATGTCAGATATTGTACACAATCGTACTGAACATGTAGAGAAAAAGAGAAGACCGTTGCGTGCGAATATAATGTCATGCAGACGCCGCTCCATGGTGGGCGAAGTGCCCCCCCCCCCTCCTGCATTTCCAGATTGTATTCTAGAGGAAGATAACTGTTCAGATGGAGATTCAGAAGGAGCCGACCACGCCTGTTTACCACCTGGGGTGTTTGCTCTAACCTGGCATGCTGATGTTGGTCATATCATGCATATGGCGCCTTGCATTGCTTACATTATACATCTTATATGTCATCAGCTTAGTTTAGATTTGCTTTGTGTGAATACCACCTGTTTGGTTTCTATATCATACTCCCACCATTCCTAAATATTTGTCTTTTTAGAGATTTCAACAAGTGACTACATATGGAACAAAATGAATGAATCTACACTCTAAAATATGTCTTTATACATCTGGATGTGGTAGTCCATTTGAAATCTCTAAAAATACAAATATTTAGGAACTGAGGGAGTATATGGGAATTATGCAATGCCATCTTCTTTAGCCAGGCATCATATACGTGAATCATGCAATGCCATCCTGTTTAGCCAGTCATCGTATATGTGAATTGTATCGTGCCATATTTTTTCCGTAATGTATTCCATTTGTCAACAATGTTTATACATTCATCTACTCTTCCTGTGCATCAGCCATTTGAGCCGGTCATGGGAAAATCTGGAGTGAAAACAAGGTATTCCAAGCAGTCAGTGCTACCTGTCGATGCAGATTTCTTGCTGGTTACAGATAGCTCCTCAGAGGAGGATTCAGAGAGAGATGACCAGTCGTATCCCCCCCTCGAGGTGCATGCTCTAACTTGGCTGGGTTATATTGCTCATATCAGGCATATGGTGTCTTGCATTGCCATGCCATCTGCTTAGATTAGACATGCTTTGTGTGAATGCCTCATGTTTGCTTTCTATATCAGATATGTGAATTATGCAATGCCATGTTTTTCAGCCAGTTATCATATATGTGAATTATGCACCGCCATGGAGCCAGGCATCATATATGTGAATTATCTCATGCCATCTTTTTTTTCATTACGTATTCCATTTGTCGACAATCTGTGTATATTGAACTACTCTTCATGTGTATCAGCCATTTGAGCCGGTTATGGAAAAATCTTGAGTGAAAACAAGGTCTTCAGAGTAGGCAATGGTACCTGTTGAAGCATATATCTCGATGGTTACAGGGAGCTACTCAGAGGAGGATTCAGAGACAGATGACCAGTCCTATATCCCACCTAAGGTGTATGCTCTAAGTTGCAATGTTTATATTTCTCATATGATGCATATGGTGTCTTGCATTGCTTAGTCTAGACATCATATGCACAATATTGAATTCTATCTGCTTAGTTTAGAGATCATACATGCAAGTGCCAGCTACTTATTATATGAATCAATTATGTCAATTATATCATGCCATCCTGTATACTTAGACAACATGTATGTGAATTATTTCATCCCAACCTATTTTAGAAAGACATCATATAGTTTTGTCATGTCATCCTGTTTAGGTACTCATCATATGTTGAATTATGCCATTATATCCTGTTAAGTTATCCATCATATATCTGAAACTGTGTCATGCTATCCTGTTTAGTTAGGCATCATATATGTGAAATTGTGTCATGCTGTCCTGTTTGGTTAGACAACATATATGTGAATTACCACATCTGTCTAGCATACAATGTCTGTACGTTCAACTTCTTTTCTTGTTTATCAGCCATTTGAATTGGAGGGGGTGATGGCAGTATCTAAGGGAGCAAAAACCCGTTCTTCACAAAAGACAGTGCTACCGTCGATGCAGATAGAACCATGGTTGTACTGGCCCACAAACTAGCCCCACTTCGCACACATAATCGAGACTCTTCCAGATTGCACACTTGCACCGTTGGGCAGAGAACCAGCTACAACCCATCTAACCGCAACCCCAGCGGATAGTAACCCACTTATAGTTGACAAAGCACCATGTCCACCACATAGTACCCCCACATGAGCAATTTGTAAAGCTACTGCAGTGCACAAAGCACGAAGACCACCACAACTAACCCAAACTCCACGTTTAAAGCAGAAGAGCAACTGTTCTCAGGTCAGATTCCGTAGCTATGGTCCATACTCCTTTGCTGTTGCATCATTGTATTTAATCATACCAACTAGTTTCGAATTTGAAGGATCCAATTGAAACTCCAATGGCGCAACAAGTATGTTTTAAACCTATTTCTTTAACTGGATTGCTATTCTAAATTCTTGCTCTATGTTGATTTCAGTTTAAGTTGTATAAACAGTTATGTTCTCATGTGATGCACATTACAAGTGTTGCCAATGCTGTGTAGTTTCTCACACTTATATTCTGTCTATGTTGTTGTGTCTTAAAAATATATGAGTTGAACTGTGTCTCTATCTTGATTAGGGAACATAAACTAGAATGATATGGACAATACAGTGACCATAGTACATAGATATATTTTTGTTTCATGTTGTTATCATGTCCACCTTACTACTGAACCAGTATACCAAAATGAGTTTCGTATACTACAAGCTAAACCTGTGATGTGTCTGCTTGTTTCTCTTGTAGTATGCAAACAGAATATTGGAGAAGAGCACCCCACTATGCAATGGTAGAGAAAGTAATGCAGATAAGGTTCAAGATAATGAGACAACCCTGTTGGTCTCCAAGAAAGGTGATAAAAACGATCTTGTTGACAGTGAGAAAACCCCACAGTCCTGCATTGATGTAGTGTTCGAGTTACTGGCCAGTACCGCTGGCACAAGCTCTTCGAACTCGCTGCCTGAATAACTTCAGCTTCTTCATTCTCAGCTACAAGCTGAAAGGCATCAGTCAGCTGTGTTGCGGCAAGAAGTCAAAGGACTCAGGAAGTCCCTGCAGAATTCAGATGCGTACTTTCTTGTGCAACAGCAAGCGCTGGAGGATTTAAGCGCCAAACAAGAGAAAGTTAATAAGCTTGCTAAGCATCTTGCCAGCATTATGGGTACCCAGGATATTGTTTCTTGAACTCTTCTGAAGTGGTTTCAGTTCTGGACTTGTTTTGCTGCGGCGTTTATATGCTGCTTTGTTCCCTATATTTGCACTGGTGGCGAACTTTGATGCCTAGTGGATGTAATATGTGTAATAGCCGTGATAGCCTAGCATAAGTTGCTTGCTTATTTATTTCCTTGTTGTCTTGTTTATTTGTTTGCTTGTAGTCAGTGCAGTTCTTTTTCCGTGGTTTGCTAGTGGCTGCAATAACCTATTTTTTAAAACTAGGCTCAATAACCATGGGCTAATATTTACTGTAGTGACACTAGGCCTCCTACGGGTCGTAGAAACATTGGGCCTTCTACGGGCCGTAGAAACAATAGGCCTTCTACGGGCCATAGAAACAATGGGCCTTCTACGGGCCATAGAAACAATGGGCCTTCTACGGGTCGTATCATCAATGGGCCTTATACGGGTCGTATAATCGATTGGCCAAACATGGGCCAATAACAGGCCGCATTATGGTCGTAAACGGGCTAGAGTTGGAATCGTTCATTCATGGGCCGACCATAACGAGCCATCGTTAATAGGCCGTATTTGATGACGCTATGAAAACGGCCCAACGTATTAATGGACCACAAACGGGCCGACTGTAACCACGGGCTGAATTTGGCCCATAAGCAGAAAATGACAGTAACGGGTCGTAAGTAAACGAATGCTGGAAATGAGCCCAAGAATAAATGGGCTCTGAGAAGGCCGAAAGATAACATGGGCTAGAAACGGCCCAACGGAATAACGGGCCGTTAATGGGTATAAAGTGATACACTATTCATTACGGGCCAGTTTCACCACAGGCCGTTAATGGGTGTAAAGTGATACACTGTTCATTACGGGCCAGTTTCACCACGGGCCGTTAATAGGCCAAGAGTTACATAGGGCCTCATATGGGCTGAAAGACGTCATGGGCCATACATGGCCCAGAAGTGAAAACGGGCTGGGATCATATTGGATGGCCCAGATGACGCTACTGGGCCTAATTCGGATACGGCATAACGGGCCTTGGGTTAGCGGGCTGTAAATGGGCTATATGCGAACAGGCCATTAATAGGCTTTCCATGGGCCGGCCCGCCACCTTTTTACCAAGTCAAACGGGTCGGCCTCTTCATAGGAATGGGCCTCTGTCGGGCCGTGCCACGTGTCGACGTATGATAGGCGCCTTCCGTCCAATGAGTGGATGACATCTGTCCCAATGATGAGCCGAGACGTGTTTCCTCCAGCCAATGATGATTTTACACGTGGAAAATCCCCATTGGTCGGGGCTGTTAACGGGTTATCGGATCCAAAACCCGACCCGATAGCTTAACGGCGTTCCATTATGGCGGATGCCACGTGTCGGTCACCCTTGACGAAAGCACTTCTGTGACGCGCGATTTATCGTCATGGAAGTGGACACTTCCGTGATGATAATTTTGGTAATGTCATGGAACACTTCTACGACAGCACAGGTATGACTATCTTGATTCTGTCATAAATTTGTCATGGATGTACATGCATGACAGAAAACGTGACCTACTGTGACAAACACGTATCATCACGGAAGTGTATTTTTTTGTAGTGTCAATACCTAGCTCAATCTCGTTACCGACAAGTCTCTTTACTCGTTCCGTAATGCATCATCCCACAACTAACTCATTAGTGGCATTGCTTGCAAGGCTTATAGTGATGTGCATTACCGAGAGGGCCCAGAGATACCTCTCTCACAATCGGAGTGAAAAATCCTAATCTTGATCTATGCCAACTCAACAAGTACCATCGGAGACACCTATAGAGCACCTTTATAATCACCCAGTTACATTGTGACGTTTGGTAGCACACAAAGTGTTCCTTCGGTAATCGGGAGTTGCGTAATCCAATAGTCATAGGAACATGTATAAGTCATGAAGAAAGCAATAGCAGTAAACTAAAATGATCAAGTGCTAAGCAAACGGAATGGGTCAAGTCAATCACATCATTCTCCTAATGATGTGATCTCGTTTATCAAATGACAACTCATGTCTATGGCTAGGAAACATAACCATCTTTGATCAACGAGCTAGTCAAGTAGAGGCATACTAGTGACACTCTGTTTGTCTATGTATTCACACATGTATTATGTTTCCGGTTAATACAATTCTAGCATGAATAATAAACATTTATCATGAAGTAAGGAAATAAATAATAACTTTATTATTGCCTCTAGGGCATATTTCCTTCAGTCTCCCACTTGCAATAGAGTCAATAATCTAGATTACACAGTAATGATTCTAACACCCATGGAGCCTTGGTGTTGATCATGTTTTGCTCGTGAGAGAGGCTTAGTCAATGGGTCTGCAACATTCAAATCCGTATGTATCTTGCAAATCTCTATGTCTCCCACCTAGACTTGATCGCGGATGGAATTGAAGCGTCTCTTGATGTGCTTGGTTCTCTTGTGAAATCTGGATTCCTTTGCCAAGGCAATTGCACCAGTATTGTCACAAAAGATTTTCATTGCACTCGATGCACTAGGTATGACACCTAGATCGGATATGAACTCCTTCATTCAGACTCCTTCATTTTCTGCTTCCGAAGCAGCTATGTACTCCACTTCACACGTAGATCCCGCCACGACGCTTTGCTTAGAACTGCACCAACTGACAACTTCACCGTTCAATATAAATACGTATCCGGTTTGTGACTTAGAGTCATCCGGATCAATGTCAAAGCTTGCATCGACGTAACCATTTACGACGAGCTCTTTGTCACCTCCATAAATGAGAAACATCTTAGTCCTTTTCAGGTATTTCAGGATGTTCTTGACCGCTGTCCGGTGATCCACTCCTGGATTACTTTGGTACCTCCCTGCTAAGCTAATAGCAAGGCACACATCAGGTCTGGTACACAGCATTGCATACATGATAGAGCCTATGGCTGAAGCATAGGGAACATCTTTAATTTTCTCTATATCTTCTGCAGTGGTTGGGCATTGACTCTGACTTAACGTCACACCTTGTAAAACAGGCAAGAACCCTTTCTTTGCTTGATCCATTTTGAACTTTTTCAAAACTTTATCAAGGTATGTGCTTTGTGAAAGTCCAATTAAGCATCTTGATCTATCTTTATAGATCTTGATGCCCAATATATAAGCAGCTTCACCGAGGTCTTTCATTGAAAAACTCTTGTTCAAGTATCCTTTTATGTTATCCAGAAATTCTATATCATTTCCAATTAACAATATGTCATCCACATATAATATTAGAAATGCTACACAGCTCCCACTCACTTTCTTGTAAATACATGTTTCTCCAAAAGTCTGTATAAAACCATACGCTTTGATCACACTATCAAAATGTTTATTCCAACTCCGAGATGCTTGCACCAGTCCATAGATAGATCGCTGGAGCATGCACACTTTGTTAGCATCCTTTGCATCGATAAAACCTTTAGGTTGCATCATATACAACTCTTCTTCCAGAAATCCATTCAGGAATGCAGTCTTTACATCCATTTGCCAAATTTCATAATCATAAAATGCGGTAATTGCTAACATGATTCGGACGGCTTAAGCATCGCTACGGTGAGAAGGTCTCATCGTAGTCAACTCCTTGAACTAGTCGAAAACCTTTTGCAACAAGTCGAGCTTTGTAGACAGTAACATTACCGTCAGCGTCAGTCTTCTTCTTGAAGATCCATTTATTCTCGATGACTTGCCCATCATCGGGCAAGTCAACCAAAGCCCACACTTTGTTCTCATGCATGGATCCCATCTCAGATTTCACAGCTTCAATCCATTTCGCGGAATCTGGGCTCATCATCGCATCCTCATAGTTCGTAGGTTCGTCATGGCCAAGTAACATGACCTCCAGAACAGGATTGCCGTACCACTCTGGTGCGGATCTTACTCTGGTTGACCTACGAGGTTTGGTAGTAACTTGATCTAAAGTTACATGATCATCATCATTAGCTTCCTCACTAATTGGTGTAGGAGTCACATGAACGGTTTTCTGTGATGAACTACTTTCCAATAAGGGAGCAGGTACAGTTACCTCATCAAGTTCTACTTTCCTCCCACTCACTTCTTTCGAGAGAAACTCCTTCTCTAGAAAGGATCCATTCTTAGCAACGAATGTCTTGCCTTCGTATCTGTGATAGAAGGTGTACCCAACAGTCTCCTTTGGGTATCCTATGAAGACACAGTTCTTGGATTTGGGTTCGAGCTTATCAGGTTGAAGCTTTTTCACATAAGCATCGCAGCCCCAAACTTTAAGAAATGACAACTTTGGTTTCTTGCCAAACCACAGTTCATAAGGTGTCGTCTCAACGGATTTAGATGGTGCCCTATTTAACGTGAATGCAACCGTCTCTAAAGCATAACCCCAAAATGATAGTGGTTAATCAGTAAGAGACATCATAGATCGCCCCATATCTAGTAAAGTACGCTTACGACGTTAGGACACACCATTACGCTGTGGTGTTCCGGGTGGCGTGAGTTGCGAAACTATTCCGCATTGTTTCAAATGAAGACCAAACTCGTAACTCAAATATTCTCCTCCACGATCAGATTGTAGAAACTTTATTTTCTTGTTATGATGATTTTCCACTTCACTCTGAAATTCTTTGAGCTTTTCAAATGTTTCAGACTTATGTTTCATTAAGTAGATATACCCATATCTGCTTAAATCATCTGTGAAGGTGAGAAAATAACGATACCCGCCGCGAGCCTCAACATTCATCGGACCACATACTTCAGTATGTATGATTTCCAACAAATTTGTTGCTCTTTCCATTGTTCCAGAGAACGGCGTTTTAGTCATCTTGCCCATGAGGAATGGTTCGCAAGTACCAAGTGATTCATAATCAAGTGATTCCAAAAGTCCATCAGTATGGAGTTTCTTCATGCGCTTTACACCAATATGACCTAAACGGCAGTGCCACAAATAAGTTGCATTATCATTACCAACTCTGCATCTTTTGGCTTCTATATTATGAATATGTGTGTCACTACTATCGAGATTCAATATAAATAGACCACTCTTCAAGGGTGCATGACCATAAAATATATTACTCATATAAATAGAACAACCATTATTCTCTGATTTAAATGAATAACCGTCTCGCATCAAACAAGATCCAGAATGCTCAACGCTGGCACCAAATAACAATTATTCAGGTCTAAAACTAATCCCGAAGGTAGATTTAGAGGTAGCGTGTCGACCGCGATCACATCGACTTTGGAACCATTTCCCACGCGCATCGTCACCTCGTACTTAGCCAATCTTCGCTTAATCTGTAGTCCCTGTTTCGAGTGGCAAATATTAGCAACAGAACCAGTATCAAATACCTAGGTGCTTCTGCGAGAATTAGTAAGGTACACAACAATAACATGTATATCACATATACCTTTGTTCACCTTGCCATCCTTCTTTTCCGCCAAATACTTGGGGCAGTTCCGCTTCCAGTGACTAGTCCCTTTGTAGTAGAAGCACTCAGTCTCAGGTTTAGGTCCAGACTTGGGTTTCTTCACTTGAGCAGCAACTTGCTTGTCGTTCTTCTTGAAGTTCCCCTTCTTCCCTTTACCCTTTTTCTTGAAACGGGTGGTCTTGTTGACCATCAACACTTGATGCTCCTTCTTGATTTCTACCTACGCAGCCTTTAGCATTGCGAAGAGCTCGGGAATTGTCTTATCCATCCCTTGCATATTATAGTTCATCACGAAGCTCTTGTAGCTTGGTGGCAGTGATTGAAGAATTCTGTCAATGACACTATTATCCGGAAGATTAACTCCCAGTTGAATCAAGTGATTGTTATACCCAGACATTTTGAGTATATGCTCATTGACAGAACTATTCTCCTCCATCTTGCAGCTATAGAACTTATTGGAGACTTCATATCTCTCAGTCGGGGCATTTGCTTGAAATATTAACTTCAACTCCTGGAACATCTCATATGCTCCATGACGTTCAAAACGTCGTTGAAGTCCCGGTTCTAAGCCGTAAAGCATGGCACACTGAACTATCGAGTAGTCATCAGCTTTGCTCTGCCAGATGTTCATAACATCTAGCGTTGCTCCTGTAGCGGGTTTGGCACCTAGCGGTGCTTCCAGGACATAATTCTTTTGTGCAGCAATGAGGATAATCCTCAAGTTACGGACCCAGTCCGTGTAATTTCTACCATCATCTTTCAACTTTGCTTTCTCAAGGAACACATTAAAATTCAACGGAACAATAGCACGGGCCATCTATCTACAACAACATAGACATGCAAAATACTATCAGGTACTAAGTTCATGATAAATTAAAGTTCAATTAATCATATTACTTAAGAACTCCCACTTAGATAGGCATCCCTCTAATCATCTAAGTGATCACATGATCCATATCAACTAGACCATGTCCGATCATCACATGAGATGGATTAGTTTTCAATGGTGAACATCACTATGTTGATCATATCTAGTATATGATTCACGCTCGACCTTTCGGTCTCAGTGTTCCGAGGCCATATCTGCATATGCTAGGCTCGTCAAGTTTAACCCGAGTATTCTGCGTGTGCAAAATTGGCTTGCACCCGTCCTATGTGAA
Organism: Aegilops umbellulata; assembly: GCA_032464435.1. Taxonomy (NCBI): domain Eukaryota; kingdom Viridiplantae; phylum Streptophyta; class Magnoliopsida; order Poales; family Poaceae; genus Aegilops; species Aegilops umbellulata. The sequence continues at coordinate 67,428,807 of CP136060.1, read as the reverse complement.
CGTAGAGTTTATCACACCCGATCATCACGTGGTGTCTCGGCACGACGAACTTTCGCAACGGTGCATACTCAGGGAGAACACTTATACCTTGAAATTTAGTGAGAGATCATATTATAATGCTACCATCGATCTAAGCAAAATAAGATGCATAAAAGATAAACATCACATGCAATCAATATAAGTGATATGGTATGGCCATCATCATCTTGTGCCTTTGATCTCCATCTCCAAAGCACCGTCATAATCACCATCGTCACCGGCGCGACACCTTGATCTCCATCGTAGCATCATTGTCGTCTCACCAACTATTGCTTCTACGACTATCGCTACTGCTTAGTGATAAAGTAAAGCAATTACATGGTGATTGCATTTCATACAATAAAGCGACAACCATATGGCTCCTGCCAGTTGTCGATAACTTGGTTACAAAACATGATCATCTCATACAATAAAATTTAGCATCCTGTCTTGACCATATCACATCACAACATGCCCTGCAAAAACAAGTTAGACGTCCTCTACTTTGTTGTTGCAAGTTTTACGTGGCTGCTACGGGCTGAGCAAGAACCGTTCTTACCTACGCATCAAAACCACAACGATATTTCGTCAAGTACGTGATGTTTTAACCTTCTCAAGGACCGGGCATAGCCACACTCGATTCAACTAAAGTTGGAGAAACTGACACCCGCCAGCCACCTGTGTGCGAAGCACGTCGGTAGAACCAGTCTCGCGTAAGCGTACGCGTAATGTCGGCCCAGGCCGCTTCATCCAACAATACTGCCGAATTAAAGTGTGACATGCTGGTAAGCAGTATGACTTGTATCGCCCACAACTCACTTGTGTTCTACTCGTGCATATAACATCTACGGATAAACCTGGCTCGGATGCCACTGTTGGGGAATGTAGTAATTTAAAAAAAAGCCTCCTACGCACACGCAAGATCATGGTGATGCATAGCAACAAGAGGGGAGAGTGTTGTCCACATACCCTCGTAGACCGAAAGCGGAAGCGTTATGACAACATGGTTGATGTAGTCATACATCTTCACGATCCGACCGATCCAAGTACCGAACGCACGGCACCTTCGAGTTCAGCACACGTTCAGCTCGATGACGTCCCACGAACTCTGATCCAGCAGAGCTTTGCGGGAGAGTTCCGTCAGCACGACGGCGTGATGACGGTGATGATGTTGCTACCGACGCAGGGCTTTGCCTAAGCACCGCTACGATATTACCGAGGTGGATTATGGTGGAGGGGGCACCGCACACGGCTAAGAGATCAATGATCAATTGTTGTGTCTCCAAGGGGTGCCCCCTTCCCCGTATATAAAGGAGTGGAGGAGGGGGAGGGGGCCGACCTCCTATGGCGCGCCCCATGAGGAGTCCTACTCCCACCGGGAGTAGGACTCCCCCATTCCAAGTAGGAGTAGGAGAGGAGAAGGAAGGGAGAGAAGGAGAGAAGGAAAGGGGGCCGCCGCCCCCCCTCCTTGTCCAATTCGGACTAGAGGGGGAGGGGGTGCGTGGCTGCCCTGGCCACCCCTCCTCTTCTCCCACTAGGGCCCATTAGGCCCAATATACTCCCCGGGGGGTTCCGGTAACCCCCCGGTACTCCGGTATATGTCTGAAACCTCCCGAAAACACTTTCGGTGTCCGAACATAGTCATCCAATATATCGATCTTTACTTCTCGGCCATTTCAAGACTCCTTGTCATGTCCGTGATCATATCCGGGATTCCGAACTACCTTCGGTACATCAAAACACAGAAACTCATAATACCGATCGTCACCGAACTTTAAGCGTGCGGACCCTACAGGTTCGAGAACTATGTAGACATGACCGAGACACGTCTCTGGTAAATAACCAATAGCGGAACCTGGATGCTCATATTGGCTCCCACATATTCTACGAAGATCTTTATCGGTCAAACTGCATAACAACATACATTGTTCCCTTTGTCATCGGTATGTTACTTGCCCGAGATTCGATCGTCGGTATCTCAATACCTAGCTCAATCTCGCTACCGGCAAGTCTCTTTACTCGTTCCGTAATGCATCATCCCGCAACTAACTCATTAGTGGCATTGCTTGCAAGGCTTATAGTGATGTGCATTACCGAGAGGGCCCAGAGATACCTCTCCGACAATCGGAGTGACAAATCCTAATCTTGATCTATGCCAACTCAACAAGTACCATCGGAGACACCTGTAGAGCACCTTTATAATCACCCAGTTACGTTGTGACATTTGGTAGCACACAAAGTGTTCCTCCGGTAATCGGGAGGTGCATAATCTCATAGTCATAGGAACATGTATAAGTCATGAAGAAAGCAATAGCAGTAAACTAGAACGATCAAGTGCTAAGCTAACGGAATGGGTCAAGTCAATCACATCATTCTCCTAATGATGTGATCCCGTTTATCAAATGACAACTCATGTCTATGGCTAGGAAACATAATCATCTTTGATCAACGAGCTAGTCAAGTAGAGGCATACTAGTGACACTCTGTTTGTCTATGTAATCACACATGTATTATGTTTCCGGTTAATACAATTCTAGCATGAATAATAAACATTTATCATGAAATAAGTAAATAAATAATAACTTTATTATTGCCTCTAGGGCATGTTTCCTTCATGATCTTGCTGGACAGGATGATTTCATACGTGGTAAAGAACATGGCATTTGCTTCGTGCTAAGAATCGGAGTAAGGAACAACACAAATTTCGAACTCATACCCTAGTTCGGCGGTGAGTTCGCTACGGCGGCAACGGTGGGGTTGAATCCCGTTGACGGCGACAGAAACCAGCGGCGGGAGGTCGCTGGCGACAAGGAAACGATCCGGAGACCCAAGGCGGCAGAGCAAGACACGCGCGGGATGAAGGGTTTTGGAGAGATTTCCAAAATTCAACCCATCGGTATATATATCCCGACCCTGTCGGTGTGACCGAGTGGAACAACTCGGTGGCACCGAGGTGCAGAATCGCAAGCGGTTATTGCAACTTGGTGTGACCAAAAGGTTCTAATCGGTTGCACCGAGATTGAAAACCTAGATCAACTCAGTGAACACGTTCAGACCGAAAAGGATAAATCGGTCAAACCAAAATGCGCAGAGAGGTTTTGGAAGTTTAAGTCTATGACAAATCGGGGACTCCGAGTGCTCCTCACATAGAGTGTTCGAATTTGACTTGATCAAACTTTGTGATGTAGCATGAATAGAGTTTGAGACGAGAAAAGCATAGATAGCTAGAGGTGGTTCATAGGCATTCTTGTCCATCCATTTGGCAAAAGAGAAAAGGCCAAACAATCAAAGCAACAAATGGATGTCCTCGAATGAGTAAAATATGCAATCAACATGCTCACACAATAAAATGGCAAATGGAATATGTGGCAAAGCATGCACAAACACTCTAGCATCTATCAAGCAATTGGCGATGACTAGGTCATCTATATATGAGTATATTGACTTACGAGTCAAATGAGAACATTTGATCATAGGTCATACTCATCGTTTAAGCACAAGTGGGGTTACCACTTTTACATAAAGCATTGTTGTGTTCACACCATTAGAGTTGCTTTAGCTCAATATTTAGAGTAAAGCTCCCCCTATATGTGATACCCCCCCCCCCTAAGAGGGATGAACTAACCTTGGGTTTTGTCGATGATGACTTCATGTAGATGTTGAAGATGTGGATGCTCAATGTTGATGTAGATCATTTGGAGCAATTCATTGGAGTGAGTTGCACTTTCAATACCTACACGGGTTAGTCCCACAAGGAACAAACAAGGATATCCATAGACATAAAATTATGTTCACACAAGATGATTTCCATGAAAGCATTGGGTTACCATGTCCCTTGTCTTACCAACAACAGGGTTTGTGACTCCTTGAACTAGTGCAAGATGTGGAAGTTGTTTGCACTTGTCCTCACCAAAATGATGTGAGTGAAATATGTTGGCGGAGTCACCCTCAAGACTCTCTAGTTCTTCTTCTTCGGGATCCACATTATCTTGATGGGAATCCTTGGAGTTGTAGTCGTACTTGATGAAGTAGAACTTGATGTAGTCTTGGGAACCCACTTGACCAAGGCCTTAGGAGCTTCTTCAAATGCATCAATCTCCTCTTGAAGCTTTTCCTTGCTCTTTTGCTTGTGGTCTTATGGTGGAAGATCATCTTGAGCTTGTGTCCCTTGGAAAGAAGTAGGATCATACTTATCTTGTTGAGGAACAAACTTTGTCTTGGGGTATTGATCTTCTTCCCACTCAACTCCATTGGCATTGAACTTTCGTTCAAAACCAACACCTTGATTCTTCTGGTGCCTTCCTTGCTTGCGTACAATTTCCTCAAATTGCTTACTTCCGGCAAGGCTCTTGTAAACACCTTTCTCTATAACTCCCTTCAATAAGCTATTTTCTTGCTCAAGTGTAACTTGGCTAAGAGAATCATTAGTGGAATCAAGAGAACTACTAGAAGCAACAATATTGGATTTAACATGATTATTGTTACCACTAGAATAAGAATATGTCTTACTCTTGTTGCTAGATTTAACTTGTGGCATGTAAGTAGACAAGAGTAAACGATTGGCAATGTAAGAAGAACCGTTCTTGCGAAGATCATCATTGATTGCTTTTAAGAACCCATGCTCTTGCTCAAGGTTGAGCTTTTCAAAGCGTAACTTCTCATGAGTCTTTAAAAGTCCTCGATGATCTTCCAAGGCAGATTCATGAGCTAACTTAAGAGTGTTTAGCTCTTTAGTTAGACGCTCAATCTCCTTCTTATCATCATCATTTGTTTTATCTTGATTAGCATGATTAATAGCAAGTTCATCATAGTTTTCATCACTAGAGTTGTCAACAAGTAAATCACCATCACCTAGCAAGTCAGCTTCATCACTTTTGAAATCAACATACTCGGGGTGTGATACCTTTGGGCCTTTAGCCATGAAGCATCTTCCAATTCCTTCATTTGGTGAGTCAAATGTGTCATAGGAGTTGGTTGACACAAGTGCTAGACCGGCAACACCTTCATATTGAGTATATTCGGAGTCGGAGTGATGGTCGGAATCAGAGCTGGATACCCATTCACCAACATGAGCTTGATGTCTTCGTTTTGTGTAGCTCTTTGATGATTTGTCCTTCCTGTCTGAATCCTTGCTTCTCTGAGAGGTTCTTCGTTCATAATGATCATCTCTACTCCTTCTATCTCTTGGAGGTGATTCTTCTCTTCTACTTCTCTTTTTGGGCGAATCTTCTCTTCTTTTGTAGGTAGCCATACACTCATTGGAGTAGTGTCCGGGTCTTCCACAATTGAAGCAATTACGCTCATGATTTGAAGATCTTTTGTCATTGTAGGACCTTGACTTGGAACTTCTTTCCTTGCTTCTACTCTTGTAGAACTTGTTGAAGTTCTTCACCATTAGGCTCAACTCCTCATTGAAGGTTTGTTTCTCACTTGATGATGTAGGAGCATCACATGAGGCTTTGTAAGCACCACTTGACTTGTTGTGAAGCTCTTCCTTATTCTTGAGTGACATCTCATGAGCAACAATTCTTCCAATGACTTCTGTTGGCTTGAGAACTTTGTAGTTGGGCATCATTTGGATCAATGTGCACACGGTATCATATTTTCCATCCAAGGCTCTTAGGATCTTCTTGATGATGAATCTATCGGTCATCTCTTCACTTCCCAAGCCGGCAATCTCATTTGTGATGAGAGCAAGCCTAGAGTACATTTCAGCGACACCTTCACCATCCTTCATTTTGAACTTGTCAAGTTGACTTTGAAGCACATCCAATTTGGATTCCTTGATGGAGTCAGTACCCTCGTGCATATCAAAGTATCCCAAATTTCCTTTGCATTCTCAAGATGGCTGATTTTGTTGAACTCTTCGGGGCATAGTCCGTTGAAGAGGATATCGCAAGCTTGAGCATTGTATTGCATCATCTTCAACTCTTCTGCGGTAGCTTCACGGTTTGGTTCTCTCCCATCAAAGAATTCACCTTGCAAGCCAATACACACAGTAGCCCAAACTGCGGGGTTATGTCCAAGAATATGGATTTTCATCTTATGCTTCCAACTAGCAAAATTAGTACCATCAAAGTAAGGACCTCTACGGTGGTAATTTCCGTCGCTAGACGCCATACTCTCCAAGGTTGTGAAACCAAGGCTATGATCATCAAAGCTATGGAAATCAAGGCAAATGGAGACCAAAACTCTGATACCACTTGTAGGATCGAAAGTATGTCTAGAGGGGGGTGATTAGACTACTTGACCAAATAAAAATCCAGCATTTTCCCAATTTTAAGTCTTGGCAGATTTTAGCAACTTAGCACAAGTCAAGCAATCAACCTACACATGCAAGTCTAAGAGTATAGCAGTGGAATGTAAAAAATTTGCATATGAAGGTAAAGGGAGGAGTTTGGAGGGAGCAAATGCAATGTAGATACGGAGATTTTTGGCGTGTCTCCGATAGGTGGTGCTATCATACATCCATGTTGATGGAGACTTCAACCCACGAAGGGTAACGACTGCGCGAGTCCACGGAGGGCTCCACCCACGAAGGGTCCACGAAGAAGCAACCTTGTCTATCCCACCATGGCCATCGCCCACGAAGGACTTGCCTCACTAGGGTAGATCTTCACGAAGTAGGCGATCTCCTTGCCCGTACAAACTCCTTGGTTCAACTCCATAATCTTGACGGAGGCTTCCAAGTGACACCTAACCAATCTAGGAGACACCACTCTCCAAAAGGTAATAGATGGTGTGTTGATGATAAACTCCTTGCTCTTTCGCTTCAACTGATAGTCTCCCCAACACTCAAGTCTCTCTCATGGATTTGGATTTGGTGAAAACATGATTTGAGAGGAAAGCAACTTGGGGAAGGCTAGTGATCAAGATTCTTATGGTTGGAATGGAATATCTTGGTCACAACACATGAGTAGATGGTTCTCTCTCAGAAAATGTATGCTAGAAGTGTAGGCACGTTCTGATGGCTCTCTCCACGAATGAAGAGTGGGTGGAGGGGTATGTATAGCCTCCACACAAAATCTAACCATTACACACAATTTACCAAACTCGGTGAGACCGAATCAAGAAACTCGGTCAGACGATTTAGTTCAAAATGTGAACGTTAGGCTTTTCGTGGGACCGACATGTCAACTCTATGGGACCAATTTCAATAGGATTAGGGCATAACGTAATCTCGGTGAGACCGATCACATAAACTCGGTAGGACCGATTTCTGTAATAGGCAAACAGAGAGTTGGTCAGGCAAACTCGGCGGGACCGAATCGCTCATTTCGGTAAGACCGAAACGTTACGAAAGGGAAACAAAGAGTTTGCATTGCGAACTCGGTGGGTCTGATCGCTCATCTCAGTTGGACCGAAACGTTACGAAGGGAAACAGAGAATTTGCAATCCCATCTCGGTGAGACCAAGATCCCTATCGGTGAGACCGAAGTGACTAGGGTTTTTGGCAGTGACTATGTCAAATGAACTTGGTGGCGCCGGATAGATCAAATCGGTGAGGTCGAGTTTGACTTTTGGTTTTGGACATATGTGGAAATGAGAAAGTGGTTTAGGGCTTTTGGAGCATATCACTAAGCATTTTGAGCAAGCAAGCCATTAAGCAACACCTCATCTCCTTTTAATAGTATTGGCTTTTCCTATGGACTCAGTGTGATCTTGGATCACTAAAATGTAAATGTAGAGTCTTGAGCTTGAGCCAATATGTGTCCTTAGCATTTTGAGGGGTCCACATTCCTAGTCCATGCGATGCCAATCATTGAACTTCTGAAATGATCATCTTGAAAGAGCATTAGTTCAATGAGTTATATGTTGTTAGGAATTACCAAAACCATCCAGGAATAGTTACACTTTCACCATATAATCATACTATTCCCAATCACATGACATGAATACTTGAACTGTAAACTTATTTTCAAAAAATCTTAACATATTGACAACATTATCCTCATATTTGTCAGGGTCAAGCCCGCTGGTTTAAAGAAGCTGGATTTGGTTGACATGGTTGTCTTACAAAAATCATGTTAAGCCTTTGGGGCGCGAATCTCAAGCCTGATAAACGCAAGTAGATTTGTACCTCACAGTCAGGTACTACCTCCGTCCGGATTTAAAAGGCCCATGAGCCATAGTACTATCGGATTTAAAAGGCCCACGAAAAATAAAGTGCATTCTTTTTCACTCTAGTTGGTTGCGGTTAATTACGACCGACTGCATGCAGCCACTCAAAAATCAAAATTACTCGTACGTAGCAGCATGCAACGAATTACAGCCGAGGGCACGCATGCAACCACTTAAATCACCGGAATTAATTAGGCTTAAACTTCTGCATGGTTAATTATCGCTATGCCTTGGTATTGTTGCTTTGGCTTATGGGACCAATAAACTCGAACGGAGATCTCTCCGTTATGACAAGTGTTGTGATGATGGGATTCTCCACCTTCTATGATTTACTCACATAGAAAGTGTATATTTTTCCTTCAAAAATAAGGAAGTGTACTATCCAGCCAGAGGTTCCCAAACCCAAAGACCCCACCTGCCAACCAGCTCTGTCCCACCAAGAATCGTGAGGATTTATGCTGCCTCTAGACTTACGCACCAGCATTTGACCATTTTTTAATCTCAGCCATGGAGCCGATGCACGGCCTGAGAGCAAGTATAATAACAGGTTTGTAGCCCGTCTACAAGATTTTTGCTTATGTGAAAAAGAGACCCATGAAAAAGTGATGGGAATGAACTCTTAAGGCCTCCTTTGGTTTGAAGGAATTTCATAGGAATTCTAGAGGATAAGATTCTTATAGGATTTTTTCCTTTAAAGCCCTTTGGTTCATAGGAACGGATTCCTATTCCTATATAGGATTGGTTCCTATCCTCCATATTTCATAGGAAAAGAAAAATGAGCCTAGACTCAATGAAAAAATTCCTTTGGTGTTAATCAAATGACATCTCGTTTCCTATTCCTACTCATAGGATTTTAGATACATGTCATCTCATTTCCAACAAAATTCATATTCCTATGATAATCCTATCCTACGAACCAAAAGAGGCCTAGTCTACCCACATGTGTGCTCCTAAACAAAACAATGAATACAATAAAAGGTAAAAGGTATGACTCTAATTGTAGATCACGTCACAGTTGTAGATAGCCAACAATTGGCTATACTATTAACGATGCACTACCCCCGAAACTATCCTTGGCGAGCGAGAAAGGGTGTTTTTCTTTTGACATGGAAAAGCACTTCCATTAAACAGTGTGCCGAACAATGTCATCGGCAACCAGGTCCTGGGCAAATGTAGGCGCACCGCCCGGCCATACGGCATAGAATGTGTTCCGATCCAACGAATATACCTTGGCGCACCACGCGATAGATGCAGGGGACCTTCTTCCATACATATAACAGAGTGTCGAGAGTGACCCCCGACGGTTGACACGACCACCGGCTACTGCTAGGCAGAGAAACTCACGGAGCCATCGATGGTGGGTTCGCATCACGGCATCGGCGTCCAGCGATCACGTCCCCCCGAGCCAGCGCGACCTCCTCAACCTCAGCCCTTTCCTCGATCGTTCACATCGACAATGGTCTGCTCTCTACAGCACCCAATATCTCCGTCGATCTGCACTCACGGTAAGGACCCGCCGGTGGCATCACCCGCGCGGCGCGCGACGTGACGACGACGAGCGGAGCCGGAGCCAGGCCTCTACTGTGGATCGGGATGGCTTTTTGGACGTTTGCCCGAGTCAGGCGGACAGGGGCAGCTGGGCGCGCCCCGCGGGGGCAACGCGTGACCTGCCGACCGCGCTGCCGCCGGCCGGTGGCGTGGCGCACCGCCGCACGGCTCTCTCCCCCTCCCCGGTTGGGGCCCCGCGTCGTCGGCGCGTTCTCATCCGTGCCGTGCCGGGGCGGCGCCGCGTGCAATCATGCGAGCGAGCGGGCGTCTGCTCCTTTGTTCCCGATTCGATCCTGCGAACCACATGCGCGCCGCGACGAGTTCGGGCCGGAGCCCGCAATCATTTCCGCGTCGTCGTCGTCGTCGTGGTACTATGCATGTGTGTGTATCTCCTCGTCTCTTTCTCGTGGTCGTGGGGGACGAGGCAGGTCCTACTGTCTGTACGTCCTAAGGTCCAGCCTTGGAAAATTGACGTGGCGGGGCAGGGCGGGTGGGGCCCGGGCCGGGTGCAACTTGATCGCCCTCCCTGCCTGACACAAGGGATATTTTCGTGCATCTGGATTCGCGAGCATAGCATAGGCGACCGCGCAGGCACAGATATCCTGTCAATGACAGCGTGGATAAGCACCACTGCAACGCAGCCGATAGTGATAGGAGCGGGTCAAAGTCAAAGCACTTGGGGTTTGGTTTCAATGTTCATTTTCACGTTCCAGATCTCCATGACCGCAGCTTTCCAGGGTTCGTGAAACTCAGCTTCAGTATATCAGCAGAAGAAATGAGCATTGCCTGCCTCTTTTTTCTTTGGCGAAGCAGCGGGCATGTGTAGCTGGGTGGTAGACCAAGGCGAGATCTCCTGCGAGTGAAGTCTAAAATAAACCCTATGATTATAGCACTCGACGGAAATAAACCCTCACGTCTAAATCCCTGAAATATGTACCCTGACCTTTCAGATCCCGGTCATTTTAAACCTTTTGAAGTTTTTAGGAGAGGATTTGGTGACGTGGCATTAGGAGGCTGGGATTGCTGACTCTGACTGACTTAATGATTGCCACGTGGGCGTGCTCACATGCCAGCCGCCTTCATGCCCATTTGATCACTGCTGGCTATCCATGTTGCGCTCCGGCGCTACCAGTACGAGCTCCACTGCCTCCTATCGATGCTCTAGATCGCTGCCCCATCCGCGAACGATATCTGCATGGACCGCGTCCCGTGCTTCGTCCGGTACATGTTCGTCGCCGACGTCTCATTCTGCCTCGTGTGTGTAGCGTTTCTCGCTGGGAACAGATCAGTAGCAGCCTGTACATGCATATATTTACGCGTCTAGCCGGTGTAATCAGAAGCACGCTAGCTTGCTTGCTTGTACATGCATGTAATCCGCGAACATTGGTCAAGCTCTACGACGAGCCGGTGCATGGCACCAAGCGCCCGAGCCACGGCAACCCCGGCGTGCAGCACACCACGATGGCTAGCAGCGACGTGCTCATGAATCTCAGGGTGATGCGGGTATGCTCCGCCATGGGTGGCTTCAGAGTTCCTGGTGCCGTGTAGCCGACTTGCCAAAATATTACCACGCTGTGCATGCCTCGCTAGATGCACGGCACTGGTATCAGCAAGTCACGCGGCATGGCGGCAGCGCCTGTGGCAAGGGAGCCGCTGAGGCGCTCAGCTTGGCTTCGATGAGACGCGCAGCCGCCCGAGTGACGAAGAAACCGGCGATGCAAGGCCACGCCGGCGACGCGGTGGCCTGGCCGGCAAGACGCTCGATAACCCAAGTGATGCAGGATCTGGCGAGACGGCGGGCAACTCGACAGTGTAGGGAGCTGGCTGTGCCGCCATGGCTAACACAAAAAACGAGCAGGTCCTGGTACCCCCGCTGGCGATCCTGGCACGACCATGAGTGGTTGCAAGTCACGCAGCTCCTGTGTCCGCTCGCACGAGGTGCAGTCCACGGCGATGCTGCTGAGTGCTGAGTGCTGACTGGAGGAGGCTTACTAATCAATCCCGGTCTTTCAGGTGGTATTTAGGAATCCTCTGTTTGGATACGACCTCAAGGTTCAAAACAACCGGGATCAGTAAAGTCAGGGTACAGATTTCAGGGATTTAGACGTGGGGTTCATTTTCACCAAGCTCTACAACCTGAGGGTTTATTTCAGACTTCACTCATCTCCTGCCGACATCATAAACAAACAATCGCTTAAGAGCACGTGGCAACGGCACCAGAAAAATGCTAAATGCGACCAGGCGCAGGACCAGACCCGAGGAACTAATAATATACTCTAGTGCGGCGAACATGCGATCACAGCTCGCCGGTCCGCGATCAAAGCAACATTGTAGGAGTACGTACAGTTGATTAACTTGGGCGTCTCGATTCTCGTATTGATTAACGATAATTATCTATATGGTACTCCGGCCGGCTACGGCTGCGGTTTTGTCGATGGAGACTTCCAGCTGGTCATGCTGGGTTGAGGCGGCATGTTAGGTCTCAGCTGGTGGGGAGCATGCATGTTGCGATGCTGATACGCATATGCCCATGCCCGCCACTGCTAGTGCTAATCTAGCCTAGTACCGTGGCTATACACTTATACGCCCGTCACATGGTCTTGGTACCGATTAGCTAGCTGACCATGCATGCAATGCATGGTCCAACCCTTTCCGATTCTCCTGCTCCAAAGAAGAACAACATGAAGGAAGCTAGCGTCCAAACAAGAGAAGGAACACACGGCGTCTGCTTGTGTTCCCCAGGGCATGCATGCACAAGGCAACAAGATGAGCGTGACGAACCACCACACAAGTTGCCGGCCATTCAAGCGCAGAAGAAAAAGTAGCTGATCGCACAAGTTTATCACCAGGATACCGGACTCGTCCGTGCCAACACGAACGACCGAGCAAGTGCCACAGCAACAACCCTTATGTCACGGTACCTCGTCTGCATCTCCATCGCCGTCTCAATGCATGGCACTGGCACAAGAAACGCCACAGATGACTAGACACATCACGCTCAAACGTCAATAGGGGGCACGTCGTGTTTATCCACTGGCTTCTCCACCCGGCAGGAATATCACCAGTGTTTGGAACACACGAATCGAGTAGAGATACGAGTGTTCAATCTGACACACAGTTCACAAATGGACAGCACTAGTAACTGAAACTTCTTCTCAACCAATCTACTACTGATGCTGTGAACACACTAACATGTCTAAGGATTCTATATTTGTACTGCAACATCAACTGAACTGAAGTGATGGTAGATGGATGGATCAGGTACTGGCGGTGGGTCCGTCATCGTAGACGCAACGGTGCAGTGCGTAGGCGAGGGGGTTGTGCGAGCAGAAGTGCTCGGCGATGCGGCGGCGGAGGTTGGCCTTGGCACTGCTCGCCCCCTCCATCCTCCTCAACGCCGCTTGGCCGGTGCCGGCGCCGGGGCGGAGAACGTGAAGACGGTGGATGGTGGTTAACAGATTGATGATGCCATTGCCATGTCAACGGGCTACAAGCCGTGCAGGCCTAAAAAGAGTTTTTCAATTACTAATCGAGCGTCTTCATCCAGTCATCCTCCGGAGCTTACGGAGAGGCCGTAGTTGGCTGTTTGTCTTGCCCTTGCCAAGTCTAGCACTTCTCCACGCAACTTTCTCTCATGAGAAAGAGAAAGATCAAGGGGAAAGAAAATACCATTCGTCCAGCGATTCTGCCAGGGCACAGATGGAACTTGGAAACAGATTCAGACATAAAACAAGAATCATACATTATTTCCTAGGTGTGCTGAATACAGATGCGTCATTCCATCAGAAACCAACAATGTTTGCGGCTACAGCCGCAGCCTGCAGCTGTGCGAGGGCCAGGACTTTGACTCCAGATACCCTGCACGCATAGATGTCTATCTTTGGCTGGGCCTAGTTGTACAGTCAGTGACAAGTAATATGGATTGAATCGGAGGGAGTAGCATAATCCTCCCAGTGAAAGAAGCCTGGCTCAGCAGGTTTGGTGTCCAAAGTGCAGAACCCATCCTCAGAAAATAACAGGATAATATGCTAACGGACAAACCGAGAGATTGAAGGTCCTCACAACTGCCATGCTGGTTGTCTGCACTCAATATTTCCAGGAATTACTAGATGACAGATGTTTTTCCCATGGTCATGTGAATACATGTCAGGCTAAAAACCAACCAACCCACTGATAATCTTGGCGGACGTGACAAAATATTAGTTACGAAGTCTGCAATGTTAGTACCAATCAAAAGAACTACTCGTTACCACTTCTCCAGTTCGCGGTGACAATCGCATGCTAAGTACAATTACAATACAGGTTGTGATCAACTGCTCGATGTGCCAGTGTCCATGGCGCCTAGATTTAACTCTTCATCAGAATCAATTACGTCTTCGAAATCATAGTAGGGATGCGCCTGCACGCAGAAAAACAGTTTAGTCCCTTTATTTCCCATACCCCTAAGGCCTTGTACAATGGAGGTGCTTAGGGGAGATGCTTCAGTGGCGGAGCCACCTCCCGGCTACCCGGGGCGGCTGCCCGGGCTCTGCCGTGGACTCTTGCTTAAATAATAGCAGTAAATGTACGTCTAGGCATCATTTGTAGGGGCAACCAACTCACAAACTAGAGCGTAGTGTATTTTGCCCCGGCTCTTTGGCTGAGCTGGCTCCGCCACTGAGATGCTTAGAGAAATAAACCTGGCTTTCCTTAAGCACCGGTGCTTATTTGTACAGGGTAGACGCTTAACTAAGCGTCTCTCCTGTAGAAATAGGCACCGGTGCTTCAGAAAAACTCGGTTTATTTTTTTAAGCACCTCCCATTGTACAAGGCCTAAGGGTACCATACTAAAATGTGTGTAACATTTTTCTATGAAGATTCATCTTACATAAAAATAATAGAATTAAAATATTATTCAACACATAAACTTTTAAGGATTAGGAACGAACATATATATCACATACCTTAGGCCGAGGCTTTACAGCTTGAAAAGTATGGAAATCAGGGGTAGCAAAATCAGGGGGGCTGAGGACAATATATGCTCCAGAATTGTTGTAACGGTCCACTGAAGCCTGTACCGGAATCAGATATCGACTTTTACTAATGGTACACAATCTTTTCCAAGAATAACAAGCCACGCACAATACGAAGTACAATTTTACATTAGTTGTAAAGTCAATCATTTAGCAAGGATCCACTTATGAAACTTTGTATCAAAGAATAAAAGTGCAGCAATACTGTCAGGCCGAACAATAAATCGTGTCACAAAGTATAACCTGAAATTGTGGATAGTCTGGGGCACTGAAGAGAGTTATTAACTTTCCGCATGCGACATGATGGTCGATTGTATATCCACTGTCCATTGCTAATAGATCATGCCGCTTATCTCTAGCATCTGGGCCTTCATGTGATCTGATGATTAACTTCGTTCAACAAAAAGTGAAAGTAAGTACTAATAAAAAACTTCTGCAGTTTCGTGATAACACCCAGTTTCTAATGCCACGAAGGAAAATGTATGTGCTACAGCATATCAAATTCCATAAAATGCACACTGATGAGATTTTAAAGTGTAACCAATATTTATAGATATGCAGCCATCAATGTTGAACATAAACAATAAACTAACTAGAACCATGAAGTATACAATTAAAGTTCACCAACGAGCATTCACGGTTTTGCATTCAGAAGGCTTAAAATATACTGCCTTTGTCCATTAATATAAGACCATTTTTAGACTGACCATAAGTCTAAAAAACATCTTATATTAATGAACAGAGGGAATATATACTTTAGTACAAGAAGAAAACTGTTGAATACTTAAATGCATGCTAACTTTAGTAATCTAGTTACAGAATTACAAGTTCTATCATATACAACTAATCAAACATTGTAGTTAAACATCCAAATGTAAGCAAGAAATTTGAGACAATGCAATATTAGAAGGAACTAACTTGGCAGTGTGTTATGCATGATAAACAATAGTAGAAAAAGGGAAGCTTCATGATAATAGGTACTTGAGACAGATATGACAACATAAATCTAGCATTTTAATTTCCAAAAATGCATGTGACACTATTACTGCATATGGGATGACATCAATCAGGAATCCAGAACAGGCAAAATTTTCATGTTTGATGTACCAATCGCACCTACACTGAAATAGCAAGCGTCTGCAACGTTGAAGAACGAACTTTGAAAAGGAAGAAGTATAAAAAAAATGAAAAGGTAAATATTGATAAAGCAAAAACAGGTAGAGGACTTAAAAGGATAAACACATGCTAGAAATTATAATTCCCTAAGCTACATTCTTTAGATATATATTCGAGAATTTTATATTGAGATGTGAGGCAAACTTCAGCTATCGAGCATAAGACTATCTAAATAACTTGATACGAAATAAATCAGTTCATCAAATAATTTAAATCAAGCATGCTACAACAATAGTAAATGAAAGAAAGCAAACCTTCAGATTATTTGTATATAGAAACTGTTGAGTGATATCTGGACCCCAAAGCAAACCAATGCCCCTTTCATTATTCAGGGAAAGACCCTTATCTAAGGAAGGATCAGACCAAAGCACATCTCCAGGAATCAAGTTTGAACCCTCATACGGGGTGTCAAGAACAGTTCTCCTCGCTTTTAACAATTCGTCCAGGGATCCAAGCTTCAAAGTAGTAGAGTCATCAGTAGGACCCGCCTTATATTTGTGACCTTTCTTTGCCCTTTTCGACCTTTTCGACGGTAGTACAACCGCCCCACGAAAAATCCCTCCATGAGCAGTATACACACATCCTGCTATTATTGATGCTAGAGGAAGATCTTCAAAACATCTTAAAAACTTCCGATAAACTTGACTGCCTTGACCTTTATATTTAACCATTACCTCCTGTTCGAAACCATATACTGACGTGCAGTACTTGGATTCATGATTTCCTCGGAGAAGAAACACACAATTTGGAAGGAATACCTGCAAGATATGAAATAAGTTGATGACCATTAGCTGGTAATTTAAATTGCTTGAAACCTTAAGGGAACCTATCATTTACCACTTTCTTTTAAGATGTGAAAAGGATAGTTAGATATTTATGCCAAATCTTTGATATCTCCTCAATTGTCATGACTTCGTGTAAGAGTGTTAGACTTTGTGGAAACACTGGCAACCTACAACGACAAAGTCCTTGATAGGCAATGGTGGATATTCTAATCTTAGGGACTGAGTCACAGAATTCTGTGCTAATTTCAATATGAATGTACAGATCCATCACAGTGCCCAAACACACACTTCCCAAGTTCAACCCAAACACATTTCTATGAAGCTACTTTCTCCTCCCACAAAAATAGGTCCCTAAGTTTTGTCTTAAGTCAAAACTTTTTTTCTATAAAGTTTTTGTCTTAAGTCAAACATGTGAACACACTTCCCGATAGCTATTTCATGATGAATCTATTGATACTGATTTGGTATTAAAATGTTGACTTTTCTTTTTCTATAAACTAGGTCAAGCTTAAAAGTTTATGTTGAACAAAACTTAGGGGATCTATTTTTTGAGAAGGAGGGACTACAATTTTTATGCTAATATTCATTATGAAGCATCAATTAAAGCGAAGAAACAAATGAACTAATACTCATAGAAATAAAAATGTGCAGAGTGTTGGTGATATAGCAAACTTAAACCAGTAGGAATGTTGGGGGAAATTCACCTTCCAAGCCAGGAGGAGGAGCAAGGTCTCGAGGCCCCAAGCGCCGCGATCCACGTAATCCCCGTTAAAGACAAAGATTCGCTCCTCCGATGGGAACCCGGCGTCCCGGAGCAGGAACATGACGTCGTGGAGCTGGCCGTGGACGTCCCCCACAACGACGACGGACTGGTCGGGCCGCGGGTCGACGCGGACGATGTTGGGCTCGCGGTGGAGGATGACGGCCGCGGCGACGACAAGCCGCCGGACGAAATCCGCGGAGAGCACCGAGGGGAGCTGGTCCGGCGGGAGGCTCCGCGAGCACCAGTCCAGCGCCGCGGTGAAGCTAGCCACCCAGTCCCGCGTCAGCACGCCGTCCTCGGGCCACTCGACCGGCGGGGGCTGCGCGACCGGAGAGGGGGAAGGAGGGGGGTCGAGCGCGCCGTCCTTGAGCCACTGCGCTGGCGGGGTCGGCGCAGCCGGAGAGGGGGGAGGAGGGGGGTCGAGCGTGCCGTCGGGCTCCGCCATGGCATGCATCGGATCCGTCGCGGCGAGCTCGATGATTTTCCGTTCTTCCTTTGCTGCGGTTTTTTGGGGGACGGGACGGGAGGGGCTCGTTCCAGTTGGCGGCCGCTTTTAATTTCTCTTTCTTTTTCCCCGTGCCGCCTGTTCGCTTTCTTTGACTGGCACGTTTGGCCAAGATGTTGCAGGCTTTGCGGTGGGGGTTTGGATTTCTTCCGCTTGTTTTCTCTGCTGGTCAGATTGCCTGGTGGTCTTGCTTTTGAAATAGACGATTGGATGTTTCAAATGTACTAACTCATCCGTGTGCATGGATGTTTCATAGGGGAAAACAAGTTGTTGCGCAGTTCGTGGTTGGCCATTAGCATCGATCCGATCCGTGACACGGAGCAAAAGCACACAATATTTTGGGCCAACATTCCTGCTTGGTTTTATCAACACAAGCATTTTGAGCCCTACACCGATGAACTCATCCGTAGCCGTGGGGCAAAGTCACTCAATCATCGATGGTACACCATACAAAAGGCCTTGTCCAAGTATTGTGGCCATTTCAAGCAATTAATTGGTCCATGGCCAAGTGATGCGTAAATCACCGAGCAAGTAAGTTGTTATATATGTTGGTCATTTGGCCGGATATGATATGTGTGTTGGTCATTTGGCCGAATCGGATATGCAACTTGTTGGCCGGATATGCTCTATGTGTTGGTCATTTGGCTGGATCGAATATGCAACTTGTTGGCCGAATATGCTCTATGTGTTGGTCATTTGGCCGGATCATATATGCAGCTTGTTGTCAATGTTTTTCTTTGTATCCTTCCCGTGCATACAACTTTTTTTCCAAGGTGGAGAAGAGGAACTTTGTCCTCATGTATTGTTGGTTGAAGTTGAGTGGGCAACCTAAGTGAAATTTATTCATTGTCAACTTTGTCAAGACCGTCATCATCGGCACAAGGAAGAAGCAGGTGATTCAACTGACCCAACAAAGAGTTGTCGAAGAAGTTTAGAAGAGAATTATAGAAAAAAAAAGTGGGAGAAGGAGAAGCTAGAAGGGCCGATGACTAAGATGACAAAGATGTTCGAGGACATCTTGGCGAAGGAGGAGGCATGTGTCAAGCGCTCTAAGTCAAGGAGGAATGTAAGGCCGAGAGGTTTAACATCTTAATGGTGGTGACCGACAATAAGCTGAAGCTTGAAGAGAAGAAGGACAAGCTCAAAGAGAAGAAGATTGAGATCAAAGCCGCTTCTGAGGATTCGAAGATGTTAACCTTGAAGTAGAGGAGTTGGATGACGATGCAAGGATGATCATGGAAACCGTCCATCTTAGGATGTTGAAGCGCTCGAAGGAGCAGCTCGAAACAACAGAGAAGGAGGTCGCCGATAAGGAAGCAGGTGGCGAGAAGGAGAAAGCGGTAGAGTGATCGTGGAAGCTCCGATGGCCGATCCGGAATGGCAAAAGATCCATTTTTGCATGGACTGCCACTGAGATACTTTTGCTATTGGGCATGTAAAAACTATGAACAACAACCTCTTTTTGGTTGTGATCGAGCGCTATGCGATCGGACCCTGATAAACCACAAGTATAGGGGATCGTTTGTAGCCCTTTTCGATAAATATGAGTGTCAAACCCAACGAGGAGCTAAAGGTAGAACAAATATTCCCTCAAGTTCTATCGACCACCGATACAACTCTACGCATGCTTAACGCTTGCTTTACCTAGAACAAGAATAAAACTAGAAATACTTTGTAGGTATGATAGGATAAGTTTGCAAGATAATAAAGAAAGTAAAAATAAGAAGTAGGTGTTGTTCTAATTAAAGAAACAATTAATTAGTATAACGAGTGTGGATTAGTAGTGGTAGGATTTGCGAAATTGTCGCGTAGCAAGTGACTACGTTACTAGACCGGTAGCAAGTTTTTATGTGGGAGAAGCCACTACTAGCATGTCATCCCTTACTTGGAACTCTATGCACTTATGATTGGAACTATCAGCAAGCATCCGCAACTACTAACGTTCACTAAGGTAAAACCCGACCATAGCATGAAGATATAAATTGGCCCCCCTTCAATCCCGTATGCATCAATTTCTATGGTAGGAAGAAGCTTTTGTCACCCTTGCCCTCTGAAAGGATCGATATAGTTGACTAGAGGGGGGTGAATAGGAAACTAACAATTTTTAGCTTTTCTTTACCAATTTAAACTTTGCAACAAAGTAGGTTGTCTAGATATGCAACTAGGTGAGCAACCTATATGATGCAATAACGACAAGTATACAAGCAAGCAAGGAATGCAATACAAACTAAGCTTGAATGAGTGAAGGTACGAGATAACCAAGAGTGGAGCCGGTGAAGACGAGGATGTGTTACCGACGTTCCTTCCCTTGAGAGGAAGTACGACTCCGTTGGAGCGATGTGGAGGCATAATGCTCCCCAAGAAGCCACTAGGGCCACCGTATTCTTCTCACGCCCTCACACAATGCGAGATGCCGTGATCCCACTATTGGTGCCCTTGGAGGCGGCGACCGAACCTTTACAAACAAGGTTGGGGCAATCTCCACAACTTAATTGGAGGCTCCCAACGACACCACGAAGCTTCACCACAATGGACTATTGCTCCACGGTGACCTCAACCGTCTAGGGTGCTCAAACACCCAAGAGTAACAAGATCCGCAAGGGATTAGTGGGGGGAATCAAATTTCTCTTGATGGAAGTGTAGTTTGGGGCCTTCTTAACCAATCCCTAGAGAATCAACAAGTTTGATTGGCTCGGGAGATAGATCGGGCGAAAATGGAGCTCAGAGCAACAATGAAGCTTAGGGATGGAAGAGGTGGTCAACTCGGAGAAGAAGACTCCCCTTTTATAGTGAAAGAACAAATCCAACCGTTATCCACTAACTCAGTGTGACGCCCGGATAATTAAGCTACAGTAACCTTCTACTAATGATGCCATGTCACCACTGTCATAGTAGTTAATCTCGCGTTAGTTCAAAAAGGCAAACAATGAAAGTTTTCTAACATTAAAACTTAAATGTTTAAAATGGGACAAATAAATCCTAAGTAACAATGATGGAGAGACCACACTTGTAATAAATGTGTTAATACTGAAAAATGAATAAAACAACAGCAAAATAAATTAATTAAATGCCCTTGGTATTTTGTAAAATACTAAACTATTTTATTTAGCTGTCCAAGTTCACGTGGCAGTGGCATAATTGGTAATATCAAATATGGTGCCATTTTGGTATTTTGCTAAAACTAAAATAAAGGGAAACAAAAAGAAAACATAAAAGGAATAAATAAAAGAAAGAAAACAAACACAACAAAAAAAAGAAGAACCCCCTCCCCCTGGGCCGAATGGCCCAGCTAGCCATCAGGCCAAAAGGCCCAACCGGCCCACCCCCACTCCCCTTATCCCTGGACCCCGAAACCCTAGCCGCTACCCGTTGCCCCACTCCCCAACTTCCCCCCCCCACGCCGCTCTCCCCTTCCCCGATCGGATCGGGGCAGCGCCCCGCTGGCCACCTCACCTGAGCCGCCTCGCCGAACCTTCCCCTCCTCGACGGCCGTCCTCGACGCGCCTCCTCCCTGACGCGCCCCAGCACTCGCCGCCCCCGACCTGAGCGCCATTGTCGATCGTCGCCCGACGCCGCGCTCCTTCGTCCTCGCCTCGCCTCGCCATCCACCCCGCACGTCGTCACCGACCGCCGCCGAGCCCGCTGCCCTGAACCCCTACGGCCAATGTGAGCGCCTCCCCATGCCCCTCTCCCCTCTTCCCCTGTCACCACGCGCCCGAGGCCGTGCTTGCTCGCGGCCTCCCCGCGCTCGTCGCGCCCGAACCGTCCCCCGCCGTCGCCTCGACGTACGCGGCCACCCAGGGCCGCGCACCTCACCTCGCCGCCTCTACGTGGCCACGGCCCGTCGCGGTTCGCCCGCGCGCGAACCACGTCGCCCCACCGCGCGCGCCCCGCGGCCTCTGCCGGCCGCCGCCCCTGCTCCTCGCGCCGTCGCCCCTGGTTCCCCTGCTGCCGATGCCGCCTGGAGTCGCTCGCCCGACGCGCCCCCCGCACCCGCACTCACGATGAGCGTGCACCCCGGCACCCCTGAACGCACCCACGACCGCGCCCGTCGGCGATGCTCTGCCTGCTGCTGCTCCCCGCCGTGTGCGCGCGCACACGCGCCGCCCGTTGCCGTTTCCGACCCGCGGCGGCCTTGTCGCGGCCCGCCGACGCGCAGCCTTGGCCCCCTGTGCCGCTGGTGTCGCTCGTCGCTGTGGCCGCCGACGCCCACCACAGATCCCTCCCTGTCGACCTGGGCGGGTGCCCAGCGCCCGCTCGCTCGTGCGCCCGCTAGCCCGCAACGGCATCTGGGCCACTGACATGTGGGGCCCAGCCCCTGGAACGTTATTAAAAAAAGAATTAAATATATATATATTAAAAATAAATATATAATAAAAATAATTATTAATTAATTGTTTTAGTAATTATTTAACTTAATTAATTCTGTTTAGTTTAACCTAAACACTAGTTAACCTAATTAACTTAGTTAGTTAGTTAACAGTCAACGACAGTGGGACCCACACTTAAGTTTGACTAAGTCAACATGACTATTGACTGCTGACTGTGGAGTTGGCCCAGTCAACGGACCCCATCTGTCAGGTTGACCAGTCAGCAGTCAAACTTTGACTGCTGACTGGGCTGTTGAGTCAGCCCCGTGTCCCCACCAGTCAGCCCCATGTGTACACCTGTGGGTACACTTATGTGTATCCATAGCATTTAACCTCTAGTTTTCGAATTAAAATAATTAAATAAATCCTAAAATGACTTAAAATCTTTTAAAATTAATAGAAAATAAACCGTAGCTCGGATGGAAAAACTTTGTACATGAAAGTTGCTCAGAACGACGAGACGAACCCGGATACGCAGCTCGTTCGTCCGCCACGCACCCCTAACATATCAAACTCGCAACTTTCCCCCTCCGGCTCCCTTGCCCGAAAATGCGGAACACCGGGAATACTTTCCCGGATGTTTCCCCCTTCACCAGTATCACTTACTACCGCGTTAGGTCACCTCTAGCACCGCGCATTGCCATGTTATACTTTGATTTCTCTGTTATTTATTGTGTTCCCCCTCCGTTACTTCTTTCCGGTAGACCCCGTGACGATGCTGATGCCCCTGTGGTCGACTACGTCACCGACGACCCCCTCCTTCTTGTCTGTGCAACCAGGCAAGCCCCCCCTTGTTCACCACATATCGCCTACTCTCCTCTATACTGCTTGCATTAGAGTAGTGTAGCATGTTACTGCTTTCGTTATTCCTATCCTGATGCATAGCCTGTCCTTGTTACTACTGTTGTTACCTTTACCTGCAATCCTACCTGCTTAGTTTAGGATGCTAGTTTACCATCAGTGGCCCTACATTCATGTCCGTCTGCTGTGCTATACTATCGGGCCGTGATCACTTGGGAGGTGATCACGGGTATATACTATACTTTATACATGATACATGTGGTGAACAAAGACGGGTCGGCTCGTAGGAGTACCTGCGAGTGGATCTTTGAGGCGAAGCGACAGGGCAGGTTCATACCACCTAGGAGAGAGGTGGGCCTGGCCCTGTCGGCGTTCGCGGATACTTAACATGCTTAACGAGATCTGGGTATTTGATCAGAGTCTGGCTACTGGCCTATACGCACTAACAAACTACGCGGGAAAGATATGGGCACTCGGCGTCGTGGTATCAGCCGAAGCCTTCGTGATGTCAGTGACTGAGCGGCGTGCGCCGGATTGGAACGTAAGCCTGCTCTTGTATTAAGGGGGCTAGTTCTGCTTCCGGCCGCGTACGCAACGTGCAGGTGTGCTCAGGGCGATGGGCCCAGACCCCTGCGCGCTTAGGTTTAGACCGGCGTGCTGACCTCTCTGTTGTGCCTAGGTGGGGCTGCGACGTGTTGATCTTCCGAGGCCGGGCATGACCCAGGAAAGTGTGTCCAGCCAAATGGGATCAAGCGTGTTGGGTTATGTGGTGCACCCCTACAGGGAAGTTAATCTATTCGAATAGCCGTGTCCCTCGGTAAAAGGACGACCCGGAGTTGTACCTTGACCTTATGACAACTAGAACCGGATACTTAATAAAACACACCCTTCCAAGTGCCAGATACAACCCGGTGGTCGCTCTCTAACAGGGCATCGAGGAGGGGATCGCCGGGTAGGATTATGCTATGCGATGCTACTTGGAGGACTTCAGTCTACTCTCTTCTATATGCTGCAAGACGGAGGCTGCCAGAAGCATAGTCTTCGACAGGATTAGATATCCCCCTCTTATTCTGGCATTCTGCAGTTCAGTCCACTGATATGGCCCCTTTACACATATATCCATGCATATGTAGTGTAGCTCCTTGCTTGCGAGTACTTTGGATGAGTACTCACGGTTGCCTTGTTTCCCCTTTTTCTCCATTTCTATACCCGATTGCTGCGACCAGGCGATGGAGCCCAGGATCCAGACGCCACCGTCGACGACGACTCCTACTACACTGGAGGTGCCTACTACTACGTGCAGCCCGCTGACGACGACCAGGAGTAGTTAGGAGGATCCCAGGCAGGAGGCCTGCGCCTCGTTCGATCTGTATCCCTGTTTGTGCTAGCCATCTTATGGCAACTTGTTTAACTTATGTCTGTACTCAGATATTGTTGCTTCCGCTGACTCGTCTATGATCGAGCACTTGTATTCGAGCCCTCGAGGCCCCTGACTTGTGTTTTGATGCTTGTATGACTTATTTTATTTGTAGAGTTGTGTTGTGATATCTTCCCGTGAGTCCCTGATCTTGATCGTACACATTTGCGTGCATGATTAGTGTACGATTAAATCGGGGGCGTCCCAAGTTGGTATCAGATCCGACTGCCTGTAGGAATCCCCCTTCCACACTCCTTGGCCGAAGTCGAGTCTAGACATTGCAAAAACTTTTAGTAACATGGCTGTGTGCCTTACGGGCCCACGTCGCCATTGGGTGGTGTTAGGATCTTTTACTCCTCGTCTATACTCTGGGACTCTGATCTCTCTTCTATTCGGGTTAAATGATTTTGCTAAAATCTAACTCTAGGTTCTCGTTACCACTTCCTGCCGGAGAGCCCTTTCATTACGGATGATCGACTGCTTCAACAGAAGATTCTGACAATACTCTCCGATATTCTCTCGAGACCTTGTGCCTGTTGCTTTTGCAATTCCCTACCACCGAAAAATCTCTATGGATAAATGCTTACACCTGTCATTCTTACTTTTATTCCCAGTTGGTCTTGTTATTACAAGATACCCCGAAATACTCGTCGTTGTTTCGATAATCCTTTGAGCTTACTGCCTTGCTGTTCTTTGACACCTGAATACCCCTACGGATAATTCTCGCACTTATCGAGTATCCGCTCATCCCCCAATTGTTCATGTGTTACACAATGGTCTCCAAAATACTATTCGATCCTCCAAAATCCTTAGTAGCTTATTGCTCTGCAATACTTGTCTGCTTGCATGATGGGTGCTTTTCATATGTCTGGCAATATTCGTTAGTATCCTTAGGCATCGTCATTTTGATCCCTTTGATTCAACATGAGTGCGAATGCACGCAATCATCAGTTGATCCTTTTAAATTATCTTTCCGGCTCAGACGTCATTTTAAACATGAGCTGGTTCTCAACAAATCCAATTGCCGTCGATCGTACCCTAAGGCTATTCTACTTGTCCATCCCTAATTAGAACATTGCCTCTGATCCCTTGATTTGAAAATCATAATTCCTTTGCATTTGAGCTATGGATTAGTAAGTTGTTTCCATAATCCAATGCCTTTGCATTATTACTTTCTCTGGTTGTGTGCCGATGCTCACATCAGCTCCGTTATAGACCGGCAGATCCTTTAATGGATTTTATCCGACAGCGACCTTCATATTCAATAACCTTGTGAGCCTTCCCTCAGATACATAATGCCTTTGGTAAATTGTATCATCTACTTGCTCAACCTTGCTCTACTTTCGAGCTTGTGATATTTACCCTTGAAACTTGTGGTATATGTTTCTAAGATCCCCTATGGGTTGAACATATGCCTTCTCTAAACCGTGTCAAACTCGAAAGTTTTCACGAGTCTTACACTTCTGGTATTATGCCTGATAAAATTTCAACACTACAACTTCTTCGAAAGTGAGAAGTGAATGAAAGGTTATGCATTGGAGAAGTGGGAGTCGACCTTGAGCCTTGTGTTCATGCCCATGGACACGATGTAGATCTTATCATTAAAGCTTCTCTTAAATTAATTATTCCTTTGGTATAAGTTCACCTTATATCTGGGATCTGGCCTTTTGCAATCGTGGTTCCGACCATGTTCTCCTTTAAATACCATTTCGCGTGCAAGTTTTAGCGCTTGTCTTCTGTAGAGCAATTCCCCAGTCAAACCTCTACTTTGATCTGTCATCGAGTATTAACCCCTCTGGTATCTCGAGATTATCACGGAACTGCATAACTTCTTATGAGTTCTTCTTCAAGTATTATTTGACTTTTGCTGCATCATCATTTGACTTGATGTCATCGCCGACCGATTACATCTTCATGAAATCTCTCGACAAATGTGTCGTGGTCATCATCAATATCCTGAGCTCTTCCAAGATATATATCGAATTCTTGATGAGAAATACCATCCTCGCCCCTCAATGGTTTGTGTTATCACCGACCACTTTATTGCCTTTTGTTCAACACAAACTTGTCCGTGATTTATGTTATACCTTGAGCTCCTCGCTATCTAGCTCATGTTTTGTTTTACCTTGGAGTATTACCATCTCTTTTTGTCAAGAATATGGTGAGAATTTCACCACCTCTTAAGGATTCTTGATATAATAATACTTCTCGCCATCTCCGTTCATTCCTTGGTCCCCATGTTGTTCTTAACCGGAATATCGACAATTGAACTATGGCGTGTGAATTCAAAACTTCTACGCAACCCTATTGATTTGAAGTGAATGGGCGATGGTTTCATTCTAAGACTTTCGATAATTGAATCACCATTCTAACTTTGGTCGTGCAGCCCAACCCATATTTCGAGTGCACCTTTCAACCAATGTGTAATTGTGTATGTTTTCCTTGAGCATACATCATTCTATAATTGGATCTGACAAATGTTATCTCCTTGTTCACCTACTTGTGGAAATCCATATTTTGAAAATCTCAATGAATTGTCGTTGAGTCCATCAGCCACATCCTCTTCCTCTCCTTGGTTACTGATGAACTCTTGTTTTGGAACTCGCTTCCATAGTTCATTTCCCCGAAAATCTTACAATGTCATCTCGACAATTTGTGTTGCACCTTTCTTCTCAAGCATTCTGAGTCTAAGGTATCCTAACACCAATCAGATTTGAATCTCGATCAGATATGATGGTTGGAACATTTTCCAAGAGTTATAACACTGGTTTTTTATGACCTGGTAAGGTGATGTCATGCCCAGCACACCTGGCCGGGGAACCTACTGTTATAGTTTCCTTATTAGCAAGGTTATCCATTCTTCCATGAGGAAATTGTAAGATTTATTCTACAAGTTGTTCCTGATGGATCCTTCCTGTATCCAAAGTCTAAACTTTGCTTGAAGACCATGTCAATGCTATCTCGAAGCATGTCTGTGGTACTCCGATTTTCAATAAGAGCATTTGAAGAACAATGCTAAATTTTCCTTGCCCATTATCCCAATACCGTTGTTTGGGTTATGTCATGAAATTCCTCTCCCCTTACCTGAACGGTTATCTACTTTCTATCCTGTCATGGATATCATGCTCTGCTTGACCTTGGGAAGGATATATCCCTGAAACATGTGTTTAAACACATTTACCTTTCCATTGTTCTGTTTAATCTGATGGTCACCTTTTCCTTTCCATTGATTTGTTTAACCTTTCTGGTGATCTATATGATCTAAGCAGTAATTTTCTCCTGCTTATGCAAACACCTCGGTGTACAACTCTGCCAGTAAGACCTTGTTACTATTGATTGATGATATTCCGGTAGCCACCGATGGACGAGAACCTTGCCTAATGGTCCGCCTCGTTCAAAGAGCAGGAAAATGGTTCTCTTCGTCCCTCTCCCTTGGTACCAACGATGTAGTCAACAAAACCGACCGGTTATTCTCTGACATCCTTTGCTATCATGACCGTGCCAGATGTCAGCTCCCTTCCTTATTTTAACCCACATGGTGGGCCCATAACCCACAGTTCCACAGGATCAAAACCTGACTCTCCTGTACAACCCCTGTTCTCAAGGTTGTTCCTCGCACGTGACCTCGTATGTAATTCACGAGCCACCTTTCTAGTAACCTATTCTGGTATCAGACACAATACTTATTCTCGTTGCTCTGAACCCCTTATCACGCCCTGTTTCAGGCATTGAACGATTGCCTAAGCGCTTGAAACTTCCATATTGCACCTCCTTACTTTGCTCTCGATAATTTCTTAAGTTTCAATTCGAGAATTACTATCCGTCACCCTCCCTGATGTTCTCTACCAGATACGTGACCTTGTAGAGGTCAGTTCTTCTGAAGATACCCCTTATCATTTTTCATAAGCACGATGAGACCCCCAAAGAAAGGATGACGACTTCATCATGATGACCTGAAACAGCGAAATGAAGACATCAATGTAATGGAATGGCCTCTTCGAGAAGAGCAACCAACACCGAGAAGACCCATTAAAATTTCGTAACCAATCCCTCCCCCCTTACTCCCCTCCTAAATCTCGGGACGATATTTCTTGTAGTGGAGGAGAATTGTGATGCCCGAATAATTAAGCTACAGTAACCTTCTACTAATGATGCCATGTCACCACTGTCATAATAGTTAATCTCGCGTTAGTTCAAAATCAATTCAAAATTTAGATTTAAAATAAAGGCAAACAATGAAAGTTTTCTAACATTAAAACTTAAATGTTTAAAATGGGACAAATAAATCCTAAGTAACAATGGTGGAGAGACCACACTTGTAATAAATGTGTTAATACTAAAAAATGAATAAAACAGGAGCAAAAAGTTTAATTAAATGCCCTTGGTATTTTGTAAAATACTAAACTATTTTATTTAGATGTCCAAGTTCATGTGGCAGTGGCATAATTGGTAATATCAAATATGGTGCCATTTTGGTATTTTGCTAAAACTAAAATAAAAGGAAACAAAAAGAAAACAGAAAAGGAATAAATAAAAGAAAGAAAACAAACACAAAAAAAGAAGAAGAACCCCCTCCCCTTGGGCCGAATGGCCCAGCTAGCCATCAGGCCAAAAGGCCCAACCGGCCCAACCCCACTCCCCTTATCCCTGGACCCCGAAACCCTAGCCGCTACCCGTCGCCCCACTCCCCCACTCCCCCCCCCACGTCGCTCTCCCCTTCCCCGATCGGAGCGGGGCAGCGCCCCGCTGGCCACCTCACCCGAGCCGCCTCGCCGAACCTTCCCCTCCTCGACGGCCGTCCTCGACGCGCCTCCTCCCTGACGCGCCCCAGCACTCGCCGCCCCCGACCTGAGCGCCGTTGTCGATCGTCGCCCGACGCCGCTCTTCTTCGTCCTCGCCTCGCCTCGCCATCCACCCCGCACGTCGTCACCGACCGCCTCCGAGCCCGCTGCCCTGAACCCCTACGACCAATGTGAGCGCCTCCCCATGCCCCTCTCCCCTCTTCCCCTGTCACCGCGCGCCCGAGGCCGTGCTTGCTCGCGGCCTCCCCGCGCCCGTCGCGCCCGAACCGTCCCTCGCCGTCGCCTCTACGTACGGGGCCACCCAGGGCCGCGCACCTCACCTCGCCACCTCTACGTGGCCACGGCCCGTCGCGGTTCGCCCGCGCGCGAACCACGTCGCCCCACCGCGCGCGCCCCGCGGCCTCTGCCGGCCGCCGCCCCTGCTCCTCGCGTCGTCGCCCCCGGTTCCCCTGCTGCCGATGCCGCCTGGAGTCGCTCGCCCGACGCGCTCCCCGCACCCGCGCTCACGATGAGCGTGCACCCCGGCGCCGCTGAACGCACCCACGACCGCGCCCGTCGGCGATGCTCTGCCTGCTGCTGCTCCCCGCCGTGTGCGCGCGCACACGCGCCACCCGCTCCCGTTTCCGACCCGCGGCGGCCTTGTCGCGGCCCGCCGACGCGCAGCCTTGGCCCCCTGTGCCGCTGGTGTCGCTCGTCGTTGTGGCCGCCGATGCCCACCGCAGATCCCTCCGTGTCGACCTAGGCGGGTGCCCAGCGCCCGCTCGCTCATGCGCCCGCTAGCCCGCAACGGCCTCTGGGCCATTGACATGTGGGGCCCAGCCCCTGGAACGTTATTAAAAAAAGAATTAATATATATATATATATTAAAAATAAATATATAATAAAAATAATTATTAATTAATTAATTTAGTAATTAATTAACTTAATTAATTCTGTTTAGTTTAACCTAAACACTAGTTAACCTAATTAACTTAGTTAGTTAGTTAACAGTCAACGACAGTGGGACCCACACTTAAGTTTGACTAAGTCAACATGACTGTTGACTGCTGACTGTGCAGTTGGCCCAGTCAACGGACCCCATCTGTTAGGTTGACCAGTCAGCAGTCAAACTTTGACTGCTGACTCGGCTGTTGAGTCAGCCCCCTGTCCCCACCAGTCAGCCCCATGTGTACACCTCTGGGTACACTTATGTGTATCCATAGCATTTAACCTCTATTTTTCAAATTAAAATATTTAAATAAATCCTAAAATGATTTAAAATCTTTTAAAATTAATAGAAAATAAACCGTAGCTCGGATGGAAAAACTTTGTACATGAAAGTTGCTCAGAACGACGAGACGAACCCGGATACGCAGCCTGTTCGTCCGCCACGCACCCCTAACATATCAAACTCACAACTTTCCCCCTCCGGCTCCCTTGCCCGAAAATGCGGAACACCGGGAATACTTTCCCGGATGTTTCCCCCTTCACCAGTATCACTTACTACCGCGTTAGGTCACCTCTAGCACCGCGCATTGCCATGTTATACTTTGATTGCTCTGTTATTTATTGTGTTCCCCCTCCGTTACTTCTTTCCGGTAGACCCCGTGACGATGTTGATGCCCCTGTGGTCGACTACGTCACCGACGACCCCTCCTTCTTGTCTGTGCAACCAGGCAAGCCCCCCCTTGCTCACCAGATATCGCCTACTCTCCTCTATACTGCTTGCATTAGAGTAGTGTAGCATGTTACTGCTTTCGTTATTCCTATCCTGATGCATAGCCTGTCCTTGTTACTACTGTTGTTACCTTTACCTGCAATCCTACCTGCTTAGTTTAGGATGCTAGTTTACCATCAGTGGCCCTACATTCATGTCCGTCTGCTATGCTATACTATCGGGCCGTGATCACTTGGGAGGTGATCACGGGTATATACTATACTTTATACATGATACATGTGGTGAACAAAGACGGGTCGGCTCGTAGGAGTACCCGCGAGTGGATCTTTGAGGCGAAGCGACAGGGCAGGTTCATACCACCTAGGAGAGAGGTGGGCCTGGCCCTGTCGGCGTTCGCGGATACTTAACACGCTTAACGAGATTTGGGTATTTGATCTGAGTCTGGCTACTGGCCTATACGCACTAACCAACTACGCGGGAAAGATATGGGCACTCGGCGTCGTGGTATCAGTCGAAGCCTTCGTGACGTCAGCGACTGAGCGGCGTGCGCCGGATTGGAACGTAAGCCTGCTCTTGTATTAAGGGGGCTAGTTCTGCTTCCGGCCGCGTACGCAACGTGCAGGTGTGCTCAGGGCGATGGGCCCAGACCCCTGCGCGCTTAGGTTTAGACCGGCGTGCTGACCTCTCTATTGTGCCTAGGTGGGGCTGCGACGTGTTGATCTTCCGAGGCCGGGCATGACCCAGGAAAGTGTGTCCGGCCAAATGGGATCAAGCGTGTTGGGTTATGTGGTGCACCCCTGCAGGGAAGTTAATCTATTCGAATAGCCGTGTCCCTCGGTAAAACGACGACCCGGAGTTGTACCTTGACCTTATGACAACTAGAACCGGATACTTAATAAAACACACCCTTCCAAGTGCCAGATACAACCCGGTGGTCGCTCTCTAACAGGGCATCGAGGAGGGGATCGCCGGGTAGGATTATGCTATGCGATGCTACTTGGAGGACTTCAGTCTGCTCTCTTCTATATGCTGCAAGACGGAGGCTGCCTGAAGCGTAGTCTTCGACATGATTAGATATCCCCCTCTTATTCTGGCATTCTGCAGTTCAGTCCACTGATATGGCCCCTTTACACATATATCCATGCATGTGTAGTGTAGCTCCTTGCTCGCGAGTACTTTGGATGAGTACTCACGGTTGCCTTGTTTCCCCTTTTTCTCCATTTCTATACCCGATTGCTGCGACCAGGCGATGGAGCCCAGGATCCAGACGCCATCGACGATGACTCCTACTACACTGGAGGTGCCTACTACTACGTGCAGCCCGCTGACGACGACCAGGAGTAGTTAGGAGGATCCCAGGCAGGAGGCCTGCGGCTCGTTCGATCTGTATCCCTGTTTGTGCTAGACATCTTATGGCAACTTGTTTAACTTATGTATGTACTCAGATATTGTTGCTTCCGCTGACTCGTCTATGATCGAGCACTTGTATTCGAGCCCTCGAGGCCCCTGGCTTGTGTTATGATGCTTGTATGACTTATTTTATTTGTAGAGTTGTGTTGTGATATCTTCCCGTGAGTCCCTGATCTTGATCGTACACATTTGCGTGCATGATTAGTGTACGATTAAATCGGGGGCGTCACACTGAGCCTGCGACGAGCGGTACTACCACACAAGACAGGAGGTACTACCGCAAGGGCTGCGGTACTATCGCTGGCGCGGTAGGAGCTAGACCAGCCCTATTACGTTGTAGGAGAGAGCGGAAGAACCGTTGGTGCAGTACTACCGCGTCCCCTTGCGGTACTACCGCAAAGCAGGGTTAGTCTAGGCTAGGAAGGCACAGACATATAAAAATACATCCATGGCTACTTCCGCTGAGTTTCGATCGGTGCAAAAATCCGACACGGTACTACCGCAAGCCTGGAGCGGTACTACCGCGTGGGGCGCGGATGAAAAAAATTACATCCACCTCTAATTTTGCTCGTGTTGATGTGCCTGGAATGAGGCCACGGTACTACCGCGCCCATGGAGCGGTACTACCGTGAGCACCTGCGGTACTACTGCGCCCGTGGCCGGTACTACCGCAAGGGCATGCGGTACTACCGCTCTAAAGGGCAGTACTACCCCCAGTACAGCAACACTAGGAGTCCTTCATTTTGCAGAGATACGAAGAAACGAAGGATGCTCCAAAGAGCCAAAGGAAAGGTGGTGCAAAAAGGAACAGACGTGTACGTGATGATTCCACCCAAACATTTCCAACACGAACCCCCTCTTAATAGTACGACTTTCCTACGACTCAAATCCATCGAAAATAAACGTAGAGAAACGCCGTCTTCAATAGGCTTCGAGGGGCATCAATCGTCTTGTGCCTAGACACAATATATCTGAAAAGCTCAATGCACACGATTAGTCCGCAAAAGCATTGTCATCAATCACCAAAACTACTAAGGATAAATATGCCCTTACAATCTCCCCCCTTTTGGTGGATTGATGACAATACGGGATTTGCACATAGGGATATAAAATGAAACATAGGCAAACCCAACATCTATAAAATATAGACAGGCTCCCCCTAGATGTGTGCACTCCAGAGAAGTGCTTTGGACTGCACGGCACACATTCTAGGATCAACACTCCCCCTATATTTTATATACGAGGCAAAACTTGCAATAAAATAACTAATACTAGGCAAGGTGGCAAGATAACAAATATGAGCATAAAGTAACTAGCACAAGATAGCATAAGCTCACGGGCTACTAGCCATGAAAGACAATAAGATACGCTAGAGTGAATATGTCTTACACCATATGATGGGGAAATACGACACACGAGCAGAAGACAAACCAAAGCAAATGAGGTTCAACAGACCGAAAGCAAAGCGACAAAGCGAAACAACATGACACAAGACTCGCAAATCCTACACTCTCTCCCCCTTTGGCATCGAGACACCAAAAAGGCAGAGAGGACACCTACGACACATGTGGTAGCCCAAGCTGAAGTGATCACTCGTCACGCTCCTCGTCGGTCTTGGCGGCGGGGATGGTCTCCTCCTTAGATTCAGTCCATTATAGCCCTGCTTCGCCATCCATTCTGCCTCTGGGGTGATGTGCTTCTCGGACCCACTTGATATCTCCTTGCCAAAAGTCCTTAAGATCCTCTTGTCGCGACGGCGACTCTCCTTCTGAGCAACATGAGACATGTACTATCCCTTGGCCTGCATGCAGAACAAAGCCTTCATCTTGGTCTTCAGCTTCTTAGCCCAAGAAGGCTCAGAAGATGAAGGCGAGTAGCCAACAGAGCTGTCCTCATCCGCCTCCTCCTCCTCAAACTCATCCTCATCCACATCCATTTGAGCAGTTGCTGCCTCAGCATGGGTAGTGGTGTTAGCCCACTGGCTCTTGATGCGGAGCTTGATGGGCTCATGACGAATCCAGTCGGGGGCAACAAGCTCATCATTGGGATAGAGCTTCTCCCAAGTCCTCGAGATCAAGTGAAACATGTGAGGTCCATACATGGGTATGTTACGGTTGAACACTGCAAACCGTAGCTCACACCACATGATATGTGAGACATCAAGTGGTTGCATCTGAGCACGACACGCCTGAAGGAAATATGCCCTAGAGGCAATAATAAAGTTATTATTTATTTCCTTATATCATGATAAATTTTATTATTCATGCTAGAATTGTATTGCCCGAAAACATAATACATGTGTGAATACATAGACAAACAGAGTGTCACTAGTATGCCTCTACTTGACTAGCTCGTTGATCAAAGATGGTTATGTTTCCTAGCCATAGACAAAGAGTTGTCATTTGATTAACGGGATCACATCATTAGGAGAATGATGTGATTGACTTGACCCATTCCGTTAGCTTAGCACTTGATCGTTTAGTATGTTGCTATTGCTTTCTTCATGACTTATACATGTTCCTATGACTATGAGATTATGCAACTCCCGTTTACCGGAGGAACACTTTGTGTGCTACCAAACGTCACAACGTAACTGGGTGATTATAAAGGTGCTCTCAGGTGTCTCCGAAGGTACTTGTTGGGTTGGCGTATTTCGAGATTAGGATTTGTCACTCTGATTGTCGGAGAGGTATCTCTGGGCCCACTCGGTAATGCACATCATTTAAGCCTTGCAAGCATTGCAACTAATGAGTTAGTTGCAGGATGATGTATTACGGAATGAGTAAAGAGACTTGCCGGTAACGAGATTGAACTAGGTATTGAGATACCGACGATCGAATCTCGGGCAAGTAACATACCGATGACAAAGGGAACAATGTATGTTGTTATGTGGTTTGACCGATAGAGATCTTCGTAGAATATGTGGGAGCCAATATGAGCATCCAGGTTCCGCTATTGGTTATTGACCGGAGACATGTCTCGGTCATGTCTACATAGTTCTCGAACCCGTAGGGTCCGCACGCTTAAAGTTCGATGACGGTTATATTATGAGTTTATGTGTTTTGATGTACCGAAGGTAGTTCGGAGTCTCGGATGTGATCACGGACACAACGAGGAGTGTCGAAATGGTTGAGACACGAAGATTGATATATTGGACGACTATATTCGGACATCGGAATGGTTTCGGGGGTTATCGAATATACACCGGAGTACCAGGGGGTTACCGGAACCCCCTAGGGTTATTGGGCCTCATGGGCCCAAGTGGTGGAAGAGGAGAGGCAGCAGGAGGTGGCGCGTGGCCCCCCTTGCCCCAATCCAAATTGGGAAAGGGAAGGGGGCGGCGGCCCACTTTTCCTTCCTTCTCTCCACCTCCTCCTTCCCCCTTCTCCTAGTTGGAATAGGAAAGGGGGCAAAACCTACTTGGAGTAGGATTGCCCCCCCTTGGACGCGCCTCCTCCCCTTGGCCGGCCCCCTCCTCTTCCCCTCTTTATATACGGAGGAGGGGGGCGCCCCATAGACACAACAATTGATCCCTTGGATCTCTTAGCCGTGTGAGGTGCCCCCCTCCACCATAATCCACCTCGGTCATATCGTAGCGGTGCTTAGGTGAAGCCCTGCATCGATAGAATCATCATCGTCACCACGCCATCGTGCTGGCGGAACTCTCCCTCAAAGCTCGGCTGGATCGGAGTTCGAGGGACGTCATCGAGTTGAACGTATGCTGAACTCGGAGGTGCCGTTCGTTCGGTACTTGATCAGTACGATCGTGAAGACGTACAACTACATCAACCGCGTTGTGCTAACGCTTCCGCTTCCGGTCTACGAGGGTACGTGGACACACTCTCCCCTCTCGTTGCTATGCATCACCATGATCTTGCGTGTGCGTAGGAATTTTTTGAAATTACTACGTTCCCCAACAGTGGCATCCGAGCCAGGTTTTATGCGTTGATGTTATATGCACGAGTAGAACACAAGTGAGTTGTGGGCGATACAAGTCATACTGCTTACCAGCATGTCATACTTTGGTTCGGCGGTACTGTTGGATGAAGCAACCCGGACCGACATTACGCGTACGCTTATGCGAGACTGGTTCTACCGACGTGCTTTGCACATAGGTGGCTGGCGGGTGTCAGTTTCTCCAACTTTAGTTGAACCGAGTGTGGCTACGCCCGGTCCTTGAGAAGGTTAAAACAACACTAACTTGATGAACTATCGTTGTGATTTTTATGCGTAGGTAAGAACGGTTCTTGCTCAGCCCGTAGCAGCCACGTAAAACTTGCAACAACAAGGTAGAGGACGTCTAACTTGTTTTTGCAGGGCATGTTGTGATGTGATATGGTCAAGACATGATGCTATATTTTATTGTATGAGATGATCATGTTTTGTAACCGAGTTATCGGCAACTTGCAGGAGCCATATGATTGTTGCTTTATTGTATGCAATGCGATCGCCCTATAATTGCTTTACTTTATCACTAAGCGGTAGCGATAGTCGTAGAAGCAACAGTTGGTGAGACGACAACGATGCTACGATGGAGATCAAGGTGTCGCGCCGGTGACGATGGTGATCATGACGGTGCTTCGGAGATGGAGATCACAAGCACAAGATGATGATGGCCATATCATATCACTTATATTGATTGCATGTGATGTTTATCTTTTATGCATCTTATCTTGCTTTGATTGACGGTAGCATCATAAGATGATCTCTCACTAAATTTCAAGATAAAAGTGTTCTTCCTAAGTATGTACAGTTTCCAAAGTTCGTCGTGCCCAGACACCACGTGATGATCGGGTGTGATAAGCTCTACGCCCATCTACAACGGGTGCAAGCCAATTTTGCACATGCAGAATACTCAGGTTAAACTTGACAAGCCTAGCATATGCAGATATGGCCTCGGAACACTGAGACCGAAAGGTCGAGCGTGAATCATATAGTAGATATGATCAACATAGTGATGTTCACCATTGAAAACTACTCCATTTCACGTGATGATCGGTTATGGTTTAGTTGATTTGGATCACGTGATCACTTAGATGATTAGAGGGATGTCTGTCTAAGTGGGAGTTCTTAAGTAATATGATTAATTGAACTTAAATTTATCATGAACTTAGCACCTGAGAGTATTTTGCATGTCTATGTTTGTTGTAGATAGATGGCTCGTGCTGTTGTTCCGTTGAATTTTAATGCGTTCCTTGAGAAAGCAAAGTTGAAAGATGATGGTAGCAATTACACGGACTGGGTCCGTAACTTGAGGATTATCCTCATTGCTGCACAGAAGAATTATGTCCTGGAAGCACCGCTAGGTGCCAAACCTGCTGCAGGAGCAACACCAGATGTTATGAACGTCTGGCAGAGCAAAGATGATGACTACTCGATAGTTCAATGTTCCATGCTTTACGGCTTAGAACCGGGACTTCAACGACGTTTTGAACGTCATGGAGCATATGAGATGTTCCAGGAGTTGAATTTAATATTTCAAGGAAATGCCCGGATTGAGAGATATGAAGTCTCCAATAAGTTCTATAGCTGCAAGATGGAGGAGAATAGTTCTGTTAGTGAGCATATACTCAGAATGTCTGGGTATAACAATCACTTGATTCAACTGGGAGTTAATCTTCCGGATGATAGCGTCATTGACAGAATTCTTCAATTACTGCCACCAAGCTACAAGAGCTTTGTGATGAACTATACCATGCAAGGGATGGATAAGACGATTCCTGAGCTCTTTGCAACGCTAAAGGCTGCGGAGGTAGAAATCAAGAAAGAGCATCAAGTGTTGATGGTCAATAAGACCACCAGTTTCAAGAAAAAGGGCAAAGGGAAGAAGAAGGGGAACTTCAAGAAGAACAGCAAACAAGTTGCTGCTCAGGAGAAGAAACCCAAGTCTGGACCTAAGCCTGAGACTGAGTGCTTCTACTGCAAGCAGACTGGTCATTGGAAGCGGAACTGCCCCAAGTATTTGGCGGATAAGAAGGATGGCAAGGTGAACAAAGGTATATGTGATATACATGTTATTGATGTGTACCTTACCAGAGCTCGCAGTAGCACCTGGGTATTTGATACTAGTTCTGTTGCTAATATTTGCAACTCGAAACAGGGACTACGGATTAAGCGGACACTGGCTAAGGACGAGGTGATGATGCGCGTGGGAAACGGTTCCAAAGTCGATGTGATCGCCGTCGGCACGCTACCTCTACATCTACCTTCGGGATTAGTATTAGACCTAAATAATTGTTATTTGGTGCCAGCGTTGAGCATGAACATTATATCTAGATCTTGTTTGATGCGAGACGGTTATTCATTTAAATCAGAGAATAATGGCTGTTCTATTTATATGAGTAATATCTTTCATGGTCATGCACCCTTGAAGAGTGGTCTATTCTTGATGAATCTCGATAGTAGTGATACACATATTCATAATGTTGAAGCCAAAAGATGCATAGTTGATAATGATAGTGTAACTTATTTGTGGCACTGCCGTTTGGGTCATATTGGTGTAAAGCGCATGAAGAAACTCTATAATGATGGACTTTTGGAATCACTTGATTATGAATCACTTGGTACCTGCGAACCATGCCTCATGGGCAAGATGACTAAAACGCCGTTCTCCGGAACTATGGCGCGAGCAACTGATTTGTTGGAGATCATACATACTAATATATGTGGTCCAATGAATGTTGAGGCTCGCGGCGGGTATCATTACTTTCTCACCTTCACAGATGATTTAAGTAGATATGGGTATATCTACTTAATGAAACATAAGTCTGAAACATTTGAAAAGTTCAAAGAATTTCAGAGTGAAGTTGAAAATCATCGTAACAAGAAAATAAAGTTTCTACGATCTGATCGTGGAGGAGAATATTTGAGTTACGAGTTTGGTCTACATTTGAAACAATGCGGAATAGTTTCGCAACTCATGCCACCCGGAACACCACAACATTATGGTGTGTCCGAACGTCGTAATCATACTTTACTAGATATGGTGCGATCTATGATGTCTGTTACTGATTTACCGCTATCGTTTTGGGGTTATGATTTAGAGACGGCTGCATTCACGTTAAATAGGGCACCATCAAAATCCGTTGAGACGACGCCTTATGAACTGTGGTTTGGCAAGAAACCAAAGTTGTCGTTTCTTAAAGTTTGGGGTTGCGATGCTTATGTGAAAAAGCTTCAACCTGATAAGCTCGAACCTAAATTGGAGAAATGTGTCTTCATAGGATACCCAAAGGAAATTGTTGGGTACACCTTCTATCACAGATCCGAAGGCAATACATTCATTGCTAAGAATGGATCCTTTCTAGAGAAGGAGTTTCTCTCGAAAGAAGTGAGTGGGAGGAAAATAGAACTTGATAAGGTAACAGTACCTGCTCCCTTACTAGAAAGTAGTTCATCACAGAAACCGGTTCCTGTGACGTCTACACCAATTAGTGAGGAAGTTAATGATGATGATCATGAAACTTCAGATCAAGTTGGTACCGAACCTCGTAGGTCAACCAGAGTTAGATCCGCACAAGAGTGGTACGGTAATCCTGTTCTGGAGGTTATGTTACTAGACCATGACGAACCTACGAACTATGAAGAAGAGATGGTGAGCCCAGATTCCGCAAAATGGCTTGAGGCCATGAAATCTGAGATGGGATCCATGTATGAGAACAAAGTGTGGACTTTGGTTGACTTGCCCGATGATCGGCAAGCCATCGAGAATAAATGGATCTTCAAGAAGAAGACTGACGCTGACGGTAATGTTACTATCTATAAAGCTCAACTTGTTGCGAAAGGTTTTCCACAAGTTCAAGGGATTGACTACGATGAGACCTTCTCACCCGTAGAGATGCTTAAGTCTGTCCGAATCATGTTAGCAATTGCCTTCCGCAAAATGGCTTGAGGCCATGAAATCTGAGATGGGATCCATGTATGAGAACAAAGTGTGGACTTTGGTTGACTTGCCCGATGATCGGCAAGCCATCGAGAATAAATGGATCTTCAAGAAGAAGACCAACACTGACGGTAATGTTACTGTCCATAAAGCTCGACTTGTTGCAAAAGGTTTTCGACAAGTTCAAGGGATTGACTACGATGAGACCTTCTTACCCATAGCGATGCTTAAGTCTATCCGAATCATGTTAGCAATTGCCGCATTTTATGATTATGAAATTTGGCAAATGGATGTCAAAACTGCATTCCTGAATGGATTTCTGGAAGAAGAGTTGTATACGATGCAACCGGAAGGTTTTGTCGATCCAAAGGGAGCTAACAAAGTGTGCAAGCTCCAGTGATCCATTTATGGACTGGTGCAAGCCTCTCGGAGTTGGAATAAACGTTTTGATTGTGTGATCAAAGCATATGGTTTTATACAGACTTTTGGAGAAGCCTGTATTTACAAGAAAGTGAGTGGGAGCTCTGTAGCATTTGTGATATTATATGTGGATGACATATTATTGATCGAAAATGATATAGAATTTCTAGATAGCATAAAGGGATATTTGAATAAGAGTTTTTCAATGAAGGACCTCGGTGAAGCTGCTTATATATTGGGCATCAAGATCTATAGAGATAGATCAAGACGCTTAATAGGACTTTCACAGAGCACATACCTTGACAAAGTTTTGAAGAAGTTCAAAATGGATCAAGCAAAGAAAGGGTTCTTGCCTGTGTTACAAGGTGTGAAATTGAGTAAGACTCAATGCCTGACCACTGCAGAAGATAGAGAGAAAATGAAAGATGTTCCCTATGCTTCAGCCATAGGCTCTATCATGTATGCAATGCTGTGTACCAGACCTAATGTGTGCCTTGCTATTAGTTTAGCAGGGAGGTACCAAAGTAATCCAGGAGTGGATCACTGGACAACGGTCAAGAACATCCTGAAATACCTGAAAAGGACTAAGGATATGTTTCTCGTTTATGGAGGTGACAAAGAGCTCGTCGTAAATGGTTACGTCGATGCAAGCTTTGACACTGATCCGGACGATTCTTAATCGCAAACCGGATACGTGTTTTTATTGAACAGTGGAGCTGTCAGTTGGTGCAGTTCTAAACAAAGCGTCATAGCGGGATCTACATGTGAAGCGGAATACATAGCTGCTTCGGAAGCAGCAAATGAAGGAGTCTGGATGAAGGAGTTCATATCTGATCTAGGTGTCATACCTAGTGCATCGGGTCCAATGAAAATCTTTTGTGACAATACTGGTGCAATTGCTTTGGCAAAGGAATCCAGATTTCACAAGAGAACCAAGCACATCAAGAGACGCTTCAACTCCATCCGGGATCAAGTCCAGGTGGGAGACATAGAGATTTGCAAGATATATACGAATCTGAATTTTGCAGACCCGTTGACTAAGCCTCTTCCACGAGCAAAACATGATCAACACCAAGGCTCCATGGGTGTTAGAATCATTACTGTGTATTTTAGATTATTGACTCTAGTGCAAGTGAGAGACTAAAGGAAATATTCCCTAGAGGGAATAATAAAGTTATTATTTATTTCCTTATATCATGATAAATGTTTATTATTCATGCTAGAATTGTATTGGTCGGAAACATAATACATGTGTGAATACATAGACAAACAGAGTGTCACTAGTATGCCTCTACTTGACTAGCTCGTTGATCAAAGGTGGTTATGTTTCCTAGCCATAGACAAAGAGTTGTCATTTGATTAACGGGATCACATCATTAGGAGAATGATGTGATTGACTTGAACCATTCCGTTAGCTTAGCACTTGATCGTTTAGTATGTTGCTATTGCTTTCTTCATGACTTATACATGTTCCTATGACTATGAGATTATGCAACTCCCGTTTACCGGAGGAACACTTTGTGTGCTACCAAATGTCACAACGTAACTGGGTGATTACAAAGGTGCTCTAAAGGTGTCTCTGAAGGTACTTGTTGGGTTGGCGTATTTTGATATTGGGATTTGTCACTCCGATTGTCGGAGAGGTATCTCTGGGCCCACTCGAGAATGCACATCACTTAAGCCTTGCAAGCAT
This sequence comes from Aegilops umbellulata, assembly GCA_032464435.1. Taxonomy (NCBI): domain Eukaryota; kingdom Viridiplantae; phylum Streptophyta; class Magnoliopsida; order Poales; family Poaceae; genus Aegilops; species Aegilops umbellulata. The sequence goes on along the minus strand of CP136060.1, from coordinate 67,386,427 downwards.
TGCAACTAATGAGTTAGTTGCGGGATGATGTATTACGGAACGAGTAAAGATACTTGTCAGTAACGAGATTGAACCAGGTATTGAGATATCGACCATCGAATCTCGGGCAAGTAACATACCGATGACAAAGGGAACAACGTATGTTGTTATGCGGTTTGACCGATAAAGATCGTCGTAGAATATGTGGGAGCCAATATGAGCATCCAGGTTCCGCTATTGGTTATTGACCGGAGACGTGTCTCGGTCATGTCTACATAGTTCTCGAACCCGTAGGGTCCGCACGCTTAAAGTTCGATGACGGTTATATTATGAGTTTGTGTGTTTTGATGTACCGAAGGTAGTTCGGAGTCCTGGATGTGATCACGGACACAACGAGGAGTCTCGAAATGGTCGAGACATGAAGATTGATATATTGGACGACTATATTCGGACATCGGAATGGTTCCGGGGGTTATCGGATATACACCGGAGTACCGGGGGTTACCGGAACCCCCTAGGGTTATTGGGCCTCATGGGCCCAAGTGGTGGAAGAGGAGAGGCAGCAGAAGGTGGCGCGCGACCCCCCTTGCCCCAATCCGAATTGGGAAAGGGAAGGGGGCGGCGGCCCCCTTCTCCTTCCTTATCTCCACCTCCTCCTTCCCCTTCTCCTAGTTGGAATAGGGAAGGGGGGCAAAACCTACTTGGAGTAGGATTGCCCCCCTTGGGCGCGCCTCCTCCTCTTGGTCGGCCCCCTCCTCTTCCCCCCTTTATATACGGAGGAGGGGGGCTCCCCATAGACACAACAATTGATCCCTTGGATCTCTTAGCCGTGTGCGGTGCTGTCGGCGTTCTGGGAACGGGGGTCCCCAGGCTTGCCTGCCTGCGGCCTGCGGCGTGGCTCGAATGGAGGCCCAGTACGGCCCATCTTCATCAACACGAGACTCAAGACCCTCGCGAGGGACCAAGCCTCGCGGGGAGGACGACACAACGCTTCCTCGGGCGCGGCCTCCTCAGGTTGGCTCATGAGGAGGCGGAGAGATCAAGGCAGGGTACCTCGCGAGGTGCCCATGACGCAAGCCATGACGACCAAGGGTGCCAGGCGGGCGCCAGACCGCACAGTGTCCTCCCCTTTCCTCTTTGGTGCAAAGGGGGCAAGCGCATGCGAGAGGATCAAGCAAAGGCATCCATTTCGGTGCAACGAGACCAAGACCAGTCCAACGGTGGGATGAGCTCATCGTGGAGCCCAGAACGGCGTCACCACAAGGCCTTTGGTAGGCGAGGACCAACTTTGGTCAGGATAAGTGTACTGTATGTTCCCCTCCGAGTTGGCCAATTGTTGGCGCCCTTCCCGCTCAATATTTGGGGAGAGGCCCAAGGCCGTTGCCTATAAATAGGACTAGCCACCCCCAGGGTAGAGGCATCTGGTATCCAGAATCCGAGCAAGAAGAGAGAGAGAGAGAGAAGGGCGGCTGAACTTCCCTAGCAGTTCATCGTCCTAGCCAAGAACAGGCCCTCACGAGGCTGTTCTCCTTTGTACTGATCATCATCATCATCATCATCAGCCCAAGAGGCAATCCATCCACCCACAAAACTAGAGTAGGGTATTACACCACAACGGTGGCCCGAACTAGTATAAACTCTGTGTTCTTTGTGCTGTTCTTCCGATAGTTTAGATCCTGGTGAGACGGAGAGGTGGTGGGCAGAATCTCCGCGCGCACCCCAGAGTTCGAACCTTAAGGGTCTGCCGGAACCCCCGATCCGACATTTGGCGCGCCAGGTAGGGGTGCGCCGGAATCTGTCTTCCATCGCTCCGTCCTTCTCCGGCCGCCGCACCCATGTACGACGCCGGTCGGGCCCGCATCGCCCCAGCGGCCCTTGCCGGTGAGCGTCCTCGTCGTCCCTCATCGCCCGCCATCGGCACCGCCGCCAGCCCGGCGGGGAACAAGCACCAAGCACCACCCCAGCATCCGCCTGTGCGAAGGGGCGACTACGCCACAACATCGACACCTCCGGTCGTTGCGGCCCTCCTGGGCGGCTCGCAAGCGCCGCCCACGAGTCGCCACGTCAAGCCGTTTGCCCGCCGGGTCAGCACCGCTTCCACACGGCAGGGGGCTTCCTCAGACCGGGCAGCGCGCGAGGACGATCTGACCTTCAGCTCGGAGGACCACCCCACCAACTTGGCGGGCTCGGGCGTGCTCCCCCTGTTGTGCACCCCCACCGTCTGCCAGGTGGCCATCACCAGAACCCTCATCGACGGCGGCGCGGGCCTCAGTATGCTTCGGTCGAGGCCTTCAATCTCTTCTGCATTCCCCGGGTGCGGCTGCGGCCCAGTCGATCTTTCTTTGGCGTCGGGGGCGGATCGTCCGACTCCCTGGGACAGATCCGGCTCCCGGTAACCTTCGGCACCTACGACAACTTCCGCACGGAGATGGTCGACTTCGACATCGCCCCCATCGGCCTCCCTTACAACGCCATCCTCGGTTACCCGACGCTGGCTCAGTTCATGGCCGCCATGCACCCGGCGTACAACCTCATGAAGATGCCCGGGAGCAGCGGTACCCTCACCGTGCACGGAGACACCAGGGACGCCTTGCGAGTACTCAAGCTCGCCTTCAAGGCGGCGGCGTCGGCGCAGCCTGCCGACGCGGAGGCCCCTGAGCCCAAGGGGGCTGTGCCCGCCAAGAAAAAGCAGTTGTTCACCCAGGACAAGGCAGAAACCAAGAAGATACCCGTGGACGAGGACGGGTCTTCCGATGCCACTTTCACCATAGGCGCCAACCTTGAGCCTGAGCAGGAGGAGGCCTTGGTCAGGTTCCTGCGTGCGAATAAGAAGGTGTTCGCTTGGGAGCCCGATCAGTTGGCAGGGATTCCCAGGAGTGCCATCGAGCATCACCTCAACGTGCGCCCGAATGCGCGCCCCGTGAAGCAGAAGGCCAGGCGGCAGTCCGCAGAGAAGCAGGCCTTCATTGTCCAAGAGACGCGCAAGCTAGAAGCCGCTGGGGTCATTCGCAAGGTCCGATACCCGGATTGGTTGGCCAACCCCGTCGTTGTGCCTAAAAAGGGGGGGGGGGAAGGAACGCATGTGCGTCGACTTCACCAATCTCAACAGGGCATGCCTGCAAGATCCGTTTCCGCTCCTCCGCATCGACCAGATCATCGATTCACCGCAGAGTGTGACCTGCTATGCTTCCTGGACGCCTTCTCCGGATATCACCAGATCAGATTGGCGGTGGAAGACATTGAAAAGACCGCCTTCCTGACCCCGTGCGGGGTATACTGCTATACATGCATGCCGTTCGGACTGCGTAACGCAGGAGCTACCTTTCAGCGGCTGATGCACATCACCTTAGGCCCGCAACTCGGAAAGAATGTCGAAGCCTACGTTGATGACATTGTGGTAAAATCTCGGGAGGCCAAGACCCTGATACAAGACCTGGAGGAGACCTTCGCGAGCCTCGACACAGTAAGCTTGCGACTCAACCCGGAGAAATGTGTGTTTGGCGTCCCCTTGGGCAAGCTCTTGGGCTTCCTTGTGTCCCTTCGTGGCATCGAGGCCAACCCAGAGAAGGTCAAGGTGGTCGAGGACATGAGTCCGCCAAAGACCCTCGGAGAGATGCAGAAGCTCACTGGGCGCGTGACCGCACTAGGTCACTTTATCTCCAAGTTAGGGGAGCGAGCGTTGCCTTTCTTTCAGCTGATGAAGAAAAAGGGGCCCTTTGAATGGACTGAAGAGGCAGATAAGGCGTTTCAAGACCTCAAGAGGTACCTGACCAGTCCCCCGGTCATGGTGGCTCCGCGCCCTCAAGAGCCCCTGCTGCTCTACCTCGCCGCCACTCCTTACTCCGCCAGCGCAGCCCTGGTGGCGGTTAGGGAGGAGCGCCAAACCAAGACCGCAGCAGCAACCCGAGGCAAGGCAAGACGGGAGCACAGAAAGCCTGCAGAAGCCACAGCCGCAGTTGAGGAGGGTCGGCTGCCGAAGAGCACACCAGAGGCAGGAGAAGCCACACGCTCGGATGGTCCGCCTCCCGAGGCCCCGTCATCTCGTGAGGCGTCCCTACCTCCCGAGGGCACCGGAGCTCCAGATGCTCTCAGCCTGGTTGAGCATCCAGTTTACTTTGTTAGCACGGTGCTGCGGGATGCGAGGGCACGGTACCCAATGCCTCAGAAGCTCCTCCTCGCGCTACTGGTGGCCTCACGCAAGCTGCGTCACTACTTCCAGGCCCATCCCATTAAGGTCGTCTCATCATACCCCTTGGAGAAAGTGCTTAGGAGCCCTAACTCAGCAGGAAGGGTCGCCGAGTGGAACATAGAACTGCAAGCGTTTCAACTCGAGTTCAACACAACTAGGGTCATCGAAGGAGCAGCGTTAGCGGATTTCGTGGCTGAATGGGCGGAGGCACCAGGCCTCAAGGACAACGAGGATCGGTCCCTCTCTCCAGGGAGTGAGGCGCCTGAAGGCTGGGTCATGTATTTCGATGGGGCGTTCTCCAGGCATGGCGCGGGGGCTGGCGTGGTGCTGATATCACCCACTTAGGATAAGCTCTACTATGCTGTACAGCTCTGTTTCCAGCATGGTGAAAAGGTCTCCAACAACATAGCAGAATATGAGGGTCTGATAGCCGGATTAAAAGCCGCGATAGCTCTGGGGGTGAAACACCTCACCATCAAGGGAGACTCGCAGCTCCTTGTCAACTTCTCCAACAAGGTATACGAGCCGAAGGACGAGCATATGGAAGCCTATCTAGCGGAAGTCCGCAGGATGGAAAAACAGTTATGGGGGTTGGAACTGAAGCACGTGCCCCGTGGCACCAATCAGGAAGCCGACGACATAGCCGGGCGGGCATCCAGGCGATTGCCACAGGAACCAGGCGTCTTCGAAGAGCGTCTCTTCAAACCCTCAGCACAGCCGACGTTGTCAAACGTCGCTCAGCCTCGAGAGGAGCTCCCTCGGCCGCCAGCCTCGGGAGCCCCAATTTGTGGACCGACCTCAGGAGCGCGTCTACTCCTGACGATGGAACCTTGGGAGGAGTGCTGGATCACAGAACTCTGGAGTTATTTAACACAAGGGACCCTACCGGAGAAGGAAGAGGAAGCGGAGCGTGTGGCGCGGCAGGCCACGGCATACTGCCTCAGAGATGGAGAGCTCTACCGGAAGCGACCAAATGATGTGTCTCTGCGCTGCATCTCCCGGGAGCAAGGAAAGGAACTACTGGAGGACATACACGGCGGAGACTGCGGGCATCACTCATCATCACGAACCCTCGTCGGCAAGGCATTCCGTAGCGGGTTCTACTAGCCCACCGCGCTCAACGACGCAGTCGAGTTAGTAAAGGCTTGCGAGGCCTGCCAGTTTCATTCTAAGCAGATCCATCAACCGGCAGGGGGCCTGCAGACTATACCCCTCTCATGGCCATTCGCAGTTTGGGGGTTGGATATTCTGGGCCCGTTCCCTCGGGCGCCAGGGGGCTACCGCTACCTCTACGTCGCCGTTGATAAGTTCACTAAGTGGGCAGAAGTGGAGGCCGTCCATACCATCCCCGCTGGCTCCGCGGTCAAGTTCATCAGGGGTATCGTGAGCCGGTTCGGGGTGCCGAACCGCATCATCACAGATAACGGTTCGCAGTTTACCAGTAATCTCTTCAAAACATACTATGCTAACCTTGGGACGCAGATATGCTATGCTTCAGTGGCGCACCCACGGAGCAATGGGCAGGCCGAACGGGCCAACGCGGAGGTCCTGAGAGGCCTCAAGACCAGGACGTTCAAGAAGAAGCTGGAGGCTTGCGGCAGAGGTTGGTACGATGAGCTGCAGTCCGTATTGTGGTCCATCCGCACGACCGCGACCAAACCAACTCGGGAGACCCCATTCTTCCTGGTCTACGGAGCTGAAGCGGTCCTCCCTCACGAGGTCAGGCGTCGCTCCGCACTGGTCCTAGCGTTCGACGAAGCGCAGCAGGACGCCATGCGGGGGATGGACCTCGTACTGGGCGAGGAACGCCGCCGGGAAGCCGCGTTGCGAGCGGCGAGGTACCAGCAGGCGCTGCGACGATATCATTGCTGCAACATCCGCCCCAGGACCCTCGAGGTAGGAGACCTCGTGCTCAGACGGGTTCTCTCCAGGGAGGGGCTGCATAAGCTCTCTCCCATGTGGGAGGGCCCGTTCAAGGTTGTTCATGTTTCCAGGCCAGGCTCCGTGCGCTTGGAGACCTAAGAGGGGGAGCCGATACAGAACGCGTTGAACATCCAGCACCTCCGGAGGTTCTACCCCTAAAAGGCCCAGAGCCTGTGAAGAAGGCGAACGCCTGTGAAGACCTTCCCTTTTTGGAAAAGGCCCAGAGCCTGTGAAGACCTTCCCTTTTTGGGAAAAGGCCCAGAGCCTATGAAGAAGGCAAATGCCTGTGAAGACCTTCCCTTTTTGGGAAAAGGCCCAGAGCCTGTGAAGAAGGCGAACGCCTGTGAAGACCTTCCCTTTTTGGAAAAGGCCCAGAGCCTGTGAAGAAGGCGAACGCCTGTGAAGACCTTCCCTTTTTGGAAAAGGCTCAGAGCCTGTGAAGAAGGCAAGTGCCTGTGAAGCTGATCACCTCTAAGAATAAAGGCCCGGAGCCTGCGAAGAAGGCCAATGCCTGTGAAGCTCGCTGCCCCGTGACACTCTCACGTAATAATGAGTGGGGCTGTACACGCCCCGGAGTCTCAGGAGCGCCGGCCTTAGGCCCTGGGGCTCCCTCCCACGCCCAGTGGCAGCACTTAGCTCCGCGCTGGTGAGAAGACGTCGAAGACTAGATTAGGTGCCGGACGCGGCTTTTTTATTTGCTTTCCGAAGTTGACGTGTTTATTTGCATCTGAAATCTTATCGAAACTATCGCCGTTGTCGATTTGTGGTTCGTTGATTTTCGCTCCCCGTTTTGATTTCTCTCATGAAAGGCCTCGCGAGGGATGGAACTTGAATGCCCTCGTGAGCGTTTCCGCCCTATCCGCTTAAAGGTTTCACGGCCCGGGCCTTCTTCAGGAGCACCCCTCCAGTCCGTGCCCCTCGGGCACCGCAACACGCGCACAGGGCCTGGGTCGGTCGCCCCCCCGGCTGGGTCCGAAAACTACCTATGCGAGGGCAAATAGTTGAGAGGCGCAACAACAAAGTCAAGGTAATGGCTACAACGGCAATGATTCTCAAACACGCCCCCGCGGGGCTCCAAGCAGCTGTTTTGTCTTACACAAGAAGCAAAAGGAAAAGGAAAAGGCGAGCCCGGCGTGGCCCGCCTCGCATTGGCCTGCAGAGGCGACGCAGGATGCCTCCGGGGCTCAGGCGGACTCCCTCTCGCGCTTCACCGGGGCGCGGCGACGGACGGATGAACAACCACCCCCCAGGCAGGCGCGATGGCGAGGGGGCTAGCTGCGGCCACCGCTGGAGGAGCCGCCAGAAGAAGAGTTGGTGGAGCCTGGGGAGAGCCGGGCGCCGCCATCGGAGCGGGCACTGTCTCCTCCATCATCGTTGGAGCGAGGCCCCTGGCCACGGTCATCGCCCTCGGGGCAGCATCCTGCGCGGCGACCATCTTCCCCAAACACCCTCACATAGAGGGTGCCGTCGCCGTCGAACTTGAAGTGCAGGGTGCACCGCTGGCCCAGGCCGCGCGCGCGGGCAAACGTCTGCCAGCCACGGGTTAGGGCCCCATTCCCGGAAGGGGAGACCTCAAGCGAAACCCAGGAGGCCCTGCTGCAGCAACCGTCAGCCTGAAGCCAGAAGCCGCACCGGGCGCTGGCCGGCAGCTCGCCGATGAAGAAGCGAGGGAGCTGGAGCCAGGTGTTGGTCGGGTCCGCCGACCACACGACGAACTCCGACAGCACCTCCGCCGAGCGAAAGCGCGGCCTGGGGGGCCGCGCAGTCACAGCCTGCCTCCCCTTGGCAGCCGAGCGCTCACCACCACGCGGAGAACCATCCCTGTGGCTACGGGGAGCCGCAGCGGGGACCGCGGGATACTTGCGGGGACGACCCCGGCCACGCTTGGCCGGGGGGGAGTCGGGCCCCGCCCGACTAGCCTTCCCCTTCTCCGCGGCTGAGAACCTCTTTGGAGCCATGCGAGCGGCGGGCGGCAAGAGAGAGGAAGAAGAAGAGAAGCAGGAAGGGGCGAACTGGCGGAGCTTACGCGGCCCCATACTTATAGCCGAAGAAGGCCAACCATCGAGCACCACGATCGTAGGTAATAATGACCCATGTCTATGCATGCAGGGACTAGTCAAGTCACACAGTTGCCAGAACGTCGTGGGGAAGCGGAGACGCCCACGTCCTGTCAAACCGCCACGCGGCGCCCAAGGCCGCAGGCTATCAGGGCCCGCGGCGCTTCGCCCTTGCCCTTTCGCCTCTCGGCACGGCCAAGTCCAGGCGCGCCTTGGCCCCGGGGGCTATTGTCGGCGTTCTGGGAACGGGGGTCCCCAGACTTGCCTGCCTGCGGCATGCGGCGTGGCTCGAATGGAGGCCCAGTACGACCCATCTTCATCAACACGAGACTCAAGACCCTCGTGAGGGGCCAAGCCTCGTGGGGAGGACGACACAACGCTTCCTCGGGCGCGGCCTCCTCAGGTTGGCTCATGAGGAGGCAGAGAGATCAAGGCAGGGTACCTCGCGAGGTGCCCATGACGCAAGCCATGACGACCAAGGGTGCCAGGCGGGCGCCAGACCACACAGTATCCTCCCCTTTCCTATTTGGTGCAAAGGGGGCAAGCGCAGGCGAGAGGATCAAGCAAAGGCATCCATTTCGGTGCAACGAGACCAAGACCAGTCCAACGGTGGGATGAGCTCATCGTGGAGCCCAGAACGGCGTCACCACAGGGCCTTTGGCAGGCGAGGACCAACTTTGGTCAGGATAAGTGTACTGTATGTTCCCCTCCGAGTTGGCCAATTGTTGGCGCCCTTCCCGCTCATTATTTGGGGAGAGGCCCAAGGCCTTTGCCTATAAATAGGACTAGCCACCCCCAGGGTAGAGGCATCTGGTATCCAGAATCCGAGCAAGAAGAGAGAGAGAGAGAGAGAAGGGCGACTGAACTTCCCTAGCAGTTCATCGTCCTAGCCAAGAACAGGCCCTCACGAGGCTGTTCTCCTTTGTACTGATCATCATCATCATCAGCCCAAGAGGCAATCCATCCACCCACAAAACTAGAGTAGGGTATTACACCACAACGTTGGCCCGAACTAGTATAAACTCTGTGTTCTTTGTGCTGTTCTTCCGATAGTTTAGATCCTGGTGAGACGGAGAGGTGGTGGGCAGAATCTCCGCGCGCACCCCAGAGTTCGAACCTTAAGGGTCTGCCGGAACCCCCGATCCGACAGGTGCCCCCTCCACCATAATCCACCTCTGTCATATAGTAGCGATGCTTAGGCGAAGCCCTGCATCGATAGAACATCGTCATCGTCACCACGCTGTCGTGCTAACGGAACTCTCCCTTAAAGCTCGGCTGGATCAGAGTTCGAGGGACGTCATCGAGTTGAACGTATGCTAAACTCAGAGGTGCCGTGCGTTCAGTACTTGATCGGTCGGATCGTGAAGACGTACGACTACATCAACCGCGTTGTGCTAACGCTTCCGCTTTTGTTCTATGAGGGTACGTGGACACACTCTCCCCTCTGGTTGCTATGCATCACCATGATGTTGCGTGTGCGTAGGAAACTTTTTGAAATTACTACGTTCCCCAACAACGCCTCCTCACTGATGAGCATCATATCCACGAGATAGGCATGCACCTTATCCTTGTCACCAATGCGCGGAAAGAGGGAGTTGCGGAAGATCCGATGCATGATGTCAAGGAATGAGTTCAACACCCACACTTTCTTGCCACTGGGAAGTGATACCTCTTGAGCACTGCGTTGGTTTTCCCTTAGAGAGGAAAGGGTGATGCATTAAAGTAGCGTAGGTATTTTGAAAGTGTGTTATATCGACTAGAGGGGGGGGGGGGTGAATAGGCGATTTTTATGAATTCTTCACTTAGGAAATTGCAGGTGAGGAAATATCTTAGCGAAGAACTACTAGCAGCGGAATAAGTACTCAAAAGTAAACATAACATAAAACAATAATAGTCATCGTGATGAAATAAAGACAAGCACAGAGTACAGAAAGCATAAACACAGGATAACACAGGATGAAGATAAACAGACTGAAGAAATTGAACTGAGGAAATTGAGAAAGTCTTCAGTCACAGTCTACAAACACATATATGAACAAGTGCAGAACACAGTAATGAGGAAATCAAAGAGTTGAGGAAATAGAACCAGTAAGCTTGGTAAAGACAATGATTTGGTAGACCAGTTCCAATTGCTGTCTCAGTTGTACATCTGGTTGGAGCGGCTAGGTATTTAAACCTGAGGACACACAGTCCTCACCGTATTCTCCTTGGGCTAAGGTCACACAGACCTCGCCCAATCACTCGTGGTAAGTCTTCAGGTGACTTCCAGACCTTCACAAACTCGGTCACTCGGCGATCCACAATTTCCTCTTGGATGCTCCAGACCATGACGCCTAACCGTTTGGAAGAAGCACAGTCTTCAAAGGTAACAAGCGTCGGATCCACGCAGGATCAACCTCTTCACTGATGCTCAATCACTTTGGGTTTGTAGGTGTTTGGGTTTGGGTTTTCCTCACTTGAAGATTTTCGCTCAAAGTCCTCGGAGGATGGGATGCTCTCAAATGACAAGTGTCAGTTTCTCTCGGAGCAGCCAACCAGCTAGTGGTTGTAGGGGGCGGCTATTTATAGCCTAGGGAGCAGCCCGACATGATAAGACATAAATGCCCTTTAATGATATGACCGTTAGGTGGGTAGATATTTTGGGACAGCTGGCGTGTAGCACAGCAACTGTCGGAAGTTTGAGTATCAAATTCCTCAGGGCTATCATGTTCCTCATTGTGTAGGCAATCCGCACTGGCGAATTCCTAACTCCTCAGTCAGAACAAATTCCTCAGAGACCAGAAGAACTTCGTCTCTGTCACTGAAGAATATGACTGAACTGTATGAGATTTCCAATGGCTTCACTCGAAGGGATTGGTAGGTGTAGGATTTTGAGTTGAGCATCACATGGAAATTTTTCCTTAGTACTTCCTCGATCCCCTTTAACAGTACGGTGTTTCCTATGACTCAAGAAAGAGAAAATGGAACTACGAAAACAAAAGTCTTCACGCTTCATGTTCCTCGAATGAATACCAAGTCTTCAAGGTCACACCAATTTCTTCACTTTCAAAGTCTTCAATCGAAGAACTTCACTTTTAGGGGTCAACTTTCTCTGTAAATATCAAACTCCTCATAGACTTATAGACCTGTGTACACTCATAAACACATTAGTCCCTTAACCTATAAGTCTTCAATGCACCAAAATCACTAAGGGGCACTAGATGCACTTACAATCTCCCCCTTTTTGGTGATTTATGACAATATAGGTTAAGTTTTCAACGGGGATAAACATATGAAGTGTAAATAATGATATTGAGGAATTTGATTGCAAGATATAGAAGAACCCCCCCCCCCTGAAGATGTGCATAGTGAGGAACTTTTTTTTGAAGCAATGCACACTTGAAGAGTAGAATCATGGAGATCTCCCCCTATATCTTGTAATTCATACATGCATTTTGATATATAATATGAAGAATTTGAAATGCATGATGAAATATGGTGACTGATGTAATTCAGCATGCGTGCATTAACATTAGTAAGGAATAAGCATGCAGAAAATCACAGCTAAAGTATCAGGCTACCATAGAGTTTAAGTTTACAAGTCGATCCAGCAAAGTCATCAGAAGAACGAGAGTTGTAACTTAGCAAAAAAATGCCCATATAGATAGACCCGCTTGAAGATTAACTCAAATTTCTCCCCCTTTGTCATCGAATGACCAAAAGGATCGAAAATGAGGACTAACGCCCCTGAAGAATATCAAGTTGATGAAGGAGCGCCAGCGTTGTTGGGGTCATTTGTTGATGTTGGGCCTGCCACAGTGTTGTCCAAGTCTTCATGCTCGTCGGTGTCGTGCGATGAAGAATATGAGCTGGCCACCAAGGAAGGAACATTGACCTTCTTGTATTTCTTCGGTGGAGGTGCAGACCAGTCAAAATCTTCTTTGAGACCCATTTTCTTCAGATCTTCTTTGCTATAAATGTGAGACAGAACAGCCCAGGTACGGCTGAGGGTTTCATGGACGTAGTAATGGTTGTTCTTCACTGCATTATGGGTAGCAGTCATGTTGCGAAGAATTGAACCAAACTGACGCTTGACCCATTTGTGATTGCGATCAACCTTCTGATGAAGACTGACTCACGATCAGTCATCACCCTGGGAGCTGTGCCTTGAGGATTTGGCTTGGTTGCATTGGCAGCAGAGTCATGGGTGGTAGAATCGTCATTGGTGGAGTAGGATACAACCTTGCAAAATTTACCATCCAATGGACGAGTGCCTTCATCAATAACAACAGTAGCTTTTCCCTTGTCATCAGCTGAGGTAAATGTCCGTTTGAGGACTTCAATCGGGGGCACGTAGCTGCAATGGTTCAGTGTATCAGCTTTGTAGTTGAGTGAAGACCTTGTTCTGATGAATCGCATAATCCACGGTGCATAAGGCTTTAGCTCAAATGGTGACATAGCAACATTGGCCAGAGTTCTCATGAAGAAATCATGGAAGTTGACGGGAACGCCATGCATGATATTGAAAAGCAGATTCTTCATGATGCCAACGACTTCTTCTTCATTCGAGTCGTGGCCCTTGATAGGACTCAATGTCTTCGTTAGAATGCGATAGACAGTCCAAGGCACATATGGCAATTCCTTCACGAGGAATTTCGTTCTTGGGGCCTGATCTGGCTTCAATGGCTTCATCAGCACTTGCATACAGTGATCTGTAAGCTCAGGCTCACTGTAGACGCAATGGGCAGCTTCAAGGGGAGGACTGAGAGGTAAAGCACGAAGCAATTCAGAAGCTGGTGCCTTGTAGTGAGTATTTTCAGACATCCAGTCCAGCACCCATGAATTCACATCTTCAGAGTCTCCGGTGATGTGCAGAGTTGCATAAAATTGAGAATGAGTTCTTCAGTCCAATCACACATATCAGTGCAGAAATTTAATAGTCCAGCACCGTGAAGAACACTAAGGACTGGCACAAAGCACGACAAAGATTCCATATCCACGGGAGGAATGTGCTCATGATCGAAGACTTTGTCTTTGTTGAACAGCACTGAGGAATAAAAATTTGCCTGGCTGGCAGTCCAGAAACGCCTCTTCCTAATGCAAGCAGAGTCATAGGGGTTGTAATCTGTGAAGAATACGTGATCGCCGAAGAAATCATTAGCCTTGAATTTTTGCTTCCTTGAGAATGGATCCTTTGGCTTGGGCAGAGGAGTGTCGGTCAGTTGCATCACAACCTCAGGAATCGCAATCTCAGGTTCTTCAGGCTGAGGAATTTCTGGTTCCTCTTTAGTGGCAGTCTGTGTCTTCAGTGATTCAGTAGCAGCAGTTTCTTCAGCACTAGTGGCTGGAATTTCTTCATGTACAGACGGAGTGGGGTGAGTTTCTTTAGAGCCCAATGGTACAGTATGTGCTGGGGACTGAGGGATTTGTTGCAATGGCGTGAACAGAGGAGAGGTGGGATGCTGACTATCCCATAAATCATCATTCATCAATGGAGTAGTACTCCCAATGTCCACGTCAGAATTTTGTTCATCCAATTCCTCAACACCGGCCTCTTTAGCAGTGAACTGAGGCATGGGCGAGGAGACAATTGTAGTTGAAGGGATTGCGTCCGCTTCAATTTATTCATCCATCTGCTCTGAGGAAGCAGCAGAGGGAATGTCTTCATCATATTCACTTGGAATCACATAGTCTTCATCAAAAGGAACAAGGTCCTTTGATGGCATGGTTGAGATAGGAACAACATCAATGGGATTTGCAAATGAGCTAGTCAAAGGCTTCATCTTCTTCGGAGCTGAAGAATCTGATGAAGTTGATGCTTTCCTCTTCTTCACTGCTGCATGTTCTGCAGCCTTGGTCTTCTTCACATCTGATGCAGATGGAAGGATCGGAGTTGGGGTGGGCGCAGGAGGAGCAGAGGAATTTGGTTGAATTTCTTCAGGCACAACCGATGCAGTTGCCCTGACTTCTTCATTTTCTTCAGGCGCACCACTAGTGGATGCCCTGGCAATTTCAGTTTCTTCAGGCACATCGACTGAACCTTCAGATGGCCTGGCTTGTTCTTCATCTGCAACACTGGAGGTTGCCCTTGTAACATCTTCAGAAGCTATAATGCAGTCATCAGCCCTGGAACTCACATTTTCTTCAGCAGCCTGATTGTCATCAGCGGTGCTGGCATTTTCTTCAGTAGGCTGAGCAGATGCTTCAGCCTGAGGATTTTCTTGTTGCGATGGAGCTGCAACCTTTGAAGTGAATTTATCAGTCAATTTCACAAATCTGACTTTGGCTCCAAGCCAGTCAGCACGGTACACGTCAAATTCATCACTAAGTTTCTTGATCTCAGATTGAATAGTGACAAGTTCTTCAGTTGTCATAGAGATAACGTTTTTCTTCAGGAAGCGCTCCTTCCTGTATTGTGCTTTCTTGAGCTGCCTGGCCTTCTCATATTTCCATTTTTCTTCTTGGATGAAGGCAGTCAGCATATGACTTTGGCCAGGAGTCAGCTTGAAATCAGGCATAGGAGTGTTGGGGTACTTATGCCAGAGATCAACGTAATCGAGGATCAACTTGGGATCCAAAAGAAGAGGCACATTCATGCATTTGGCTCTAGCGGCCTTGACCTGCCTATCTCTGATGATTTTTGCAAGTTCATCATCATCAGCTTCGTCTTCATCAGACAACACTTGGAAGGCGACCTGCTTCTTGTGAGGACTTGGGTGAGAACCTCGTCCAGCAGTGTCCTTTATCTTCAGTAGAGAGGGTCCCGTTGAAGAATTTGGTGCAGCTGAGGAACTAGCAGAAGCTCCTGAGGCAATAGAGATGCCTGTTGTCCTTTGGCACGTGGTGAGATGCACAGGTGCAGAGGATTTGGTCGGAGCAGCCGAAGACTTTGGAGGAGGAGCTGAGGACTATGGAGGAGTAGGAGCAGTTTGAGGATTTGGTCGTGAGGGCTTTGAGGAATCTAGCCGTGAGGGCATTGTTGAGGAACTTGGCCTTGAGGGCATTGAAGATGAAGCACTGAGCTTATGCGTAGGCTTCTTTGCCATGGCCTTCTTAGGCTTGACAGCAGAAGCCTCAGCTGAGGCAGCAGCAGCAGCAGAGTCCTCATTGAATTTCCTCACTGCGTCTTTGGCTTGTCTAGCCAGCTTGGCCCATTCAGCAGGATAATCCTCACCATGCTTGAGGCTAGTGGGATCAGCTTCTTGGCCAGGTGCCAATGGAGGTCTTGGGCATGGAGGATTGTGTGCGAATTTCTTCATGTATTTGGGAGTTACATACCTGTACTCTCTCCACTCTCTTGCCCATCTCCTCTCTATCTTTTGAATGCGCACCTTGCGCTGATTTTTATCCTCCTCAGGGGTGTGCAGTACCCAACATAGATGTCCTCAGGGATTTCAAAAGCAGTGTTGACCTTAGGCCTCTTTCCTCCTTTCTGTGGCTTCTTTCCATCAGCTATTTTCTTCAAATGAGGAATTTGAACAATGGAATTCTCTGAAGATGTATGCAACTTTTCTTCGAGGAACGCTGCAAATGAGTTAAGTTGATGAGAACCTAGTGATTCAGCAGCGGGCATGAGTACCTATGAATAGAGTATAGTTGCGAGGAATTTGGAGAGGTCATATGCGTTCTCAAAAGGTTTTGTAAAAAGAACAAGTTTGAGGAATTTGACCAGATGAGTCTTGAAGAATTTCACTAAGCGTTCTTTTTCTTAGGTTCCAGAGTTGTATAGATCAGAAATCCACACAATTGAGGAATCTTGAAGAAAAATATAGCTTAGAGAAATGAATCAAGAGCAGATGACATGTGAGGTGTTTTAGTGTGTGATAATTTGAAGAAAAACACCTTTGAAGATTTTGTAGAAATCATTTGAATCAAAAAGGGCAGTAAAAGTAACTTTGAAATTACCCTAGATGAAGAACACGACGAACTGTGAAGTGGAGATGTGAAGTTCGTCAGTGCAGATCTTCCACGCCCTAAGTTGGCAGAGGAAGACGGCTACGGCGGCGGCGGAGGGAAGAAATCCGCGGCCGGCGCGAGTACGACGGCGACGAGGTCGAGGTAGTGAAGCTCTTCCTCACCGGCGATGATGAAGTAGCGGCGGCGCTAGGGTTTGAGAAGCTTGAGCTGGAGTGAGGTCGAGCGGAGTAAAGGAGAAGTGAGGAAGGGGAGGGGGTATTTATAGCCACGGTGAAAAACTGTTCGCCCGAAGAATTTGGACGAACGTGCCCCTGACCCTTCTCATTCGCTTGACATGTGTCACCCACGTACTGAGAAGTGGAGATCGTGTGTGATCGTGGGTGAATATATAAGTGTTTTCGTGGGATGCGGAACGGTTTGAGCGACAAAATGAAAGTTTTGGATAAGATAAGTTTTAACGTTCCGTTCGCAAATTCTTCAACTGACAAGGACACAATGAAGATTTTCAACGAGTTTCAAATAGAACGCACATGAAGAACTTGTGAATAGAATGGGTTGAGTTTAGCATAGAGGGGGAAGGGTCCAATCACATTCACTTAGCAGAAATAGCAACTTGAAGCAATAGCTATAAGTGAATGTTGTGGAGGACATAAACAATATATATAGCCAATGAAGAAAAATGACGAAAACAGTGAAGACAATGCAAAGTTGAAGAACATGAACAACTGAGGAATTTCAAAAACTGAGGAAAAACTCAAATTGAAGATTTTCAACTTTTGTGGTGGCGTGACCCACTGAAATAAGAATGATGATTTCAGACACCGCGTACAATTGTCGTAGGGCTCTGAGAATCAAGTTCTTCATTAATTTCTTCACACTTAGAGTGTTAGTCTTCATTGATTGAATAGAAACGTTTCTTCATGTGTTGCACATCTAAATCATCAATTTTGCATAAGTGTTAGGATGAGTGTCCCTTTCAAAGAACATTCAAAGATTCTAAGATATTTAGATCACACCGCAACTTGCTAAATCTCTTTTCATCCAAGGGCTTTGTGAAGATATCGGCTAGCTGTTCTTCAGTCTTCACATGCTCAATAGAAATGTCTCCCTTCAGCACGTGATCATGAAGAAAATGATGACGAATCAGAATGTGCTTTGTGTTCGAGTGCTGAACTGGGTTGTGAGCAATCTTGATGGCACTCTCATTGTCACAGAAGAGAGGCACTTTCTTCACATTGAAGCCGTAGTCCTTGAGAGTTTGCTTCATCCACAACAATTGAGCACAGCAAGAGCCAGCAACAATGTATTCAGCTTCAGCAGTAGACAGTGATACACAGTTCTGTTTCTTCGAGGACCAACAGACCAAAGATCGTCCGAGGAAATGACATGTACCAGATGTTGACTTGCGGTCCACACGATCACCAGCATAGTCAGAGCAGAATATCCAATGAGATCAAAAGACGAGCCCTTGGGGTACCATAATCCAAGTGTTGGTGTGTGAGCTAGATATCGAAGAATATGCTTCACAACCTTATGGTGTGATTCCTTCGGTGTAGCTTGAAATCGGGCACACATGCAAACACTAAGCATAATATCTGGCCTAGATGCACATAAGTACAATAAAGAACCAATCATGGAGTGGTATACCTTTTGATCGAAGTCAATACCATTTTCATCGGTGCATAGATGGCCATTTGTGGGCATAGGAATTTTGACGCCTTTGCAATCTTGCATGCCGAATTTCCTCAGTACATCCTTGAGGTATTTCTCTTGAGATATGAATATGCCATTGCGCTGTTGACGAATTTGAAGACCTAATAAGAATTTCAATTCTCCCATCATAGACATTTCATATTCCTCTCTCATCATATAACCAAATTCGTAAGTGTAACGTTGGTCAGTACAGCCAAAGATAATATCATCAACATATATTTGGCACACAAACAGTTCACCATCATAAGATTTAGTGAAAAGTGTCGGGTCGAGTGAACCGGTTTTGAAGCCTTTCTTCATGAGGAATTCCTTCAAAGTATCATACCATGCCCGAGGGGCCTGCTTGAGGCCATAGAGGGCCTTATTGAGTCTGAAGACTTTGTCAGGATGCTTTGGATCTTCAAAACCTGGGGGTTGAGCAACATATACTTCTTCCTCAAGCTTACCATTGAGGAATGCACTTTTCACATCGAGCCTTATTCCTTCAACATGTGTGTAGCCTTGAGCTACAAGTCGAGCCTTATTCCTCACCATAAGTCCATTTTCATCTTGCTTGTTGCGGTAGATCCACTTTGTGCCAATAATATTGTGCTTGCGAGGATCTGGACGTTTGACCAGTTCCCAGACGTTGTTGAGCTCGAACTGATGTAATTCTTCTTGCATGGCCTGAATCCACTCAGGCTCCGGAAATGCTTCATCTACCTTAGCGGGCTCTGTGATAGAGACAAAAGCAAAGTGCCCACAAAAGTTAGATAAACGTGAAGCTCTTGAGCGTGTGAGAGGACCTGGTGCTTCAATGTCATCGATGATCTTCTCAATTTGCACTTCTTTTGCAACACGAGGATGAGCTGGTTGTCGTCGAGGAATTTGATCAACATTTTCTTCAGCACCATTTTCTTCAGGTGCCTCAGCTGGACGTTCTTCACATTCTGGAATGAATTCTTCAGCAGATTCTTCGGTAGGAATGACATCCTCAGTAGCCTTGAACTTGATTGATTCCTTAGGTGCGAGTTCATCTCTCACAGAAGGTAGGTGCTCTCTTTGTGAGCCATTAGTTTCATCGAACTGCACATCTACAGTTTCAACAACCTTGTGAAGAACATTATTGAAGACTCTGTAGGTGTGCAAGTCTTTTCCGTAACCAAGCATAAAACATTATGTGCTTTCGGTGCAAATTTAGAGTTGTGATGAGGATCTCTAATCCAACATTTAGCACCGAAGACTTTGAAATAACTCACATTGGGTTTCTTGTCTGTGAGGAGTTCATAGGCAGTCTTCTTGAAGAATTTGTGAAGATATACTCTGTTGATGATGTGGCACGCAGTATCAATTGCATCAATCTAGAAACGACGAGGCGTTTTGTATTCATCAAGCATAGTGCGAGCCATCTCAGCAAGAGTCCTGTTCTTGCGCTCCACGACGCCATTCTCCTGAGGAGTATAAGGAGCAGATAACTCATGAGTAATACCAAGTTCATCAAGATAGTCATCAAGGCCAGAATTCTTGAACTCAGTTCCATTGTCACTTCTGATGTGCTTGATCTTCACGCCAAAGTTGGTTGAAGCCCTCGAGGAAAATCGTTTGAAGACTTCCTGCACTTCATGTTTGTAAGTAACAATGTGTACCCATGTGTAACGAGAGTAATCATCAACAATAACAAAGCCATATTGAGATGCTTCATTTGAAACGGCAGAATAATGGTTAGGACCAAAGAGATCCATGTGAAGCAATTCAAATGGTCGAGTAGTAGTCATGATAGTCTTTGCTGGATGCTTGGCCTTGGTCATCTTTCACGCTTCACAAGCTCCGCATAAGTGATCCTTGAGGAATTTGACATTCTCAATGCCAATGACATGCTTCTTCTTTGCAAGCATTTGCAAATTCCTCATGCCTGCATGACCAAGTCGTTGATGCCATAGCCAACCTTCTGAAGCTTTTGCAAGTAGGCATATGACTGGTTGTGGTCCTGTAGAGAAATCAACAATATACAAGTGTCCTCTCCTAAAGCCTTCGAAGACTTTGGAATTGTCAGCTTCCATGATCACAACACAACGATACTTGCCAAAGACAACAACCATATCAAGATCGCAAAGCATTGAGAAAAACATGAGGTTGTATCCTAAGGACTCGACAAGCATGACTTTGTCCATGTGTCGATCCTTTGAGATCGCAACCTTACCTAGACCCAATACCTGACTTTTGCCTTTGTCAGCGAAGATGATATGCTTCAGATGCGATGGAGATAAGGGAGCATCCATCAATAGATTCTTGTCACTAGTCATGTGATTTGTACATCCACTATCGAGGACCCAGTCAGTGGCTTTGGGTTGATTATCCTCAACACTTTTTTCCATAAGGCATGATGAAGAGGATGAGGATTCTGGTTCAAATGTCATCGCTTTGAGTGATTCCTTGAAATCCTCAAACCAAGGATCATTGTCGGATTTCGGGTTCCGGCAGACCCTTGAGGTTCGAACTCTGGGGTGCGCGCGGAGATTACGCTTCCTACCTACCTGTACCCCTCCGCCTCGCAAGGATCTAAGCTACCAGAAGAACAACACAAGAGACACAGGGTTTATACTGGTTCGGGCCACCGATGTGGTGTAATACCCTACTCCAGTGTGGTGGTGTGGTGGATTGCCTCTTGGGCTGATGATGAACAATACAAGGAAGAACAGCCTCGCAAGGGTCTATTCTTGGCTGGGGCGATGAACTGCTAGAGGGGTTCAGTCGCCCCTCTCTCTCTTTCTCTTTCTGTCTGATTGCCAATCGATCCGTCTAGATGTCAAGATGCCTCTACCCTGGGGGTGGCTAGTCATGTTTACAGGCAAAGGCCCTGGGCCTCTCCCCAAATATTGAGCGGGAAGGGCACCAACAATTGGCCAGTTTGAAGGGGAACATCTAGTATGCTTATCCTGACTAAAGTTGGTCTTTGCCTACGAAAGGCTCTGGTGGTGACGCTGGCTTGGCCTCCACAGTGACTTCCTCCTTGTCGCGGAGTTGGTCTTGGTCTCGTTGCACCGAAACGGGTGCCTTTGCATGATCCTCCCGCCTGCGCTTGCTCCCTTTGCACCAAAGAGGAAAGGGAGGACACTGCGCGGGCTGGCGCCCGCCTGGCGCCCTTGGTCGTCATGGCTTGCGTCATGGGCACCTCGTGAGGTACCCCGCCTTGATCTCTCCGCCTCCTCGCGAGCCAGCCTGATGAGGCCGCGCCTGAGGAAGCTCCGTGTCATCCGTCCCGTGAGGCTTGGCCCCTCGCGAGGGTCTTGGGTCTGTGTTGATGAAGATGGGTCGTGCTGGGCCCCCTTTGAGCCACGCCGCAGGCCGCAGGCAGGCAAGTCTGGGGACCCCCGTTCCCAGAACGCTGACAGTAGCCCCCGGGCCCAAGGCGCGCCCGGACTTGGCCTTGCAGGGAGGCAAAAGGGCAAGGGCGAAGCGCCGCGGGCCCTAACAGCCTGCGGCCTTGGGCGCCGCGTGGCGGTTGATTGGACGTGGGTGTCTCTGCTCCCCCACGACGCCTCGACATCTGCATGGATTGGACAAGTCCCTGCATGCAAAACGGGTCATGATTACCTGAGATCGTGGAGGCCGACGGTTGGCCTTCGCCGGCTATAAGTACGGAACGGCGTGCGCCCTTCCAGTCCATTCCTCCTTGCTCCTCCTTCTTCATGGCGCCATCGAGGAGGTTCTCAGCCGTGGAGAAAGGGAAGTCTCGCCAGGTTGAGCCTGCCTCTCGTCCGCCAAAGCGCGGCCGGGGGCGTCCTCGCAAACATCCCGCGGCCACTACGACAACCCTTCACGGCCGTGGGGGCGATTTACAGCCCGGTGACGGGCGGGCAGCGGCGACCGGGGGGCACGCCTCGGTCGCGCGCCCCCTAGGCCGTGTTCTCGCGCGGCAGAGGTGCTGCCGGAGTTCGTTGTGTGGTCGGCGGAGCCGACTAGCACGCGGCTTCATCTTCCTCGCTTCCTCCTCGGCGAGCTCCCGGCCGGTGCCCCGGGCGGCCTCTGGCTTCAAGCAGATGGCTGCTGCAGCCGGGCCTCATGGGCTTCACTGGAGGTCTCCGCAGCCGGGAGCCTGGCCTTGGCCCGCGGTTGGCAGACGTTTGCC
Source organism: Aegilops umbellulata (assembly GCA_032464435.1). Lineage (NCBI taxonomy): Eukaryota > Viridiplantae > Streptophyta > Magnoliopsida > Poales > Poaceae > Aegilops > Aegilops umbellulata. The sequence goes on along the minus strand of CP136060.1, from coordinate 67,364,562 downwards.
CGCGCGCGGGGCCTGAGCTGTCGGTGCACCCCGCACTTCAAGTTTGACGGCGATGCCACCCTCTTCGTGAGGGTGTTCGGGGAAGATGGTCGCCGCGCAGGGTGCTGCCCCAAGGACGACGACCGCGGCTGGGAACCCAGCCCCGGCGACGATGGAGAGGGCAGCGCTCGCGTGATCGGCGGTGCTCAGGGTTCCCCAAGCTTCACCGGTTCTTCCTCAGGCGGCGACTCTTCTAGTGGTGGACGCAGCCAGCCTCCACGCCGCCGTACCTGCCTGGGAGGTGGTGGTGCGTTTGCCCGCCGTCGCGCTTCAGTGAAGCGCGAGAGGGAGTGTGCCTGAGTCCTAGAGGCGGCTCGAGTCTTCCCTGCAGGCCAGTGTGAGGCGAGCTGCGCCCGATTTGTTCTTTCTTTTCCTTTGTCCTGCATAAAAAGACAGTAGCGTGGGGCCCCGCGGGGGCGTGTTTGGGTTATCGTTGTTAATCATCGCTTTGCTTTTGCTATCGTGCCTTTTGGCTTCGTGCCCATGTGTAGATAGTTTCCAACCCCAGCCGTGAGGGGGGGGGGGGGCGACCGACCCAGGCCCTGTGTTCATGTCGCGGTGCCCATGGGGCATGGACTGGAGGGGTGCTCCTGCAATGGACCCAGGTCGCGAAACCTTTGAACGGCTAGGACAGAAATACTCGCGAGGGCGCTCGACCGCCCCTTCCCCTCGCGAGGCCTTGCATAAGAGAAATCGAGGTAGGAGAGTGAAAAAGTCGAAGAACCATAAGTCAAAGGCGGCAATAACTCCAATAAACTTCGAATGAGAATGAACAAGCCAACTGCGGAAAGCAAATGAAAAAGCCGCGTCCGGCACCTAATCTAGTCTTCGACGTCTTCTCACCAGCGTGGAGCTAAGTGCTGCCACTGGGCGTGGGAGGGAGCCCCAGGGCCTGAAGCCGGCGCTCCTGAGACTCCGGGGCGTGTACATCCCCACTCATTATTACGTGAGAGTGTCATGGGCGGCGAGCTTCACAGGCGTTGGCCTTCTTCATAGGCTCCGGGCCTTTCTTAGGGGGAACGAGCTTCACGGGCATTTGCCCTCTTCACAGGCTCTGGGCCTTTTCCAAAACGCGACAGCTTCACAGGCAGTCGCCTTCTTCACAGGCTCTGAGCCTTTTCCAAAAAGGATAATCTTCACAGGTGTTCGCCTTCTTCACAGGCCCCGGGCCTTTTCCAAAAGGGATAATCTTCACAGGCGTTCGCCTTCTTCACAGGCTCCGGGCCTTTTCCAAAAAGGATAATCTTCACAGGCGTTCGCCTTCTTCACAGGCTCTGGGCCTTTTCCAAAAAGGATAATCTTCACAGGTGTTCGCCTTCTTCACAGGCTCCGGGCCTTTTTAGGGGTAGAACCTCCGGAGGTGCTGGATGTTCCACGCGTTCTGGATCAGCACCCCCTCTTGAGTCTCCAAGCGCGCGGAGCCAGGCCTGGAAACATGAACAACCTTGAACGGGCCCTCCCACATGGGAGAGAGCTTGTGCAGTCCCTCCCTGGAGAGGACCCGCCTGAGCACGAGGTCTCCTACCTCGAGAGTTCTGGGGCGAATGTGGCGGCAGTGATATCGTTGCAGTGCTTGTTGGTACCTCGCCGCCCGCAGTGCGGCTTCTCGGCGACGTTCCTCCCCCAGCACGAGGTCCATCCCCCGCATGGCGTCCTGTTGCGCCTCGTCGAATGCTAGGACGCGGAGCGACGTCTGACCTCGTGAGGGAGGACCGCCTCGTCTTCGTAGACTAGGAAGAACGGGGTCTCTCCCGTTGGCTTGGTCGCGGTTGTGCGGATGGACCACAACACGGACGGAAGCTCGTCGTACCAATCTCTTCCGCAGGCCTCCAGCTTCTTCTTGAACGTCCTGGTTTTGAGGCCCCTTAGGACCTCTGCGTTGGCTCGCTCCGCCTGGTCGTTGCTTCGGGGGTGTGCCACCGAAGCGTAGCATATCTGTGTCGCAAGGTTAGCACAGTATGTTTTAAAGAGGTTACTGGTGAACTGCGAACCATTGTCTGTGATGATGCGATTTGGCACCCCGAACCGGCTCACGATGCCCCTGATGAACTTGACTGCGGAACCCGCGGGGATGGTGCGGACGGCCTCTACCTCAGCCCACTTGGTGAACTTGTCCACGGCGACATAGAGGTAGCGGTAGCCCCCTGGCGCCCGAGGAAACGGGCCCAGGATGTCCAGCCCACAGACTGCGAATGGCCACGAAAGGGGTATAGTCTGCAGGCCTCCCGCCGGCTGATGGATCTGCTTGGCGTGGAACTGGCAGGCCTCACAAGCCTTTACCAGTTCGACGGCGTCATTGAGTAGTGGGCCAACAAAACCCACTGCAAAACGCCTTGCCGACGAGGGTCCGTGATGATGAATGATGTCCACAGTCTCCGCCGTGTATGTCTTCCAGCAGTTCCTTTCCTTGCTCCCTGGAGATACAGTGCAGGGATACGTTGTTTGGTCGCTTCCGGTAGAGCTCTCCATCCTTGACGCAGTATGCCGTGGCCTGCCGTGCCACACGCTCCGCTTTCTCCTCCTTCTCCGGCAGGATCCCCTATGTTAAATAACTCCGGAGCTCCATGATCCAGCACCCATCCTGAGGTTCCATCGTCAGGAGCAGGCCCGCTCCTGAGGCCGAGCCACAGACCGGGGCTCCTGAGGCAGGTGGCTGGGGGAGCTCTTCTCGAGGCTGAGCCGTGTTTGATAACGACGACAGGGCTGAGGGCTTGAAGAGCCGCTCCTCGAAGACGCCAGGCTCCTGAGGTAGCCGCCTGGACGCCCGTCTGGCGATGTTGTCGGCCTCCTGATTGGTGCCACGGGGTACATGCTTCAATTCCAGCCCCCAGAACTGCTTCTCCATCTTGCGGACCTCTGCAAGGTAGGCCTCCATGTGCTCATCCTTCGGCTCGTACACCTTATTGGAGAAATTGACAAGGAGCTGCGAATCGCCCTTGATGGTGAGGCGTTTCACCCCCAGGGCAACTGCGGCCTTCAAGCCCGCTATTAGACCTTCATACTCCGCTATGTTGTTGGAGACCTTTTCGCCTTGCTGGAAACAGAGCTGTACTGCGTAGTAGAGCTTGTCCTGAGTGGGCGATATAAGCACCGCCCCAGCCCCAGCACCATGCCTGGAGAACACCCCATCGAAGTACATGACCCAGCCTTCCGGCGCCTCGCTCCCCGGGGAGAGGGACCGATCCTCGTCGGCCTTGAGGCCTGGTGCCTACGGTAAAAGTGGCACTGGTGGACCCGTCCTCATCGACGGGTATCTGCTTGGTTTCTGCCTTGTCTTGGGTGAACAACTGCTTCTTCTTGGCGGGTGCAGCCCCCTTGGGCTCGGGGGCCTCCGAGTCGGCGGGCAGTGCTGACGCCGCTGTCTTGAAGGAGAGCTTGAGCACTCGCAGCGCGTCTCCGGTGTCCCCGTGCACGGTGAGGACACCGCTGCTCCCGGGCATCTTCATGAGGTTGTACGCCGGGTGTGTCGCGGCCATGAACTGGGCCAGCGCTGGGTAGCCGAGGATGGCGTTGTAGGGGGGCCGATGGGGGCGATGTCGAAGTCGACCATCTCCGTGCGGAAGTTGTCGTAGGTGCCAAAGGTTACTGGGAGCCGGATCTATCCCAAGGAGCTGAATGATCCGCCCCCAACGCCCGAGAAGGGTCGGCTGGGTTGCAGTCGTTCCAGGGGTATGCGGAGGAGGTTGAAGGCCTCGATCGAGAGCACGCTGAGGCCCGCACCGCCATCGATGAGAGTTCTGGTGACGGCCACCTGGCAGATGGTGGGGGTGCACAGCATGGGGAGCGCGCCCGAGCATGCCGAGTTGGAGGGGTGGTCCTCCGAGCTGAAGGTCAGGCCGGCCTTGGGCGCCGCCCGGTCCGGGAGAGCCACCTGCCGCGCGGAAGTGGCGCTGACCCGGTGGACGAATGACTTGACGTGGTGACTTGTAGGCGGTGCCTGCGAGCCGCCCAGGAGGGCCGCGACGACCGGGGGTGTTGGTGTAGCGGTGCGGCCGTCTTGCCGCACGGACGGATGTTGAGACGACACTTGCTGCTCGTTCCCCGCCGGGCCGGTGGCGGCGTTGATGGCAGGCGACGGGGAACGGCGGGGACGCCCGCCGACAGGGGCCGTCTGGGCGACGCGGGAAGCGAGAGCGGATCGGCGCTCGGCGCGGGGCCGACGAGCGTCAGAGATGGACGCGACGGTCGGAGAAGAACGGAGCGGCGGAAGACGAATTCCGGCGCACCCCTACCTGGCGCGCCAAATGTCGGATTTCGGGTTCCGGCAGACCCTTGAGGTTCGAACTCTAGGGTGCGCGCGGAGATTGCGCTTCCTACCTACCTGTACCCCTCCGCCTCGCAAGGATCTAAGCTACCAGAAGAAGAACACAAGAGACACAGAGTTTAGACTGGTTCGGGCCACCGATGTGGTGTAATACCCTACTCCAGTGTGGTGGTGTGGTGGATTGCCTCTTGGGCTGATGATGAACAATACAAGGAAGAACAGCCTCGCGAGGGTCTGTTCTTGGCTGGGGCGATGAACTGCTAGAGGGGTTCAGTCGCCCCTCTCTCTCTCTTTCTCTTTCTGTCTGATTGCCAATCGATCCGTCTAGATGTCAAGATGCCTCTACCCTGGGGGTGGCTAGTCCTGTTTATAGGCAAAGGCCCTGGGCCTCTCCCCAAATATTGAGCGGGAAGGGCGCCAACAATTGGCCAGTTTGAAGGGGAACATCTGGTACGCTTATCCTGACTAAAGTTGGTCTTCGCCTGCCAAAGGCTCTGGTGGTGACGCTGGCTTGGGCTCCACAGTGACTTCCTCCTTGTCGCGTTGCTGGTCTTGGTCTCGTTGCACCGAAACAGGTGCCTTTGCTTGATCCTCCCGCCTGCGCTCGCTCCCTTTGCACCAAAGAGGAAAGGGAGGACACTGCGCGGGCTGGCGCCCGCCTGGCGCCCTTGGTCGTCATGGCTTGCGTCATGGGCACCTCATGAGGTACCCCGCCTTGATCTCTCCGCCTCCTCGTGAGCCAGCCTGATGAGGCCGCGCCTGAGGAAGCTCTGTGTCGTCCGTCCTGCGAGGCTTGGCCCCTCGCGAGGGTCTTGGGTCTATGTTGATGAAGATGGGCCGTGCTGGGCCCCCTTTGAGCCACGCCGCAGGCCGCAGGCAGGCAAGTCTGGGCACCCCCATTCCCAGAACGCCGGCAATCATGACGAGTTCGATGACCTTCATAGACCTCAGAGAGACGGTCCCAGATGAGCTTCGCATGATCGAGATGCATGATGTTACTGAACTGATTTTGAGACAGAGAGGAGCAGATGACGTCCTTCACCGTGAGATTGAGCATAGTGTACTTGCGAATGTCATCAGCTTCCGCCATGTTGCACAGATCGGTCCGCCCAATCTCAGTGACGGTCCATAACTCGCTATTCATCGCCATGAGGCGCTTCTTCATCATGGCCTTCCACTTGGGATACTCATGACCGTCAAAGATGGGACATGACACAGTCTTCATTCCGGTGGTCGACATAACTAAAACTCCAGGCGGTTAAACCAAAATCACACAGAACAAGGGAGTACCTTGCTCTGATACCAATTGAAAGTGCGTTATATCGACTAGAGGGGGGGTAAATAGGCGATTTTTATGAATTCTTCACTGAGGAATTTGCAAGTGAGGAAATTCCTTAGCGAAGAACTACCAGCAGCAGAATAAGTACTCAAAAGTAAACATAATAGAACACAAGCATAGTCATCATGATGAAATGAAGACAAGCACAGAGTATAGAAAGCGTAAACACATGATAACACAGGATGAAGATAAACAGACTGAAGAAATTGAACTGAAGAAATTGAGAAAGTCTTCAGTCAGAGTCTTCAAACACAAATATGAACAAGTGCACAACGCAATAATGAGGAAATGAAAGAGTTGAGGAAATAGAACCAGTAAGCTTGGTGAAGATAATGATTTGGTAGACCAGTTCCAACTGTTGTCTCAGTTGTACATCTGGTTGGAGCGGCTAGGTATTTAAACCTGAGGAGACACAGTCCCGGACACACAGTCCTCACCGTATTCTCCTTGAGCTAAGGTCACACAGACCTCGCCCAATCACTCGTGGTAAGTCTTCATGTGATTTCCAGACCTTCACAAACTCAGTCACTCGGCGATCCACAATTTCCTCTTGGATGCTCTAGACCATGACGCCTAACCGTCTGGAAGAAGCAGTCTGCAAAGGTAACAAGCATCAGATCTACGCAGGATCAACCTCTTCAGTGATGCTCAATCACTTTGGGTTTGTAGGTGTTTGGGTTTGGGTTTTCCTCACTTGGTGATTTTCGCTCAAAGTCCTCGGAGGATGGGATGCTCTCAAATGACAAGTGTCATTTTCTCTCGGAGCAGCCAACCAGCTAGTGGTTGTAGGGGGCGGCTATTTATAGCCTAGGGAGTAGCCCAACATGATAAGACATAAATGCCCTTTAATGATATGACCGTTAGGTGGGTAGATATTTTGGTACAGCTAGCGCGTAGCACAGCAACGGTCGGAAATTTGAGTATCAAATTCCTCAGGGCTATCATGTTCCTCACTATGTAGGCAATCTGCATTGGTGAATTCATAACTCCTCAGTCAGAACAAATTCCTTAGAGACTAGAAGAACTTCATCTATGTCACTGAAGAATATGACTGAACTGTATGAGATTTCCAATGGCTTCACTCAAAGGGATTGGTAGGTGTAGGATTTTGAGTTGAGCATCACATGGGAATTTTTCCTTAGTATTTCCTTGACCCCCTTTAACAGTACGGTATTTCCTATGACTCAAGAAAGAGAAAATGAAACTACGAAAACAAAAGTCTTCACGCTTCATGTTCCTCGAATGAATACCAAGTCTTCAAGGTCACACCAATTTCTTCACTTTCAAAGTCTTCAGAAATACAAAGTCTTCAGTCGAAGAACTTCACTTTTAGGGGTTGACTTTCTCTATAAATATCAAACTCCTCATAGACATATAGACATGTGTACACTCATAAACACATTAGTCCCTTAACCTATAAGTCTTATATACACCAAAACCACTAAGGGGCACTAGATGCAATTACATATTTCCCTCAGTTTTTGAGATCCAAGGTATCAATCCAGTAGCAGGTCACGCTCAAGTCCCTTGCACCTACACAAACAAATAAGAACCTCACAACCAACGCGATAAAGGGGTTGTCAATCCCTTCACGATCACTTACGAGAGTGAGATCTGATAGAGATGATAAGATAATATTTTTGGTATTTTTATGATAAAGAGTAAAAGTAAAGAAAGCAAAGTATATAGTAATGGAAATAACGGGATACTAATATGATGGATAGACCCAGGGGCCATAGGTTTCACTAGTGGCCTCTCTCAAGAGCATAAGTATTATGGTGGGTGAACGAATTACTGTCGAGCAATTGATAGAATTGAGCATAGTTATGAGAATATCTAGGTATGATCATGTATATAGGCATCACGTCCGTGACAAGTAGACCGACTCCTGCCTGCATCTACTACTATTACTCCACACATCGACCACTGTCCAGCATGCATCTAGAGTATTAAGTTCATAAGAACGGAGTAACGCCTTAAGCAAGATGACTTGATGCAGAGGGATAAACTCATGCAATATGATATAAACCCCATCATTTTATCCTCGATGACAACAACACAATACGTGTCATTTCACCTACTGTCACTAGGGTCGAGCACCGCAAGATGGAACCCAAAGCTAAGCACTTCTCCCATTGCAAGAAAGATCAATCTAGTAGGCCAAACCAAACTAATAACTCGAAGAGACTTGCAAAGATAACCAATCATACATAAAAAAATTCAGAGAATATTCAAATATTTTTCATAGATAATATTGATCATAAACCCACAATTCATCGGATCTCGACAAACACACTGCAAAAGAAGATTACATCGAATAGATCTCCAAGAGAATCGAGGAGAACTTTGTATTGAGATCCAAAGAGAGAGAAGAAGCCATCTAGCTAATAACTATGGACCTGAAGGTTTGCGGTAAACTATTCCCACATCATCGGGGAGGCTATGGTGTTGATGTAGAAGCCCTTCGTGATCGATGCCCCCTCCGGCAAGACACTGGAAAAGGCCCCAAGATGGGATCTCACGGGTATAGAAGTTGCGGTGGTGGAATTAGGTTTTCGTGGTCGCTTCTGATGGTTTAGGGGTAACTAGGTATATATAGGAGGAATAAGTAGGTCGGTGGAGCCACGAGGGTCCCACAAGGGTGGAGGGCACGCGTGGGGGGGGGGGGGGGGCGCCCCTGCCTCGTGGCCGCCTCGTTGGTTGCTTGACATCCACTCCAAGTCCTCTGGATCACGTTTGTTCCAAAAATCACGCTCCCGAAGGTTTCATTCCGTTTGGACTCCGTTTGATATCTTTTTTCTGTGAAACACTGAAATAGGCAAAAAAAACAGCAATTTGGGCTGGGCCTCTGGTTAATAGGTTAGTCCTAAAAATGATATAAAAGTGTATAAATAAGCCCATTAAACATCCAAAACAGAATATATAATAGCATGGAACAATAAAAAATTATAGATACGTTGGAGGTGTATCAGGAAGCGTCTTCTCAATATAGTAGGGCTGAAGCTTGTTCTTGCTGGCTGACTCGGGGTTGGCATGAGGGTGAACACCAACGGGCTTGTTGAGCCCCTCATCACGAACCTATAGCATATCCATGAACTCCTTCCACTTAGCAGTCATCTGTTGACCATTGGTCATCCATGTCATGGTTCGTTCCTCATCAGTATGGAAGTGGACCGAAGCAAAGAACTAGGCCACAATCTCAGGGTCAAAGTCCAGGTGGAAGGTGAGTAAGTGCTCAATGTCTAAAATTGCTCCACTAGGTCCAAAGCCTCACCAAAATATGCCCGGTGTTGATCCTTCCTCATATGATCCATGTCAATCCAGTGCACGTCCACGTAGATGTTCTGCTTGGCCTTGATCACATCCAGAAAGATAAGAGCTGCTTGGTCCAGAACAAATCATCCCCTCTGAAGTTTGCACGGGGATTCACATAGGGGTTGATCTTCCTGCGAGTGACAAACTCAGCCAGTGGTATCTCATCCATGCCCATTGATGGCTCCCGGGTGTTGGTGGCGGTGGTCTTGGTTCTGCATTGGGGAGCATTGGAGCCCTCTGGAGCCTCCTCTTGGTTGCGCAGACGCTTCGAGCCTGTATCACGGCTGGGATTCGAACGACGGACATTGGAACCGGAGCTACCACCTATGACACACAACACAAGAACACGCAAGAGAAGCGAGAAGGATCAATGCAAAGACCACAGCAAAAACAAATGAAACATGTAGAAATAACATTTGGTAGTTGCCACAAGGAAGGTTTGAAGTCAACGGTAGTACCGCACCATGAGGCGGAACTAAAATTCTACTGCCGCTCTAGCCGCGGTAGTACCAAGCCGGGATGGCATGGTAGTACCGCGCCTAGAGCGGAAGTAAAATTTTACTTCCGCGCCGCGCGCGGTAGTACCGCTCCAGAGGAGCGGTAGTACGTACGAGGCAAATGCAGCCAGAGCGATAGTATCATACAGGAGGTGCGGTAGTACCGCTTGGGGTCAGATCTGAGACGAATCAGATCTAGGTACATCCGCAGCAATGGAGCGGTACTATGGTTGATCAAAACTACCGAGTAGCAACATACCAAATAGCATCTCTATTGCATTACTACTCTCCTACAACCTACTCTTGCAAATATTTGGCCTAAAATCTCAAGAATAACATGCATCTCCCCAAAACCTAGAGCCAAAACAACGAGGCAAAAAGAGGGGCAAAAGGAGAGGGATTTGGGGAGAAACCTTGTTCCATGGCAAGAGGGCGGGGTGGGGAACGATCCCACCAGACGGAAGCGAGGAGAGCGGCCGGAGATGGAGATCCGACGAGGTCCTCCGGCGCCGTTCTTGGGCAGGAGAGAGAGAGAGATGACATGGGGAAAAGGAGTTGAATGGTATGGGGGAGTTGGAACTCCCCCTGCCTGCTCTTGACCACCACCCGCTCGCGACGGCGTGGTAGTACCGCGGGTCATCACGGTACTACTTCCGGACGGAAGTACCGCACGCAGGGCGGTAGTACCGCTCCTCCAGCGGCAGTAAAATTTACTGCCGTGCTGGTTGCGGTAGTACCGTGCACATCTCCTGCGGTAGTACCGTGGCAAGCCACGGTAGTACCGTATGTCGGTGTTCTGGGAACGGGGGTCCCCAGACTTGCCTGCCTGCGGCCCAAGGCGTGGCTATGCTAGCGGGCCTGTACGACCCATCTTCATCAACAAAGCATTCAAGACCCTCACGAGGGGCCAAGCCTCGTGAGGCGGACGGCGCAAGACCTCCTCAGGAGCGACCTCTCCAGGCAGGCTCGCGAGGAGCGGAGATATCAAGGCAGGGCAAACCTCGCGAGGCTCTCGTGACGTGAGCCATGACGACTAGCACCAGGCGGGTGCCAGGCGGGCGCCAGCGCATGCAGCGTCCTTGTTTCCTCTTTGGTGCTAAGGAGGCAGGCACAGGCACGGAGTACCGAGGCATCAGGCAAAAGTTTCCATATCGGTGCAACGAGACCAAGACCAGCAGGACGGCAAGACGGAGGTCACCATGGACCCCAAGACGGCGTCACCACCAGAGCCTTTTGCAGGCGAACACCGCTTTTGTCAGGATAGCTTGTACTAGTTGTCCCCTTTCAAATTTGCCCGCCGTTGTTGGCTCCCTTCCCGCTCAATATTTGGGGAGAGGACCAGGGCCTATATAAGTAGAGTTAGCCACCACAGTAGAAAGGGAGTTCCGATCCACAAGTCCACAGAGCACAAGAACACTGCCGGCGTTCTGGGAACGGGGGTCCCCAGACTTGCCTGCCTGCGGCCTGCGGCGTGGCTCAAAAGGGGGCCCAGCACGGCCCATCTTCATTAACACAAGACCCAAGAACATCGCGAGGGGCCAAGCCTCGCGGGACGGACGACACGGCGCTTCCTCAGGCACGGCCTCGTCAGGCTGGCTCACGAGGAGGCGGAGAGATCAAGGCGGGGTACCTCGCGAGGTGCCCATGACGCAAGCCATGACGACCAAGGGTGCCAGGCCGGCGCCAGTCCATGCAGTGTCTCCCTTTCCTCTTTGGTGCAAAGGGGGCAAGCGCAGGCGAGAGGATCAAGCAAAGGCATACATTTCGGTGCAACGAGACCAAGACCAGTCCAACGGTGGGAAGGAGGTCATCGTGGAGCCCAGAACGGCGTCACCACAGGGCCTTTGGCAGGCGAGGACCAACTTTAGTCAGGATAAGTGTACCCGATGTTCCCCTTCGAATTGGCCAATTGTTGGCACCCTTCCCGCTCAATATTTGGGAAGAGGCCCAGGGCCTTTGCCTATAAATAGGACTAGCCACCCCCAGGGTAGAGGCATCGAGCAATCTAGAGACATCATCGAGAAACCAGTTAGAAAGATTCAGGCAACACAAAGAGAGGGAGAAGGGCGGCTGAACTCCCCTAGCAGTTCATCGTCCCAGCTAAGAACAGGCCCTCGTGAGGCTGTTCTTCCTTGTATTGTTCATCATCAGCCCAAGAGGCAATCCACCCACCACACTGGAGTAGGGTATTACACCACATCGGTGGCCCGAACCAGTATAAACCCTGTGTCTTTTGTGTTGTTCTTTTAGTAGTTAGATCTTTGCGAGACGGAGAGGTAGAGGGCATAATCCCCGCGCGCACCCCAGAGTTCGTACCTTAAGGGTCTGCCGGAACCCGAAATCCGACATTTGACGCGCCAGGTAGGGGTGCGCTGGAATCCACCTTTCTACCGCTCCGCATCCCGTCACATCGTCATCACCATGTCCGGCGACCAGGCGGGCAACCAAGATCCATGGGCAGCGTGGCCCGCCCACGCGGAGCCGCCAGCCTCAGGCGACCCCGCGCCCCAGGCAACTCATGGCCCGCAGGGCGCTGCGGGCCGCGGGCGGTGCGGACAGGCCTCAACAACCCTCAAGCCGCGGCAAGCGCGGTCGGCAGCAAGGGCCTCCAATCACGCCGCGACCACTACATCGTACACATGCCGGGAGCAAGCGAACTCGAGGGCCGCGCTCACGGTGGCCCGAGAGCTGCTGCAGTGTAGGCTGCTGGAAGGCGGCCGCGACGTGCTGCTAGAGCGGGTTGCCGAACTCCTAGGCTTTGCCGCTTCGGGGGCTCACCCCTTCTGCGTCCAGCTCCCGCCTCAAGCCCAGGGCGGCACGCGCGGGGGCCCCGCACGCTTGCGCGGGCCCCGAGGCTACCCCAACACCAGCGAATCCGCCAGCGCCGAACTAACGGTGGCGCTGCCCCCGCCCCCGGCGCGTGAGGGAGAAGGCCTCGGCGCGGCCCACGGCGCCGGTGGGCAGCCGCACTACCACCCTGCGGTGGGCACGTCAAGCAGCGCTGCATGGCACATGGAGCACTACAGCATAGCCTTCGGGATGACGGCGCCGAAAGAATACGTGCCCCACATGATGGACCAAAGGCACGCTCACGAGGGCGAACAGGGCATGCTTCTCAGCCCAAGCTGGGGAGACGAGACACCAGAAGCTGAGCTCTTCCAGGAGCCCCGGGACGGCTCCGTCGGCCACGCTGGAGGCGACAACTATCGGGTACCGCTAATTCCTCAGGAGCAGGCATACGCTAATCATGGATCGCAGGGGATGCAGGTCGCCGCAGCGAGCAGCTGCCCCGCTCCCACAGTCTCCTACCCCTCGGGAGGAGGGCGCAGGGGGCTGCAGGAGAGGGTCAGAGATCCCACATCACCACCATGGTGTTCGGAGCAAGGCGTTCCTAGGAGATAGGCCCTCCGCTGGGGAGGCGCCTGAGGGCCTGCCCCTCGCGGAGGACCCGTGGTCGTCGGGGGAACCGCTGGCGACCTCTCTACCCCACCGGCGGCGTCCTGGTTTCCGGTCGTCGTTGGTGGCACTAGAGTGTGGCGCAAGGCGGGGCCCTCGTCTGGCGATATGAAGCAAGGCCGGTACCTGTGAAGAAGTTCCAGTGCCTGTGAAGCTCGCCGCCCCGTGACACTCTCACGTAATAATGAGTGGGGCTGTACACGCCCCGGAGACTCAGGGGTGCCGGCCTCAGGCCCTGGGGCTCACTCCCACGCCCAGCGGACAACACTTAGCTCCGCGCTGGTGAGAAGACGTCCAAGACTAGATTAGGTGCCGGACGCGGCCTTTTGTCTGCTTTCATTGCCTTTTTCTTTTTGGTTGTAACTTTTCCCCTACTGGATTTAAGTTGGATTCTAATTTGAGATTTGCGTGCGTTCGGGGAAGGGGTGCTTAGTCTCGTTCTAGCCATTTCTTGCGTTCTAGTTACTACTTCACCACAGTTGCCTCCCCTCGCGAGCCCCTCGCGAGTCGGGCCGGGCCAGGCTCGTGCGCAGCCCAGACTGCCGCTATTGCTCCTTCTCGGGAGGACTTTCCGGTACCTGCGGAGGATGTCCCTTCGGGAAAAGGCCCAGAGCATGTGAAGAAGGCGAACGCCTGTGAAGCTATCGCGTTTAGGAAAAGGCCCAGAGCCTGTGAAGCTATGGCGTTTAGGAAAAGGCCCAGAGCTTGTGAAGAAGGCGAACGCCTGTGAAGCTATCGCGTTTAGGAAAAGGCCCAGAGCCTGTGAAGAAGGCGAATGCCTGTGAACCTATCGCGTTTAGGAAAAGGCCCAGAGCCTGTGAAGAAGGCGAATGCCTGTGAAGCCATCACATGCGGGAAAAGGCCCGGAGCCTGTGAAGCCCCTCGCCGGCGACACTTGCGCGTCCTACGATTTCAACTAGAGAACACTCAGGACACCACGTCCTCCCACGGGCTGCCTCGGGGCCTGCGCGAAACAAAGGTAAACCAGCCAGCCGCCAGGAGCGGGTGCTCGCGCAATATAATAGCTGCTAATACGATATATAAAGGTTTTACATGAGGGGCTTCCCCTCCCCAAAATGCTCTCACAGCCGTCAGGCCAAACACGTGAGTTCTACTCGTGTAGGGTACAAAGACACGAGCGACACATATTCACTCGGACAAATCCCCCAATGCGTCCTCAGGAGCACCTCCCGAGCCGCCACTGGCATCGCTGAACTCGCCATCGCTGCCTGCGTTGCCGCCAGCGGCATCGGGGCCGTCCACCACACCGCCCTTGTCGGCAGCCACGATCACGTCGTCGTCATCCGAAGCGAAGGCCCTGACAAGAGCGTCCACGTTGTCCTCCACCCAGTGCGCCAGGTCGCCTCAGACGGCCTGGGGGACTGGGGCGATGGCAGCGTCGAAGTCGAAGTGGGATCCATGTTCCGGAGATGGCTGAAGACACGAGAAAAGGCGCGCCCGAGCAGGGCGCGGCTCCTCTCCTCCACCAACCTGCCGGCCCTGACCGACCGCGCCTCCAGCTGCGTCACCATGGCGGTGAAGAACTGCAGGTTGCCGGCATAGTTGATCGTGTGCAGCTCGCCGACAGTCGCCTCGCAGATGTTGCCCAGGGCTGCGTTAGTCCTCTCCCTGAGCGTAGCCAGCATGGGGCCGTGCACGTGCTCCAGGACCTGCCGCTGGCGTATCTCATCAGCGTTCTAGCGCTTGACGGCCTCAGCCTCTTCCACCCGCTGACGAAGACGGAGCACCTCGGCCTGGAGGGCAGCCGACTCCTTTTGCGCTGCCTCAAGGGCGGCCCGGGAAGCGTCGGCCCGCCGTGTCGCCTCATCTCGTTGGGCCCTCAGGGCTGCGGTTCTTCCCTCAGCCTCGACCCGGATCAACTCCAGCTTCCCCTCGAACTCGCGCTCGAGGCCTTGGCGTGCCGTCGCCACCCGACGACCAACCTCCTCCAGGACGCGTGCTTCCCGTGCGGCGACTTCATCTTCTGCCCGCGTCACCAGGCACTCCCTCGTCTCCAACCGCTTGTACTCACGGAGCGTTCGGTGGCTTCCAGCGTCAACGCTTCCTCACGCCTCCGAAGCTCAGCTGGGTCGCCGGAGGCCACCTTCATCGATGCAAGGGTCGCCTCGCGCAGTTCCACCTGCTTCTCCAACGAGTGGCACCGGGTCAGGAGCTCCCGAGCCTGTTCCTCCACTGCTTCTTGCCGTCGGTCGGCTCCCCGGGCCTCCTCAGCAGCATGGGATCGAGCCGCCCGAGAGGCCTCCAGCGACGCCTTCGCCTCTTCATCATCAAGGTCGCGCTGATGGCGCGCAAGGGCGACGGCGGCCTCCAGCTCGCGCCGCCCTGCAGCCAGGCACAGGCCCTCGGCCTCCAGGCGTGCGTCTTCACCAGCGAGCTCCTCCCCAAGCAGGTCCACCGCGCCAGTTGCCCTTCGAAGGAACTATTGGCGACGAGCACGACGCTCCCGAGCGCGCTCGAGCACGTCTTCCGCACCATCATCTGCCCCAAGCAGGCGCCGGGGGCCACAAATCATCGCTCCCCCTCCGGGCAGGGGGCTGGGGGCTGGCGCCCTCACGACGGCCGGGCACACCGTACCAGAAGCCTGGCCTGGGGCCAGCCCGTCTCTAGAAGAAGGGCACAGGGGGCGCCTCAGCCAGTCGTAGCCCGCGGCCAGGCGGGGAGCCCACGGCAGTCTGGCCATGCCAAGAGGGGGCCCGTGAAGGAAGATCGCAGGAAGAGAAGGGCTGCAAGGCACCTCGGGATGGTCCGCCCCTTCATTCGCCCTCACCACAAGAGCAGTGCTGCTCGGAGCGCTTTGGGACGACGGGGGAGGCGAAGCCAAAGGAGGCGGCGCCTCAGCGGCTCCCACGAGCTTGACCGGGAGAGGCCTGCAGAGCAAGGATCAGTAGACGCAACAAGGGGATCAGGAGCCAGAAAAGGAGAAGGCTTACTCGTCGGTAGCGAAGTACTTCCGGTGCTTCAGCAAGCGACAAAAGAAGTCATCACCCAGGGCCTCCCTTTTCCTCCGGAGGGCCTCGAAGTCCACACGGAAGCGGCCCAAGAGAAGGGCGCAAGGATCAACCTGCAACGAAGACGAAGCATCAAAGTGATCCGCGTCAGGGGCGTCCGGCTGACGCACGCTATCAATCGCCTCGCCATAAGACGCGGCCGGGGCCTCGGGGGCCTCAGCCCCAGGTGCTGGGAGCGGCTGCTTGCCGCCCTTAGCCTCGGCAGCACATGCCTTAGGAGCTGCCCCCTCGTGGGCATCACCAGGCGCAGTCACCCCATCGGGAGCCCTCTCGGCCTCAGCCGTCTCATGCCTCCCTGCTCCACCACTCGAGGAGGATTCGCCTTGACCAACCGGAAGGGCGGTCACCACCACGGGGTTCTCGCGAGGCCCTTGGAAGCCAGCAGGGCTCGGCCCCCATTCATCAAAGGAGGGCATCTGCTTCACGAAGTCATCCCTGTTCTGGCAGAGGTACAGGAGGGCCCCTCCCCGCTGAATGCTGCCTGGGTTGGGGTCACCAGTCAGGACCAAGAGCACTGTCCTTAGCGCCCCAGGCGTCAAGTCTTCTTCCTGGAGCCTCATGCAATCATCATGCCCACTGAAGGCCCACATTCGGCGAGAATGGCGTTGGAGAGGGGCAATGCGGCGCAACAGGAACTCCTTCACCACCTTGGGCGCTATCACGCCGAGCGACTTCAAGAACGCAAAGCGGTGCCAGACGAAGGCGAGACGGGGGCTCTCGAGCGTCTCCTAGCCCCGGCCCGAATTGGGTACAGCAGGCGAAGTTGGCTTCGCGAGCAGGGGGCTGGGCACCCCGACATCAACGTACAACCACCGCTCGCAGAACCCAGCTGAAGGCGAAGGAAGCTTGAAATCGATCCCCGAGGCTACAGTCTCAGGCGCGGCGACGAAGTTCACACACGCCGAGCATTGAGTGGGCTCGGCGAGGCGCAGAGAGAAGAAGTGGCGCAGCAAGGCAACGGAAGGAGGGATGCCCATCATCGCCTCGCAAACAAAAGCGAAGACTGAAAGAAGAGTGATGGATTCAGGACCCAGATGCATCATATGGATCTGGTAATGGGAGAGGACGGCCTTGAAGAAATTGGAAAAGGGGGGAACCAGACCTGCCCACAAGGCGTCGGCGAAATAATGGACCTCAGTGATTATCCTGTCAGTGGGGAAGTGAGACGTAGGCCAAGCCGTCGTCCTCCCACACTCGTTGAAGATGGTGGCCAGAGCCGGGCTGATCTTATCCAGGCACTCTTGATTGAGTTTGATCGACCGGCCGACGGCGGGGTCCACCGACGGCGGCGGGTGAGACCGAGGCATGGGCTTCTTCCCTTTCTCTTTCTTCGTCGGAGCCATGGCGATGGAAAGGAGGGGGAAGATGTGAGATGGGATTGGAGGCAAGAGTCGGAGTTCGAAGGGAGGAAGAACAGGGGACGGTCGAGCAACAGGAAGGGGAGCGGCTGTGTACAACTACGAGTCCACCGAGCAGGGCGCAAAATAAGGAAGCGTGGGGGAACAGTGCCGCCCATGTCCAATCAACCGCCACGCGGCGCCCAAGGCCGCAGGCTGTTAGGGCCCGCGACGCTTCTCGGCACGGCCAAGTCCATGCGCGCCTTGGGCCCGGGGGCTACTGTCGGCGTTCTGGGAACGGGGGTCCCCAGACTTGCCTGCCTGCGGCCTACGGCGTGGCTCAAAAGGGGGCCCAGCACGGCCCATCTTCATCAACACAAGACCCAAGACCCTCGCGAGGGGCCAAGCCTCACGGGGCGGACGACACGGCGCTTCCTCAAGCACGGCCTCGTCAGGCTGGCTCACGAGGAGGCGGAGAGATCAAGGCGGGGTACCTCGCGAGGTGCCCGTGACGCAAGCCATGAAGACCAAGGGTGCCAGGCGGGCGCCAGTCCGCGCAGTGTCTCCCTTTCCTCTTTGGTGCAAAGGGGGCAAGCGCAGGCGAGAGGATCAAGCAAAGGCATCCATTTCGGTGCAACGAGACCAAGACCAGTCCAACGGTGCGAAGGAGGTCATTGTGGAGCCCAGAACGGCGTCACCACAAGGCCTTTGGCAGGCGAGGACCAACTTTAGTCAGGATAAGTGTACCCAATGTTCCCCTTCCAATTGGCCAATTGTTGGCGCCCTTCCCGCTCAATATTTGGGAAGACGCCCAGGGCCTTTGCCTATAAATAGGACTAGCCACCCCCAGGGTAGAGGCATCGAGCAATCTAGAGACACCATCGAGAAACCAGTTAGGAAGACTCAGGCAACACAGAGAGAGGGAGAAGGGCGGCTGAACTCCCCTAGCAGTTCATTGTCCCAGCTAAGAACAGGCCCTCGCGAGGCTGTTCTTCCTTGTATTGTTCATCATCCCAAGAGGCAATCCACCCACCACACTAGAGTAGGGTATTACACCACATCGTTGGCCCGAACCAGTATAAACCCTGTGTCTTTTGTGTTGTTCTTTCAGTAGATAGATCTTTGTGAGACGGAGAGGTAGAGGGCATAATCCCCGCACGCACCCCAGAGTTCAAACCTTAAGGGTCTGCCGGAACCCGAAATCCGACAAACACCTCAACCTCAGGAGGCTATTCTTCCCCTTATACTATTCCTCATCGGCCCAAGAGGCAATCCATCACCACACACTGGAGTAGGGTATTACACCATAACGGTGGCCCGAACCAGTATAAATCTCGTGTCTTTCTGTGTTGCGAGTTCGTCGAGTTCGTCCGCGAGACCTTAGTGAGCTAGGGCGTAGATCGGTAGGAGGGAAGAACTTCGTGCGCACCCCAGAGTTTGAACTTTAAGGGTTTCGTTGGAACCCCATATCCGACATTTGGTGCGCCAGGTAGGGATGCGCTGTAGCTTCTCTTCCGTCGATTCGTCGCTCCGTCGTCTCCATCGCGGACGCTCGCCGCGCCCGAGCTGAGCGCCGGGCTGCCCTCACCGCCCGCGTTGCTCAGACGGCTCCCGTCGGCGGGCCACCTCGTCGTTCCCCGTCTCCTGCCGCCAACACCTCTACCGGCCCGGCGAGGAACGAGCAGCAAGCGTCCTCGCTGCACCCATCGGTGCGGCAGGACGGCCCCACCGCCACTCCATCGCTGACCCCGGCCGGTTCTTCGTCCCATGCACGTCGCGCTCCCATGGATGCGCACGCCGCACTCCTCATGGCGAACGAGCTCCTGCGTTATCGCCTAGTCGATGACCTCTACGAGGACTGGCTCGACCGCGTCGCCAAACTCGTCCGCGCCGCAGGGGGCTCCTCGACGCTGTCCCACTCTTTGCCTCTCCCTCCGCCAGCCACGGGCGACATGGCTCATGGAGCGCCTCCTCCACCTCTGCCCCAAGACTGTGCCTTGGCACCAAGGAGCGCGGCCCACGGCGTGATCCACCACGCCCGGTGCCCGCGCGAAGAGAGAAGCTGCCAAGAAATTCCTCGGTCGCGAGAAGGTACACCAGCGCTCCCCGCGCCACCTCACCAAGACCGCACGCTGCTTGCGGTAGCGTCACGCGGGCCTCGCCAAGAACAAGCTCCACTTCCGAAACGGGCCCCGGCAACCATGGCTGGCTGCCGTGCCTTCACCCCCGAGCTGCGTAGGGTCGCCTGGCCAGGCAAGTTCAAGACGGACGTGCCTCCTCGCTATGACGGCACCGCCGACCCCATGGAGTTCCTGCAGCTCTACGAGCTGAGCATCAAAGCGGCCAACAGTGACGAGAAAGTCATGGCAAACTGGTTTCCCATGGCTCTCAAGGATGGTGCCCGCTCCTGGCTCCTGAACCTGTAGCACGGCTCGATCTCCTCCTGGGATGAGATGCGTGACCGCTTCGTCGCCAACTTCCAGGGCACCCGCGACCTCCCGCCGGCCGCGGGTGACCTGCGCCGCATGAAGCAACAACCAGGAGAGACCCTCCAGAAGTACATCCAGCGCTTCAACAACACTCGCCTCAAGATCCCCAAGGTCTCGGACGAGGCCATCATCTCCGCGTTCTCTGATGGCGTCCGCGACATGAAGATGAAGGAGGAGCTCGCTATCCACGAGGAGCTGTGCACATCTCAGGAGCTGTTCAACCTGGCAACTAAGTGCGCAAGAGCTGAGGAGGGGCGCCTTTCCCTCCTCAAGCTGCCAGCTACGGGTGCAGAGGAGAAGGCCAAGGCCAAGGACGTGAAGCGCAAGGAGGCAGCTGTGCTTGCAGTGGAGCCGGACGCCAAGCGGGGCAGAGACCAGCCCGAGTCATCCAAGGGCAACCGACCGTTCTGCGCGTTCCACAACCTGAACACCCACAACACCAGCGATTGTCAAGAGCTCAGAGCCATTCGCGAAGGACGCTTCGGTCGACGCCCCGAGCGCAACGGCTAGGGCTACGATCGAGGAGGAGGAGGACGTGGAGGCAGACGCTGTGACGACCGTGGCCCGCGCCAGGAGTGGCACGACAGGCCTCGTGAGGACCGCTGGCAGGACCATCCTCGCGAGGGCGCCTGGAGGGACCAGCCTTGTGAGGATCACCCTCAGGGCAACGCCAGTCTTCCCCCGCTGCCGCCACCACCAAGAAGGAATGACGATCACCATCAGGACGAGGGGGCTGGGGGCTTCTAGGAGCCGCGTGCCATTGCCTGCATCTTGGGCGGCGCTCAGGCCCCAGCCTCTCAGCGCATCTTCAAACAGTTCGCTCGTGAGGTGAATGCAGTCCTCCCCAAGCTCGAGGCCACGCGCCCGCTCAGGTGGTCCCAGTGCGCCATTACCTTCAACTCGGCAGATCAGCTCAAGTGCGCAGCCACCGCTGGCGCCCTCCCGATGCTTTGTTCAACAGTCATCAGCAATGTGCAAGTTACCAAGACCCTCATCGACGGTGGCGCAGGGCTCAATGTCCTATCCGTCGACACGTTCGACAACTTCCAAGTCCCGTATGAACAACTTCAGCCTACCAAGCCTTTCTCAGGAGTGACCGACCGTTCCACCACACCGATAGGGTAGGTCCGCCTGCCTGTCACCCTCTGGGAGCGCAAGAACTACTGCACCGAGCTCATCGACTTCGACGTCGCGCACATCCGCCTGCCATACAACGCCATCCTCGGGTATCCGGCCCTGGCCAAGTTCATGGCGGTCACCCACCACGGCTACAACGTCCTCAAGATGCCGGGAAGCGGCGGAATCATCACGGTCCCATGTGAAGAGAGAGATGTGGTGTGCTCCCTTGAGCGCGCCTTCCAAGGTGCAGCAATCGATGACCCCGACAGCAAAGGCGAGGGCCCTCTTGAGGCCCTCCCCAAGAAGAAGAAGCAATTGCGCCATGCAGGATCTCAGGAGAGTGACGACGCAGCTGGAGCCTTGTCAGGATCAGCACCCGCTCCAGGGACACCTCCCTCCATCGTATAGGAAGGCGCGCCCGGCGCCCTCCTCGGGCAGGGTTCGGGGGCTCTCTTCTGGAGGGCCTCGGACCTTGCCAACCTCACGAGGGAGGCGCTTGGGAACCACTTGGAGGCGTGCTTCGCGACACGTTTCCCTCAGGAGAACACAGGGCAAGGAGTGCCCACCACTCAGGAGTTCATCACCAAGACCACTCAGGAACTGCAAGACTCAAGGGCCTTGCGCAGCGACCGCCACCCACGAGGCGCAGCTCCCCATCCAGGCGAGGATGCCGGGCCATGCATCTGCATCAACGTTCCAGGGCTCAATAGGGCCGCATCTCAGGAGCTTTTCTGGTCTTCACATGTGGGCTGTCGGTGAGGGCCCACCACACAACTACGTTCGCATGCCCTTCGGCTTGCCGAGCGTGGCATCAGCCTATCAGCACAACATGCGGCGTGTCCTGGCGGCTCAGGAGGCCAGGTACCACGTTGTCCCGATAGAGATGGAGACGGTCTTCAGGGAACCACCCGAGCCCCCCGAGCCTCCCGAGGCTCAGGGCCCCTATGGCTCATGAGGAGGCGTTCCTTCGCCGCGTGCCTTCAGCTGCCCCGACTCTCCTTCGTCAACAGAAGCAGGTGACTTTTTCCAAGTACGTTCAGCTGGGACCGCCCCTCGGGCTGCATTTTTCCCAGGCCGTGTGGGTCCGTCCTTGTGGCATGTATCCCTTTTGCTCATGTCTTTAGCTTACCTTGTCGGAGGCGCCCCTCGCGCTGCATCATCCCCAAGCCGCTCGGGCCTGACCCAGTGGCATGAGTCTTCCTGCATTTACCCAAGTTGATTTGTCTTCCATGCTTAATCTGGCTATGATTACCGCCTGCTCGGTTGCCACCCGCCACGGGTCCACCCCTTGATACGTCTCCAATGTATCTATAATTTTTGATTGTTCCATGCTATTATATTATCTGTTTTGGATGTTTATGGGCTTTATTAAACACTTCTATATTATTTTTGGGACTAACCTATTGACCCAGAGCCCAGTGCCAGTTCCTGTTTTTTACCTTGTTTCAGTGTTTCAAAGAAAAGGAATATCAAACGGAGTCGAAACGGAATGAAACCTTCTGGAGAAGTTATTTTTGGAAGGAAAGCAACCCGATAGACTTGGAGTGCACGTCAGGAAAGAAACGGGGGAGGCACAAGGCAGGGGGCGCGCCCACCCCCTTGGGCGCACCCTCCACCCTCGTGGGCCCCTCATGGCTCCCCTGACGTATTTTTTCCTCCTATATATACCCATATACCCTAAAATGATCGAGGAAAATAATAGATCGAGAGTTCTGGCGCCGCAAGCCTCTGTAGCCACCAAAAACCAATCGGGACCCTGTTCCGGCACCCTGCCGGAGGGGGGAACCCTCATCGGTGGCCATCTTCATCATCCCGGCGCTCTCCATGACGAGGAGGGAGTAGTTCACCCTCAGGGCTGAGTATGTACCAGTAGCTATGTGTTTGATCTCTCTCTCTCTCTCTCTCTCTCTCTCTCTCTCGTGTTCTTGAAGTGATACGATCTTGATGTATCACGAGCTTTGCTATTATAGTTGGATCTTATGTTGCTTCTCCCCCTCTACTCTCTTGTAATGGATTGAGTTTTCCCTTTGAAGTTATCTTATCGGATTGAGTCTTTAATGATTTGAGAACACTTGATGTATGTCTTGCCGTGCGTATTTGTGGTGACAATGGGATATCACGTGATTCACTTGATGTATGTTTTGGTGATCAACTTGCGGGTTCCGCCCATGAACTTATGCATAGGGATTGGCACACGTTTTCGTCTTGATTCTTCGGTAGAAACTTTGGGGCACTCTTTGAGGTTCTATGTGTTGGTTGAATAGATGAATTTGAGATTGTGTGATGCATATCGTATAATCATACCCACGGATACTTGAGGTGACATTGGAGTATCTAGGTGACATTAGGGTTTTGGTCGATTTTTGTCTTAAGGTGTTATTCTAGTATGTACTCTAGGGCTGTTTGTGACACTTATAGGAATAGCCCAAAGGATTGATTGGAAAGAATAACTTTGAGGTGGTTTCGTACCCTACCATAATCACTTCGTTTGTTCTCTGCTATTAGTGACTTTGGAGTGACTATTTGTTGCATGTCGAGGGATAGTTATATGATCCAATTATGTTATTATTGTTGAGAGAACTTGCATTAGTGAAAGTATGAACCCTAGGCCTTGTTTCGTAGCATTGCAATACCATTTGCGCTCACTTTTATCATTAGTTACCTTGCTGTTTTTATATTTTCAGATTACAAATACCTATATCTACCATCCATATTGCACTTGTATCACCATCTCTTCGCCGAACTAGTGCACCTATACAATTTACCATTGTATTGGGTGTGTTGGGGACACAAGAGACTCTTTGTTATTTGGTTGCAGGGTTGCTTGTGAGAGACCATCTTCATCCTACGCCTCCCACGGATTGATAAACCTTAGGTCATCCACTTGAGGGAAATTTGCTACTGTCCTACAAACCTCTGCACTTGGAGGCCCAACAACATCTACAAGAAGAAGGTTGTGTAGTAGACATCAAGCTCTTTTCTGGCGCCGTTGCCGGGGAGGCTAGGTAAGCGGCACTCACACCCCGTCAACTAAGCTCTTTTCTGGCGCCGTTGCCGGGGAGGTGAGTGCTTGAAGGTATATCTTTAGATCTTGCAATTGAATCTTTTTGTTTCTTGTTTTAGCACTAGTTTAGTTTATAAAAGAAAATTACAAAAAAATGGAATTGAGTTTACCTCATACGCTTCATCTTTTTAATGTCTTTCGTAAGTATGATGAAAAGGAAAATTGTGCTCAAGTGATAGAAGAAGAAGTCTATAGAATGTTTGGCACTAAATATTTATATGATGAGCATGATTGCAATGTTGTTAGTATCAATTCCTTGAATACCCATGATGCTAATGATATGCAAAGCCACAAGCTTGGGGAAGCTATGTTTGATGAAGATGATATTTTTTGTCCCCCAAGTTTTGATGAGCAAATTTATTATGATGAAGGCATGCCTCCTATCTATGATGATTATTGTGATGACACGTATGCTATAAAGAATAATGTTAACCATGAAACTTGTCATCTTGATCTTAATTTTCAATCACATGATAGTTATTTTGTTGAGTTTGCTCCCACTACTATTGATGAGAATAAATTTGCTTATGTGGAGAGTAATAAAATTTCTATGCTTGTAGATCATGAGAAGAATGCTTTTGGTGCTGGTTATATTGTTGAATTCATTCATGATGCTGCTGAAAATTATTATGAGGGAGGAGTATATGCTTGTAGGAATTGCAATAATATCAAGTTTCCTCTCTATGTGCTTAAAATCTTGAAGTTATGCTTGTTTTGCCTTCCTATGCTAGTTGATTATTGTTCCCATAAGTTTTTTGCTCACAAAATCCCTATGCATAGGAAGTGAGTTAGACTTAAATGTGCTAGTCATATTCTTCATGATGCTCTCTTTATGTTTCAATTCATATCTTTTATGTGAGCATCATTGAAATCATCATGCCTAGCTAGGGGCGTTAAACATTAGCGCTTGTTGGGAGGAAACCCAATTTTATTTTAGTTTCTTGCTTTTTGGTTCTATTTAGGAATAAATAAATCATCTATCCTCTGGTTAGATGTGGTTTTATGTTTTAATTAGTGTTTGTTCCAAGTAGAACCTTTGGGAAGACTTAGGTGAAGTCTTTATGATCATGCTATAAAAAAAAGAAACTTTAGCGCTCACGAGATTAGCTAAAACTTTTTAATGGAGAGTGCTATTTAGTTGATTCTTTTTCATATGATTACTAGACGAATTCCTCAGGTCCACCAATTTATTTTAGAATTTTTGTATTTCCAGAAGCTTGCGTTAGTTACAGATTACTACAGACTGTTCTGTTTTTGACAGATTCTGTTTTTAGTGTGTTGTTTGCTTATTTTGATGAATCTATGGCTAGTAAAATAGTTTATAAACCATAGATAAGTTGGAATACAGTAAGTTTAACGCCAATATAAATAACTAATGAGTTCATTACAGTACCTTGAAGTGGTGTTTTGTTTTCTTTCGCTAACGGAGCTTACGAGTTTTCTGTTGAGTTTTGTGTTGTGAAGTTTTCAAGTTTTGGGTAAAGATTCGATGGACTATGGAATAAGGAGTGGAAAGAGCCTAATCTTGGGGATGCCCAAGGCACCCCAAGGTAATATTCAAGGACAACCAAGAGCCTAAGCTTAGGGATGCCCCGTAAGGCATCCCCTCTTTCGTCTTTGTTCATCGGTAACTTTACTTGGAGCTATATTTTTATTCACCACATGATATGTGTTTTGCTTGGAGCATCATTTTATTTTCTTTTGTTTTGCTTGATGTTTGAATAAAATACCAAGATCTGAAATTCTTAAATGTTAGAGAGTCTTCACATAGTTGCATAGTTATTCAACTACTCATTGATCTTCACTTATATCTTTCGGAGTAGTTTGTCATATGCTCTAGTGCTTCACTTATATCTTTTAGAGCACAACGGTGGTTTTATTTTGTACAAATAGATGAACTCTCATGCTTCACTTATATTATTTTGAGAGTCTTAAACATCATGGTAATTTGCTTTGGTTATGAAACTAGTCCTAGAAGTGATGAACATCCAAGAGGGATATAATAAAAACTTTCATATAAAGTACATTGAATACTATGAGAAGTTTGATTCTTTATGATTGTTTTGAGATATGAAGATGGTGATATTAGAGTCATGCTAGTTGAGTAGTTGTGAATTTGAGAGATACTTGTGCTAAAGTTTGTGATTCACGTAGCATGCACGTATGGTGAACCGTTATGTGATGAAGTCGGAGCGTGATTTATTTATTGATTGTCTTCCTTATGAGTGGCGGTCGGGGACGAGCGATGGTCTTTTCCTACCGATCTATCGCCCTAGGAGCATGCGCGTAGTACTTCATTTCGATAACTAATAGATTTTTGCAATAAGTATGTGAGTTCTTTATGACTAATGTTGAGTCCATGGATTATACGCACTCTCACCCTTCCACCATTGCTAGCCTCTCTAATACCGCACACCTTTCGCCGGTATCATACACCCACCATATACCTTCCTCAAAACAGCCACCATACCTACCTATCATGGCATTTTCATAGCCATTCTGAGATATATTGCCATGCAACTTTCCACCGTTCCGTTTATTATGACACGCTTCATCATTGTCATATTTCTTTGCATGATCATGTAGTTGACATCGTATCTGTGGCAAAGCCACCATTCATAATTCTTTCATACATGTCACTCATGAGTCATTGCACATCCCGGTACACCGCCGGAGGCATTCATCTAGAGTCATATTTTGTTCTAAGAATCGAGTTGTAATTCTTGAGTTGTAAGTAAATAAAAGTGTGATGATCATCATTATTAGAGCATTGTCCCAAGTGAGGAAAGGATGATGGAGACTATGATTCCCCCATAAGTCGGGATCAGACTCCGGACTAAAAAAAGAGGCCATAAAAAAGAGAGAAAAGGCCCAAATAAAAAAAATAAAAAAAATAAAAAGATGAGAGAAAAAGAGAGAAGGGACAAAGCTACTATCCTTTTACCACACTTGTGCTTGAAAGTAGCACCATGATCTTCATGATAGAGAATCTCCTATGTTGTCACTTTCATATACTAGTGGGAATATTTATTTATAGAACTTGGCTTGTATATTCCAATGATGGGCTTCCTCAAAATGCCCTAGGTCTTCGTGAGCAAGCAAGTTGGATGCACACCCACTTAGTTTCCTTTTGAGCTTTCATACACTTATAGCTCTAGTGCATCAGTTGCATGGAAATCCTACTCACTCACATTGATATCTATTAATGGGCATCTCCATAGCCCGTTGATACGCCTAGTTGATGTGAGACTATCTTCTCCTTTTTGTCTTCTCCACAACCACTATTCTATTCCACCTATAGTGCTATGTCCATGGCTCACACTCATGTATTGTGTGAAGATTGAAAAAGTTTGAGAACATCAAAAGTATGAAACAATTGCTTGGCTTGTCATTGGGGTTGTGCATGATTTAAATATTTTGTGTGATGAAGATAGAGCATAGCCAGACTATATGATTTGGTAGGGATAGCTTGCTTTGGCCATGTTATTTTGAGAAGACAAGATTGCTTTATTAGTATGCTTGAAGTAATATTGTTTTCATGTCAATATTAAACTTTTGTTTTGAATCTTATGGATCTGAATATTCATGCCACAATAAAGAAGATATCATTGATAAATATGTTAGGTAGCATTCCACATCAAAAATTCTGTTTTTATCAGTTACCTACTCGAGGACGAGCAAGAATTAAGCTTGGGGATGCTGATACGTCTCCAACGTATCTATAATTTTTGATTGTTCCATGCTATTATATTATCTGTTTTGGATGTTTATGGGCATTATTAAACACTTTTATTTTATTTTTGGGACTAACCTATTGACCCAGAGCCCAGTGCTAGTTCCTGTTTTTTACCTTGTTTCAGTGTTTCGAAGAAAAGGAATATCAAATGGAGTCGAAACGGAATGAAACCTTCTGGAGAAGTTATTTTTGGAAGGAAAGCAACCCGATAGACTTGGAGTGCACGTCAGGAAAGAAACGAGGGAGGCACGAGGCAGGGGGCACAAAGGGAGTGCACGTCAGGAAAGAAACCCGATAAACTCATTAATAGGACCATTAAGGAAATCACTCTTCACATCCATTTGTTGCAACTTGAAGTTATGAAGAGAAGCATAATCAATCAACAAACAAATAGATTCAAGGCTAGCAACGGGAGCAAAGGTTTCACCGCAGTCGATACCCTCGACTTGGGAGTAGCCTTGTGCTACCAAGCGAGCCTTGTTGTAGACAATAATTCCATGAGCATCTTGCTTGTTCTTGAATATCCACTTGGTTCCAATGACATTATGGTTCCCCGTTGGCCTTGGAACCAATCTCCACACTGTCACATCCCTAGCTAGGCCATGCATTAGAGTGTGCATCATGTTTAAATTTTATTAATTCTGAATTGGGAAATGCCAGAACCCCCAA
The DNA here is from genome assembly GCA_032464435.1 of Aegilops umbellulata. NCBI lineage: Eukaryota > Viridiplantae > Streptophyta > Magnoliopsida > Poales > Poaceae > Aegilops > Aegilops umbellulata. The sequence continues at coordinate 67,336,209 of CP136060.1, read as the reverse complement.
CACACACTTCCCCCCCCTGGAAATAACTAGGGTTTACTAAAATCTTTTTCAATGAACCTGAAATGCCCTTCTAAAATGTTCACCCTCTTTGTCTTGGATTAAACCCCCTGGCAAAAATAGTGCACATTTTTCTAGGTCAACAGAGGGTTATTGAATTAACACATAAGTATTTGAATTTGGGCATTTAAAATTTATAAAAATATTTTAAATGTTCAAATATTCTCAAACAGAAATGTTTCATGTTGTTTATACTTTAAATAGTATGCATGAGCAGTTTGGGGATTTTTGGAGTTGTTTAAGTATTTTAAATAAGTCCACAAAGTTGCAGAAATAATAGAAAAAGAAAACAGTTAATCAGAGGAAAACTAACCTGGACGCTACCCACCTGCCGGCCCACCTGGCGGCCCAGCACTGTGCTGGCCCGCGCCAGCCAGCTGCTTCGTCCCCGCCAGGCAGGCAGGGAGCTGACGCCAGCGAGCGCGAGCTCGCCACGGCGCCAGCAGCTTGCCGCCTCGCGCGCCTGGGCGCTGGGCGACCCCCACGTCGTGCCCCCGACGCCCTGGACACGTCCATTCCCCCCTGTCTCTCTCCCTCGCTCTCCCCCGCCATGGCCGACGCCACCGCAGCTGCACCGTCGCCGTAGTCGCGCTCTCCGTCGTCCTTGCGCCGCTCCGACCTGTCCAGAAGCTCCGCCGCCCTCCTCTTCTTCGAGCTAGCCGAGCCCCGAGCGCTCGCTCGCTCTACAACGCTTCCCCGAGCTCTTCTTCAACCTTCGGCCGCCGGAGATCCCCTTCGACCTCACCGCCGCACCAGCTCGTCCCCGACCACGCCGTCTGGCTCTGCGAGTTCGCTGTGAGCTTAGCCACCTCCCCATCCTCTCCTTTCCTCCTCTCGTGCACCACAACGACTGCACGTAGTTCAACCGCACGCACCGCCGCGGAGCTCGTCGCCGACGTGTCTCCGGCTAACCAACAACCACCCCATCGTGTCCAATGGCTTCACCGCAACCCCAGGAGGCCAACGCACTACTGCACGCACCTCGCCGTGCCCCGCAGCCCCGGTTTCACCTTCACCCGAGCCCCGGCGCCGACAAACTCGTCGCCGGCGCCAACTCCGGCCACCCCGACCCCAACCAACTCCACCAAGAGTTGCGGGTCAGCTCCCGCATCACGTAGACGTGCTCCGCCGTCGATTTAGTCGCCGGAGCACGAATCTGCACTCCCTCCGCCGCGTCTGAACGTCGCCGGCGGCTCAACGCCGGCGGAGTTGACCCGTTGACCCCCTGGGTCTATGACATGTGGGCCCCGCCCGCTAACTAATCCAGAATTAGGATTAATCTAATCTGTTTAATCTAATAACCCTGACACGCGGGACCCACGCGTCAGGTTTGACCTGGACCGGGTCTGTTGACCTGCTGAGGTCAGCATGACCTCATGCTGACGCAATAACTAATTACTGGATTTATTTTTATACAGGAAAATCCAGAAAATAGTTCAAACTTCAAAAATTCATAGAAAATTATCTATAACTCCAAATGCAAAGTTTTATATATGAAAAATTATCAGAAAAATCCAACCTATCCATTGGTACTGGTTTCATGCATGTTAAAACAAGATAAACCCACTGTTTAGGCATTATAAGATATTGCACTAATATGATCTTATAAATGCACTATCATTTGAATCTTTGGTTCAAATGGGGTCATTTCCTTCTGGTTTAACTTGCACAAGACCAGGACACATTCATATTGCCATGTCATTGCATGCATCATATTGTTGCATATCGTCATGTATTGATTGTGTTGCAATGTGTCATTCGTGGTAGGTTCTGCCTCCGAGGATATCTCCGAGTATCCAGTTGAAGGGCAGTTTCCCACCACCACTCCATCAGGCAAGCAACCCATTGATCATTCCGATACAAACCCATGTTCTCGCTTCTACTCTCGTTTACTGCATTAAGACAACGCGTTTCAAACTGCTGTGTGTTGCGGTAGTTGAACCCACTTCCTTTGCATGACCTGTCATTGCCACAGTAACTAGATGAAACCCACTAGCATGTGTAGGAGTTGATTGAGCCAATACATGTGTGTGTGTGTTCCTACCATGCTATGCTTGCTATGCTTAGAGCTGTGTCAGGTCTGGCTCATCGGGATGATGAACTGGAGTGAAAGGTTGTGTCGGTGACAAGAGTGAAGTGTGAATACGATTTGGTAAAGGAATCGATGAGAGGCCATGTAGGAGTACATGGTGGGTTGTTTCATTGAGGCCGTCCTTAAGAACTGAGATCTGTGTTTGTGATCCATGATACAGTTACTACCACACATTGGGCCCTGAAATATGACCCCGCTCGACTTCTTATCCACCCTTGTCCTCTGTCCAGGAGTTGCAAGTAGTTTCTGGTGTTTGTAGTATGCTGGGGGCCGCACGCGGCGCTGACCATCGGGGTGGGCTGTGTTGCGGTAGGCACGTGGCACGGTGTACCGACTCGCCCGTTTGGTGTCTCGGGAACCCTGTTCACATCGTTCGGGGTCGTTAGTGGAAACCTCGGCCGGACTCCCTGCGGATGGAACCCGAATAGGCGATAAACCTGGACTAGAGACTTGAGTGTTTAGGTAGGTCGTGGTCTACACCCACGTCGGCTTTCGCTTGAAGTCTGCCGAGCACATGTCGTGTGCAGACGCTAAGTGGTGGAAACATGTGTGAAGAAGTACACCCCTGCAGGGTTATAAATAATCTATTCGAATAGCCGTGTCCGCGGTAATGGACTTCTGGGTTGCCTATATCAGTTCATAGACAAGTTAAATGGATACTACTAAAAATCTCAAGATAAGTGTGAGTACCGCGGATGGCCCTCTCGTAGGATGGCGAGAGAGGATCCACGGTGGAGTATTGTGTTGGTGTTAGTGGACTCGTGTGCGACAAATGTTTTACAAGTGGTGTCTATCGTAGGATAGCTTAGCCAAGAGTCAAAGCTGGCTTGCTGCAATAACCCCACTACCTTCTTGAGAATGTGCATGTATAGTAGGTTCCTGTTGTAAGACTTGCTGAGTACCTCCGTACTCATGTTGCTTTAATCATGTTTTTCAGACGACTGCACCAACCCCTCTGATGGGTTCTATGTAGACCTCGACGTTGACGAGTGACTTATCACCCAGGTGGTGATCCAAGACTTGTGAAGGGTCTTTGTAGATAGACCGGCTTCGTCAAGCCTTCTTTCTTTCTAGTGTCTGTACTCAGACTACTTTGCTTCCGCATGTGCTTGTATGTTTGTATGACTTGAGTGTTGGGTCATGTGACCCCTATCTGTATGAATGATATGTATGGCTCCTCGGAGCCTTCTAAATAAAGTACTTGAGTCGTAGAGTACTGTTGTGATGCCATGTTGTATTTACTCATATCGGGCATATTGTGTGTATGATTGAAATGCTTGGTATGAGTGGGATCCGACTATCTAGTTGTTTATCCTTGGCAGCCTTTCATATGGGGAAATGTAAGTCTTGTGCTTCTGAGCGATAGTAGTCCGCTACAGCCTGGTTCACCGGAGTCCTGCTAGCCCAGCACTACTGCTTGGACACTTGACTGGCCGGCATGTGTTTTACGTCGTTCCTATGTCTGTCCCTTAGGGGAAATGTCACGCGCTGATATTCGGAGTCCTGCCTAGCCTGCTACAGCCCGGGTTACCGGAGTCCTGTTAGCCCAGTGCTACAGCCCGAATAGATACGTTGATGACCGACATGCTCGATGTGATTCATGTATGCCTGTCCTCATAGGCTAGCGCCGCTTTGGGTTCACGACTAGCCATGTCGGCCCGGGTTCTCTGTCATATGGATGCTAGCGACACTATCATATACGTGAGCCAAAAGGCGCAAACGGTCCCGGGCCAGGTAAGGTGGCACCCGTGGGAGTACCGTGCGTGAGGCCGCAAAGTGATATGATGTGTTACACGCTGGATCGATGTGACCTTGAATCGGGGTCCTGACAGCGTTGGCATCAGAGCCGGACTGCCTGTAGGTTCGCTAAGCCAAACTGGTCGATGTCGAGTCTAGAAATGCTTTAGCTATATGTAGGGGAATTGATTGTGGGAGGGAACGTAAGGCTCTTTTACTCCTTTACCTTATGCCCTCTATTCTGAGTCATTCTCTTCTCATTCTACGTGGGTTAAGGACTAGGCTCTCTGCTCTCTATCAGGTTCACGTGTTACTAAATCCGTAGTAACTTATAGGATTGTTGGATACAACCCAGTTCAGTTCTACTAAAGTTTAGTATGTTGCCAACTGAACCAGAACCTTGATATGTTGTTGTTGAGTGGCTTCGCAAACTGTTGTGGATGTCTCAATTCTTTTTCTGAGCATTTACAGCCGTTATGCTGTCCAATTTCATCCAGAAATTCTAATACCTTTGCACTATTTTGTGCTTTCAGATGGCTACCCGTCCCCAAAACCAAGTGGTTCGTCTGACCCGTTGCATCGGTGTATGTGGTCATACCGCCATGTTGGTTCGAGTGATGGTGGAGGCAGGATACCGATGGTACCCTGAATACACCGTCGAAGAGCAGTTTAGAGATTTCAACCAGAGCCAATATCTGTGCACGGTCAGGATATATCCATCTTATCCCGGAGCCACGGAACCACTCCACCGTTCTTATGGACTCGGGATCACTATTGGGATGTCCGTTCAAGATGCAGCCTACTCGATGATGACCATTATGCGAGCTAGAACTGCCTTGTTGAGCAACACTGAATTTCGCTACATGCCAGCATCCCTCCCTGGGGTGCATGGTTACCTTCAGGGCATGTACAGTGATGCATCCCATGAGGACTCACTTCTTTGCACCACTACTGAGATGTTGGAAGATAAGGACCGTGAAAACCGGGCCTTGCGTATGGAGCTCTTTAATGCTCGTGCTGATCATTGGGCCACCTTGACGAGGTTTGCACCTGCTGTGCAAGCCGGATACATGGACACGAGAGACTTGTACCCTGTGCGGGCTAGTCTGCCAGACTTCATGGAGTGGCGTGAGGTGGGAGGCATCACCCCTCCTCGTGGGCCTCTTCTGCCGCCATCTGTTGGACCGAGGCCGCACCCAAGTCCCTATGGTCCACAAGCACCGCAGGACCGTCTGTTCCCAGATGACCATGTTCCGCTTCCAGGTCTGGGTGGTGACTTCTATGAGGACTTCTACGGAACCGCCTGAGCTAGTAGTAGTCTCGCTGGTATTGTAATAGTTGTATGTCCACCGTCCTGCGTGATTGTGGAATATAACTTAGTGTGTATCAATTCCGGAGGTGTAGAAAAATAATGTATAGGAGCTTGGAATGCCTCCGATGAGATGTAACGTCTTTCGTCTTAGTTGTACTTCAGCTTGAGCTTGTACTAAACTATGTATGACGTGTATGACCGTTGGTATATATATGGCAGTTTCTATATTACCATGTCATACGGATGATCATCTCTGCATTCCTTATTATCCATTACATTCCGCACTTCCTTGGCCAGATTTTGCCATCCTGGTTTAAATCGCTGTTTTGTTTCCCAGGATGGTCAACACCCGCAGCAACCCTGCTGCTTCGGAGCAGGGAGAAGCTAGTGCACCTAGAGAGGAAAGTCTGCCTCAACCACCTTCTCTGGCCGAAGTGATGCTGGAGGCAGAGCACAACAGGCGCGACACCAACCGCTTGTTAGAGCGGATTGAGCAAAACACTGCACGCCAGCAGAGGATCAATTCGGTGTCCATCAATGACTTTGTCAAGCTGTACCCGCCAAAGTTCAATCATTCCATCGAACCTCTCGATGCGGATGACTGGCTCCGCAACATCGCCCACAAGCTACGTTCTGCCAACGTGGCTGAAGATGATAAAGTCACCTTTGCTGCCTATCACCTCGAAGGCCCTGCCAGCCTTTGGTGGGAGAATTATGAAGCTATGCGTCCGGTCGGCCAACTCACTACTTGGGCTGATTTCAGTGCCGCTTTTCGTGAGCATCATATTCCGGAAGGTCTCATGGATCGCAAGAGGGAGGAGTTCTGTAACTTCACCCAGGGGAAGCTGACTGTGGATGCATACAGTCGCGAGTTTGGGAAGCTTGCACGCTATGCTCCCGAAGAGGTATCCACCGATGCCAAGAAGCAGGCAAGGTTCCGCAAGGGACTTAGCCCTGAGCTCCGCCGTGACCTTCGTCTGCATGAATGCATTTCTTTTCCGAAGCTAGTCAATAAGGCCATCAGTGCCGAGACAGGGCAGAATGATTTTGAAGCTTCACGCAAGCACTCCCGTGACTATGGATCTTCATCCGGCTCTGGATCTCAGAAGCGCCGGGTCTGGATTCCAAATTCCGCTATGCCACCCAGGTATACCCCGAGGCCATCCTTTGAGGCGCCCCGTCCCAATCAACAGTATGTGCCGCCCAAGACTTTTGGTGGCCCCACTGCCAATACTGCCCCACGCCCCAATATAACAACTTGCTTCAAGTGTGGTGAGCCGGGCCACTACATCCGTGAGTGTCCCCAGAACAACCCCAGCCAGTTCGGAAAGTCTGTTGGCTGTGGTAAGTCAACAGCAAAAGTGCTTGTCGCCAAGCCAGCCACCACTGCTCGTGGCCATGTCAACTACGTTTCGGCTGAAGAGACTCAAGAGGACCCCAACGTCGTTCTCGGTACGCTCCTTGTTAATTGCCATCCGGCAAATGTTCTCTTTGATACTGGAGCATCTCATTCATTTATTTCTGAGAGCTATGCTCGATTGCACAATACTACCTTTTGTGACATGCCCACCTCCATGGTAATTCAAACCCCTGGTTCTAAGTGGCAAACCTCTAGAATCAGCCATGGAAATGAAATTCTTGTTGACAGATTGGTCTTCCTTGCGTCACTAATAGCTCTCAAGTCCTCAGACATTAACATCATCTTGGGTATGGACTGGATGTCAGCTCATTACGCCAAGATTGATTGCTCAACTAGAACTGTCCAACTTACCCATCCATCGGGCAAGACAGTTAATGTTTTGACCCGAGTATCAGAGCGTCAGCTCTACTCTCTAAATGCCAACCCCCTTCCAGACCTCGAAGATATTCCGGTAGTCCGTGACTTCCCGGATGTCTTCCCAGAGGAACTGCCAGGTGTTCCACCTGACAGAGATGTCGAGTTCGTAATAGACCTTGTTCCAGGAACCGTCCCAATCTCTAGGAGACCTTATAAGATGGCACCCCTAGAATTAGCTGAGCTTAAGAAACAACTCGATGAGTCCTTGCAAAAAGGTTTCATCCGTCCTAGTTCATCTCCATGGGCTTGCCCCGTCCTTTTCGTCAAGAAGAAGGATGGAATGGATCGGATGGTTGTAGATTACCGACCTGTCAATTTGGTCACTATCAAGAACAAGTATCCGCTCCCCAGGATCAACGACCTGTATGACCAGCTCGCTGGATCCTCAGTCTTTTCCAAGATGGATTTGAGGTTGGGCTACCATCAAATCAAAATCAAGAACGGGGACATTCCCAAAACGGCTTTCGTTACTCGTTACGGCCAATACGAGTACACCGTCATGTCCTTCGGTTTAACCAATGCTCCAGCCACCTTCTCTCGGTTAATGAACTCGATCTTCATGGAGTACTTGGACAAATTCGTCGTGGTATACCTCGATGATATACTCGTCTACTCCAAGAATGAGGAAGAACATGCCGAACATCTAAGGCTAGTATTGATGAAACTTCGAGAGCATCGCCTTTATGCCAAATTCTCCAAGTGCGAATTCTGGTTGCCAGAAGTGACCTATCTGGGCCATGTAATATCTGGCAAGGGCATTGCTGTCAATCCCGAGCGAGTTCAAGCTGTCCTTGACTGGACTCCACCTGAAACGGTCAAGCAAGTTCGGAGTTTTCTTGGTTTAGCGAGCTACTGCCGCCGCTTCGTCGAGAATTTCTCCAAGGTTGCTAAGCCTCTAACTGAACTCCTCAAGAAAGATAAAAAGTTCGAGTGGACCCCACAGTGCGAGTTCAGCTTTCAGGAACTGAAAAGACGCCTAACATCTGCTCCCGTACTGATACCACCAGATTTTTCTAAGGACTTTGTTATCTATTGCGACGCCTCGCGACAAGGACTAGGTTGCATACTCATGCAAGATCGTCATGTGATTGCCTACGCATCTCGACAGTTGCGTCCACATGAGGATAATTATCCTACTCATGATCTAGAGCTTGCAGCAGTAGTCCATGCACTCAAAACCTGGCGACATTACCTTCTGGGTAATCGCTGCGAAATCTACACTGATCACCAAAGTTTGAAATATATCTTCACCCAGCCGGATTTGAATCTCAGGCAAAGACGTTGGGTTGAGTTGATCTCGGATTACGACTTAGGAATAACTTACACCCCAGGCAAAGCCAATGTCATGGCTGATGCACTAAGTCGTAAATTTTATTGTAACAATCTGATGTTACAACAAGGTCAACCACTTCTCCACGAGGAATTTCATAAGCTCAACCTTCACATTGTTCCTCGAGGATTCCTTTCCACCCTGGTGGCGAAACCTAACCTTACGGATCAAATCATAGCTGCCCAGAAGCGCGATAAAGGCATATCCCGCATCAAGGAAAACATCGCTAGCGGAGTTGCTAAATGTTTTTCCATGGATGAACGAGGTGTTGTTTTCTTCGAGAACCGCTTGGTGGTCCCCAAGACACAACATTTGCGTCAGTTGATCCTTAAGGAAGCTCATGAATCCCCTCTCACCATTCATCCCGGTAGTACTAAAATGTATCAAGACCTACGCCAGAGGTTTTGGTGGACCAGGATGAAGAGAGAAATCGCTCAATACATTGCAACTTGCGACGTCTGTCGTCGTGTTAAAGCAGAGCATCAACGGCCTGCTGGCACCCTTCAGCCCTTGGATATTCCTGAATGGAAATGGGATAAAATCGGTATGGATTTCATCACCGGGTTTCCCAGGACCAAAAGAGGGAATAATGCTATCTTCGTTGTTGTCGATCGTCTCTCCAAAGTAGCCCACTTTTTACCTGTTCGCGAGAGTATAACCGCTAGCCAGCTAGCTGACTTATACATCTCTCGAATAGTGTCTCTTCATGGTGTTCCATTAGAAATTAATTCGGACCGTGGAAGTCTTTTCACCTCTCGATTTTGGGAAAGTTTCCAAAATGCTATGGGGACTCGTCTCTCCTTTAGCACCGCCTTCCATCCTCAATCAAGTGGTCAAGTAGAACGAGTCAATCAAATTCTGGAGGATATGCTCCGAGCTTCTGTCATCTCCTTCGGTATGGATTGGGAGAAGTGCCTTCCATTCGCCGAGTTCGCTTATAACAACAGTTATCAAGCTAGCTTGGGTAAAGCTCCTTTCGAAGTTCTTTATGGACGGAAATGTCGAACGCCTCTTAACTGGTCAGAAACCGGCGAGAGACAACTCTTCGGCCCGGACATGATCCGTGATGCAGAAGAGCAGGTTCGTATTATTCGTGAGAAGTTGAAAACCGCCCAGTCTCGACAAAAGAGTCAGTATGACCGCAAGCATAAGCCCATGGCTTATGAAGTCGGCGAGATGGCTTACCTTCGGGTTACACCTTTAAAGGGAACCCATCGATTCGGTATCAAAGGCAAATTGGCTCCTCGTTACATTGGACCTTTTCGCATTCTTGCCAAACGAGGAGAAGTTGCCTACCAATTGGAACTACCTCCGCATCTCTCCAGAGTCCATGATGTCTTCCACGTTTCTCAACTCAGGCGTTGCTTCTCGGATTCTATCCGCGGAGTGGACCACGAAACGCTTGATCTCCAAGATAACCTCACTTATCGGGAATACCCCGTTCGTATCCTTGATCAAGCCGAGCGTACCACTCGACGCCACAATATCAAGTTTCTCAAGGTTCAATGGTCACACCATTCCGAGCAAGAAGCTACTTGGGAAAGGGAGGATCGTCTTCGACTTGAGTACCCCACCTTCTTTCCGACAGATCCTAAATCTCGGGACGAGATTCTTTTGAGTGGGGGTGAGTTGTCACATCCCTAGCTAGGCCATGCATTAGAGTGTGCATCATGTTTAAATTTTATTAATTCTGAATTGGGAAATGCCAGAACCCCCAACACACACTTCCCCCCCCCTAGAAATAACTAGGGTTTACTAAAATCTTTTTCAATGAACCTGAAATGCCCTTCTAAAATGTTCACCCTCTTTGTCTTGGATTAAACCCCCTGGCAAAAATAGTGCACATTTTTCTAGGTCAACAGAGGGTTATTGAATTAACACATAAGTATTTGAATTTGGGCATTTAAAATTTATAAAAATATTTTAAATGTTCAAATATTCTCAAACAGAAATGTTTCATGTTGTTTATACTTTAAATAGTATGCATGAGCAGTTTGGGGATTTTTGGAGTTGTTTAAGTATTTTAAATAAGTCCACAAAGTTGCAGAAATAATAGAAAAAGAAAACAGTTAATCAGAGGAAAACTAACCTGGACGCTACCCACCTGCCGGCCCACCTGGCGGCCCAGCACTGTGCTGGCCCGCGCCAGCCAGCTGCTTCGTCCCCGCCAGGCAGGCAGGGAGCTGACGCCGGCGAGCGCGAGCTCGCCACGGCGCCAGCAGCTTGCCGCCTCGCGCGCCTGGACGCTGGGCGACCCCCACGTCGTGCCCCCGACGCCCTGGACACGTCCATTCCCCCCTGTCTCTCTCCCTCGCTCTCCCCCGCCATGGCCGACGCCACCGCAGCTGCACCGCCGCCGTAGTCGCGCTCTCCGTCGTCCTTGCGCCGCTCCGACCTGTCCAGAAGCTCCGCCGCCCTCCTCTTCTTCGAGCTAGCCGAGCCCCGAGCGCTCGCTCGCTCTACAACGCTTCCCCGAGCTCTTCTTCAACCTTCGGCCGCCGGAGATCCCCTTCGACCTCACCGCCGCGCCAGCTCGTCCCCGACCACGCCGTCTGGCTCTGCGAGTTCGCTGTGAGCTTAGCCACCTCCCCATCCTCTCCTTTCCTCCTCTCGTGCACCACAGCGACTGCACGTAGTTCAACCGCACGCACCGCCGCGGAGCTCGTCGCCGACGTGTCTCCGGCTAACCAACAACCACCCCATCGTGTCCAATGGCTTCACCGCAACCCCAGGAGGCCAACGCACTACTGCACGCACCTCGCCGTGCCCCGCAGCCCCGGTTTCACCTTCACCCGAGCCCCGGCGCCGCCAAACTCGTCGCCGGCGCCAACTCCGGCCACCCCGACCCCAACCAACTCCACCAAGAGTTGCGGGTCAGCTCCCGCATCACGTAGACGTGCTCCGCCGTCGATTTAGTCGCCGGAGCACGAATCTGCACTCCCTCCGCCGCGTCTGAACGTCGCCGGCGGCTCAACGCCGGCGGAGTTGACCCGTTGACCCCCTGGGTCTATGACATGTGGGCCCCGCCCGCTAACTAATCCAGAATTAGGATTAATCTAATCTGTTTAATCTAATAACCCTGACACGCGGGACCCACGCGTCAGGTTTGACCTGGACCGGGTCTGTTGACCTGCTGAGGTCAGCATGACCTCATGCTGACGCAATAACTAATTACTGGATTTATTTTTATACAGGAAAATCCAGAAAATAGTTCAAACTTCAAAAATTCATAGAAAATTATCTATAACTCCAAATGCAAAGTTTTATATATGAAAAATTATCAGAAAAATCCAACCTATCCATTGGTACTGGTTTCATGCATGTTAAAACAAGATAAACCCACTGTTTAGGCATTATAAGATATTGCACTAATATGATCTTATAAATGCACTATCATTTGAATCTTTGGTTCAAATGGGGTCATTTCCTTCTGGTTTAACTTGCACAAGACCAGGACACATTCATATTGCCATGTCATTGCATGCATCATATTGTTGCATATCGTCATGTATTGATTGTGTTGCAATGTGTCATTCGTGGTAGGTTCTGCCTCCGAGGATATCTCCGAGTATCCAGTTGAAGGGCAGTTTCCCACCACCACTCCATCAGGCAAGCAACCCATTGATCATTCCGATACAAACCCATGTTCTCGCTTCTGCTCTCGTTTACTGCATTAAGACAACGCGTTTCAAACTGCTGTGTGTTGCGGTAGTTGAACCCACTTCCTTTGCATGACCTGTCATTGCCATAGTAACTAGATGAAACCCACTAGCATGTGTAGGAGTTGATTGAGCCAATACATGTGTGTGTGTGTTCCTACCATGCTATGCTTGCTATGCTTAGAGCTGTGTCAGGTCTGGCTCATCGGGATGATGAACTGGAGTGAAAGGTTGTGTCGGTGACAAGAGTGAAGTGTGAATACGATTTGGTAAAGGAATCGATGAGAGGCCATGTAGGAGTACATGGTGGGTTGTTTCATTGAGGCCGTCCTTAAGAACTGAGATCTGTGTTTGTGATCCATGATACAGTTACTACCACACATTGGGCCCTGAAATATGACCCCGCTCGACTTATTATCCACCCTTGTCCTCTGTCCAGGAGTTGCAAGTAGTTTCTGGTGTTTGTAGTATGCTGGGGGCCGCACGCGGCGCTGACCATCGGGGTGGGCTGTGTTGCGGTAGGCACGTGGCACGGTGTACCGACTCGCCCGTTTGGTGTCTCGGGAACCCTGTTCACATCGTTCGGGGTCGTTAGTGGAAACCTCGGCCGGACTCCCTGCGGATGGAACCCGAATAGGCGATAAACCTGGACTAGAGACTTGAGTGTTTAGGTAGGTCGTGGTCTACACCCACGTCGGCTTTCGCTTGAAGTCTGCCGAGCACATGTCGTGTGCAGACGCTAAGTGGTGGAAACATGTGTGAAGAAGTACACCCCTGCAGGGTTATAAATAATCTATTCGAATAGCCGTGTCCGCGGTAATGGACTTCTGGGTTGCCTATATCAGTTCATAGACAAGTTAAATGGATACTACTAAAAATCTCAAGATAAGTGTGAGTACCGCGGATGGCCCTCTCGTAGGATGGCGAGAGAGGATCCACGGTGGAGTATTGTGTTGGTGTTAGTGGACTCGTGTGCGACAAATGTTTTACAAGTGGTGTCTATCGTAGGATAGCTTAGCCAAGAGTCAAAGCTGGCTTGCTGCAATAACCCCACTACCTTCTTGAGAATGTGCATGTATAGTAGGTTCCTGTTGTAAGACTTGCTGAGTACCTCCGTACTCATGTTGCTTTAATCATGTTTTTCAGACGACTGCACCAACCCCTCTGATGGGTTCTATGTAGACCTCGACGTTGACGAGTGACTTATCACCCAGGTGGTGATCCAAGACTTGTGAAGGGTCTTTGTAGATAGACCGGCTTCGTCAAGCCTTCTTTCTTTCTAGTGTCTGTACTCAGACTACTTTGCTTCCGCATGTGCTTGTATGTTTGTATGACTTGAGTGTTGGGTCATGTGACCCCTATCTGTATGAATGATATGTATGGCTCCTCGGAGCCTTCTAAATAAAGTACTTGAGTCGTAGAGTACTGTTGTGATGCCATGTTGTATTTACTCATATCGGGCATATTGTGTGTATGATTGAAACGCTTGGTATGAGTGGGATCCGACTATCTAGTTGTTTATCCTTGGCAGCCTTTCATATGGGGAAATGTAAGTCTTGTGCTTCTGAGCGATAGTAGTCCGCTACAGCCCGGTTCACCGGAGTCCTGCTAGCCCAACACTACTGCTTGGACACTTGACTGGCCGGCATGTGTTTTACGTCGTTCCTATGTCTGTCCCTTAGGGGAAATGTCACGCGCTGATATTCGGAGTCCTGCCTAGCCTGCTACAGCCCGGGTTACCGGAGTCCTGTTAGCCCAGTGCTACAGCCCGAATAGATACGTTGATGACCGACATGCTCGATGTGATTCATGTATGCCTGTCCTCATAGGCTAGCGCCGCTTTGGGTTCACGACTAGCCATGTCGGCCCGGGTTCTCTGTCATATGGATGCTAGCGACACTATCATATACGTGAGCCAAAAGGCGCAAACGGTCCCGGGCCAGGTAAGGTGGCACCCGTGGGAGTACCGTGCGTGAGGCCGCAAAGTGATATGATGTGTTACACGCTGGATCGATGTGACCTTGAATCGGGGTCCTGACAGCGTTGGCATCAGAGCCGGACTGCCTGTAGGTTCGCTAAGCCAAACTGGTCGATGTCGAGTCTAGAAATGCTTTAGCTATATGTAGGGGAATTGATTGTGGGAGGGAACGTAAGGCTCTTTTACTCCTTTACCTTATGCCCTCTATTCTGAGTCATTCTCTTCTCATTCTACGTGGGTTAAGGACTAGGCTCTCTGCTCTCTATCAGGTTCACGTGTTACTAAATCCGTAGTAACTTATAGGATTGTTGGATACAACCCAGTTCAGTTCTACTAAAGTTTAGTAGAACATTGTCCTTCTCCTTCGGCCATAAGGGATTCCTTAATGGGTAGGATAAGACCAACACCCATTCTTCTTATGGCTTGGGGAGGAATTTCATCACCTACATCACAAGTGCCACTTTGCTCCACTTGGGAGCCGTTATTCTCATCAAACTCCACGTTACACGTCTCCTCGGTAAGTCCCGTGGACTTATTGAGGACACGGTAAGCATGAGAGTTTGTAGCATAACCAACAAATATGCCCTCTTGAGCTCTAGCCTCAAATTTAGAAAAATGGACACCTTTCTTGAGAATGAAACACTTACACCCGAGCACCCGAAAGTACTTGAGGTTGGGCTTGTTACCGGTGAGTATCTCATATGGAGTTTTGTTCAAGCCTTTGTGGAGATAGAGCTGATTGGATGCATGACACGCGGTGTTGATGGCTTCGGCCCAAAAGTTGTATGGAGACTTAAACTCCGCCATCATGGTCCTTGCCGCATGCATCAATGTCCGGTTCTTCCTCTCCGCTACACCATTTTGTTGAGGGGTGTAAGGTGCGGAATATTTATGCTTGATCCCCTCATCACTAAGAAAATCATCCAAGGTGTAGTTCTTGAACTCACACTAGTACAACGAGCTCCTAAAAAAACGGTTTAAAACCCCTTTCCACGACGACATATGGAACCATCGCCAAGTGAGTGTGGGCGATAGGGGGTCCTTCCCACACGACCCAGAAACCATCGGGGATATGCCCTCCTGGCACACACGTTCGGCAAAATGAGGTCGTGTGCGACCAGCGAGCGCTCCAATACGGAAATACGTACAGTAGAGATAAAAAAAATACAATTATACGGCGAAATTGTTTCCGGTCGCAAGTACATCCCACACAGTCAGTCCCCGCTAAACGTTTCCGTTCGTATGTACATCCCACACAGTCGCTCGAAGGAAAACGTTTCCGTTCACAGGTACATCACACACAATTTTTCGCGTTAAATCGCTTGTGTTATTGAATATATCACACACGGTCCATGGAAGAAAATGTGTGGCAAAGGTTGTCCATCACACACAGTTTTCATGTGGTAAACATTTGCGGAAGGTGGCCTAACGCAAAAAGTTTTCAAGAGAAAGTCATGTGTGATTGTTCATTGATCCAACACGGTTTATTCCTAGAAACTGTATGCATTGCCTGAGGTCATCGCCCACGGTATTTTTTTAACAATCGTTTGCAATAGCAAAACCCAATTAGCAGGCTAATTCGCCACTAGCAGGCTAATTATCCGATTATTCATAATCCATTTATTAATCTATTTGACAATTCATATTAAGCACACAATATATTTCATTTTCATAATTGAAATACATCAGAGTACAACATCATATAGCTTCAGCACTCAGCTACCCCATTACACAACTACCCCAGGACCAAGTTTCACATGCAACATCTATAACCTTTCGAAATTAGCATCATAGACGGTACATAGACAGATGTATCTCATCTGGAAAACTGTTGAAGTAGAAGGAGAATATTGAGCCTTCATTGATGTTGAAGGTCTTTGTATCTTTAGGCCAGTGCCTGTGGATGATTGACCGTCCATCCTTCCTCCTCTTCAGGAACACTTCAATATTGAACCGTGGGTGTTGTATGAATACCTTCCCAGCCTCCTGACCATATAGGTGGTTTGAGAGGTAATCATCAGTGAACTTCTTTGGAAAGGCCTGAAAACAAGGATGTGCGTAAATATCTTCTCTATATTGGAAATGGGGCAAAGGAATATAAAAAGGCAAGGTATAATAGTTAGTACCGTCCTATAGTGAACTGATGTCTTCTTCATTGTGAAGACAAAGATCTTGTTGTTTTTTTCCGCTAATTTCTTTATCCTAACAATCTTTTTGAGTTTCTTGACTTGACTGATATTCATGGACAACTCATTTCCCCATATGCAAAACCTCTGACAGGAGGACCTACATTTGCAAGACCAAATTGTTAAAAACCTAAATATTAGAATGGTTCCTGCAATTGCACAATAATGTGCTATTATACAACGGACCATGCACGTGCTAACCTCGATTGTAAACCTCAGTGCTTCCCATTGTTTTCCTTCAACACATATAAGGTAGTTAGTCATCAGGTTAAGTAAGGGTTCGCATGCTATCAGTAAAATATGTTGATGAAAATAATCACATTGCAGATTCATCAGATTAACTAATTCAAGGCACAGGGAAAACGCATTTATCCAAACCAAGCATGATTAAGAACTAGGAAATATAACACTTGTATATGTTTCTCATGTATTAAGTGCAACCAAATTTGATTTATTCCTCACATGCACAACAATAAAAAATTCTACCCACGAAAATTGGACATCGCATTGCAGAATTGAACCAAGCAGTTAACTAAACACCACAACAAATGAACCAAACATTAACTGATCACCACATTGCACAATATAACATTGAACCATGTAGTTAACTAAATGCCACAACAAATGAACCAAACATTAACTGAGCACCACATTGCACAATATAACATACTCCTAATAGAAGATCAGATAGTTAACCAAACAGTTAACTACATGCAATTGTAGCAATTGTATTTGTTTCTCATGTATTTACTACGACCAAATTCAATTTATTCCTCACATGGTATACAATAACAGAATGCACCCAAAATTTTGTAAAGATAAATTCTGTTTATTTCTCACATGGAAGACAATACAAAATTGCAGCCTGAAGAATTGAACATCACATTTGCATAATTGAACCAAACAGTTAACTGAAGACAACAACTAATTAACAAAACAGTTAATAAGTGAGCACCACACTGCATGACATATAGAACATACTAGATCATAAGTGCGCGCGTTGCCGTGCCCGTCCATGAGAGAAGCATTTATTTTGCAAATTGAACTAAAACCACGATATTTATTTTGAGTTAGAGGGAATAGTTAACAATGACAACAATACAATTAGGATTTGCATATTATAAATAATAGCTTGCACAGAGCACACCAAGGATGCGAAAGCAAGCCAAAATGTGACACACTGACACTGCCATGTAGAGCAACACAAGAGTAGTTTCATACTTTCTGTACCTTTTCTAATGGTGCACTCAGCCTTATCAGGCATGCTTGATCCATCAACCTCTCGATCATCATGTCCGTCCAAACCTTGTTGCATAACCTGCTACGCATGTCAACCCTGAACATCGAGCACAATACATAAAAACATATGTGGCAGGAGCAAAAAAAACATCTATATACATCAGGGAGGAAATAATATACGTAGTTGGTGAATAGAAGAAGACTAATCAAGTAAAAGACCTCCCACAAGAAGAGAAATTCTACACCCAGAATATTGGAGAACTCTTTAGCTAGTAGATCAATATAAAGCATGTGCCAGTTAAGGATTTCTGCAAAATGAGAATTTGCATGATTTAATCTAAGGGTAATCATCTTAGAATTGACATAGAGAAGAACTCAGATTTTAAATCCCTGATAAGTTCAAAAACAAAACCATGCTTACCATTTTGAGAATCATCCATTGATCATCGTTGTCATAAGAAACTGAAGTACATACTACAAAATTGAATTTTCGATCTACTCAGCTTGGACCAGCAGTGTCCATTGAGGAAGAAGAACAAAGGGGAGGATGGCACTGTGACATGTCTAGGGCCTAAACTTCCACATGCCCCACCCCAGCTGGGCCGAGTCCTAGGTCGCCGGCTCGCTGCTAGTCGAGAGGCCTAGGCCCCTCACAGACACAAGGCAGATCCTCCGTCAGCTGCCGTCGCTGAGTCGAGATGCAAGCGGCCGCATGGTTGCGGATCGTGGGGAGAAGTTTTTTTCTTTCAAGTGATCCAGAGATCGGGAGAGATGGAGAAAAGCAGGGAACGAGAGCGAGAATAATGTCGCTGGACCTAAGTGGGCTTTTGACCTTTGATCGACCCAAGGAATGAGATGATCCCTCGCTTGGTCTGCGGAGCAGCGGCCCGATTACATGGCTGACTGGGTCGCGACACGGTGAAAACGCGCTACAGTGCAAGGTCGGAAGAAGGAGCAGTAAAGACCGTTCCTATGGTGGATCGGACGGTGGACGGAGCAAAAACGTTGAGAGGGCTAGTAGGTCGCTCTGTTATACTGTTTTTTAATACACTACAGAAACAAATTGCATGGTAAAATTAGATAGCACAATTCACTAGAATTTGTGACTGAAAGGCAGGAGCAGCATACGCAACGGGTAAACCGAGCATGCATAACCGGCGTAGATAGCAAATGGCATGGTGATCCTCCAAGATCTGGGGGTCGGCACGAATGGCAGCCATCGCGACCTCATCCGCGCGTGCGGCCGCGATTCGCTTCTCCGCTGCCAAATGCTCCTTGAGGTCCTGGCTATACTGCGTGCATCATGGCTTAGGCCGACGCTTATTTGGTGGAGGGGTTGGTGATTTGGGTGGAAGGTGTCGTGCTCGCGCCGGCGGTAGGGGCATGTGGGATGTGGAAGGAGGAGGAGGATGGGGGTCGGGTGTGGATTACCTGCTTGGATAGGCGAAGCCGAGGAGCGTGAAGGAGGGTCGCCGGCGAGGAGGCGGCGGCGCTGCAAGCAAGGAGTGAACATTTCAACTTGAAAAGGAAGGCGGAAAGGGGGGAAATGTGGCTTTTGGTAAGGGGGAGGTAGATATTTCCGCGGAAGCCGAAAATTTGGAATCGCTTTAGCCAAAAAACTGGCGCGTAAAGTGTCATGCCTCCGAGGTGTACCAAGATGTGCAATGAATAAAGATGCTCCAAGATATTTTGTGCTGCATCTCACATGGTTGGTGATAATAAACTGTGTGCGATCTATGTGATTTATCGTCTTGATCATTTGAATTACGTAATGGGGTCACAACTACAAAGGATGGTGTTTGAATTGTTAGAACTTTTATCTGCAGTGAAAATGCAACTATAGGTGTGTCGTCAAAAAAATTGGAATGATTCAGGGGTTGTTTTTACATTTTTATACATTAACTGGGTTTTCCAGGTATTTTATGCGCATAATTCAAATTTGAACTACATGCACATGTTCCAGTGCATATAAACTTATTGAAAAATCAAATATGTGTCCTTGGTCGCATGCTTAGATCCTATGCAAGAAATGGAAATGAATGTCAAACACCCTGCCACCGTCACTTGGCCGCAAACATTGAGATGCCTGGTTTTTAAATTCTAGTAAATCCAAAACTCATCTGAAATTCATGAAACTTGGCATGCTATCATGTAGCGGCATCAACATGCCGGGGTATAAATTTTGTCCCATTTGGGGCAGGTTTGGGTATAAGTTTCTCACAAACCAGAGCTTCTCACAACAAGCGTGATGGTTTCGATAGGGAACGTGCCACTTTTGGGGACAAAACTATATCCATTGCCTCTTATTGCTTTCAAAAAATTTCGAGTGTCAACATAGAACAACAGTTGTGTTGTGCGAATTTTTGTGATTTTTCGGGGTTCGTTTGGACATTTTTATCCATTAACTGAGTTTTCAATGCATTTATGTGCGTAATTCAAATTTGAACTACATGCACATGCTCCAGTGCATATAAACTGGTTGAAAAATCAAATATGTGTCCTCGGGTGCATTCTTAGGTCCCATGCAAGAAATGGGAATGAATTTGAAACACCAGGGCATCGTTGATTGCCGGCAAAACATTGAGATGCCTGGTTTTTAAATTCTAGTAAATCCAAAACTCATCTGAAATTCATGAAACTTGGCATGCTATCATGTAGCGGCATCAACATGCCGTGGTACAAATGCTGTCCCATTTGGGGCAGGTTTGGGTATATGCTTCTCACAAACCGGAGCTTCTCACAACAAGCATGATGGTTTTCGGTAGGGAACGTCCCACCGTTGGGGGCGAAAAGATATCCATTGCCTCTTATTGCTTTCAATTTTTTTTCTCGTGTCAACATAGAACAACAGGATTGTTGTGTGAATTTTTGTGATTTTTCAGGGTTCGTTTGGACATTTTTATTCATTAACTGAGTTTTCAATGCATTTATGTGCATAATTCAAATTTGAACTACATGCACATGCTCTAGTGCATATAAACTGGTTGAAAAATCAAATCTGTGTCCTCGGGTGCATGCTTAGGTCCCATGCAAGAAATGGGAATGAATTTCGAACACCAGGGCACCGTTGATTGCCGACAAAACATTGAGATGCCTGCTTTTTAAATTCTAGTAAATCAAAAACTCGTCTAAAATCATGAAACTTGGCATGCTATCATGGAGCGGAATCAACATGCCGTGGTACAAATTTTGTCCCATTAGGGGCAGGTTTGGGTATATGCTTCTCACAAACCGGAACTTCTCACAAGAGGCATGATGGTTTTCGGTAGGGAACGTCCCACCTTTGGGGATGAAATGATATCCATTGCCTCTTATTGCTTTCGAATTTTTTTCTCGTGTCAACATAGAACAACAGGAGTGTTGTGTTAATTTTTGTGATTTTTCGGGGTTCGTTTGGACATTTTTATGCATTAACTGAGTTTTCAATGCATTTATGTGCATAATTCAAATTTGAACTACATACACATGCTCCATTGCATATAAACTGGTTGAAAAATCAAATGTGTGTCCTCGGGTGCATGCTTAGGTCCCATGCAAGAAATAAGAATGAATTTCGAACACCGAGGCACCGTTGATTGCCGGCAAAACATTGAGATGCCTAGTTTTTAAAATTTAGTAAATCCAAAACTCGTCCCAAATTCATGAAACTTGGCATGCTATCATGGAGGGGCATCAACATGCGGTGGTAAAAAATTTGTCCCATTTGGGGCAGGTTTGGGTATATGCTTCTCACAAACCGGAGCTTCTCACAAAAAGCATGACAGTTTTCAGTAGGGAACGTCCCACCTTTGGGGATGAAACGATATCCATTGCCTCTTATCGCTTTCAATTTTTTTTCTCGTGTCAACCTAGAACAACAGGAGTGTTGTGTGAATTTTTGTGATTTTTCGGGGTTCGGTTGGACATTTTTATGCATTAACTGAGTTTTCAATGCATTTTATGTGCATAATTAAAGTTTGAACTACAGGCACATGCTTCATTGCATATAAATTCGTTGAAAAATCAAAACTGTGTCCTTGGGTGCATGCTTAGGCCCCATGCAAGAAATGGGAATGAATTTCAAACACCAGGGCACTGTTCATTGCCGGCAAAACATTGAGATGCCTGGTTTTTAAATTCTAGTAAATCCAAAATTCTGTTAACCATTCACGTGACGCCACATGTCTTGGTTTTAATGGCTGTGGGAGGTGCCCTGCAGACAGCTACTTGACCTTGACTGAACGGGAGGCGTGCGGGCAACGTCCGGTGCGTAGGCTCACCGAGAGGCGTGCAAGCTGTCCTTGAGTGCGCAGGCTCACCGGGAAGCGTGCGAGCTGTACGCTGTGCAGGCTCACTGGGAAGCGAGCGCTTTGATTTCCATGGCCGGCCGCCTTGCTCGCGTCCTCTCCATTAATGGCGCCCAAGCCGCAGTTTAATTCACTTTTTAAATATAAAACACTCATCGCAAACGTTTTAGTTAGAACACCCATATGCAAACCGAAAGCTTCCTCGGGAAGCCAAGAGAAAATGTGCCGAGCAGGATTTCTGCAGCTCTTGATTGCAAACGATTTAGATAGAACACCCGTATGGAAAGTGAGAGCAGCGCAGGATCTGTGCATCCCTTCAACGCAAACTGTTGTTCTGGATGACCCGTGTGCAACCACGTACAAACAATTTGGTAAGATTTGCATCTGTCATATTGAGTATGTTTTGCCATTTGTGAAATTGGAAAGATTTACATTTGTTGATCTAGTAACGTTGCCATTTGTCAATCCTTGTAACACTGCGATTTGTCAAAATATGCAGCTAGAAATCATTAGCACTATGTAATTTTTGCAACTAAAATTCAGTAATTAAGCATAGATTTCATTCATATATTAAGCAGTCGTTCTTAGTTTATACAAACAGTTCAACTCGACAGCTGAACCGACCAAACTTCTCCCAAATTGTTGCCAACCACATACTGAAATAGCTAGTTCAACTATATATACTAGCTAATTTTAAGGACGTTGTACAGTTCGACCACACATCTATTGTCAGATGAAGTAAACAAAATAGCCCCTAAATACTACTACTACCATGGAGGGGCTTTGTGCTACTTCCGGCAGCCTCTCCTCTACCGAGCACGCTCAGTAAGAGGCATAGGAGGAGGAAGAGCCTACCGACGAGCTGGACAAATGCAATACGGTGCCTGCCGCTGCTGCACGTTCAGCGACGCTCGCTAGCTCGAACGCCCACTGCTGCTCCAGACGATCCCTCTCGAAGCGGCCGAACTGCTCGTAGATCTCCTAATTCCTCGCCTCTGCGTCGGCATGTGCTGCGGCCACGGCTGCGATAAGGCTCATTGCGTGCTCGACAAGGCGCTCCTCCTCGTCCCGCAGGAACTCGATGTAGCGCGCAAGGTCGCTGACGCACGTGCGGGCCTCCACCTCCGCCCCCTCCTTCGGGCGGCGGTCACGGAGCGGGTGATGATCCTGGTGGTCGACGGTGGGCTGGCGGCCATGACGGACGATGATGGGGTGGCGGCCACGACCACCACCTCCCGCCTTCGGGCCATGGTGGCAGAGCGGGTGATGGCCACGGTGGCCGGCAGTGGGGTGGCGGCCACGACGGCCACCTCCCGCCTTCGGGCCGCGGTGGCAGAGCGGGATATGGCCCTGGCTTTCGACGGTGGTGTGGCGGCAACGACGGCCGGCAACAGCTGCCGACGGGCAGCGGCAGCGGAGCGTGTGGTGGGTGTTCCGCGCACACCCAACAGGGACACCACACGCACTACACTATGCCGGGGATTGTGCCGCCGCCGCGATGTAGCCTCCCAGCTGGAGCTGTCCTCTAATGACGGCGGAGGGGCTGAGCGACGACGACAGACCGGTGCCATTGGCGATTATGTCAGACGCAGACGAGATAAGCTATAGGGAGGGAGGGGAAAATGCGACGCAGGTCTCGCTGGCCGTGAGGGTTTTTATAGCAGACCGGTAAGCATTGGGATTTTTGGGGATTTCACCAAGTCGGGCGAGAAGTTTGCGCGGGAATCTGTGAGGTTGCGTGGGAACGGGCTCACCGACGATTCATTGGCGCCACCGTTTGGCCAAAAGAACGCCCCCGCGCGCTGCGCAAGCTTGCGCTGTAAGCCGTCTGCGGCAGCGGGGTGACAAGACGTGCGAGAGGAGGATGAGAGGACACGTACACATACAGTTAATAAAAAACGTTTGCAATTTAATTACCTACTATACCCCCGTCCTGGTTTATAAGTAGGTTTTAACTAATAAAATACGAATGCATGTCGCCATAGATTATATCATTGGAGTCGTATTTGAACATAGTTTCTAGCTATACAATTTTTGTAACATGCATTAACACTTTTTTGGTTAAATTTAAGGTTATACACCAGCAAGCATTTGCCAGCAACACACACGGCTTATTCCATCACAAACAGCTCTGATGGATCAACTGTCTGCCACGTATAGCACACACAACTCTAATCTGATTCATGCTTGATGTCTCCGACATCGCTCGCACAATTCGTCTTATTTGCCACGTATCACTGTGCCATCCTCTGCTCGCGTCCCTCGGCAAGCTCTGCTCGCTGTTAGGCACCGCGGCGCGCTCTGTCGCGTCCGTTGGCGCGCTCTGCTCGCGTCCGTCGGCGCGCTCGGCTTGTGGACAACTTTTCCTTGAGGCGACCGCGGAGCACTCTGCTCGCATCCCTCCGCGCGCGCTCTGCCAGTAGTTGGGCATGCGCACGATCACATCGGGGGCCCCATATGCATGCGGCTGCGCCATGTGCGTTGCCACACGATGCAGCTACATGCGGCACGATGGACGTCCAGCTTCCCGTTTAATTCCCGCGCCATTGTAACCTTAGTCTCTTCAACCTTTCGATCGCGCCCCACAACACAACAAGCACACCCATGATGACACATAGAGAGGGGATGTATGGCGGCGCTCCAATGGAGTTCGGCGAGCATAGAGTGGAGACCCACGCGAGGGAGACAGATCTCTCGGTGGTGTACACCATCAACCCAACCGTGGTGGACGACTACATCAACAGCGTTGAGCAGTTGCTTGCTGGAGACAAGTACAAGGTGGTCGGAATCTGTAACGCCCTCGATGCGGCTATATCTCCCACGTGTCAAAGCACGACTTAGAGGCATAACCGCATTGAAAGCAATGTCGCAAGTGAGGTAATCTTCACACAACCCATGTAATACATAAGGGGAAAGAGATACATAGTTGGCTTACAATCGCCACTTCACACAAATACATGAATAAAACATTACATCATACTATTACAATCAGGGCCCGACTACGGAGCCAAAATAAAAGAAGAACCCCAAAAGCGACAAAGGTCCCGATCGATCCCAACTGGGCTCCACTACTGATCGACTAGAACGAAACAACACAAAGAAACAAGGCCTTCATCGAACTCCTCCTTGAGCTCGGATGCGTCACCTGCAAGGTCTCATCGGCACCTGCAAACTGGTTTTGGAAGTATCTGTGAGTCATGGGGACTCAGCAATCTCACACCCGCGAGATCAAGACTATTTAAGCTTAAAGGTAGGACAGGGTAGTGAGGTGGAGCTGCAGCAAGCGACTAGCATATTTGGTGGCTAACATACGCAAATGAGAGCGAGAAGAGAAGGCAAAGCACGGTCGAACAACTATGATCAATAAGTGATCCTGAACTACTTACGTCAAACATAACTCCAACGACCGTGTTCACTTCCCGGACCCCGCCGAGAAGAGACCATCACAGTTACACACGCGGTTCATGTGTTTTAATTAAGGTCAACTTCGGGTTTTCTACAACCGGACATCAACAAATTCCCATCTGCCTCATAACCGTGGGCACGGCTTTCGAAAGATAATACCCTGCAGGGGTGCCCCAACTTAGCCCATGATAAGCTCTCACGGTCAACGAAGGATATTCCTTCTACCGGGAAGACCCGATCAATCTCGGAATCCCGGAGTACAAGACATTTCGACAGCAATAAAACAAGTCCAGCAAAGCCGCCCGATTGTGCCGACAAATCCTGATAGGAGCTGCACATATCTCGGTCTCAGGGCACATCGGGATGAACACTCCGTACAACTAAAACCAGTCCTCGAATTGCCCCGAGGTGGCGCTGCAAAGGGCTCTAGTTTGGACCAGCAATCGAAGGAGAACTGGCCGGGGGGTGGGTTAAAATAAAGATGACCCTTGAGTCTGCAGAACCCAAGGGAAAAAGGCTTAGGTGGCAAATGGTAAAACCAATGTTGGGCCTTGCTGGAAAAGTCTTATTCAAAGCGAGCTGTTAAGGGGGTCCCATAAATCACCCAACCGTGTAAGGAACGCAAAATCCGGGAATATAACACCGGTATGACGGAAACTAGGGTGGCAAGAGTGGAACAAAACACCAGGCAAAAGGCCAAGCCTTCCACCCTTTACCAAGTATATAGATGCATTAATTAAATAAGAGGTATTGTGATATCCCAACAAGTAAACATGTTCCAACAAGGAACAACAAGTCCATGTTACAACAAGGAACAAACTTCATCTTCACCTGCAACTAGCAACGCTATAAGAGGGTCTGAGCAAAGCGGTAACATAGCCAATCAACGGTTTGCTAGGACATGGATGGTTAGGGGCTGACATGGCAATATAGGAGGCATGATATAGCAAGTGGTAGGTATCGCAGCATAGGCATAGCAAAAGAGCGAGCATCTAGAAAGCAAAGATAGAAGTGATTTCGAGGGTATGGTCATCTTGCCTTCAAGGTTCTCAGAGTTGTCGAAAGCTTGATCCTCGAAAGCGTTCTCAACAGGTTCCTCGTTCACGTACTCGTCTCACGGATCTACCCAAAGCAAGAACACAATCAAAGAAACAAATATCAACCACGATGCAATGTGCAAGCAACATGATGCAAAACAAGGCATGATATGCGAGATGTGATATGCAATGCATATGCATGCTCCGGAAGGACAAGGATGAACAAGGCATAATCTTGGCAAACCAAGTATGCCACTGGATATGTGAGGTGATTTCGGTTGAAATCGATATAAAGATCACCGGAATCGGATGCACGGTTTGCAAATGACAAGCAATACAAGAATGACGATAATCTGCCATTAACAGCATGATGCTACTTAGCAAGCAACAAGAAATTAAGCTACTGCACCCAAACATACCAACAAAGCATATGACAGTAATCTACACAAGATGCTCGACCAAAGATGAACACTGAGCTACGGCTAAATCACACCATAACAGGTTCAAACAAGCATGGCAAAAGTGCAAAAGATAACAGGTTCCCAGACTTGGTGAAAATAACATGCCAGAAACTAACATCAGGATGACATGTTTAGAGCAATGAAACAACATGCTACAGGAACAGGACATAGCAAAATAAGGCATGGTATTAATCTACTCAAAGCACTTGACAAAAGTCCCTTACTGACCATAGGCCAAAAAGGATCATAAAATATGATAACACCCATGTAAATTAAGCAAGTTTCGTTACAGGTTTGAGACAGCGGAAAACTGGATATGTCAAAAACAGATAACGAGTAGGCATGTTCGTGAGCTCGATGCGCTCACTACAGAGCATTGCATGATAAACTGAGCATACATACATCAGGAAGGCATGGCATAGGAACTATTCATGGCAAGAATAACATCATAGCTTGCAAGGATCAACTACACCAAGCTTGGCAAAATCGAATAACACGTAAACAATCTGCCAGCAACATTTTATAGCAAAAGCAGAGCTCAATTGACTCAAGCTATGGCACTCTATAAATACAAACAAAGGCATGGATGGATAGAGAAAATCCTCAAGTTCAAAACGCCCTTACTGATCATGCTCAAAATATGCATAGATCTCTCTCAAACAACTTGAACACATGGCATAAAAATAACAGCAGGCAGGGACTTAGTGGAATTACTAAGTCTCCGAAATCAGCAACATCAAGTGCCCTAGTTTGCATGCTTGTGCTAGTCACCACAAAGATCACAAAAATACATGTCATAATCTCTGGAAAGGTAACATGGCATATTACAAAACTCATGTAGGACTCAACTTCATAGGGTGCACACATCAATCATGGCAAAAATGACAAAAGTGCATGTTCTGATAAGAATCAGAAACTAACATCACATAGCCCTCTTCTAGCAGCATTTCGGGCATCAAACTGACCTCCAATGAAAATGACGCAATGGAACGTAATGATGTACTCTTCGGGACGAACAATTTGACGTATTATATGCATGAAATGGATCTACGAATGCAAAGTTACAATGCAATGAACATGCGAAGATGATGTGAAAATAACAAGACTTGGAGAAATCGAGGGGGCGAAGGAGAAGTCAACCCCTTGGGCTCTGGATCGGATCTGGCCGGCTCGGGGTCGGGCCCGGCGGCGGCCGGCGATGGCGAGGGCGACGCCGGCGACGGGGCGCGGCGCGGCGCCGGAGAGGGCGGCGGGGCGGCGCGGAGAGGGCGGCGACCGGCGTGAAGACGAGGCGGCGAGGCGGCGCCGGCGCGGGCGCGGGGTGGCGCGGCCGCGGCGGAGGCGGGCGACGGCGGAGCCGGCCGGCGCGGGCGACGCGCGCGCGGGAGGGCGCTCGCGGGCGGCGGCGGCGGCAGCCCGGGCCGGGGGGGGGGGGGGGGGCGGACGGGCCCGACGGGCCCGCGCGGTGGCGATGTGGGCGCGGTGGCGGCGGCGAATAGGAGCGCGACACGTGGCGGCGGCGGCGCGGGTCGGACACGTCCGGCCCGGCGGATTTCGTCCGGCGGCGCGGGGAAGAAAAGGACTAGGGTTAGGGTAGGAATGATCCGCAAATGGAGGAGGGGGAGGCCTTTTTATAGGTAGAAGGAGCTAGGAAGCTCCAAATGGAGAGCGGTTTTCGGCCATGCGATCGTGATCGAACGACGGTGGACATGGGAGTGTCTTAGATGGGTTATTGGGCTGTTTTGAAGGGGTGTTGGGCTGCAACACACACGAGGCCTTTGCGGTTACCCGGTTAACAGTTGGAGTATCAAACGGACTCCGATTAACCCGAATCTTGACAGGCGGTCTATCGGTGTTATACCAAGGCCGCTTGGCAAACCTCGGTCCATTCCGAGAAAGTTTAATACCCGCTCACGGAAAAAGGTAAAAGGGGACGCCGGGGAACATAGGAGCGCCGGATTGCAAAACGAACAACGGGGAAAATACTCGGATGCATAAGACGAACACGTATGCGAATGCGATGCACATGATGACATGATATGAAATGCAGATGATGACATGGCAAAGAGCGATATGCAAGCACATGACATGGCAACGATGGCGAATAACTGACGGACACCTGGCACATCAGATCCGGGGCGTTACAACACTCCACCACTACGAGAGGATCTCGTCCCGAGATCTAGAATGGCACCGGAGGGGAAAAAATGGAAGAGAAAGAGAAGAGGGAAAGCTAAGTTGCTTCTTTGACAAAAGAGAGAAACCAAAGAACCTTGCGAGGTTGAGCAAAATAAAAGAACGAAAACAACGAAGATGAACAAAGTTGAAAACACTCCGGTTAAATGGATAAGCAATGAAAAGAACATGATCTCCAAAATGAGATGATGGGTTGAAGAAAACATCACAATGCCTCCGGAAGAAAGAATAGAAGATAGATCGTTGGGACAAAGGACAAAGAAGAAAATGACAATTTCTGCCACAACCGGAAAACAATAGATTGGGTTGATATCAGCAAGGATACGAGAAACTTGTTTCACTGGGAGAACAAACGAAGAACTTGGGTCATTTATAAGCACCATAAATAGCAACAATCCTTGGGGAAGGCTTTAGGTGAAATATAACCCAAGATAACTCCAATGAAGAGATTGATGGATTTAAAATACCTCATTCTTGACAACATGTGAGTCATGAGACATGATCTCTAATTACCAAGAATGACATAATACCACCTCGAATGATACGGTTGAAAGGATTGCACTTTAAAATGCGAGATAAAGAATACTTGAGATCCTCTGAAAAGAATCTCGATGAACACTTGGAGAAGGAATTAAATCCTTTGTGAATCATCATGTAGCCTCCATAAAGAACTCCGGTAATAAAAGGATGATAAAAATAACGCGAAGTTGAAAACACAAGGTAAAGCTTTGAGATGATTAGATGGAACTCCGTGGTGATATAATTGCGAGAGCTTGGAACTCCGAGGAAGACAAGATGAAACAGTTGAAACCGAGAATTTATTCAACATGAATAAACTCCGAAAGGAGGAATTAAACACTTGGAAGAAACAAGAATAAGAATTATGTTATGCATATCCTTCACCAATTTAGATTGATGACAAGCAACGGATTTGGCATACTACTTATTTTCGTAGAAAGGATTAAGAGAGATCTGGCGCAAACTTGAGAAGGTCTTCAACGAACCACCGGTAGGATTTGAAAGAATGAATGAATTTATATGATAATGAAGGAAGAGTTCTCTTGAACGAACCACCATAAGAATTGAAAATGAACGAAGAAAAGATAAGGAAACACCGGGAAGAATTAGCAAATGAACGAAGATGCTTGCTAGCATTTAGATTCAATTAAACGAATAGATCACGAGCTGATTAGAGAATACTTCGATGATGCACCGGTAAGATTTGGAGAATGAGAGCTGAAAGCTGGAATGAATAATATTGAGATGATGGCTCCGGAGAATCAAACTGAAAGACTCCTGAATTGCTCCGAATGGGTGAAAAGAATTCTCACAATCTAAAACAATCATGAGAGGATGGCATCAAGCTTGAACCATGAATCTTGAAGAGAATGGAGCAAGATTTAAGAGAAACTCTTCTTCGGTCTTCAATGTTGAGAATGACGATGAGAAACACCACCATGAATTTGTTGAGGCACTCCGGAATGAAAATTGGAAAGGTTGAACCAACGATGAAAAGAGTTTGAAAGATTCTGGAGAAAGGAATATGACTGATGAAAATTCATTCTTACGTCAAAATTGGAAAAGAATTTTTAGAAGCTCCGGGAAAATTAGAAGAGTCAGGTAAGATCCTGGGAAAATACCTGTCGGTTAGGGCCCACTCAAAAGAAACACCGTTGAAAAGATTGCTTGAAAGGGAGATTACACCTGTTGAATTAAATGGCTTGAATGAGATAGCATACTCAAAAGAACTTGAGTGAATTGAGAATGGAAACTTGGATCTTCTGAGATATCTTCATCACTTCGGAACAAATGAATAGCGAGAGGTGAATGATTAAGAGGTGCATCGGTACGAGAACAGATTAGAAACGAGGAAAAGATATGATCGATAAAGCTTGAATTGAATCCACCGGAGAAGAAAAGAATGAAGAATGATAAACTTGAAGCTCCGTTAGTATCTTCATGGAAATCACCGGATAAGAACATTGACGGAAAAGAATGGAGAGACTTCCCATCCATAAGATGGATACTTGGTTAAGAAATCTGAGTCCTTGAAGAAAAAGGGTGGGAGGGCGGGAAAAACAAAGACAACTTGGAACAGATGAAGCCAACACCGTTGAGAAGAACTAAAAATTGATCTTGCGAATGTTGAAGTGATCGGATCCACTAGAAGAGAGACACACCGGTTGAAAAAGAATTGGCATGATAACCTCGATGATCAAGAAGGATTAGTATTCACATAGCAATATGAGAACACCGTTTAGGGAAGGTATGGAATCAACACTTGACATTGAAGCAACTCGAATACCACAAAACAAAACAAAAACAAAGGATTGGCTTGCAGAATAAGCCGGAACAAACATATGGTAGATCCCATATCGTATCATGTGTCTGTTGGAAAGAATTCCTATGTGATACTTGAATTCCCACTTATAAACTCCCGAAACTTTATGGTTATGCAACCAGGTGTTGGGGATACAGGGGACACAAAATATATCACCCAAACTAACAATACCTAGATCCAGCTGTATCCATCCTTCAACACATAACCAAGAAAACTCCGGAAATCGTCTACCTCAACCTTCGAAAAGCATCAGTTATACGAGTTATGGCAATACTCCCGCACTCGCCTCAGTACTGGGCTATCAGGGTTATCTCACCAACAACTTTACAAAAGAGATTTTCGATGTCGGCGTACTAAACTCAGGTATTCCAAAACCGCAACGATAAAATTATGATGACAGCACCTCGGAGCTCAACTCCCCGGGACACCTCCTCTAAAACCCCTGCTGACGGGAGGCAACCAAGACAATGTTGTCATCATAAAACCATCGGAACGATTGTAAGATACCCGCGTGATCCTAAATTTTTTTTAGTGAAATTTGAGAAGAGAAGAGTCAAAACTCTACGTCAGGATGCCTTACCAGAGCGATGAGGAGACTGGGAAGTAAAAAGAATTCCTAAACTCTCCGATATATAATTCCTAAATGACTCAAAACATTTTTTAGACACAACTCGGCCGCTAAAAACGATCAATCAGTGGGGGCTCCTAAGGTCGGGGAAGGCTCTGATTACCAACTTGTAACACCCTCGATGCGGCTATATCTCCCACGTGTCGAAGCACGACTTAGAGGCATAACCGCATTGAAAGCAATGTCGCAAGTGAGGTAATCTTCACACAACCCATGTAATACATAAGGGGAAAGAGATACATAGTTGGCTTACAATCGCCACTTCACACAAATACATGAATAAAACATTACATCATACCATTACAATCAGGGCCCGACTACGGAGCCAAAATAAAAGAAGAACCCCAAAAGCGACAAAGGTCCCGATCGACCCCAACTGGGCTCCACTACTGATCGACTAGAACGACACAACACAAAGAAACAAGGCCTTCATCGAACTCCTCCTTGAGCTCGGATGCGTCACCTGCACGGTCTCATCGGCACCTGCAAACCGGTTTTGGAAGTATCTGTGAGTCACGGGGACTCAGCAATCTCACACCCGCGAGATCAAGACTATTTAAGCTTAAAGGTAGGACAGGGTAGTGAGGTGGAGCTGCAGCAAGCGACTAGCATATTTGGTGGCTAACATACGCAAATGAGAGCGAGAAGAGAAGGCAAAGCACGGTCGAACAACTATGATCAATAAGTGATCCTGAACTACTTATGTCAAACATAACTCCAACGACCATGTTCACTTCCCGGACCCCGCCGAGAAGAGACCATCACGGTTACACACGCGGTTGATGTGTTTTAATTAAGGTCAACTTCGGGTTTTCTACAACCGGACATCAACAAATTCCCATCTGCCTCATAACCGCGGGCACGGCTTTCGAAAGATTATACCCTGCAGGGGTGTCCCAACTTAGCCCATGATAAGCTCTCACGGTCAACGAAGGATATTCCTTCTACCGGGAAGACCCGATCAATCTCGGAATCCCGGAGTACAAGACATTTCGACAGCAATAAAACAAGTCCAGCAAAGCCGCCCGATTGTGCCGACAAATCCAGATAGGAGCTGCACATATCTCGGTCTCAGGGTACATCGGGATGAACACTCCGTACAACTAAAACCAGTCCTCGAATTGCCCCGAGGTGGCGCTGCAAATGGCTCTAGTTTGGACCAGCAATCGAAGGAGAACTGGCCCGGGGGGGGGGGGGGTTAAAATAAAGATGACCCTTGAGTCTGCAGAACCCAAGGGAAAAAGGCTTAGGTGGCAAATGGTAAAACCAATGTTGGGCCTTGCTGGAATAGTCTTATTCAAAGCGAACTGTCAAGGGATTCCCATAAATCACCCAACCGTGTAAGGAACGCAAAATTCGGGAACATAACACCGGTATGACGGAAACTAGGGTGGCAAGAGTGGAACAAAACACCAGGCAAAAGGCCAAGCCTTCCACCCTTTACCAAGTATATAGATGCATTAATTAAATAAGAGGTATTGTGATATCCCAACAAGTAAACATGTTCCAACAAGGAACAACAAGTCCATGTTCCAACAAGGAACACACTTCATCTTCACCTGCAACTAGCAACGCTATAAGAGGGGCTGAGCAAAGCGGTAACATAGCCAATCAACGGTTTGCTAGGACATGGATGGTTAGGGGCTGACATGGCAATATAGGAGGCATGATATAGCAAGTGGTAGGTATCGCAACATAGGCATAGCAAAAGGGCGAGCATCTAGCAAGCAAAGATAGAAGTGATTTCAAGGGTATGGTCATCTTGCCTGCAAGGTTCTCAGAGTTGTCGAAAGCTTGATCCTCGAAAGCATTCTCAACAGGTTCCTCGTTCACGTACTCGTCTCCTGGCTCTACCCAAAGCAAGAACACAAGCAAAGAAACAAATATCAACCACGATGCAATGCGCAAGCAACATGATGCAAAACAAGGCATGATATGCGAGATGTGATATGCAACGCATATGCATGCTCCGGAAGGACAAGGATGAACAAGGCATAATCTTGGCAAACCAAGTATGCCACTGGATAGGTGAGGTGTTTTCGGTTGAAATCGATATAAAGATCACCGGAATCGGATGCATGGTTTGCAAATGACAAGCAATACAAGAATGACGATAATCTGCCATTAACAGCATGATGCTACTTAGCAAGCAAAAAGAAATTAAGCTACTGCACCCAGACATATCAACAAAGCATATGACAGTAATTTACACAAGATGCTCCACAAAAGATGAACACTTAGCTACGGCTAAATCACACCATAACAGGTTCAAACAAGCATGGCAAAAGTGCAAAAGATAACAGGTTCCCAGACTTAGTGAAAATAACATGCCAGAAACTAACATCAGGATGACATGTTTAGAGCAATGAAACAACATGCTACAGGAACAGGACATAGCAAAATAAGGCATGGTATTAATCTACTCAAAGCGCTTGACAAAAGTCCCTTACTGACCATAGGCCAAAAAGGATCAGAAAATATGATAACACCCATGTAAATTAAGCAAGTTTCGTTACAGGTTTCAGACTTAGCGGAAAACTGGACATGTCAAAAACAGATAACGAGTAGGCATGTTCGTGAGCTCGATGCACTCACTACAGAGCATTGCATGATAAACTAAGCATACACACATCAAGAAGGCATGGCATAGGAACTATACATGGCAATATTAACATCATAGCTTGCAAGGATCAACTACACCAAGTTTGGCAAAATCGAATAACACATAAACAATCTGCCAGCAACATTTTATTGCAAAAGTAGAGCTCGATTGACTCAAGCTATGGCACTCCATAAATACAAACAAAGGCATGGATGGATAGAGAAAATTCTCAAGTTCAAACACCCTCACTGATCATGCTCAAAATATGCATAGATCTCTCTGAAACAACATGAACACATGGCATAAAAATAACAGCAGACAGGGACTTGGTGAAATTACTAAGTCTCTGAAATCAGCAACATCAAGTGCCCTAGTTTGCATGCTTGTGCTAGTCACCACAAAGATCACAAAAATACATGGCATAATCTCTGTAAAGGTAACATGGCATATTACAAAACTCATGTAGGACTCAACTTCATAGGGTGCACACATCAATCATGGCAAAAATGACAAAAGTGCATGTTCTGATAAGAATCAGAACCTAACATCACATAGCCCTCTTCTAACAGCATTTCGGGCATCAAAATGACCTCTAATGGAAATGATGCAATGGAAATAAATGATGTACTCTTAGAGGCGAACAATCCGACATATTGTACGCACGAAACGGAGCTACAGATGCAAAGTTACAGTGCAATGAACATGTGAAGATGATGTGAAAATAACAAGACTTAGAGAAATCGAGGGGGCGAAGGAGAAGTCAACCCCTCGGGCTCTGGATCGGATCTGGCCGGCTCGGGGTCGGGCCCGGCGGCGGCTGGCGATGGCGAGGGCGACGGGGTGCGGCGCGGCGCCGGAGAGGGCGGCGGGGCGGCGCGGAGAGGGCGGCGACCGGCGCGGAGACGAGGCGGCGAGGCGGCGCCGGCGCGGGCGCGGGGTGGCGCGGCCGCGGTGGAGGCGGGCGACGGCGGAGCCTGCCGGCGCGGGCGACGGCGCGCGCGGGCGGGCTCTCGCGGGCGGCGGCGGCGGCAGCCCGGGCCGAGGGGGGCCGCGGACGGGCCCGGCGGGCCCGCGCGGTGGCGTTGTGGGCGCGGTGGCGGCGACGAATAGGAGCGCGACACGTGGCGGCGGCGGCGCGGGTCGGACACGTCCGGCCCGACGGATTTCGTCCGGCGGCGCGGGGAAGAAAAGGACTAGGGTTAGGGTAGGAATCATCCGCGAATGGAGGAGGGGGAGGCCTTTTTATAGGTAGAAGGAGCTAGGAAGCTCCAAATGGAGAGCGGTTTTCGGCCACGCGATCGTGATCGAACGGCGGTGGACATGGGAGTGTCTTAGATGGGTTATTGGGATGTTTTAAAGGGGTGTTGGGCTGCAACACACACGAGGCCTTTGCGGTTACCCGGTTAACCGTTGGAGTATCAAACGGACTCCGATTGACCCGAAACTTGACAAGCGGTCTATTGGTGTTATACCAAGGCCGCTTGGCAAACCTCGGTCCATTCCGAGAAAGTTTAATACCCGCTCACGGAAAAAGGTAAAAGGGGACGCCGGGGAACATAGGAGTGCCGGATTGCAAAACGGACAACGGGGAAAATGCTCGGATGCATAAGACGAACACGTATGCGAATGCGATGGACATGATGACATGATATGAAATGCAGATGATGACATGGCAAAGAGCGATATGCAAGCACATGACATGGCAACGACGGCGAATAACGGACGACACCTGGCGCATCAGATCCGGGGCGTTACAGCATCGACCTCCAGTACACCGCCGGTCGTCCCGGCATAGTTCAGAAGGTTGCCGTTGCCCAGTTGTGCGTGCGCCATCATGTCCTCATTTACCACTACTGCATGGCCATAGAGCCTTGCGACCGTTTCAACAGGTTTGTCAACAACACCGACTACAAGTTCTCCACGGTGGATACCAAAGACGATGTAAAAGTGCTCAGTGTTACGAGATTGTCCTGCAAGAACCTTGTTGAAATCCACGACTACTACAGGGTCTAGGGCAGCACGAAGCAGGACTCCCTGGTCGAACTCACCTCGGCCATCATCGACCCCTACTGCGAAAAGATGAAGCAGGATGCCAAGAGAACAAGTCCCATATCCTGGCACAAGGCCTGGATGCGGCAACTAGATGAACCACCCCAGGTTCGCAGCCAAGAGCGTGTACACATGCTACGGGATGCACATGCGGATCGTTGACATGAGAAAGTGCCTCGTTACCCAAATCAGTGAGCCCGGATCAAGCCACAAGAAGAGCAAGCGTCACAAGAAGTAGATGATGACCAAATGATCATTTATGCTAGTTAATCATGCATGTAATATATAGTTTACTTTATTGGTGTGTGTGGAAATGTCATGTGTGCAGTAGCCACCTATGTAATCATGCATGTAATAGTTTATTTTGGTGTGGCAAATCCATGGTTGTAGTAGCCACCTATATAAGTGGATGTTTAATTTGGTTATGCAAGCATGTCCTTATAAGTGTGTGTGTGTGTGTGTGTGTATGTATGTTGTTGTTCGGTATGCAATCCCATCGCACAACACACACGTCTTATTAGCAGCAACCGTCTGTGTTCTTATCGGTCTTCACACACATTTCTGATTACAGACCTGTTTGCCGCGTATCACACACATCTTGTTAAGTTGAACCGTTTCTGTTCTCATGTATGAACACAAACAGTTCATCCAAGTGAACCGCATGCTGTATATCGCACACACCTTTGATCTGTCTGACTGTTTCTTTTGTGTTGCCTAATCACAAACAGTTCATCCGAGTGAACCGTATGTTGTGTATCGCACACGCCTTGATCTAGCTGCCCATTTCTTTTGTTCCTCCTCGTCTCAAACAGTTCATTGAACTGAACCATATGCCTTTCATCGCACACACAACTAAAACCTGAACCGTGTTTGATGCATCCGTCATCGCAAACGTTTTACACATTTCTGACGGTTCTCATACAGCACCGTTTGCGATTATTGCATCGCACACAGTTTCTCAAAGGGTCTCTGATTGTAGTGTCACGTTAGCAACGTCCTACAGTAGTGTCGGTGCCGTTGTCACTTCTTATTGTCAAGATCTTTGCATTGAGTTGGCGTTGAGCTTCATTTGCAAAATCAATGTTGGTTTGTTAGGTCTCACTCTTCCTCTTGAAGAAGTATACCCAAGTGTATCTTGAATAATCATCAACAATCACCAAGCAATACTTTCTACCCCCAAGACTATCAAAAGATGGAGGCCCAAAGAGATCCAAGTGAAGGAGCTCCAAAGGCCTCTTCGAGTAAATGATAGTCGTGGGAGGGTGAGCCTTCTCATGTAGCTTTCCTTCGATACAAGCACCACAAGCATGATCTTTGGCAAAAATAACATTTTTTAGTCCACGGACATGGTCCCCCTTGAGAAGACTTTGTAAAGATCTCATATTGACATGGGCTAAATGGCGGTGCCAAAGCCATCCCACGCCAACTTTAGCCATTAGGCATGTCGCGGTCTTAGTGGGTCGCTCCGAGAAGTTAATCACATAGAGACCGTTCTCGACATGCCCAACAAAGGCTACTTTAAGAGTCTTGCTCCACAAGAGGACCACGGTATCAATATCAAAGAAAGTGGCAAAGCCCATGAGTGCAAGTTGATGATCGGAAAGTAAATTGTATGCAAGGGACTCAACAAGCATGACTTTCTCGATCATGAGATCATGAGAAATGACAACCTTGCCAAGTCCCAATACCTTAGAAGACAAGGCATCACCCCACTCGACATTGGTGGGCATAGATGGAATCTTGTGCACGCCCACCACCAAGTCCTTGCTTCCGGTCATATGATTAGTGGCTCCACTATCGAGCAACCATGATCCCCCACCGGAAGCAAACACCTACACGAGATCAATTCTTGGTTTTAGGTACCCATTTTGTAATGGGTCCTTTGATGTTAGTGACAAGGGTCTTAGGAACCCAAATAGACCATTCAATGTGCTCATAAGATGAACCAACAAATTTAGCATAAACATGCCCATCACTAGCACGGCATAACACATAGGAAGGGTTAAAGCCGCCGGCTTTGTTTGAAGGGGTGACATTGCCCTTCTTGACACTACCACCCTTCACATTGTTATTATTCTCCTTAGAAGCACCCTCTCCCTCTTTCACAAATGTTTGCTTGAAAGGAGGAGGTCATTTGGCCTTGTCATTCTTCTTCTTGTTCTTGGACTTGGGTGCGAACCCAATTCCCTCCTTGGCCACAACTTCCTTTTGATTGCTCAAAAGATCATTGAGGTTCTTCTCACCTTGTATGCACGACACAAGGCCTTTGTCAAGTTGCTCCTTCAACTTTGCATTCTCCTCAACGAGATGCACATGCTCACAACAAGGGTTAGTAGCATTTGCATTATCAATTAAAGCCATATGAGGAAAAGTGGCTTTCTCCTTGGTTAGCTTCACTTGGAGTTGATCATGAGACTCTTTAAGACTAGCATGAGTACCCTTCAAGGCCTTGTGAGCCTTGTCAAGTATATCAAACTCCTCCTTGAGTCTAGCAAGATCAACCCCAAGTTTGGCCTTCTCGGAATTTAGCACACGAGATACAACAAGAGCATGATCAAGATCTTTCTTCAATTTAGCATGCTCATCGTTGTGTGACTCCTCAAGAGCCAAACAGTGACTGCGCTCTTCCTCAAGCGCATTAGAGAGATCCGATATCTCATCATCATAGTCACGACTATGCCCCTCCACCTTATAGATGGTTTCTTCGTGAGCCTCGATCATGTCATTGGCTTCACGAAGTTGTTCCAAGAGAGCAACAAAGTGCTTCTTGGATTTACCCTTGAGCTTACTCATAAAAGACTCAAATTCATTTTCCTCCTCATTAGAGCCCTCATTTTCATCAATGCAATCCGTCAAACAAGGGTTAGTAATGATGGTAGTTTTGATGTTGGGGGTTACCTTGTTGGTGGCCTTCGCCATGAGGCACTTGGCGGTGATGTTCTCATTGGGTGAGTCGAAGAGACACACCCGTGGAGTTGTCGCAATGGAAACAAAGGCCATGGTAACCGACTCATCGTCTTCATCATCATTATCATCCTCATTGTACTCTTCTTGTGCCACCAACCCCTTGGGAGGAGTCTTCTTGGTGAAGTTGCTCTTGTTGGGGAAGGACTTGGCCTTGGCCTTTCGGATGAGCTTGCCACCATTGTATTCCCTCTTCTCATATGGGCACTCCGCAACAAAGTGGCTCACATTGCCACAATTATAGCAAGCCCTCACTCATTGCTAGCCCTTCGCGCCACTTGAGTTGTTCTTTTTGAAGTTGGGCCTCGTGTTCTTCTTGCTCCAAAATTGCCTTGAAGCAAGAGCCATGTGCTCATGATAAGCATATTTTGTATCTTCGGGATTGATCTCCTCTTCTTCCTCTTCATCCTCTTCTTCCACACTAACCTTGGCATTCAAAGCAAGGTTGGGCTTCTTAGCTCTTTGAGAACGCAACACCGCATTGTCGGTGGTCTTGTCCAAGATCCTCATTGCCACAAATTCATCCAACACTTCACTTGAGGACAAGGTGTGTAAGTCTGGCCTTTGACGGATGATGGAGGACATGGCCTTGAGGAACTTGTGCTTGATCCCAATTGTCATCCGTATCCTTGCTCCCATGATCTCGGAGTGAGACCATGAGAGTGGTTAACCTCCGGTAAAGCTCACGAGGTTCTTCATCTTCATTCATTGTAAACTCATCGGCTTCATCTTGCACCACTTCATAGTTGGAGCGTTGAATGCTTGCGCTTCCCTTGTAATGGGAGACAACATGGTGCCATGCTTCCTTGGCCATGGTGAAAGGTCGGAGATGCGCAATATCTTTGGATGGAATTGCATCTTGGATGATGAAGAGAGTATTCTCGTTGAATTGATGATCCGCGGCTTCTCTAGGGGTGAAGTTGCTTGGGTCATGCGGATAAAAACCTTGCTCAATGATTCTGCAAAGATTAGTATTAACATGATTTAAATGACGTTTAAAGCGATATACCCAAGCGTAAAAATCCTCGTTTTTCACAATCTTAGGAGGAGAGCCAGCATGATTTAAATGAGTGGAGGGAATCGGTCCTCCATAAGTAAGAGGAGGTTCCACATGGGCAAAGATGCCACTTCCATTTCTACCACTAGACAAAGGAACTTTCTCACTAGTAGCTTCCCCCTTGTCGGAGTTAGCATCCATCACCTTGTTAGTGGGATCCACCACTTCCAATGGTGCGGTGGATAACTTGAGACCATCAAGAAAGTTCTTAAGCATGCCTTTGACCTCGGCCGTCATGGAGATTTTCAATGTATCCAAAGCCACATTGAACTCCTCACATGAGACCGAGGTTCCCCCATTGGCCGTAGACGAGGACGGAATCACATCGGGGTGCTCCTCCTCACCGTCTACTATGTCAACCATACTCTTCGAACGACAAAGTCCTTAATAAAGAGACGAGGCTCTGATACCAATTGAAAGGATCGATATAGTTGACTAGAGGGGGGTGAATAGGCAACTAACAATTTTTAGCTTTTCTTTACCAATTTAAACTTTGCATCAAAGTAGGTTGTCTAGATATGCAACAAGGTGAGCAACCTATACGATGCAATAACAACAAGTATACAAGCAAGCAAGGAATGCAACACAAAGTAAGCTTGCACGAGTAAAGGTACGAGATAATCAAGAGTGGAGCTGGTGAAGATGAGGATGTGTTACCGAAGTTCCTTCCCTTGAGAGGAAGTACGTCTCCGTTGGAGCAGTGTGGAGGCACAATGCTCCCCAAGAAGCCACTAGGGCCATCATATTCTCCTCTGGCCCTCACACAATGCAAGATGACGCGATTCCACTATTGGTGCCCTTGGAGGCGGCAATCGAACCTTTACAAACATGGTTGGGGAAATCTCCACAACTTAATTGGAGGCTCCCAACGACACCATGAAGCTTCACCATAATAGAATATTGCTCCGCGGTGACCTCAACCGTCTAGGATGCTCAAACACCCAAGAGTAACAATATCCGCAAAGGATTGGTGGGGGGAATCAAATTTCTCTTGGTGGAAGTGTAGTTCGGGGCCTTCTCAACCAATCCCTAGAAAATCAACAATTTTGATTGGCTAGGGAGAGAGATCTGGCGAAAATGGAGATTAGAGCAACAATGGAGCTTAGGGATGGAAGAGGTGGTCAACTCGGAGAAGAAGACTCCCCTTTTATAGTGAAAGAAAAAATCCAACCGTTATCCACTAACTTAGCCTGCGACGAGTGGTACTACCGCACCAGACAAGTGGTAGTACCATTGGCTCGGCAGGAGCTAGACCAGCCATGTTGCATTAGAGCAGAGAGCGGTAGAACTGTTGGCGCGGTACTATCGCGTCCCCTTGTGGTACTACCGCAAGGCAGGGTTAGTCTAGGCTTGGAAGGCACAGACATATAAAAATACATCCGTGGCTACTTCCGCTGAGTTTCGATCGGTGCAAGAATCCAACACGGTACTACTGCAAGCCTGGAGCGGTACTACCGCGGGGGGCACGGATGTAAAAAAATTCATCCGCCCCTACTTCCGCTCGCGTTGCTGTGCCCGGCATGAGGCCACGGTACTACCGCGCCCATGAGCGGTACTACCGTGAGCACCTGCGGTACTACCGCGCCCGTGGCCGGTACTACCGCAAGGGCCTGCGGTACTACCGCTTAGAAGGGCAGTACTACCGCATGCCCCAGTAAAACAACACTAGGAGTCCTTCATTTTGCAGAGATACGGAGAAATGGAGGATGCTCCAAAGAGCCAAAGGAAAGGTGATGCAAAAAGGAACAGACGTGTACGTGATGGTTCCACCCAAACCTTTCCGACGCGGACCCCCTCTTAATAGTACGGCTTTCCTACGACTCAAATCCACTGAAAAGAAACATAGAGAAACACCGTCTTCAATAGGCTTCGAGGGGCATCAAATCGTCTTGTGCCTAGACACGATATATCTGAAAAGCTCAATGCACATGATTAGTCCGCAAAAGCATTGTCATCAATCACCAAAACTACTAAGGGAGAAATATTCCCTTACACCCTCCAATGCATAATCCTATCAACATACAACTAAGCCTATGGTGTGCTCCACACGCGCGCTCATATGATGGGCACCAAAGGACAACAACGTAACCACAAGAAAATTAAACCAATCATAGCAATTCACCAATTACCGGTATGACAACAAAATTCTACTCAAGCATCATAGGATGACAACAAATCATTGGATAATAATATGAAGCATAAAGCACCATGTTCAAGTAGAGGGTACAGCGGGTTGTGGGAGAGTGGACCACTGAATATAGATGGGGGAAGGTTATGGAGTTGTTGGTGAAGATGACATAGTTGTTGGAGTAGATCACCGTCACATGATGATTGCCCCGGCGGTGTTTCGGCGCCACCAGGAGAGAGGGGGGAGAGCCCCCCTCCTTCTTCTTCTTCCTTGGTCTCCCCCCTAGATGGGAGGATAGTTCCCCCTCTGGTCCATAGCCTCCATGGAGGTGGAGGGGCAGGAGCACCTCCAAGATTAGATCTCCCTCTATGTTCTCTTCTGTTTCACATTCCCTAGATCTGGCCAAAAAATGTTTCTTAAATATTCGGAGATCCGTAACTCCGATTGTGCTGAGATTTTAACACGATTTTTTTCTGGATATAAGCTTCCTTGCGCCTGAAGAAGAGCAGCAACCGCCTTACTAGGTGACCACAACCCACCAGCACGTGCTTGGGCCCTGGGGCGTGCCCTGGTGTCTTGTGGGGGCTATGGCTTCCTTTTGCGTTGATTCCGCCTCCCAAAAATCACATATGTATTCCAAAATAGTTCTCCATAAAATTTTATTGTATTTGGACTTCGTTTGATATGGATATTCTGCGAAACAAATAACATGCAAAAACATGAGCTGGCACTGGGCGGTGGATCAATATGTTAGTCCCAAAAAATCATATAAAATATTGCCAAAAGTATGTGAAAGTTGTATAATATTGGCATGGAACAATAAAAATTATAGATATGACGAAGACGTATCAGCATCCCCAAGCTTAATTCCTGCTCGTCCTTGAGTAGGTAAATGATAAAAAAGATAATTTTTGATGTGGAATGCTACCTAGCATAATCTTGATCATATATCTAATCATGGCATGAATATTAAGACACGGGTGATTCAAAGCAATAGTCTATAAATTGACATAAAGACATCAATACTCACGCATCCCAACAAACAATCATGTCTTTCAAAATATCAATGCTAAAGAACGCTATCCCTACAAAATCATATAGTCTTGTGATGCTCTATCTTCTTAACACAAAGTATTTATCATGTACTACCCTGGTGTTAGCTAAGCAATCGGTTCATACTTTTTAATGTGCTTCAGCATTTTCAACTCTCACACAGTACATGAGTGCAAGCCATGGATATAGCACTATAGGTGGAATAGAATACGGTGGTAGAGATTACTTTGGAGAAGACAAAAAAGAAGATAGTCTCACATCGATGCGACTAATCAAACGGCTATGGAGATGCCCATCAATTGACATCAATGCGAGGAGTAGGGATTGCCATGCAACAAATGCACTAAGAGCTATAAGTGTATGAAAGCTCAAACTAAAAACTAAGTTGGTGTTCATCTAGCTCTATAATGAAAAATTCCCACTAGTATATGAAAGTGACAACATAGGAGACTCTCCATATGAAAAACATGGTGCTACTTTGAAGCACAAGTGTGGAATTGGCATGCCCCTTCTCTCTTTTCTCTCATTTTTTCTTTTTCTTTTTGGGCTCTTTCTGGCGTCACTTTTTCTCTCTTTTTTTTTCTTTTTTTTTATATTTTTCTGAATTCTCATCCCGACTTGTGGGGGAATCGTAGTCTCCATCATCCTTTCCTCACTGGGACATGCTCACATAATGAATAATGATGATCATCACACTTCTATTTACTTACAACTAAATATCACAACTCGATACCTAGAACAAAGTATGACTCTATATGAATGCCTCTGGCAGTGTAC
This sequence comes from Aegilops umbellulata, assembly GCA_032464435.1. Classification (NCBI taxonomy): domain Eukaryota; kingdom Viridiplantae; phylum Streptophyta; class Magnoliopsida; order Poales; family Poaceae; genus Aegilops; species Aegilops umbellulata. The sequence continues at coordinate 67,291,798 of CP136060.1, read as the reverse complement.
CAGGATGTGTAATGATCTAGCATAGCAAAGATATCAAAAAACGGACAAGCCATGGAAATATCATGCTAGCTATCTTATGATCATGCAAAGCAATATGACAATGAATGCTCAAGTCTTCAAAACAGAAGCGGTGGAAGTTGCATGGCAATATATCTCGGAATGACTATGGAAATGCCAAAATAGGTAGGTATGGTGGCTGTTTTGAGGAAGATATAATAAGGCTTATGTGTGATAGAGTGTTTCGTATCACGGGGTTTGGCTGCACTGGCGAAGTTTGCACCGACTCTCTGATACGTCTCCAACGTATCTATAATTTTTTATTGTTCCATGCTATTATATTATCCATCTTGGATGTTTTATATGCATTTTAGTATTATTTTATATCATTTTTTTGGACTAACCTATTAACCTAGTGCCAGTGCTAGTTGCTGTTTTTTCCTTGTTTTTAACTTCTACAGAAAGGAATATCAAACGGAGTCCAAATGGAATAAAACTTTACGGTGATTTTTCTTGGACCAGAAGAAACCCAGGAGACCTTGAGAGGAGTCCACAAGCCGTAGGGGCGCGCCCCCAGGGCTTGTGGGCCCCTCGTAGACCTCCTAACCCTAATTCTTGCTCTATAAATACCCAAATACCCCCCTATACCAGAAGCATCCACAAAAATACTTTTCCGCCGCCGCAAGCTTCTGTTCTCGTGAGATCCCATCTTGGGTCCTTTTCGGGCACTCCACCGGAGGGGGGTTCGATCATGGAGGGCCTCTACATCAGCCTTGCTGCCCTTTTGATGATGTGTGAGTACCTTACCACATACCTACAGGTCCATAGCTAGTAGCTAGATGGCTTCTTCTCTCTCTCTTTGATTGTCAATACAATGTTCTCCTCGATGTTCTTGGAGTTCTATCCGATGTAATCTTCTTTTGCGATGCGTTTGTTGAGATCTGATGAATTATGGGTTTATGATCATATTATCTATGAATATTATTTTAGTCTTCTGTAAACTCTTTTATGCATGATTTAAATAGCTTTGTATTTCTCTCCGATTTATTGATTTGGTTTGGCCAACTAGATTGATCTATCTTGCAATGGGAGAGGTGCTTTGTGATGGGTTCAATCTTGCGGTGTCCTCACCTAGTGATAGCAGGGGTAGCGAGGCACGTATTGTATTGTTGCCATTAAGGATAAAAAGACGGGGTTTATATCATGTTGCTTGATTTTATCCCTCTACATCATGTCATCTTGCTTAATACGTTACTCTGTTCACTTAATACTCTAGATGTAGGGAGGAGTCAGTTGATGTGTGGAGTAATAGTAGTAGATGCAGAATCGTTTCGGTCTACTTGTCACAGACGTGATGCCTATATTAATGATCATTGCCTTGGATACCGTCATAACTATGTGCTTTTCTATCAATTTCTCAAAAGTGATTTGTTCACCCACCGTATGTTTTCTTTCAAGAGAGAAGCCTCTAGTGAAACCTATGGCCCCAGGTCTATTTTCCATCATATTATTTTTAGATCTAAAAAACCCAAAACCCAAAAATACATTGCTGCAATTTATTTATCTTTACTTTATTTTGCCTTTTATTTATCTTCTATATCTATCCCTATTATATCTCACTCTTGCAAGTGACCGTGAAGGGATTGGCAACCCTTTTTCGTGTTGTGTGCAAGTGTTTGTTAGTTTGTGCAGGTGCATCTATTAGAGACTTGCTTTTTCCTCCTACTAAATTGATACCTTGGTTCTTAAGTGAGGGAAATACTTATGTCTACTTTGCTGCATCACCCTTTCCTCTTCAAGGAAAATAACAACGCAAGCTCAAGAAGTAGCAGGAAGAATTTCTCGCGCCGTTGCCGGGGAGGATACACATCAAGCCTACCAAGTACCTATCATAAACTCTCACCTCTTGCATTTACATTATTTGCCATTTGCCTCTCGTTTTCCTCTCCCCCACTTCTAAAACATTTTCAGAAAAAAAATTGCAAAATTGCCTTTTTATTCTCCTTCTTTTCGTCCGTCTTTTCATTTGCTTTTTGTTGGCTTGTGTGCTAGATTGCTTGCTTTTTGTCACAGTGTCTCAAGAAAATACTATGTTGTGTGAGTTTTCCAACACTAATAATGATTTTATTAGTACTTCGATTGCTCCCACCACTAGTGCAGAATCTTATGAAATTAATACCGCTTTGTTGAATCTTGTTATGAAAGAACAATTTTCTGGTAGCCCTAATGAAGATGCGGCATCCCATCTAAACGTTTTCATTGAATTGTGTGATATGCAAAATAAAAAAAGGTGTGGATAATGATATTGTTAAATTGAAGCTATTTCCGTTCTCACTACGAGGTCGTGCTAAAACTTGGTTTTCATCTTTGCCTAAAAATAATATTGATTCATGGAACAAGTGTAAAGATGCTTTTATTTCCAAGTATTTACTCCCACTAAAATCATCTCCCTTAGGAACGATATAGTGAATCTTAAGCAACTTGATCATGAACATGTTGCACAATCTTGGGAGAGAATGAAAATAATGATAAGAAATTGCCCTACTCGTGGTTTAAGTTTATGGATGATCATACAAAACTTTATGCGGGATTGAATTTTGCATCTAGAAATCTTTTGGATTCCACCGCGGGTGGTACTTTTATGGAAATTAAATTAGGAGAAGCTACTAAACTCCTAGATAATATTATGGCAATTTAGTCTCAACGGCATACCGAAAGAACTTCCACTAGTAAAAAAGTTCATGCAATTGAAAATTAATACTTTGAGTGGAAAGATGGATGAACTTATGAAATCAATTGCTAGTAAGAGTGCTCCTATTGATCCTAATGATATGACCTTTTCTACTTTGATTGAGAATAATAATGAATCTATGGATGTGAATTTTGTTGGTAGGAACAATTTTGGTAACAACACATATAGAGGTAATTTTAATCCTAGGCCATTTCCTAGTAATTCCTCTAATAATTATGGTAATTACTACAACAATTCTTATGGAAATGATAATAAAATACATTCTGATCTCGAGAGTAATATTAAAGATTTTATAAATTCTCAAAAGATTTTCAATGCTATGGTAGAAGAAAAATTGCTTAAAGTTGATGATTTGGCTAGAAATGTTGATAAGATTTCTCTTGAGATTGATTCTTTGAAGATGAGATGTATGCCACCCAAGCATGATATTAATGAGTCTTTAAAAACTATTAAAATATCTATTAATGAAAGTAAAGAAAGAACCGCTAGGATGTGTGCTAAGAGAGATTGGTTTGTAAAAGCATCTTCTTCTAGGTTTTATGATAATAATGCTGAAGATCTTACAATGATTGGTGTTACTCCTATTGAATCTTTATTTGCCAATATAAAACTTGATCAAGATGGGACTAGAGATGAGTCAACTTTAGCTAGAAGGTGTCCCAATAATTTTGAGGATGATGGTATTAATGGGAAAATTGATAAAAGTGGGATTGGAGAGGTCAAAACTTTAGGTAGCAATGAACCCACTCTTCTGGATTCAAGGACTTTAATTATGATAATTGCTATTTGATTGACTGTATTTCCTTGTTGCAATACATGCTTAATTCACCTCATACTTATAATCAAAATAAGGCTTTTACTAAACATATCATTGAAGCTATGATGAAATCTTTTGAAGAAAAACTGGAGTTGGAAGTTTCAATCCCTAGAAAGTTGTATGACGAGTGGGAACATACTATAAAGACTAAGGTTAAAGATTATGAGTGTTATGCTTTTATGTGATTTGGGTGCTAGTGTTTCGACTATTCCAAAAACTTTGTGCGATGTGTTAGGTTTCCATGAAATTGATGATTGTTCTTTGAATTTGCATCTAGCGGATTCCTCTATTAAGAAACCTATTGAAAGGATTAATGATGCTCTTATTGTTGCAAATGGGAATTATGTTCCCATAGATTTTATTGTGCTTGATATAGATTGCAATCCTACTCGTCGTATTATTCTTGGTAAACCTTTCCTTAGAACAATTGGTGCAATTATTGGTATGAAAGAAGGAAACATTAGGTTTCAATTTCCATTAAGGAACGCCATGGAGCAATTTCCAAGAAAGAAAATTAAGTTGCCATATGAATCTATTAGGAGGGCTACTTATGGATTAAATACCAAAGATGACAATACCTAGATATATTGCAAGTTGCCTAGCTAGGGGCGTTAAACAATAGCGCTTGTTGGGAGGCAACCCAATTTTTATTTTGTGTTTTTTGTTTTTGCTAGTTTTTTTCAATAAATACACATTATTACTTCTGTAGTAATTGTGTTTTAGGGTTTTAATTAGTGTTTGAGCCATGTAAGACCTTTGAGATGATCTACGGTGATAGTTGATTTGATCTTGCTGAAAAACAGAAAATTTTGCGCCCATTAGCAGAATTTGTCATGAACTTATTCCTGCGGGGATCGCATCACCATCACCGTCACCATGTCGTCATGCCGCCGGAACTCATCTACAACCTCGCCATCTTGCTGGATCAAGAAGGCGGAGGACGTCACCGAGCTGAACGTGTGCAGAACACGGAAGTGTCGTGCATTTGGTACTAGATCGGTTGGAGCGCGAAGAAAGTTCGACTACATCAACCGCGTTGTGAAACGCTTCCGCTTACGGTCTACGAGGGTACGTAGACACACTCTCCCCTCGTTGCTATGCATCTCCATGGATATATCGTTGCGTGTGCGTAGAAAAAACTTTGTTTTCGATGGACGTTTTCCAACAATGGCATCATGAGCCAGGTCTATGCGCAGATGATATGCACAAGTAGAACACAAAGAGTCGTGGGCGGTGATAGTCATAGTGCTTACCACCAACGTCTTATTTTGATTCGGCAGTATTGTGGGATGAAGCGGCCTAGACCAACCTTACATGTCCACGCACATGAGACCGGTTCCACCGACTGACATGCAACTAGTTTTGCATAAAGGTGGCTGGCGGGTGTCTGTTTCTCCTACTTTAGTTGAATCGAATTTGACTACGGCCAGTCCTTGAAGAAGGTTAAAACAACAAACTTGGTGAATCACCGTTGTGGTTTTGCCGTAGGTAAGAACGGTTCTTGCTAGAAACCCGTAGCAGCCACGTAAAACTTGCAATAACAAAGTAGAGGACGTCTAACTTGGTTTTACAGGGTATGTTGTGATGTGATATGGTCAAGACATGATGTGATATACGTTATTGTATAAGATGATCATGTTTTGTAAGATATCAGGCAACCGGCTGGAGCCTTATGGTTGTCTCTTTATTGTATGAAGTGCAAACGCCATGTAACTGCTTTACTTTATCTCTATGAGTTAGCAATAGTTGTAGAAGCAATAGTTGGCGAGACGATCACGACGGAACGATGGAGATCAGGGTATTGAGCCGGTGACGATGGAGATCATGACGATGCGTTGGAGATGGAGAACAAAAGCACAAGATGATGATGGCCATATCATGTCATATATTTTGGTTGCATGTGATGTTTATCTTATATGCATCTTACTTTGCTTAGTACGGCGGTAGAATTATAAGATGACCCCTTCACTAAATTTCAAGGTAAAAGTGTTCTCCCTGAGTATGCAGCGTTGTGAAAGTTCGTCATTTCGAGACACCATGTGATGATCGGGTGTGATAGACTCTACGTTCACATACAATAGGTGTAAGACAGTTTTACACACACGGAATACTTAGGTTAATTAAACTGGACGGGACATGGCCTCGGAACACCGGAGACCGAAAGGTCGAACATGAGTCATATAGTAGATATGATCAACATAGAGATGTTCACCATTGATGACTACCCCATCTCACATGATGATCGCACATGGGTTAGTTGATATGGATCATGTATCACGTAGACAACTTGAGGGATGTTGATTTAAGTGGGAGTTCATTAGTAATTTGATTAATTGAACTTAATTTACCATGAACTTAGTCCTGATAGTATTTACAAATCTATGTTGTAGATCAATAACTCGCGATATAGCTCCTTTATTTTTGATATGTTCCTAGAGAAAAATAAGTTGAAAGATGATAGTAGCAATGATGTGGAATGGGTCCGTGATATAAGGATTATCCTCATTGCTGCACAGAGTAATTATGTCCTTGATGCACCGCTAGGTGACAAACCTATTAATTGTAGGAGCAGATGTAGACGTTATGAATGTTTGGCAAGCTCGATATGATAATTACTTAATAGTTTAGTGCACCATGCTTTACGGCTTAGAACCGGGACTTCAAAAACGTTTTGAACACCACAGACCATATGAGATGTTCCAAGAGCTGAAATTGGCATTTTAGAGTCATGCCCGTGTCGATAGGTATGAGACCTCTGACAAGTACTTTGCCTACAAGATGAGGAGAATAGCTCAACCAGTGAGCATGTGCTCAGAATGTCTGGGTACTACAATAGCTTGAATCAAAGGGAAGTTAATCTTCCAGATAAGATATTGATTGACAAAGTTCTCTAGTCACTATCACCAAGCTACTAGAACTTCGTGATGAACTATAATATGCAAGGGATGACGAAAGTGATTCCCGAGCTCTTCGCGATGCTAAAATCGGCGAAGGTAGAAATCAAGAAAGATCATCAAGTGTTGATGGTTAACAAGACCACTGGTTAAAAAAAGGGCAAGGGAAAGGAAGGGAACTTCAAGAAGAATGGCAAGCAAGTTTCCACTCCCGTGAAGAAGCCCAAAGCTGGACCCAAGCCTGAAACTGAGTGCCTCTACTGCAAAGGAAATGGTCACTGAAAGCGGAACTGCTGCCCCAAATACTTGGTGGATAAGAAGGATGGCAAAGTGAACAAAGGTATATTTGATATACATGTTATTGATGTGTACCTTACTAGTATTCATAGTAGCCCTTGGGTATTTGAGACCGGTTTAGTTGCTAAGATTAGTAACTCGAAACAGGAGTTGTAGAATAAATAGAGACTAGTTAAGGGCGAGCCGACGATGTGTGTTGGAAGTAATTCCAAGTTTGATACAATCGCCATCGCACACTCCCTCTATCTTCGGGATTAGTGTTTTACCTAAAAAATGTTATTTGGTGTTTGCGTTGAGCATGAATATGATTTGATCATATTTGTTGCAATATGGTTATTCATTTAAATCAAAGAATAATTGTTGTTCTGTTTACATGAATAAAACCTTCTATGGTCATACACTCAATATGAATGGTTTATTGAATCTCGATCGCGGTGATACACATATTCATAGTATTGATGCCAAAAGGTGCAATATTGATAATGATAGTGCAACATACTTGTGGCACTGCCGTTTTGGTCATATTGGTGTAAAGCGCATGGAGAAACTTCATGCAAATGGATTTTTGGAATCACTTGATTATGAATCATTTGATACTTGCGAACCATGACTCATGGGCAAGATGACTAAAACTCTGTTCTCCGGAACAATGGAGCGAGCTGATGACTTATTGGATATAATACATATCGATGTATGTGGTCCTATGAGTGTTGAAGCGCGTGGCGGGTATCGTTATTTTCTGACCTTCATAGATGATTTGAGTAGGTATGGGTATATCTACTTGATGAAACACAAGTTTGAAACATTTGAAAAGTTTAAAGAACTTCAGAGTGAGGTGGAGAATCATCGTATCAAGAAAATAAAGTTTCTACGATCTGATCATGGAGGCGAATATTTGAGTTATGAGTTTGGCCTTCATTTAAAACAATGTGGAATAGTTTCAAAACTCATGCCACCTAGAACACCATAGCGTAATGGTGTGTCTGAACGTCCTAACCGTACTTTATTAGATGTGGTGCGACCTATGATGTCTCTTACCGATTTACCACTATCGTTTTGGGGTTATACGCATTTGAGATATCTGCATTCACGTTAAATAGGGCACCGTCTAAATCCGTTGAGACGACACCGTATGAACTATGGTTTGGAGAAACCTAAGATGTCGTTTATTAAAATTTGGGGATGCGATGCTTATGTCGAAAGGCTTCAGCCAGATAAGCTCGAACCCAACTCGGAAAAGTGTGTCTTCATAGGATACCCTAAAGAAACTATTGGGTACACCTTCTACCACAAATCCGAAGGCAAGGTCTTTGTTGCTAAGTTTGGGTCCTCTATTGAGAAGGAGTTTCTCTAGAAAGAAGTGAGTGGGAGGAAAGTAGAACTTGATGAGGTAATTATACCTTCTCTTGAATTGGAGAGTAGCACATCACAGAAAATAGTTCCCGTGATACCTACACTAACTAGAGAAGAAGCTAATGATGATGATCATGAAACTTCAGATCAGTTACTACAGAACTTCGTAGGTCGACCAGAACACGTTCCGCACTAGAGTGGTATGGTAATCCTATCCTGGAAGTCATGTTATAAGACCATGGTGAACCTACGAACTATGAAGAAGCTACGATGAGCCCAGATTCCGATAAATGGCTTGAGGCCATGAAATTTGAGATAGGATCCATGTATGAGAACAAAGTGTGGACTTTCGTGGATTTGCCCAATGATCGGCAAGCCATTGAGAATAAATGGATTTTCAAGAGGAAGACGTACGCTGATGGTAATGTCACTATCTACAAAGCTCGACTTGTCACAAAAGTGTTTTCGACAAGTTCAAGGGGTTGACTACAATGAGACTTTCTCACCCGCAGCGATGCTTAAGTCTGTCCGAATCATGTTAGCAATTGCCACATTTTATGAAATCTGGCAAATGGATATCAAAACTGCAATCCTTAATGGATTTCTTAAAGAAGAGTTGTATATGATGCAACCAGAAGGTTTTGTCGATCCTAAAAGTGCTAACAAAGTGTGCAACCTCTAGTAATCCATCTATGGACTGGTGCAAGCATCTCGGAGTTGGAATATACGCTTTGATGAGGTGATCAAAGCATATGGTTTTATACAGACTTATGGTGAAGCCTGTATTTACAAGAAAGTGAGTGGGAGCTCTGCAGCATTTCTAATATTATATGTGGATGACATATCGTTGATTGGAAATGATATAGAATATCTGGATAGCATAAAAGGATACTTGAATAAGGATTTTTCAGTAAAATACCTCAGTAAAGCTACTTATGTATTGGCATGAGGATCTATAGAGATAGATCGAGACGCTTAATAGGACTTTCACAAAGCACATACCTTGACAAAGTTTTGAAGAAGTTCAAAATGGATCAGTCAAAGAAAGGGTTCTTACCTGCATTGCAAAGTACAAACTTGAGTAAGACTCAAAACCCGACCACGACAAAAGATAGAGAGAGAATGAAAGTCATTCCCTATGTCTCAGCCATTGGTTCATAAAGTATGCCATGATGTGTACCAGACCTATTGTGTACCTTGCAAGTTTGGCAAGGGGGTACTGAAAGCACACGTGCTCCCTAGGTGATTTTGGTAATTAATGTCAACATATCTCTTGTTGGACTAATATTTTTATCTAGTATATCTCAGATGAGTTCAACAGTGGAGTGGCATGGACAAGAGGATGTGGAACCTGATACGTCTCCAACGTATCTACTTTTCCTAACGCTTTTCCTCTTGTTTTGGACTCTAATTTGTGTGATTTGAATGAAACTAACCCCAGACTGATGCTGTTTTCAGCAGAACTACCACCGTGTTGTTTTTGTGCAGAAATAAAAGTTCTCAGAATGGAACGAAACTTTGTGAGGAATTTTTATATAATAAATAAGAATTTTTAGTTTTATATAATAAATAAGAACTTTGTGAGGAGTTGAATGATATTCATCATGTAATCAAGTTACTTTTGTTAGGGCTTGATCCCTAGTATCCACTATGTTCTAAGATTGAGGTTGCTATGACTTTGCCATGCTTAATGCTTGTCACTTTGGGCCCGGGTGCCATGATTTCAGATCTGAACCATTTATATTATCATCATTATATCCATGTTCTAGATCCGATCTTGCAAGTTATAGTCACCTACTACGTGTTATGATCCGGCAACCCCGGAGTGACAATAGTCGGGACCACTCCCGGTGATGACCGTAGTTTGAGGAGTTCATGTATTCACTATGTGTTAATGCTTTGTTTTGGTTCTCTATTAAAAGGTGCCCTTAATATCCCTTAGTTTCCAATATGGACCCCGCTGCCACGGGAGGGTAGGACAAAAGATGTCATGCAAGTTATTTCCATAAGCACGTATGACTATTTACTGAATACATGCCTACATTATATTGATGAACTGGAGCTAGTGCCGTATCAACCTAGGTTATAACAGTCTCATGATGAATATCATCCAACAAGTCACCGATCCAATGCCTACGAATTTATCTTATATTGTTCTTGTTAAGTTACTACTGGTATCGTCACTGTTACACTTGCTAAAAAAAATTCGCTATCATTGTTACCGTTACCGTTACTGCTGCTACTATTATCAAAACTATCATACTACTTGGCTACTAATCACTTTGCTGCAGATAATTAATCTCCAGGTGTGGTTGAATTGACAACTCAGCTGCTAATACCTTCAAATATTCTTTGGCTCCCCTTGTGTAGAATCTAAAAATTTGGGTTGAATACTCTACCCTCGAAAACTGTTGCGATCCCCTATACTTGTGGGTTATCAGGACCCCTTCAAGAAGCTAAGGACAAAGATTGGCTCAAGCTCAAGACTCTACATTTTCATTTTAGTGATCCAAGATCACATTGAGTCCACAGGAAAGCCAATACTATTAAAGGGGATGAGGTGTTGCTTAATGTCTTACTTGCTCAAAATGCTTAGTAATATGCTCCAAATCCATAAACCACTTTCTCATATCCACATATGTCCCAAACCTAAAGTCAAACTCAGCCCCACCGATTTGATCTATCCGGCGCCGTCGAGTTCACTTGACATAGCCACTGCCAGAAACCCTAATCAGTTCGGTCCCTCCGATGGGATCTCGGTCTCACCGAGATGGGCTTGCAAACTCTCTGTTGCCTATTGCAATTATTTCGGTCCCACCAAGGTAAGCAATCGGTCCCACCGAGTTTGCTTGACCAACTCTCTGTTTTGCTTATTACCAAAATTGGTCTCACCGAGTATGTGTAATCGGTCAAACCGAGTTGAGGTTTTACCCTAACCCTAGCACATCGGTCCCACCGAGTTGATCATATCGGTCCCACCGAAAACTCTAACATTCACATTTTGAACCATATCGGTCTGATCGAGTTTCTCGATTCGGTCCCACCGAGTTTGGTGAATTGTGTGTAACGGCTAGATTTTGTGTGGAAGCTATATACACCCCTCCACCCATCCTTCATTCATGGAGAGAGCCATCAAAATGTGCCTACACTTCGAGCATTCATTTTCTGAAAGAGAACCACCTACTCATGTGTTGAGACCAAGATATTCCAATCCAACCACAAGAATCTTGATCTCTAGCCTTCCCCAAGTTGCTTTCCACTCAAATCATCTTTCCTCCAAATCCAAATCCGTGAGAGAGAGAGTTGAATGTTGGGGAGACTATCATTTGAAGCACAAGAGCAAGGAGTTCATCATCAACACACCATCTATTACCTTTTGGAGAGTGGTGTCTCCTAGATTGGTTAGGTGTCACTTGGGAGCCTCCGTCAAGATTGGGGAGTTGAACCAAGGAGTTTGTAAGGGAATGGAGACCGCCTACTTCGTGAAGATCTACCCAAGTGAGGCAAGTCATTCGTGGGCGATGGCCATGGTGGGATAGAGAAGGTTGCTTCTTCGTGGACCCTTCGCGGGTGGAGCCCTCCGTGGACTCGCGCAACCGTTACCCTTCGTGGGTTGAAATCTCCATCAACATGGATGTACAGTAGCAGCACCTATCGGAAGCTCGCCAAAAATCTCCATGTCTCCAATTGCATTTGCACACTCCAATCCCATCCCTTTACTTTCTTGCAACTTGCATGCTTTATTTCCCCTCCTCATATACTCTTGCCATGCTTGCTTAAAATGTATCATGAATGTTTAAACTTGTGCTAAAACTCCACCTTAACTTGAAGAACTTAAAAACTGATACTTTTCTTTGTTGAGGGTCTAATCACCTCCTCTAGACACCTCTTCTCGATCCTTTCAATTGGTATTAGAGCATTGGTCTCCATTGCTTTGGTTTAATTACCATTGGAGGAAGATGGATGAGTCTACGTTGGGGAGTCTTAGACGTAGAGTGCCTATACTTGATGGAGAGTTCTTTCATGAGTGAAAAAATGAGATGCTTGAGATTTTCAATGAACATCACTTGAACAAGTACATTACTAGCCCTTGTGCGCCCCTTGTTGATCCTCTGCATCCTACCCTTGATGAGTCTATTGACATGATTCGCATCCTTAGAACTGTCAATCTTATTACTAGAGGTTTGCCTAGAAATTTGTTTGGTTTGCTTGCCTACTCTTTATTGTGCCTACACTATATGGAGATTTCTTGAGGAAAGATTTCCAAACTATTCCTTGCAAAACTTAGATGAGATTCTTCACAAGTCTATTGCTTTGAGTAAGATGAATTCCAATGATCCTAAGTTTGGTGACTGTTTATTTGAGCTTAGTAACCTTATGCGTGCCAAAGGAGATGTTGGAATCATTAGCAATATCATCTCCGAAGCCATTAGAATTCATAAAGATGAACATTGTGATGATCACTTATCTAATGAATCACTCTCTCTAGGAATTGATCAATCACAAGACGATGTTGAACATGGATACTATGATGAGGAAGATGATAGTGACTCTGATCTCGATGAGTCTATGAGACACTTTGGGCTTATGGCTAATCTTCACGGCTACATGGCTGGCGGAAAGGAATGAGTTCTTGATAGTGGATGTACCGATCACATGACCGGATACAAGGACATGTTTCGTGAGCTTGCTGAAAACGACGACCCTTTAAAGTATGTCACCTTTGGTGATAACTCAAAGGGTAAGGTGGCTGGCCTTGGTAAGTTGGCCATCTCACATGATAGCTCGATACAAAATGTTATGCTCGTTGAATCTCTTGGCTATAATTTACTTTCCATATCTAGTCTTCCTGACTTTGGTTTCAATGTCCTATTTACTGAAGTAGATTGCCAAGTGTTTTGTAGACATAATCATAAATTGTCTTTACCGGTACACGTAGAGGTGATCTATATATTGTTGATTCCACTAAAAAGGCTCAACCTAGAACTTGCTTAATTGCTAAATCTTCTAAAGGTTGGTTGTGGCATAGAAGGTTAGGTCATGTGGGCATGCAAAATCTTGATAAGCTTATTAAAGGTGATCATATCCTTCGAGTAAAAGATGTTATATTTGACAAGGATAAATAGTGCAGTGCTTGTCAAGCAGGAAAAGAAGTTGGAGGAAGCCACCCCGTGAAGAATATCATGCCATGAGAAGACCGCTCGAGCTACTTCATATGGATCTCTTTGGTCCCAACGCCTATAGAAGTCTCATTGGAAACTCATTTGGTCTAGTCATAGTCGATGATTTTTCAAGATTTACGTGGCTGTTCTTTCTTGACGATAAATCGCAGGTCCAAAAGATCTTCAAGAGCTTCGCTAGGAAGGCCCAAAATCAATTTTAAGTGAAGATCAAGAAGGTTCGCAGCGACAACGGAACGGAGTTCAAGAACACAAATGTGGATACCTTTCTTGATGAAGAAGGGATTTCACACGAGTTCTTGGCTACGTACACGCCTCAACAAAATGGAGTTGTTGATAGGAAGAACCAGACTCTTATTGAGATGGAAAGAACGATGCTTGATGAGTACAAGACGCCAAAACACTTTTGGACAGAAGCGGTTGAGACAGCTTGTCATGCACCAAATCGCTTATATCTTCACAAGCTACTCGGCAAGATGGCATAGAGCTTCTCACCGGTAACAAACCCCAAGTTGGATACTTTCAAGTATTCAACTCAAAGTGCTATATTCTTGATAAGCATCGTCGTTCTAAATTAGCTCCTAAATCTCATGAGGGTTTCCTACTCGGTTATGGCTCAAACTCTCACACCTACCGTGTCTACAACAATTTCACTCGAAAGGTTGAAGAGACGGTAGATGTGAAGTTTGATGAATCTAATGGCTCGCAAGTAGAGCAATTGCCAATTGATGTAGGAGATGAAGACCCTTTGGAAGCAATCCAAGACTTTTCTATTCGCAAGATTCGTCCAACGAAGGTGAAGGAAAGTACCTCGTTCGTCCAAGTGGAAACTTCTACCTCACGACAAGGTGAACCAAGAATTGACACGGAGGCATCCACAAGTGGGACACACCAAGATGAAGAAAACGAGAAAGTACACCAAGATGAACCTCATCAACCTCCTTCTCCACCTAGACAAGAGAACGACAACGTCAACAATGAAGAAGGCCAAGAAGAAGAACAAGACGATGAAGAAGATGTTCCACCCCGACCCAAACAAAAGCTCTCACAAGTTCGAGCAAGAGTCTCAAGAGACCATCCCGTCGAACAAATCTTCAATGATATCCAAATCGGGAGAATCACTCGCTCGTTTGGCTAATTTTTGTGAACATTATTCATTCATCTCTAGCATTGAACCTATGAAGGTTGAAGAAGCATTGGAAGATCCGGATTGGATAAATGCCATGCATGAAGAGCTACTCAACTTTGAGAGGAACCAAGCATGGCCATTGGTCGAAAAGCCCGACAACAACCACGACACCATCAGTACCAAATGGATGTTTTGCAACAAGCAAGACGAAGATGGACAAGTCGTTCGCAACAAAGCACGTCTCCTCGCCCAAGGCTACACTCAAGTCGAAGGTATGGACTATGGTGAGACATATGCCCCCGTTGCTAGACTTGAGTCCATTCACATCTTACTTGCCTATGCTAATCACCATGATATTACCTTGTACCAAATGGACATTAAACGTGCTTTTCTAAATGGTGAAATTGAGGAGGAATTTTATGTTAAACAACCCCCCGGCTTCTTTAATCCTAAGAAACCCGACCATGTTTACAAACTTCACAAAGCTCTTTATGGTCTTAAACAAGCTCCTAGAGCGTGGTATAAATGCTTGACCAAGTTCCTTATTGAAAAAGGCTTTGAGATTGAAAAGATAGATTCTACTCTATTTACTAAAAGGGTTAATGGTGAATTATTTGTGTGCCAAATTTGTGTTGATGATATCATATTTGGTTTGACTAACCCTCATTCTAGTGAAAAGTTTGGAAAGCTAATGTCGGAGAAGTTTGAGATGTCTATGATGAGTGAACTCAAGTTCTTTCTTTGTTTTCAAATCAAGCAAACTAAGGAGGGTACCTTTGTCTCTCAAACAAAGTATACCAAGGACTTATTCAAGAAGTTCAACATGCAAGAAAGCAAATGTATTAAAACACCCATGCCTACTAGTGGACATCTTGACTTGACTAAGGATGGCAAATCGGTTGACCAAAAGGTTTACCTCTCTATGATTGGTTCATTGTTATATCTATGTGCCTCCCATCTCGATACTATGCTAAGTGTGTGCATGTGTGCACGATATCAAGCGGCCCCCAAAGAATGTCATCTTAAGGCTGTGAAAAGGATAGTGAGATACTTAATTCATACACCAAATTTTGGCATTTGGTATCCTAAGAGGTCTTCTTTTGATCTTGTTCGCTACTCCGACTTGGACTATGCCGGTGACAAGGTTGATAGAAAGTCCACTTCGGGTCTTGTCAATTTCTTGGTAGATCTCTTGTGTCTTGGTCCTCCAAGAAACAAAACTCGGTATCCTTATCCACCGCCGAAGCGGAATACATTGACGCCGGTTCAGGTTGTGCTCAATTACTTTGGATGACCCAAACTCTTAAAGATTATGGCATATATGTGAAACATGTTCCATTGTTTTGTGATAATGAAAGTGCTATTAAGATTTCTCATAATCTCATGCAACATTCTTGAACTAAGCATATTGAAGTTCGTCATCATTTCATTCGAGATCATGTTGCCAAAGGATATATTGATCTTAGGCATGTTCGTACCGATAAGCAATTGGTGGATATATTCACCAAACTGCTTGATGAGAAAGTTTTTTGCCGTTTGATAGGTGAATTGAACATCATTGATGCTTCAAACTTGGAGTAGCGACTCCATTTGGATACATGCAAGGCATGAGCCTTTGACTAATCCTTGATATTTCTCTTATGATGATGATCATATGTCTTGGATATATTTGCACCCTTGCATGCTATCTAATCCTTGTAGGTACTTTGATGAATCTAAATCTATGAGATTGCAAATCACTCACATCTTGAGAAATCTCTACATCACCAAGTCTCTACAATATGGCGGTTGAAGACAAGGAAGCATGAAACCTTTCAACATATCCTTTGACAATTTCTTTATATCAAATTTCATTTGGTATCAAATTTCATGATTGTCATTTTGGATACACAAGTGCTCTTCCTTGTAAGACTAACCCATGTAGGTAGATGAAATCAAACTACAAGTGGTGCTCCCAGCTCTTGATGTGCTACATCTACCTTGAGCATCCCACACAAGTTCAACGACATGATCAAGATCAACACCACCACCCAAGGTATATTATTCCATCTTAGAGAAGCTTTACCCGAAGTCATGGGTCAAAGCAGCTCAACAAGATGTGAATACATCAAAATGCTTAAACGAAAAATGGTAACCCCATTTTGAGCTTAAACAATGAGTATGACCTACGATCAACTGTTCTCACTTGACTCCTCAGTCAATATACTCTAACATAGGTGACTTTTTCGCCGACCAATTCTAGATGAAGTTCTCTTGTGCTTTTCTGAGTTCTTGCATTTGTCTCTTGCATGATTGTTCCCCTTATTTAATAAAAAAAACTTCATCTAGATTTCTTTATTTTCCCTGTTATATTCTACATTCCCTGCATCTAATTCATTGCAAATCTTTCAGTTAATTCCTTGCGAATCTTTGTGAGATCTTATTTGCCTAGTGAGCTGAGATGACAATTGTTCTCTCTCTGTGTTGAACTCGGACTCACCGGTTTGTCTCTTTCGGTCAAACCGAATCATTTTGGTGCCACCGAAGAGAACAACTCGGTGTTACCGATTTCAATGTTGAGGAGACACTTTGCCATTTGCATCCTGCATATTTGTTCTAGCTCCACTTGATGATTCTTGTCCTCTACCTGCATCACATTATATATGCTACTTTGTTATGTGACTCAAGGACCAAACCTATCCGACTCATACTCCAGAAGATCCCTTCTTGGAAATTGATGTCAAAGGGGGAGAGAGAGATCACATCAAAGCTATATCACATCAAAGGGAGAGAGAGACCCTATGGGAAAGAAATATTTCTTAGTCTTCCCAGATGCTTGGTATTTGAAGAGGAGAGAAGTCACATGTCTTCAAGAGGGGAAAGACATGTTAGTATGTGTTATGATTGTTTTGGTATGATTTTCTTGTTTTGGTCTGATTTTATTTCCCTGCCTTCTCCCAGTATCCCATATAAGATTCAGGGGGAGAAAGACATCTAAGGGAAGGAAATCTTCGAATTCATTGCATATCCAATAGAGTACCTAGTACTCACTCACTACATGTCATCCCAATCTTGGTACTCTTGTGGTTTCTCAAATTGCTTTGTCCTGTAGATGTTCGTGTGTTATCTAACCTTGTTTACTCAGGATCATCTATTCCTAAGCCACCTCAAGACCACAAGGTAAGTTTATGCATCACACTCATGTGCATGATGATCTCTTGCTGATGTACATATTGTTTGCAAGAAGGACTCATGAACATGAAGCTATATTTCCTGTATCTACACCATTTGCTCTGATGCATATAGCCAAGATACATGTAATCCATTGCTTGCTCTGTCATGCTTATGCATTCACATGCTCTTATATTCCATATTTACATGATTGCATACATGCAGGAGGAGACTATGCATGTTACATATCTTTCCAAAGCTTTACTTATTATTCTTCATATCTTTATCTAAATCTTTGATGTATGTTGTCCTCAATTACCAAAAAGGGGAGATTGAAAGCACAAGTGCTCCCTGGGTGATTTTGTTAATTAATGTCACATATCTCTTGTTGGACTAATATTTTTATCTAATATATTTCAGATGAGTTCAATAGTGGAGTGACATGGATAAGAGGATGTGGAACCCCTTCAAGAAGCTAAGGAAAAAGATTGGCTCAAGATCAAGACTATACATTTTCATTTTAGTGATCCAAGATCACATCGAGTCCATAGGAAAGCCAATACTATTCAAAGGGGATGAGGTGTTGCTTAATGGCTTGCTTGCTAAAAATGCTTAGTGATATGCTCCAAATCTCTTAACCACTTTATCATATCCACATATGTCCCAAACCTAAAGTCAAAATCGGCCCACCAATTTGATCTATCCGGCGCCACCGAGTTCACTTGACATAGCCACTGCCAGAAACCCTAATCTGTTCGGTCTCACCGATCGGATCTCGTTCTCACCGAGATGGGCTTGCAAACTCTCTATTGCCTGTTGCAATTATTTCCGTCCCACCGAGATAAGCAATCGGTCCCATCGAGTTTGCTTGACCAACTCTCTGCTTTGCTTATTACCAAAATTGGTCTCACCGAGTTTGTGTAATCGGTCAAACCGAGTTGTGGTTTTACCCTAACCCTAGCACATTGGTCCCACCGAGTTGATCATATCGGTCCCACAGAAAACTCTAACGTTCACATTTTGAACCATATCGGCTGACCGAGTTTCCCGATTCGGTCTCTCCTTTCTCCACCCGAGGAGTAAAGAAGTGGCGGAAGAGGGATACGTTGGGGCGGACTCCGACAAAGTTCTCGCAAAGGTGTGCGAAAACCGCCATTGTCAGAATGGCGTTGGGGGTGAAATCAAGGAGGTGGAGGTTGTAGGTGTGCATGATGTCGCAGAAGAACTCGGAAAAAGGCGGGCAGAGCCCGCAGAGGAAGAACACGGCAAAGAAAGGGTACCCGGTCGGGTATAGGTTCTGGGCGATGGCGGGGAGAACTCGCGTGCGCGGATGCGCTCGCGTCGCCGTCGACCAGAAGAGGCGGTATCCGTTCTTCAGCCCCAGCGCATCAAGCTGAGGGGGGAACGTCGCCGTCTCCTTCCGAAGCGCTTCCAGCCGCAGCGCCTCGGCCGACTTCACGGCCTTCCCCTTCGCCTTGTCGCTCTTCAGGGCCATGGCAGGAGCAGGGAGGGGGAGTTGTTGGCGTTGGCGGCGCCGGGGGCTGCGAGGGCGAATCGCTGCTTTCTCTAGCAAGGAGGAAGTGGCGGAGATTTTCGAGGAACAGCAACCGGCGGAATGGCGAGATGCCCCTGTTCCCCTCCGCTTATAAAGGGGGGAAGGAGTGGGGGCGGACGTTCCGCCTTTCCAAATGAAGAGGTCGTGCCCGACGTGACGCATGCCTGCGGGCCTCAAGCCCCGCGCACGCCACCCACGTCACGCACGTCTCGCACGCCTCGCCCCCCACGACGCCGCGATAAACGCGCGCCACTTGGGGAGGGCGCGACGAGCGCGGAGTTAAGGAGTAGCGCAACCCAGGCCACGCGTGCCCGTGCACTGTTAGGGCCTGGCCCAACAACGCTCGGCACCGTGTATGGCCCAGGCCCGGGGGCTCCTGTCGGTGTACTAAAGTAGGGGTACCTTAGTACCCCGAACTTGTGCATGGGCAGTAGTAGCATACCGCGGCAAGGCTTGCCAGGGGAGCGGCAAGAGTCTCCACGGCCCTTTTTGGGCCGGACGAAGGCCAAGTGATCGAGCCAAGAAGACCAAGCCCCGGCAAGAGGAGCTTGCCGGGCCAAGCAGGCGAGGTCCGGCAAGAGGAGCTTGCCGGGCCAAGGCGGCAAGGCCCCGGCAAGAGGAGCTTGCCGGGACGACTAAGCCGAAGCACCAAGGCCCCGGCGGGAGGAGCTCGCCGGGACGACCAAGCCAAGGCACCCCAAGAGAAGCCCGCCGCGGTGCGCCGCGCGCCCCGACAAGGCCTGACGAGCGGCAAGCTCTCGGGTGCGGCAAGACAACCACCGCGGCAAGCCACTTGCCGCGGCAAACCACCACCTCAGGCCTGCGCTCCAGCTCACCTGCCCACGCGTCGCTCTGGGGCTTCCCCGGAGGCACGTGGCGGGGTGCCGCGCAACCTGAGACGCGCGGTGGCATGCGACGTTGGCAGAATCGCCCCCGTGGCAAGCGGAGGCGCTCCTAACGGTCCGCCTCGGCACTGTTCAGGCGATCCAGACGGGCATTTAATGCCTTTGTCTCCCGCCGTCAGAGTTAGGTGCGATAGCACTGTGCGACCCCTGTTCGCATAGTTCCTTGCCATTTTTACCCTCACCTGCGTCGCTACCTGTGGAAAACCCCTTAGCATATAAAAGGAGGCCCATGCGCATGTATAGAGGGGATGGGAATCCAGACCCTAGAGGGATCGAACCCCAAAGAGGAGGACGCACAGTAGACCCTCGTCTACGTCCAGCTCCAGTTTACTGTAGTTTCTTGCGCTCTAGAGCAAGAACTCTAATCAACCAGACATGCAGCGGTAGGGTTTTACGCATCCATGCGGCCCGAAGCTGGGTAAAATCGTTGTGTGTGTGTGTCGCCTCTATCTGCTCTTTGTGCAACCGCCGCCCCCGCCGAACCGACAAGGGGCTCCGTCCCCATAGGTGCTCGTGGAGGCCGATATCCCCCGACAAGGACAAGCAAGGGTTTAAGCTTGGGGGAGTTGATACGTCTCCGTCGTATCTACTTTTCCAAACACTTTCGCCCTTGTTTTGGACTCTAACTTGTATGATTTGAATGGAACTAACCCGGACTGACGCTGTTTTCAGCAGAATTGCCATGGTGTTGTTTTATGTGCAGAAAACAAAAGTTCTCGGAATGACCTGAAACTCCACGGAATATCTTAGAATAAATAATAAAAAAAATCCTCGCCAAAGATGAAGACCAGGGGGCCCACACCCTGTCCACGAGGGTGGGGGGCGCGCCCCTCCCCCCTGGGCGCGCCCCCTACCTTGTGGGCCCCCTGGATGCCCTCCGACGCCAACTCCAACTCTATATATTGGCTTTCGGGGAGAAAAAAAATCACAGAGAAATTTTCATCGCGTTTTACGATACGGAGCCGCCGCCAAACCCTAATCTCTCTCGGGAGGGCTGATCTAGAGTCCGTTCGGGGCTCCGGAGAGGGGGATTCGTCGCCGTCGTCATCATCAACCATCCTCCATTACCAATTTCATGATGCTCACCGCCGTGTGTGAGTAATTGCATCATAGGCTTGCTGGACGGTGATGGGTTGGATGAGATTTATCATGTAATCGAGTTAGTTTTGTTAGGGTTTGATCCCTAGTATCCACTATGTTCTGAGATTGATGTTGCTATGACTTTGCTATGCTTAATGCTTGTCACTAGGGCCCGAGTGCCATGATTTCAGATCTGAACCTATTATGTTTTCATGAATATATGTGAGTTCTAGATCCTATCTTGCAAGTCTATAGTCACCTACTATGTGTTATGATCCGGCAACCCTGAAGTGACAATAATCGGGACCACTCCCGGTGATGACCATAGTTTGAGGAGTTCATGTATTCACTATGTGTTAATGCTTTGCTCCGGTTCTCTATTAAAAGGAGGCCTTAATATCCCTTAGTTTCCAATAGGACCCCGCTGCCACAGGAGGGTAGGACAAAAGATGTCATGCAAGTTCTTTTCCATAAGCACGTATGACTATATTCGGAATACATGCCTACATTACATTGATGAACTGGAGCTAGTTCTGTGTCACCCTATGTTATGACTGTTACATGATGAACCACATCCGGCATAATTATCCATCATTGATCCGGTGCCTACGAGTTTTCCATATACTGGTTTACGCTTATTTACTTTTCCGTTGCTACTGTTACAATCACTACAAAATACCAAAAACATTACTTTTGCTGTCTTTACTTTTGTTACCGTTACCACCACTATCATGTTACTTTGCTACTAAACACTTTGCTGCAGATATTAAGTTTCCAGGTGTGGTTGAATTGAAAACTCAGCTGCTAATACTCGAGAATATTCTTTGGCTCCCCTTGTGTCGAATCAACAAATTTGGGTTGAATACTCTACCCTCGAAAACTGTTGCGATCCCCTATACTTGTGGGTTATCAAGACCTTTTTCTGGCGCCGTTGCCGGGGAGCATAGCTCTATTCTTTGAGTCACTTGGGATTTATATCTGCTGGACACTATGAAGAACTTGAAAGACGCTAAGAAAAAAATTTATCCCTCAACTACGAGGGGAGGTAAGGAACTGCCATCTAGCTCTGCACTTGATTCACCTTCTGTTATGAGTAAGCTAGCGACACCTAAACCTACTACTGCTATGAATTCTGATATGTCGCATGTTATTGATGATGCCACTTCTGCTATGCACGATACTTATGATGAAACTACTTCTATGCTTGATACTACTGTGCCACTTGGTAAATTTCTAGATGAGCAAATTTCGAAGTCTAGAGAAAGAGAAATTAGTGAACCTGAACACGATGATGTTAGTGATGATGATCGTATGCCTGTTATTCCTGAGGGTTATCTTTTTAATAATGAATCTTATGAAGCTATTCTTGCTTGTCCGGATAAACTTGAACATAAGAGGTTACTAATTAAGTGGAGTAAGGAATCTTTTAGAGGTAGGATGAGACCCGACCCTGCTTTTGCTACTTCACCTATCTGTGTTCCTGATCAGGATTATTATGATATTACTGTTGATCCAGATATAATTACTTTGGTTGAATCTGATCCTTTTTATGGCTATGAATCTGAAACTGTTGTGGCACATATTCGTAAATTAGATGAAATAGCTGCCCTGTTTACTAATAATCTGAGATCGATCCACTTTTATATACTCAAGATATTCCCGTTCTCATTAAAGGGTGATGCTAAGAAATGGTTTAATTCTCTTGATCCTGCATGTGTGCAAAGTCCCCAGGATATGATTTATTACTTCTCTGCTAAATATTTCCCTGCTCATAAGAAACAAGCTACTTTGAGGGAAATATACAATTCTGTGCAAATTGAAGAAGAGAGTCTCCCACAAGCTTGAGGGAGGCTTCTCAAGTTACTTAATGCTTTGCCTGATCATCCTCTTAAGAAACCTGAAATATTTGATATCTTTTATAATGGACTAACTAATGCTTCCAGAGATTACCTGGATAGTTGTGCTGGTTCTCTTTTCAGGGAAAGAACACCGGATGACGCTGAAATTTTATTGAATAATATGTTGGCAAATGAAAATAATTGGGCACCTCCTGAGCCACCACCCGAGCCAACTCCTGAGCCAGCTCCTGAGCCAATTACTGAGCCTATTCCTAAACCAACTCCGAAGAAGAGAGGTGTTCTATTTCTCAGTCCCGAAGATATGCAAGAGGCAAAGAAATCTATGAAAGAAAAAGGTATTAAAGCTGAAGATGTTAAGAATTTACCTCCTATTGAAGAAATACATGGTCTTAATTTACCGCCTGTTGAAGAAGTATATGATCTCAATTACTTATTTACTGAAGAACCTCCCGATATCCCGACACAGGTAGTAAAGGTAAATTCTCTCTATAGATATGATAAAGTTGAAGTCCCTCCTACTAAAATTGCTAGTCAGTGCTTGGATGAGTTTGATGACTTTATGTTTAAGCAAGATGACTTTAATGCTTATTTTGGTAGACAATTAAAGCAGAATACCTTTATGATTAAGTGCTTGAGTGATTATATGGATAATATTAGAGGTGAACTTAAACTTGCTAGCAAACATGCTTCTATGGTTACCACTCAAGTAGAACAAGTACTTAAAGCTCAGAAAGAAATACTTGATGAGATGAATAGTAAGAAAAATGATTATGCTGTTAGAGTGGCTACTAAAACTGGTAGAATGACTCAGGAACCTTTGTATCCTGAAGGCCACCCTAAGAGAATCGAGCAAGATTCTCAAAGAAATAATATTGATGCACCTAGGTCTTCTAAAAGGAAGAAAAAGAAAAATGATAGAACTGTGCAAACTTCTAGTGAACCTATTGCTGAACCACCTGATAATCCAAATGATATTTCTATGTCTGATGCTGAAACACAATCTGGTAATGAACATGAACCTGGTGAAGATGCTAATGATGATGTTCATGATGATGCTGAACATAGTAATGATAATTATGTAGAAGTTGAACCTGCTGTTGATCTTGATAACCCACAATCAAAGAATCAATGTTATGATAAAAGAGACTTCGTTGCTAGGAAACATGGTAAAGAAAGAGAACCATGGGTTTAGAAACCCATGCCTTTTCCTCCGAAACCATCCAAGAAAAAGGATGATGAGGATTTTGAGCGCTTTGCTGAAATGATTAGACCTATCTTTTTGCGTATGCGATTGACTGATGTGCTCAAAACAAATCCTTATGCTAAGTATATGAAGGATATCATTACTAATAAAAGATAGATACCGGAGGCTGAAATTTCCATCATGCTTGCTAATTACACTTTTAAAGGTGGAATACCAAAGAAACTTGGAGATCCAGGAGTACCTACTATACCATGCTCCATTAAAAGAAATTATGTTAAAACTGCTTTATGTGATCTTGGAGCCGGTGTTAGTGTTATGCCTCTCTCTTTATATCGTAGACTTGACTTGAATAAGTTGACACCTACTGAAATAATATCTTTGCAAATGGCTGATAAATCAACTGCTATACCTGTCGGTATTTGTGAGGATGTGCTTGTTGTAGTTGCAAACGTTACTATTTTAACGGACTTGGTTATTCTTGATATTCCCGAGGATGATAGTATGTCTATTATTCTTGGAAGACCTTTCCTTACTACTGCAGGGGCTGTTATTGATTGCAACAAAGGCAATGTCACTTTTCATGTTAATGGTAATGAGCATACGGTGCACTTTCCAAGGAAACAACCTCAAGTTTATAGTATCAAGTCTATTGGAAAAATTCCATCGATTATATTTGGAGGTTTTGAATTTCCTCTTCCTACTGTCAAAAAGAAATATGATATACTTATTGTTGGGGATGTCCATATCCCCGTTGAGGTAACATAGTGTTATTCGAAATTTCTCCGGTTCCATGATTATCGGAATGAGTTTGTTAACAAGACTTGACCAACCTTGTTAGTGGATTCTTTTTGATGAGCATGAGATGGATGAAACTAGAAGCACAACCTTCTGTACCCTCTTTATATTTTCTATTCTTTAGTAGAAATAAAGTAAATAGTATTTTTCTGTCTGTTTCCTGACTTATCCGTGTAATATAAAAATATCCCGAAAATAAAAGTCCTCAGAATGCCATGCCAATTTAATATGATTTTTCGGGAATATTTAAGGATTTTTAGTGCAAAAATTACCACGGGGGGAGCTGCCACCTGGTCACGAGGGTGGAGGGCGCGCCCTACCCCTTGGGCGCGCCCCCCTGCCTCGTGGGCCCACGGTGGCCCTCCTCCACTTATTCCTGCACCCATCTTCTTCCTCTGTCTCGCACAAACCCGAAAAACCAACTCAAGCTCGTGTTCCAGCAACTTTTGCTGCGATTTTCGATCTCCTTGCTCAAAGCACCTCTCGCAAAACTGCTTGGGGAGATTGTTCCTTGGTATGTGACTCCTCCATTGGTCCAATTAGTTTTTGTTCTAGTGCTTTATTCATTGCAAATTTGTGCTGCATAGGTGACCATGTTCTTGAGTTTGCATGTAAAATTTATATGGTTCCAAGTAGTTCTAATGCTTGATATATGCTCTAGGCACTTGTATGAGTAGTTGCTATCAATCTTATTGAAGTTGGTTCACTTTTGTTTGAAGTTACTAAAAATTTCAGATTGTTTCATAAATAATGAAGAGACTTTTGAGGGGCTCGTCGAGCAGAAGTTCTAAGGAGAAACAAAAGGAAGAAGAAACAGCGCTGCCCCGTGCTTATTTAGATTATAAGAGTATGGCAGCGCATGATTTTCTTGTTAAGAATCATGAAGGGGCGCTTAAATATAAATTGTACTTTGATAAACATCACCCTGAGACTATTACTTTGCCTACTCCCTCTTTGTTTAACTTGTCTGCAGGTACTTACATTGTTCCGTGGGCGGCTGTTCAAGCCTATCGTAATCCTGCACCAGCCTCGTGTCTCCAATTGCGTTTGCACACTCCAGTCCCATCCCTTTACTTTCTTGCAACTTGCATGCTTTACTTTCCGCTACTCATATACTCTTGCCATGCTTGCTTGAAATGTATTGTGAATGTTTAAATTTGTGCTAAACCTCCACCGTAACTTGAAGAACTTAAAAACTGCTACTTTTCTTTGTTGAGGGTCTAATCACCCCCCTCTAGACACCTCTTCTCGATCCTTTCAGGTACAATAGTGATCTAGGAGTAGATCACTGGACAACAGTCAAAATTTATCCTCAGTTACCTAAGAGGACTAAGGAAATATTTCTCGGTTATGGAGGTGATCAAGAGTTCTTCGTAAAGGGTTACACCGATGCAAGCTTTGACACCAATTCAGATGACTCAGAGCCTATTGATAGTGGGAGCAATTAGCTAGAGTAGCACCATGCAGAGCATTGTAGACATAGAAATTTTCCAATATACATACGGATCTGAATGTGACAGACCCGTTGACTAAACTTCTCTCACAAGCAAAACATGATCACACCTTAGTACTCTTTGTGTGTTAATCACATGGTGATGTGGACTAGATTATTGACTCTAGTAAACCCTTTGGGTGTTGGTCACATGGCTATGTGAACTGTGGGTGTTAATCACATGACGATGTGAACTATTGGCGTTAAATCACATGGCGATGTGAACTAGATTATTGACTCTAGTGCAAGTGGGAGACTGAAGGAAATATGCCCTAGAGGCAATAATAAAGTTGTTATTTTATATTTCCTTATTCATGATAGAATTGTATTGATCGAAAACTTAAATACATGTGTGAATACATAAACAAATACTGTGTCCCTAGTATGCCTCTACTAGACTAGCTCGTTGATCAAAGATGGTTAAGGTTTCCTAATGATACGTCTCCAATATATCTATAATTTTTTATTGTTCTGTGCTGTTATATTGTCAATCTTGGATGTTTTATAATTATTTTATATCATTTTTTAGTACTAACCTATTGACATAGTGCCAAGTGCTAGTTGTTGTTTTCTGCATGTTTTTACATTGCAGGAAATCGATACCAAACGGAGTCCAAATGCAATGAAACTTCACGGAGATTTTTTATGGACCAGAAGACACCCAATGGGCCAAGGCAACGCCTGGGGGTGCTCCGAGGGGAGTACAACTCACTAGGGTGTGCCAGGAGGCCCGGGTGCGCCCTCGTGGGTTGTGCCCACCTTGGGTGCCCTCCGGACCACATCTTTGCTCTATAAATAGCCCAATATTCCAAAAACCCTAGGGGAGTTGACGAAAATCAATTCCAGCCACCGCAGATTCCAGAACCACTAGATCCAATCTAGACACCATCACGGAGGGGTTCACCACTTCCACTGGTGCCTCTCAGATGATGTGTGAGTAGTTCTTTGTAAACCTACGGGTCCGTAGTTAGTAGCTAGATGGCTTCCTCTCTCTCTCTCTCGTTTGATTCTCAATATAATGGTGTCTTGGAGATCCATATGATGTAACTCTTTTTGCGGTGTGTTTGTTGGGATCGGATGAACTTTGAGTTTATGATCAGATCTATCTTTTTATATCCATGAAAGTTATTTGAGTTTCTTTGATCTCTTATATGCATGATTTCTTATAGCCTCGTATTTCTTCTCCGATATTTGGGTTTTGTTTGGCCAACTTGATTGATGGCAGCTAGAACTACGTCGGTATTTCCCCGGAGAGGGAGGGATGATGTAGCACAGCGACGGTAGGTATTTCCCTCAGTTATGAAACCAAGGTATCGAACCAGTAGGAGAACCAAGCAACACAACATAAACATCCCTGCACACAACAACAACACCCCGCAGCCGGACGTGAGATAAATTGTAGTAGATTGATAGATCGAATGCCAAATAAAATAATTAAAGATAAAACGCAGCAAGGTATTTTTGTATTTTTTTGGTTTAATGGATCTGAATAAAAATGCAAAGGAAAAGTAGATCGCAAGGAAAATATATGAGGAAGAAGACCCGGGGGCCATAGGTTTCACTAGTGGCTTCTCTCGAGAAAAATAACAAACGGTGGGTAAACAAATTACTGTTGGGTTAGTGAAACCTATGGCCCCCAGGTCTCTTTCTCATATTATCTACCTTTGCAATCTATTTTCCTTTGATTTTATTTTAAGATCTACTGAACCAAAAATACAAAAATACCTTGCTGCAATTTATTCTTGTTTATTTTATTTGGCGTTCGATCTGTCAATCCACTACAATTTCCTCATGTCCGTTTGCCTATCTTTAGGCGCCGCTACCCGAAAGGGATTGATAACCCCTTTTACACGTAGGGTTGCGAGTAGTTTTTATTTGTGTGCATGTGTTGTTTATGTTGTGTTGCTTGGTTCTCCTACTGGTTCGATAACCTTGGTTTCATCACCGAGGGAAATACCTACCACTACTGTGTTGCATCATCCCTTCATCTTTGGGGAAATACCGACGTAGCTTCAAGCCGTATCACCTAACGATAGACATGTGTTGTCATTTTATAATGGGATCACATCATTAGGAGAATGATGTGATGGAACAGACCCATCCATTAGCTTAGCATAATGATCGTTCAGTTTATTGCTATTGCTTTCTTCATGTCAAATACATATTCCTTCGACTATGAGATTATGCAACTCCCGGATACCGGAGGAATACCTTGTGTGCTAAAAAACGTCACAACGTAACTGGGTGATCATAAAGATGGTCTACAGGTATCTCCGAAGGTGTTTGTTGAGTTGGCATAGATCAAGATCAGGATTTGTCACTCTGAGTTTCGGAGAGGTATCTCTGGGCCCTCTCGGTAATACACATCATAAGCTTGCAAGAAAAAGACTAAGGAGTTAGTCACGAGGTGATTTATTGCAGAATGAGTAAACATACTTTTCCGTAACGAGATTGAACTAGGTATGGCGATACCGATGATCGAATCTCGGGCAAGTAACATACCGATGGACAAAGGGAATTACGTATGTTGTCATAACAGTTCGATCGATAAAGATGTTCGTAGAATATGTAGGAGCCAATATGGGCATCCAAGTTCCGCTATTGGTTATTGACCGGAGAGGTGTGTCGGTCATGTCTACATAGTTCTCGAACCCGTAGGGTCCGCACGCTTAACGTTCGTTGACGATATAGTGTTATATGAGTTATATGTTTTGGTGACCGGATGTTGTTCGGAGTCCCGGATGGGATCACGGACATGACGAGGAGTCTCGAAATGGTCGAGAGGTAAATATTGATATTTAGGACGATGGTATTTGGACATCGGAAGTGTTTCGGGACGTACCGGGAAGAAATCTGGTCACTGGAAGGGGTTCCGGGCACCCCCCCGGCATGTATATGGGCTTAATGGGGCAAGGGAGGAATAGACCAGCCCACAAGGGGATGGTGTGCCCCTTTCCCTAGCCAAACAGACCTAGGGAAGGAAAACGGGGAGGTCTAGCCCCTCCTGCCTTTCCCTCTCATGGGAGAAATGAAGGGGGGCACCCTCTCCTGCCTTTTCCCCGCTCCTATACATGGCAGTGGGGCGCCACCTTGGGAGAGACCCAAAGTAGAATTCTTCCTACTTGGGCGGCCCCCATGGCTGCTCCTCCCTCCCTCCCACCTATATATATGTGGGAGGGGTCGCCTAGCACACAACAAATCAATTGTTAGCCGTGTGCGGCACCCCCTCCATTGTTTACTCCCCCGGTCATATTTTTGTAGTGCTTAGGTGAAGCCCTACGGAGATCACATCACCATCACCCTCACGATGCCATCATGATGCGGGAACTCATCTACTACCTCGCCGTCTTGCTAGATCAAGAAGGCGGAGGACGTCACCGAGCTGAACGTGTGCAGAACGCGGAGGTGTCGTGCGTTTGGTACTAGATCGGTTGGAGCGTGAAGAAAGTTCGACTACATCAACCGCGTTGTGAAACGCTTCCGCTTACAGTCTATGAGGGTACGTAAACACACTCTCCCCTAGTTGCTATGCATCTCCATGGATATATCATTGCGTGTGCGTAGAAAAAATTGTTTTCCATGCAACATGTTCCAGTATCTATGGGTAGTATCAGGGGGTATGAACCATGGAGAAGTTAGAATACCGTATATATAACACCAATATAAAATTAGAATGAGTTCACAACAGTACCTAAGTGGTGATTTGCTTTTTTTACACTAGCGGAGCTTATGAGTTTTTTGTTGATTTTTGTGTTGTGAAGTTTTCAAGTTTTGGGTAAAGTTTTGATGGACAACGGAATAAGGAGTAGAAAGAGCCTAAGCTTGGGGATGCCCAAGGCACCCTAAGGTAAAATTCAAGGAGAAACACGAATCTAAGCTTGGAGCGTCTTGTATGATATGAGTCTTTGCTTTATTTGCTTTTTAGTTTGCCACAATCATCCTTGCTGTACACACCTTTGGGAAGGACACACATTAATCGTGAATTTATTAGAATACTCTATGTGCTTCCACTACTGCAGGATGCTGCTAACGCGACACTACGATCAGAGACCCGTCGAGAAACTGTGTGTGATGCAATAACCGTAAACGGTGCTGTATGAAAACCGTCAGAAATGTATAAAACGTTTGCGATGACGGATGCATCAAACACGGTTCAGGTTGTAGTTGCGTGTGCGATGAAGGGCATACGGTTTAATTCAATTAACTGTTTGCGATGGGGAGGTACAAAAGAAACTGGCAGCCACATGAAGTCGTGTGCGATACACAGCATACAGTTCACTCAGATGAACTGTTTGTGATTAGGCAACACAAAAGAAACGGTCAGCCAGATCAAAGAGGTGTGTGATATACGACATGCGGTTCACTCGGATGAACTGTTTGCGTTGAGACATGAGAACAGAAACGGTTCAAATGAACAAGATGTGTGTGATACGAGGCAAACATGTCTGTAATCGGAAACGTGTGCGAAGACCGATCATAACACAGACGATTACTGCTAACAAGCCGTGTGTGTTGTGAGCAAACGATTGCTGGTATACAATTGTGAGTGATTGATGAAAACATCACCGACGGGTTCCATTGTTTAGTCCGTGTGCGATGTGATTTTCTTTGTCCGCACAACATCTACGCTCTATCTACAGAGCATCAACATACATACTTAAAAAGACAGCATTGCATAACCCAATTAAGCATACAATTACACAAGTGACTACACACATAACATTTCCACACACCAAAGAAAGCAATTACATGCATACTAAAGTAGGAGAAACGAGGATCTAATCATCTACTTATTATTGCAACGACGCGTGCCATTGCTCTGCTTCCGGCTGGATCCCTGGCCATTTTGGGGAAGGATGGACTTCCTCATGTCAACTATCCGCGTGTACATGTCGTAGCTCGTGTACGCCTGCTTGGCCGCATACACAACGTGAGCTTTGTCGAGTTTCTCCATCTAGGCCGAGTGCATGGCACGCTTGTCCTTCTTGCATGAATCCTTCATTTCTCTATAGTAGGGGTCGATGATGGCCTCGGCGAGGTGAACCAGTGAGTCCTTCTCATGCTCCTTGCTGCCCCTGATCTTGTATTGGCCCTGGATGTCGACAAGATTCTGGCAGGCGATGCCCGAATTCTCGAGCGCCTTTACATCGTTGGTGATGTCCACCGTAGCGATCATGTAGTGGGGGCTGTTGACAAACCTGGCAAAACTCTCCCAAGGCCTTGTGGCCAGGCAGTAGTGGTAGACGAGGACATGGTGGCGCACACACATCTGGGCGACGGCGACCTTGGGACGAGACCCGGCATGAGCGCAGGTGTACTCGAGGTCGAACCCGACCACCTTGTACTTCTCCTCGGCAAGCAATAGCTTCGTGATGTGGATGGAGTGCTCCACCTAGACCGGGTCGTTGGTGTACACCACCGAGAGGTCCATGAACCTTCTGTGGGTGTCCACCACGGCACGCATGGTGAACTGCTGCTCGTCGCCGGCAGCCGCTCGGAGCGCCATTGGAGCCGCACATGATACCCTCTAAGAATTTCTCGTGGTGGGTGTGCTTCTTGCAATGGTGGGGCGTGATCGAAAGGTTGAAGATACACAAGGGTAGGTTAAATGGCCACTGTAATAAATGGGGGCCAGCCGGCCTATAATCGTCACGTCTTGTCACGACGTTCATAGCGGAGGATTCCTGTGCACGCTTGACAACACCGCAGCGCACGCGTGGGCTCGAAGAGGCACCAAATGTATTGTCGGTGAGCCTGTTCCCACGCTACCGCGCTGTTTACCATGCAAGCTTCCCACCCGGCTAGTTTGGCCACACATCGGCTAGAAGAGGGACAAATCGTGGGCATTTATTGGCAAAAAGCTTTGTAAAAACAAAGTGTGTGGAATGACTTCGGTCATATGTTTACCCTTGGGTGATGAGGTCAAAGTTACAAAGAAGGGTGATGATGGACACTCGAGGGCGATAATTAATTCTACGCTCTACACTGCACAAGGTGGAAGAAACCAACTGTGTGCAATAATGTCGAAGATCGCAGTCGAGTTAGCTATACCGACCGTGTGCTGTGAGATCGACAAGGTAAACTGATTCGAGAATGGTGTATAAAATCTAAGACCATTGCATATTAAGGTCAAAATAGTTCTAGCAATATACGAGTCTCATACGATGTCAGTTTAACGATTGTACCACAAAAGCTCGAAATGTTACAAGGTTCAAATTCTAGAGTTATATGGCTCAAATTCGAAGATTACAAGGTTCAAACTGATATTAGAAATGAAATTCAGCTCATCAGCTGCAAACGCTCGCGCTGATCCGCTGAACATGGATATCAGAGAGGTTCAAACTAATATCACTGCTTCTAAGTATGGCTTCGAAACCTCACATTTTTTGCAAAGGGGTCAGCCACTGAGATGTCATGTATGGGGTTGACACGATGACTTCTGATTACTCTATCGTCTGAAGTTCCAAAATGAAATTCAACATTTTTGGAGCCTACTCCATTTTGCCCCAGGCGCCGGCGCTCATCAACAAACCATTCATTTTTGCGAAATAAATGTAGGGCAAACCTCATTTCCTTCAGCACCCTTCCTCTGAGAACAAAGAACCTGGCGAATATAATCTCCCGCAAGGTCCCTCGGTAGGAGTTCAAAGTAATTTTTGAGAGATGCAGATCTAGGCATTCGACGTGATTGTTATATTGTATCGCATTATCCACCAGTGGGCCTAATCTTATCTGCAAAAGAAGAAAACGTGTTAGTGCCTACATGCAGTTTCGAACGTTACTACAGGCCTAGCTATTTGGTTTGCAGGATTTGTAAAATGCACTAACATGCCATCTTCGATCTGACATGATTAACATGGGCATTTGATGAAAAATGTAGCTTCTTCACAAGAGGTTGGAGTGGATGAAAAGTTCCCTAAGAAAACTAGTACAGATGAATCCAAAGGAGAAATGTTTATTGATTGTAACCATATGGATCAAGCAACCAATATTGGGGGGGGGCGACATGTATGTACTGAAATCCTCCAAAAGAACCTTCAGAAATCGTACTACATTGTCATTGTAAACTTGGAAAAAGGTGTCACAAATTGAAATCCCTTATGGTTAACATTTAACAGGAAAGGAACATCACCTCGATATATAGCTTCTCCAGCCACGAAAAGCATCTCAGGAAACTGACAACTTGCTCCAGGTCGGGCCAAATAGATTCTAGTGCCAAGACCTTCACTGTGCGCAGTTTTGGGGTCAAGCTTGTCAGAATCATTTTCTGAATGACACACGAACAAACATCTTCAAAATTAGAAATAATGTTAATTTGTAGAAGGAGAGGTAGAAGGTGGCTGTTGTACCTGAACGGGTGTGGATCCAATAACAAGTTCAGAGTATTTGTTAGACGAGTAGCCCACCACTGTCAATTTCGGCACAAAAATGACATTGATTCTTGTTGGACCTTCTTGATCAACTACAAGTAATCTCTCAAGTGCAGGTGTGTCCTGGATGACCATACCGTGGTACACATCTTGTGATGTCTTCCTGCCGCACCAGCAACACACATAAATAGTCCGGAGAGTCATGGAGGTGATGTGGAAGGTACTCAACCCATTGATCGCCTAAAGATGAAGGTACTCAAGTGCAGTAAAGCCATGGAGCAGGCGCTCCATGTCACCCTTTGAGAGGCAAACGGCGACGAGCTCGAGGTGCTTCAGTCGTGGTAGAATAAGAGCGGGCGCGTCATTAAGGGGTGGGAAATGGCAGTTCCTGAACTTGGCGACGCGCAGTGTGGGCGCGAGGCGGAGTGCAGACATTGGCAGCAACTGCATATGCCCATCATCAAAAGTGAGCTCCTCGAGCTGATCTAGGGCGGGGGATCGAAACCAGTCGTCAAGCTTGGCTCGGTCCTTGCCGTTGGAACGGAACTTGCCCATTCTAAGGCCTTTGGTTGGGCCAAGGTGACTGCCAAGGATCTTGGAGAACGCATCCAAGCTTTTATGATAGCCATGGCAGAGCTCGTGGGTGTCGATGAGGTCGAGAGGGCTGGAGTTCCATAGGGGGCGCCACCGCCGGGAAACGAGGGTTGTCCGCGACCCATATTTGATTGGGAGGAGGGAGATGATGACTCTCAACATATCATCAGGGAGGCTGCTGATTAAGTCTAGACCTGCTGGAGTCGCTTGCGGTTCTAGCTCGCCCCGCCTCCGCTTGTTGGCAGCCCTGTTCTCCACCTCCGGAGTCTCCTTGCCAGCGGCGCTTTTTGATAGAAATGGGAGTACATGGAATATTTAGTTAAAACAGGGCAATGGAAAAGTGTATTGGTAACTAGAAGTTATTAGGTAGGAATATAGTAAGAAAAGGGAATAACAGTTGGTTGCTTAAATACTACACAATTCATTTGACATTGCTGGGTAAGTCAACATATGCAGATAGTTGAAAAGAAAACATACTTCGAACAAAGTCTGGACGGATGATTTTGTCGGGGAAGTTAGCATATATCTTATGACCAGGCCCTTTTATGTGCAGTGCAATTTTAGTGCCAGCTTTCAGTACATAAAGCTTTGCAATTTCATTCCAAAAGCCAGTGCCAAAATAGGGAGTCACCACGTTCATCCAGTCTTACAGTAGCAACGATTGTAAATCCATGGTTTGTGTGCAGTATGACATCCGTGGAGCCTTGATCTATGTAAAGGGAAAAATTGTGCACTACATAATCTATTGCATAGCGAGGGATGTCCTGCAAAAAATGGTAGGATTGTTAAAGAAAATATGGTAACATGCAAATATGGGCCCAAATTGAAAGAACCGTACAACAGTTGAAATCGAAGGACAAAAATCTATAATTAAACAGATAGGGTAAACATGATGTCATGAAAAAATGAGAGTAATCGAAAGAACAATACATCATTAATTTGCCTAATGTAGAAAGAAGAGGGGGAAAATCCCCTTTGATGTATATGGTGCATGTGGCACCTTTTATCTAAATGTAGCAATATTTAGAATATGTTTAGGAAAGTAGGCCATGCCAACCGATTTAGGGTGAGATTGAACATACCGCGCGCATCCTCAAGTTATCTGGTACAATGAGATGGAATCTCTGGCGGCGGTCGCAAAGTCTTACGTGTCGGCGCACTGTACATTCTATGAATGAAAGAAAACCCTCAAATCAGCTCGAATAAAAATGAATTCACGATGATTTCCGCCGAGTGATTAAAGGAGGCAGATGAACTGGGATAAGAGATGAGATAATATCTCGTTAAATTAGTTACCTTGTCGTCCATGAGAAAGAACCCTCAGTATGGCAGATTCCCCAACCGAGCGGAGCTGGGTCGACCACGAGCAGCGTCAAGAAAGTTGATGGCGATAGGCGGCGGCAGACGGAAGTGGCGAAATGCGGTGGGCTTTGTCGGCAGCCTGGCGGCGGCGGCAGGCGGCGAGCTAAGTGTTTACCGCCGCGATAGGTGGTGCCATGGCACAGACGCAGATGAGCTTGTGCAAGTGTGAATGGGGAATGTAAGGAGGGGCCGAGGGGGTGGAGGGCGGGGTGAGGGTTTTGTGACGTGGGGATGGTGAGGGTTTTCTTTTTTGTTTTTTGAATTGGGTGGTGAGGGTTTTCTGTCCCACAAAGAATTTTTGGAGCGACAGTTTGCTAGAGCGAGCCGTGTGTGATTGACGCAGCAGGCAAAATGAAAGTCATTGCACATGGTTACAATTTTGGGAACCATGTGTGATTAACGTACTACCTCCGTCCTGGTTTATTGGTCCCCCGTTGTAATTTTTACCAAAATTTGGCGAAATATTTAACATACTCAGACATAGATAATAAGCGTACATGTACATAAGCATAGATCAACCATAAGTACATAGTTCAACCGTCATTAAGCATACTCAAGCGTACATAGTTCGATCCATCCCACGTCTCATCTCACATGGGGCCGGCACGATCCTGAAGCTTCTCCAGGTACTTGGCGTAAGCGCCGTGCGCCACCCTGCGAGAATACTTCTGCTTGAAGGAGCCAACGACCTGTCCTCTTGCATGCGCCAGAACACTTAGATACGCATCATGAATCTTGTGGTTGCAAAATGGGCATCCATAGTCGTCGTTCCAGGACCTAATACGCCTGTTATGCATTCCCGCATAAAGGTCCCTCAGGATTCTCCTCTTGTACCTCGTCTGGGCATCTTCATCCTCGCTGTCCAAATCGTCAGCCAACACCTATACAAATAGTAAAACAAATTTGGCATCAAACCACTGATTACATGCATGAAGTAGGATTAGGAATTTATGGCTATTTATTTATACATATCCAGAGATTATGGTTCGATTTTTAAGCACAGTCGTCTATATACAGACCAATCTTGAAGAAAATAGTGGCACAAACATATGTAGGTCATTCAAAATCAATTGTCAAGTCCTGGATAGGAATTATTAGCATGAACACTAGCCCTAGTCGGATTACTAGCAGAAATCATTTGCATAGATGAAGCAACTAATCACTTCTCACTTGTACCATTCAAACAATCAATACACTACACGGATCTAACGAAACTTACTCAGATTTCATCGATTGGGAGAACATAACCACATGATTTCTATTCCAAAAAGGGGGAGGCAGGAGTAACCAGAGAAACCCTATGATCTATTTGACACCTAAATGGGTATACATGACTAACCAGTTGTCCGTCGGAGTCGGAGTCATCGCCGGAGTGGTCGTCGGAGTTGTCGTCGGAGTGGTCGTCAGAGTCGTCGCCGGAGTGGTCGTCGGAGTCGGTGTGGAACTCCGCCTCCGGCTGTGGAAGCTCGACACCGTCGATGACGTCAGGGTGCAATGATAACTCGTCGGCGGTGACGGCAACCTCTGTCTCCATCTCCATGCCATGCTTCGGTGCGTTACAGCCCCGACGTCGCCACTCCTGTCGGATTTCGGGTTCTGGCAGACCCTTGAGGTTCCAACTCTGGGGTACGCG
Source organism: Aegilops umbellulata (assembly GCA_032464435.1). Taxonomy (NCBI): domain Eukaryota; kingdom Viridiplantae; phylum Streptophyta; class Magnoliopsida; order Poales; family Poaceae; genus Aegilops; species Aegilops umbellulata. The sequence goes on along the minus strand of CP136060.1, from coordinate 67,254,380 downwards.
TGGAGATTTTGCCCTCTACCTCTCCGTCTCGCTAAGATCTAAAACTACAGAAAGAACAGCACAAGAAACACAAGGTTTATACTAGTTCGGGCCACCATTGTGGTGTAATACCCTACTCTAGTTTGTGGTGGGTGGATTGCCTCTTGGGCTGATGATGATGAACAACACAAGGAAGAACAGCCTCGCGAGGGTCTGCTCTTAGCAAGGACGACGAACTGCTAGGAGGAGTTCAGCCGCCCTTCTCTCTCTCTCTCTCTGCTGTGTGATGATCCGATCCTCCCTCTTTGGGGGTGGCTAGCCCTATTTATAGGCAAAGGCCCTGGGCCTCTTCCCAAATATTGAGCGGGAAGGGCGCCAACAATTGGCCATTTTGAAGGGGAACATCTGGTACACTTATCCTGACTAAAGTTGGTCCTCGCCTGCCAAAGGCTCTGTGGTGACGCCGTTCTAGGCTCCACGATGACCTCCTTCCCGCCGTTGGACTGGTCTTGGTCTTGTTGCACCGAAATGGATGCCTTTGCTTGATCCTCTCGCCTGCGCTTGCCCCCTTTGCACCAAAGAGGAAAGGGAGACGCTGCGCAGGCTGGCGCCCGCCAGGCACCCTTGGTCGTCATGGCTTGCGTCATGGGCACCTCGTGAGGTACCCCGCCTTGATCTCTCCACCTCCTCATGAGCCAGCCTGGCATGGCCGCGCCTGAGGAAGCTTTGTGTCGTCCGCCCCGCGAGGGTCTTGAGTCTCGTGTTGATGAAGATCGGCCATGCTGGGGCCCCTTTAAGCCACGCCGCAGGCCGCAGGCAGGCAAGTCTGGGGACCCCCGTTCTAAGAACGCCGACAGCAGCCCCCGGGCCCTAGGCGCGCCCGGGCTTGTCCGTGCTGGGAAGTGAAAAGGCAAGGGCGAAGCGCCACAGGCCCTAAAAAGCCTGCGGCCTCGGGCGCCGCGTGGCGGTTGATTGGACGTGGGCAGCACTGTTCCCCCACGCCCCCTTATTCTGCGCCTTGCTAGGCGGATTTGTAGTTGTACACAGCCGCTCCCCTTCCTGTCGCTCGAGTGTCCTTCTCTCTTTCTCCCTTCAAACGCCAGCTTCCGCTCCCAATCCAATCTCGAATCTTCCTCTCCTCCCCATTTCCATGGCTCCGACAAAGAAGGAGAGAGGGAAGAAGCCCATGCCTCCGTCTTACTCGCCGCCATCGGTGGCCCCTGCCGTCGGCCGGTCGATCATACTCAATCGAGAGTGCCTGGGCAAGCTCAGCTCGGCTCTGGCCACCAACTTCAACGAGTGTGGGAGGACGACGGCCTGGCCTACATCTCACTTCCCCACTGACAGGATAATCACTGAGGTCCATTATTTTGCCGACGCCTTGTGGGCGGGTCTGGTTCCCCCCTTTTCTGATTTCTTCAAGGCCGTCCTCTCCCATTACCAGATTCATATGATGTATCTGGGTCCTGAATCCATCACCCTTCTTTCGGTCTTCGCCTTTGTTTGCAAGGCAATGATGGGCATCTCTCCTTCCATCGCCTTGCTGCGCCACTTCTTCTCTCTACGCCTCGCCGACCCTGCCCAATGCTTGGCGTGTGTGAACTTTGTCGCCGCGCCTGAAACTGCGGCCTCGGGGATCGACTTCACGCTTCCTTCGCCTTCGGTCGGGTTCCATGAGCGGTGGCTATATGTTGATGTCGGGGTACCCAGCCCCCTGCTGTCGAAGCCAACCTCACCTGTTGTCCCTAATTCGGGCCGGGGCCAGGAGACGCTCGAGAGCTCCCGTCTTGCTTTTGTCTGGCACCACTTCGGGTTCTTGAAGTCTGTCACATCCCACCTAGTTCATGCATTAGAGTGTGCATCATGTTTACCTTTGACAGAAATTGAAATGGGGAAGCCAGAACCCCCAGCACCCCTCCTGAAATCAACTAGGGTTTACTAAAAATATTTTCAATGAACCTGAAATGCCTTCTAAAATGTCCACCCTCTTTGTCTTGGTTTGAAACCTCTGGCAAAAATAGTGCACATTTTTCTAGGTCAACAGAAGGTCTTTGAATTAATGCATTAGTATTTGAATTTGGGCATTTAAAATTTATAAAATATTTCAAATGCTCAAATATTTCCAAACTAAAATGTTCCTTGCTGGAAATATTCCAACTAAGGACCAGGTGCAGTTTGGTGATTTTTGGAGTTGTGCTAGTATTTTAAATAAGTCTACAAAGTTACAAAAGAAATAGAAAAGGAAACAAAAGTCAGAAAAGGACTTACCTGGCGCCTGCCAACCGGCCCACCTGCCGGCCCAGCCCAGCTGCCGCGCCAGCGAGCTGCTTGGCTCGGCCAGGCAGGCACGCAGGTGCTCGACGCCGGCACCAGCGAGCGCCACGCAGCTCCCCGCCGCCCTGCTTCACCTCCTCGCCGCCTCGCTGCCCTGGATGAGTTCCACGTCGTCGCCTCGAGCCCCTGGACACGCCGTTCGCCCCTGCCTCGCCTCCCTCGCTCTTCCCCGCCATGGCCGACGCCATCGTCGCCGCTCCGCCGTCATAACCGTAGCCACCGTCGTCCCCGTGCCACGAGACCGTGTCCAACCTCTCCGCCGTCGTCGACTTCGTCGAGCAGCACGAGCCCGAGCGCTCGCGTGCCCCGAAGCCACCGCACCGACCCCACCCGAGTCCACCGTCGCCGGAGATCCCCTTCAACGCCGTCGCCGCACCAGCTCGTCCCCGACCACGCCGTCTGGCTCTGCGAGTTCGCCGTGAGCATAGCTACCTCCCCATCCTCTCCTTTCCTCTTCTCGTGCACCACCGCGACTGCACGTAGTTCAACCGCACGCGCCGCCGCGGAGCTCGTCGCCGACGAGGCTCCGGCCACCCAACGGCCACGCCACCCTGTCCACTAGCCTCACCGCACACCCAGGGCCCCGACGCATCACTCCACGCGCCTCGCCGTGCCCCGCAGCCCCGGTTTCACCTTCGCCCGAGCCCCGGCGCCGCCAAACTCGTCGCCGGCGTCATTTCCGGCGACCCCGAGGCCAACTACCACCACCACTCGATGCGGCTCACCTCCCGCATCACGTAGACGTGCTCCGCCGTCGATTTGGTCGCCGGAGCGCGAATCTGCACTTCCTCCGCCGCGTCTGGACGTCGCCGGCGGCTCAACGCCGGCGGAGTTGACCTGTTTGACCCCCTGGGTCTATGACATGTGGGCCCCGCCCGCTAACTAATCCAGGATTAGAAATAATCTAATCTGTTTAAGCTAATGACCCTGACACGCGGGACCCACGCATCAGGTTTGACCTGGACCGGGTCTGTTGACCTGCTGAGGTCAGCATGACCTCATGCTGATGCCACAATTAATTTTCTGGATTTATTTTTGCACAGGAAATTCCAGAAATTAGTTCAAACTTCAAAAATTCATAGAAAATTATCTATAACTCCAAATGCAAAGTTTTATATATGAAAAATTATCAGAAAAATCCAACCTATCCATTGGTACTGGTTTCATGCATGTCAGAACAAGTTAAACCCACTGTTTAGGCATTACAAGTTGATACACTAATATGATCTTCATAAATGAGCTACCATTTGAATCTTTGGTTCAAATGGGTTCATTCCCTTCTGGTTTAACTTGCACTAGGTCAGGGCACATCCATATTGCCATGTCATAGCATGCATCATATTGTTGCATATTGCCATGTATTGATTGTGTTCCGATGTGTTCATCGTGGTAGGTTCTGCCTCCGAGGATATCTCCGAGTATCCAACTGAAGGGCAGTATCCCACGACCACTCCATCAGGCAAGCAAACCATTGATCATTTCGATACAAACCCATGTTCTCGCTTCTGCTCTCGTTTACTGCATTAAGACAACGCGTTTCAAACTGCTGTGTGTCGCGGTAGTTGAACCCACTTCCTTTGCATGACATGTCATTGCCACAGTAACTAGATGAAACCCACTAGCATGTGTAGGAGTTGATTGAGCCAATACATGTGTATGTGTGTTCCTACCATGCTATGCTTGCTATGCTTAGAGTTGTGTCAGGTCTGGCTCATCGGGATGATGATCCGGAGTGAAAGGTTGTATCGTTGTCAATAGTGTGGAAGTGTTGAACACGATTTGGTAAAGGAATCGATGGAAGGCCATGTAGGAGTACATGGTGGGTTGTTTCATTGAGGCCGTTCTTAAGAACTGAGATCTGTGTGTGTGATTTAAGACTCAGCTACTACCACGCATTGGGCCCGAAACCAATGGACCCTCTCGGCTTCTTGATCACGCTTGTCCTCTGTCCAGGAGTTGCAAAGTAGTTTCTGGTGTTTGTAGCATGCTGGGGGCCGCACGCGGCGCTGACCATCGGGGTGGGCTGTGTTGCGGTAGGCACGTGGCACGGTGTACCGACTCGCCCGTTTGGTGTCTCGGGAACCCTGTTCACATCGTTCGGGGCCGTTAGTGGAAACCTCGGCCGGACTCCCTGCGGATGGAACCCGAATAGGCGATAACCTGGACTAGAGACTTGAGTGTTTAGGTAGGCCGTGGCCGACACCCTCGCTGGGCTTCCGCTTGAAGGTTGCCGAGTACATGTCGTGTAAACGACGATAAGTGGTGAGAGCGTGTGTGAAGAAGTACACCCCTGCAGGGTATAAATCTATTCGAATAGCCGCGTCCGCGGTAAAGGACTACTTGGTCACCTATGCAGTTCATAGATGAGTTAAATGGATACTACTAAAAATCTCAAGATAAGTGTGAGTACCGCGGATGGCCCTCTCGTAGGATGGCGAGAGAGGATCCACGGTGGAGTATTGTGATGGTGATAGTGGACTCGTGTGCGACAAATGTTTTACAAGTGGTGTCTTTCGTAGGATAGCTTAGCCAAGAGTCAAAGCTGGCTTGCTGCAATAACCCCACTACCTTCTTGAGAATGTGCATGTATAGTAGGTTCCTGTTGTAAGACTTGCTGAGTACCTCCGTACTCATGTTGCTTTAATCATGTTTTTCAGACGACTGCACCAACCCCTCTGATGGGTTCTATGTAGACCTCGACGTCGACGAGTGACTTATCACCCAGATGGTGATCCAAGACTTGTGAAGGGTCGTTGTAGATAGACAGGCTTCGTCAAGCCTTCTTTCTTTCTAGTGTCTGTACTCAGACTACTTTGCTTCCGCATGTGCTTGTATGTTTGTATGACTTGAGTGTTGGGTCATGTGACCCCTATCTGTATGGATGATATGTATGGCTCCTCGGAGCCTTCTAAATAAAGTACTTGAGTCGTAGAGTACTGTTGTGTTGCCATGTTGTATTTACTCATATCGGGCATATTGTGTGTATGATTGAAATGCTTGGTATGAGTGGGATCCGACTATCTAGTTGTTTATCCTTGCCAGCCTTTCATATGGGGAAATGTAAGTCTTGTGCTTCTGAGCGATAGTAGTCCGCTACAGCCCGGTTCACCGGAGTCCTGCTAGCCCAGCACTACTGCTTGGACACTTGACTGGCCGGCATGTGTTTCACGTCGTTCCTATGTCTGTCCCTTCGGGGAAATGTCACGCGCTGATATTCGGAGTCCTGCCTAGCCTGCTACAGCCCGGTTCACCGGAGTCCTGTTAGCCCAGTGCTACAGCCCGAATAGATACGTTGATGACCGACATGCTCGATGTGATTCATGTATGCCTGTCCTCATAGGCTAGCGCCGCTTCGGGTTCACGACTAGCCATGTCGGCCCGGGTTCTCTGTCATATGGATGCTAGCGACACTATCATATACGTGAGCCAAAAGGTGCAAACGATCCCGGGCCAGGTAAGGTGGCACCCGTGGGAGTACCGTGCGTGAGGCCGCAAAGTGATATGAAGTGTTACACGCTGGATCGATGTGGCTTAGAATCGGGGTCCGGACAAAGTCGACCGGTGTAACAGCGCCCAAGGTGGTGAAGGAGTTCCTGTTGCGCCGCATTGCCCCTTTCCAGCGCCACTCCTGCCGAATGTGGGCCTTTAGTGGGCATGGTGACCGCATGAGGCTCCAGGAAGAAGACCTGACACCTGAGGCACTAAGGACAGTGCTCTTGATCCTGACAGGTGACCCCAATCCGGGCAGCATCCAGCGGGATGGGGCCCTGTTGTACCTCTGCCAGAATAGGGATGACTTTGTGAAGCAGATGCCTGTCTTTGATGAATGGGGACTGCGCCCAGCTGGCCTCTAGGGACCTCGTGAGAACCCAGTGGTGGTGACTGCTCTCCCAGTCGGCCAAGGCGACTCTTCCTCAAGTGGCGGTGCAGGGAGGCGTGAGGCGCCAGAGGCCGAGGGGGCTCCTGATGAGGCGATAACGCCGAGTGATGCTCTCGAGGGAGCAGCTCCCGGGACCCGTGTCGCTGAGGCTGAGGGTGGTGAGCAGCTGCTCCCGGCACCTGGGGCTGAGGCCCCTGAGGCCCTGGCTGCGTCTTTTGGTGAGGCAACTGGTAGCATGCGTCAGGCAGGCGCCCCTGACGCGAATCGCTTCGATGCTCCATCTTCGTCGCGGGCTGATCCTTGTGCTCTTCTCTTGGGCCGCTTCCGCGTGGACTTTGAGGCCCTCCGGAGGAAAAGGGAGGCCCTTGGTGATGACTTCTCTTGCCGTTTGCTGAAGAACAGGAAGTACTTCGCCACTGACGAGTAAGTCTTCTCCTTTCCTGGCTTCTGATTCTCTTGTCGCTGTTACTGACCCTTGCCCCGCAGGCCTCTTACGGCCAAGCTCGTGGAAGCTGCCGAGGTGCCGCCTCCTTTGGCTTCGCCTCCTCCACCGTCCCCAAGTGCCCCGAGCAACACTACTCTTGTGGTAAGGGCGACTGACGGAGTGGACCATCCCGAGGCGCACCACGGCCCTTTACTCCCCGCGATTTTCCTTCGTGGGCCCTCTCGGGGTATAGCCAGCCTGCCATGGGTTTCTCGTCTGGTCGTGGACTGCGACTGGTTGAGGCGCCTCCTGCGCCCCTCACCTGGAGACGGGCTGGCACCAGGCCGGGCTTCTGGCGCGGCGTGCCCGTCCGTCGCGAGGGCGCCAGCCCCCAGCCCCCTGCCCGGAGGGGGAGCGATGATTCGTGGCTCCCGGCGCTTGCTTGGGGCAGATGATGGTGTGGAAGACGTGCTCAAGCGCGCTCGGGAGCGCCGTGCTCATCGCCAAGGGTTCCTCCAGAGGGCGGCTGGTGCGGTGGACCTGCTTGGGGAGGAACTCGCTGATGAAGACGCGCGCCTGGAGGCCGAGGGCCTGCGCCTGGCCGCAGGGAGCCGTGAGCTAGAGGCCGCCATCGCCCTCGCACGCCAGCAGCGTGATATCAATGATTCAGAGGCGAAGGCGTCGCTAGAGGCCTCTCGGGTGGCCCGATCCCAGGCCATCGAGGAGGCCCGAGGAGCTGACCGACGGCGAGAGGCTGCGGAGGAGCGGGCTCGTGAGCTCCTGGCCTGGTGCCACTCACTGGAAGAGCAAATGGAGCTGCGCGAGACGGCCCTCGCGTCGATGAAGGTGGCTTCTGGTGACCCAACCGAGCTCCAGAAGCGCGAAGAGGCTCTGACGTTGGAAGCCGCCGAACGCACCCGTGAGTACGAGCGGCTGGAAACGAGGGAGCGCTTGGTGACGCGGGCGGAAGACGATGTCGCTGCACGGGAAGCCCGTGTCCTGGAGGAGGTTGGTCGTCGGGTGGCGATGACGCGCCAAGACCTCGAGCGCGAGTTCGAGGGGAGGCTGGAGTTGATCCGGGCCGAGGCTGAGGGGAGGACCGTAGCCTTGAGGGCCAAGCCGGAGGAGGCGATGAGGTGGGCCGACGCTTCCTGGGCCGCCCTTGAGGCAGCGCAAGGGGAGTTAGCCGCCTCCCAGGCCGAGGTACTCCGTCTACGCCAACGGGTGGAGGGTGCTGAGGCCGTTGCGCGCCAGACCGCTGATGAGATACGCCAGCGGCAGGTTTTGGAGCACGTGCACAGCCCCATGCTTGCCACGCTCCGGGAGAGGGCTAACACAGCCTTGGCAACATCTGCGAGGCGGCTGTTGGAGAGCCGCACACAATCAACTATGATGGCAACCTTCAGTTCTTCACCGCCGTGGTGACGCAGCTGGAGGCACGGTCAGTCAGGGCCGACAGATTGGTGGAGGAGAGGAGCCGCGCCCTGGTCGGACGTGCCTTCTCCCGTGTCTTCAGCCATCTCCGGAATATGGATCCCCACTTCGACTTTGACGCCGCTATCGCCCCAGTCCCCCAGGCCGTCCGAGACGACCTGGCGCACTGGGTGGAAGACAACGTGGACGCTCTTGTCAAGGCCTTTGCTTCGGACGACGACGACATGATCGTGGTGGCTGACGAGGGCGGCGTGGTGAACGGCCCTGGCGCCGCTGGTGGCGACGCAGACATCGACGGCGAGTTCAGCGACGCCAGCGACGGCTCGGGAGGTGCTCCTGAGGACGCATTGGGGGTTTTGTCTGACTGAGTATGCGTCGCTCATGTCCTTTTTACCCTGCATGAATAGAACTCAGGTTTTTGACCTGATGGCTGTGAGAGCATTTTGAAAGGGGGAGCCCCCTTATGTAAAACCTTGGTTCATCGTACTAGTAGTTGTTACGTAGCGCGAGCGCCCGCGCCCGGTGGTGGGCTAGTTTACCTTTGTTTTGTGCAGGCCCTGAGGCAGCCCGTGGGAGGACGTGATATCTTGGGTGCCTTCTAGTTGAATCCGTAGGGTGTGAGAGTGTCGCTGACGGGGGGCTTCACAGGCGTTGGCCTTCTTCACAGGCTCAGGGCCTTTTTATGAGCACGACAGCTTCACAGGTAGTCGCCTTCTTCTCAGACTCAGGGCCTTTTCCTAAACGCGATAGCTTCACAGGCATTTGCCTTCTTCACAGGCTCAGGCCCTTTTCCTAAATGCGATGGCTTCACAGGCATTTGCCTTCTTCACAGGCTCAGGGCCTTTTCCTAAACGCGATAGCTTCACAGGCATTTGCCTTCTTCACAGGCTCAGGGCCTTTTCCTAAACGCGATGGCTTCACAGGCATTTGCCTTCTTCACAGGCTCAGGGCCTTTTCCTAAACGCGATGGCTTCACAGGCATTCGCCTTCTTCACAGGCTCCAGGCCTTTTCCTTAGAAGGACAACCTCCGCAGGCACCGAAAAAATCCTCCCGAGGGGGGCGACAGCGGCAGTTTGGGTTGCGCGCGAGCTAGGCCCGGCCCGACTCGCGAGGGGCTCACGAGGGGAGGCAGCTGTGGTGAAGCGGTAACCAGGACGCGGGAAATGGCTCGAACGAGACTAAGCACCCCTTCCCCGAACACACGCAAACCTCAAATTCGAATCCAACTTAAATCCAGCGGGGAAAAGTTACAATCAAGGGAAAAGGCAATGAAAGCAAGCAAAAGGCCGCGTCCGGCACCTAATCTAGTCTTGGACGTGTTCTCACCAGCGCGGAGCTAAGTGCTGTCCACTGGGCGTGGGAGGGAGCCCCAGGGCCTGAGGCCGGCACCCCTGAGACTCCGGGGCGTGTACAGCCCCACTCATTATTACGTGAGAGTGTCACGGGGCGGCGAGCTTCACAGGCACTGGGCCTTCTTCACAGGTGCCGGCCTTGCTTCATATCGCCAGCCGAGGGCCCCGCCTTGCGCCACACTCTAGTACCACCAACAACGACCGGAAACCAGGACGCCGCCGGTGGGGTAGAGCGGTCGCCAGCGGTTCCCCCGACGACCACGGGTCCTCCGCCAGGGGCAGGCCCTTAGGCTCCTCCCCAGCGGAGGGCCTACCTCCTGAGAACGCCTTGCTCCGAACGCCGCAGTGGTGACGTCGGATCTCTGCCCCCCTCCTGCACCCCCCTGCGCCCTCCTCCCGAGGGGTAGGAGACTGCGGGAACGGGGCACCTGCTTGCCGTGGCAACCTGCACCTCCTGCGATCCATGGTTAGCGTACGCCTGCTCATGAGGAATTAGTGGTACCCGATAATCGCCGCCTCCAGTGTGGCCGGTGGAACCATCTCGGGGCTCCTGGAAGGGCTCAGCTTCTGGTGTCTCGTCTCCCCAGCTCGGGCTGAGGAGCGAGCCTTGTTCGCCCTCATGAGCGTGCCCTTCGTCCATCATGTGGGGCACGTATTCTTCTGGCGCCGCCACTCCGAAGGGTACATCATAGTGTTCCGTGCGCCATGCAGCTCTGCTTGACGTGCCCACCGTGGGGTGGTAGCGCGGCGGCCCGCTTGCGCCGTGGGCCGCACCGAGTCCCTCTCCTTCACGCGCCGGGGGCGGGGGTAGCGCCACCGCCAGTCCGGTGCCGACGGCTTCACTGGTGTTGGATTAGCCTTGGGGCCCGCAGCCGCGCGCGGGGCCCCCGCGCTCGCCTCCCTGGGCTTGAGACGGGAGCTGGATGCAAAAGGGGTGAGCCCCCGAAGCGGCAAAGCCCAGGAGCTCGGCAACCCACTCTAGCAGCATGTCGCGGCCGCCTTCCAGCAGCCTACACTGCAGCAGCTCTCAGGCCACCGTGAGCGCGGCCCTTGAGTTCGCCTGCTCTCGGCGGGTGTACGGTGTCGTGGTTGCAGCGTGATTGGAAGCCCTTGCTGCCGACCGCGCTTGCCGTGGTGTGAGAGTTGTTGAAGTCTGTCCGCCGCCCGCGGCCCGCAGCGCCCTACGGACCACGAGCTGCCTGGGGCGCGAGGTCGCCCGAGGCGAGCGGCTCTGCACGGGCGGGCCACGCTGCCCATGGATCTCGGTCGCCCGCCTGGTCGTCGGGCATGGTGATGACGATGCGACGAGACGCGAAGTGGTAGAAGGGTGTATTCCGGTGCACCCCTACCTGGCGCGCCAAATGTCGGATTTTGGGTTCCGGCAGACCCTTGAGGTTCGAACTCTGGGGTGCGCGCGGAGATTTCGCCCTCTACCTGTCCGTCTCGCTAAGATCTAAAACTACAAAAAGAACATCACAAGAAACACAGGTTTATACTAGTACGGGCCACCATTGTGGTGTAATACCCTACTCTAGTTTGTGGTGGGTGGATTGCCTCTTGGGCTGATGATGATGAACAATACAAGGAAGAACAGCCTTGCGAGGGTCTGCTCTTAGCAAGGACGACGAACTTCTAGGAGGAGTTCAGCCGCCCTTCTCTCTCTCTCTGCTGCGTGATGATCCGATCCTCCCTCTTTGGGGGTGTCTAGTCCTATTTATAGGCAAAGGCCCTGGGCCTCTTCCAAATATTGAGCGGGAAGGGCGCCAACAATTGGCCATTTTGAAGGGGAACATCTGGTACACTTATCCTGACTAAAGTTGGTCCTCGCCTGCCAAAGGCTCTGTGGTGACGCCGTTCTAGGCTCCATGATGACCTCCTTCCCGCCGTTGGACTGGTCTTGGTCTTGTTGCACCGAAATGGATGCCTTTGCTTGATCCTCTCGCCTGCGCTTGCCCCCTTTGCACCAAAGAGGAAAGGAAGACGCTGCACGGGCTAGCGCCCGCCTGGCACCCTTGGTCGTCATGGCTTGCGTCATGGGCACCTCGTGAGGTACCCCCGCCTTGATCTCTCCGCCTCCTCGTGAGCCAGCCTGGCGTGGCCGCGCGTGAGGAAGCTCCGTGTCGTCCGCCCCGTGAGGCTTGGCCCCTTGCGAGGGTCTTGAGTCTCGTGTTGATGAAGATGGGCCATGCTGGGGCCCCTTTAAGCCACGCCGCAGGCCGCCGGCAGGCAAGTCTGGGGACCCCCGTTCCCAGAACACCGACAACTCCCTCCGATGGGGCGCTTCGGCGGCATCCTCATCCATTGACGGCTTTGAGGACTGAGACTGGCGTCGAGGATGCAAGCGGAGAGAGAGGATTGTGTGTGCGTAGCGAGGATGGGGAGTGCGGGCGCTCAGGCGCACCATTAATATGGAGTAGTGGGAGTTGTGGGAGAGAGGCAGGCGGCGGTCAAACTGATGGCTCGCCCCCTGGTGAGCCTGGGACTGCTGGCATGCCTACCAAAGTTTCACACAACTACTCGCACACCTCCAGATGACACTGCGCAGCGAGCATGCCTCCGTCAATTCACACACCTGCACGCACGGCTCCCCGCCTACCTGCGCGGCGGACTGTTCGTATGCGTCCCGTCAACTCACGCCTGCTCGCACGCCACACGGGTCGCGCGGCGGCATGTATATTGTTTTTCTATCTGGATGATTAATGCTTCCGCTTTATTGGTTAACTGAAGCATGGCACATATCCATTGTTGGTCTAACACTCATGGTTCGAATAAATAATCCGTTTGGGATATTGGTTCCCAATTATTAATGATCTCCCAATTGTAATTAGATAAATATTACATCAAAACTGGTCTCAAATTTATCAAAAAAAGTACAACGCCACTTTGTATTGTTGTCCATATGACAACACGATAAGTTTCATGAACTTCAAATAAGTTTAGTATGTACTAGAATTTAGAAATCAAGATTCTCTATGTTTGAAATTTGTTGCACGGGGAGTAAACATGCACCCAGTGAGACACATGTGTTTTGCAATCCATTTAGGTACACTGTCACGTGTGCATGTAGCTCAAATTTGATTTTTGCACATTATACCCATAGAAAATCAATCAATCAATGTACTAAAACGTCTTAATGATCTCTATGATTTTTTTGAAATTAAAACGCCCCTCCTTTGGTAACATGTATGTTCACCGCGGGATAATTAATTTAACATGCATCGTAGTTGCAGTGGATTCGCGGGGTGTGTGTGGGTGTGTACATCTGGGGGTGGCGGGTGGCCCGCGGTAGACTACGAGTTGTGTGCCACCGTGTGGTTTGGCCGTTTTGTTAGGCAGGCTGGTGCCACATCAGAGTCGTGAAATCGTTATTTAAAACATTACACAACCCTTTCATACATAAATGTTTTGGCCACATGCAGTCGATGGTTGTCCTACACGACACTCGATACTTGCGTGTGATGCTTTTCGTGGGCCCGCAAGGTTGTCGTCCATCACTTTGACGAACAGCCGGCAGTGAGGTTAATTTGACCAGCAAGGTAGAATCTTTTTTGTTTGTGTTATGGTGGTATATAGTACGCGTCAAAGAGGTGGGAGGGGACTAGCATATATACTATACATATGCGTCTGTGAACAAGTACACCTCACTCAGTGTCGGGACTTTTTGGTTACTGATACGTCTCCAACGTATCTATAATTTTTTATTGCTCCATGCTATATTATCTACTGTTTTGGACCATATTGGGCTTTTTTTTCCACTTTTATATTATTTTTGGGACTAACCTATTAACCGGAGGCCCAGCCCAGAATTGCTGTTTTTTGCCTATTTCAGTGTTTTGAAGAAACATAATATCAAACAGACTCCAAACAGAAAAATCCTTTTTGGAACGTGATTTTCTTCCCGATTATGACACAGGAGACTTGGACCCTACTCCAAGAAGTACTGGAGGCGGTCATGAGGGTGGGGGCGCCCCCCCCCCCCCCCCGACAGGGCACTCCCCCTGCCTCGTGGGCCCCTCGGTGCTCCACCAACGTACTCCTTCCTCCTATATATATCCACGTACCCCCAAACGATCAGAACAGGAGCCAAAAACCTAATTCCACCGCCGCAACTTTCTGTATCCACGAGATCCCATCTTGGGGCCTGTTCCGGAGCTCCGCCGGAGAGGGCTGTCATCACGGAGGGCTTCTACATCATCATAGCCTCTCCGATGAAATGTGAGTAGTTTACCTCAGACCTTCGGGTCCATAGTTATTAGCTAGATGGCTTCTTATCTCTTTTTGCATCTCAATACAATGTTCTCCCCCTCTCTTGTGGAGATCTATTCGATGTAATCTTCTTCTTTTGCGGTGTGTTTGTTGAGACCGATGAATTGTGGGTTTATGATCAAGTCTATCTATGAATAATATTTGAATCTTCTCTGAATTCTTTTATGTATGATTGGTTATCTTTGCAAGTCTCTTCGAATTATCCGTTTGGTTTGGCCAACTAGATTGGTAGTTCTTGCCATGGGAGAAGTGTTTAGCTTTGGGTTCGATCTTGCGGTGTTCTTTCCAAGTGACAGAAGGGCATGAATTTATTTCTCTACATCATGTCATCTTGCTTAAAGCGTTACTCTGTTTTTAACTTAATACTCTAGGTGCATGCTGGATAGCGGTCGATGAGTGGAGTAATAGTAGTAGATGCAGAATCGTTTCGATCTACTTGTCACGGACATGATGCCTATATACATGATCATGCCTAGATATTCTCATAACTATGCTCAACTCTGTCAATTGCTCAACAGTAATTTGTTCATCCACCGTAGAAAACTTATGCTCTTGAGAGAAGCCACTAGTGAAACCTATGGCCCCGGGGTCTATTATCACCATATCAATCTCCATCACTTTAATCTTGCTTTGTTTTTACTTTGCCTTTTACTTTTCACTTTGCATATTTATATCAAAAATACCAAAAATATTATCTATCGGATCTCACTTTCGTAAGTGACCGTGAAGGGATTGACAACCCCTAATCGCGTTGGTTGCGTTGAGCTCTTTGTGTTGTGTAGGTACGAGGGACTTGCGCGTGGCCTCCTACTGGATTGATACCTTGGTTCTCAAAAACTGAGGGAAATATTTACGCTACTCTACTGCATCATCCTCTCCTCTTCGGGGAAAACCAACACAAGCTCAAGAGGTAGCAAGAAGAATTTCTGGCGCCGTTGCCGGGGAGGCTTACGCAAAAGTCAAGTCAAGATTTGGACTGACGACAACGAGCCATTTCTGGCGCCGTTGCCGGGGAGTCTACGCAAAAAGTCAACATACCAAGTACCCATCACAATCCCTATCTCCCGCATTACATTAGTTGCCATTTACCTCTCGTTTTCCTCTCCTCCACTTCACCCTTGCCGTTTTATTCGCCCTCTCTTTCCCAACCTCCTTCTCCTTCTCCTTCTCCATTTGCCTTTTTCTCGCTTGCCTTTTGTTTGCTCGTGTGTTGGATTGCTTGTTTGTCGTGATGGCCCTACCAAATTTTGGTGATCTTCACCTTAAGAGGTTAGAGGAGATAAAAAACAACATTAGGGAATTTATGGTTTTATAATTTGAGCATAATAATTTCTTTAGAAACGAGCTTAAGGAACAAAAAAGTTTTATGAGTTATATGAATAAAGAGCTCGATGATATGTCTAAAGAATTTGATGGTATAAGATCCCAAATTGCTCATCTTGAAAAGATGGCTGCTGAAATTTCGGATATGCAAGCTACCTTAGTCAATAAGATGGCCGCAAAACCGAATAACTATGAAAATCAAGATGAAGATCTAAAAGTTATTGATATTTCCCCTATCAAATCTTTGTTTCGCAATATGAATCTTGATGAAACTGAATATGATCTTCCTTTACCTAGAAGGCATTCCAAAAATTCGGAGTATTTAGATCTTTATGATGAAACTGATGAAAGTGGGATTGAAAGAAATAAAAATTTAGATGTTGCTAAACCCACTATATTGGATTTCAAGGAATTTAATTATGAAAGTTGCTCTTTGATTGATTGTATTTCCTTGTTGCAATCCGTGCCAAATTCTCCGCATGCTTATAGTCAAAATAAAGCCTTCACCGAACATATTGTTGATGCTTTGATGCAATCTTATGAAGAAAAACTTGAGTTGGAAGTCTCTATCCCTAGAAAACTCTATGATGAGTGGGAACCAACCATTAAAATTAAAATTAAAGATCATGAGTTTTATGCTTTGTGTGATTTGGGTGCTAATGTTTCCACTATCCCCAAAACTTGGTGTGATTTGCTAGATTTCCGCGACCTTGAAAATTGCTCTTTAAACTTGCATCTCGCGTATTCTACTATTAAGAAACCTATGGGAAGGATTAATGATGTTCTTATTGTTGCAAATAGGAATTATGTGCCCGTAGATTTCATTGCTCTTGATATAGATTGCAATCCTTCTTGCCCTATTATTCTTGGTAGACCTTTCCTTAGAACGGTTGGTGCGATTATTGATATGAAGGAAGGGAATATTAGATTCCAATTTCCATTTAAAAAGGGCATGGAACACTTTCCAAGAAAGAAAATAAAATTGCCATATGAAACCATCATGAGAGCCACTTATGGATTGCCTTCCAAAGATGGCAACACTTAGATCTATCCTCGCTTTTATGCCTAGCTAGGGGCGTTAAACGATAGCGCTTGTTGGGAGGCAACCCGATTTTATTTTTAGTTTTTTGTGTTTTTCTTCTGTTATGGAATAAATAACCCATCTACCCTCTGTTTGGATGTGGTCTTGTGTTTTAATTAGTGTTTGTGCCAAGCTAGACCTATTGGATCTCCTTGGATGATAGTTATTTGATCTTGCTGTAATTTCCAGAAACTCTGCGTTCAGTGCCCGAATTATTAAAAATCATCAGAATGTGATAAAATATTGATTCCAATTTCTTCTGATCAATAAACAAATTGTCTAGGTCGTCTAATATTGGTAGATTTTTTGGAGTCCCATAAGTTTGCGTTAGTTACAGATTACTACAGACTGTTCTGTTTTTTACGGATTCTGTTTTTCGTGTGTTGTTTGCTTATTTTGATGAATCTATGGTTAGTAAAATAGTTTATAATCCATAGATAAGTTGGAATACAGTAGGTTTAACACCAAAATAAATAAATAATGAGTTCATTACAGTACCTTGAAGTAGTCTTTTGTTTTCTTTCTCTAACGGAGCTCACGAGATTTCTATTGAGTTTTGTGTTGTGAAGTTTTCAAGTTTTGGGTGAGTTCTTTTGATGGATTATGGAACAAGGAGTGGCAAGAGCCTAAGCTTGGGGATGCCCATGGTACCCCCAAGATAATCCAAGGACACCAAAAATTCAAAGCTTGGGGATGCCCCGGAAGGCATCCCCTCTTTCGTCCACTTCCATCGGTAATTTACTTGGAGCTATATTTTTATTCACCAACATGATATGTGTTTTGCTTGGAGCGTCTTGTATTATTTGTATCTTTGTTTGTTAGTGTGCCACAATCATCCTTGCTGTACACACCTTTTGAGAGAGTCATCTATGAATTAAAATTTGTTAGAATACTCTTTGTGCTTCACTTATATCTTTTGAGCTATGTAGTTTTGCTCTATTTGCTTCACTTATATCTTTTGAGCGTTATAATTTTGCTCTATGTGCTTCACTTAGATCTTTTAGAGCACGGTGGTGGTCTGTTTTAAATAAACTATTGATCTCTCATTCTTCACTTAAATTATTTTGAGAGTCTTAATAGCATGGTAATTTGCTTAAATATTAATATGCTTGGTATTCATGATTTGTGAAATTTTCTTTTGAGTGCGTTGAATACTAAGAAAAGATTGAAGCATGATAATTTTTTTGAGATATGGAGGTGATAAAGTCATGCTAGTGGAAGTAGTTGTGAATTTAAAGAATACTTGTGTTGAAATTTGTGATTCCCGTAGCGTGCACGTATGGTGAACCGTTGTGTGATGAAGTCGGAGCATAATTTATTTATTGATTGTCTTCCTTATGAGTGGCGGTCGGGGACGAGCGATGGTCTTTTCCTACCAGTCTATCCCCCTAGGAGCATGCGCGTAATACTTTTCTTTGATAAATTCCAAATTTTTGCAATAAGTATATGAGTTCTTTATGACTAATGTTGAGTCCATGGATTATATGCACTTTTTCCCATCCTTCCACCATTGCTAGACTCTCTAATACCGCGCACCTTTCGCCGGTATCATACACCCACCATATATATTCCTCAAAACAGCCACCATACCTACCTATTATGGCATTTCCATAGCCATTCTGAGATATATTGCCATGCAACTTTCCACCGTTCCGTTTATTACGACACGCTCCATTATTGTCATATTGCTAGCATGATCATGTAGTTGACATCGTATTTGTGGCAAAGCCACCGTTCATAATTATTTCATACATGTCACTCTTGATTCATTGCATATCCCGGTACCCCGCCGAAGGCATTCATATAGAGTCATATTTGTTCTAAGTATCGAGTTGTAATTGTTGAGTTGTAAGAAAAATAAAAGTGTGATGATCATCATTTTTAGAGCATTGTCCCAAGTGAGGAAAGAATGATGGAGACCATGATTCCCCCACAAGTCGGGATGAGATTCCGGACAAAAAAAACAGGCCATAAAAAAAGAGAGAAGGCCCAAACAAAAAAAATGAGAGAAAAAGAGAGAAGGGACAATGTTACTATCCATTTACCACACTTGTGCTTCAAAGTAGCACCATGATCTTCATGATAGAGAGTCTCTCGTTATGTCACTTTCATATACTAGTGGGAATTTTTCATTATAGAACTTGGCTTGTATATTCCAATGATGGGCTTCCTCAAAATGCCCTAGGTCTTCGTGAGCAAGCGAGTTGGATGCACACCCACTTAGTTTCTTTTGTTGAGCTTTCATACACTTATAGGTCTAGTGCATCCGTTGCATGGCAATCCTTACTCACTCACATTGATATCTATTAATGGCATCTCCATAGCCCGTTGATACGCCTAGTTGATGTGAGACTATCTTCCCCTCTTTTTGTCTTCTCCACAACCACTGTTCTATTCCACATATAGTGCTATATCCATGGCTCACGCTCATGTATTGCGTGAAGGTTGAAAAAGTTTTGAAAAAGTTAGAGTATGAAACAATTGCTTGGCTTGTCATTGGGGTTGTGCATGATTTAAATACTTTGTGTGGTGAAGATGGAGCATAGCCAGACTATATGAATTTGTAGGGATAACTTTCTTTGGCCATGTTAATTTGAGAAGACATAATTGCTTTATTAGTATGGTTGAAGTATTATTATTTTTATGTCAATATGAACTTTTGTCTTGAATCTTTCTAATCTGAATATTCATACCACAATTAAGAAATTTTGCATTGAAATTATGCCAAGTAGCACTCCGCATCAAAATTTCTGTTTTTATCATTTACCTACTCGAGGACGAGCAGGAATTAAGCCTGGAGATGCCTCATACGTCTCCAACGTATCTATAATTTTTTATTGCTCCATGCTATATTATCTACTGTTTTGGACTATATTGGGCTTTATTTTCCACTTTTATATTATTTTTGGGACTAACCTATTAACCGGAGGCCCAGCCCAGAATTGCTGTTTTTTTGCCTATTTCACTTTGCATATTTATATCAAAAATACCAAAAATATTATCTATCGGATCTCACTTTCGTAAGTGACCGTGAAGGGATTGACAACCCCTAATCGCATTGGTTGTGTTGAGCTCTTTGTGTTGTGTAGGTATGAGGGACTTGCGCGTGGCCTCCTACTGGATACCTTGGTTCTCAAAAACTGAGGGAAATACTTACGCTACTCTGCTGCATCATCCTCTCCTCTTCTGGGAAAACCAACGCAAGCTCAAGAGGTAGCAGTTACCGAGGCACGTGCCACATCAAAATTGTGTAAGTGGTTATTCAAACATCACACAACACCTTTTTGGGCCACATGCATATATATCCTAGCTAGGACACTCACGTGTGACGCTTCCATCTGTGGGCCCAAGAGGCCATCGTTGATGCATGCATGCATGCATCATTTTGACCTACATCGGGAAAGGTTAATTAATTTCACCATAGATGAGGATTCTTTTGGGTTGTACGTATATTACGGCAGGAGCATATAGTATGCGGTGAAGAGGGGGGAAGGGGACCATCATATGTGGTACGCTTGATATGAACCTCGCTTTGTGTGGGTGCATGGTTTACGGTGTTTTAGGCATGTGGCACATCAAAGTTTTGCATTTTGGGTATTCA
Source organism: Aegilops umbellulata (assembly GCA_032464435.1). Lineage (NCBI taxonomy): Eukaryota > Viridiplantae > Streptophyta > Magnoliopsida > Poales > Poaceae > Aegilops > Aegilops umbellulata. The sequence continues at coordinate 67,234,705 of CP136060.1, read as the reverse complement.
ACATACATATGTTTGTCCCACATGCAAAGCGGTGGTGGTTGTCTTCTTGCACCCACTTAACCGGTTATCAGCGATATCGATGCTTTCCATCTATGGGCCCGCATGGTCCATCACTTCTTTTTGCCTGACAACAAGAGAGGTTAATTTGACTTAGGAGGGGATTATTATTTTTGCTCTAGGATGACACGCATGATACACTTTGAGCACACACACATGCATGTGTATGCATGAATCCCTCCCATCGAGTCGAAGTGGCTAGTACAACGACACCATCATTAACCGATCTCGCTCTGTGTGGGGAGCTAGTGTACGATTTTTGACACACGCGCTAGATCAATGTTGTGTATTCAAACATGCATGCACGCATCACCTCCATACATATGCATGTAGTGGTTGCCTTCGAACGATACACTCCCTCGTGTGGTTATCAGCGATAAGCCTATATATTCGTGGGCCCGCGTGGACATCCATGATCACCTTGACCAACAACAAGATAGGTTACCATGGCGGATTCTTCATTTGGTTCATGTTATCGTAGTATAGGTCATGGTGAGATTCAGACCTAATTAAGTTTGAGTGCATATACTATGCACGCATGCAGGCATATATGAATCCCGTCGTTGGCTTGAAGTGTGGCGTAACATACATATGCATCGTCAACCTAACCCTCACTCAGTATGGGGATTTCTAGTTCGAAATCACGGTGCCACATCGAAGTTGTTCCATTGTTACTAAAAAATAAACCTCTCCATACATATGTCTGGGCCACACGCATGTAGTGGTTGTCTTCGGGGACTAGCTACTTGCATGGTTATTGGCGAGCTAGCCCATCTCCAGGGTCGCATGGACGGGCATCAATATGACCAACAACAAGAGAGAGGTTGTAGGACCAAGGTGGATTATTTTTGGTCCATTTTATGATCCATCTTAGTGATATATATGCCTCTCTAGCTCGCCGACTGAAAGTGTGTGTGTGGGGGGGTGCTACATCGCACTTTGCTAGCTGAACCTCGATTGGGGGGCATGCATTCATAGCTTAATTAGGATTCCCTTCGCGGCGACACGAGGGGGGTGGGGGATGCTAGATACTTCGCACTTTGCTAGGTGAACCTCGGTTGGGGGGAGGGGGGCATGCTCATAGCTTAGGATTCCCTTCTTGCCGACACTAGGGGGGCTGCTAGCTACTTCACACTTTGCTAAATGAACCTCGGTGGGGGGCATGTGCATTAATAGCTTAGGATTCCCTTCGTGCCGACATGAGGGAGGGTGGCTGCTAGCTACTTCGCACTTTGCTAGGGTGAACCTCGGTTGGGGGGATTGCATTCATAGCTTAGGATTCCCTTCGTGCCGACACGAGGGAGGGGGTCTGCTAGCCACTTTGCACTTTTCTAGGTGAACCTCGGTTGGGGGGCATGTACATTCATAGCTTAGGATTCCCTTCGTGCCGACACGAGGGAGGGGTGGCTGCTAGCTACTTCGCACTTTGCTAGGGTGAACCTCGGTTCGGGGGGGAAGGGGGGGTAGGGCATGTATTCATAGCTTAGCTAGGATTCCCTTCGTGCCGACAAGAGGGGGGCTGCTAGCTACTTCACACTTTTCTAAGTGAACCTTGGTTGGGGGGCATGTGCATTCATAGCTTAGGATTCCCTTCATGCCGACATGAGGGAGGGGTGGCTGCTCGCTACTTCGCACTTTGCTAGGGTGAACCTTGGTTCGGGGGGGGGGGGAGGGCATGCGTTCATAGCTTAGGATTCCCTTCGTGCCGACACAAGGGAGGGGTCTGCTAGCTACTTCGCACTTTGCTGGGTGAACCTCGGCTGGGGGGGGGGGCATGTGCATTCATAGCTTAGGATTCCCTTCGTGCTGACACGAGGGAGGGGTGGATGCTAGCTACTTTTCACTTTGCTAGGGTGAACCTTGGTTGGGGGGGAGGGCATGCATTCATAGCTTAGCTAGTATTCCCTTCATGCCGACACGAGGGAGGGGGCTGCTAGCTACTTCGCACTTTGCTAGGTGAACCTCGGTTGGGGGGGCATGCATTCATAGCTCAAGAATCCCTTCATGGCGACCGAGGGAGGGGGGCTGCTAGCTCTACTTCACACTTTGCTAGGTGAACCTCGGTTGGGGAGCATGCATTTATAGCTTAGGGTTCCCTTCGTGCCGACATGAGGGAGGGGGGCTGCTAGCTACTTCGCACTTTGCTACGGTGAACCTCGGTTGGGGGGCATGCATTCATAGCTTAGGATTCCCTTCGTGCCGACACGAGGGAGGAGGGGGGATGCTAGCTACCTCGCACTTTGCTAGGTGAACCTCGGTTGAGGGGGAGGGGGCATGCATTCATAGCTTAGGATTCCCTTCGTGCCGACATGAGGGAGGGGGGTGGGGGCAAGCAATACCGTGCGCTTTGCGAGAGAGGTGCCACATCGAAGTTGCATTTGGTATTTGAAAATCAAACCACCCCTTTGATACATAAATTTAGTCCACATGCAAATGTGTTCGTGTTCTGACCCTCTCCCGTGTCATTTTTTGCCAAATTTATGAACATTAGACAAGTCGGATGACACAACACACACGGTTCACTCAAACAAACCATGTGCCACGCCGGTGCACCTGTCACGCACACATTCGCACAGTACATTGGGCTCCACGAGGATCCCCCTCTCAAAAGTATCTGCCCGCCTAGAGGATTTTTCTGGTTCATAACACACGGTTGTTATCTCTGGACCGTGTGCGATGTTTCTTGTTCCCAATCCCGCCCGCATCCCTAGAAAATATATGCCCGCCTCGAGGGCTTTTCTGTTTCATAACACACAGTTGTTATCTCCGGACCGTGTGCGATGCACTATCATCAAAATTTTCAATAGCCCGGCATTTCACTCCCGCGTTTGACTCCCGCGTAGTAAAATTTTCAATACCCGCGTCATTTCCTCAAACACCCCAAGCCCCCCACACACACCAAAACCTCCTCGGGTGTGTGCGTGCGCGCGCGCGCACACACACACACACACACACACACACACACACACACACACACACACACACACACACACACCCTCCCTCGCTCAAAACCTTAGCAAAGTCCCCGCCGCCGCTGTAAGGGCTCCATTGTCAACATCTGCCGATTTGCCCGTGCAGCTTACCCACCGATATCCATACCCAAGCCGCCCTGAGTTTCTTAGATGGCGCCTGCCAAACGCCCCCTTTCCCACAGATCCCCATACCCCACTCCAGAGCGTCGCAGCCTAAGCCCGGTCAAGCTTGTCGTGGAGCTCGAGGAGCGACTGGCCCAAAAGAGGTGTACAGCGGTCTCTTCGCCTGATGTCGCCGAGGAAGCTGACGACCATTACTGGCGGCAGGCACTCAAGCAGTGGGCTAGAGTATGTGGGCATGTCTCGTCCGCCGGCTACGACATCGAGGTCATCGACAGTGACGCCCTGAGGCGGGCTGTGTCATAGGTTAAGTGGCCCACCCCAACCCCACGGGTTCAACCGCTGTCGATCTCATCCATGGCCCCGCCGCTGATCTCCTCTGGCTCGCTGTCAACAATTTGCCATTCTACATCACCATCGAGCCCCTTTTGTCATTTCTGAAGGACACGTTCTGCGACGCTGGCTTGGGATCCACAGCTTCCAAGTTATACCTCATCGACGGCGACCACGAGGAGGGCACCCTCTCCGGCTCTTCCAAGGGGAAAGAGCCCATCTGCTCTTCCAAGGGGAAAGCGCTCGTCTGCGACATCAGGGAGGGCACCTTACAGCCATGCTCTTCCAAGGGGAAGGAGCCGATCTGCGACAACATGGAGCGCATCCAAGGTCCATGCTCTTCCCATGGGAAGGAGCCCATCCGTGAAAAGTGAGGAAACCCATGATTTGTTTTGTCGTGCCTCTTCATAGGAGGAAACCCATGATTTATTTTGCCGAGTCCCTTTTGTAGTGTAGTGAGAATATATCCAATTTTAATTGCTATATCTAGTTGTTTGTAGTATGCCTTGTTTATCTCAGTTGTTCACAATGTGATGCTCTATATGTGCAATTATTTACTGTGCAGTACATTTCATCAATCTAGTTTTAAACATACCGATAGGAATGCATATATTTTCTTGATGTTAAGCCTGTTATAGCTAGCATATGCCTATTATAAAGTTTTCTGATTGTTCGGTTGTTTGTAGTTAGCATATGTTCAGTTTCAAATGCTATCTTAGGTTGTTTATAGTATGCCTTGTTTATTCTAGTTATTCACAGCGTGATGTTCTATATGTGCAAGTATGAACTGTGCAGTTCAATTTCATCAGTACCAGTTTCAACAATACCACTATGAATGGCTACATTTGGTTGCTCCATCTTGTAGTTAACACGCCTTTCCATTTTTATTTAACCATAACCAGTGTAATTAGACCGGCACAATACCAGTTTGAATGGCCATGTTTGCTTGTTGTTAAATGTTAGGCCTGTTGCAGTTAGCACACCTTTCCACTTGTTTTGCTTTACTAGCGTGTTAAACCTGCACACTGAAGCTATCTTGTAGCGACCCGAGCTCAGACGGTCAAGTCTCTGTGCTTATGTGTCATCCCTGGATCGGTATGCTGACACACACAGTACTCGAAGGATTTATAACAGAGGTAAATCACATGTATAAAGTAACGTAAATACTATTACCTCAATCCAATATAGCGGAAGCAACAAGGTTGTGGATTCCCATCAACACCAACGGCAAAGTTGAGTGTAGAAATCGTAACCCTAACGTATCACTTACTCGTCGTAAGAAAACCTGCAACATGAGACGTTGCAGCCCGAAACGGGTCAGTACATTGAATGTACTGGCAAATTCACACCATAGAGAAAATGATGAACAATGGCTATTACTACGTGCATATATGGCTGGTGGAAAAGGTCTATGGTTATAGGGTTTTTGCGAAAAGCCAATTTTTCCCTACTGCAAAGGAATAATTTATTTAACTATCATGGTGGTTGTTAAACATTGAGAATGGTTGACAGCATTCTCAATCCCAATTAAAAGTAATCATTAACACCCAACAAAATTAATTAAAGTAACGTGATGAGATCAACAGGATAATCCAAGAACTAGATACTCAAAATGTCCATAACCGGGGACACGGCTAACCATGATTAGTTTGTACACTTTGCAGAGGTTTGCGCACTTTTCCCCACAAGACTCGATCGCCTCCGTTGGATTTCTCGCACTACATGGTGTTTGAGAAAACGGATGACCTAGACATAGTCATTCAGAAGCGCTAGCACCTTACGTTGGATAGACCGGTACACCTACTTTCCCCTACATCTGCTAGTCTACCCTGTAAGAGTTCGCACGACTTAATCAACTATGCCAGAGCCCATAATGGCTTGTGGCTGCACACGGAAGTTTCTAGTATGAATAATCTCATGATCCCTTTGAGCCTGGGTGGCGGACCGTAGGATGATCACACGGTATATCCCCGGGATCTCCTAGGACAACACTGGTACATCCCCAGGTGTCCGGGCAAGTCCACTGGTCTATCCCCAGGGTGCCCCTAGCAATCCATCCAGATGTGTATTTAAGTTGCCACCTTAAGTAAACCATTAATTAACAATCTCACATCTGTCATGAATACTCTCAAAACCCAATCCACGTCTACGAGCATAGCATGGCAAAATAAGTATAACGTAATAGTAACTCCCAAGGGTTTGATAATAAACAGGTAATAGGTACTAGCCCAATTACTTCCCAGCCCACAATTTAATTAGATCCTAATCATGCAGTGTTTGAGGATTGATCTAATGCAATAAAACTGGGTAGTAGAAAAGGTATGATCAAAGTGTGAACTTGCCTGCAATGTTGATGAATATGATTCACACTCAAAACTCTTGATAGCTCTACTCGTCACACTCCGGTCAATCTATCGCAGACAAACAACAAGCATACAATAAGTACTCATCTAATGCACAGAGAAAACTCGAATAAAAGATCTAACCAGAAAGTTCAACTTAAGAACTTCGGTTGAAAAAGAATCGAATCGAACAAAGCAACGGAAAACAAACGGCGAAAGAAAACAACTCGGTTCTAGCAAAGTGAAACTAGGTCAAATTTTACCGTAGCAAAACTTTGTTTAAGTTGATTAGATGGAACGGCGGTTTCGAAACGAAACTCCAGGCACTTGAATCACCTGATTCCGTGTCAGGACCCCGATCCTAAGCCACATCGATCTAGCATGTAACACATCATATCACTTTGCGGCCTCACGCACGGTATTCCCACGGGTGCCACCTTACCTGGCCCGGGACCGTTTGCGCCTTTTGGCTCACGTATATGATAGTGTCGCTAGCATCAATATGACAGAGAACCCGGGCCGACATGGCTAGTCGTGAACCCAAAGCGGCGCTAACCTATGAGGACAGGCATACATGAATCACATCGAGCATGTCGGTCATCAACGTGTGAATCCGGGCTGTAGCACTGGGCTAACAGGACTCCGGTACCCCGGGCTGTAGCAGGCTAGGCAGGACTCCGGATGTCACCGCGTGACATTTCCCCGAAGGGACAGACATAGGGACGACGTAAAACACATGCCGGCCAGTCAAGTGTTCCGAGCAGTAGTGCTGGGCTAGCAGGACTCCGGTGAACCGGGCTGTAGCGGACTACTATCGCTCAGAAGCACTAGACTTACATTTCCTCATATGAAAGGCTGCCAAGGATAAACAACTAGATAGTCGGATCCCACACATAGCAAGCATTTCAATCATACACACAATATGCTCGATATGTGTAGATACAACATGGCATCACAACAAGACTCTACGACTCCAGTATTAATTCATTAGGCTCCGAGGAGCGAGATATTACAAACATGGGTCTCATGACCCAACATTCAGAGCATACAAGTCAAACACATGCGGAAGCTTAACATGTCTGAGTACAGACATCTACAAATGAAAAAGGCTGAGAAGCCTGACTATCTACCAGATCCTGCCAAGGGCACAAGATCGTAGCTGAGGTATCAAACTAAACGTCGAAGTCCAAGCGGTACTACTAGCGAGACTGACGTCTCTCTGCAAAACATAAAATAGGCAAACGTGAGTACAATTGTACTCAGCAAGACTTACATCAGAACTAACTACATATGCATCAGTATCAATAAAGGGGGTGGTGGAGTTTGACTGCAGCAAGCCAGCTTTGACTCAGTGGCTAACCTGAACTACGACTGCAAGTAACTCTTTTGAGGTGGCGCACACGAGTCCACATATTCACCATATCAAAACACCACTATGGATCCACTTCCGTCTCCCTACGAGAAGGCCATCCATAGCACTCACGCTTATCTTGCGTATTTTAGAGTATCCACTTTCACTTGTCTATGAACTGTTATAGGCAACCCAGAAGTCCATAACCGCGGACACGGCTATTCGAATAGATGATGTTAACCCTGCAGGGGTGTACTTCTTCACACATGTTTCCACCACTTAGCGTCTGCACACGACATGTGCTCGGCAGACTTCAAGCGAAAGCCGACGTGGGTGTAGACCACGACCTAACTAACCACACAAGTCTCTAGTCCAGGTTTATCGCCTATTCGGGTTCCATCCATGAGGAGATCCGGCCGGAGTTTCGCTCACAGCCCCAAACGATGTGTGCAGGGTTCCCGGAACACCAAACGGGCGCCCGGTACACCGTGCCACGTGCCTACCGCAACACAGCCCACCCCTACGGTCAGCGCTGCGTGCGGCCCCCAGCATACTACAAACACCAGAAACTACTTGCAACTCCTGGACAGAGAACGAGAGGGGTCGGTAAGTCGAGCGGGGTCATATTTCAGGGCCCAATGTATGGTAGTAGCTGTTTCATGGATCACAAACACAGAACTCAGTTCCTGAGGACGGCTTCAATGAGACAACCCACCATGTACTCCTACATGGCCTCTCACCAATACCTTTACCAAATCGTATTCACACACTTAGCTCACACACAGTAGGACATGTTCATCACCATTCCAATTCACTCCCGATGAATCAGACCCGACTCAACTCTAAGCAGTAGCAGGCATGACAAACAAGCATGTATGAGTAGGCACAATAGGGCTCAAACAACTCCTACTCATGCTAGTGGGTTTGATCTAATTACTGTGGAATGACAGGTCATGCAAAGGATAAAGGGGTTCAGCTACCGCAGCAAGTAACACATGAATCGTTGTTGTCCTAATGCACTAAAAGAGAGCAGGAGCGAGAGAGTGGGATTGTATCGGAATGAACAAGGGGGTTTTGCTTGCCTGGCACTTCTGAAGATAATATAGTTCTTCATCGGTGTCATCGAACTCATCGTCGGTATCACGTCTATCGAGAGGGGACAAGTACCGGCAACATAGAGATGGACACATCAGTGCAATGCAACAATATGATGCATGATCATGACATGGCAATATGCTGTGATTTGAGCTAATGCATCTAGCTATGATTTAAATGAAGTTGGTTTGAATACATGATTCAAATTCCAACTCCATATATGATTATTTAAATGCCCTTTATGTGTTTTGTCCAAAACAGAGGACAAACATTGTTTAAACATGCATGAGGTACAGATGGATTCCTTGAATTTTTCTGATAATTTTTCATATATAAATCTTTTCATTTGGAGCTATAGATTAATTTCTATGATTTTTCAAAGTTTTGGATATTTTCTGAATTAAACAAATCATTTAAGATTTATTTAAATTCAGAAAAGGATTACTGCGTCAGCCTGACATCATCACGACGTCAGCAGGTCAACGGGGCGCGGTCCAGGTCAAATCTGACCTGTGGGTCCCGTGTGTCAGTGTAATTAGTTTAACTAAAACAGTTAATACTAATCCTAATTAATTAGCAGGGCCGGGCCCACCTGTCATTGAGCCAGAGGGGTCAACTGGGCCCAGCCGGGGTCAAACCCGGTCAGCGGGGTCAAACCCCAGGCCGGCGGGGTCAAACCCACCGGCGACTCGACGCCGGCGAGGCCCGAGACGGCGGCGCGGCTCGGAACTGCTCTACAGGGCACCATTCGATGCGCGGGTTGCACCTATGGGTTCCTGGGAGTGAGGCGCATCCATTGGTGGCGGTGGTAGGAGCTGCGGTGGTCGGGATCGACAGCGGCGACAAGTCCGGCGGCGGCCGGAGTTCGGCACCTGCGGTTTTGGCGTTGCGGTGCACGGGAGGAGGAGCCAGTGGGTTCTACGTGCTCCTGGGAGTTCACCGAGCGCGGTGACGTGCTCAGGCGCGGGCTGCGGTGGCCCTGGCCACGGCGGCGACAAACCACGGCGGCGGTGAGCTTTCAGCTCCGATGGACAGCGGGGCTAGAGGGCGCGGACGAGCACGGGGACAGAGGGGAAAGATGTGGGAGCTCACAACGATCTCGAGGAAGGACTCGGCGGGCTCGGGGACGACCGGAAGGCGACGAATCTGTCGATGGAGTCCGGCGGCCGTGCTCGGGGAAGACGACTCATGGCGGCGATGTGGGGCTCCCGCGGTGGCGTGGCTCGGGGTGGAAGAAAGAGGGGGTCGAGGCGGAGCCTCTGGGCTGGTCAGGGAGGCGAGAGGGAGGCAGTGGCCGCGGTGGGGCTTGTCGGCGGCGACGGACCCGCTCGGCGCGAGAGGAAGAGATCCAGAGGTAGGGGGAGAGAGCGGCGAGTGAGGGAGAGGAGCGAGGGGGTCGAGGGGAGGCGGTTCAGGCGTCGCGGTGGCGAGGGACACAGACAGGCAGGGAGGTGGCGTGTCGCCACGGCGCGCGCGTGCGCTGTCCTCCCTCCTCTACCTACTAGCAGAGGTAGAGGACGACCGCTCAGGCCAGTGGGCTGGGCCACCAGCTGGGGCTGGGCCAGCTGGGCTTCCAGTTGAGCGCCAGGTAAGTCCTCTCTCACTCTTTATTGTTTCTGTTTTCTAATTTTCTGCAACTGTTGGGCTTTATTAAAAATGCGAGGGCATTACCAGAATTCATGAAACTAACCATGGCTACTGTTTAGAATATATCCAACAGTAAACATTTTAGTTTATGATTATTTGAGCATTTAAATTATTTTATAGCATTTAAATGCCCAAATGCAAATAGAGTATGATTTAACTCAGAGCCCAAATAGTCATGGGAAAATGTGCATCACCTCTGGTTACTGTTTACAGCATTTTCCATAAATGATGAACATTTTTGGAAGCCATTTGGATTTACTGGAAATATTTTGGTTGAACCTAGTGAGTTCCTTTAATGCTAGGGTTTAGGCAATCCCCATTTCAAGTTTCTTTCAAAGTTTAAACATGATGCACACATGAGGTTACCCTAATGCAATGCCAAAAGCTAGGGATGTGACAACTCACCCCCACTAAACAAGAATCTCGTCCCGAGATTCAAGTCGTGAGGTAAGAAGTCAGAGGGGGCACAAGCTAACTTGATCTTCATGATCCCACTGCCCTTCTCGAAGAAGTAGCTTCATTGCATCATATTGATCTTGACGTCTTTGCTTTCGAGATCTTCATCCACGCGATGACGACGGAAAGAAACTCTACAGGAATCGATCTTCTTGAAGATCGAGCAACTCATGATCAACTCATGGAATTAGACATGATAACAACTCTGGAACTGAGACACAAGACGCATATCAGAGGAATGGAAGAACAAACGACGGGGTTTCAAAGTAGCGAGGAAAAATTGCCATGATTCCATAACGGGGCACCTCAGGGAGGGTGACTCGTAGAATTATTCCCTTAAGTGGCAAAAAGAATTACTTTTGATACAAGATCATTGAAATTCTTTGTACCAGCCTAAGGCAATCACAAACAATCGTGTGAACGAATTTGAAGGGATGGCATACCCATACCAGAATGGATGATGTGGACTAGCTTGTTGAAGACAACGCAATGGATGATTCTGCGTGTGCGTGCTCTCAAGAACTTGAGCGTTTCCATATTCATCAAGGTTCTACCAACATCCGTGTCAAGGATCCTGGCAACACAACATACTACCATGATGAATAGTGATGGACGATGCAGATGCAAAGGAAGATAACACATTCTCAGATTTTTCCTTAGCAATGCCAAAGAAGCTACTCTGGAAGATCGACCGAGAGACATTTAGCACTCCGCTTCTAATGTTCTCCTTGATGTACTAGCATAACCCATTTATAGGTAAGGTTTGGTATCTAGAACATCAAGTAAAAGGTCGGACTTCGGAACACAAAAATACACAAGGAATAACTATGGAAGTAAATCCTGCGAGATCCTTATGGGGAGGTGGCCAACTTCCTCAATCGAGATACTACGATAATAGGTCTTCCGGCTGGTGTGTTGGCCACAACATCCACTTTACCGGGTTACAGAGAGACCAATATTATAGTTCTCGGAAAACGTTCCAACCATTATAATTGCCTGAGATTTAGATCTGGTTGGAAGCAGGATATTTCAGACAGCATGTCTGGAAAAGAAAGTTTGCAACACAAACCGACGAGATGACGTTGCGAGATTCTCGGAAATGAACTACGATAGCAAGCTCCAAAACATGAGCTGGTTCTGCTACAAGCATGTGAACACGTTGTCCTAGACAAGCATGACCACATGATAGTCTTATAATGAAACACCACCGAGTTCTGGTTGGGAACCATCATCGCGGATAACGAAGTCCTTGCATAAGTCATATGATTAGCTCTTATGAAGGAACTTCTTCTCCTTGAACCAATCAATCAGTGGCTTGGTGTGCTAGGGATAATATAGAATGAAGGTTGCAAGTCTTCAATCCACAGAATACTTTGCACGTATGCATGACTGATTTGGGATGATTCCAGGAAACAAAACAAACCTTTCTCAAATTCATGGCGGCAACTTACACCAATGCACATGAATTCGAGGAAGTCACTTCTTCCATCCAAGCATAATCTTCATGAACGGAACATGAAGGCATTGCTTACAAAGTTTACAACACTAGGTTGATGTTCAACATGAATCATGGGGGGGGGGACAAAATGCTGCTGATGGGCTCAATAGCAACTCATCGGAATTTCCATATCACTGGACTTCCACCATCATGTGAACACGGCAATAGCATTGGTCAGACCAAAAGATATAATGGTGTATGCTCGAGGGATCAACCACGGGTAAGACAACATTACGAACATCGTTGGTTCTGAATTGACTTGACGATAGCCCATACTCAAGTCAAAGTTTTGACAAGTCAATAGATCCAACAACTGATCACAAGGACCAATCGATGAAGATATAATCTTTCTTCAACACACACACACAAAAGGATATTCCTTAACATGAACTAAGTCGGACAAGCTTTTATCTTCCAACTCTCCAAGTTGTTGTTTAGCTTAACCAACCAGCTCAGGGATATCCAATACGGATTCTTGGAGAAGGGGTGGTTTACAGGAAAACCAACTGATCACGAACTCAACATAGCGGTCAGGTGACAACCAGGTAATACTTCCGAGAAGATCTTCGGAAAATCACGAACCACCGGTATGTTTCTAAGCTCGAGAACAATCTTGCCTTTCAGAGCAAGACGATATGATCAAATAAGCAAGGGATTGAATAATCCTAACTCATTGATCGAAGAGTGCACCAAAAATAAGGACTAGGTAGCACAATCAATCTTAGGATGATGATTTAATAACCAGCACGCTAAGATTGAGAATAGTGTCCATTCACTACCAAGCAACGGAGTTACTAGGAGTATTGATTTCACACGTCACGATTCATCTGTCGGCATTCCGGTTACAACAACACGGGGACCGAGGAATGACAATGATGGCGAGAAGTATTACTGCATCAAGAACTCATAAGAGGTGGTGCAATTCTCATGACTCTCTTGACATAAAGATGGTAACACTCCAAGGTAGAGCAGAGCAGAAGCTGGATTGGCATTTTGATCTGCGGGATACAATTACTTTGACCCAATCCTAGAAATGGATAAGGTACTGGAGTTTGTTTCTCCTAGTCATTCTGAACTAGAATGGCTTGACGGACCACAAGAATAATAGGCATCGATGAACACGAATGCACAACTATTCCTGACTATCAATTGATAGACTAGGGTCGGAATACAGCTGAGGAGGGTCAACTCAAGGAACATATAACTTTCTGAGTTGTGGATTCATGGGTTAGTATGTCAAACAAAGCTCAACATAATTTTTCCGGATAACCCATGCAGAAAGGTAGAACTGGCAGAATCACAATTATGGATGGAGAACTCCTCAAGAGTACTTTAGTTGTGATTTTTTGGTTCAGAAGAAATTCTGCCATATTGGTTCATGGTATTTGGAAGAAGGAAATACCACGGACCTCGAGGACTATCACAAGGGTTACTAAATTCCTAAAGGAACTAGCAAACACTAACAACATGAGGTAAGTAGAGTGAATCTCGGTTCAAGAACCCACGAATAGAATACCTACTACTAAGTGGCATCACGGGATGCTTTCGAGAATGGTGGCCAGAATCATCACACCAGGAACACATAGCATTGCTAGATTACTAGATGACTCCCTAAAACACCTAGGGTCATAATAGTAGTTCCAACATATATGTCGAGGCAATAGAGTACCTCAACTGACCGATTAGTGTGCTTATTCTGACCAAAAGAACATCGGAACAGGAAGAAAGGATTTGCAAATGCATCAGACTAGTCAAAACCTGGGATGACTCGGACAGCATAACGGCTGTAAATGCTCAAAAAGATTGAGACATCATGCAAAATGGTGGCATAACCACTCAACATCACAATATCAATGTTCTGAGATCAACTAAGAACACATGGGAGTAGTAGAAACTAAACAGAGGCTTGAAACTATCAATTCTATAAGTCTATGGATTAGTAACACGTCATCCTGATAGATAGATGAGAAGGCCTAGTTCTTAATCCCCGTGGAAAGGAAGAGAATGACTCAGATCAGAAGGCGCTAGCACCTTACGTTGGATAGACCGGTACACCTACTTTCCCCTACATCTGCTAGTCTACCCTGTAAGAGTTCGCACGACTTAATCAACTATGCCAGAGCCCATAATGGCTTGTGGCTGCACACGGAAGTTTCTAGTATGAATAATCTCATGATCCCTTTGAGCCTGGGTGGCGGACCGTAGGATGATCACACGGTATATCCCCGGGATCTCCTAGGACAACACTGGTACATCCCCAGGTGTCCGGGCAAGTCCACTGGTCTATCCCCAGGGTGCCCCTAGCAATCCATCCAGATGTGTATTTAAGTTGCCACCTTAAGTAAACCATTAATTAACAATCTCACATCTGTCATGAATACTCTCAAAACCCAATCCACGTCTACGAGCATAGCATGGCAAAATAAGTATAACGTAATAGTAACTCCCAAGGGTTTGATAATAAACAGGTAATAGGTACTAGCCCAATTACTTCCCAGCCCACAATTTAATTAGATCCTAATCATGCAGTGTTTGAGGATTGATCTAATGCAATAAAACTGGGTAGTAGAAAAGGTATGATCAAAGTGTGAACTTGCCTGCAATGTTGATGAATATGATTCACACTCAAAACTCTTGATAGCTCTACTCGTCACACTCCGGTCAATTTATCGCAGACAAACAACAAGCATACAATAAGTACTCATCTAATGCACAGAGAAAACTCGAATAAAAGATCTAACCAGAAAGTTCAACTTAAGAACTCCGGTTGAAAAAGAATCGAATCGAACAAAGCAACGGAAAACAAACGGCGAAAGAAAACAACTCGGTTCTAGCAAAGTGAAACTAGGTCAAATTTTACCGTAGCAAAACTTTGTTTAAGTTGATTAGATGGAACGGCGGTTTCGAAACGAAACTCCAGGCACTTGAATCACCTGATTCCGTGTCAGGACCCCGATCCTAAGCCACATCGATCTAGCATGTAACACATCATATCACTTTGCGGCCTCACGCACGGTATTCCCACGGGTGCCACCTTACCTGGCCCGGGACCGTTTGCGCCTTTTGGCTCACGTATATGATAGTGTCGCTAGCATCAATATGACAGAGAACCCGGGCCGACATGGCTAGTCGTGAACCCAAAGCGGCGCTAACCTATGAGGACAGGCATACATGAATCACATCGAGCATGTCGGTCATCAACGTGTGAATCCGGGCTGTAGCACTGGGCTAACAGGACTCCGGTACCCCGGGCTGTAGCAGGCTAGGCAGGACTCCGGATGTCACCGCGTGACATTTCCCCGAAGGGACAGACATAGGGACGACGTAAAACACATGCCGGCCAGTCAAGTGTTCCGAGCAGTAGTGCTGGGCTAGCAGGACTCCGGTGAACCGGGCTGTAGCGGACTACTATCGCTCAGAAGCACTAGACTTACATTTCCTCATATGAAAGGCTGCCAAGGATAAACAACTAGATAGTCGGATCCCACACATAGCAAGCATTTCAATCATACACACAATATGCTCGATATGTGTAGATACAACATGGCATCACAACAAGACTCTACGACTCCAGTATTAATTCATTAGGCTCCGAGGAGCGAGATATTACAAACATGGGTCTCATGACCCAACATTCAGAGCATACAAGTCAAACACATGCGGAAGCTTAACATGTCTGAGTACAGACATCTACAAATGAAAAAGGCTGAGAAGCCTGACTATCTACCAGATCCTGCCAAGGGCACAAGATCGTAGCTGAGGTATCAAACTAAACGTCGAAGTCCAAGCGGTACTACTAGCGAGACTGACGTCTCTCTGCAAAACATAAAATAGGCAAACGTGAGTACAATTGTACTCAGCAAGACTTACATCAGAACTAACTACATATGCATCAGTATCAATAAAGGGGGTGGTGGAGTTTGACTGCAGCAAGCCAGCTTTGACTCAGTGGCTAACCTGAACTACGACTGCAAGTAACTCTTTTGAGGTGGCGCACACGAGTCCACATATTCACCATATCAAAACACCACTATGGATCCACTTCCGTCTCCCTACGAGAAGGCCATCCATAGCACTCACGCTTATCTTGCGTATTTTAGAGTATCCACTTTCACTTGTCTATGAACTGTTATAGGCAACCCAGAAGTCCATAACCGCGGACACGGCTATTCGAATAGATGATGTTAACCCTGCAGGGGTGTACTTCTTCACACATGTTTCCACCACTTAGCGTCTGCACACGACATGTGCTCGGCAGACTTCAAGCGAAAGCCGACGTGGGTGTAGACCACGACCTAACTAACCACACAAGTCTCTAGTCCAGGTTTATCGCCTATTCGGGTTCCATCCATGAGGAGATCCGGCCGGAGTTTCGCTCACAGCCCCAAACGATGTGTGCAGGGTTCCCGGAACACCAAACGGGCGCCCGGTACACCGTGCCACGTGCCTACCGCAACACAGCCCACCCCTACGGTCAGCGCTGCGTGCGGCCCCCAGCATACTACAAACACCAGAAACTACTTGCAACTCCTGGACAGAGAACGAGAGGGGTCGGTAAGTCGAGCGGGGTCATATTTCAGGGCCCAATGTATGGTAGTAGCTGTTTCATGGATCACAAACACAGAACTCAGTTCCTGAGGACGGCTTCAATGAGACAACCCACCATGTACTCCTACATGGCCTCTCACCAATACCTTTACCAAATCGTATTCACACACTTAGCTCACACACAGTAGGACATGTTCATCACCATTCCAATTCACTCCCGATGAATCAGACCCGACTCAACTCTAAGCAGTAGCAGGCATGACAAACAAGCATGTATGAGTAGGCACAATAGGGCTCAAACAACTCCTACTCATGCTAGTGGGTTTCATCTAATTACTGTGGAATGACAGGTCATGCAAAGGATAAAGGGGTTCAGCTACCGCAGCAAGTAACACATGAATCGTTGTTGTCCTAATGCACTAAAAGAGAGCAGGAGCGAGAGAGTGGGATTGTATCGGAATGAACAAGGGGGTTTTGCTTGCCTGGCACTTCTGAAGATAATATAGTTCTTCATCGGTGTCATCGAACTCATCGTCGGTATCACGTCTATCGAGAGGGGACAAGTACCGGCAACATAGAGATGGACACATCAGTGCAATGCAACAATATGATGCATGATCATGACATGGCAATATGCTGTGATTTGAGCTAATGCATCTAGCTATGATTTAAATGAAGTTGGTTTGAATACATGATTCAAATTCCAACTCCATATATGATTATTTAAATGCCCTTTATGTGTTTTGTCCAAAACAGAGGACAAACATTGTTTAAACATGCATGAAAAAGGTACAGATGGATTCCTTGAATTTTTCTGATAATTTTTCATATATAAATCTTTTCATTTGGAGCTATAGATTAATTTCTATGATTTTTCAAAGTTTTGGATATTTTCTGAATTAAACAAATCATTTAAGATTTATTTAAATTCAGAAAAGGATTACTGCGTCAGCCTGACATCATCACGACGTCAGCAGGTCAACGGGGCGCGGTCCAGGTCAAATCTGACCTGTGGGTCCCGTGTGTCAGTGTAATTAGTTTAACTAAAACAGTTAATACTAATCCTAATTAATTAGCAAGGCCGGGCCCACCTGTCATTGAGCCAGAGGGGTCAACTGGGCCCAGCCGGGGTCAAACCCGGTCAGCGGGGTCAAACCCCAGGCCGGCGGGGTCAAACCCACCGGCGACTCGACGCCGGCGAGGCCCGAGACGGCGGCGCGGCTCGGAACTGCTCTACAGGGCACCATTCGATGTGCGGGTTGCACCTATGGGTTCCTGGGAGTGAGGCGCATCCATTGGTGGCGGTGGTAGGAGCTGCGGTGGTCGGGATCGACAGCGGCGACAAGTCCGGCGACGGCCGGAGTTCGGCACCTGCGGTTTTGGCATTGCGGTGCACGGGAGGAGGAGCCAGTGGGTTCTACGTGCTCCTGGGAGTTCACCGAGCGCGGTGACGTGCTCAGGCGCGGGCTGCGGTGGCCCTGGCCACGGCGGCGAGGAACCACGGCGGCGGTGAGCTTTCAGCTCCGATGGACAGCGGGGCTAGAGGGCGCGGACGAGCACGGGGAGAGAGGGGAAAGATGTGGGAGCTCACAACGATCTCGAGGAAGGACTCGGCGGGCTCGGGGACAACCGGAAGGCGACGAATCCGTCGATGGAGTCCGGCGGCCGTGCTCGGGGAAGACGACTCGTGGCGGCGATGTGGGGCTCCCGCGGTGGCGTGGCTCGGGGTGGAAGAAAGAGGGGGTCGAGGCGGAGCCTCTGGGCTGGTCAGGGAGGCGAGAGGGAGGCAGTGGCCGCGGTGGGGCTTGTCGGCGGCGACGGACCCGCTCGGCGCGAGAGGAAGAGAGCCAGAGGTAGGGGGAGAGAGCGGCGAGTGAGGGAGAGGAGCGAGGGGGTCGAGGGGAGGCGGTTCAGGCGTCGCGGTGGTGAGGGACGCAGACAGGCAGGGAGGTGGCGTGTCGCCACGGCGCGTGCGTGCGCTGTCCTCCCTCCTCTGCCTACTGGCAGAGGTAGAGGACGACCGCTCAGGCCAGTGGGCTGGGCCACCAGCTGGGGTTGGGCCAGCTGGGCTTCCAGTTGAGCGCCAGGTAAGTCCTCTCTCACTCTTTATTGTTTCTGTTTTCTAATTTTCTGCAACTGTTGGGCTTTATTAAAAATGCGAGGGCATTACCAGAATTCATGAAACTAACCATGGCTACTGTTTAGAATATATCCAACAGTAAACATTTTAGTTTATGATTATTTGAGCATTTAAATTATTTTATAGCATTTAAATGCCCAAATGCAAATAGAGTATGATTTAACTCAGAGCCCAAATAGTCATGGGAAAATGTGCATCACCTCTGGTTACTGTTTACAGCATTTTCCATAAATGATGAACATTTTTGGAAGCCATTTGGATTTAGTGGAAATATTTTGGTTGAACCTAGTGAGTTCCTTTAATGCTAGGGTTTAGGCAATCCCCATTTCAAGTTTCTTTCAAAGTTTAAACATGATGCACACATGAGGTTACCCTAATGCAATGCCAAAAGCTAGGGATGTGACATTCCGATAAACGAGCGAAAAGATAAACTAGAACGAAGATTGGATCTGAGATTGCGATCGCGGAATAAATCCGTCGAGAAGAAAAAGAAGAACGGTTGAACGAACGGACGTTCGTTAACCTAGAAGAATCCGGTGATCACATTCGTTAGAACGAACGGTCCGGCGAACGGTCTCGAGGCAACTAAATCGGAAAAGAAAACGAATCCGATCTAGGGATTTGGAAAAGAAAACCGGACGAAAAACCGATCTAGAAAACCGGAACGGTTTAGAAAAGAACCGGAAAGAAAAACGAATCGGAAAAGAAGAATCGGAACGATTAGAAGAAAACGATCCGATGAAAAGAGAAAAAGACGCGGCGCGGCTACCTCCAGCGAACGGCGGCGTTGGGCGGCGGCGGCGAGGTACGGCGGCGGCGGTGGCAAGGTGCGGCGGCGGCGCGGGGCAACGGCGGCGGCGGCGCGGGCGGCGGCGGTGCGGCGACAGCGGCGCTGGCGGTGGCGGCGCTGGCGGTGGCGGTGGCAAGGTGCGGCGGCGGCGCGGGGCAACGGCGGCGGCGGCGCTGGCGGTGGCGCTGGCGGCGGCGGCGCGGGTGAGGGGCGCGGGGTGAGGCGCGATGGAGGCTTGGGGGCTTTGGGTTTGATGATTTAGAGGGGGGGTGTGGGGGTATTTATATTGGGGAGGGGAGGGGTTTCTTGGAGGAGGGATCAAGAATTAGACTAGGAATAGGAAAGAAAAGGGAAGGAAAGATCTAGAAACAAAAAGGAATAATGAAAGTAGTACAAAAGTACTACTAGGATTTTCCTAAAGAAGCAAAGGCGGCTCCCTGGTGCGCTAGGCGCGCGCGCGCAGTGGCCTTGGCTCCGGCCGGCTGGCTTGGGCCTTTGGCCCAAGGCGCTGCAAAAAATATTTTTTTATTTTTTTATTTTTTTTAAATTGGTTTCGCGCGCGGAATAACACAGAAAAATAAATCTACCGGACTCCAAAAATAATAAAGTAAATTTTCCTCGACTCCTAAAAATGAGTCGAACAAAATGAACTTTTCTCCGGGCCAAAAAAATGAAATTTTGAAAAACGCGCATTTTTCCCTATCCAAATAAAATGCAAATAACTCCGACAAAACCAATGATCCCTTTCTTTCAAAATTTGAGAGAACTCAAATATGAAAATAACGAAATCTCCAACTCTCTCCGAGGGTCCTTGAGTTGCGTGAAATTTTTAGGATCGACAAAATGCAAGAAAAATATGATATGCATGATGATCTAATGTATAACATTCCAAATTGAAAATTTGGGATGTTACAAACCTACCACCCTTAAAATGAATCTCGTCCTCGAGATTCGGAGAGGCTAGAAAGAAATAGGTTAGGTTCGGGGTCTTCTCAAAATCCATCGATCATCTCCGGGGTCTCGGGTGCTACCACCCTTAGAAACATTGTTACGGTCCCATCAATACTCATATACTCCATCCTTATTCTTGACAGGGCCGGTCTTCTCAGATCTTCAGTATAATTCCTTTCTCTAGGCTCTTCTCGTAATGGCATAACCTTTTCCTCAATTCTTTTATCCTTTCATCTTGGTAAGGTTATTCCGAGACTGGGTCTTCTTACCTGACGGGTCTGGCGCCAATACTAAACAACTATCGATATCTCATGGTGGTCAACAATTTATGGTTTCTCCTACAGGAAATGGGTCTGGTTGATCCTCACCGTATAACCTACGGTTGGCAATAGGTGCCTTGTACAAGGGAAAAAAATTCTTATACCATTGTAAGGTTTAAACAAGGTTTTGATCGTCGTCTCTCTATACTATAGGTAAGTCACTCATATTTACCATCCCACATAGCAAGGCGAATAATAAGAGTAAGTCGGTATGGTGATCAATCCATCCCGCACCCAAATCATTACCATGTATATGGTTTAGCGAATCTCGCATTCTAACACTCGGTCATCCTCACAAGCATTGCAGAATTTCTCTTGTCAACGAACCAGGTTCGGATAAATCCATTGATTCTGCAAGCCAAACAAACATCTATCGTTCCTTCCCAACCCTCAGGTTTTGCGTTACTCCTATAAGATCGTCTATCGATAAAATCGTAACTTCTTCCAGGGTTTTTCCTTTAGCAAGAATGTGATTGCGTCTTGGCAGGTCCTGGGGCCTGTGGGTTATGGCCCATCTCATCACTTGTAAACCTTGAACTCATCATTGGGGCAACGGATCTCTAATCCAACATCCAACTTCCAGCTTCCTAGCATACTTAAAATCCATCCAATTGTATTGTCTCCCTTCCTTCTGTTGGCACCAAACTAGGACATGATTATTCAAACTCATCATGGAATTTCCATTGATCCATATTTCCAACATCATACCTCCTTTATATCCCATAGTAATTTGTCTCTTCATCCTCGTGGGATATCCCACATACCGAGATAAAAACTTATACTTATGAAGTCCATACTCCACTTCGTAGAACATCATCATCCTTTCCAGGGTCAAGCGTCCTTACGGGGGAATATTGGCCATCTCAGCATGGCACTTCTTCAACTGGGAAACGTGAAACACATCATGAACATCTGACAGTTCTTCGGGTGACTCCAATTTGTTGGCCACTTCTCCCATACGCTCCAAAACTTCGTATGGTCCTACAAATCTCAAGGCTAACATTCCCTTAACCCCAAATCGTTTAATTCCTCGTAGAGGGGACACACGAAGACATGCTCTGTCTCCAATTTCATAGGCTACCTCCTTGTGTTTTTGAGTCTGCATAACTCTTCTGCCTGGACTGAGCTACCTTCAGTCTATCTCGAATCAACTTAACATTCTCTTCTGACTCCTTGATCACATTTGGTCCAAACAACTAACGGTCTCCAACTTCATCCCACACACTCTTGGGGTATCAAACATATCGAGACAAAACTCGTATTAATTTTTTCCGAAATCCACTCAGGGGAGTATCCTTATCGTTTCCAGGGTCAACGGTTCTTACAGGGTACTACCACCCTTAAAATGCTCCAATATTTCATAGACCATATTTCCCATATCCTCGAAAATGGTCAACATCTTTCCTCATAGAGTGACTCATAAAATCCAAATCAGTACCAACACTGCTAACTTTATTGATTCTCAAATTATTACAATCTCATGTTTTTCCATTACATGCCTCAACTCAATATCTCAATATAAAGGAAAATGTTCTCACTACTACTACTATATTTACATTGCTGCTAACTCAACTATTTAGCGCAAGTCTCCTTCTCCTTGGGACAATCCCTGGCAAAGTGCCCTGCTTCATTACAACGAAAACATAATACTTCTGACAAGTTTCGAGGTTTCCTCTTGATCACATAGCCTCCTTGGGTCCTTGGCTTCCTTTTTGGGCAAGTGTTGATGTAGTGCCCTGACTCCTTGCACTTGTAACAGGTGATATGACTCAGATCCTTCCTGGAATCCAATCTACTTCTCTTTCTGGACTTTTCCATTCCAATCAGGGCTTCTATTTCCTGTGGGTCATACTCTACTTCCTCAGTCGGGAATTCTACTAGAGTCCCATTCATACAATTCTGGGAGATGTGTCCTTCTTCTCCACATGAATAGCAAGACTTGGTGCAGGGTTTAATTGGTTCCTCTTTGGGTGTGTCCTCCACCTCTTCCTTCATCGCAAGTTCTTTTAGAATTCCCATTAGGGCTCCTTTCGTTGCTTCTTTTTCTGCTGGATGGTTCTTTGTACCATGGGGTAAAAGTGACACTGAGCAGGGTAGTGGGTAGTTCCTTCACACAAGAAACAAGTAACCTACCTAGTTGGGCATTCTTCAGCTGGGTGACTTCCTTCACAATTAGGGCATTCATCCTTGTGTTCCTTATGGGTGTGTCCTATTTCTCCACAGAGCTTGCATGCACAAGGTTTCTTCATAACCTTTCCCGAAGGCTTCAATTTCTGGGACACAAACCAAGATATTAGCAAAGTCAACTTAAATTCCTTCCAAGTGGTTACTCCCTGCCATCCATTGATGGTTTGGTACATCTTCCACCAAGTAGCAGCAACTCTTACAAAGCACTGAAGAGCATGTTGGGCCATATCCTTTCTGACTATAGGGTTGTTCTCCATATGATCCTCCATATTCTGAATCCATCGGTCTGTCTCCAATTGACTTATTGGTCCCGAAAAATACGAGCTCATCTCCATTCATCCTCTATTGGGTCCATGGGTTATGGAGTGAGATAAGAGAGATCGAGAGGGATGCACACAATACAAACAAGGTTTTGAAAAGACATATTTTATTGTGGCTGTCGGAAAAACAACAAACAAATGACAGCTCACAAACATCGCATCTAACGTAAGTGTAACAGGGGTTTGGTCTTCTAAAGGTCAATAAATCTTCAAAGTCGTCAAACTCTTCAAGTCTTGTTCATGTCTCCGATGGCTTCTTCCGATCATGATTGCCCTTTTTGCCAGATCATCTGTGTTGACGCGAAGTCTCTTGTGGCATCGTTTAATATTTCTGGAGTTGCATTCCAAACTTCTGGGTTTCATCAACCTCGACATGAACCATGATCCTTCATGACGAATCTTTAGATGTCTCAAGGTTTTGCTCCTCTAGCTTGGCTACTTTAGCTTCTTGGTCCTACGTTCTTCACGGAATGTTTCCTTATCAAAATACTGCTTCTTGTAGGTCCATCTTAACTTCTTGATGTAATAATCCAGATCCTGGTGATACACCAGCTAAGGTTAAAACTTCATCTTGCTGATAGGTGCTCCATCAGCCTTCTACCATCCAAGTCTTCCATGCATATGCATGCTTAACTCAGCACGGTGGCAATAGCATAAGCGGCGATAAAACCATCTATAGCCATGTTTCTGCTCTTGTCATTTCCATGAGCTATCTCTCTGTAGTTGATATCTCCTGCCTTAGGGTTTTCCTTAACAGAACTTTGAGTTTTTAACTCTCCATACTCCGGACTTTCTCCGATACACCTTGATCTCAGGTATTGAAAGCTTCCATAGTCTGCCAAGTTCCATAAAGGTAGCCTTCCTAGGTCATACAAATCTGGAAATTCTTCGGAGTCTTCAACCATTGTAGTTTCCATTATTCAGATGCATGGTAATTCTCCTTCATTCCATAGTGATCGCGGTTGTCCGATATCTTGTACTTCTTGGAGTGGTCTCATCGGTCGAATCTTCGAGTGGTCAAAAGGGAAAGAGGTATAGTCTCACTAAAAGGGAATATTTGAATAAGCTCAGAAGATATGAGAGCTAAAAGATCTTTTTGAAAAAGAAAGTTTTATAGAAAATCCTTTCTATGGGCTGTCCAGTTTCTAGGGTCACGTCCTACAGTCAACATGTGCTCTGATACCATCTTGTAGCGACCCGACCTCAGACGGTCAAGTCTCTGTGCTTACGTGTCATCCCTTGATCGGTATGCTGACACACACAGTACTCGAAGGATTTATAACAGAGGTAAATCACATGTATAAAGTAACGTAAATACTATTACCTCAATCCAATATAGCGGAAGCAACAAGGTTGTGGATTCCCATCAACACCAACGGCAAAGTTGAGTGTAGAAATCGTAACCCTAACGTATCACTTACTCGTCGTAAGAAAACCTGCAACATGAGACGTTGCAGCCCGAAACGGGTCAGTACATTGAATGTACTGGCAAATTCACACCATAGAGAAAATGATGAACAATGGCTATTACTACGTGCATATATGGCTGGTGGAAAAGGTCTATGGTTATAGGGTTTTTGCGAAAAGCCAATTTTTCCCTACTGCAAAGGAATAATTTTATTTAGCTATCATGGTGGTTGTTAAACATTGAGAATGGTTGACAGCATTCTCAATCCCAATTAAAAGTAATCATTAACACCAAACAAAATTAATTAAAGTAACGTGATGAGATCAACAGGATAATCCAAGAACTAGATACTCAAAACGTCCATAACCGGGGACACGGCTAACCATGATTAGTTTGTACACTCTGCAGAGGTTTGCGCACTTTTCCCCACAAGACTCGATCGCCTCTGTTGGATTTCTCGCACTACATGGTGTTTCAGAAAACGGATGACCGAGACATAGTCTTTCAGAAGCGCTAGCACCTTACGTTGGATAGACCGGTACACCTACTTTCCCCTACATCTGCTAGTCTACCCTGTAAGAGTTCGCACGACTTAATCAACTATGCCAGAGCCCATAATGGCTTGTGGCTGCACACGGAAGTTTCTAGTATGAATAATCTCATGATCCCTTTAAGCCTACGTGGCGGACCGTAGGATGATCACACAGTATATCCCCGGGATCTCCTAGGACAACACTGGTACATCCCCAGGTGTCCGGGCAAGTCCACTGGTCTATCCCCAGGGTGCCCCTAGCAATCCACCCAGATGTGTATTTAAGTTGCCACCTTAAGTAAACCATTAATTAACAATCTCACATCTATCATGAATACTCTCAAAACCCAATCCACGTCTAGGAGCATAGCATGGCAAAATAAGTATAACGTAATAGTAACTCCCAAGGGTTTGATAATAAACAGGTAATAGGTACTACCTCAATTACTTCCCAACCCACAATTTAATTAGATCCTAATCATGCAGTGTTTGAGGATTGATCTAATGCAATAAAACTGGGTAGTAGAAAAGGTATGATCAAAGTGTGAACTTGCCTGCAATGTTGATGAATATGATTCGCACTCAAAACTCTTGATAGCTCTACTCGTCACACTCCGGTCAATCTATCGCAGACAAACAACAAGCATACAATAAGTACTCATCTAATGCACAGGGAAAACTCGAATAAAAGATCTAACCAGAAAGTTCAACTTAAGAACTCCGGTTGAAAAAGAATCGAATCGAACAAAGCAACGGAAAACAAACGGCGAAAGAAAACAACTCGGTTCTAGCAAAGTGAAACTAGGACAAATTTTACCGTAGCAAAACTTTGTTTAAGTTGATTAGACGGAACGGCGGTTTCGAAACGAAACTCCAGGCGCTTGAATCACCTGATTCCGATAAACGAGCGAAAAGATAAACTAGAACGAAGATCAGATCTGAGATCGCTATCGCGGAATAAATCCGTAGAGAAGAAAAAGAAGAACGGTTGAACGAACGGACGTTCGTTAACCTAGAAGAATCCGGTGACCACGTTCGTTAGAACGAACGGTCCGGCGAACGGTCTCGAGGCAACTAAATCGGAAAAGAAAATGAATCCGATCTAGGGTTTCGGAAAAGAAAACCCGACGAAAAACCGATCTAGAAAACCGGAACGGTTTAGAAAAGAACCGGAAAGAAAAACGAATCGGAAAAGAAGAATCGGAATGATTAGAAGAAAACGATCCGATGAAAAGAGAAAAAGACGCGGCGCGGCTACCTCTGGCGAACGGCGCCGTTGGGCGGCGGCGGCGAGGTGCGGCGGCGGCGGTGGCAAGGTGCGGCGGTGGCGCGGGCGGCGGCGGTGCGGCGACGGCGGCGCTGGCGGTGGCGGTGGCAAGGTGCGGCTGCACGCAGGGCAACGGCGGCGGCGGCGCGGGGCAATGGCGGCGGCGGCGCGGGCGGCGGCGGCGCTGGCGGCGGCGGCGCGGGTGAGGGGCGCGGGGTGAGGCGCGGTGGAGGCTTGGGGGCTTTGGGTTTGATGATTTAGAGGGGGGTGTGGGGGTATTTATATTGGGGAGGGGAGGGGTTTCTTGGAGGAGGGATCAAGAATTAGACTAGGAATAGGAAAAAAAAGCAAAGGAAAGATCTAGAAACAAAAAGGAATAACGAAAGTAGTACAAAAGTACTACTAGGATTTTCCTAAAGAAGCAAAGGCGGCTCCCTGGTGCGCTAGGCGCGCGCGCGCAGTGGCCTTGGCTCCGGCCGGCTGGCTTGGGCCTTTGGCCCAAGGCACTGCAAAAAATATTTTTTTATTTTTTTTATTTTTTTAAATTGGTTTCGCGCGCGGAATAACACAGAAAAATAAATCTACCGGACTCCAAAAATAATAAAGTAAATTTTCCCCGACTCCTAAAACTGAGTCGAACAAAATGAACTTTTCTCCGGGCCAAAAAAATGAAATTTTGAAAACGCACATTTTTTCCTATCCAAATAAAATGCAAATAACTCCGACAAAACCAATGATCCCTTTCTTTCAAAATTTGAGAGAACTCAAATATGAAAATAACGAAATCTCCAACTCTCTCCGAGGGTCCTTGAGTTGCGTGAAATTTTTAGGATCGAAAAAATGCAAGAAAAATATGATATGCATGATGATCTAATGTATAACATTCCAAATTGAAAATTTGGGATGTTACAAACCTACCACCCTTAAAACAAATATCGTACTCGAGATTCGGAGAGGCTAGAAAGAAATAGGTTAGGTTCGGGGTCTTCTCAAAATCCATCGATCGTCTCCGGGGTCTCGGGTGCTACCACCCTTAGAAACATTGTTACGGTCCCATCAATACTAATATACTCCATCCTTATTCTTGACAGGGCCGGTCTTCTTAGATCTTTAGTATAATTCCTTTCTCTAGGCTCTTCTCGTAATGGCATAACCTTTTTCCTCAATTCTTTTATCCTTTCATCTTGGTAAGGTTATTCCGAGACTGGGTCTACTTACCTGACGGGTCTGGCGCCAGTACTAAACAACTATCGATATCTCATGGTGGTCAACAATTTATGGTTTCTCCTGCAGGAAATGGGTCTGGTTGATCCTCACCGTATAACCTACGGTTGGCAACAGGTGCCTTGTACAAGGGGAAAAAATTCGTATACCATTGTAAGGTTTAAACAAGGTTTTGATCGTCGTCTCTCTATACTATAGGTAAGTCACTCAGATTTACCATCCCACATAGCAAGGCGAATAATAAGAGTAAGTCGGTATGGTGATCAATCCATCCCGCACCCAAATCATTACCATGTATATGGTTTAGCGAATCTCGCATTCTAACACTCGGTCATCCTCACAAGCATTGCAGAATTTTTCTTGTCAACGAACCAGGTTCGGATAAATCCATTGATTCTGCAAGCCAAACAAACATCTATCGTTCCTTCCCAACCCTCAGGTTTTGCGTTACTCCTATAAGATCGTCTATCGATAAAATCGTAACTTCTTCCAGGGTTTTTCCTTTAGCAAGAATGTTATTGCGTCTTGGCAGGTCCTGGGGCCTGTGGGTTATGGCCCATCTCATCACTTGTAAACCTTGAACTCATCATCGGGGCAACGGATCTCTAATCCAACATCCAACTTCCAGCTTACTAACCCTGAACTAACTCCATCCAAAGAGTTGTTTGGATGGCAGGGTTAGATTGAAAATAAATGCACTAGGAGAACTAACTCCAATTAGCACCTCTTGGGTTGGATACTAGTTTTTTTGGGTGGGTTATAGATGCAACTAGCTCAAACTAGCCCTCATGTTTAGATATACTTTAGGGCTATTTGAGCCCGAACTAGCTCAAACTAACTGTAACTCGTGGATACAGCAACAGATAATTTGTAAGAATGAACTAAACTCCTTCCGGCCCATAATATAAGATGTTAATTCATCTAATATGTGAGTATATTGTATGTTATAAGATGCTCCCTCCATTCCTAAATATTTGTCTTTTTAGAGATTTAAAATGGACTACCACATACAGATGTATATAAACATATTATAAAAGAGTGTTGTACTACATCATTGTGCAATTGGTGTTTAGCTTCTAATATTAACTTGATTCTTTTAGGTACATATGTCATTGGTAAAGATCCGCGTTTCGACCCTTTCTGCATATGGGGCAATGAGATATCGATGAACCAACATCAAGTGAGGAAGCTGATAAAGATTGTTAGTAAAATGGGTCCAAAGATGGCAATTAAACTATTTGTTTACACTTTATCCAAGACAACAGTGAACTGCATGATGGTAAGTAAGGACTCTGCAGCCTTCTTTGTACTGCCCATAATGAGTTGTGTCAGATGGCAATGTCTGAATCTTTTTCCTTTGAAGTGGTTGCTAAAACAGTTTACTCAAGATTACCTCTCAAACTACATGATTGGTGGGCATGCAAAGGTTAAAGTATTTCTACCAGAACACGATGATTATCTAGATGTTTTCATGAAGACCGTGAAGGATGGGCGGTCAGCCATCACATGGGGTTGGACTAGAGGCGTGTGTGCCTTCTGCATGCAGGAGGGCACAATATGGGCATTCCACTTCACCTTGTTCAGCAACCAGAATATATTTCGCCTCTTTGTTTACCGCCTTTATTAGTACAGTATACAACTGTGGTTCATCATTCTTTATCTGGTTCTTATGTAATTCTTGAACATATGTACCTATGAATCGAATAATGCATTGGTTGTTTGAACCTGATGGATATGAATAAAGCTAAGATAGCATACATTCAAATTCAAATCCAAATCCGATACAGTTTGGAAAAGCAGCAATTAAATTATGGTGAAATTACATTCTCCGGGTTGTTACGGCACACATGGTTGGTAAAACACAAACGTTTGCGATATGCATCATAATCGGAGACGGTTCACAGAGAGGAAATGTGTGCAAGCATGCACACAGTTGCCGTTTGCAAAGCGTGTGCGATGTCAGACAATATCACAAACGGTGCGGGCAAACTAAACGTTTGTGTTAGTTGCCTTATCGTACACGATTCGCAACCATTAATTGTTTCTGATGAAGTATGCATCGTAAATGTTGCACCATAGAATAGCGTGTGCGATAGTTGTTGTGTACGACGATGTTACGACGGTCCGAGATATATAATCCTGTCTGACACTCGTACGACGATTAGCTAATCTTCTTAATGGTGAAACGTTTGTGATGGGCCACGCATCATACATGTTCTATAATAGTGAACCATTTGTGATGGCCCGCGCATCATAAACGTAGCACCACAGAATACCGACTGCAATGGAAATGCAAGCAGAAACGAGTAGGAGTACTGTAGGGGCCCTATGCCTGACGATTTCTGGGTCGTGTGGGAAGGACCCCCCTATCGCCCACACTCACTTGGTGACGGTTCCAAATGCCGTCGCGGAAAGGGGTTAAAAACCGTTTGTTTAGGACCGACACGTACCAGTGTTCGCTTATATCTTTTGAGCTAGGCAGTTGCTCTAGTGCTTCACTTGTATCTTTTTAGAGCACATCGGTGGTTTTATTTTATAGAAATTGATGAACTCTCATGCTTCACTTATATTATTTTGAGAGTCTTGAAAATAGTATAGCAATTGGTTTAGGTAATGAATTTAGTCCTAATATGATGGGCATTCAAGAGAGATATAGTAAAAACTTTCATGAAGATCATCGAATATATGAGAAGTCTGATTCCTTGCATTTGTTTTGAGATATAAAGATGGTGATATTAGAGTCATGCTAGTTGGTAATTGTGGTTGAGTAATAATACTTGTGTTAAAGTTTGTGATTCCCGAAGCATGCACGTATGATGAATCGTCATGTGATGAAGTTGAGAATGATTTATTTTTTATTGTCTTCCTTATGAGTGGCGGTCGGGGACGAGCAATAGTCTTTTCCTACCAATCTATCCCCCTAGGAGCATGCGTATTAGTACTTTGTTTCGAAGGCTAATATTCTTTTTGCAATAAGCATGTGAGTTCTTTATGACTAATGTTATACACACTCTCACCTTTCCACCATTGCTAGCCTCTCTAATACGGCCCAACTTTCGCCGGTACATTAAACCCACCATATACATTCCTCAAAACAGTCGCCATACCTACCTATTATGGCATTTCCATAGCCATTCCGAGATATATTGTCATACAACTTCCACTGGTCCGTTTATTATGACACCTATCGTCATTGTCATATTGCTTTGCATGATCATATAGTTGACATAGTATTTGTGGCTTGGCCATCGTTCATATTTTTTATACATGTCACGCTAGATCATTGCACATCCCAGTACACTGCCGGAGGCATTCATATGGAGGCATATCTTTGTTCTAGTATCGATTTGTAATTTTTGAGTTGTAGGTAAATAAAAGTGTAATGATCATCATTATTAGAGCATTGTCCCATGTGAGGAAAGGATGATGGAGGCTATGATTCTCCCACAAGTAGAGATGAGGCTCCGGACTTTGATAAAAAACAGGCCAAAGAGCAAAATTAAAAAATAGGCCAAAGAGCCCAAAAAAGAAAAAAAAAGAAAAAGATGAGAGGAAAATAGAGAAGGGACAATGTTACTATCCTTTTTCCAGACTTGTGCTTGAAAGTAGAACCACGTTCTTCATGATAGAGAGTCTCATATGTTATCACTTTCATGTACTAGTGGGAATTTTCCATTATAGGACTTGGCTTGTGTATTCCAATGATGGACTTCCTCAAATTGCCCTAGGTCTCCGTGAGCAAACAAGTTGGATGCACACCCACTTAGTTTTCTTTTTATCTTTCATACACTTATAGCTCTAGTGCATCCGTTGCATGGAAATCCCTACTCACTCGCATCGATATCAATTGATGGGCATCTCCATAGCCTTTTAATTTACCTAGTTGATGTGAGAGTTTCGCCTTTTTTGTCTTCTCCACACAACCTCTACCATCACTACAAAAAAAGACACATCCGTGACATTTAGGGCCGAACGAATTTTTTTCTGTCATACTTATGACACTTCTATGACGATAATTGTGACAAAACCCGGTATCATCATAGATGTGGTGGCCTGCTACTTCTATGATAAAAAATCATGATAGAAAATGGGCTTTTCGTCCTGGGCGGGCCGGAGACGCAGCTGCATGACATTCTTTGGGCCGTCCATGCCGGAAAAAATCGTGGTAGAAGCAAGGGCGAGGAAAATATTGGGGAGTTCCCAGTTACGGTGGATGGTCGGGGGCCGAGCGATGCGCGTTTCTCTCGTACGTACGCGCGTGTGTGCGAGGTGTTGCACTCTAACTGAACCCAAGCGAGGCGTTGGGCTCTAAATGAACCCGAGCGATTGCACTGCAGGCTACGCGTTACTGAACCCGAGCGATCGATCGATCCCTAGCTGTTAACTGAACCCGAGTGTGATTCCTTCGCTACTGCTGCTAACTGAAGTCGATCGATGCTGCCTCTGGATGAACAGTGAGCGTTGTTGAGGGGGTTTGGATAAACAATTCCTGGTGGGGGGTTGGATGAACAAGACCCCATGGTAGTAGAGGCCATTGCCGCTGGATGAACAGTACCCCGATCGATCAAGCCGGTGGATGAACAGGATCCCGTGGAGGGCTGGATGAACAAGACCCCGTGGATGGCTGGATGAACAAGACCCCGTGGAGGGCTGGATGAACAGGACCCCGTGGAGGGCTGGTTGAACAGTAGCCGGTGGAGGGCTGGATGAATAGTAGCTCGTGGAGGGGTGGTTGAACAGGACCTCGTGGAGAGGGCTGGTTGAACAGTAGCCGGTGGAGGAGCGCGCGGTGGGGGCTGGATGAACAGGAGCCCGTGGATGAACAGTCTCAGGTGGAGGCTGGAGGAGGTCGACGGTGGAGATGAACAGTATCCCATGGAGTCCCGTTTTGCGGTACGCCACACCCCTTCTGTCATGGTTTTGTCACGGCAGATGTCCTCATGAAAGGACTTAGTCGTGGAGCCATCGCAGCGGGTTAGCTTAAAGGGGTTAAAGCGGACAAGGGACGCAAGAGAGTTTTATACTAGTTCGGCCCCTTACGATGAAGGTAAAAGCCTACGTATAGTTGTGATGGAAGTGATGGGGTTCGATGACCAGGAAGCGAATACGCTTTGCCTGGATCTCGAGTTGTTGTGTGTTGTCCTGAACTGCCGCCGGGTCATCCCCTTATATTCATGGGTTGACGCCCGTCGGTTTACAGAGTCCCGAGGTCGGCTCATAAACGTGTCCGACCCGGTATCTGCTCTTTCTACCTTATAGTACAAGTTACATTATCAATACCAATTTATGTCTACAGGGCTTAAACCGGATTTGGGCCCTGGGCCTTCTTGAAGCGTCTTCGTCTGTCTTCATGGGCTTCAGGTATGGTAACTACTGATGAAGTTAACCCGGCCTCTCCTGGCCGGTTTACGCCTAGTAGTAATATCCCCAACATTAGGCCCCAGATTGATTTGAACAGGTTCATGTCAATCCTCAGCACTTAATAAAACTTCGTCTTCAACATCTTCTCACAATTTTGTAAACTGTCGTGACGTCATCTTTCCGGACCGTGGTAAACCGTTGTGACATCATCTGTTATTAAAAACTGTGTATAACCCATCTTCATTAATGCCCCCCGCGACAATTGAGGCGACAACTCCGCCTTATTTCCAAATTTCTGGCTCCTCGATTTTCGCACCTAACACTTATCCCTTGCCTTTATAAATAGGGTCGAGGGGTCATTTTCACTTTTCCCCTTCATGCCTCTTCGCGTCATCGTCTTCCTCGCGCTGCTCAACCTCTGGAGCTCTGCCGCCACCATCGACCATCGCCTCTGCTTCAACTCTGGTCGCTGCAACCCTGAATGCACCAGAGAACTGCGGTGCTTCTCTGCTCTCCCGTTAGCACTGGTACGCTCTCTGTTCTTCCACCATAGATCTGTTCTAGGGTTTCGGTGTTCTTCGGTGTTCTTCAGTGTTCATTGCTTGTATAATAGGGTTTTGATCCAGACCTTGATATTCATCCTGTTCAATGATAGTCGTAGCCCTTCTTTTCCATCTAATGCACTTCGTTAAAATAGAAGATCCCATCTGAACCTTCATCCACTGTTTCGGTACTCCTTCTTAGGTCTGAGTATATTTTTCTTTTCTGATATGCAGCAGATCCAAAATTGTAATACCAACTTGTGAAATCTGTTTTCCTTCACTTATACATCTGTAGACTTGCATCTTCAATGTCAGACTAGGCGGTTTAACTTTTAGAAAAAATGACGACCCGGTATATACCATTAGTCCCCTTGTTGAACCGTCAATGTACTTCAACTTATAGCCTTTGTTCAGTGAACTCTGGTTTATGATTAACCAACTCCGGTTTAACAACATGCTTACATCCTTGTAACGTCGCGTAGTTATCCATTGTAATCTTAAACCGGTAATTATCATGTTGTAGATCATTCATTGCCATGGCCAAGCAAGTGTATGAATGGAATTGGGTCCCTTCTCGGGTGACTGAAGAACAGTTAGACAACCTTGTCAAAACGGGTGCTTTAACCAAGAAAGATGTCATTCACTGGAGGGTCCCTGGCCCGGAATGTCCTCATGCACCCAAGGACGAAGAGGTTGTTGTATTTGCTGATCACTTAGGCCGGGGTTTCATCCCTCCCGGTTCAAAAAAATTCCGGGATGTATTGGCCAGCTTTCAACTGCGCCCACAAGACATCGGTCCTAACTCTGTGACCAACATCTGCCACTTCCAAGTTTTTTGTGAGGCTTACCTTTGAGAGGAACCCATAGTAGAATTGTTCAGGGATTTCTTTCACCTAAACCGTCGCACATAATTCAAAGACGGACCCAACACAGAAATGGGCGGAATGGCGGTTCAGAAAAGAAAATAAGTCACCTTTCCTCATCCCAGTCTCCACAGTCATCCCAAAGAGTGGAACCAGACATGGTTTTATTGCAAGGACACGTCTCCAGCTGACGAAAATCCCTATCGGTTTACCGTACGGAACGTCTGAGTAACACACATCCTCTTCCTCAAAGGCTGACCGCCAAATAAAGGGCCAAATATGCTCCTCAACTATCAAAGCTCAGGGCCTTTATGGCAAACGGTTTGACAGGAGTTGATCTTGCGCGCTGCTGGATAAGCTGGAGCGTTTTGCCCTTAAGCCGGCGCACCGGTTTGATGTGTGAGTATACAGGGAATTTGAAGGATGCTCAGCGGCACATTGACATTCAGCTTATAGATGATGAAGTCACTGAAGCTGTAAAAAAATGCTGAACAAACCGGAGGATGTCTGTGCCCAAACCGGACTACTCCCTTTCTGCACCACCAACAAACCGCCAGCTGTAAGAATCATATAATCTGTTTATCTGAAATTGCTTCTGTCCCAATATTCTCTGAAAGAGTGATTATCTTCTTGACAGGGCAACGATCCGTTCTGGAACAAGAAAACCCCACAAGACAAACCGGTGAAGCTAACCCGTCAAAAAACCAAAGTTGTGAAGAAAACTGCCAACAGGAAAAGGACCACTGCCTCTTCCGATCCACCAGCTGATGATGATGTGGGTAACCTGGAACTAGAGGAAGAACTTGACTCACTTTATTGTCGGGACGACGTTGAGAACAGCTAAACCGAAGCTGTAGAGGTAATTACTCTTTCCTCCGATTCAAATCCTCTGCCAACACAAAAAATCCGTCGAGCAAACCGGAAAGTTAAATTTTCTCACCCTCTTGCTTACTTGGATCCAAACTTTCTTGTGAAGACACAACAGCACGAGGCTCGCCGCACAACCCGGCATAGCGGCCAGGTAGTTACGTCTGCCGGTTTACCGAACAGTCCGGTTCGAAAACGCCAATCAAAGATCTCTTATTCCCTTGACACTTCACGCCCTAAAGCGAGTTGTTTTCGTCAACCTCTTAACCCGTCTGATTCAAATTATCAGGGCACTTCTCATTCATCCTCTGGCAAGTCGTCAGCCACCAAACTTCCACCCCTCAAAACGGTTCTCGGGTGAGTTATACACTTATTTTTGCCCTTAACATGCATTTTATACATTATACTGACCTCCAGCCTTCTTACTTTTCTCAGTGCTAAGCCCAGACCAAGCAAGAAAGCTTGGTTGAACACACCGGCTGATGAAAACATGGTTGTTAATTCGGAGAAGACTCCAGGTCCTGAAGAGGCCAACATTGATGATATGTTGAACGACCCACCGCCTCAAGATCATGATTTCGTTGCTGAGCAGGCAGAAGTCGACACCATCGTCCATGCTGACCAGCCAACAAGCCCTATCCGGACTGACAAACCGGCCAGTCCAGAAAAAGATACCGACAAACCGGCAACTCCAGTAAAAACTGCTGAAGAGAAGGATGATGATGTTCTGATTACGGGCATTGGCCATA
The DNA here is from genome assembly GCA_032464435.1 of Aegilops umbellulata. NCBI lineage: Eukaryota > Viridiplantae > Streptophyta > Magnoliopsida > Poales > Poaceae > Aegilops > Aegilops umbellulata. Next base: position 67,198,765 of record CP136060.1, on the reverse strand, counting down.
CTGATCCAGGAAATCCTATTGCTTTGTCAAAACATACCGCCAAACAGGAATTTTCTGCAATTGGCAAAGGCAAATGGAATGCCGATCTGTCCACTTACACCCATCTAAATGCTCAGGACCTTCATTCCGGCTATCTGAACCGTCTATATACCAGTCGTGACTATGAAGCCGGCTTGGTAAATATGATGAAGGAACGATATGAGGTAATTTTATAAGTATTGCCCCCTTATTTTTAATTGCAGCTTATCAACTCCAGTAGCCCCCAAGTGACGGTTTAAGATATCAATCTAAACCGGGACTTAGTAAAACTTCTATGCTTTGCAACAATGCATCTGAACTTCACTGTAGTAGCCCCCAAGTGCCAGTTTAACTTTATAAAGATGAACCGGGACTTTGTATAAGAAACTCCCGTATCAGCATTCTTTGAGCAAATATCCATTAGCCCCCAAGTGCCAAGTTGAATACTTGTATTATGCTTGGGACTTGCAGAAAATGTATGATGAAGAGCAAATATGCATTAGGCCCCAAGTACCAAGGGCATAACTTGTTGTGTGCTTGGTACTTCAAGTATATATTGTCACCTTATCATATAACTGTCTCTTTGCAGGCCGAGCTGAGCAAGAAAAATAGCCAAACCGCTGATTTGCAGGAAAACCTGAAATCGCAACAAGCTGAAACCGCCAAGGCGAAGGAAGAATTGACTAGTGCTCTAGGCGCTATGGAGAAACTGAAAGAAGGTTGTAGCGACCCGACCCGAATGGATCAAGTCTCTGTGCTTAAGTGTCATCTCTGGATCGGTATGCAGACACACACAGTACTCGAAGGATTTATAACAGAGGTAAATCTCATGTATAAGGTAACGTAAATACTATTCCTCAATCCAAATATAGAGGAAGCAACAAGGTTGTGGATTCCCATCAACACCAATGGCAAAGTTGAGTGTAGAAATCGTAACCCTAACGTATCACGTACTCGTCGTAAGAAACCTGCAACATGAGACGTTGCAGCCCGAAACGGATCAGTACATTGAATGTACTGGCAAATTCACACCATAGAGAAAATGATGAACAATGGCTACCACTACATGCATATATGGCTGGTGGAAAAGCTCTATGGTTATAATGTTTTTGCGAAAAGCCAATTTTTCCCTACTGCAAAGGAATAAAAATTTATTTAACTATCATGGTGGTTGTTAAACATTGAGAATGGTTGACAGCATTCTCAATCCCAATTAAGTATCATCATTAAAACCCAACAAAGTTAATTAAAGTAACATGATGAGATCAACAGGATAATCCAAGAACTAGATACTCAAGATGTCCATAACTGGGGACACGGCTAATCATGATTAGTTTGTACACTCTGCAGAGGTTTGCGCACTTTTCCCCACAAGACTCGATCGCCTCCGTTGGATTTCTCGCACTGCATGGTGTTTGAGAAACGGATGACCGAGACGTAGTCTTTTAGAAGCGCTAGCACCTTACGATGTGATAGACCGTACCAACCTACATCCCCTACATCTGCTAGTCTACCGCTGTAAGAGTTCGCACGACTTAATCAGCTATGCCAGAGCCCATAATGGCTTGTGGCTGCACACGGAAGTTTCTAGTTTGAATAATCTCATGATCCCTTTGAGCCTGGGTGGCGGTCCATAAAAAAACAGGCAATCCTGGAGTACCTAGGTACCTTGACAGGCAATCTTGGAATACCCAGGTACCTCAATCCACCCAGATGTGTGCTTAAGTTGCCACCTTAAATAAACCATTAATTAACAATCTCACATCTGTCATGGATACTCTCAAAACTCAATCCACGTCTACGAGCATAGCATAATAGTAACTCCCAAGGGTTTGATAATAAACAGGTAATAGGTACTACCTCAACTACTTCCCATCCCACAATTTAATTAGATCCTAATCATGCAATGTTTGAGGATTGATCTAATGCAATAAAAACTGGGTATGAAGGAGGTATGATCAAAGTGTGAACTTGCCTGCAATGTTGATGAAGATGATTCGCACTCAAAACTCTTGATAGTTCTACTCGTCACACTCCGGTCAATCTATCGTAAGCAAGCAATAGTAACCACACATAAGCAATCACTCAAAAGATCAGAAAGATCGAAGAAGACGATTCAGAAAACATCAAAACCAAGCAAATAACTCCTGCAACATAAAACAATTTCTAACAGAGCTTCCATTTGCAAAAAGAATCAACTAAATCGGAGTTATAAAACTCAAGTTATGATCAAACGAAGCTTGAATTCAAATCTGGTCTAATTCTAATTTTAAACTTTTCAAAAACATGTTTGAGTTGGATTACTGGATAGAGGGGGTCATAACGAAGAAGTGGGTGTTGGTTTCGTTGTATTTGGTTAAGCGAGCAAGAAGTTGTAGCCGTTTGAAATACAGGGACTAACCTTCGAAAGAAAATAATTACGAACAGGTCCCTAGCTATGAAAAACAGATCTAATATGCGAACGTTCACTGTTTAGGACTAAGCAGCGAACAGGTTCACTGAAAACTACTAACTGGTGAACGTGCTCTAATTATCTAACAAAAAAAAACCAGATCCAATCTAGGGGTTTTTTAAAGAAAACCGGATCTAGGTTTTTTAAAAAAACGAAGGAAAACGGTGGCTTTTACCGGTGGTTTACCGGCGGGTCATCGGCGGCGGCGGAGTCCGGTGGCGATGGGCGAACGGGGGCGGCTGCGGGCGGCGAAGACGGCGTGCAGCGGCAACAGCGGCGAGGCGCGGGCGTCGGCGGACTGCAGCGGAAGGAGGCGCGGCTGTGGGCAGCGCGAGCAGCGATGCGGCGGCGAACGAGGCAAGAAGAGGCCGCGGCGACGGCACGATGCGGGGAAAGAGAGAGAGAGGGGCCCGGGCTCCAAATTTATAAGAGGGAGGGGCGGCGCGAAGCTTGGAGGAGGGGGCACGGAGAGGCGACGCGAGGAGTCCGAGGCGGGGACGGCGTCCATGGCGGCGGCGAACTCCCGATCGGATCTCGCTTGGGGACGGGGCAACGAGCGAGCTGGGCCGCAGCCTGGCCTGGGAGCTGGGCCGGCCCAGTCGACGGGGAGAGAGAGAGAGAGAGAGAGAGAGAGAGAGAGAGAGAGAGAGAGAGAGAGAGAGCAGTGCTGGGCTTCGTCCTGGCACTGTTTGAAGAGTTAAAAAAACATTTTCCCAGACAAGGAAATGGAATAAATAAAAATATTATATAGGCATATAATATATCAAAATTTTCAGAAAAAGATTTCCTACAAGCTCAACATTTTTATAATGCCAAATAAAGTCCACACAAATTCAGGTAATTCGAAGAGTGCTACTGCTCTAATAAAATCCAGTAAAATCACTTTAAAAATACGAAAATGATTTCAAAATTTATTTCTCTCCAATTTTCTGATGTAGGGAATCATGTTACCCTATTTTCCATGTATTTTATTTTTGGAGAAAAATAATTTGAATAAAACTCAAATAACTCCAAATTGAAAATAAATTCAAAAGAACTTTGAATTTTAATGCTTTGAAACTCCCAACTCATATTTCATATAATTTGAAGAAGTCATTTTATCTTCGCTCGTGAAAATCATTGAGTTGCATAAAGTTTCAGAATTGGAAATATTCTCAAATGAAATTCAAATATTTTCAACATCCCTTTTCATTTATTTAAATGGAAGAAGTCATGTCAACTTCTCTCTAGGGTTTTGTATTTGAAAAGAATTTGAATTCATGGAGATCAGAAAGCACAGATGAAAGTTTGGGAAAGTCCTTTTATTCCCTCTCATTTAACTTCCGAATATCACTCACTTTCAGTCAATCAACCACTCAACAATCAAACAATCAATCAAATGTATCTATTTATTATAACATTCCAAAAATTTAGAATTTTGGGATGTTACAAACCTACCACCCTTAAAATGAATCTCGTCCTCGAGATTCGGAGAGGCTAGAAAGAAATAGGTTAGGTTTGGGGTCTTCTCAAAATCCATCGATCGTCTTTGGGGTCTGGGGTGCTACCACCCTTAAAATCATTGTTACGGTTCCATCAAAACTCATATACTCCATCCTTATTCTTGACAGTGTCGGTCTTCTCAGATCGGAAGGATAATTCCTTCTTTGGGCTCCTCCGGTAGTGGCATAACCTTTTCCTGAATTCTTCTATCCTTTCCTCTTGGTAAGGTTATTCCGGGACTGGGTCTTCTTAGCTGACAGGTCTGGCGCCAAAGCTAAACAACTATCGATATCTCATGGTGGTCAACAATTTATGGTTTCTCCTGCAGGAAATGGGTCTGGGTTGATCCTCACCGTATAACCTACGGTTGGCAAAAGCTGCCTTGTACAAGGGGAAATTCTTATATCATTCTAAGGTTTAAACAGGGCTTAATATCATCGTCTCTCTACTATAGGTAAGTCACTCAGGTTTACCATCCCATACAGCAAGGCGAATAATAAGAGTAAGTCGGTATGGTGATCAATCCATCCCGCACCCAAATCATTACCTTGTATATAGTTTAGCGAATCTCGCATTCTAACACTCGGTCATCCTCACAAGCATTGCAGAATTTCTCTTGTCGACGAACCAAGTTCGGATAAATCCATTTATTCTGCAAGCCAAACAAACATCTATCGTTCCTTCCCAACCCTCAGGTTTTGCGTTACTCCTATAAGATCGTCTATCGATAAAATCGTAACTTCTTCCAGGGTTTTTCCTTCAGCAAGAGTGTGCTTGCTTCTTGGTAGGTCCTGGGGCCTGTAGGTTATGGCCCATCTCATCACTTGTAGTCCTTGAACTTATCATCGGGCAACTAATCATTATTCCAACTTCCAACTTCCTAGTATTCTTAAATCCTTCCAATAGTACTGCCTTCTTCCTTCTATTGGCACCAAACTAGGACATGATTACTCAGACTCATCATGGAATTTCCATTGATCCATATTTCCAACATCATACCTCCTTTCTATCCAATAGTAATTCATCTCTTCATATTCCTGGGATATCCCACATACCGCGATAAAACTTATTCTTATGAAATCCATACTCTACTTCGTGGAACATCATTATCCTTTTCAGGGTCAAGCATCCTTACAGGGGATGTCGGCCATCTCTGCATGGCACTTCTTCAACTGGGAATTGTGAAACACATCATGAACTCCTGACAGTCCTTCGGGTAACTCCAACTTGTTGGCCACTTCTCCCATATGCTCCAAACTCTGCATGGTCCTACAAATCTCAGGGCTAACTTTCCCTTAACTCCAAACCGTTTAACTCCTCGCAGAGGGGACACACGAAGACATGCTTTGTATCCAATTTCATAGACTACCTCCTTGCATTTTTGAGTCTGCATAACTCTTCTGCCTGGACTGAGCTACCTTCAGCCTATCTCGAATCAACTTAACATTCTCTTCTGACTCCTTGATCACATTTGGTCCAAACAACTGACGGTCTCCAACTTCATCCCACATCAACGGTGTCTGGCTCCTTCTCCCATACAAAGCTTCAAAAGGGGCCATCTCCAAACTGACTTGTTAACTGTTGTTGTATGAGAACTCCGCGTAAGGCAGATTATCATCCCTACTATATCCATAATCTAGCGCACACGCTCTCAACATGTCCTCCAGAATCTGATTGACTCTCTCGGTCTGTCCATTTGTCTGCGGATGAAAGGCTGTACTGAACTCTAGCCTAGTACCCAAAGTCTGGTGCAGCTGATTCCAAAACTTTGAGGTAAACTGTGTTCCTCTATCTGATATGGTGGTCCTCAGAACTCCATGCAGACATACGGTCCTGGTCATATATATCTTGGCCAACTTCGCACTTGTATAGGTGGTTTTCACTGGGATAAAGTGAGCCACTTTGGTCAAGCGAATCAACTACTACCCAGATAGAATTATATCCCAATCGGGTTCTGGGAAATCCGGTAATGAAATCCATGCCAAGCTTATCCTGCTTCCATTCGAGTATCGGCATAGGCTGTAGTATTCTGGCTGGCTTCTGATGCTCTGCCTTTACTCTCTGGCATACATCACATACGGCTACATACTCGGCAATATCCTTCTTCATCTCCGTCCACCAGAAACGTTCCTTTAAATCCAAATACATCTTGGTGTTTTTGGGGTGTATCGAGTATGGTGAGTCATGAGCCTCCTGAAGTATTTACTTCCAGATCTTTGCATTGTTGGGCACATATACATGGTCCTCAAACCATAAGGTGTCGTGCTCATCCTTACAAAAACCTTTGGCCTTTCCTTTACTCATCCTCTCTTTTACCTCAGCAATCTCTTTGTCATCCTTCTGAGCTCCACGGATCTTTCCCAACAATGTAGACTGAACTTCCATTGTGGCAACAAAACCTTTGGGAACAATCTCCAGCCGAAGTTCCCTAAGATCCTCGACTAACTCCTTTGGTAATCCTCCGATTATGAGGGTATTCATCCTTGTTTTCTTTATGGTTGTGTCCTATTTCTCCACAAAGCTTGAATGCACAAGGTTTCTTCATCTCCTTTCCATAAGGCCTCAAATTTCTGAGACACAAGCCAAGACTTTAACAAAGTCCACTTAATTCCTTCCAAGTGGTTACTCCTTGACATCCATTGATGGTTTGGTTCATCCTCTACTAAGTAGCAGCACCTCCTTCAAAGCACTGAAGAGCATGTTGGGTCATATCCTTTCCGGCTATAGGGTTATTCTCCATGTGATCCCCCATGTTCTGAATCCATCGTTCCATCTCCAATTGACTCATTGGTCCAGAAAATAGAAGCTCATCTCCATTCATCCTCTAATGGTTCCATGGGTTTGGGGTGGGATAGGAGAGATCGAGAGGGATGCACACAATACAAACCAAAGTTTTGAAAGGGCAGATTTTATTTGTGGTTGTCAGAAAAACATCAAACAAATGACAGCTCACAAGCGTTGCATCTAACGTAGGTATATAACAGGGGTTCGGTCTTCTAAAGGTCAATGTCGCCAAACTCTTCAAGTTTTGTTCATGTCTCCGATGGCTTCTTTCGATCATGCTTGTCTTTCGCAAATCCTTTTGCCAGCTCATCTCTGCTGTAGCAAAGTCTTGGTGACATCCTTGAATACTCTGGAGTTGCATTCCAAACTTCTGGGTTTCAACATCTTTGGCATGAGCCATGGTCATATTGTCCTTTAGTTCCCAACAAATCTCCGGTATCTCGAGGTTGTAGCTCCTCCAGCTTGGCTACTTCAACTTCTGGGTCCTAAGTTCTTCACGAAATGCTTCCTTATCAAATACTGCTTCTTGTAGGTCCATCTTAAAATCCTTGATGTAATACTCAAAAATTCACCTCTTGCTGATAGATGCTCCATCAGCCTTCTACCATCCAATCCTTCCATGCATATGCATGCTTAACTCAACACGGTGACAATAGCATAAGCGGGCGATAACATCATGGATAGCCGTGTTTCTGCTCTTGTCATTTCCATGAGCTATGTCTCCATAGTTGATATCTCCTGCCATAGGGTTTTCTTGACAAAACTTTGAGTTTCTAACTCTCCATGTTCCGGTCTTTCTCCGATACACCTTGATCTCGGGTATTGACAGCTTCCATAGCCTGTCAATTTCCATAAGGGTAACCTCACTAGGTCATACAAATCTGGAAATTCTTCATGGCCTCCAATTCTCCTAGTCTTCGGAGTCTTCAACCATTGTAATTTCCATCATTGTAATGCACGGTAAAATCCTCTTCATTCCAAAGTAGTAGTTGTCCGATATCTTGTACTCCTTGGTGTGGTCTCATCAGCCGAATCTTCATGTGGTCAAAAGGGGGAAAGGGTATAGTCTCACTAAAAGGGAATATTTGAATAAGCTCAGAAGAGAAGAGAGGTAAAAGATTTTTTTGAAAAAGAAAAGTTTTAGAGAAAATCCTTCCTATGGGCTTGCCAGTTTCTAGGGGTTACGTCCTACAGTCAACATGTGCTGTGATACCATCTTGTAGCGACCCGACCCAAATGGATCAAGTCTCTGTGCTTAAGTGTCATCCCTGGATCGGTATGCAGACACACACAGTACTCGAAGGATTTATAACAGAGGTAAATCACATGTATAAAGTAACATAAATACTATTACCTCAATCCAAATATAGCGGAAGAAACAAGGTTGTGGATTCCCATCAACACCAACGGCAAAGTTGAGTGTAGAAATCGTAACCCTAACGTATCACTTACTCGTCGTAAGAAACCTGCAACATGAGACGTTGCAGCCCGAAACGGGTCAGTACATTGAATGTACTGGCAAATTCAAACCATAGAGAAAATGATGAACAATGGCTACCACTACATGCATATATGGCTGGTGGAAAAGCTCTATTGTTATAATGTTTTTGCGAAAAGCCAGTTTTTCCCTACTACAAAGGAATAAATTTTATTTAACTATCATGGTGGTTGTTAAACATTGAGAATGGTTGACAACATTCTCAATCCCAATTAAGTATCATCATTAAAACCCAACAAAGTTAATTAAAGTAACATGATGAGATCAACAGGATAATCCAAGAACTAGATACTCAAGATGTCCATAACCGGGGACACGGCTAATCATGATTAGTTTGTACACTCTGCAGAGGTTTGTGCACTTTTCCCCACAAGACTCGATCGCCTCCGTTGGATTTCTCGCACTGCATGGTGTTTGTGAAACGGATGACCGAGACATAGTCTTTCAGAAGTTCTAGTACCTTACGATGTGATAGACCGTACCAACCTACATCCCCTACATCTGCTAGTCTACCACTGTAAGAGTTCGCACGACTTAATCAGCTATGCCAGAGCCCATAATGGCTTGTGGCTGCACACGGAAGTTTCTAGTTTGAATAATCTCATGATCCCTTTGAGCCTGGGTGGCGGTCCATAAAAAAACAGGCAATCCTGGAGTACCTAGGTACCTTGACAGGCAATCTTGGAATACCCAGGTACCTCAATCCACCCAGATGTGTGTTTAAGTTGCCACCTTAAATAAACCATTAATTAACAATCTCACATCTGTCATGGATACTCTCAAAACCCAATCCACGTCTACGAGCATAGCATGACAATATAAGCATAGTGTAATAGTAACTCCCAAGAGTTTGATAATAAACAGGTAATAGGTACTACCTCAACTACTTCCCATCCCACAATTTAATTAGATCCTAATCATGCAATGCTTGAGGATTGATCTAATGCAATAAAAACTGGGTATGAAAGAGGTATGATCAAAGTGTGAACTTGCCTGCAATGTTGATGAAGATGATTCGCACTCAAAACTCTTGATAGTTCTACTCGTCACACTCCGGTCAATCTATCGTAAGCAAGCAATAGTAATCACACATAAGCAATCACTCAAAAGATCAGGAAGATCGAACAAGACGAATCAGAAAACATCAAAACCAAGCAAATAAATCTTGAAACATAAAACAATTTCTAACAGTACCAAAATTATGTGAATTTGGCCTTATCAGAAAGTTTAGGTTAAGAGCTTCGATCTGCAAAAAGAATCAACTAAATCGGAGTTATAAAACTCAAGTTATGATCAAACGAAGTTTGAATTCAAATCTGGTATAATTCAAATTTTAAACTTTTCAAAAACATGTTTGAGTTGGATTACTGGATAGAGGGGATCATAACGAAGAAGTGGGCATTGGTTTCGTTGAATTTGGTTAAGCGAGCAAAAAGTTGTAGCCGTTTGAAGTACAGGGACTAACCTGTAAAAGAAAATAATTATGAACAGGTCCCTAGCTACGAAAAACAGATCTAATATGCGAACGTTAACTGTTTAGGACTAAACAGCGAACAGGTTCACTAAAAACTACTAACTGGTGAACGTGCTCTAATTATCTAACAAAAAAACCCAGATCCAATCTAGGGTTTTTTTTAAAGAAAACCGGATCTAGGTTTTTTTTAAAAACGAAGGAAAACGGTGGCTTTTAGCGGTGGTTTTCCGGCGGGTCGTCGGCGGCGGTAGAGTCCGGTAGCGATGGGCGAACGGGGGAGGCTTCAGCGCGGCTGCGGGCGGTGAAGACGGCGTGCAGCGGCAACAGCGGCGAGGCGCGGGCGCCGGCGGAGTGCGGCGGAAGGAGGCGCGGCTGTGGGCGGCGCGAGCAGCGATGCGGCGGCGAACGAGGCAAGGAGAGGCCGCGGCGACGACACGATGCGGGGAAAGAGAGAGAGAGGGGCCGGGGCTCCAAATATATAGGAGGGAGGGGGCGGCGCGAAGCCTGGAGGAAGGGGCACGGAGAGGCGGCGCGAGGAGTCCGAGGCGGGGATGGCGTCCATGGCGGCGGCGAATTCCCGATCGGATCTCGCTCGGGGACGGGGCGACGAGCGAGCTGGGCCGCAACCTGGCCTGGGAGCTGGGCCGGCCTAGTCGGCGACGTGGAGAGAGAGGAGAGAGAGAGAGCAGTGCTGGGCTTTGGCCTGGCACTGTTCGAAGAGTTTAAAAAAACATTTTCCCAGACAAGGAAAAGAAATAAATAAAAATATTATATAGGCATATAATATATCAAAAATTTCAGAAAAAGATTTCCTACAAGCTGAACATTTTTATAATGCCAAATAAAATCCACACAAATTTAGGTAATTCAAAGAGTGCTACTGCTCTAATAAAATCCAGTAAAATCACTTTAAAAATACGAAAATGATTTCAAATTTATTTTTCTCCAATTTTCTGATGTAGGGAATCATGTTACCCTATTTTCCATGTATTTTATTTTTGGACAAAAATAATTTGAATAAAACTCAAATAACTCCAAATTGAAAATAAATTCAAAAGAACTTTGAATTTTAATGCTTTGAAACTCCCAACTCATATTTCATATAATTTGAAGAAGTCATTTTATCTTCGTTCGTGAAAATCATTGAGTTGCATAAAGTTTCAGAATTGGAAATATTCTCAAATGAAATTCAAATAATTTCAACATCCCTTTTCATTTATTTAAATGGAAGAAGTCATGTCATCTTCTCTCTAGGGTTTTGTATTTGAAAAGATTTTGAATTCATGGAGATCAGAAAGCAAAGATGAAAGTTTGGGAAAGTCCTTTTATTCCCTCTCATTTAACTTTCAAAAGTTTTGAATATCACTCACTTTCAATCAACCAACCACTCAACAATCAAACAATCAATCAAATCTATCTATTTATTATAACATTCCAAAAATTTAGAATTTTGGGATGTTAAAAGGCTTCAACAAGGAGCGGACGGATTGGGAGAGCGAAAAATCCGATTTGATCAAAAGGGCTGAGAAAGCAGAGGCCGCTCTTAAACCAGTGGTTGATGAACTGGCCAGCGTAAAGCGGCAGGTTCATACCATGACTGCAGTTGTGTTTGGTAAGCATCCTTGACTCCTAATTTTAACATATCTTTTCATGTATTTGCCGGTTTACTAATCCTTGCAATGATACAGGAACTCGTATTAGCCACTTGGGATCTGATGTCCAGAAGAAGTTAAAAGCGGCCTACATTCGGATAGAGCAGCTGTATACCGGCGCACAGCGGATCATCTACACCACTTCCCACAACAATCTGCCTCCTACTTTGATCAAAGATACCATTGGAAGGTTATCTATGCTTCCTGCCCCGGTAGACGAGCTAAAAAAGTCTGCCACTAGAACGGGCGCTTTGGCCGCACTAATCTAGGCAAAAGCATGGGTGCCTGACTTTGATCCTGTTGAAGCGGCCCAAGGCTATCCCAGTTTGAAGGAAGACGGAACAGAATTTAGCGAAGATGATCTCCGAATCATAAACCGGGAAGTGCGCCCACTGGCTTGTCAACTGGTTGAAGAAGCGGATCTTTCCCATTATGAAGCAAACTATGATGACAAGAACAAACGGGTTGCTGCGCCGATTCCTGAAGCTCAAAATCTTATCTCGCCAATCCGTAAGCACACTTATGCCCCTGACATTGAACCGTCCACACTGATAAGTGATGAAGCTGTATTCCAAGCCCTAACTGGGATCGATTGGGCAACTGTTGATTTCCAACCGCTGGGTAGAGCAGAGGAAGTTGAACCGCCGCGAGATGATCCGCAACCGTCAGGCCAAGCTGGTGACCAACCATGAAGCGAAGGCCGGTTTAATCTTCCACATGCTGCAACATGTATTTGAGAAAACAATTATCCTTTTGGGCACTGGAAAGCCTTGTAATAGGCTTAGTTAAAATACTTGTTCTTATATGCCTTCGCGCATATTTATCTGCAATTGATGCTTGCTTGATTCGACCTACGTAAGATATGATATCCATATTACTTTGTTCAAGCTGTTCCTGCGGACAAGAAACTTAAAGCGCCCTGGCGGTTTACCGCCGGGTGGGTCATGATACCCATATATATATGACCAAGGCTTATAACCTAGGTTGTGAAATATAACCAAATATGGAAATATATAATACGTGCAACCTTTAGGCATGATGTTGGCTGACCAACCCAACTCTTGGAGGAGAAATAACTCATGTTTATATAAGGTCGTTTTATAGTAAAACCGTTCCGGGTTATGATAAACACCGGTTTACTTCATACTGGGATTTCAATTCAAAACCAGACCAAGCTGATAGTCTCCAGATTATGATTTGATCATGTACTGTCCATTTTTAATTGACAGTCTAACCGTGTTGATAACACCGGTTTAAAAAACATTACAAATCTTATCAAAAAGAGAGGGAAACTCAATCAAAGGCAAATAAAACCATTGTAGTCGAGGCTTTTCACGGGCTGCCAGGCCCCAAATTCGAGGCTTTTCATGGGCTGCCAGGCCACTGAGTTAAACCATTTTTGCAAAGCCTTTTAAGATGGTCCGCAATCCATAACCAATCATCGTTTTAACTTGACAAGTTCAGGGTCTGTATTTTAGAGTAACTTGTCAATGTTCGAAGGGTCATACTAGGTTTACCTTGGCGGCGTGACTTACTTAAATAGGCAGGTTAACCCGGGGTTTTAGGTATATACACCAGGCTTCCAAGCCGCGGCTTGATAGCCCGATTACAAGCATTGATTCTAAGTTCATTGCGATAGCAAAGAATCCCCAAGTAACGCTTTGAGCAGTGCTCAGTGGGTGCCTATGTTTGAGTTGTTGTTTTTACAACACTCTCTTTGGCCCCGGTTTAATTTGGCTTTAAGCCGATCAAGAGGTGTGACTGTGGTTCAGATACAACCAAGCCCCCAAGTGATGTTGTGGCATTATGCCGATCAAGAGGTATAGCTATGGTTCGAATACGACCAATCCCCCAAGTGATGTGATATAAAGCTTTAACAAGCTAAATCAAGGGGTAAACCGGATGCCGTTTTAGAAACAGAAGCTCCATGTAACCACACATGATGGAAGAAAACAACAGATATCCTACTTTAACTGAGGTTCCGGTTTATTGTATTGATCATAATATATACATTGTCATAATATGTACATAAGCAGAGCCTATAGCTCAAGTATAGTAGGGCCGAAGATGAGCAATGTTCCACGGCCGGTTGGTCTCCTCCTCCAATTTACATGAGTCTTTACGCTCTCGAACATCGATTAGGTAGTACGACCCGTTGTGCAGATTCTTGCTGACCACAAAAGGTCCTTCCCAAGGGGGGATAACTTGTGCATATCCGTCTGATCCTAGATGAGCCGAAGCACGAAATCTCCTTCTTGAAAGGTTCTGGTTCTAACCCGGCGGCTATGATAGCGATGCAGATCTTGCTGATAAATCGCCGAACAGGCTGCCGCTATGTCACGCTCCTCATCTAATAGGTCAAGAGCCTCTTGCCATGCCTTCTCATTGTCAGCTTCAACATGTGCCGCTACACGAGGTGAGACATGACATATGTCACTAGGAAGAACCGCCTCCGCTCCATAAACCATGAAGAACAGCGTGTATCCTGTCAACATGTTGGGTGTGGTGTTTATGCTCCATAACACAAAAGGTAGCTCCTCAATCCAACAACCCAGCATCCGTTGCAAAGGAACCATAAGCCGGGGTTTGATGCCTCTCAATATCTCTTGATTGGCCCTCTCCGCTTGACCATTGGACTGTGGGTGAGCCACTAATGACACGTCAAGCCAGATGTGCTCATGTTGATAGAACTCCTTCATGGCACCCTTTGACAGATTGGTACCATTGTCTGTTATAATGCTGTGTGGAAAACCAAACCGGAAGATCACCTTTTTGATGAATTGAACCGCCGTGGCCGCATCACATTTACTGACTGGCTCTGCCTCCACCCACTTTGTGAACTTGTCAACCGCCACCAAAAGGTGGGTCTTCTTGTCCTTGGACCTCTTGAAAGGCCCAACCATATCCAGCCCCCAAGTCACAAACGGCCAAGTGATTGGAATCATCCTCAATTCTTGAGCTGGTACATGAGCGCGCCTTGAAAATTACTGACAGCCATCACGTCGTCTGACCAAGTCCTCGGCATCAGCATGACCTGTCAACCAATAGAAACCGTGATGAAACGCCTTGGCCACCAAAGATTTTGAACCGGCATGGTGACCACAGTCTCCTTCGTGGATCTCACACAAAATTTCACATCCTTCTTCAGGAGACACACAACGTTTAAACGCCCCTGTCACACTGCAATGATGCAACTCTCCATTGATAATGGTCATGGACTTGGACCGCCGGATTATCTGCCTGGCCAGAGTCTCATCCTCTGGTAATTCGCCCCGGTTCATATACGCAGGATAAGGAACAATCCAATCCGGGATAACATGAAGAACCGCCACCAACTGAGCTTCCGGACCAGGAACAGCCAGATCCTCTTCACCAGGGAGCTTGACGGACGGATTATGTAGAACATCCAAGAAGACATTAGGCGGAACCGGTTTACGTTGGGAACCCGGGCGGCTTAAAGAGTCCGTCGCTTCGTTCTTCCGCTGGTCCAGATGATCCACCTGATAACCTTTAAGGTGACCTGCAACAACATCCACCGCACGACGATATGCTGCCATGAGTGGGTCTTTGGAATCCCAAGTGCCAGATACTTGTTGAGCCACCAGGTCCGAGTCACCGAAGCACTTAACTCGGCTCAAGTTCATCTCCTTAGTCATCCGAAGACCATGGAGTAAGGCCTCATATTCAGTTGCATTGTTAGTGCAAGGGAACATTAAACGGAGAACATAACAAACCTTATCACCTTGCGGGGAAGTTAATACGACTCCAGCCCCCGAGCCCTCCAATTGCCTGGAGCCATCAAAATGATTAGTCCAATAAGTGTGATACGGCTTCTCTTCTGGTGCTTGTAGTTCCGTCCGATCATTGATGAAATCCACAAGTGCCTGAGATTTGATCGTCGTTCGGGGTATGTATTTCAACCCGTGAGGCCCGAGCTCGATAGCCCACTTGGCAATCCGGCCAGTTGCCTCCCTGTTCTGGATTATATCTCCCAAAGGAGCAGAGCTGACCATCGTGATGGGATGACCTTGGAAATATTGCTTGAGCTTCCGGCTTGCCATGAAAACCCCATATACCAGCTTCTGCCAGTGCGGATACCTCTTCTTGGACTCAATAAGTACCTCGCTGATGTAATAAACCAGACGCTGAACCGGATATTCCTTTCCTGCCTCCTTGCGTTCCACCACAATAGCCACACTAACTGCCCGAGCGTTAGCTGCCACATATAGCAACAATGGCTCCTTGTCAACCGGAGCAGCAAGAACCGGCGGGTTAGCCAGCTGCCGCTTTAAGTCTTCAAACGCTTTATCTGCGGCGTCACTCCAAACGAAGTTATCCGTTTTCTTCAGCATCTGATACAAAGGAATGGCCTTCTCGCCAAGACGGCTGATAAACCGGCTCAACGCGGCAATCTGGCCTGCCAAACGTTGAACATCATTGATACACTTCGGTTTTGCCAAGGAGGTGATAGCCTTGATCTTTTCCAGATTAGCTTCAATACCCCTGTTAGACACCAAAAAGCCCAAGAGCTTGCCTGCCGGTACACCAATAACGCACTTGGCCGGATTAAGCATCATCTTGTAAACCCGCAGGTTATCAAAGGTTTCCTTCAAGTCATCAATCAATGTCTCCTTCTTCCTTGATTTGACCATAATATCATCCACATAGGCATGAACATTACGGCCGATTTGCTTATGAAGACAATTCTGCACACACCGTTGATAAGTCGCCTGGGCACTCTTGAGCTCAAAGGGTATGTATACATAGCAGAAGGCTCCAAAGGGGGTTATGAAGGCCGTCTTCTCCTGGTCCTTAATTGCCATTTTGATCTGATGATAACCAGAATATGCATCCAAAAATCTCAAACGCTCGCAACCCGCCGTAGCATCAATAATTTGATCAATACGGGGGAGGGCAAAGGGATCTGATGGACAAGCTTTGTTGAGATCTATGTAGTCCACACACATACGCCACGTGACATCCTTCTTAAGGACCAGCACCGGATTAGCCAACCACTCAGGATGAAAAACTTCCACGATAAACCCAGCCGCCAAGAGTCTGGCCACTTCTTCTCCAATAGCCTTGCGTCTTTCTTCATTGAACCGGCGGAGAAACTGCTTGACCGGTTTATACTTAGGATCAACATTAAGAGTGTGCTCAGCGAGTTCTCTCGGTACACCTGGCATGTCAGAAGGCTTCCACACAAAGATGTCCCGATTCTCACGGATGAACTCGATGAGCGCGCTTTCCTATTTCGGATCCAAGTTAGCGTTGATGCTAAACTGCTTGGACAAATCGCCAGGAACGAAGTCCACAAGCTTAGTCTCATCAGCCGATTTAAACTTCAGGCCGGATCATGCTCTGTAGTCGGCTTCTTCAATGAAGTCATATCTGTCGGATCAACATTATCTTTGTAAAACTTTAACTCTTCTGTGGCACAAACCGACTCAGCATAAGCCGCATCACCTTCTTCACACTCGAGAGCGATCTTGCGGCTCCCATGGATGGTTATAGTTCCCTTGTACCCGGCATCTTCAGTTGCAGATAGACATAGCAAGGTCGTGCCATAATTTTAGCATAAGGCGGCCGTCCAAACAGGGCATTATACGGTCTTTTGATTTTCACCACTTCAAAGGTCAAAGTTTCTGATCTCGAGTCATGCTCATCTCCAAAAGCCACCTCCAGAGCTATCTTACCAATAGGGTATGCCGATTTACCAGGCACCACACCATGGAACACCGTATTGGATAGTTTAAGATTTTTATCTGTTAACCCCATGCGACGGAAGGTTTCGTAATAAAGGATATTGATACTACTACCTCCATCCATGAGTACCTTCGTGAACTTATAACCTCCCACCTGAGGTGCCACTACCAGTGCCAGATGACCCAGATTGTCAACCCGAGGTGGATGATCTTCCTGCTCCACACAATCGGCTGCTCGGACCAGCGCAAATAACGAGGCACCGCCGGTTCAATAGCATTCACTGCCCTTTTATGAAGCTTCTGATCGCGCTTATCTAGGCTAGTGGTAAAGACATGATACTGTCTGCCATTCAACTTCTTTGGGTTGCTCTGGTAACTCGACTGCTGCTACTGTTGTTGCTGGTTTCCCTGATTGTTGTAACCACCTTGATTACCCTGGTTGCTATGTCCACTCTGGTTACCATGAAAACCTGAACCGGAGCTGACTCCTCCATAACCCAACCCATGAGACCCGTGGCCTGAACCGCCACCCGGCCCATTAACATACCGGAAAGAATGAACTCCTGCATGATGTAGCAATCTTTCCGAAGGTGTGTGGATGGCATCTCCTTCATCCCATGTTTCAGGCAAGGCTGGTTCAATAGATAAGATAGGCGGTCCGGGTTAGGGATTGGTGCTCCACCACGCTGGGGTGGTTTACCCTTGCGTCGCTGGCCCTTGTCCTGTGTGCTGGTATTAGCCACAAAGTCCAAGCCATGATTCGCTTTACGCTTACCGTCGTTTCCATGACCTGCCGGGTTGTGGTGCTGCCCCTTGGCGTTGCCGCTCCTTTTTCCCTTCCCTGTCTTATCATCATCACACTCAGGATCCTTGGTACTATCAGAGTCAGCATACTTCACCAGAGCAGCCATGAGGGTTCCCATGTCATTACAGTGACGCTTGAGCCTTCCCAACTTCAACTTCAGAGGTTCAAACTGGCAATTGCCTTCCAATGTTAACACTGCGGTATCAGCGTTGATGCGATCCGATGAATGCAAGATTTCCGAGACCCGGCGCACCCATCGGGTTGTTGACTCTCCTTCCTCCTGGACACAGGCAGATAAGTCCACAATTGACATGGGCTGCTTGCATGTATCTTTGAAATTCTGGATAAACCGGGTTCTCAAGTCGGCCCACGACCTGATAGAATTCGCTGGTAAACTCTTTAGCCAAGTACGGGCCGTCCCTTCCAACATCATGGTAAAATACTTGGCACATGCCGCATCATCCACATCCAGCATCTCCATGGCCATCTCATAGGTTTCAACCCATGTCTCAGGGGATAAATCGGCAGTGTAATTCGACACCTTACGCGGGCCCTTGAAATCCTTGGGCAGGTGCACGTTGCATAACGCTGGGACAAGACACGACACTCCCAAAGAACTAGAGGTAACCCCGGGCTCTACCGACGTGGTTGGACGAGCCGGAGTAAGCTAACGGGCTTCATGCTGCGCCGCTAACTCGGCCTCTCTGCGTGCCCGAGCCCGGTCCACTACCTCCTGAGCATCACCCGCCGGGTTATTTCCACGGGGCGGATCATGGTTCCACGCGTTTCTTGACTCTGCTGGTTCATCCATATGCCTGCTGTAGCTCAGGCTTGCACGGGGAGTGGAGTGAATCCGATCGCGACTATATGAGTAAGCCTCCTGTTGGACCAAGGATGTCTGAAGAAGCTCTTTAACCCGGCGCATCTCAACCGCCGCCGGAGAATCACCTTCGATCGGGATGGCCGCCAGCCATGAAGCGGAAGCAACAAGGTTATCCATCGGGGTAGAGTAAATACCCGGTGGTGTTGGGATAGGTTGCGTCACAATGTTGTTCTGACGAGGCAGATCCATCAAACGTGGCTGAACCGGGCCCCCTTCTCCAGGCGCCTCCACCCGGTTTTCTACCGGCGGGTTGCTGGTCCCCACTCCTGGGGTGTTAAAGAGGTTCCTAGCATCATAAACTGGAGGCAGGTGCGACCGGTGCCTCCTCTTCAGGACTTCGTGCGACGCATTCTGATCCAGCATAAGCCGGTAAGCCCGTGCATCCAAAGCGGCCCGCTCCGCGGCCATCCTAGTATCTTCAGCTGCTAAGTCGGCTTTGGGTTGAGTAATCTGATCCTTTACTTTCGCGATTTCCGCATTGTGGGCATCCTGATCCGCCGGGTTAGCCTCGGCCATCAGCGTTGCCAACGCATCAAATAAATCAGATAAAACCCGAGCCGGTGGTCGCACAGGGCCTCCTGCCCCGGCTGCCGTTGCCGCTGCTGATCCGGAAATCATCGCTGCTGCGGTCGAAGAGTGGAGCGCCGGCTGTGTACCGGCCATGAAGATTGCAACCCCGTTTGGCAGATCAGAGGGGTCCGGAATACTGTCGCCATCAAAACAGCCCCCAATCCGGCCATCTTGTAGCTTATATAACGACTCGGTCTCTCCGGTAGATGACTCGTCGCCGGAATAAACGACGGTCTCACAACCAGATTTCGATCCGTCCTCGTATTCCCCTCCATGGATGACTCCCATGAAGGCACGCTTCATGACAGGCTTGACCCGGGCAGATCTCGCACGCTGAGCCGTCTCGACGAGGTCAGTGCAGATGTCCGGCTCAGGGCCCGGTTCGCCGATCTTGCCAATGAAAACGTGTATGCCACCAAAGGGGACTCGGTACCCGTACTCGATTGAGCCGGCCTCGGGGCCCCAGCCTGCATCGTCGATGTAGAGCTTGCCGCGACGACTCTTGGTCATCCGGCCCACAGCGTAACCCTTGAGTCCTTCGAAGTTGCCCTCCAAGAACTTGAAACCATCGTGCGATAGCCCCACGGTGGGCGCCAACTGTCGTGGTTTTGTCACGGCAAATGTCCTCATGAAAGGACTTAGTCGTGGAGCCATCGCAACGGGTTAGCTTAAAGGGGTTAAAGCGGACAAGGGACACAAGAGAGTTTTATACTAGTTCGGCCCCTTACGATAGCCTACGTCTAGTTGTGATGGAATTGATGGGGTCCGATGACCAGTGAGCGAATACGCTTTGCCTGGATCTCGAGTTGTTGTGTGTTGTCCTGAACCGCCACCGGGTCATCCCCTTATATACATGGGTTGACGCCCGTCGGTTTACAGAGTCCCGAGGCCGGCTCATAAACGTGTCCGACCCGGTATCTGCTCTTTCTACCTTATAGTACAAGTTACATTATCAATACTGGTTTATGTCTACAGGCCTTAAACCGGCTTTGGGCCCTGGGCCTTCTTGAAGCATCTTCGTCTGTCTTCATAGGCTTCAGGTATGATAAGTACTGATGAAGTTAACCCGGCCTCTCCTGGCCGGTTTACGCCCAGTAGTAATATCCCCAACACCTCCTAATTAGGGATGGCAATGGGGACAATCCCCTATGGGGATACCTACAACATCCCCATCCCCATCTATTCCCTATCATCCCATCCCCATCCCCGTTTACATGACTGGGGATGAAATTTCCCCATACCCATGCCCCACTGGGGAATGGGGCCCCATTAGGGTCCCCATCCCCATAAACAAATACTCATATACATAATATGACACCCTATAATCAATATACATAAATGGTGTTGTCCTTCTCCTGCTAATGCCTATCTAGGTCATACTTACTTCTTAGTCATGGTGGCAGCTGAGGTGAGGACATGAGATAGGTTTAAGGTTTTTTTCAGAGCTTTTTTTTGTTTTCGCAAGTTTGTTTGTGAATATTTTAGGTTGACCGCAGTGTCAAAGTTACTAAACGGGTCCCCGATGGGTATTGGGTCTGGGGAATAGGATATCGTCCCCATCCCCGTTGTACCCTATGGGGAATAAATTAGTTTTGTAAATGTCCCCATGGGGATGTTTTTCGCCCATCCCCACCCCCTAATAAATGAAATCCCCATGGGTTTGGCGGGTATGGGTCCCCATTGCCATCCTTACTCCTAATGAACAGGACCCCTGTTCCGACCGTAGCGCTCGAACACAAGTCCGTTTCCTCCGTTTTGCGGTAGGCCACACCCCTCCCGGTCAACAGGACCCCGTTTCGACCGTAGGAGACCTGTTTCCTCCATTTTGCAGTACGCCAGACCCCTCCCAATGAACAGGATCCCGTTTCCATCGTGGCCAGTCAAACACAAGACCGTTTCCTTCATTCTGCGGTATGCCAGGTCTCGTTTCCGTTGGTTGTTCCATCCACGCCGGTTGGCTCCCGATGAACATCACGTGTTCTGTTGCCTCCGAATGAAGATGCATTCTATTGCCTCCTCATGGACACGACGATGGCACAGCTTCTCCGTTCTGACCCAGCCATGTACACGAGCCTTGGCCGTACATATGCGCGAGTAGGCGTTCGAGACCCCGCCCGTATGTACGTACGTGGTCGTATTTTCTTTCTTGCACCCTGGCCGTTGTACGTACGTGTACATGCTACGTGCGCGCCTCTACTACGACACGGGTGTACCTCTACTACGACATGTGCCCTTTCTTGCACGACCACGGTTCATCGCTGTAGCCTGCAGACAGACCGATCGTATGTACGTACACGTTCACAACTAGAATGACAATACTACGTACGCTTCGACCAGGTGGGTCCTGACTGTCAGGTAGTTCCTTGCGTGCGAAGATGTAGCTGGTGTGTCCCAACAGTCAGGGGGGCAAATCGTTTTTTTCCGTAATATGGACGCACTTCCTTGCGTGCAAAGATGTAGCTGGTGGGTCCCAGCAGTCAGGGGGGAAACGTTTTTTTCGTGAAATACGGTGGCCCGTCTGGTGGGTCCCTGCTGTCAGGTGGAGGAATAATTATTTTGCGCGTAATAAGGAGGCACTTCCTTGCTGCGGCCATGGACCCAGCTGTCATCCTCTCCATGTACAGTACTCTTCCAATGGAAGTCGTTCCTTGACCACGTTGACCACGTCGCGCCGAGAGCACCAGGGCGGTGGGCGACGATGAGGCCTAGGAAGGGGACGACGCGGAGCCGGGGAAGACGCGACAATGGAAACACACGTGGAGAGCAGTACGAGGGTTCACTGGTTCGGCTGCGGTGTGAGGCTGCCGTCGCCGCAGGGCCTGGCCAGCGGTGGGAGTAGTAGGGGGCGGTGAGGCCTCCGCGGCAGCACAACCGGCCACGGGAGGAAGGAGCAGGCGGCACGACCGGCGCTGCTTTGGGCGGCTGGAGCAAGAAGACCAGAGGTTGAAGAAGCACTACAGCCGTTGGATGGACATCATACGGTCACTAGAGCTAGAATCATTCGTATTGACTAAGTTGACAAAGCCGTCCATCCCCGTCAACTTAGTAGGCCCACAAGTCACCCTCCCACTATGTTGGGTCCCAGCTAGCAGGGGGTATTCATTTTTTTTGTGCGCAATAAGGAGGCACTTCCTTGCGTGCGAAGATATAGTTGGTGGGTCCGAGCTGTCAGTGGGGGGAATGTATTTTTCACGAAATATAGAGGCCCTTCCGGTGGGTCCCAGATGTCAAGTGGAGGAATCATTATTTTGCACATAATAATGAGGCATTTCCTTATATGCGGCTGTGGATCCAGCTGTCAGCCTCTCCACGTACAGTCCACTTCCGATGGATGTCGTTCATTGACCACGTTGACCATGCCATGCCGAGAGCACCAGGGCGGTGGACAACGACGAGGCCTACGAAGGGAACGACACGGAGCCGGGGAAGAAATGGCAGTGGCTGCCCACACGGTGGGGAGTACGAGGGTTGACTGGTTTGGCTGCCGTCGACGGAGAATACACTACAAAAAAAGACACATCCGTGACCTTTTGGGCCGAACGAATTTTTTTCTGTCATACATATGACACTTCTATGACGATAATTGTGACAAAACCCGGTATCATCACAGATGTGGTGGGCTCCTACTTCTATGACAAAAAAATCATGACAGAAAATGGGCTTTTCGTCCTGGGCGGGCCGGAGACGCAGCTGCATGACATTCTTTGGGCCATCCATGACGGGAAAAACCATGGTAGAAGCGAGGGCGAGGAAAATTTCGGGGAGTTCCCGGTTACGGTGTGTCGTTGTGGAACGACACCTATGGGATCACAAGAATCCCTACTACGGTTGCGGGGCGCGGGGTCGTGAGAAGAGCGGATCAAACAGATAGCACACGGTTCCTTTACCCAGGTTCGGGCCGCGAGGACGCGTAAAACCCTACTCCTGCTTTGGTGGATTGTTTATCTGTGTTCTTGAACTAGCAATGGGGCGTGAGGAGCTCCAAAAAGCTGAATCCTCTTCCTAGTCGCCTTGGGCCTCCTTTTATAGGGAAAGGGGTTTTCACAGTGGCACACAGGAGGTGGAAAGGGCACAATGATGTGAGGTTATCCCTCGCATTACATGACAAGGCGCCTTTAATGCGTCTTGCTTAGGTGTCTTTGCTTTATCGGGGACGGGGGAGAGCCATGTCTCGTCCGTCGCCGCTCCCTCTTGCGTCGACACGCGCCCTGGCCAGCGGTGCCCGCGGTGCCATGTAGGCAGGCAGGCAGCTGAGGTGGCGCAGTGATGGGTCTCCACGAAGATGTGCTTGCCGCCACGCAGGTGCCTGCCCAGCTGGTTGGGTCGGCAGCTGCATGCAAACGGCGGTGGAGGCTTGATTGGCGCGGGCCTGATGGTGGCCCTACGAGGGTTCATGGCAAGGGCCTTGCCGGGGCCCCGGCAAGGGTCTTGCCGTGGCGCCTGCTGTCAACCCCGGCAAGGCTCTTGCCGGGGGCCTTGTGGTCCTCCTTGGCTGGGATCCCGCCAAGGATCATCATCTTCTAAAGTGTGTATCTGATCTTGAATGTCTTCATAAAGATCTGCATGTCACCACGGGGATGTCTCCCGAATCCTTGCCCCATGGGGGCAGTGCACTCAAGGGTGACTCGCTCCGTAGGTGTGGGGCGAGCTGCCACAGCAAGGGTCTTGCCGGGTTTGCTAGAACTGCCCCCCGGCAAGGATCTTGTCGGGGGAGTCCGCTTCGTTCCCTTTGCTCTTTGTGGTCTTGGTCTTGGCGTCGTTCTGCTTCTCCTAAGCTCCGGCCTTACCTTGGCTTACCCCCCTTGCCGTGCTTGGTGTGGCGGTGCCTGTGGCTCAGACTGTCCGTGCATAGTTATAGGGGTACAAAAAGCGTACCCCTGTGTTTGTACACCGACAGGAGCCCCCGGGCCTGGGCCACACATAAGCGCAACGCGTTGTTGGGCTAGGCCCAAAAAACGGTGCGCAGGCAGGCGGGGCGGTTTTTACCGCGATAAGTTCCTTCGCGCGCTGCGCTTCCCACGCTTCTCGCGCGTGGCGTGGCGTGGGGAGGCATGTGTGACGTGGGCGGCATGCGTGGGGTTGCTTCCCGCGGGCATGCGTCACATCACAGTTAATGTGAAAGGAGGCGGTCTGCGTTTTCCCCCATAAGAGGGAATAACCGCGGGCGTGCTGCTCACTTTCTCCTCTTCCCTCGTGCCTTTTCCAATCTCAGAGCCGTCGTTCCCTCTCTTCCTTCCCTCGCAAGCTTTCGTCGTCGCCCGCCATCGCTGCTTCGCCACCCCCCTTCCTCGACCCTCTAGACTTCTCGGCCGCCATGGCACCCAAATCCGCCAAGGGCAAGGGGGTGGCTAAGGGCTCCGGGACCGTGGAGCCACCGGAGAGCGCGTTGCTGGGGGACCGGACGAAGTCCGCCTTCTTCTTCCCCTCGATGGTTGATGTTCATGAGCTTCGGGCCTCCTTCAAGCCCCTGTGGGGAGTGAAGACGGGGGGGGGGGGGGGATTCGGGACACCCGGCGACGCGCGTCATTCCTGCCGCTTGCGCTGATCCTGCCCTAAATCGGTACCCCTTCTTTGTTGACTACTTTTCTTGCGGGTTATGCCCCCCTTTATCCGATTTCTTCTGCGACATTATGCACACCTTCGGTTTTCGCCTCTTGGATTTTACTCCAAATGCGGTGGCGTGCATGTCTTTCTTTGCGCATCTCTGCGAGGGCTTTGCCGGGGTGCAGCCCAGCACGGCGCTCTTCCGCCATTATTTCTATCCTCGAATCCAGACGGGAGGTGCCATCTCTGGTTGCGTCACCTGGATCCCAAGATCCAAGGGGGCGTACCCGGATGGTGCCGTGAAGGAGAGGTGGGAGGAACGGCGTGACCGGTGGTGCTGGATTGAGGACGAAGACCCGCCGGAATTTTGCAAGGTCCGCCGAGCGCCGCCGGTCCGCGGCAGCGATTGGGGTGATGTCGACGCCGCCGACGGGAGGCTTACTATCGCCACCGCCAGGATTCTTCGGCTGACCCGGGCTGGGCTCACCCTTGAGATGATTGGGGCGGACTTCATTCGCCGCCGGATCGCCCCGCTGCACAATAAGGGGAGGCCAGCCTGGCTTTTTACGAATCCGGCTGACATTATGCGGCTCCGCCCTGGCCTCGACCACAACTTCACGGTGATGCCGCATGCCCACTTCTGCCAGCGGCTCTTTCAGCTGGATGTGGATCGCGACGGCGAGGTCGAGCTGACCGGCAAGGCCGCAAGGGTTGCCGTAAAGGCCGGCAAGGCTGTCAAGGGGCCGCTCTTCAAGTTGCCAGAGGGGGTGGTCCCGTTGTGCAATAATTCGCGCCGGTCCGAGATCATCGCCATGATGCAGGACTGCAGCGCGCATGGCCCCGTCCCGAGCTGGAGGGAGCCGACGGCCGCAGATGTGCAGCAATTCTTCGACACCTTGATTGAGGTGTACGTCAATGCTGACGCCGAGCGGCGGCTTGTCATGGACACCACCCAGGCAGAGCTGGACTACATCGCCACCAGGGCGAGGGAGGCACAGCTTGCCATGGAGACCGGCCGCGCCGGGGGCCTGGAGGACGAGGCCGCAACGGCTGCGGAGGAGGAGCAGTTCACCCTGTGGGCAGCGGCCACCGAGGAGGCCGGCAGCACCGACACCGGAGCTCCACTTGTCGAGGACGCGACCGACGGGTTGTCGGAGGAGGAGGGCGTGGCGGCGGGCTCGACGCCAGCCAGGGGAAGAGGGTGAGTCCTGCGGTGGGCTGGCTCTGGCAAGCCGGTCTGGCCCGGCAGGGCTACGCGGCCTCAATTAACCCTGGAGGGATCCGGACGTCACACGAGGGCCTCGGCAGCGAAGAGGCTGACGAAGGCCGCTGAGAAGAAGAAGGCGACAGCCCCTTCCTCATCTGGGCGCACACAGACCCCGCCGCCTTCTTCGCCTCCTCCGGCAGGCATCGACTCGGATGATGATGTGGAGCTCCCTTTTGATCTTGGGCCTCTCAGCCCGGAGAGGAAAAAGAAACTGGTGGAAGAGGAGGAGACGGATGACGAGTAAGTACTCTGTTCCTTACTGTCATTTCCATTTCCCCGAATTGGGTCGCTTATTTTGACCCGCCTTTGCTTTTGTAGGGATGTAGAGACGTTGGCCAGAGGGTGAAGAGGGCGAGGACCTCGACGAGCAGCCAGCCCCCGGCTGGGGCTTCAAAGACACCACTGGTGGTGCTGAGCAGCCCAGACAGCAGCCCCCGGCGCAGCCCCCAGCGTAAGTTCGTCACCCTCTTCTTACTCGACATGTGGTAGGCGCTCGATGCCACGACACTGACCTTGCCGGGTTTGTAGGAGGGGAGCGGCAGCAGGAGGAGCCGTAGAGGGCTACTCCTAACACACCACCCCCATCGACTACGCCGCCGCGGGGGGCGTCCCCGGCAAGGGCATCAGGCACGTAGCCCACACCCATGTAGGAGAGGGGAACTTGGGCGATGGTGGCTCTGCCATGGCGCCAAATGCTGGTGGAGAGGGGACTCCTGCTTCACAGCCTCGCACTGGTGAGTCGCCTGTCCTTCGTCTCTGTTTTCCCCTTATTCTTTTCTTGGCTTCATTGCTCCCGTTGCTGCCCAGGCCCTCCTTCAACAAACATGGAGGACGTGGACACTGTTGTCGGAGATATTGCCGAAGAGGTCGCGGCTGAGGCCGACAGAATTGCCGCTGAGGAGGCCGCCAAGGATGCTGACGAGGCCGCCGCTGATGAGGCCGCCAAGGGTGCTGCCGAGGATGCTGCTGCGGGGGCCGCCAAGGCTACCAGCGAGGCTTCCGCCGAGGGCGCCAGCGGTGGACCTGCCGGGGAGGTCGGCAAGGCCTCCGCCGAGGAAGAGGTGATGGGCGATCAGCCTCCCTCCTCCTCGACCTCGGGCCCCGGCAGATATCTGAGGGTGGGCGATGATCTTTTCGTCCACCTCCCTGGGGCGTCAAGCCGAGCGCCCGCCGAAGGGGAAGCTTTTGACGGCGAGGTGCTTGCCGCCACTGGGCTCGAGGTTGTCGACGCGCCGGGCGTTGGCGGCGACGGTTCTCCAAAAGAGCAGCTCTTCCGCGCCATGGGGGCCAATTTCCGGAAGCTCCAAGTGCTCTACCACGCCCGCCTGGACAAGGTCAAGTCCAGGGCGGCAGCGGTGGAAAACGCAGAGGTGGACTTCAAGGCGCGTGTCGCCGAGACGCAGGCCTGGTTCCACCAGACTCGCGAGGAGCAGAGCGCCTTTCAGGAGAAATTGGCCAAGCGCGATGTAGAGCTCAACATGAAGATGGCCGACATCGAGAAGGCCCAGGAGAAGGCGGCGAACTTGGCTGCCGCGGCCAAAGACGCCCGGAACCAGCATCAAGCCACCTTGGACTCCCAGGAGGAGGACCTCTCCGCGCGCGAGGCGAAGCTTGCCGCAACGCTCCGCGGCAAGGACGAGGAGCTCGAGGCCCTTGTTGCGCGACGGACCCGCGAGCTGGGGCAGAGGCACAAAGAGGCACTCGATGCCCAAGCCCTGGCCCATGCCGGCAAGGTGAAGGAGCTGGAAGCAGAGCGGGACAAGCTGAAGGAGCAGGCCCTCAAGCTGTCCGGTGAGAAGGACACGCTCAACCGCGCCTTGATAGAGGCGCAAGGAGCGGTCATCAGTAGGGCTGGAGAGCTCTCCGAGGTGCAGAACTCCATCAGAGACCTCAAGCTAAAGCTGGAGGATCTCGAGAAGCTGTTGTCGGAGAGCGTGGCTCGGGAGGAGACCTTGACCAGGAGCCTGGAGGAGAAGAAGAAGCTGCGGGCAAACGAGGCCGCCTCCCACTAGGAATACGTGGCGGGCGAGAACAGGTGGATCAGCCATCTAGAGGTCGTCGCCGGCAGGGTCACCTCACAATTGGCAACCATGGGGATGCCAAACGTGAGGTACACCCCTGAGCGCAGCGGGACCGTCAATGACAAGCTGACCCAGTTCTTCGAGGGCGTCCTCGGAGCCTTGGCCTATCTCGACTCCAACAGGACGGCCACGCTGGCCGAGGAGGCCCGGTGACTTTGCCGGAGGGTTGTGACCAAGGTCCTCACCAAGGTGGCGTACTGGAATCCCGACCTTGACTTCGCGGCCGCGATGAAGAGCTTGCCGGAGGGTGCTGACCCCACGGCGCTCAAGGAGCGCATCAAGCCCATCACCGACTGCATCGATGAAATCAAGAGGGTGGAAGGCCAGCGCCGGGATTAGGTATCCCGTTCTTCTTTGCCGATGCGGGTTCCCGACCAAGACAAATTCCATCTTTAGTTAGAACCGCAGCTATGACGTGATGTAATATGACTTTGAAGTACCCTTAATTTTCATGCATGTTATTTTCCCGTTCAACTCCTCTTTATATGGGTGCCCCTCGCCGATCGGGTAGGCTCGCCGGCGCGAAAGCCCTTAGCGGCATTTTGGGGACGGATCCCCGTGGACTGCCGGGTACGCGTGCTGCCGGACGAGCCGCCTTTCCGTTCTGAACGCGGCCGCTCGAACTGTCGAGCTTGACTCGAGTCAGAATCGAGGGCGTTGTCGATCGCGGAAGGTTACTCTGCCATTCTCGATGCAGCCGCTTGAGCTGTTGAGCGGACTCGAAACAGGGCAAGGCCGTTGCCGATCATGGGAGAGCCCCCTGGCATGCAGGTTCCTCATACAAAGGCGTGACATCTCCGGGGGGAATAACCTCAAAATAAAAAAGGGCAGCACAAATAAGGGTTCAGTGCAACTTAGCTTCTGTTCGCGATTGCTTGAGTGTTGATCTTCCCGCCTCCTTTCTTCTTCAAGGGTCACGGAGATGAAGGAGCGCCGGGCTAACTGCCAAAGCCGATTCTCACAACTGCGCCCCCTACCTGGCGCGCCAAAGATGTCGGTGTGGAACGACACCTATGGGATCACAATAATCCCTACTACGGTTGCGGGGCGCGGGGTCGTGAGAAGAGCGGGTCAAACAGATAGCACACGGTTCCATTACCCAGGTTCGGGCTGTGAGGACGCGTAAAACCCTACTCCTGCTTTGGTGGATTGTTTATCTGTGTTCTTGAACTAGCAATGGGGCGTGAGGAGCTCCAAAAAGCCGAATCCTCTTCCTGGTCGCCTTGGGCCTCCTTTTATAGGGAAAGGGGTTGCCACAATGGCACACAGGAGGTGGAAAGGGCACAGTGATGCGAGGTTATCCCTCGCATTACATGACAAGGCGCCTTTAATGCATCTTGCTTAGGTGTCTTTGCTTTATCGGGGACGGGGGAGAGCCCTGTCTCGTCCGTCGCCACTCCCTCTTGCGTCGACACGCGCCCTGGCCAGTGGTGCCCGTGGTGCCATGTAGGCAGGTAGGCAACTGAGGTGGCGCAGTGATGGGTCTCCACGAAGATCTACTTGCCGCCACGCAGGTGCCTGCCCAGCTAGTTGGGTCGGCAGCTGCATGCAAACGGCGGTGGAGGCTTGATTGGCGCGGGCCTGATGGTGGCCCTACGGGGGTTCATGGCAAGGGCCTTGCCGGGGCCCCGGCAAGGGTCTTGCCGTGGCCCCGGCAAGGGTCTTGCCGGGGCGCCTGCTTTCATCCCCGGCAAGGCTCTTGCCGGGGGCCTTGTGGTCCTCCTTGGCTGGGATCCCGCCAAGGATCATCATCTTCTAAAGTGTGTATCTGATTTTGAATGTCTTCACAAAGATCTGCATGTCACCACGGGGATGTCTCCCGAATCCTTGCCCCATGGGGGCAGTGGACTCAAGGGTGACTCGCTCCGTAGGTGTGGGGCGAGCTGCCACGGCAAGGGTCTTGCCGGGTTTGCTAGAACTTGCCCCCGGCAAGGATCTTGCCGGGGGAGTCCGCTTCATTCCCTTTGCTCTTTGTGGTCTTGGTCTTGGCATCGTTCTGCTTCTCTTGAGCTCCGGCCTTACCTTGGCTTACCCCCCTTGCCGTGCTTGGTGTGGCAGTGCCCGTGGCTCAGACTGCCCGTGCACAGTTATAGGGGTACAAAAAGCGTACCCCTCTTTTTATACACCGACACGGTGGGAGGTCGGGGGGCCGAGCGATGCGCGTTTCTCTCGTACACGTACACGCGTGTGTGCGAGGCGTTGGCTCTAACTGAACCCGAGCGAGGCGTTGGGCTCTAACTGAACCCGAGCGATTGCACTGCAGGCTACGCCTTACTGAACCGGAGCGATCGATCGATGGCTGTTAACTGAACCCGATCGAGCGATTCCTTCGCTACTGCTGCTAACTGAAGCCGATCGATTGGATGAACACTGAGCGTTGCGAGGGGGGTTTATGAACAGTGAGCGGTGGCGTTGCCTCTGGATGAACAGGACCCCGTGGTGTGGTGGAGGGCTGGATGAACAGTAGACGGTGGAGGGGTGCCCGTGGAGGGGTGGATGAACAGGACCCCGTGGTGTGGAGGGCTGGATGAACAGTAGACGGTGGAGGGGTGCCCGTGGAGGGGTGGTTGAACAGGACCCCGTGGTGTGGAGGGCTGGATGAACAGTAGACGGTGGAGGGGTGGTTGAACAGTAGTCGGTGGAGTAGCGCACGGTGGAGGCTGGATGAACAGGAGCCCGTGGAGGCTGGATGAACAGGAGCCCGTGGAGGCTGGATGAACAGGAGCTCGTGGACGCTGGAGGAGGTCGACGGTGGAGATGAACAGTGTCCCATGGAGTCCCGTTTTGCGGTATGCCACACCCCTCCGGATGAACAGGACCCCCGTTTCGACTGTAGCGCTCCAACACAAGTTCGTTTCCTCCGTATAGGTACGCCACACCCCTCCCGATCAACAGGACCCCCGTTTCGACCGTAGGAGGTCCGTTTCGTCCGTTTTGCAGTACCCCACACCCTTCCCGATCAACAGGACCCCCGTTTCGACCGTAGGAGGTCTGTTTCCTCTGTTTTGCGGTACGCTAGACCCCTCCCGATCAACAGGACCCCGTTCCGAACGTAGGAGGTCTGTTTCCTCCGTTGTGCGGTACGCCAGGCCTCATTTCCATCGCATGTTCCGTCCGAGCCCTCCCGATGAACACGACCACGCATTCCGTTCCGACCCAGCCGGTTGGCTCCCACGCGTTCCGTTGCCTCTCGATGAACACGACGCATTCCGTTGCCTCCCAATGAACACGACGCATTTCGTTGCCTCCCCATGAACACGAAGCATTTCGTTGCCTCCCCATGAACACGACGCATTCCGTTGCCTCCCCATGAACACGACGCATTCCGTTGCCTCCCCATGAACACGACGATGACGTTGTTTCTCCGTTCTGACCCCGCCATGTACACGAGCCCTGGCCGTACTTATGCGCGAGTAGGCGTTCGAGACCCTGCCCGTATGTACGTACGTGGCCGTATTTTCTTTCTTGCTCTCTGGCCGCTGTACGTACATGTACATGCTACGTGCGCGCCTCTACTACGACACGTGCGCGCCTCTACATTGACCAGTATATATGTACGTACACATTCGCGACCAGAATGACAACGCTACGTATGCTTCGATCAGGTGGGTCCCGACTGTCAGGCACTTCCTTGCCTGCGAAGATGGTGCTGGTGGGTCCCAGCAGTCAGGGGGGCGAATCATTTTGTTTTTTTTCGGACGCACTTCCTTGCGTGCGAAGATGTAGCTGGTGGGTCCCAGCAGTCAGGGGGCGAATCGTTTTTTTTTGCCCGGACGCACTTCCTTACGTGCGAAGGTGTAGCTGGTGGGTCCCAGCAGTCAGGGGGAAATGTTTTTTTTTCACGAAATACGGTGGCCCGTCCGGTGGGTCCCTACTGTTAGGTGGAGGAATCATTATTTTCCGCGTAATAAGGAGGCACTTCCTTGCTGCCACCATGGACCCAGCTGTCAGCCTCTCCACGTACAGTCCACGTCCGATGGAAGTCGTTCCTTGACCACGTTGACCACACCGCGCCGAGAGCACCAGGGCGGTGGACGACGGCGAGGCCTAGGAAGGGGACGACGCGGAGCCGGTGAAGACGCGGCAGTGGATGCCCACGCGGAGAGGAGTATGAGGGTTCACTCGTTCGGCTGCGGTGTGAGGCTGTCGTCGCCGCAGGGCCTGGCCAGTGGTGGGAATAGTAGGGGGCGGTGAGGCCTCCGCAGCAGCACAGCCGGCCACGGGAGGCAGGATCAGGCGGCACGACCGGTGCTGCTTTGGGCGGCTGGAGCAAGAAGACCAGAGGTTGAAGAAGCACTACGGCCGTTGGATGGACATTGTACGGTCACTGCAGCTAGAATCGTGTCGGAGTAATGGGCCACGGGTAGGCTAACCCAAGGCCCAGAAACTTTCAAGACATCAGGGCAGGTTGCGCCCCTCGAAGATGCCACGACGAAGAGCCGCCTTCTAGAAGCCAGCCGGAAGAACGGCCGACTCCCCCCCACAGCCGAGTCCTGAAGGCAAGTTCAAGGCACACCGACTCCAATCTGACGGCTTCCAGAGAAGCCGGCCACCAGAAGTCGGCCCCCGGCGCCAACGAATACCCGCGACCTCATCAAGAGGGATGGGACGGGGAGTGGCTACAGTGAAGCCCACTCCCTCCCCTTCCCAAGGGCAGGCGTGGCCACAGTGCGCCGTACCCGTAGAGATCTCCGTCCGGCGCGGTACTGTTGCCATGCCGGCCCTGACATCAGCACCCGTAGGAAGAGTCCTGCACCCACGACGGCCTGTCTGAACGACCTGAGGATGATGGGTCCCACCAGTCAGCGAGAGTCCAGAAGACGGCGAGAGCGCCACCAAACGGACCCGTTAGGAGTCGGCCCCCGGGAGTCGGCCGGCCCCTCCTGCGGGTCCCACCCGCCATCAACCAGACGAGACGGGGAGTGGCAACAGCGATCGCCCGCCATGCGGCGGAGCTGTTGCCACGACCCCATGACCAAGCCTGCATCATTAGAGGCACGACTAAAGTAATCAGCAGCCGGCAAGACCCGCAAGCGGCGGACACGGCCTGTCGGCTCCGTACCGGACCAGTCGGCGGGGCCCACCAGTCGACAGGCCTCAGCAGTCGGCGGGGAAGCCGGCGACTAAAGAGACTAACGGCTGGGCCCTACGCCCAGCCGGATTACCATTGTACCCCTTGGGGGTAGGCCTATATAAACCCCCCAGGGCACCCATGCAAAGGGTTGGAATCCATTAGCACTAGACCAGGTCATATAGGAAGGAGAGAGCTGGCCTTGCCTTCTCCTACCTCCAGGAAAGAGCTCGAGGAGCAACCTTGTACTCACTTTGCCATAGTGATCATGCGGAGACCCCGCAGAGCAAGACTAGGGGTGTTATCTCCTAGGAGAGCCCCGAACCTGGGTAAAGTATGCCAGCGTTCGTGTCTACGCCTCATCCCGCTTCCAGGCACTGGCGACGTTCTACTCGCTCCCACCATGATAAGCCATCCTTTGGCATATGTCGCACCCAACCCCCGACATTTGGCGCCCACCATGGGGCGAGGTGCACCGTCATCCGGAGACCTGCTCTGGACGGGAACCCTTTTCCTCCCTGGCGAGCGCAGCCAGCCTGGCACGCCAGACGGAGTCTGTGCCGACGCGCTGCATGGCGCTGAGATCGCCTGCGCGGCGAGCTGCCTCGCCGATCTTGTTGGTGAGGTTCGCCTCTCTGACGAGCCCGCATCTGACGCAGGCACGGGCGGTCCCGAGAGCCTCCTCGCGGGCCTCCTCGATCAACTCCACGCCACCAGCGAGCCAGCTGTGGACTTGGAGTCCGTAGGATCCACCAATCCGATGTTGCTCGATTCCGACACCGCGTCGCTCGAGGCATTCCCCACCAACGTGGTGGTCTACGACGAGCCGCTCCCTTGCGCGGAGAGCGAGAGAAACACCGTCATGGCGAGCACTCCGGCGGAGGAGCTCATGACCCACTCGACGCGGCGCTACAAGACCTGACCGCGCCCATTCCCGAAGACGCTGACGCCGAGACGCTGGAGGCGCGCCGCCTCCAGCTCGTCGCAGGCGCGAGGAAGCTGGCTAGCATAAGACGCCTGTCAAAAGCCTACCAGCGCGAGATGGATCGCGCCGTGGGTGGCTCGCCGGCTCCAACCGGGCCTAGCCGCCTTGGCACGATCCAGCAGCGCGGCGTGGCCATCGCCAACATGTTCGGGGCAAATCGCCCCGTTTACGCCACGCTTGCGGAGAACATCCGGGCCACCCAGGCGGCGGCGGACGAGCTGGTTAATTTCGAGGGCGAAGAGCATCGCCTGATGACGGAGCGCGTCCAGCGACTCCTTGACGCGGCTGCCGAGCAGAACGAAGTCGGCTGTCGCACTGATGCGCCGCAGCGGCAGAACGAGGACCCGCCCCCTCGCCGAGACCAAGGTGCGACGTCTCGGACGCCGACTGGCGGTGTCCGCGGAAGAAAAGATAAGGAGCCGGCTGCCAGCCGCAGTCGGACTCGCGTCACCATCGAGCGCGACCAAGACGGCCGCCCAAGAGCAGTGGAACGGCGGGACGACTGTCCGCCTCCTCCCCCTCGCAGAGAAAGGCGAGTCTCCCCGCCGCCTGTTGATCACCCAATTCTTGGCGACTGCCTTGGCCGCCGAGAAGGAGTCGAAGAAAATGACGCTCGCCAGCGGATCGACCGACTCCACCGATCCCTGGCGCTTGAAGAAGAAGATGAGCTGGGCCCGCCGTGTTTCGGTCCCCGCATCCGGGACGAGCCCTTTCCCAGAGGGTTCACGCTCCCAAGAGATACGCCCAAGTACACTGGCTCCGTGAAGCCGGAGGACTGGCTAGTTGACTACTCCACAGTCGTCAACATAGCAAACGGCAACAAGCGTGTTGCCGTGAAATATGTTCCGCTCATGCTTCAGGGCACGGCCCGGACATGGCCGAACAGCCTGAAGCCCCGCAGCATCAACAACTGGGTCGACTTCACTGACGCCTTCGTCCGCAACTTCACCAGCACATACAAGCGACCTCCCAAGCCTCGCCAGCTTTCCTTGTGCGTGCAAGGGCCCAGCGATTCAACTCGCGACTACCTTACGCGTTGGGCCGAGCTCCGGAACTCTTGTGAGGGCGTGCACGAGGTGCAGGCTATCGAGTACTTCACCGCCGGGTGCAGAGAAGGCACCCTCCTCAAGCACAAGCTCCTCTGTGACGAGTCGGAAACCCTCGACAAGCTGTTGATCATTGCAGACAAGTATGCCACGGCCGACTCCTCCATGAAGGCGGAGATTCAAGTTAGTGTGACTGTAAGGTGCCCCGCCAGGGTCCTAGAACCCCGGCTGGAGACGCCAGTCGGCGACAGCAGCAGAGCGACCACAAGCGCAAGGCCCCACAGCCGGCTTCCAGCAGCCAGCAGGTGGCGACAGTCGAAGACTAGCAGCCAGAAGGGCAGCCTCTGCCCAAACGTCAGAAGGGCGGCAAGCCCAACTGGTTGCCGGCTTTCTCCTATGAGCAGACTTTGGACGGACCCTGCAAGTTCCACAGTGGTGCGAAGCCATCCAACCACACCACTCGAAAATGCCACTAGCTCACCAGGATCGCCAAGGGAGACGACCTCCTGCCTCCCCCGCCTGCTGGGCAGCCGCCTCCTCCTCCGCCCCAGCAGCCGGCGGTCAGGCCAGTCGGTGCAGTACAAGATGAGTACCCAGAAGAGCACGAAGCCTATGTGGTGTTCACCCAGTGTGGCCGATGATCGGCGCAGCAGGCGGCAGCAGCGGCAAGAGGTGAACGCAGTAGCGTCAGAAGCACCAGAGTTTATGCATTGGTCTGAGAAGCCTATCGGCTGGAGCAGAGCGGATCACCCAGAGGTGATGCCAAGTCCGGGCTCCTCCGCCTTGGTATTGGATGCCACCTTTGCCATAGACAAGCGAGCTGCTCGCTTCTCCCGAGTCCTGATAGACGGCGGCAGCAGCATCAACATTCTATACAAGGACACCATGGAGAAGTTAGGAATCAAGCAAAGACAGCTTCAGAACAGCCGGACTGTACTCCATGGCATAGTCCCTGGCCTTTCCTGCTCACCAATCGGCAAGATCCTGATAGATGTCCTCTTCGGAGACAAAGATCACTTCCGCCGAGAGTCAGTTTGGTTTGAAGTGGTGGACCTTGAAAGCCCGTACCATGCATTGCTTGGCCGACCTGCCTTGGCCAAGTTCATGGCGGTCCCCCACTATGCCTACCTCAAGATGAAGATGTCGAGTTCCAAGGGGATTCTGACCATAGCCGGCGACTACAGAAAGTTGTCTGCTTGTGCAGCTGAGAGCAGTCGGCTGGCCGAGTCCCTGGTAATCGCAGATGAGAAACGGCTCCTTGACCGGGTTGTGGCGATGGCCAGCAAGCAGCCAGAGATGTCGCCCAACCCCAAGGAGTCGGAAGCTGAAGGTTCGTTCAAGCCGGCCAAAGAGACGAAGAAGATACCCTTGGACCCGGAGCACCCAGAGAGGTACGCTTTCATAGGTGCAAACCTCGACAACAAATAGGAAGGCGAGCTCGTCGATTTCCTCCGTGAGAATCGGGACATCTTCGCATGGTCCCCCAAACACATGCCAGGTGTTCCGATGGAATTTGCCGAGCACAAGTTACACGTCTGATCTGATGTGAAGCCCGTCAGGCAGCCCTTGCGCCGCCTGTCAGAAGAGAAGAGAAGAGTTGTTGGAGAGGAGATAGCCCGGCTTCTAGCAGTCGGCTTCATCATGGAACTATTCCTTCCAGAATGGTTAGCCAACCCAGTCCTGGTGCTGAAGAAGAACAAGCAGTGGCGAATGTGTATTGACTACACAAGCCTCAACAAAGCATGCCCCAAGGACCCGTTCGCTTTGCCAAGGATTGATCTGGTGATAGACTCCACAGCCGGATGCGAGCTGTTGAGTTTCTTGGATGCATATTCAGGGTATCACCAGATCAAGTTGAACCTAGCTGACAGACTGAAGACCGCCTTCATCACGCCGTTCGGAGCCTTCTGCTACTTGACCATGATGTTCGGCTTGAGGAATGCTGGCGCGACCTTTCAACGTTGCATGCAGAAGTGCCTCCTCAAGAAACTTGGCAGAAATGCCCATGTTTACGTGGACAATGTGGTGGTGAAGACGGAGAAGCGTGGAACACTGCTGGAAGACCTCAAGGAGACCTTTGAGAACTTGTGCCGATTTCAGATCAAGCTCAACCCTGAGAAGTGCGTCTTCGGAGTACCAGCCGGCCAGCTTCTTGGTTTATTGGTCTCCGAACGCGACATAGAGTGCAACCCTGTGAAGATCAAGGCTATCGACAGGATGGAAGTACCCAGCCGACTGCTGGACGTGCAAAAGTTCACTGGCTTCTTGTCGTCCATCAGCCGATTCATCAGTCGACTGGGCGAGAAGGCTCTCCCCCTATACCTGCTCATGAAGAAGACCACTTTTTTCGAGTGGAACCACAAGGCGGACGAAGCTTTTCTCCAGTTGAAGAAGATGTTGACTACTCCACCTGTTCTGGCGGCTCCGACTCCTAAGGAGCCCATGCTCCTATACATCGCCGCCACCAGCCGGGTAGTCAGCACCGTTATTGTGGGGGAACGCAAGGAGGAAGGCAAGGCACTACCTGTCCAGAGACCGGTGTATTACCTGAGTGAAGTACTGTCGACCTCCAAGCAGAACTACCCCCACTACCAGAAGATGTGCTATGGCGTGCACTTTGCCGCCAAGAAGTTGAAGCCTTACTTTCAAGAGCATCCAATCACAGTGGTCTGCACAGCCCCACTAGCCGCGATCATCGGAAGCCGAGATGCTTCTGGCCGGGTGGCCAAATGGGCCATAGAACTAGCTCCCTACGCCATCTACTACCAACCTTGCACCGCCATCAAGTCGCAAGCATTGGCCGACTTCCTTGTCGACTGGGCCGAGACCCAGTACCTGCCGCCAGCGCCCGACTCCACCCATTGGCGGATGCATTTCGACGGCTCCAAGATGCGCACCGGCTTGGGAGCCGGCATCGTCCTCACCTCTCCCAAAGGCAACAAGCTCAAATATGTGCTGCAAATCAATTTCGCCGCCTCCAACAACGTTGCTGAATACGAGGCACTAATTCACGGGCTCCGGCTTGCCAAAGAACTTGGCATTCGCCGAATCCTGTGTTATGGCGACTCCGACTTGGTGGTCCAGCAGCCGTCTGGCGACTGGGACGCCAAGGACGCAAATATGGCGAGCTACCATTTCCTCGTGCAACAACTTAGTGGATATTTTGAGGGGTGCGAGTTCCTCCATGTGCCAAGAAACAACAATGACCAAGCAGACGCCCTGGCACGAATCGGCTCTACCCGTCAAACAATACCATCCAGTGTCGCCCTTCAACGCCTCCTCAAGCCGTCTGTCAAGCCTTCCCCAGAATCAGACTCCATCTTTGTGCCGGCTCCTCCTGAAGAAGTCGGATCCGACTCAAGAGCTCCAGCAGACGGCACGAGAATTTTGACAGACGGCTCCAGGATCGCGGTAGTCGAAGCCAGCCCGGGGACTTCAGAACCCGGCCCCAGGACTGCGGCGGCCAGCCCAAAGACTTCAGAACTCGGCCCGGGGACTGCACCAGTCGGCCCGGGGACTCCATCAATCCAGCAAGCGGTTGCCGACTCCAACCCGCCGCCTCCTGGCCCAGCCACCCCCGTCCAAGTCGCAGTTTTGATGGTTGAAGAAATCACAGCACCGTCATGGGCCCAGCCCATCCTCAAATTCCTGGTGAGCAAAGAGCTGCCAACTGATGAGATCTTAGCTCGGTAAGTGCAACACCGAGCAGCAGCCTATACCATAGTCAATAGAGAGCTGGTAAGGTGCAGTGTCACTGGCGTCTACCAGCGCTGCGTGGAGCCGGATCAAGGCCAAGGAATTCTCAAAGACATCCATCAAGGCGAGTGTGGCCACCACGCAGCTTCAAGAGCACTCATCGCCAAAGCCTTCCGCCATGGTTTCTTCTGGCCGACTGCTTTGGAAGAGGCCAAGGACTTGGTCCAAAAATGCAAGGGGTGCCAGAAGTTCCACTCCAAGCCGCATCAGCCGGCTTCTGCACTCACGACTATCCCCATTGCCTGGCCCTTCGCTACTTGGGGCCTGGACATGGTGGGACCATTCAAGATGTTGTGAGGCGGCCTGACTCACTTACTTGTCGTGGTGGACAAGTTCACCAAGTGGATAGAAGCAAAACCAATCAAGAAGCTGAATGGTCCAACTGTCGTGACTTTCGTCTTCGACATCACAATTCGGTACGGCATACCACACAGCATCATCACCGACAACGGCACAAATTTTGCCAAAGGTGCCCTGGCCCGTTTCTGCGCGACGCAGGGCATTCGACTGGACTTAGCGTCCATTGCCCATCCGCAGTCAAACGGCCAGGTGGAGCAAGCAAACGGCCTCATCCTGTTCAGCATCAAGCCTCGACTGGTCGAGCCTCTGGAGCGCTCAGCTGGCTGCTAGCTCGACAAGTTGCCAGCCGTCCTCTGGAGTCTGCGCACAACTCCAAACAAGTCAACCGGCTTCACGCCTTTCTTCCTCGTCTACGGTGCCGAAGTCCTCATCCCAACGGACATAGAGTTCGACTCCCCACGACTTACCATGTACACCGCGGAGGAAGTAGAAGAAGCACCTCAAGACGGCGTCGATCTGCTGGAAGAGGGCCGGCTATTGGCACTCAGCCGGTCCAGCATCTACCAGCAGAGCCTGTGTCGGTACTACAACAGGAAGGTCAGACCGAGATCCTTCTAAGAAGGCGACCTTGTGCTCCGACTGATCAGGTGAACAGCCGGCCAGCACAAGCTGTCGGTGCCTTGGGAAGGCCCTTTCATCATTAGCAAAGTGTTGGGCGATGACTCCTACTACCTGATCGTCGCTCAGAAGCCCCGAGCATGCAAGAGGGACGACTTTGGCAAAGAGACGGAGCGACCATGGAATGCAAATCTCCTCCGAAGATTTTACAGTTGACGCGGTATGTACCACGCTATCTTTTGTATTAAAGTACCAAGACTTTGGGCCCCCCGAGAAGAGCTCGGGGACGGCCCTCTTTTATCTATATGATAAGAATTATCCCTACAAGTATGTTACTCTTTGTTATGCCGCTTGGCACCGGGTTTGACCAGTCGGCCCGGGGACTTGCCGCCTTGCACTATGAAATGCTTCCTGCAGCCGGACAAGTAGTGTGTGGCACCTAAGCCGTCTCCTGTCAGAAGCCGCAGCTCGCAGAGCGACTGTCTGGTGGGCAGGAGTAAGGCAGAATGGGCGTCCACATGAAAAATGGCTAAGGACTCAGAGCCTAAACATAGCTTAAGCCGGCTTCCAGCCTTTTCTCGCAAACCGACTCTTGAGCAGTCGGCTCGCCGCCTTCTATTCAACTTGCTAAAAAACTCTAAAACGGCTAAGTACTTGCCTTCCCAAAGTAGCTAAGTACTGGCAAGACGACAACTGAGGGAAGGCGGCAAAGGAAAAAGCCAAAGGAGCAAGAAGCAAGAAGAGATAGAATTCGGATAAATATTTACATAACAGAGGCCCTTGGCCGAATCTTCGAACAGAAGTTCACAATACACCCCGCGGGTGGAATTGTGCGAATTAACAAGTTCTTCAAAGACTATTAAGCAGATAAAACAAAGATAAGGCGGCAGCCTAGGAGGAGGCAGACGGGTTCGGAGGATCAGAGGAGACGGCGGTGTCAGGTGTTGGGGCGGCCAGCTGGTCGGTCTCGGCCTGGTCACCTCTGGCGGCAGCCGGCTCGGACGGGTGCGGCTCGTTGCTGGAGGCGCGATCGAGCTGGGGCTGGCCATCCGCCCCGTATTCTGGTGCCTCCGTCTCGCCTCCGTCCTCCGCCTCGCCTTCCTCCTCGACGCTGGAGCCGATCACCTCCATCGAGTCCTCGCCGTAGTATGGATTCATCCCGAACCACTCCGGCGGCGCCTCCTCGCCGTTTTCAGCCCGCTCAGGGACGATGACGCTGGTGTCGGTGTACTCGGCGATCGCCGCCGCGTGCTTGACGAGGGTGTCTTCCGCAGCTGCCAGCTCCGCCTGGGCCTCTGACCGGAGTGTGGCTAGCGGGTCTAGGTCCAGCCCCGGATACCACGCCTTGACGAACTCCAAGGCCCGGCGCGCTCCAGCTCGGGCCGAGGAACCCTTCCAGGCCTCAAGACGGCCAGTCGCGACCTCCAGCCAGTCGGCAGTCTGATTGGGAGTGCGCGGAGCCTGCATATCTGGCCATAGGGCGGCGATCGCCTGAGCGCCGACATGCTGAAGCCGGCGTAGCATCCGGTGGGCCAGCCGGTGGATCTGCTCGTCGAGGGTTCGGGGGGCGTCGGCGGCGATCTCCGCGCCATCTGCCCTCTGCCCCTCGCGATCAGCCTCGATGGCTTGATTGGCGGTCTGCGAGTGGCCGGGGAAGAAGTCTGCCAAGACGAAAGAATGAAGAACAAGTCAAAAACTTGAAAACGGCTTGACCTATAATCCTCGATCTCGTGGAAGCCGGAGGTCAGCACCGCCTCCTTGTCGGTCCAGGAGGAGCACTCACTTGCGAACTCAGCCAGGAGGGTGGTCTCCTTTTCTTCCGCCTCCTCCTGGGCCTTCTTGAGCAGATCTTTCTGCTCTGCCAATTGTGCGACCAGCAGGTCGCGCTCTGCGGCAAGCTTGCTGCACTCCTCCCCCTTGACATGCAGCGCGGTGTTGGCCTCGCCCAATTGTTGCTGCAGAATGGCGTTGGCTTCTGAAGAAAAGAAGAAAGAAGGCGTCAGTCGTCAACAAAAAGAAGGTCGCCAGGAAGATCCGGCCCGACTGCTCAGCAGTCGGCCCGAATCTCGAGGACTACGGCCCGCGGGTGTGCCAGCGCGCCCCCGTGAAGAAAAAAGAAGACTCACTCCGGCTCTTCGACAAGTCGGCGGTCCGCTTGCCCAGCTCCTCGACGTTGCGGTTTAAGGCGGTCGCGCGGATATTATGATGGTCATGTGGCAAACATTTCAGACAGACGATTAGTACTTGGAGCTCGCCATGTAGAGTTCCAAGCCGCCTGCTCTGCAGCCGGCCCGGAACTCGGGGACTACACCCAGTGGGTGCGCTCGCGCGCCCCCACAGAGAGAAAAAAGGAAAAACAAACAAAACAAGAAGGAGGAGACGTACTCGGATGGCTGTCCGCGACGCCAGGTGCGCCTTGGTGCAGTTCTGGATGGCGTCGCCCTCAGCTCAGAGCATGGCCTGGACGTCCAGAAGCGCCTGGTTCAACAGGCCCGTCCCACCTCCCCGCACCCACCCAGTGGGCGCGGCGCTCGATGCCTCGGTGTCTGGGATCATGGAGCTCACGGCGCCAGTTTCCAGAGGGCGCAGCGCTGAAGTCGCCTTTGCGAGGCGGTGACGCGTTGGCGTGCCAACTTGAAGAAGCAAGCCCGCCTCAACCTCATCTTCAGTCGGCGGCACCGGCGGGCCCGCCGGCTGCTCACCTTGCGCGGCTCCGGCTGGCGGCGGTGACACAATCACGTTCGGCATGGAGGCGTCGCCGCCTTCCCTCTCCATGATCGGGTACTCGCCGCCGACTCCCCTAGTCTGCCCCGTGAACCCCGGCTGCGGTGGCGCAGAGTTCAGTAGGGTGACGGACACTGGCGATTGGCGGTGCGCGGCTTCCTCAGCCTGCCACCTTGCCGCGACGGCGGCTTCGGCCTCTTCTAGTCTCTTCTTGGCGGAGGCCTCCGCCTTCTCGGTCTCCGCCTTATCCAGGTGGGCGGCCTCCTCCTCCTCACGCTTCTCTTGCGCGTTCCGCTCCGTCGCCTCCTAGAGGTTGGCGGGGGGTCAACCCGCCGAGTGGTGGCGGA
Source organism: Aegilops umbellulata (assembly GCA_032464435.1). Classification (NCBI taxonomy): domain Eukaryota; kingdom Viridiplantae; phylum Streptophyta; class Magnoliopsida; order Poales; family Poaceae; genus Aegilops; species Aegilops umbellulata. The sequence continues at coordinate 67,155,703 of CP136060.1, read as the reverse complement.
CGTCTCCGCCGACCCCATGATGGAGGCGGTGGCGACCCTCTTAAGAGTGAGGGGTGCTCTGAAGCAAGGAAAGCAAGTAAGACTCAGACAAAAGCTACAAAGGAAGAACAAAGGCGGAAAGATGGAGTGCTCACGCGGAGACCAACGGCAGCTTCTTCACTTCCCTGCGGAAGCGGTTGGCCTTCGCGGCCGCCTCGTCCCGCTTGGTCGTCGCGGCCGAGCTCTTGGGCTTCTTCGGCCGACTGCCGAACAAGCTCGGCACGGCCCTGCACTTCTTCGCGCCGCCTTGAGCGTCCGGCGCGGCGGAAGAGCTCGTGTCTGGCTGGCCGGCTCCTGGTTGGTGGCGGGGGGCGACTTCCTCATCGTCATCCGGCCAGTCCTCTAGACTGGTCCCGAGCCGCGGGCCGCCTCCTCCCTCGGCGTCGTCTTCCAAAGCCATCGCCCCCAGATCGGGGTCGTTGACGTCGCTCTCCGCCCGGTCGGCGAGGAACTCGCGGGCCGCCCTGCGGTGCCGGCTGATGGATGGAGGGGATTTTGACCAAAGCCGACTGGTCAGGTCGGACAAGACAAACTCGGCAAGAAAGAAGACAATTTAAAGAGAGAAGGAAAGAGGCAACTTACTATAGGCGGGGGGTTGGCGCGAGAGTACGGCTCCTTGCCGAACTGCTAATCTTCAAGGAGCTTGTTGTCCGAGAGGTAGTTCACCATATAGGCCACCTCCTCGTGAGGCATGTCCTTGGTGCACATCCGGCTCGGGTCTCGGTGCCCGCTCATTTGGCATATCATATGGGGCCGAACTTGGAGCGGGAGGACTCGGCGCGCCACGAAGGCGGCCAGCAGATCCGGGCCAGTCAGGCCCTCCGTCTGCGTCAGCACTCGGAGTCGCGTGATGGCGCTGGCTCCTGCAGGCATCAGCGACTTGGCCTGGTATGACCAGTTGGGCAGCCTCCCAGCCGGCGGCCCGGCTATGAAAGCCGGCAGATTGACCCAATCGCCCTCCGCGAAGATGCTCTTCACGTAGAAGTACGATCGCTGCCACATCTTCACTGACTTTATCAGCTTGATGGTGGGGAAGGGGTTGTCGGCCCCCGACCTCCGCACGGCGATGAACGCGCTGCACTGAGCCGGCATACCTGCGGCCTGGGTGCCGAGCTTGGAGAAGAAGAACTCCCCCCAGAGCTCGCTGGTGGGGAGGACTCCGAGGAAGCCTTCGCACAGGGCGACGAAGGCGGACAGCAGCACCACCGTACTGGGCGTGAGGTGGTGCGGCTGGAGGCTGTAGAACTCGAGGAAGGCGCGGAAGAAGCTGCTCGCCGGCAGGCCCAGGCCGCGCAGGCAGTGGGAGCGGAAGATGACCCGCTCGCCCTCCTGCGGCGCCGGCGAGATCTCCCCATTTGGCGCGAGACGTACCCGCACATAATCTTTGCCGGGGAGCCGACGCGTCTTGCGGAGGAAATCAATGTGGTCGTCATGAACCTGCGAGCCATCCTAGGTGCCGGAATGCACCAAAGGGGGCACGGCGGTGGAGGAAGAACTCATCGTGAGCGGTCGCCGCAACGCTCGACGAAGCTTCGGGCGCGGTGGTGCGAGGAAGAAGAAGAAGAGGAGCAAGGAGCAGCGTGGAGGAGGGGCGCGCATGGGCTGCGAAGCCGAGGGGGCGGTTGTGGGATTTACTGCGCCACGAACCCAAGACCCCCCACGTTTATCGCACGGAGTTACTGCATGCAGTAACTCCGTGGGAACCCCAACCGTCCGCCACGGCCGCAGCGGATCCGCTCGCGCACCGAGGCGCGATAGTGGCGGGCCCCGCTTGAAGACCTGTCCCGTCACGCGCGTGGGCAGGCAGACTGGCCTAGCCGCGCGCTGCCATGTGACAAGCCCGAATCAGGCGGCGGCCTGGAAGCTTAGCCAGCACACTACTTGGATCCCTCCGGGGCGTTCAAAATATTGGACCAGTCAGAGTTGGGCGAGTCCGACTCCTCCTAGTCGGCCTGGCAGAAGTCAAGCAAGATCCATGTCTCGGGCTCCCAGAGAGAGAAACTGCTGAGGCTCCTCGGCGGATCATCCGCGGCGCCTCACCAGCTTCGGGGACTACTGTCGGAGTAATGGGCCACGGGTAGGCTAACCCGAGGCCCAGAACCTTTCAAGACATCGGGGCAGGCTGCGCCCCTCGAAGATGCCACGACGAAGAGCCACCTTCTAGAAGCCAGCCGAAAGAACGGCCGACTCCCCCCCACAGCCGAGTCCTGAAGGCAAGTTCAAGGCACGCCGACTCCAATCTGACAGCTTCTAGAGAAGTCGGCCACCAGAAGTCGGCCCCCGGCGCCAATGAATACCCGCGCCCTCATCAAGAGGGACGGGATGGGGAGTGGCTATAGTGAAGCCCACTCCCTCCCCTTCCCAAGGGCAGGCGTGGCCACAGTGCGCCATACCCGCAAAGATCTCCGTCCGGCGCGGCATTGTTGCCATGCCAGCCCTGACATCAGCACCCGTAGGCAGAGTCCTGCACCCACGATGGCCTGTCTGTACGACTTGGGGACGACGGGTCTCACCAGTCAGCGAGAGTCCAGAAGACAGCGAGAGCGCCACCAGACGGACCCGTTAGGAGTCGGCCCCCGGGAGTCGACCGGCCCCTCCTGCGGGTCCCACGCGCCATCAACCAGACGAGACGGGGAGTGGCAACAGTGATCGCCCGCCATGCGACGGAGCTGTTGCCACGACCCCATGACCAAGTCTGCGTCATTAGAGGCACGGCTAAAGTAATCAGCAGCCGGCAAGACCCGCAAGCGGCAAACACGGCTTGTCGGCTCCATATCGGACCAGTCGGCGGGGCCCACCAGTCGGCAGGCCCCAGCAGTCGGCGGGGAAGCCGGCGACTAAAGAGACTGACGGCTGGGCCCTACGCCCAGTTGGATTACCATTGTACCCCTGGGGGGTAGGCCTATATAAACCCCCAGGGCACCCATGCAAAGGGTTGGAATCCATTAGCACTAGACCAGATCATATAGGAAGGAGAGAGCTGGCCTTGCCTTCTCCTACCTCCAGGAAACAGCTCGAGGAGCAACCTTATACTCACTTTGCCATAGTGATCATGCGGAGACCCCACAGAGAAGGACTAGGGGTGTTATCTCCTAGGAGAGCCCCGAACCTGGGTAAAGTACGTCGGCGTTCGTGTCTACGCCTCATCCCGCTTCCAGGCACTGGCGACGTTCTACTCGCTCCCACCATGATAAGCCATCCTTTGGCATATGTCGCACCCAACCCCCGACAAATCGTTTATATTGACTAAGTTGACAAAGCCCTTGGTACGTCAACTTAGTAGGCCCACAGGTCAGCTTCCAAAATGGTGCGCCCCAGATGTCAGGGGGAGGAGTCATTTTTTGAGCGGGTGAAGCTAGAATATCCGAGATTGAAGAAGAAGCACGGCATCCATTGGATGGACATCCAACGGCCACTGCTGCTAGAACCGTGTGTTGACTATAAGTTGACAAAGCCTTGCATACGCGTCAACTCTGCTTTTTTAGGGGACGCGTCAACTTAGTAAGGCCAGAAGTGTGTGGCAGAGAACTTATAGCCCATTTGAGATTTGTAAGAATGTGTAGCCCATTTTTGAATTCTAATGGAATTTACTACAGCCCATTTATAGTTTGTTAAAAGTACAACCCATTTTAACGAATCGTTCAAAACAAAATTCAATAAAATTTCCCACATTTTGATGGGATCCGAAATATTTTTATCCCAAAATTTCTAGTCAGGTTAAATACAATTTCAATATAAATTTATATTACGTAAAAATCCAATGAAACATTGCACTCTCAACAATTAATGAAATTAAAATTTTCAATATCCAAAAATAATATTTTATAAAGTAATCACGTGTTTGGTGCATTTTTTATAGTTACTGCCCAGTTTTTATAATTACATCCCATTTATTATTTCTTAAAGCCCATTTTCTTGTTAAGCCTAATGCATCCCTCCTAGGAAAGATTTGCAGCTCGGCCGGGGCGGAGAATAACATCTTAACCTTGCCTGGGTATTCCTAAAAAAAGTATAGCTGGGCTAGCCATTTTCAGCTTGAAAAAAATTAATATCTGGGTTGGATATCTGGCCTGGGCTAGACGGGCCACAGCCGCCCAGTTAATACCTGCAGCAATGTTTTCGTTGTTGTTCAGAGGAGAAAAATTAATATCTGGGCTAAACATCAAAAAACTCTGCAGTGCTCACACCTCAAAAACACAAATACTGCTCGAGCTGCTTGGTCCCAGCTGTCGGCCGCTTCTTGTGCAATTCTCTCGTTTATTGACTACTACTAGGTTGACAATGGTGTGGGACCGTGATGTCAGGAAACCAGGAGGAAGCAAAATAAATTACTCCAGGGAGCGCTTCCACCTCTGCCTCGTTGACTCCCGTGGAAACCCCTTTCCTCCCTTTTTTTTTGCTCGAGCAAGGACCAATGCATGCAGCACGTCCATGCGGTTATTAGGCAAGAAATAAAAGCGCTTTGCATGCTATGAATTACGATGGCCTGCATGGGTAGCTAATAAGGCATCCTCTTAACTACTGTGATTAAATGTTGTGTTTAGAAGAGAGAAATATTCTTCTTTTCCACCAATCTGCTTGCACCCAGGTCGTGATGCACCTTCTAATACGACTTATTCACCTAGACGGAGGGAGTATAGTTTTATACGTACATACATACATATATATATATATATAATAAGGAGGCACTTGCGTACGTGAGGCTATGGACCTGGTGGGTCCCCATTGTCATCCTCTCCAAGTAAGGTCATCTCCTCGCCCGCACGCGCTTTTCGCCCGAAACAGTCAGCGCCGCCCGCCTCGCTTCTCGGTGCAGGCGATTGCTTCGCCTTCAAACGACACAAGTGTCGTCCATCCGTCCATCTGCCGCCCACATTAATGATACACGGTTGCCGAGGCGGCTACTCTGGCGCCACACGTCCGTTGTCCCTCCGCCCGCCCACCATTGCTATATAAACTGATGCACCGACCATAGCCGCAGTCATCCGCATCCGTTCCCTTTCTCCTGTCCACACCACTACTGCCCACCATGGCTTCCTCGCGCTACAGCGCTCTTCGGGACGGGCGGACGACGGACCACAAGGAGATGGCAGCCATTGCTGCCGACCGGCTGGCCGGTAGGCAGTTGGAGGACGACGACGTCCCAATGGAGAACATGATAGTCGACGATCCGGCGCCAACCCCCTCCCCCGCGCCATCCTCGCCGGTGCATTGCACCATGACCATCGGCGAGGCCCGTGCCCAATATATGGACAGTGTGAGGCAGATGCGTCAGGAGCAGTTCTGGGAGGCGCAGGCCGACGCCACCTACAACCACCATCTCCTCCAGGAGCACCTGCAGGCGGAGGAGCAGATCGCCGCGGAGCGGGCGGAGCAGGAGGCGCTGCTCGACTCGTACCGCTCCGCCCGCAAGGGCCACCTCGAGCGCTGGCGGTACCGCATGCGGGTGGCGGAGGCTGCGGCCGCCTACAAAGAGGCTAGCAAAGAGGGCGATGAAGCGGGCGAGGCGCTGTTTGGTGAGACCGAGGACAAGGCAGAGGACAATGCCGGCTCCGACGAGTCCCCGCTCTGCTGGCGTCGACGAGGCTTTGCTCCGCCGAGGCCCCGCGGTGCCAACAACGAGGCAGAGGACAATGCCGGCTCCGATGAGTCCCCGCTCCGCTGGCGTCGACGAGGCCCTGCTCCGCCGAGGCCTCGCAGCGCCAACAACGAGGCAGAGGACACCGCCGGCTCCGCCGAGGCCCTGCCCCGCCAACAATGAGGCAGAGGACATCGCTGGCTCAGCCGAGGCCCCACCCTACCGGCAACGTGGGGGAGGATTTCCACCGCTCTACTGAGGCGCCGCCCGCCGGCAACGAGACAGAGGACATCGCCGGCTCCGCCGAGGCTCCGCCCCGCTGCCAACGAGGCCGCACCACACAGAAAACGAGGAAGAGTAGAACACGGTAGGTCGCCGCCGCTCGGATCCAAGTAAGGCCACCGCTGCTACCCTCCGGTTGAAGCCAAGCTAGGCGGGTTAACCATTGACAGTCGGTTAGCTTCTTGGCGGCGACGTGGAGTCGGAGAGCTGCGCTGGAGAAGGACGCTGCTTCTACTTAACTGCTGGTGCAGTTGGCTGACTGACACGTGGGCCCAACATGCCACATGTTAGTTATGCAACTGCACCTGCAATTTAGTCACTGAAGCTTCTGTTCGGCTCAGCGGGACACAGGTGGGTAGCTTCGGTTAATTAATTATACCTCCAGCGCACCCCTTTTTAGTTGAAGAATGTATGAAATGTAATGGAATCCGGCATGTTTATATGAAATCCGACCGTGTATGAATGAATTTATTTTGATTAGTTTGAATTCCTGTATTACTGGCATTGGATGAACATGCAAAACAATACGTACTAGCATTATTCCCAGGGTGATCACCTCGTTTGGAGCAGTTTCACATGTACTCCCTCAGGTCCTTTCTAGTCTGCATACAAGTTTTGTCTGCAGTCAAAGTATCTCTACTTTGCCCAATCTTATACAAAAAAAGTATGCACTTTCACAATGTGCGAAGTAAAAAGGAACAGAAGGAGTACAAAGAGTTTGAGCAGCTTTTTAGTGTTTCTATACATTGCAATCAAACACACAGGCCTGGCAATTCATAGAGAACATTCAAAACAATCGATGATTATGCATCTCAGTGACTCACATGTCAGAGGCAATATTTACTTCACAACTAAAGAATAAAGAAAAAATTGATCGACGCTGATGACAACAAAGGGCGTCCCATTTGAAAACATCAAACGCATGTCTTGCTAAAATCAATGAGCAAAATTTGACAAGGTTGTCCCATTACAAAATATCAAATGCCTACGATTGCGGAATGGGCAGGGTTTGCCATCAGTTCGGACATTGACATGGCACCTCGTGCTAAATAAACCAGCAGTTCTTTTTGTGCAGTTCCACCAAAATCAACCAAATTCGCGCGTAGCTTGTATGATTTCGCCCTTATATGTTGCAACGCCTTGAACTTATCGGCACCTTCTTTCTTCTGGTGGAAATGAATGATTCGATGTATTCATGAACATTTTTTGCAGTTCCCATTGAAATCAAGCTGAGCACCCCTGCTTGCACAAATACAAAAAAGTGATTAGTATAAAGCAAACTGTACTATGAATTGACAGTTTCAATAGGCACATACATGGTCCATGTAGAGCACACTTTTAGAAAAATGGAACTCACCAGAAAGAAGCCTAGAACAATATTGTACTCGCGCATCACAGCAAAAAATGGAGATTTTGTCAGTCCTTCTGAGCTGAAGTTAGTTTGGTCTTGTGGGGAGTAATGTAACCATCCTTCAACTGCTCCTTCTGATGATAAGATAGACAGGGCTTCTTCATCCTGGCATAATCGGAACTAGTCACTTCACGTACTCCATATTCTTCTTCAGAGGAAGATGATCCTGTTGTGCAAAGACAAGAGGACTACTAAATGCTAGCATCACTGTTCTCTCGAAAAAAAAGGAAAGGAAATATTTAAAACAACACAGATGAAGCACTTCTCAAGGACAATACCACTTTTTCATGACAGTATCTAAATAGTAGCACAACACCAATAGAGATGACAAAGCTCAATCATATGGATGAAATCAGTGGGCGAGTACCAACCTTTGTCAGGAGGCTTATTGTGTAGAGCATACAGATGAAGCAATTCTCCGGAACCATCTGTTGCTATCTACGGTGGTGGCCATGCTTACTATATACTCCTTGATTAGTTTAATGTTTCCAACATCTTCTTGTGCACTTCCACTAAAATATATGGTATCTTCAAACAAGATCCCTGTTTGCACAAGTAGAGATAATTACATATTACATTAAGAGTGGCGCCAAATCAGTGGCTAAACAATTGCTCGTTCCAGCCATAGCAATAAATTAAGATGCAAAACTATATCATTACTTGTGTCATCACAGTTCCAGTGCTTCATTACAGCACAGGGAGTTGATTTTTGTTTTTCTTCCGCTTGTTCTTCCCCTTCATCACTTGGTTCAATAACAGACAAGCTTCGCCTTCAATGTAATATTTGGCATGTCAATTAGGGAGCACAAGTATAGTACTAAACTTAATTTTCTGATGAAAGTGGCAAAATACAGGCCAGCAGTTGTGAAATATCCTTATCTTACCTCAATGGGATATTACGGTGCACATACATATTGGAAGTCTTGTCTCCATTTGTGCAGTTCACTAAAATCAGGCAACAGTATCGTACAAGTAGCACAACATATGAATGCACACTGCAGAATCATGTAAAAGAAGGCTAGTACTGACCTCTCATGATGCGGAATTCAAACAACTCACAAGAAGAAGATCTGAACCAAATTCGCCTTAATGGATAGGAAGTAAGATCTCCTCTTGTGCAATTCCACTAAGATCAAGCAATCAAGCAACATTGTCGGTGTGACATTTTGGTTGAACTGCACAAAACACTCTTAAAACAAAAGTGTTTTGTGCAGTGCAATAAAAGTTCACAATGGCAACGAGGTGAAGCAGATAACCCTGTTTACACAGAGGTGCAAAGGAAACAATTAGTGGTCAATAACGGTGGATGACACAGAAGCCAACAAAAAGAAGCATCTACCTTATCTAAATGGGAAAGAAAGCAAGACAGTAGCATTTCTCAAATGGTGGCATTGATTAATATTAACATAGAGATTATATTAACAATAAAATTTGTTAAACATGTAATTTGCTTTTTACTGTGGCATTGCATCAATTTTCCGGCGGCATTATTAGAGGGTGTTTTTTTACAGGGACATTTTGGTGTAGGGACTAAAAAAATCCGTGCCAGTCCCATCTAAACCAAACAGGAGGGACTTTTAGGGACTAAAAGTGGGTATTTGGGACTAAAGAAAGAAGACCCCGAGGGGGTCTTTTTGGGACTTTTTCCAACAGTTGCCCCTGCCACGCATCGCACCTTGTCTCTATTAGTTCATTACTAGGGGTAACATGGTCTTTTAGCATGTCATTTAATAACCTCTAGTCCATGTTTAGTCCCTGGAACCCAGCAGGTAGGGACTAGGGAGTTTTTAACCAAACAGGGCCTTAGATTAACAACAGCTAATAAGTTGCACGGGACAGTGGACGCACCAGCACCATGTGCATCCACCGATGTCTTGTGGTCATGCACAGTCTGTTGCAACAAAGAACAAACAACCAAGGAGCATATTTGTGTTGGTCCCAGTTTTGTTATCTTTAGACACCTTTCCCTATGTGAGCGCAGCAAATCTAGTCCTGCTCAAACTCTACAGCCTTTTCCCTTCTTTTCCTTTTTGAACTAGTACTTTCGCCCCTTCCTTTCCTCTTTGAACCACGTCCTAGATTTATGCATAAGGAAAAGCATAAGTAGAAAATTTTATTAGAGATTGACAAACGAAGCATTAGTCAATGATGCAACTCATGAAAGAATTAATAAGAGAAGAGAAGATTCACATATAAATATACTAACCTAGAAATCTTTTGTGATTGTGAGCCCTCATCAAAATATTATATGCCAAAATTGTTGACGTTAGACAAGGAAGACAACTTAATGGTTTATGTTTGTTTATATTCACATAGAAGTCATATTGTCATAGATCCTTCAACATGTGATGCTTGCCCCCTATCTTTGCTAGCCAAAAATTCCGCACTAAGTAGAGATACTACTTGTGCATCCAAAAACCCTTAAACCCAAATCTTATTTTCAAGTGTCCACCATACCTACCTAGGGATTGAGCAAGATCCCTCAAGTAAGTTGTCGTCGGTGCAAAAAGGCAATAAAAATTGCTTCTAAAAGTGTGAGATCATTTAGTGTAAGAGAAAATTGAGCGTTGCACGAACTTGTGATGGTGAAGAATAAAAGTGAAAGACTGCATAATAAAGGTCGCTATCATAAGGGGCAATGTAACATGACGTTCACTTGCACTAAGGGATTGAACATACAAACAAATAAGCGCATGGCAACCTCTACTTCCCTCTACGAAGGGCCTATCTTTTACTTTTATGTATTTACTTTTATGCAAAGAGTCAAAGTTTTCCTTCTATTCCTTTTATTTTTCTCCTTTGGGAAGCATCATGTGGTGAGGAAAGATCTAGGCACATATGTCCAGTTGAATATAGATATAATGAGTTATTATTGTTGACATCACCCTTGAGGTGAGTATGTTGGGAGGCGAAACTATAAGCCCCTATCTTTCTATGTGTCCGGTTGAAACGTTTTGCTCATGGGTACGAGGTGAGTGTTAGCAATCATAGAAGACTATATGATGGTTGAGTATGTGGACTTGCCTAAAGGCTCCGATACGTGACCCTTCCTGAAAAGATGATGAATTGTAGTTGCAAAGTTGACTGAGAACATAGTTTGTTGGTTTCTAATAGAGTTTTTGCTTTATACTTCGATTGTGTGATGAAATAATACTTGTGGGTCATCAAGGCCCTGTAGTGGCGGGCCTCGGCCTGCGGCGACGTCCCGTCGCGCGCGTGGGCTGGCAGGCTGGCCCGGCCTGCTGGCGCCATGTGGCGGGCGTGCAACGGGCGGCAGGCCAACCATCTGGCTGGCATGCCACCCGGATCATCGCGCGACGTTTCGAAATCACCAGGCAGACTGCCTGGTCACGGCCGACTCCTAGCAAACGGCGCCTCAGAAGACAGACGAAGCGAAGCCACCAGATCACTCGGAGTAGGAAGCTGCTGAGGCTCCTCGCTTTCTCAGCAGCGGCGCCGCACCAGCTTCGGGGACTACTGTCAGAGTAAATGACCACGGGTAGCCTCATCTGCTCCCCATGGTATTTTGAGACATCGGGGTCGGCTGCGCCCCTCAAGCCTCAAAGGCGAAGAGCCGCCTTCTTTGGGCCGGCTGGTCCAAGCGGCCGGCTGCTAGAGGGCGGCAAAGTCCAAAGAGCGGCCACGAGGTGGGCCGACTCCTAGCAGGCGGCCTCCAGAGAGGCCTGCTCCTAGCAGGCGGCCCCTCCGCTCCCTTGAAGTTTGCACCACATTATAACAACGAGACGGGGCGTGGCTACAGTGCAGCCTGCCACCCCCCGAATCTAGGGCAGAGCGTGGCCACAGTGCAGTACTGGGCGGACATCCCTCGCCCGGCGCGGCACTGTTGCCACGCAGCCCATGACATCACCCACGGCAGAGGAGGCCAAGCTCTCACTACGGGCTGTCGGTACGGCCCGCAGGCGGTGGACCCTACCTGTCCGTGAGAAGCCAGAAGACGGCGAGCCCAGACCAGTCGGCGCAGGGGGATGCCGGCTCCTAGCAGGCGGCCCTCCCCCTCCCTCAAAGTCTGTGCGCCATTAATCCGAAGAGACGGGGAATGGCTACAGTGAACGCTCGCCAGGCGGCGGCACTGTAGCCACGCTCTCCCCGACAAAGCATGCATCATCAGTGGCGCGGCCACAGTATTAAGCAGCCGGCAGGACCCGCCAGCGGCGGGCGTGGCCTGTCGGTGAAGTACGAGACGGCCGGCGGGACCCACTAGATGGCGGGCCCCAGCAGCCGGCGGAGAAGTCGGCGACCATAGACACTGACAGCCGGGTCCTACACCCGGCCGGATTACCATTGTACCCCTGGGGGTAGGCCTATATAAAACCCCCCAGGGCACCCATGCAGAGGCTTCAGCCTCATAGAGATTACACACACACATAGAAAGAGAGAGTGAAGCTAGGGCTAGCCTTGTTCTTCTTCCTCCTCTAGAGAAACAGCTCAAGGAGCAAGCTGGTAGCCACCTTTCTTGACATAGTGATCATGCGGAGACCCCGCAGAGCAGGACTAGGGGTGTTATCTCCTAGGAGAGCCCCGAACCCGGGTAAGATACGTCGGCGTACATGTCTACGCCTTATCCCATTTCCAGGCACCGGCGACGTCTTACTCTCCCCCACCATGATAAGTCATCCTTTGGCATATGTCGCACGACACCCCCGACATCGGGGGACTGTTCTGGGTGGTTCGCGGGATCGTTCATCGATGGTTTGAAGGACTCCAAGTACGATCTACACCGACACGTTCTTCTTCCACTGCAACTCGGTGACAGTAACGATCGTGATCCCAACCCATCATGCATTTTCGTATTGATCTTGGGTGCGTGTAGGCGTGATTTTTTTTTTGTTTTCTACTACGTCTCCCAATACTCCGACCAATGAGCACATGCCTTCAGATTCATATATTGATTTTGGGTGTGCGTAGTCATTTGCACTCCTCCGCGATGTCCGTGAAGCTCTGACGATATCTATGCATCCACACGGGAGAAGTGTCAAGTAGTATACCATCCTCAAAAGGGTCAAGTGAGCACGTGTAAAAGAGATGATTCATCTTGACATATGCAAAGTGGATGTCACACGTGTCACTGATGTCCGTAGGATGCTCCGCATCACAAACACTACTATTAGTGTTGTTTCTGATGGTGGTGAAGGCGCGCATGATGATGACATATGAACGATGTAGATTCTGTGGTAGTAAAAGGCTTGAAAATTGTTGCTGGCTTGCATATTTTAATGAGGTGTTATATGCATATCTTGATGAGGTTGTATATGCTAACTGTAGGGGAACGTGCTACGCAAATATATATATATATATATATATATATATATATATATATATATATATATATATATATATATATATATATATATATAGCTCAGCCTTTGAAAGATGCTCATAAGAACAGTCTATCTGGGTATTGTGTACATTCCATCTCTCTCTAAACAGACTTGAAGCACCTAATGCCGTGATGCATCAAAAGAAAATACATATCTCTTCCGGCACTTCTGTAATCGAGCAGTATCATGCTACACAAAACAATTACAATCCCATCATGGACAGTGGATTTATTATTTAGCATGTTGGAAACACAAGCAGAGTAGCAGTGGCAGTGACGGTATCACAATGCACGGATTGTAGAGTCTCCATACACCGATTTCTGAACATCTAGCACTTACACATTTACATTTCCAGTATGATTCCTCGTGTCTAACAAAACGGTATCCGTCCAAACAAGCAGGAAACTGAAACTCAAAAGATGAACGCTAAATTACTCAAAACGAAGAGACTCGACGACAACAAGACCTGGCTTGCTAGCATGAGGAAGCAACCTTTTTGACGGTATATGCTTATCATGTGGTAGCAATCAGGCTTGCAGAAATCCCATATTGGGACGTTGCCAGTCAAACGGACGCCGCATTTGGTACAGGATGTTCCCAGATGAACTAGTTGTCAGACTTCGGAGGATCCTTCTTCTTCCCGTAAGTTAGGCCAGTGTCCTGGTGACATTACATGCAGTGTAGATAGCGAATCAACTTGCAGAACCAGTTGATGGAATAGCTTGTTGTTTGGGTCTCAGGGATCTAGTGAAAGTGAAGATACAAAGGTTACCTGGGGGTCAGGAATTGGCTTCCGTTTCTCGACATAACGGTATGGATCCGAGGCAGCAGCTAAAGCAGCTCGTTCCTGTGAAAAAAGGCATATACCACTATCAACAGAGTGGAAAGAAAAATCACCAGATTAAACATAATAGTAAGAGTGGAGAAGCGTGAAATATTAAGATAACACTGCAAAAATTTGAAGTAATTTGGTGCAAAAACATAGGTGGATGAAATGGAAAGAAAACAGACAACTCTATCAAAGAAAAATTCAGATAAAGAAAAGTAATAAGTAATAACTGCTTATCAGGATAGATGAGACATGAGTAACTCCTAGAACATTTGGTTCTTTTACCTGTAGATAAACAAGGGTGTCTTACAGGAGGATGAAATTCCAAAATCATGCTTTTGAATAGAACAAGTGACTGTTTAAATTATTCGCTATATTTGGTTTGACACTAATAATATTTCCATGAACGAAGTGTTTATCAAAATACATCATCAAATTATTCTTGTTGGAAGGACATATTAAGATTCACAAGTTTAACTCCCCAAGCAACAATAGCTCAATCATGTAAAATGTCATGACATATACTAGCCGGCTATAATTTCTTGGTGTTTCCTATAGTTTAAGTTTGGCAGATAAAATGAAGTTGACAAATAGTCGGTCCCTACCAAAAGCAAGACAGCAGCATCAATTCCAAGCAAGCCAACGCACAGTTCCTACTAGTTAAACGAAAGCTCTTGAAGACAGCATAGACGCATCATTTCGACAATTTCCTGGAATTAACTAAACGGGCATGTAGAGATGTGGGCAACTGCATCTTACGGCGATCTCATCCCAGAAAGCAACATGTCCAGACTGATCCATCCAATAGAAGACAATCACAGCGGTAACAAGAATTAGCAAGGGGAAATCGACCTGCTGCTCCTTCTGGAGCTGCCGCGCGGGTCTGACCCAGAGGTAGTAGGCGAGGGTCCCGGCGACGGCCCAGGACGCGACGTTGGTCCACCCGCGGACGCCGCCCAGCGCGTTCCCCACGAACGACCGCGCGCTCCCGACCCTCCGGCTCCACCCCTTCGCCGGCACCATCTGTAACGCTCTCCGAGACCCTCACCGGCGGGCGGCGGCCTCTCCCCGACCGCTTCCTCCTGCGTCGCCGCCGACTCCCGAATCTCTGACCCCTCTCGATCGCCTCTGTGTCTCGTATTGGACCGCAAGAAAGGGAACGGAATGCTACTGCGCGATGTAACAGAGTAGACGGCCCATTTGATCTACGAAGTACTAGTTGGTCTAGAATTTACCAGACAAAGTCCATGAGAAGCCCAACTCGAGGGCTCATACTGGGCCTGAGCCCATTGAAGGTGCCGATTTGTGTCGGTCAGACAGAGATGTAAGGAGCAAGCAAACTGAAAGAGCCCCATTTGGACTGGGTTTAGAGCGTGTCATTCGGCGTGCTATCGTCGCCGTCATGTGTCTCGCTGTGGGAGCTCACTTTAATTTTTTTATCACGTGTTTTCAACATTTTAGATGTTTTTTTTCTTTTTTTAGCTTTTGACCGGTCTTTCTTAGCTTTTGAAAAAAGAAGGAATTTTTTAACAAGAAAAAACATGTTTTATTTATTTACTTTTGCTTTCCCAAGAGGTATGAATTTGCTCCTGCGAGGGACATGGCCGTGCCTCTAAGAAAAGGAAAAAAAGACGTTTCTTTTAACTTCCGCGAGAGGCACGGTCTTGTCTGTCAAAAATGGAAAAAATGTGTTTTCTTTTTTCTTCGCTTTCGCCAGAGGCACGGCTGTGCTTCCGCGAGAGGCACGACCGTGCCTCTCAAAAAAAAGTTTGCTTTTCTTTTTTTTTACTTTTGCGAGAGGCACGGCCGTGTCTCTTGAAAAAGGAGAAAAAATGCATTTTTTTTTCTTCCGTGAGAGATACGGATTTGCTTTCATGTTTTTCCTTTTGGAAAGAGGCATGATTGTGCCTTTCATGTAAGCAAATCTGTGCCTCCACGAGAAGTAAACTCATGCCTCTCGTGAGAAAAAAGGCACATTATTTTCCGTTTCCAAGAGGCACAACCATGCCTCCCGCTGAAGCAAATTCGTGCCTCTAGCGGAAGCAAACCCGTGGCTCTCGTGAAAAAAAATGATAACATCTATTTTTGTACATTTCCGAGAGGCACGACCGTGTCTCTAGTGGAAGGGAAAAAACACGTTTTTTCCTGTTTCCGAGAGACACCGTCGTGCCTATGTGCTCCCAGTTCTTTTCTTGTCTGGTTTTTTCGTTTGGTTTTCTGGGTGAAGAAAATAGTTCGTCAAAACATATCCACATGAGATCTAGTTTAAAGATCTCGACACGAGGAATCCAACGATGAAAATGGTTTAAGATTTGGACGCACGGTTTAACAGATAAAAGGTTTTGAATAAACGAATCGACCAAAAAATGGAAAACTTGCATGTTGCGACAAGTGGCGAATATAGTGCGCCATTTGTTGCAACCTGAGAAGGCGGGAGTGATATTTGCAAAGAGTGCATCTTAGTCAGTGATTACGCAAGATATATCATGGAACGCTGATTATTTTCCCCTTCTCGCTTCATTAAATGGTCGGCCCGTTCATTCGCTCGCTGCTTTCGATTAGTTCGTTGTTTTATTCATTTGTGCTTTTCTTTGTCATTCTGTTTTCTCTACTTCTTAGATTGTTTTTTCTGGTTTTATTGCTTTTAATCATTTTTTCCTGTTTATTTACCGAACACTATAGTTTTTTTTGTTCACCTGTTTTCTTCTCGGAATTTTGCTTCGCTATAAATTTATTTTTCTTTTTTGTTTCACCTTTTTCTTTCGGTTTCCTTTCGTTCTTCTTTATAGTTTGGTTACCTTTGTTCTTTCTTCATTTTCTTTTGTTTTACTTGCTTTTTCTATTTGTTTCTTATTTTGTCGATTATCATCGGTTTTATTTTTTCTTTAACGCATGATAACTTTTTTCAGTTCACATTTAATATTTTTGGAATAGATTGGAAATATTTTTTTTAAAATACTTGATTATGCTTGTTGAAAACCTATATCTTTTTAAGTCTATTATTATCATACTGAAGGAAATATGCCCTAGAGGAAATAATAAAGTTATTATTTATTTCCTTATATATCATGATAAATATTTATTATTCATGCTAGAATTGTATTAACCGGAAACATAATACATGTGTGGATACATAGACAAACAGAGTGTCACTAGTATGCCTCTACTTGACTAGCTTGTTAATCAAAGATGGTTAAGTTTCCTAACCATAGACAAAGGAGTTGTCATTTGATTAACAAGGTCACATCATTAGTTGAATGATCTGATTGACATGACCCACATTCCATTAGCTTAGCACCCGATCGTTTAGTATGTTGCTATTGCTTTCTCCATGACTTATACATGTTCCTTTGTCTATGAGATTATGCAACTCCCGTTTACCGTAGGAACACTTTGTGTGCTACCAAACGTCACAACGTAACTGGGTGATTATAAAGGAGCTCTACAGGTGTCTCCGAAAGTATTTGTTGGGTTGGCGTATTTCGAGATTAGGATTTGTCACTCCGAATGTCGGAGAGGTATCTCAGGGCCTTCTCGGTAATGCACATCACATAAGCCTTGCAAGCATTGCAACCAATAAGATAGTTGCAAGATGATGTATTACGGAACGAGTAAAGAGACTTGCCGGTAACGAGATTGAACTAGGTATTGGATACCGACGATCGAATCTCGGGCAAGTAACATACCGATAAAAAAGGGAACAACGTATGTTGTTATGCGGTCTGACCGATAAAGATCTTCGTAGAATGTGTAGGAGCCAATATGGGCATCCAGGTCCCGCTATTGGTTATTGACCAGAGATTTGTCTCAGTCATGTCTACACTATTCTCGAACCGTAGGGTCCGCACGCTTAAGGTTACGATGACAGTTATTATGAGTTTATGCATTTTGATGTAACGAAGTTAGTTCGGAGTCCCGGATGAGATCACAGACATGACGAGGAGTCTCGGAATGGTCGAGACATAAAGATTGATATATTGGACGACTATATTCGGACATCGGAATGGTTCCGAGTGGTTTCGGATAAAATCGGAGTGCGAGAGGGGTTACCGGAACCCCCCGGGGAAGTAATGGGCCTTATTGGGCACGAGGGAAGAGAGAGGGCTGCGGCCAGGAGGTGGCGCCCCCCCCCCCCATGAGGAGTCCGAATTGGACAAGGAGGGGGGCGCGGCCTCCCTTTCCCTCTCCCTCTCCCTGTCTTTCCTTCCCCCCTCTCTTCCTAGTTAGACTAGGAAAGGGGAGTCCTACTCCCACTAGGAGGAGGACTCCCCCCTCCCTTTGGCGCGCCCCATAGGGTCGGCCGGCCTCCCCCCTTGCTCCTTTATATACGGGGGCAGGGGGGCACCCTAGAACACACAAGTTGATCTTCGTGATCGTTCCTCAGCCGTGTGCGGTGCCCCCCTCCACCATATTCCACCTCGGTCATATTGTCGCGGTGCTTAGGCGAAGCCCTGCGTCGGTAGTTCATCAAGATCGCCACCACGCCGTCGTGCTGATGAAACTCTTCCCCGAGAGCTTTGCTGGATCGGAGCCCGGAGAACGTCATCGAGCTATACGTGTGTCAAGAACTCGGAGGCGCCGGAGTAACGGCGCTTGGATCGGTCGGATCGGGAGGAGGACGTACGACTACTTCCTCTACGTTGTGTCAACGCTTCCGCTTCGGTCTACGAGGGTACGTAGACAACACTCTCCCCTCTCGTTGCTATACATCACCATGATCTTGCGTGTGCGTAGGAATTTTTTTTAAATTACTACGTTCCCCTTCAGTGGCATCCGAGCCTAGATTTTTATGGTTTGATGTTTTGCACGAGTAGAACACAAGTGAGTTGTGGACGATACAAGTCATACGGCCTACCAGCATGTCATACTTTGGTTCGGCGGTATTGTTGGATGAGGCGGTCCGGACCGACATTACGCGTATGCTTACGCGAGACTGGTTCTACCGCCGTGCTTTGCACACAGGTGGCTGGCGGGTGTCAGTTTCTCCAACTTTAGTTGAACCGAGTATGGCTACGCCCGGTCCTTGAGAAGGTTAAAACGGAGTCTATTTGACAAACTATCATTGTGGTTTTGATGCGTAGGTGAGATTGGTTCTTGCTTAAGCCCGTAGCAGCCACGTAAAATTTGCAACAAACAAAGTAGAGGACGTCTAACTTGTTTTTGCAGGGCATGTTGTGATGTGATATGGTCAAGACATGATGCTAAATTTTATTGTATGAGATGATCATGTTTTGTAACCGAGTTATCGGCAACCGGCAGGAGCCGTATGGTTGTCGCTTTATTGTATGCAATGCAATCGCCCTGTAATGCTTTACTTTATCACTAAGCGGTAGCGATAGTCGTAGAAGCATAAGATTGGCGAGACGACAACGATGCTATGATGGAGATCAAGGTGTCGCGCCGGTAACGATGGTGATCATGATGGTGCTGCGGAGATGGAGATCACAAGCACAAGATGATGATGACCATATCATATCACTTATATTGATTGCATGTGATGTTTATCTTTTTATGCATCTTATCTTGCTTTGATTGACGGTAGCATTATAATATGATCTCTCACTAAATTATCATAGTAATAGTGTTCTCCCTGAGTATGCACCGTTGCGAAAGTTTTTCGTGCTGAGACACCACATGATGATCGGGTGTGATAGGCTCTACGTTCAAATACAACGGGTGCAAAACAGTTGCACACGCGGAATACTCAGGTTTAACTTGACGAGCCTAGCATATAACAGATATGGCCTCGGAACACGGAGACCGAAAGGTCGAGCGTGAATCATATAGTAGATATGATCAACATAGTGATGTTCACCATTGAAACTACTCCATCTCACGTGATGATCGGACATGGTTTAGTTAATTTGGATCACGTGATCACTTAGAGGATTAGAGAGATGTCTATCTAAGTGGGAGTTCTTAAGTAATATGATTAATTGAACTTAAATTTATCATGAACTTAGTCCCTGATAGTATCTTGCTTGTTTATGTTGATTGTAGATAGATGGCTCATGCTGTTGTTCCGTTGAATTTTAATGCGTTCCTTGAGAAAGCAAAGTTGAAAGATGATGGTAGCAATTACACGGACTGGGTCCGTAACTTGAGGATTATCCTCATTGCTGCACAGAAGAGTTACGTCCTAGAAGCACCGCTGGGTGCCAGGCCTGCTGCTGGAGCAGCGCCAGATGTTATGAATGTCTGGCAGAGCAAAGCTGATGACTACTCGATAGTTCAGTGTGCCATGCTTTACGGCTTAGAACCGGGACTTCAACGACGTTTTGAACATCATGGAGCATATGAGATGTTCCAGGAGTTGAAGTTAATATTCAAACAGAATGTCCGGATTGAGAGATATGAAGTCTCCAATAAGTTCTATAGCTGCAAGATGGAAGAGAATGGTTCTGTCAGTGAGCATATACTCAGAATGTCTGGGTATTATAATCACTTGAATCAACTGGGAGTCAATCTTCCGGATGATTGTGTCATTGACAGAATTCTCCAATCACTGTCACCAAGCTACAAAGGCTTCGTGATGAACTATAATATGCAAGGGATAGATAAGACAATGCCCGAGCTCTTCGCAATGCTAAAAGCTGCGGAGGTAGAAATCAAGAAGGAGCATCAAGTGTTGATGGTCAATAAGACCACTAGTTTCAAGAAAAAGGGCAAAGGGAATAAGAAGGGGAACTTCAAGAAGAACAGCAAACAAGTTGCTGCTCAAGAGAAGAAACCCAAGTCTGGACCTAAGCCTGAAACTGAGTGCTTCTACTGCAAGCAGACTGGTCACTGGAAGCGAAACTGCCCCAAGTATTTGGCGGATAAGAAGGATGGCAAGGTGAACAAAGGTATATGTGATATACATGTTATTGATGTGTACCTTACTAATGCTCGCTGTAGCACCTGGGTATTTGATACTGGCTCTGTTGCTAATATTTGCAACTCGAAACAGGGACTACGGATTAAGCGAAGATTGGTTAAGGACGAGGTGACGATGCGCGTGGGAAACGGTTCCAAAGTCGATGTGATCGCAGTCGGCACGCTACCTCTACATCTACCTTCGGGATTAGTATTAGACCTGAATAATTGTTATTTGGTGCCAGCGTTAAGCATGAACATTATATCTGGATCTTGTTTGATGCGAGACGGTTATTCATTTAAATCAGAGAATAATGGTTGTTCTATTTATATGAGTAATATCTTTTATGGTCATGCACCCTTGAAGAGTGGTCTATTTTTGATGAATCTCGATAGTAGTGATACACATATTCATAGTGTTGAAACCAAAAGATGCAGAGTTGATAATGATAGTGCAACTTATTTATGGCACTGCCGTTTAGGTCATATCGGTGTAAAACGCATGAAGAAACTCCATACTGATGGACTTTTGGAGCCACTTGATTATGAATCACTTGCACTTGCGAATTGTGCCTCATGGGCAAGATGACCAAAACACCGTTCTCCGGTACTATGGAGAGAGCAACAGATTTATTGGAGATCATACATACAGATGTATGTGGTCCAATGAATGTTGAGGCTCGTGGCGGATATCGTTATTTTCTCACCTTCACAGATGATTTAAGCAGATATAGTTATGTCTACTTAATGAAACACAAGTCTGAAACATTTGAAAAGTTCAAAGAATTTCAGAGTGAAGTTGAAAATCATCGTAACAAGAAAATAAAGTTTCTACGATCTGATCGTGGAGGAGAATATTTGAGTTATGAGTTTGGTCTACATTTGAAACAATGCGGAATAGTTTCGCAACTCACGCCACCCGGAACACCACAACGCAATGGTGTATCCGAACGTCGTAATCGTACTTTACTAGATATGGTGCGATCTATGATGTCTCTTACAGATTTACCGCTATCGTTTTGGGGTTATGCTTTAGAGACGGTCGCATTCACGTTAAATAGGACACCGTCGAAATCCGTTGAGACGACGCCTTATGAACTATGGTTTAGCAAGAAACCAAAGTTGTCGTTTCTTAAAGTTTGGGGCAGCGATGCTTATGTGAAAAAGCTTCAACCTGATAAGCTCGAACCCAAATCGGAAAAATGTGTCTTCATAGGATATCCAAAAGAAACTGTTGGATACACCTTCTATCACAGATCCGAAGGCAAGATTTTTGTTGCTAAATTCGGAGTCTTTCTAGAAAAGGAGTTTCTCTCGAAAGAAGTGAGTGGGAGGAAAGTAGAACTTGATGAGGTAACTGTACCTGCTCCCTTATTGGAAAGTAGTACATCACATAAATCTGTTTCTGTAGCACCTACACCAATTAGTGAGGAAGCTGATGATATTGATCATGAAACTTCAGATCAAGTTACTACAGAACCTCGTAGATCAACCAGAGTAAGATCCGCACCAGAGTGGTACGGCAATCCCGTTCTGGAAGTCATGCTACTAGATCATGACGAACCTACGAACTATGAAGAAGCGATGGTGAGCCCAGATTCCGCAAAATGGCTAGAAGCCATGAAATCTGAGATGGGATCCATGTATGACAACAAAGTGTGGACTTTGGTTGACTTGCCCGAGGGTCGGCAAGCAATAGAGAATAAGTGGATCTTTAAGAAGAAGACTGACGCTGATGGTAATGTTACTATCTACAAAGCTCGACTTGTCGCGAAAGGTTTTCGACAAGTTCAAGGGATTGACTACGATGAGACCTTCTCACCCGTAGCGATGCTTAAGTCTGTCCGAATCATGTTAGCAATTGCCGCATTTTATGATTATGAAATTTGGCAAATGGATGTAAAGACTGCATTCCTGAATGGATTTCTGGAAGAAGAGTTGTATATGATGCAACCAGAAGGTTTTATCGATCCAAAGGGAGCTAACAAAGTGTGCAAGCTCCAGCAATCCATTTATGGACTGGTGCAAGCATCTCGGAGTTGGAATAAACGCCTTGACAGTGTGATCAAAGCATTTGGGTTTATACAGACTTTTGGAGAAGCCTGTATTTACAAGAAAGTGAGTGGGAGCTCTGTAGCATTTCTGATATTATATGTAGATGACATATTACTGATTGGAAATGATATAGAATTTCTGGATAGCATAAAGGGATACTTGAATAAGAGTTTTTCAATGAAAGACCTCGGTGAAGCTGCTTACATATTAGGCATTAAGATCTATAGAGATAGATCAAGACGCTTAATTGGACTTTCACAAAGCACATACCTTGACAAAGTTTTGAAGAAGTTCAAAATGGATCAAGCAAAGAAAGGGTTCTTGCCTATGTTACAAGGTGTGAAGTTGAGTAAGACTCAGTGCCCGACCGCTGCAGAAGATAGAGAGAAGATGAAAGATGTTCCCTATGCTTCAGCCATAGGCTCTATCATGTATGCAATGCTGTGTACCAGACCTGATGTGTGTCTTGCTATAAGTTTAGCAGGGAGGTACCAAAGTAATCCACGAGTGGATCACTGGACAGCGGTCAAGAATATCCTAAAGTACCTGAAAAGGACTAAGGAAATGTTTCTCGTATATGGAGGTGACAAAGAGCTCGTCGTAAACGGTTACGTTGATGCAAGCTTTGACACTGATCCGGACGATTCTAAATCGCAAACCGGATACGTATTTACATTAAACGGTGGAGATGTCAGTTGGTGCAGTTCTAAACAAAGCGTCGTGGCGGGATCTACATGTGAAGCGGAGTACATAGCTGCTTCGGAAGCAGCAAATGAAGGAGTCTGGATGAAGGAGTTCATATCCGATCTAGGTGTCATACCTAGTGCATCGGGTCCAATGAAAATCTTTTGTGACAATACTGGTGCAATTGCTTTGGCAAAGGAATCCAGATTTCACAAGAGAACCAAGCACATCAAGAGACGCTTCAATTCCATCCGGGATTTGGTCCAGGTGGGAGACACAGAGATTTGCAAGATACATACGGATCTGAATGTAGCAGACCCGTTGACTAAGCCTCTTCCACGAGCAAAACATGATCAGCACCAAGACTCCATGGGTGTTAGAATCATTACTGTGTAATCTAGATTATTGACTCTAGTGCAAGTGGGAGACTGAAGGAAATATGCCCTAGAGGCAATAATAAAGTTATTATTTATTTCCTTATATATCATGATAAATGTTTATTATTCATGCTAAAATTGTATTAACCGGAAACATAATACATGTGTGGATACATAGACAAACAGAGTGTCACTAGTATGCCTCTACTTGACTAGCTTGTTAATCAAAGATGGTTAAGTTTCCTAACCATAGACAAAGGAGTTGTCATTTGATTAACAAGGTCACATCATTAGTTGAATGATCTGATTGACATGACCCATTCCATTAGCTTAGCACCCGATCGTTTAGTATGTTGCTATTGCTTTCTCCATGACTTATACATGTTCCTTTGACTATGAGATTATGCAACTCCCGTTTACCGTAGGAACACTTTGTGTGCTACCAAACGTCACAACGTAACTGGGTGATTATAAAGGAGCTCTACAGGTGTCTCCGAAAGTATTTGTTAGGTTGGCGTATTTCGAGATTAGGATTTGTCACTCCGAATGTCGGAGAGGTATCTCAAGGCCTTCTCGGTAATGCACATCACATAAGCCTTGAAAGCATTGCAACCAATAAGATAGTTGCAAGATGATGTATTACGGAACGAGTAAAGAGACTTGCCGGTAACGAGATTGAACTAGGTATTGGATACCGACGATCGAATCTCGGGCAAGTAACATACCGATGACAAAGGGAACAACGTATGTTGTTATGCGGTCTGACCGATAAAGATCTTCGTAGAATGTGTAGGAGCCAATATGGGCATCCAGGTCCCGCTATTGGTTATTGACCAGAGATTTGTCTCAGTCATGTCTACACTATTCTCGAACCGTAGGGTCCGCATGCTTAAGGTTACGATGACAGTTATTATGAGCTTATGCATTTTGATGTACCGAAGTTAGTTCGGAGTCCCGGATGAGATCAAGGACATGACGAGGAGTCTCGGAATGGTCGAGACATAAAGATTGATATATTGGACGACTATATTCGGACATCGGAATGGTTCCGAGTGGTTTCGTATAAAATCGGAGTGCCGGAGGGGTTACCGGAACCCCCCGGGGAAGTAATGGGCCTTATTGGGCCCGAGGGGAGAGAGAGGGCTGCGGCCAGGAGGTGGCGCGCGCCCCCCCCATGGGGAGTCCGAATTGGACAAGGAGGGGGGGCGCGGCCCCCCTTTCCCTCTCCCTCTCCCTCTCTTTCCTTCCCCCCTCTCTTCCTAGTTAGACTAGGAAAGGGGAGTCCTACTCCCACTAGGAGGAGGACTCCCCCCTCCCTTTGGCGCGCCCCATAGGGTCGGCCGGCCTCCCCCCCTTGCTCCTTTATATACGGGGGCAGGGGGCACCCTAGAACACACAAGTTGATCTTCGTGATCGTTCCTCAGCCGTGTGCGGTGCCCCCCTCCACCATATTCCACCTCGGTCATATTGTCGCGGTGCTTAGGCGAAGCCCTGCATCGGTAGTTCATCAAGATCGTCACCACGCCGTCGTGCTGACGAAACTCTTCCCCGAGAGCTTTGCTGGATCGAAGCCCGGAGAACGTCATCGAGCTGTACGTGTGTCAAGAACTCGGAGGCGCCGGAGTAACGGCGCTTGGATCGGTCGGATCGGGAGGAGGACGTACGACTACTTACTCTACGTTGTGTCAACGCTTCCGCTTCGGTCTACGAGGGTACGTAGACAACACTCTCCCCTCTCGTTGCTATACATCACCATGATCTTGCGTGTGCGTAGGAAATTTTTTGAAATTACTACGTTCCCCTTCACATACACACTGTACATTTTTTGGTATATATCTAACACATTTTTTAAATAAACATTTAACATTTTTCAATACAAAATTAATCATTGTTGAATACATGCTCAGCATTTTTTCATATGCATTTTAAACATTTTTAAAATGCTTGAATAACATTTTTTTACTTTACGATCAATTTTTTTAATACATCCTCAACATTTTTTCTATACATATTTAATGTTTTTAAATGCCTGATTAATGTTTTTCAAATACAAGACTAACAAAAGATTAACATGTTTTGAATACATGGTCAAGATGTTTTATATATACATTTAATATTTTCAAATGCTTGGCTAAAAAATTTGAATACATGATTAACATTTTTTTAGTAAATGGTTCACATTTTTTAATACAAGGTCATTTTCTATACAAATTTAACATTTTTCAAATGCTTGATTATAAACTTTCAAATACAAGATTAACGTTTTTCTTAAAAGCTTGATTAACATTTTTAAACACATGATCAACTTCTTTCATACACATTTGTATTTTTTTTGTATACATGAGAAACATTTTCTATATAGGCATTTAACATTTTTCAACTGCTTGGATAACATTTCTTTCTAACATTTTTTCTTGTAACATACTCCCTCTATAAAAAAATATAAGAGCGTTTAGATCACTACTTTATGAGGGAGTATTTGTCTATAATATTTAGAATTATGAACAAAATTAATAAAAGGCAAAAATTAAAACAAAAAATGTGAAGAAAGTTGTGGCCTCCCGCGTGCCTGGTTCGGCGCACCTCGCGCCTCCTTCAGGCGAGCCTTCCCTCGGTCTCGATAGAAGCAAGGTATAGCCACGCCCAGGGATGAACCCAGAGCATGACTATGTCTCACTTTATGCGAGAGAGTAGCTCGACTCTACTACAAGGAGCCCACTACGAGCCAGGTAGACGTGTGGTTTTGTCACGCTGACGTCAAACACATGTTCTGTTACTATGGCTTATATTGTAAAAAAGTATATAATACATATATCTAAAAAATGTTCATGTAGTGTAAAAAAGAATGTTGGTGCAACTTTTTGAAAGTGTTGGTATCATTAAAAAAATGTATGTGACATTTAAAAATGCTCACACAATTCAATAAAATGTACATAAAAATATTATACAATTTAGAGTAATGTTCGTGTAATGAAAAAATGTTACTACCTCTGTTCCTAATTATAAGATGTTTTTGATATTTCAATAAGGACTATATATGGACTAAAATAAGTGAACAAACACACTAAAAGGTGTCTATATACATCCATTTTTTAAAGAAATGCTGGAACATTTTATAATCTGAAAGGAAAGGATTACATTCTAAAAAATGTTCACATGTTTCAAGAATATGTTTGTACAATATAAAATAATGTTCGCATAGTTAAAAATGTATCATTTGAAAAACAAATGCATCATCTTGTATTTGAAACATGTTCGGAAAAATGTTGAAAACATGTATGTGGAAAACGTTAAACGAATATAAAAAGGTTATTTAGATGTGTATGAAAATGTACAATGTGTATGAACTATACTTGAAAAAAATATCAAGTATGTATAATTCCTTATGTATACAAAAAATGTGCAATGTGTATTAAAAGAATCAGATGTCTGTTAAAAAAGAGGAAGAACAAAGAAAACCAAAAGAAAGAAACCCAAGGAAAAAAAGAAAAAGGAAAACCCAAAGAAAATCAGAGTAGACCAATTGAAAACAGTGAAAAAAATGATAACTAAAAAAACTCATGCACAGCTACAATATTGGGCCTGCCGAGTAATGCCGCGATGTAGACAAGACCTGTTACGACTGGCATCAGGCGAGAAATAGCATTTGCGATAACGCCACCGTGCCAGTAGATTATCTGAACGGCTCCACAAGGTGATCAACAAAAGTCTAAGGAACCACTAGAAATGAAGGTGTCAGGATATCCACACTGGAAACTAGGGTATATGTCCCTCGTCTACTGACTTCCACCCGTGCACAGCCAGAAAATTGTAGGTAGCCCGTTTTGTCTTTTTGTATTAGAAAGAAAAGAAAACCCATTTCGACGAATACGAAAGGTAGAGGGGGAGGGGAAGGGAAGGGAATTGAGGGAAGGGTGAGGTGACATATTTGCTGTGAATAGGGCCGCAAACGAGTCGAATTCGAGCGAGTTGGACTTGGCTCAGCTCAATTCATATTAAAATTCGAGCGAGCTCATATTGAGTGAAGCTCAAGGTCGAGCTGTAGAACATGACTCGTGCTCAGCTTGTAATGATCCCGAATCGATCTCGAGCTAGTTTAGAGCTAAATGAGACCATGGAAATTATAAAATCTACAACTATTATTCTAACAAGATAAGGCACAACACGACATAAAAACGCACTACAAAATATTATTCCAATCAAAATATTATATAGAGATCCTTCATTTATTTATAAACTATAGTACCAATTGGATGACATGAAAGTGAAAAAAAAGGCTAACTCCAACTGAAGGTACGCCCATCTCATCATGCTCGAGAGAGCTCATCTTCGTGGATTAAAAAAAAGGTGCATATACTTCAGAGCTTTTGCTAGAAATGACAGAATATTTAACACACGGCCGACCACGTACCACAATAAGGTCTAAATTTTCTCTACACTTAATTAAGCATCCATGTTTGCTGGTAAATAAAATGGAGAAAAGAAATCCTAAACGACCTATATGGTGATAGATTATCCTATTTCTATTTAATATATGACAGATCATTTAAAATAACGATATTATACCGAGTTATCGAGCTAAAATCGACTGAGCCAGTATTAGCTCAAGATCGGCTCATTTCTCAATCGAGCTACAGAAAGTGTTTGTACTCAGCTCATTTCTTTTCGAGTCAATCTTGAGTCGGGCAAAAAAATGAGTCGATCTAAAGCGGTTCACGAGTCTCGAGCTTTCCTTGCAGCCCTAGCCCCTGCCTGTGAATTGAAACCCGTATCTACACCCCTTTGAGGCTTCGACAGAGGTTTGAAAAAATTCTACCGGCCTGGCGACATCAAACTCAACGGAATGCTGTGTTGGAGTTGGACAGTTGGAGGACCCATTGTCGATGGCCATCACGGCAAGGTCACCCGTGGTTCATGCCGCCGGACCCCGGTGCTCGTGTCCTTGGACCCTCGCGGGCCCGGACGCCTGGTCCGCCGGAGGACCACTGGCGAGGCCGAGACTGTTGCAACAACGTGAGCCACTCATGCGAGGCATGCGTCACGTGCACCAACCACGCTGTCTGCACTTGTATGCATCTTGCCAATGGGCACGCAACGATGCGAGCAACGGGTGGCCAGCATCCCAATCTCTAAACAGGAGGATCTTTGGGCGGCGCCATGCACGCAGCACGCACGCAGCTATGATCCACGATGTCCTCTATGCAAATCCGATCCTAGACTAGCCATAGTGGAAGTAACTTCAAGAATAACATCATGTCTAACTCAGCAAATCTGACCCTTCCGTATAAAAATACTCGTCATCAAAATAGATAAAAAGAGATGTATCTAGACGTATTTTGGTTCTAAATACATCTTTTTTATCCATTTTAATAACAAATATTTTTGAAAGGAGGGAGTATGTGGCAATTAGTTAATGAGGAAAGAGGTAAATTGAGTAACTTAGCTAGTTACTCATTCTACGAGTAACATCACATATACCAACATAAAATGAGTCTATAACCAAACTTTGCATGACACTACATATATTTACTACTATTTGGCGCGGTTGGCCTCCACCTTGGCCTCCGATTGGATGGAGTCGAGGATGGCCGCCTCCTCCGCTTGGGACACCTCGAACTCCGCCACAAAGTCCTCTATGGGGAAGTCTGTAGACGGCTTCGCCTCCTCCATGGAATGTTCTGCACCGCCTCCTCCTCCTCCTTCCCGGCTTTGATGAGTCACGAGGCAGGCCGGTTGCGATCCAGACTTCGCGCCTAGCCCGTATTTCCTCGAGTAGTTGGAGGAGCCACTCCGGTGTGACTATGGCATAGGTCATCACCCTTTGTCGGGCCATGGCTATCGGCTGAGGGCGAGCATAGAGGGAGGGAAGTGGATGTGGCTAGGGCTGATGACGCGTGTAAGACGTAGGGTTTGGGAAACTGCACGACACCCGTAACGGGTGTGGCTATCTCATATATATAAGGGGTACACAAAGGTGTACGGTACAATATACAAGATATATACAAAAGCTACGTATAAATACAGTCTAACACCCTCCCTTAATCTTAACTATGTCCCGAGGTACAAAGTACGTTAAGATTGCGCCTGCAGCCTACAAACTGAGGTTGTGGTAGAGGCTTCGTGAAGATGTCAGCAAGTTGATCTTTAGAAGAGATAAACTTGATATAGAGTAGCTTCTGTGCAACACGTTCCCGCACAAAGTGATAGTCAACTTCAATGTGTTTTGTCCGAGCATGAAACACTAGATTAGATGACAGATATGTAGCACCAATGTTGTCACACCAAAGGACACGTGGCTGAGGTTGAGGAACTCCCAATTCTCTCAACAAGGACTGTACCCATATGATCTCAGATGTAGCGTTGGCAACTGCTTTGTATTCAGCTTCAGTGCTACTCCTGGACACCGTAGCTTGTTTACGAGCAGCCCAGGCGATCAAATTAGGACCAAAGAAGACAGCATGTCCCCCATGGATCGCCTGTCATCTGGATTACCAGCCCAGTCTGCATCCGAAAAAGCAGAAAGCGTAAAAGACGGTGCTGGCTGAAGAAGTAAACCATATGAGGCAGTGAAGCAAACATAGCGAAGAATACGCTTCACCGCTGTCCAGTGAGAAGTCCGAGGAGCATGAAGAAACTGACAAACATGATTGACTGCATAGGAGATGTCAGGCCGAGTGATAGTCAGATACTGCAGACCACCAACAATACTGCGATACTCAGCGGAATCGGCGGAAGTGAGAAGATCTCCATCAAAAGCAGACAAACGATCAATAACAGACATAGGAGTCATGGCATGTTTACACTGCAGCATACCTGCCCTTCGCAACAAATCCATGGATTACTTATGTTGTGTGAGTGTCAAACCAGCAGGAGAACGAGAGACTTCCAATCCAAGGAAGTAATGCAACGTTCCTAAATCCTTCACCACAAAGTCACCACTTCAAGAAGAGATCAAACGATCAGCAGCAGCATCAGATGAGCTGATGAGGATAATATCATCAACATACACCAGCAGATACATCGTCACCTCAGGCCGATGCAGAAGAAAGGGTGACGTATCAGCAGTAGAAGGAACAAATCCAAGTGACCGAAGGACAGAGCCCAATATGGCATGCCAGGCATGAGGAGCCTGCTTCAGCCCATAGAGCACCTTGACCAGGCGACACAGATGATGAGGGCGAGCAGGATCAACAACCCTGGGGGCTGACGCATGTAAACCTCCTCATCCAGAACTCCATGTAGAAAAGCATTCTGAACGTCCAGCTGACGGAGAAACCAACCTCGAGTAATGGCCAAGGACAACAGAAGTCGTATAGTCGTTGGTTTGACCACCGGACTGAACGTATCCTCATAGTCAAGACCATACCGTTGCTTGAACCCTTTCGCCACTAACCGTGCCTTATAGCATTCAATAGAACCATCGGCATGCTTCTTCACTTTGAAGACCCACTTGGAATTAATAACATTAACACCAGAGACCGGAGGAACAAGTTGCCATGTACCATTTGTCAACAATGCCTGAAACTCTTGTTCCATAGACTGACGCCAATGAGGAATCCCGAGAGCAGCCTGAAAATGACGCGGTTCAGCCGAAGGATCGTCCTGAAGATGAGCAACGCAGGCCGCAAGCCAGGCCACCGTCCCATCTTTGCGTTGCTTGGGACAAAAAATGCCAGACCTACTGCGTGTATGCGGCCGCTGAGCAACAGCAGCCGGTCGTGAAGCAACAGCAGTGGGGTTCAGCGGCACCGAGGAGGCTGGCAAGGCATCTGGTGACGATGCAGCAGCACCTGGCAAGGACGAGGCAGGGCCAGGCGATGCAACAGGAGACGAGACAGGCGACACCGTTGAACGCTCGAGGTCAAGCAAGACCGGCCCAGGCGAGACCGTCCGCTCGGCGCAATCCAAGGCCGGCCCAGGCGAGGACAACCCAGGGGAGGTTGGTGCGACACCATCGAAGGCCGACCCATGCGAGGCCAGCGCAGGGGAGGCTGGTGTGGGCGAGGCCGGGGCTGAGGACCCCGGTCCAGCGGCAACCACCGCAGGTGGTCCAGCGGGAGGCATGCATGGCGCATGCATTGCACCATGCCTCACGTCAGGTGCATCCAACTCCTCCTGTTCATCCAATAACTCAAGGCGAGCTCCACGACCTGTACCTGCAGCATGATTAGGTAACAACGCAGGAGAGTATGCAATATCAACAAATTGAGCAGGCAGAGGAGAAGGAGAGGACGAGGATGAGACTGGAGGTGCAGGAGTCAACGATAAAGACGAGAGCGGGAATACATTCTCGTCAAACACGACATCACGCGAGATGTAGACACGATTAGACGGAATATGGAGGCACTTGTATCCTTTATGAAGAGAGCTATACCCAAGAAAAACACAAAGTTTTGATCGAAACTCAAGCTTGCGCTTATTGTATGGACGAAGATGAGGCCAGCAAGCACAACGAAAAACTTTGAGAAAGGTATAATCTGGAGACTCACGAAGCAACAATTCAAGCGGTGTTTTCATCCCAAGAAGTCGTGTAGGAAGCCTATTTATGAGAAAACATGAGTGGAAAACGCATCACTCCAAAACCTAAAAGGTACCGATGCATGGGCAAGTAAAGTCAGGCCAGTTTCAACAATGTGACGATGCTTACGTTCAGCAGTGCCATTCTACTGATGTGTATGAGGACAAGACACATGATGTAAAATTCCAAGCTTATTAAAAAATAATTGAGGTTGTGATATTCACCCCCCCCCCCAATCGGTTTGGACATGGATAATCTTCTGCTTGAGAAGACACTCAACGTGAGCTTGAAATTGTAGAAACACATCGAACACATCAGATTTACGCTTGATAAGGTAAAGCCAAGTAAATCGACTATAAGCATCAATAAAACTCACATAATAATTAGGGCCACTCACAGAAGTTTGGGCATGCCCCCATACATCAGAATGTTGGGGAACGTAGCAGGAATTCAAAATTTTCTACGCATCACCAAGATCAATCTATGGAGTAATCTAGCAACGAGGGAAGGAGAGTGCATCTACATACCTTTGTAGATCGCTAAGCGGAAGCGTTGCAAGAACGCGGATGAAGGAGTCGTACTCGTAGCGATTCAGATCGCGGTTGATTCCGATCTAAGTG
Organism: Aegilops umbellulata; assembly: GCA_032464435.1. NCBI lineage: Eukaryota > Viridiplantae > Streptophyta > Magnoliopsida > Poales > Poaceae > Aegilops > Aegilops umbellulata. The sequence continues at coordinate 67,123,116 of CP136060.1, read as the reverse complement.
CCGAATGGACGACACCTCCGCGCTCAACACACGTACAACCCCGGGACGTCTCCTCCTTCTTGATCCGGCAAAGGGAGAGGATAAGTTGAGGGTGAGCTCCGTCAGCACGACGGCGTGGTGGTGGTGGAGCTCGTGGTTCTCCGGCAGGGCTTCGCCAAGCACCATGGAGGAGGAGGAGAAGGTAGGAGGAGGGAGGGCTGCGCCAGGGAAGAGGTCACGGCTGCCCTCCCACCCCTCCACTATATATAGGGGCAAGGGGAGAAGGGGAGGCGCCCTAGGGTTTCCCCTAGGGGGCGGCGGCTAGGCAGATTGGATCTCCCTAGGGAAAATCCTAGGGAGACTTGCCCCCAAAGCCAAGCAGGTGGAGGCTTGCCTCCCAAGCCAGGTGGAGGCGCCCCACCTCCCCAAGTAACGTGGGAAAGGGTGTGGGGGGCGCACCAACCCTTAGTGGGCTGGTTTGCCCCTTCCCCTTTGGCCCATGAGGCCCTCCAACACTTGCCGGGGCTCCCAAAACACCTTTCAGTCATGCTGGCCATAACCTGGTACCTCCGGAACACTTCGGACTCCAATACCCTTCGTCCAATATATCGATCTTCACCGCCGGACCATTCCGGAACTCCGCGTGATGTCGGGGATCTCATCCGGGACTCCGAACTACCTTCAGTAACCACATACTATTTCCCATAACAACTCTAGCGTCACCGAACCTTAAGTGTGTAGACCCTACGGGTTTGGGAACCATGCAGACATGACCGAGACACCTCTCCGGCCAATAACCAATAGCGGGATCTGGATACCCATATTGACTCCCACATGTTCCACGATGATCTCATCGGATGAACCACGATGTCAAGGATTCAATCAATCCCGTATTCAATTCCCTTTGTCTAGCGGTATTGTACTTGCCCGAGATTCGATCGTCGGTATCCCGATACCTTTTTCAATCTCGTTACCGGCAAGTCTCTTTACTCGTTCCGTAACACATCATCTCGTGATCAACTCCTTGATCACATTGTGCACATTATGATGATGTCCTATCGAGTGGGCCCAGAGATACCTCTCCGTCACACGGAGTGACAAATCCCAGTCTCGATTTGTGCCAACCCAACAGACACTTTTGGAGATACCCGTAGTGTACCTTTATAGCCACCCAGTTACGTTGTGACGTTTGGCACACCCAAAGCACTCCTACGGTATCCGGGAGTTGCACAATCTCATGGTCTAAGGAAATGATACTTGACATTAGAAAAGCTTTAGCATACGAACTACACGATCTTGTGCTATGCTTAGGATTGGGTCTTGTCCATCACATCATTCTTCTAATGATGTGATCCCGTTATCAATGACATCCAATGTCCATGGTCAGGAAACCGTAACCATCTATTGATCAACGAACTAGTCAACTAGAGGCTTACTAGGGACATGGTGTTGTCTATGTATCCACACATGTATCTGAGTTTCCTATCAATACAATTCTAGCATGGATAATAAACGATTATCATGAACAAGGAAATATAATAATAACTAATTTATTATTGCCTCTAGGGCATATTTCCAACAGTCTCCCACTTGCGCTAGAGTCAATAATCCAGTTCACATCGCTATGTGATTAACACTCAAATTCACATCCCCATGTGACTAACACCCAAAGAGTTTACTAGAGTCAATAATCTAGTTCACATTACCATGTGATTAACACTCGATGAGTTCTGGGTTTGATCATGTTATGCTTGTGAGAGATGTTATAGTCAACGGGTCTGAACCTTTCAGATCCGTGTGTGCTTTACAAATCTCTATGTCATCTCCTAGATGCAGCTACCACGTTCTATTTGGAGCTATTCAAAATAACTGTTCTACTATACGAATCCAGTTTACTACTCAGAATAATCTGGATTAGTGTCAAAGTTTGCATCGGCGTAACCCTTTACGACGAACTCTTTTACCACCTCCATAATCGAGAAAATTCCTTAGTCCACTAGTTACTAAGGATAACTTTGACCGCTGTCCTGTGATCCATTCTTGGATCACTCTTGTACCCCTTGACTGACTCATGGCAAGGCATACTTCAGGTGCGGTACACAGCATAGCATACTATAGAGACTACGTCTAAAGTATAGGGGGCGACCTTCGTCCTTTCTCTCTATTCTGCCGCGGTCAGGTTTCGAGTCTTACTCAATGTTCACACCTTATAACACAGCCAAGAACTCCTTCTTTGCCGATCCATTTTGAACTCCTTCAAAATCTTGTCACGGTATGTATTCATTTGAAAGTACTATTAAGCGTTTTGATCTATCCTTATAGATCTTAATGCTCAATACTCAAGTAGCTTAATCCAGGTTTTCCATTGAAAAACACTTTTCAAATAACTCTGCATGCTTTCTAGAAATTTTACATCATTTCCGATCAACAAAATGTTAACAACATATACTCATCGGAAATTCTATAGTGCTCCCACTCACTTCTTTGGAAATACAAGTTTCTCATAAACTTTGTATAAACCCAAAATCTTTGATCATCATCAAAGCGTATATTCCAACTCCGAGATGCTTACTCCAGTCCTTAGAAGGATTGCTAGAGCTTTGCATACTTGTTAGCATCTTTCAGGATTGTTAAAACCTTCTGGTTGTATCACATACGACCTTTCCTCAAAAAAATCGTGAGGAAACAATGTTTTTGACATCCTATCTGCAAGATTTCATAAATAATGCAGTGACTGCTAATATAATTCCAACAGACTCTTAGCATCGCTACGAGTGAGAAAGTCTCACCGTAGTCAACTCCTTGAACTTGTCGGGAAACATCTTAACGACAAGTCGAGCTTTCTTAATGGTGACATTTACCATCATTGTCCGTCTTCCTTTTAAAATCCATCTGTACTCAACAGCCTTACGACCATCGAGTCGTTCTGCCAAAGTCTACACTTTGTTTTCATACATGGATCCTCTCTCGGATTTTATGGCCTCGAGCCATTAATCGGAATCTGGGCCCACCATCGCTTCTCCATAGCTCGTAGGTTCATTGTTGTCTAGCAACATGACCTCCAAGACAGGATTGCGTACCACTCTGAAGCAGTACGCATCCTCGTCGACCTACGAGGTTTGGCAGTGACTTGATCCGAGGCTTCATGATCACTATCATCAGCTTCCACTTCAATTGGTGTAGGTGCCACAGGAACAACTTCCTGTGCCCTGCTACACACTAGTTGTAGTGACGGTTCAATAACCTCATCAAGTCTCCACCATCCTCCCACTCAATTCTTTCGAGAGAAACTTTTCCTCGAGAAAGGACCCGATTCTAGAAACAATCCCTATTGCTTTCGGATCTGAAACAGGAGGTATACCCAACTGTTTTGGGTACTCTATGAAGATGCATTTATCCACTTTGGGTTCGAGCTTATCAGCCTGAAACTTTTCACATAAGCGTTGCAGTCCCAAACTTTTAAGAAATGACAGCTTAGGTTTCTCTAAACCATAGTTCATACGGTGTCATCTCATTGGAATTGCGTGGTGCCCTATTTAAAGTGAATGTGGTTGTCTCTAATGCCTAACCCATAAACTATCATGGTAATTCGATAAGAGACATCATGGTATGCATCATATCCAATAGGGTGCAGTTATGATGTTCGGACACACCATCACACTATGGTGTTCCAGGCTATATCAGTTGTGAAACAATTTCCACAATGTCTTAAATCTGTGCCAAACTCGTAATTCAGATATTCATCTCTATGATCATATCATAGATATTTTATCCTCTTGTCACGACGATCTTCAACTTCATCCTGAAATTACTTGAACCTTTCAATAATTCAGACTTGTGATTCATCAAGTAAATATACTTAGCATCTACTCAAATCATCTGTGAAGTAAGAATATAACGATATCCACTACATGCCTCAGCACTCATTGGACTGCACACATCAAGATGTATTACTTCCAACAAGTTGCTTTCTTGTTCCATCTTACTGAAAACGAGGCCATTCAGTCATCTCGCCCATGTGGTATGATGTGCATGTCTCAAGTGATTCAAAATCAAGTGAGCCCAAACTATCCATCTGTATGGAGTTTCTTCATGCATATATACGAATAGGCATGGTTCGCATGTCTCAAGTGATTCAAAATCAAGTGAATCCTAAGACCCATCAACATGGAGCTTCTACATGCGTTTTATACCATTATGACTAAATTGAAGTGCCACAAGTATGTGGTTCTATCATTACTATCTTATATCTTTTGGCATGAACATGTGTAGACGGAGCGTGCGATGTTTGATCACATCAACCTTGGAAACTCTTCCAACACATATATCATCGTCTCACCTTTAGCTAGTCTCCGTTTATTCTGTAGCCTTTTATTTCGAGTTACTAACACTTAGCAACCGAACCGGTATCTAATACCCTGCTGCTACTAGGAGTACTAGTAAAGTACACATTTCGTATAATGTCTGTCCAATACATATTTCTGTCAACCTTTCCAGCCTTCTCATCTACCAAGTATCTAGGGTGGTTCCGCTTCAGTGACTGTTCCCCTTATTACAGAAGCACTTAGTCTCGGGCTTGGGTTCAACATTGGGTTTCTTTACTAGAACGACAACTGATTTGTCGTTTCATGAAGTATCCCTTTCTTGCCCTTGCCCTTCTTGAAACTAGTGGTTTTACTAACCATCAACAATTGATGCTCCTATTTGATTTCTACTTTCGCGGTGTCGCGAATAGCTCAAGGATGATATCTATCCCTGATATGTTATAGTTCATCACGAAGCTCCAGTAGCTTGGTGACAGTGACTTTGGAGAACCATCACTATCTCATCTGGAAGATCAACTCCCACTCGATTCAAGTGATTGTTGTACCCAGACAATCTGAGCACAAGCTCAACGATTGAGCTTTTCTCCCTTTGTTTGTAGGCCAAGAGAACCCGTCGGAGGTCTTATACCCCCTGACATGGGCACGAGCCTGAAATTCCAATTTCATCCCTCGAAACATCTCATATGTTCCACGACGTTTCAAAACGTCTTCAGTGCCTCAACTCTAAACCGTTTAACATCACTGAACTATCACGTAGTCATCAAAACGTGTATGTCAGATGTTCAGAACATCCACAGACAACGTTTGAGGTTCAGCACACCGAGCGGTGCATTAAGGACATAAGCCTTCTGTGCAGCAACGAGGACAATCCTCAGTTTATGGACCTAGTCCGCATAATTGCTACTATCAACTTTTCAACTAAATTTTCTCTAGGAACATATCAAACAGTAGAACTAACGCGTAAGCTATGACATAATTTGCAGAGTTCTTTTGACTATGTTCATGATAATTGAGTTCATCTGATTATTTCATGAACTCCCACTTAGATAGACATCCCTCTAGTCATCTAAGTGAAACATGATCCGAGGCAACTAGGCCGTGTCCGATCATCACCTGAGACGGACTAGTCAACATCGGTGAACATCTCATGTTGATCGCATCTTCTATACGACTCATGTTCGACCTTTCGGTCCTCCGTGTTCCGAGGCCATGTCTGTACATGCTAGGCTCGTCAAGTCAACCTAAGTGTTCCGCATGTGTTCCGAGGCCATGTCTGTACATGCTAGGCTCGTCAACACCCGTTGTATTCGAACGTAAGAATCTATCACACCCGATCATCACATGGTGCTTCGAAACGACGAACCTTCGCAATGGTGCACAATTAGGGAGAACAATTCTCTTGAAATTTTAGTGAGGGATCATCTTATTTAAGCTACCGTCGTTCTAAGCAAATAAGATGTAATAACATGATAAACATCACATGCAATCAAATAGTGACATGATATGGCCATCATCACTTTGCTCCTTTCGATCTCCATCTTCGAGGCTCCATGATCATCATCGTCACCGGCATGACACCATGATCTCCATCATCATGATCTCCATCATCGTGTCTTCATGAAGTTGTCTCGCCAACTATTACTTCTACTACTATGGCTAACGGTTAGCAATAAAGTAAAGTAATTACATGACGTTTATGTTGACACGCAGGTCATAAATAAATTAAGACAACTCCTATGGCTCCTGTCGGTTGTCATATTCAACGACATGCAAGTCGTGATTCCTATTACAAGAACATGATCATCTCATACATCACATATATCATTCATCACATCCTTTGGCCATATCACATCACAAAAAATGCTTGCTGCAAAAACAAGTTAGACGTCCTCTAATTGTTGTTGAAAGTTTTTTTACGTGGCTGCTATAGGTTGCTAGCAAGAACGTTTCTTACCTACGCAAAAACCACAACGTGAATTGCCAATTTCTATTTACCCTTCATAAGGACCTTGTTCATCGAATCCGATCTGACTAAAGTGGGAGAGACAGACACCCGCCAGCCACCTTATGCAACTAGTGCATGTTAGTCGGTGGAACCGGTCTCACGTAAGCGTACGTGTAAGGTTGGTCCGGGCCGCTTCATCCCACAATGCCGCCGAATCAAGATAAGACTAGTAACGGCAAGATAATTGACAATATCGACGCCCACAACTGCTTTGTGTTCTACTCGTGCATAGAAACTACGCATAGACCTAGCTCATGATGCCACTGTTGGGGAACGTAGCAGAAATTCAAAATTTTCTACGCATCACCAAGATCAATCTATGGAGTAATCTAGAAACGAGGGAAGGAGAGTGCATCTACATACCTTTGTAGATCGCTAAGCGGAAGCGTTGCAAGAACGCGGATGAACGAGTCGTACTCGTAGCGATTCAGATCGCGGTTGATTCCGATCTAAGTGTCGAACGGACGGCACCTCCGCGTTCAACACACATATAGCCCGGGGACGTCTCCTCCTTCTTGATCCAGCAAGGGGAGAGGAGAAGTTGAGGGTGAGCTCCGTCAGCACGACGGCGTGGTGGTGGTGGAGCTCGTGGTTCTCCGGCAGGGCTTCGCCAAGCACCATGGAGGAGGAGGAGAAGGTAGGAGGAGGGAGGGCTGCGCCAGGGAAGAGGTCACGGCTGCCACCCCTCCACTATATATAGGGGCAAGGGGAGAAGGGGAGGCGCCCTAGGGTTTCCCCTAGGGGGCGGCGGCTAGGCAGATTGGATCTCCCTAGGGAAAATCCTAGGGAGACTTGCCCCCAAAGCCAAGCAGGTGGAGGCTTGCCTCCCAAGCCAGGTGGAGGCACCCCACCTCCCCAAGTAACGTGGGGAAGGGTGTGGGGGGCGCACCAACCCTTAGTGGGCTGGTTTGCCCCTTCCCCTTTGGCCCATGAGGCCCTCCAACACTTGCCGGGGCTCCCGAAACACCTTTCGGTCATGCTGGCCATAACCTGGTACCTCCGGAACACTTCGGACTCCAATACCCTTCGTCCAATATATCGATCTTCACCGCCGGACCATTCCGGAACTCCGCGTGACGTCCGAGATCTCATCCGGGACTCCGAACTACCTTCGGTAACCACATACTATTTCCCATAACAACTCTAGCGTCACCGAACCTTAAGTGTGTAGACCCTACGGGTTTGGGAACCATGCAGACATGACCGAGACACCTCTCCGGCCAATAACCAATAGCGGGATCTGGATACCCATATTGGCTCCCACATGTTCCATGATGATCTCATCAGATGAACCATGATGTCAAGGATTCAATCAATCCCGTATTCAATTCCCTTTGTCTAGCGGTATTGTACTTGCCCGAGATTCGATCGTCGGTATCCCGATACCTTGTTCAATCTCGTTACCGGCAAGTCTCTTTACTCGTTCCGTAACACATCATCCCGTGATCAACTCCTTGATCACATTGTGCACATTATGATGATGTCCTACCGAGTGGGCTTAGAGATACCTCTCCGTCACATGGAGTGACAAATCCCAGTCTCGATTCGTGCCAACCCAACAAACACTTTCGGACATACCCGTAGTGTACCTTTATAGCCACGCAGTTACGTTGTGACGTTTGGCACACCCAAAGCACTCCTACAGTATCCGGGAGTTGCACAATCTCATGGTCTAAGGAAATGATACTTGACATTAGAAAAGCTTTAGCGTACGAACTACACAATCTTGTGCTATGCTTAGGATTGGGTCTTGTCCATCACATCATTCTTCTAATGATGTGATCCCATTATCAATGACATCCAATGTCCATGGTCAGGAAACCGTAACCATCTATTGATCAACGAGCTAGTCAACTAGAGGCTTACTAGGGACATGGTGTTGTATATGTATCCACACATGTATCTGAGTTTCCTATCAATACAATGTTGGAGAACGTTGCAGAAAATTAAAATTTTTCCTACGGTTTCACCAAGATCCATCTATGAGTTCATCTAAGCAACGAGTCATGGGAGAGAGATTGCATCTACATACCACTTTGTAGATCGCGAGCGGAAGCGTTCAACGAACGGGGATGAGGTAGTCGTACACGACGTGATCCAAATCACCGGAGATCCTAGCACCGAAAAGACGGCACCTCCGCGTTCAACACACGTACGATCAGCATAACGTCTCCTTCTTCTTGATCCAGCAAGGCAAAGGAGAGGTTGAGGAAGATGGCTCCAGCAGCAGCATGACGGCGTGGTGATGGTGGAGCTACAGTACTCCGGCAGGGCTTCGCCGAGCTCTATGGAGGAGGAGGAGATGTTGGAGAGGGAGAGGGAGGCGCCAGGGCAAGGGTGTGGCTGCCCCCTCCCCTCCCCTCATATATATAGCCCCCTAGGGGGGCGCCGGCCCTAGGAGATGCAATCTCCTAGGGGGCGGCGGCCAAGGGGTGGGGCTTGCCCCCCAAGCAAGGGGGCGCCCCCCTTTAGGGTTTCCCCCACCCTAGGCGCGCATGGGCCCTGGGGAAGTGGCGCCCCAGCCCACTTTGGGCTGGATCCTTTCCTACTTCAGCCCATGGGGCCCTCCGGGATAGGTGGCCCCACCCGGTGGACCCCCCGGGACCCTCCGGTGGTCCAGGTACAATAACGATAACCCCGAAACTTGTCCCGATGGCCAAAACAGCACTTTCTATATATTATTCTTTACCTCCGGACCATTCCGAAACTCCTCGTGACGTTCGGGATCTCATCTGGGACTCCGAACAACATTCGGGTTACTGCATATACATATCTTCACAACCCTAGCGTCACCGAACCTTAAGTGTGTAGACCCTACGGTTCGGGAGACATGCAGACATGACCGAGACGGCTCTCGGGCAATAACCAACAGCGGGATCTGGATACCCATGTTGGCTCCCACATGCTCCACGATGATCTCATCGGATGAACCACGATGTCGAGGATTGAATTAATCCCGTATACGATTCCCTTTGTCAATCGGTATTTTACTTGCCCGAGATTCGATCGTCGGTATCCCAATACCTCGTTCAATCTCGTTACCGGCAAGTCACTTTTCTCGTTCCGTAATGCATGATCCTGTGATCAAACACTTTGATCACACTGAGCTCATTATGATGATGCATTACCGAGAGGGCCCGGTGATACCTCTCCGTCAAGCGGAGTGACAAATCCCAGTCTCGATCCGTGTCAACCCAACAGACACTTTCGGAGATACCCGTAGTATACCTTTATAGTCACCCAGTTACGTTGTGGCGTTTGGCATACCCAAAGCACTCCTACGGTATCCGGGAGTTACACGATCTCATGGTCTAAGGAAAGGATACTTGACATTGGAAAACTCTAGCAAACGAACTATGCGATCTTATGCTATGTTTAGAATTGGGTCTCGTCCATCACATCATTCTCCTAATGATGTGATCTCGTTATCAATGACATCCAATGTCCATAGTCAGGAAACCATGACTATCTATCAATCATCGAGCTAGTCAACTAGAGGCTTACTAGGGACATGTTGTTGTCTGTTATTCACACATGTATTATGATTTCCGGATAACACAATTATAGCACGAATAAAGACAATTATCATGAATAAGGAAATATAATAATAATGCTTTTATTATTGCCTCTAGGGCATATTTCCAACAGTCTCCCACTTGCACTAGAGTCAATAATCTAGTTACATTGTGATGAATCGAACACCCATAGAGTTCTGGTGCTGATCATGTTTTGCCTTAGGGAGAGGTTTAGTCAACGGATCTGTGACATTCAGATCCGTGTGCACTTTACAAATTTCTATGTCTCCATCTTGAACATTTTCACGAATGGAGTTGAAGCGACGCTTGATGTGCCTGGTCTTCTTGTGAAACCTGGGCTCCTTGGCAAGTGCAATAGCTCCAGTGTTGTCACAGAAGAGTTTGATTGGCCCCGACGCATTGGGTATGACTCCGAGGTCGGTGATGAACTCCTTCACCCAAATTGCTTCATGTGCTGCCTCCGAGGCTGCCATGTACTCCGCTTCACATGTAGATCCCGCCACGACGCTTTGCTTGCAACTGCACCAGCTTACTGCCCCACCATTCAAAATATACACGTATCCGGCTTGTGACTTAGAGTCATCCAGATCTGTGTCGAAGCTAGCGTCGACGTAACCCTTTACGACGAGTTCTTCGTCACCTCCATAAATGAGAAACATTTCCTAGTCCTTTTCAGGTACTTCAGGATATTCTTAACCGTTGTCCAGTGTTCCTTGCCGGGATTACTTTGGTACCTTCCTGCCAAACTTACGGCAAGGTTTACATCAGGTCTGGTACACAGCATGGCATACATAATAGAACCTATGGCTGAGGCATAGGGGATGACACTCATCTCTTCTATATCTTCTGCCGTGGTCGGACATTGAGCTGAGCTCAATTTCACACCTTGTAACACAGGTAAGAACCCTTTCTTAGATTGATCCATATTGAACTTCTTCAATATCTTATCAAGGTATGTGCTTTGTGAAAGACCTATGAGGCGTCTTGATCTATCTCTATGGATCTTGATGCCTAATATATAAGCAGCTTCTCCAAGGTCCTTCATTGAAAAACTTTTATTCAAGTAGGCCTTAATGTTGTCCAAGAGTTCTATATCATTTCCCATCAAAAGTATGTCGTCTACATATAATATGAGAAATGCTACAGAGCTCCCACTCACTTTCTTGTAAACGCAGGCTTCTCCATAAGTCTGTGTAAACCCAAACGCTTTGATCATCTCATCAAAGCGAATGTTCCAACTCCGAGATGCTTGCACCGGCCCATAAATCGAGCGTTGGAGCCTGCACACCTTGTCAGCATTCTTAGGATCGACAAAACCTTCCGGCTGCATCATATACAATTCTTCCTTAAGGAAACCATTAAGGAATGCCGTTTTGACGTCCATTTGCCATATCTCATAATCATAGTATGCGGCAATTGCTAACATGATTCGGACGGACTTCAGCTTCGCTACCGGTGAGAAAGTCTCATCGTAGTCAATTCCTTGAACTTGTCGATAACCCTTAGCGACAAGCCGAGCTTTATAGATGGTCACATTACCATCCGCGTCTGTCTTCTTCTTAAAGATCCATTTATTTTCTATGGCTCGCCGCTCAGTGGGCAAGTCAGTCAAAGTCCATACTTCGTTTTCATACATGGATCCTATCTCGGATTTCATGGCTTCCAACCATTTGTCGGAATCCGGGCCCGCCATTGCTTCCTCATAGTTCGAAGGTTCACCGTTGTCTAACAACATGATTTCCAAGACAGGGTTGCCGTACCACTCTGGTGCGGAACGTGTCCTTGTGGACCTTCGAATTTCAGTAGGAGCTTGATTAGAAGTATCTTGATCATCATCATTAATTTCCTCTCTAGTCGGTGCAGGCACCTCAGGAACGTTTTCTTGAGTTTCGCCATTTTCCGGTTCAAGAGGTAACACTTCATCAAGTTCTACTTTCCTCCCACTTACTTCTTTCGAGAGAAACTCTTTCTCTAGAAAGGATCCATTCTTGGCAACAAAGATCTTGCCTTCGGATCTGAGGTAGAAGGTATACCCAATAGTTTCTTTGGGGTATCCTATGAAGACGCATTTTTCCGACTTGGGTTCGAGCTTTTCAGGTTGAAGTTTCTTGACATAAGCATCGCATCCCCAAACTTTTAGAAACGACAGCTTAGGTTTCTTCTCTAACCATAATTCATACGGTGTCGTCTCAACGGATTTCGACGGAGCCCTATTTAAAGTGAATGCGGCAGTCTCTAAAGCATAGCCCCAAAAAGATAGCGGTAAATCGGTAAGAGACATCATAGATCGTACCATATCTAATAGAGTGCGATTACGACGTTCGGACACACCATTACGCTGAGGTGTTCCAGGAGGCGTGAGTTGTGAAACTATTCCACATTTTCTTAAGTGTGTGCCAAATTCATGACTCAAGTATTCTCCTCCACGATCTGATCGTAAAAACTTGATTTTTCTGTGACGTTGATTTTCAACCTCACTCTGAAATTCCTTGAACTTTTCAAAGGTCTCAGACTTGTGTTTCATTAAGTAGATATACCCATATCTACTCAAGTCATCAGTGAGGGTGAGAACATAACGATAGCCACCGCGAGCCTCAACACTCATTGGACCGCACACATCGGTATGTATGATTTCCAATAAGTTGGTTGCTCGCTCCATTGTTCCTGAGAACGGAGTCTTGGTCATTTTACCCATGAGGCATGGTTCGCACGTGTCAAATGATTCATAATCAAGAGACTCTAAAAGTCCATCTGCATGGAGCTTCTTCATGCGTTTGACACCTATGTGACCAAGGCGGCAGTGCCACAAATATGTGGGACTATTGTTATCAACTTTAACTCTTTTGGTATTCACACTATGAATATGTGTATCATCACGTACGAGATTCATTAAGAATAAACCATTAACCATCGGAGCATGACCATAAAACATATCTCTCATATAAATAGAACAACCATTATTCTCGGATTTAAATGAGTAGCCATCTCGAATTAAACAAGATCCAGACACAATGTTCATGCTCAAACTTGGCACTAAATAACAATTATTGAGGTTTAAAACTAATCCCGTAGGTAAATGTAGAGGTAGCGTGCCGACGGCGATCACATCGACCTTGGAACCATTCCCGACGCGCATCGTCACCTCGTGCTTCGCCAGTCTCCGTTTATTCCACAGCTCCTGCTTTGAGTTACAAATGTGAGCAACTGCACCGGTATCAAATACCCAAGAGCTACTACGAGTACTGGTAAGGTACACATCAATTACATGTATATCACATATACCTTTTGTTTTGCCGGCCATCTTGTTCGCTAAGTATTTGGGGCAGTTCCGCTTCCAGTGACCACTTCCCTTGCAATAAAAACACTCAGTCTCGGGCTTGGGTCCATTCTTTGGCTTCTTCCCGGCAACTTGCTTACCGGGCGCGGCAACTTCCTTGCCGTCCTTCTTGAAGTTCTTTTTACCCTTGCCCTTCTTGAACTTAGTGGTTTTATTCACCATCAACACTTGATGTTCCTTCTTGATTTCTACCTCTGCTGATTTCAGCAAAGCATATACCTCAGGAATGGTCTTTACCATCCCCTGCATGTTGTAGTTCATCACAAAGCTCTTGTAGCTAGGTGGAAGTGACTGGAGGATTCTGTCAATGACCGCTTCATCCGGGAGATTAACTTCCAGTTGAGTCAAGCGGTTGTGCAACCCAGACATTTTGAGTATGTGTTCACTGACAGAGTTATTTTCCTCCATCTTACAGCTAAAGAATTTGTCGGAGACTTCATATCTCTCGACCCGGGCATGAGCTTGGAAAAGCATTTTCAGCTCTTCGAACATCTCATATGCTCCATGTCTCTCAAAACGCTTTTGGAGCCCCGGCTCTAAGCTGTAAAGCATGCCGCACTGAACGAGGGAGTAATCATCGGAACATGACTGCCAAGCGTTCATAACGTCTTGTTCTGCAGGGAGGACAGGTGCGTCACCCAGCGGTGCTCGTAGGACATAATCTTTCTTGGCAGCTATGAGGATGATCCTCAGGTTCCGGACCCAGTCCGTATAGTTGCTGCCATCGTCTTTCAGCTTGGTTTTCTCTAGGAACGCGTTGAAGTTGAGGACTACGTTGGCCATTTGATCTACAAGACATATTGTAAATATTTTAGACTAAGTTCACGATAATAAAGTTCATCTTAATGAACTCCCACTTAGATAGACATCCCTCTTCCAGTCATCTAAGTATTACATGATCCAAGTCAACTAGGCCGTGTCCGATCATCACGTGAGACGGACTAGTCAACATTGGTGAACATCTTCATGTTGATCGTATCTTCTATATGACTCATGCTCGACCTTTCGGTCTTCTGTGTTCCGAGGCCATGTCTGTACATGCTAGGCTCGTCAAGTCAACCTAAGTGTTTGCATGTGTAAATCTGTCTTACACCCGTTGTATGTGAACGTTAGAATCTATCACACCCGATCATCACGTGGTGCTTCAAAACAACGAACTGTCGCAACGGTGCACAGTTAGGGGGAACACTTCTTGAAATTATTATGAGGGATCATCTTATTTACTACCGTCGTTCTAAGTAAACAAGATGCAAAACATGATAAACATCACATGCAATCAAATAATAAACGTGACATGATATGGCCAATATCACATAGCTCCTTTGATCTCCATCTTGGGGCTCCATGATCATCTTGTCACCGGCTTGACACCATGATCTCCATCATCATGATCTCCATCATCGTGTCTCCATGAAGTTGCTCGCCAACTATTACTTCTACTACTATGGCTAACGCATTTAGCAATAAAGTAAAGTAATTTACATGGCGTTTCTCAATGACACGCAGGTCATACAAAAATAAAGACAACTCCTATGGCTCCTGCCGGTTGTCATACTCATCGACATGCAAGTCGTGATTCCTATTACAATAGCATGAACATCTCATACATCACATATAGATCATTCATCATTCATCACAACTTTGGCCATATCATATCACAAAGCACTTGCTGCAAAAACAAGTTAGACGTCCTCTAATTGTTGTTGCAAGTTTTACGTGGCTGAATTAGGGTTCTAGCAAGAACGTTTTCTTACCTACGTGAAAGCCACAACGTGATTTGTCAACTTCTATTTACCCTTCATAAGGACCCTTTTCATCGAATCCGCTCCAACTAAAATGGGAGAGACAGACACCCGCCAGCCACCTTATGCAACTAGCGCATGTTAGTCGATGGAACCGGTCTCACGTAAGCGTACGTGTAAGGTTGGTCCGGGCCGCTTCATCCCACAATACCGCTGAAGCAAGATAAGACTAGTAGCGGCAAGAAAGTTGACAACATCTACGCCCACAACAAATTGTGTTCTACTCGTGCAATAGAGAACTACGCATAGACCTAGCTCATGATGCCACTGTTGGAGAACGTTGCAGAAAATTAAAATTTTTCCTACGGTTTCACCAAGATCCATCTATGAGTTCATCTAAGCAACGAGTCATGGGAGAGAGATTGCATCTACATACCACTTTGTAGATCGCGAGCGGAATCGTTCAACGAACGGGGATGAGGTAGTCGTACACGACGTGATCCAAATCACCGGAGATCCTAGCACCGAAAATACGGCACCTCCGCGTTCAACACATGTACGGTCAGCGTAACGTCTCCTTCTTCTTGATCCAGCAAGGCAAAGGAGAGGTTGAGGAAGATGGCTCCAGCAGCAGCACGACGGCGTGGTGATGGTGGAGCTACAGTACTCCGGCAGGGCTTCGCCGAGCTCTATGGAGGAGGAGGAGATGTTGGAGAGGGAGAGGGAGGCGCCAGGGCAAGGGTGTGGCTGCCCCCTCCCCTCCCCTCATATATATAGCCCCCTAGGGGGGGCGCCGGCCCTAGGAGATGCAATCTCCTAGGGGGGCGGTGGCCAAGGGGTGGGGCTTGCCCCCCAAGCAAGGGGGCGCCCCCCTTTAGGGTTTCCCCCACCCTAGGCGCGCATGGGCCCTGGGGAAGTGGCGCCCCAGCCCACTTTGGGCTGGATCCTTTCCTACTTCAGCCCATGGGGCCCTCCGGGATAGGTGGCCCCACCCGGTGGACCCCCCGGGACCCTCCGGTGGTCCCGGTACAATACCGATAACCCCGAAACTTGTCCCGATGGCCAAAACAGCACTTCCTGTATATAATTATTTACCTCCGGACCATTCCGAAACTCCTCGTGACGTCCGGGATCTCATCCGGGACTCCGAACAACATTCGGGTTACTGCATATACATATCTTCACAACCCTAGCGTCACCGAACCTTAAGTGTGTAGACCCTACGGGTTCTGGAGACATGCAGACATGACCGAGACGGCTCTCGGGCAATAACCAACAGCGGGATCTGGATACCCATGTTGGCTCCCACATGCTCCACGATGATCTCATCGGATGAACCACGATGTCGAGGATTCAATTAATCCCGTATACGATTCCCTTTGTCAATCGGTATTTTACTTGCCCGAGATTCGATCGTCGGTATCCCAATACCTCGTTCAATCTCCTTACCGGCAAGTCACTTTACTCGTACCGTAATGCATGATCCCATGATCAAACACTTTGATCACATTGAGCTCATTATGATGATGCATTACCGAGAGGGCCCGGTGATACCTCTCCGTCAAGCGGAGTGACAAATCCCAGTCTTGATCCGTGTCAACCCAACAGATACTTTCGGAGATACCCGTAGTATACCTTTATAGTCACCCAGTTACGTTGTGACGTTTGGCACACCCAAAGCACTCCTACGGTATCCGGGAGTTACACGATCTCATGGTCTAAGGAAAGGATACTTGACATTGGAAAACTCTAGCAAACGAACTATGCGATCTTATGCTATGTTTAGGACTGGGTCTCGTCCATCACATCATTCTCCTAATGATGTGATCTCGTTATCATTGACATCCAATGCCCATAGTCAGGAAACCATGACTATATATTGATCAACGAGCTAGTCAACTAGAGGCTTACTAGGGACATGTTGTTGTCTGTTATTCACACATGTATTACGATTTCCGGATAACACAATTATAGCACGAATAAAGACGATTATCATGAATAAGGAAATATAATAATAATGCTTTTATTATTGCCTCTAGGGCATATTTCCAACATACAATTCTAGCATGGATAATAAACGATTATCATGAACAAGGAAATATAATAATAACTAATTTATTATTGCCTCTAGGGCATATTTCCAACACAGAAAAAATAAGCTCAAGTGGAGTTTTAACGACACGACTCGAATCCGAAAACGAAAGCTGATGACTCTTGCCTTGCTAACAGGCATCACAGACTGTGGTAGCATCTTTATTGGACACAACGGGAAGACTATGACGATGAAGAACACTACGAACTATGGGAGTGGCGGGATGACCAAGCCGTGCATGCCAATGAGTGGGAGAAACACGGACACCGCTGAACGCGCGAGGAGCAGATGGCAGATCAAGTGCATAGAGTCCATCACGCAGGCGACCTCTAAGCAGAACGTCCCTCGTGGCCCGATCCTTTATAAAAAAATAAAAAGGATGAAACTCAGTGAAAACATTATTATCACGAGTAAGTTGAGGAACAGACAATAAGCTACGAGTAACGGAAGGAACTCTAAGAACATTACGGAGATGAAGGGATTTCTGTGTGCGAGTTAAGAGGGAGGCCTGACCAACATGTGATATGTGCATACCTGCTCCATTCACGGTGTGAATCTGATCATGTCCACGGTACGGTTCCTGCATGGAGAGTTTGCCCATCTCGCTTGTCAGATGATTCGTAGCACCCGTGTCCATGTACCAAGTTGGATCGATGGGATAGGATGGAGTGTGGCCTGCTTGGCGAGTAGGCTCATGAGTGGCCAAGGCAGCCTGCTTCTCGTTGCCTTTGCCATTGTTGCCGATGCCAAGGAAATCCTGCTTGAAGCGGCGATGACAGCGGGAAGCGATGTGACCTGGAAGGCTGCACAGCTGACAGGGGAGCTAAACGCCACATGAGGGGCAGCAGGCACACGGACGACCACCCCCGGTCGTAGGCAAGGGGGCTGTGACGGGCGGCCGCTGAGCCTGTGGAGTCAATGGTACTGATTTGTCGCCGGCAGGTGACTTGAAGGGCTTCCCTTTACCACGTGTGGCAGCATTAGCAGCAATAAAACTCGGGTTGGACCGGCGGGACTTGATGCGCTGTTCCGTGGCAAGGAGGCGGGCGTAGAGCTCACGAGGTTCAAGCGGAGTGTCACGGCCATTGATGTTTTCAGCAAGGTTATCATAGCCGTCGTCCAGTCCGTTCATGACGAAGGTGGTGAAGTCCTCTTTGCGAAGCGGCTGGCCGATGGAGGCCAGGGTATCTGCGAGACGCGTCATCTTGCCGAAGTAGTCGGTGATGCTGAGGTCAAGAAGCTTGGTCTCCCCCAGCTCCGTACGAAGAGTGTGAGCACGCGCCTGCTGGTGAGATGCGAAGCTCGTGTGAAGGGCAGACCACGCCTCCTGGGATGTGGCAGCGAAGAGGACCAAGGAGGACACCCTCTCGGTGAGCGACGACTGGATCGCAGAGAGGATGGCCTGATCCTGAGCAACCCACGCATGATGCGCCGGATGATGTGGTGGAGGACATGGCAGAGAACCGTCAACGTAGCCCTCCAGGTAGCGACTGCGGAGAAGCGGCAACACCTGTGCACGCCATGACAGATAATTATCTGTCGTAAGCTTCACCGGGATGAGATGCGCGAAGTAGAACGGTGCAACGGCCGCGGCATGATCAGCAACGGGAGACGACGTGTAGTAGCCCATGTGGGACGATCTAGCAGATGCACCAGGACCCAGCGTTGTCGAGGACGGTGCAGCCGGCGCAGGGGCGCCAGGGTAGGGCGTGGCCGTCGGAGGCGGATAGTATCCACCATAGGGCAACGGCGGTGGCTGGGCACCGTAGGGCATAGCCTGTGCCCTTCCTGACCCGGTGGTCGCGGCGCCGTAGAGAGAAGCAGGTGCAGCCGCGTATGGCTGCGACGTTGGAACAACGCCAGCGGCCGAGTAGGGCGCTCCATACGGGGCTGGGGCGCTGTACGAGGCAGACACGAGGGGAGCCCCGTATGGCCCTGCGTACGGCGGAGGAGGAGCCCCGTAGGGCGCCGATCCCATCCAGGGAGCCCCCGAGTCAGCGTGCGTAACGCCCCAAGCCGGTGGAGGAGCGATCGGGGACGACCCGTGCGTAGCGCCCCAAGCCTGTGGAGGCGCGATCGGGGACGATGGCGGCTGCTGATCAGACGAGGTACCCGCCATCGAGGCCTGGACGGAGTAAACCGAGACCAGAGGGCGTGATGAAAGGAACGGCGAGGCAGGCGCCGTGGTAGAGACCGGCGCGGCGGCGGCGGCGGCGGAGGTCGATGCGGTCGCGGCGGCGGCAGCGGAAGACATAGGACCGGTTAGGGTTGATACCATGTAAGACATAGGGTTTGGGAAACTGCACGACACCTGTAACGGGTGTGGCTATCTCATATATATAAGGGGTACACAAAGGTGTACGGTACAATATACAAGATATATACAAAAGCTACGTATAAATACAGTCTAACAACACGGAGAGGGAGGAAAATGGATGCGGCTAGGCTGGGGTCGCCGTTCGGCTTAAAGCCGGACCTTGGCCCTCGTGCGGCGAGCCGGAGCAGCACCTCTCGGCAGCATAAGTGCGTCCACACGCTCGAAGGAGACGCCCGTCAAACCGATGGTTTTCCTAGTGTTTTTGTGCCGGATCCTGCGATCAGTCTGACGTAGTGGACGCTCGCTTGCGCGTCCCAGATTTAGGCTGAATATGAGGGGCACCGATCAGTCATGGCGTATAGGCCGTACTGAGGAGCCCATCTGGGTTTTTTTTCCCTACCGGTCAGCGATCAAGCCATCCGTCCGAGCATATATGGAGGGTTTGGGGAGCCTGGGTGTTGATGCACTTAGAGCAACTTCAATGGGGCGACCCATTTCGTCCGCCCGCGTCAGTTTGGGTCGGCGCGGACAAAAGTGGCGGCCCAACGCGCCGACCCAAACTCAAATCGTGTCCGCCCGGCGTCCGCGCCGACCCATTTCCGGCCCAAAATTGCGCCTGGAATGCGTCGGCGCGGACGCGCCGCGCGTCTCCTCGCCATCCGCCGCGTCCCCATCTGGCGGCCGTCCAACCGCCACCGGTCGTCTTATTTATGACGACCACCGACAACGGGCCCACGCGTTAGCCAGTGCGCGTGCCTTTTTTAACCACGCGTGCGGCGGGATCGGCCTCATCCACTTCTCCCGTCCACATCTGGCCCCCACCACTTCCTTTGCTTCCTCGCCGGCGACCGCAAACCCTAGCGCGCGCCATGGGCCTCTTCGGCAAAAGCAATGGCAAGGGGAAGGGCACACCCGGCGCCTCGTCATCCCGTGCTCCCCCTCCACCGCCGGCGCGTTTCCGCCCTGGACGCTGGCGCCTGCACATTCTGGTGCACCAAGCGCGGTGGCACTGGGAGTACAGACAGCCCCTCCCCTACCCCGACGTGACGCTGCCGCACCATTGGCATTTGGATCCAAACCGGATCCCGGTGCCGGCGGTTCCGCGGACCCAGTGGGCGCACGACGACAAGGTGCGCCGGCGCCACGTGCTGCTCACACCGGAGCAGCGTCGGCTGCCCGAGTACGCCGCCGACTCTCCTAACTAGGAGGCTTGGTTCGCCCTCGAACACGAGGAGCAACGACGCTCGGGTGTCGACGCCGTCCCGCCGCCGTTCCCACCGCCGCCCCCGCAGGTAGAGCCGGAGGACATGGAGGCGGAGGCGGAGTACCAAGCCGTCCTAGAGGAGGCCCTGCAGCACGCGCTGGAGGCTAGCCGCATCGAGGAGGACGCGCACTGGGATGGGCTGGAGCAAGCCCTTGCCGTGTCGGCGGCGGGGGACTCCGTCCACACCCCGCTCTTCGTGCCGCCGCCTCCGCCGTCGCCGCCCGTACAGCCCAAGCCGTCGCCGTCGCCGTCGCCGTCGCGTAAGCGCTCCCCACCTCCACCCACTTGGCCGGAGGAGGCCTACTCGTGGATGGGCCAGTACCGCGAGTGGGTGAGCGCGCCTCCTGTCTACTTCGCCGCGACGCCGGAGGAAGAGGCGACCCACCTCGAGCGATGGAAGGAGCACTGGCTCCGCCAGGAGCAGGCCGACGGCGAGGAGCAGATGCGCTACCAGGCCATGCTCCAACGCGACGCGGAGGCGCTCCGGCTCGAGGAGGAGGAGGAGGAGCGCGCGGCTTGCCGCAATGCCGCCGCCCCAGCAGACGCCGGAGGAGGTTGCCCTGGCAGCGTACCAGGCGGCGTTCGGGTGGGCTGGCCTTGCTCTGGTCTTCATCGATCTCACCGACAACGGCGACGTCGAGGGCAAGGGCAAGGGCAAGGCCGATGACGTCTAGGGCAGCGTGTGGGGCGGCAGCAGGCGGGCGTAGACTTTTTTAATGTTTTTATTTAATGTTTATTAGATGTAGGTGGACTTTGGCCGGCGTTTGAGCGGCCACTTTTATGTTTATTTCATGCAACTTGTTTTTTTTCACGCCGCCACATTTAGGTCGGCCTCCCCGTTGGGCGGTCAAGCCGACCCATTTTAAAATGGCGTCCGCCTGGCCGACCCAAACGGACAAAAAGCGGACAAAGCGCGCGTCCGTTTGGGTCGCCCCGTTGGAGTGGCTCTTAGTCCGGGCACACAGAGCTCTCGTATGAAAGACAGCGCGATCTCAGGTCCATGTGCCGTGCCGGATCCGATCGCCAGAACGTGCATCCACATGCCCATCAAACACAGGCACCAGATTACTACTCAGAGGTGCCAATACAGATCGCAGATCCAGATTACTGCTACCATCAAGATTACTACCAAGATGTCCATCGTTTCATGCAACAAACCCACCCGGGACAGGCACGTGAGGGCGACACTTGAACATCATGCATCTGATCTGGATAGATATTAGGCAGATCTACAGAAAGGTCACGACGCTCCGCTGACACGACAATGGATGGACGGAGCCGCCACCATGCTCTGGAGAACTCCGCCGAGACCCACATCTCTTTCTACAATCACGTCACCAAGTTTCGACATTGTTCGACTAGCAGACAGGAAAAAGGACCAAACAAAAGGGTGTAACAGATACCACTACAAGGCTGGCTTCCTGAAGCAAGGAGAGAGATCTCTACACTTCGATTCTACAAAAAGATCCCCACACTTTGCGCGCCAAGGTAACCAACCCAACCAGAAAGCCTTATATGAACACAAACACACTAAAAAGGTTAGCTTCTCCGGTGCCTTGCCCGGGGCGTCTGAGGTCCGACGATGATGCCAGCAGCAACACGCGAAGAACGACGACGGAAACACCGGCCAGCATCGAGGAAGAAATCGGTCAAACTCTTCTTAGCTTGATGTTGATGGCTTGACGCTGATGAGTGCTTTAAATTGCGTCTTAAGGAAGACAAGACCCAACCAAAGCCTGTATGTAGAATCATTTCTCCATTGGTTTCTTGCGCTGCAGCTCGTGGAGTCAATCAAGAACTTAGAGATGCGGCCTTGGACATGTCTCTGCTGGATCTGTTGTACTTCATGTGGCTCTTGACGAGCTGGCCGGCGGCGAGGGCGGACAAGAGGGACAGCTCCCCGGCGAGAACGCCACCTGCCACCACGGTGGCCAGGAGCCGCGCGTTCGATCCTGGCGATTCCCTGTTGGCGCCTTTCACGCCCAGCAGGTCCAGGCATGCCGACTGTGACGCCAACTGAGTCCCACCACCAACTGTGCCCACCTGCATTTTCAGTAAATAACAATCACAACATGTCGATCACTCGTCATATTCTCAGATGTTATCAAACAAGTCATGCTACACAGCTCAGCATGTTTTGGGAAACAAACAATCGGATATGTAGGAAAAATGTGTCTCACCCTAGCAACACAAAGCACAAGACTAAATAATCGACAAATTAGCCTGCTCAAGACAACAAGTAGCTAAATAGGAAAACAAGGCATCAGAAAATATTCCTTTTCTACTGGAAAGATTCCTCTGGCTGATTGAGCTGACGAAGTATAGTTGGATCTTATGTAGCCAAAATATAATTTCTGTTACGAACTATTCAAGTACTCCCTCCGTCCGGAAATACTTGTCATCAAAATGGATAAAAGGAGATGTATCTAGGAGTATATAATAAAACACTGTTCTATAATATAGCCAGAGTGCTAGGCCATATGAGGAGATACAGTTAGAGTTGATACACCACCTTTTCTTCAATAAATAGGTGCTCGATGGGGATGGGCACTTATTCGAACGAGCAACAATACATGTATAAGGATGTGGACGTATTAAGTATTAATTAAAACATTAGGGACCATAAGTTACGTGCAGAGCATTTCTCGCAAATCAAAATTATAGTGGGACCAAAAAAAAACTGTATTTGATGATCATCATCAGCACAATGCCTGGATATACTGATAACAGAACAAATAAAAACAATACAGTTGCATACCTCAATAGAGGGCATAGTGACAGATATGTGAAGATCTTTGCCATCATTTACAGCTTCCAACATTGTGATGCACTGAGAACTTTCCACATTTTGTGCAGGATCCTGGCCGGTGGCTATGAAGATAGCTGTTACAATATTGCTTGCGTGGGCATTGAAGCCCCCAAGAGCTCCAGCAACAGCTGAGCCAGCAAGATTCTTGATCACATTTAGTTCTACTAGAGACTGCACATTGGTTTTCAGAACCTTCTTCACAATTTCCTCCTTGATTACTGCTTCACAAACCACAGACTTGCCACGCCCCTCGATCCAATTTACAGCGGCTGGCTTCTTGTCAGAACAAAAGTTACCTGGTTTCAATAATGAAAAGATACTAATCAGATTGGAAAAATATATGAAAACATAGAGATCTGTTTTCTACTTATACAATGCACATAATTATGTTAATCATATCGCTGTATATTAGTATATAACCAAATACTCCCTCCGTTCCTAAATATATGTCTTTTTAGACATTCGAATGGACTACAACATACGGATGTATGTAGACATATTTTAGAGTGTAGATTCACTCATTTTGCTCCGTATGTAGTCACTTGTTGAAATCTCTAAAAGGACTTATATTTGGGAAAGGAGGGATTATGATATGAAAGATGGCTAGGCTGTTTTTCCCCATACAAGACAACATGGATCGGGTTCCACTATCAAAATGACAGCAGATGGATCGGTTGTTAATTTATGTAAAAACAAAAAGGGCCCAGTGATGTGCCGGCTTCAAATATTCATTCTTGCATAATTATTCTTGCAGCTTACGCACTTTGTCCTGAACCTTCTACATGCATGGTGTTAAAGAATAAAGGTGGTTCCAGCAACTCAAAGTTGGTACTTATTAAAATCAATATCATTTTTTACTCATATTAGGAATCTTGCATTAAAAATATATCTTCTTACCCGGAAAATTGCTTTCAAAGCCCTTTCTAAATCTTCCTAATGTATCATGGCAAGTATCGTATGTAATTGAACATCTTATGGTATGCCAAGTTGGTTCAATGGTAATCTGAATTTATAGAAGGTATATTTTGATTGAACATGCCAATGTTCACCATATGTTGTCCATAAGCTCAACCCGATAATTCAATAGTGCGCCAACTTATCCTTGTTAATCCTTGCTCAAAAGGAGGCCTAACTATGTGTACCTTGAAATGGACACTCTGCTTATTATATGAAGTTTTTTCTTTTCTTTTAGTAAGCCATACGTAGTAAGAAAAATATAGTGTGTCTTGCAAAAGATAAAGGGTGTCACTAGGAATTTCATTCCGACAAGAAGATTAGGTGACTCAAGTGAAGTAGTTCAGCTTCTGCAGGTGGTGGCAAAGCAAAGCGAACCTGATATGCTAATGACATCCATGTCAGGGAAGTCATCCTGGAGGTAATCCAGCACGTTCTGGACGCCCTTGGAGATCATGTTCATCCCCATGGCATCCCCTGTGCTGCAGCTGAATCTCATGTACAAGTTCCTCCCGGCCATGGCGCACTGCACTCCCTGCAGCCTCCCAAATCTGCTCGACCTGCTCGGATATCATATTTTCCAGACAGTTAGTTATCGTGTTGTGTTCTACTACAAATGAAAAATATTGGAAAAGTAATACTCGTACAATCACCCTGCACCAGAATTCCAGAAATTCAAATCTTAAATAGCATAGAGCAATTTTTTTCGAAAAGGAGCATAGAGCAATTAATATTGATTTAGGCACGTGACTTGAACCTCAGAGACGTATCGTCGAGCACAAGCTGGGCGTTAATACAATGCCATCTGTTGCATCATAAGTTCGTCGTCGTATAGTACTTGGTGATGACTGATGAGTGTTGGTGTACCTGTTGAAGACAACGGACAGCGTATCGAAGTTGGCGGGGTCCTCCAAGAAGGCCTTGAGCTCGGCGGCGCGGCGTGCGGTGGGGAAGCGGGCGACGGGGGCGCGCGTCATCGCGTCACGGAGCACAACGCTGGTGGCGCCGCCTGACTCGGCTATGGCCTTGCAGCCGCGGTTGGTGCTGGCGACGAGGCAGCCCTCGGTGGTCGCCATGGGCACGTAGAACCGCTGGCCGTCGAGCAGGAGCGGCCCGGCGATGCCCACGGGGAGCTGGACGTACCCCACCGGCAGCTCGCAGCACTGCCCGAGGATGGACGCGTAGTCGAAGCCGTCGAGCGGGAGCCCCTCGATCTGCCTCCCCGTGATCCGCCGCACCGCCTCGCGCCGGAGCCCCGCGGCGCGCCGGCAGTCGCCGAGCCTGGTCTCCAGCACGTAGGAGGGCACCTTCCCGGCGACGACGGAGGCCACAATCTCCTCGTCCTCCTCGGGCATTTTCTCGGGCACCACCGCGTCGGCGCCCCCGAGAAGCCCGCACTGCGCCGGCGCCGGCGCGGCGGGAGGGCC
Source organism: Aegilops umbellulata (assembly GCA_032464435.1). Lineage (NCBI taxonomy): Eukaryota > Viridiplantae > Streptophyta > Magnoliopsida > Poales > Poaceae > Aegilops > Aegilops umbellulata. The sequence continues at coordinate 67,097,329 of CP136060.1, read as the reverse complement.
GACCAGGAAATCCTCGTCCTCGTCGCTGGACGAGACGATGGACTGGACGAAGGCGATGCCGAAGAAGCTGAGCAGGTAGATGAGCGAGGCGACGAGGCCGAAAATGGAGAGAATCTCGGTGAGGTCGACGACGTGGAGCGGCGTGGAGGAGCGGATCTTCTCGCGCCACCGCCGCATCAGGTAGGCGAGCGAGGCCGCGAAGAGCGCCGAGAAGATGAGGTTGGTGTGCCGGATCGGCAGCGGCAGCGCGTCCCCCGCCTGCAGCGCCCGGGGCGCCCCCGCCTGGCCCACTGCCGGCGGCGCCGCCCTCCTCTGCCTCTGCCGCACGTCCATGCGTGCGCGTGCGCGTGCGCGTCGGAGTCAAACAGGGGCGAGGTGGGCACGGCTCGGCCGCTCGGCGTGTGAGTGGGGTGGTGGCCGTGCCGCGAGAGGGAGCGGGTGTTTCGGGGCCTCGGGATGCGCCCGCCTCGGCCTTTTTATTGGCAGTGTCAGTGGCAGTGGCAGCCCACATGCCCGGTGCGCTTACCGCGCGGCGACCCACCTGGCGCTAAGGCTGGGCCCGCTCGCTCGGCCGACATGGGCCGTGTGGCCTTCGTCTCCCCTGCGTTTTGTCCGACGCGTACACGTACTCTCTTTGGACTTTGTAATAAAAACGAAACTTTTTGCTACGTGACACGCCCACCTGCCAACTGCGGATTCCAGTAATAATACGAGTAAAATCTGGAATGATGCATTTCCTATAAACCATAAAATTAAGATTGAGTTATAGAGGTATGGGCTTCTAAGTTCTTGAAGGAAAGGACCCCGATGTGATTTTTATTATACTTAGAGTGTTTTATAATTTTGATTATTTTTTATAGTTGATTCAGACCGAGTGCGGCTATTTGGCTCCCGAGTTCATCTGCATGAAAGATGCGTAGGTGTGCGAGGTCCACTTCAAACTTAAACTCATTTGGATATCCGAGTAGTTCTCGGCAAAAGATAAATTTATGGTATGTGAAAAGTTAACTGTTCATCTACTGCTCTGACCCAATTTATCCTTTTAGATGAGAGCTATTCATTTGTCCAAATGCTTTGAATTTTAGAGCGGACCTCACGCACCAAATCATCCTCCATGCAAAAAATAATTAATTGTTAAGTTTTTTTTTTGAATTTTCTCTTAACCGGGTGAAGATGAGTCTGAGCTCAAAAATGGATACTTAATTCAGACCCTTCTATTTAGGTACTCTCTTCGTCCGAGTTTATTGGGTCCCCTCGTATTTTGGGTCAAAATTAGATGATCTATTTAATTAAAATAAAGTATATGCTATAGAAAATATATTGTTGGATTTGTGTCCGAAAGAGGTAGTATTATAATTTTCGTAGCATATATTTTAAAATTTACTATAAGTTAAATTCATGGTCGAACTTTAGACCAAAATAAGAGGGGCCCTAATAAACCCGCATGGAGTAACTAGCTACATGAGCAACACCTCACGAACTCCCCCACCCCCTCACCCCCCCCCCCCCCCCCGCCCCACATATGCACAAGTAGAAGCATCACACAAATCGTCTCATTTCTCAAAGAAGTTTGGACATTCTACTATTTAGGATTTTCTTTTCTTATGTGAGCTCTTTAGATCGAACGTTTGGATTTTTAAATGCATTCCAGCTACCATAATTTATTTAGCATGATCTTAATCCTTTTTTATTTCTCCATATGCCCCTCATCTCTATCATTTCCCCTCAATCAATGTGTTTATTTCCTTCAAAGTACTAAATGCACAACCTATGCAAAATATAGGCTGTGCGCAGAATGATCAACAAGAATACAATTATGTATGTGACCTACGCAAGAAACAGAAAAACCAATGAGAAGGAAATAGTAAGTACATGGCCCTGACTAATGTCTGCTCACGACCATGTGCAAGATTATTGAAAACTCGAATGTGTACCTTGTCTAAGTGTTGTCCATATCTTGACCGTTGGTGTACACATCAAGATTGTTCTGTGCATGTAGTTAGACATCATATTTGCAAAAGGGATATCATCTTTTGATCAGACTTCACCTGAAGTCCACCTCAATCTAAGATGATAGACGGCATGTTGGCATTGAACATTACAAGGGTCCATTTTTTGAAATTACAATATCTGTACTTCATAGAAACACAACCAAAAAAGAACACAAGATTGTTTTATAAAGATGACAGCTGCCAACAGACTATCTTAGTGGTCAAGATATTGGCAACATCCAATTACCAACATGCATTGTCCTTCAACATCCATAATCGGGAGAGATAGGCCATCAAAAGATCCACCCCTTCTGAAATCGTGATACGTCCATTTTGCATCATGTTTTCTTACTGTTATTTATAATATTTTTGATAATTATAACACTTTGTGATGCAATTCTAATGCCTTTTCTCTCTTAATTTGCAAGATTTACATGGAGAGGGAGATTGCCGGCAAGTGAATTCTGAACCTGAAAAAGCTACATCAGAGATACCTATTCTGCACAACTCCAAATGAACTGAAATTTCACGGAGAATTTTTATGGTATATGTCGGATTTCGGGTTCCGGCAGGCCCTTAAGGTTCAAACTCTGGGGTGCGCGCGGAGATTATGCCCTCTACCTTTCCGTCTCGCAAAGATCTAACTACTGAAAGAACAACACAAAAGACACAGGGTTTATACTGGTTCGGGCCACCGATGTGGTGTAATACCCTACTCCAGTGTGGTGGGTGGATTGCCTCTTGGGCTGATGATGAACAATACAAGGAAGAACAGCCTCGCGAGGGCCTGTTCTTAGCTGGGACGATGAATTGCTAGGGGAGTTCAGTCGCCCTTCTCTCTCTCTCTCTGTGCTGCCTGAGTCTTTCTAACTGGTTTCTCGATGGTGTCTCTAGATTGCTCGATGCCTCTACTCTAGGGGTGGCTAGTCCTATTTATAGGCAAAGGCCCTGGGCCTCTTCCCAAATATTGAGCGGGGAGGGCGCCAACAATTGGCCAATTCGAAGGGGAACATCGGGTACACTTATCCTGACTAAAGTTGGTCCTCGCCTGCCAAAGGCCCTGTGGTGACGCCGTTCTGGGCTCCACGATGACCTCCTTCCCACCGTTGGACTAGTCTTGGTCTCGTTGCACCGAAATGGATGCCTTTGCTTCATCCTCTCGTCTGCGCTTGCCCCCTTTGCACCAAAGAGGAAAGGGAGACACTGCGCGGACTGGCGCCCGCCTGCACCCTTGGTCGTCATGGCTTGCGTCATGGGCACCTCGCGAGGTACCCCGCCTTGATTTCTCCGCCTCCTCGTGAGCCAGCCTGACGAGGCCGTGCCTGAGGAAGCGTCGTGTCGTCCGCCCCGCGAGGCTTGGCCCCTCGCGAGGGTCTTGGGTCTTGTGTTGATGAAGATGGGTCGTGCTGGGCCCCCTTTTGAGCCACGCCGCAGGCCGCAGGCAGGCAAGTCTGGGGACCCCCGTTCCCATAACGCCGACAGTAGCCCCCGGGCCCAAGGCGCGCATGGACTTGGCCGTGCTGAGAGGCGAAAGGGCAAGGGCAAAGCGCCGCGGGCCCTAACAGCCTGCGGACTTAGGCGCCGCGTGGCGGTTGATTGTACATGGGCGTCTCCGCTTCCCCACGACGCCTCGAGGATCGCGCGGATTGGACAAGTCCCTGCATGCAAATCGTGTCATGATTACCTGTGATCGTGGAGGCCGATGGTTGGCCTTCGCCAGCTATAAGTACGGCACCGCGCGTGCCCTCCCAGTCCATCTCTCCTTGCTTTCTCCTTCTCCTCCATGGCTCCATCGAGGCGGCTCTCGGCTGCGGAAAAGGGGAAGGCCCACCAGGTTGAGCCTGCCACTCCTCCGCCCAAGCGCGGTCGAGGGCGCCCTCGGAAGCATCCCGTGGCCGCCCCGGCAGCGTTCAGTGGTCATGGAGACGGTTCCCAGCGCGGTGGCGGGCAAGCCGCTGTGGCCGGGGGACGCGCCTGGGTTGCGCGCTCCCCCAGGCCGCGCTTTCGCGCTGCGCAGGTGCTTCCGGAGTTCATCATTTGGGCGGCGGAGCCGACTGGCGCCCGGCTCCATCTCCCTCGCTTCCTCCTTGGTGAGCTCCCTGCTGGTGCCCCGGGCAGCCTCTGGCTTCAGGCGGACGGCTGCTGCAACCGGGCCTCGTGGGCTGCACTGGAGGTCTTCGCCACCGGGAGCTTGGCCTTGACTCGTGGTTGGCAGGCGTTCGCCCGTGCTCGCGGCTTGGAGCATAGGTGCACCCTGCACTTCAGGTTTGACGGCGATGCCACCCTCTATGTGAGGGTGTTTGGGGAAGATGGTCGCCGCGCGGGGTGTTGCCCCGAGGACGACGACCGCGGCCGGGGGCCCCGCCCCAACGACGATGGAGGAGACAGCGCCCGCGCGGATGGCGGCGCCCGAGGCTCCCCAAGCTTCATCAACTCTTCTTCAGGCGACTCCTCTAGTGGTGGCCGCAGTCTGCCCCCACGCCGTCGCGCTTGCTTGGGAGGCGGCGGCTCGTCCGCCCGTCGCCGCGCCCCGGTGAAGCGCGAGAGGGAGTCCGCCTGAGCCCCGGAGGCTTCCCGGGTCGCCTCCGCTGGCCGGAGCGAGGCGAGCCACGCCGGGCTTGTCCTTTCTTTCCCTTTTGTTTCCTGCGTAAAAGAGAACAGCTGCATGGAGCCCCGTGGGGGCGTGTTGGGGGTTACTGCTGTTAACAATTACCTTGATTTAGCTTTCGCGCTTTTTGGCTGTGTGTCTGCACGTAAATAGTTCCCGGCCCCAGCCGTGGGGGGCGACCGACCCAGGCCCTGAGTGTGTGTCGCGGTGCCCGAGGGGCACGGACTGGAGGGGTGCTCCCGCAATGGACCCGGGTCGTGAAACCTTAAAACGATTAGAACAGGAACCCTCGCGTGGGCGTTTGGCTGCCCTCCCTCGTGAGGCCTTTTGCAAGAGGAATCAAAATGGGGGAGTGAAAATCAACGAAATATAAACCAATGATGGCAATAATTTCAGTAAGACTTCAACTGCAAACAAAGCGAGCCAACTGCGGAAAGCAAATGAAAAAGCCGCGTCCGGCACCTAATCTAGTCTTCGACGTCTTCTCACCAGTGCGGAGCTAAGTGCTGCCACTGGGCGTGGGAGGGAGCCCCAGGGCCTGAGTCCGGCGCTCCTGAGACTCCGGGGCGTGTACAGCCCCACTCATTATTACGTGAGAGTGTCACGGGCGGCGAGCTTCACAGGCGTTGGCTTTCTTCACAGGCTCCGGGCCTTTCTTCCTAGGGGTAATGAGCTTCACAGGCACTTGCCTTCTTCACAGGCTCCGGGCCTTTTCCGAAACACGGCAGCTTCACAGGCGTTTGCCTTCTTCACAGGCTCTGGGCCTTTTCCAAAAAGGGATGGTCTTCACAGGCGTTTGCCTTCTTCACAGGTTCTGGGCCTTTTCCAAAAGGGGATAGTCTTCACAGGCGTTTGCCTTCTTTACAGGCTCTGGGCCTTTTAGGGGTAGAACCTTCGGAGGTGCTGGATGTTCCATGCGTTCTGGATCGGCTCCCCCTCTTGAGTCTCCAAGCGCACGGAGCCTGGCCTGAAAACATGAGCAACCTTGAACGGGCCCTCCCACATGGGAGAGAGCTTGTGCAGCCCCTCCCTAGAGAGGACCCGCCTGAGCACGAGGTCTCCTACCTCAAGAGTCCTGGGGCGGACGTTGCGGTAGTGATATCGTCGTAGCGCTTGCTGGTACCTCGCCGCTCGCAACGCGGCTTCTCGGCGGCGTTCCTCCCCCAGCACGAGGTCTATCCCCCGCATGGCGTCCTGTTGCGCCTCATCGAACGCTAGGACCCGCGCGGAGCGATGCCTGACCTCATGAGGGAGGACTGATTCGGCTCCATAGACCCGGAAGAACGGGGTCTCTCCGGTTGGCTTGGTCGCGGTCGTGCGGATGGACCACAACACGGACTGGAGCTCATCGTACCACCCCGAACCGGCTCACGATGCCCCTGATGAACTTGACCGCGGAACCCGCGGGGATGGTGCGGACAGCCTCCACTTCTGCCCACTTGGTGAATTTGTCAATGGCGACGTAGAGGTAGCGGTAGCCCCCTGGCGCCCGAGGGAACGGGCCCAGAATGTCCAGCCCCCAGACTGCGAATGGCCACGAAAGGGGTATAGTCTGCAGGCCTCCCGCCGGCTGATGGATCTGTTTGGCGTGAAATTGGCAGGCTTCACAAGCCTTCACCAGTTCGACAGCGTCGTTGAGTGCGGTGGGCCAATAGAACCCACTGCGGAATGCCTTGCCAACGAGGGTCCGTGATGACGAGTGACGCCCATAGTCCCCGCCGTGTATGTCCTCCAACAGTTCCTTTCCTTGCTCCCTAGAAATGCAGCGCAGGGATACGTCGTTCGGCCGCTTCCGGTAGAGCTCTCCGTCCCTGATGCAGTATGCCGTGGCTTGCCGCGCCACACGCTCCGATTCTTCCTCCTTCTCCGGCAGGGCCCCTTGTGTTAAATAACTCCGGAGTTTCGTGATCCAGCATTCCTCCTGAGGTTCCATAGTCAGGAGCAGGCGTGCCCCTGAGGCAGGGCCGTAGGCTGGGGCTCCTGAGGCAGGTGGCCGGGGGAGTTCCTCCCGAGGCTGAGCAGTGTTTGATAATGACGGCTGGGCTGAGGGCTTGAAGAGCCGCTCTTCAAAGACGCCAGGCTCCTGAGGTAACTGCCTGGACGCTCGTCTGGCGATGTCGTCGGCTTCCTGATTGGTGCCATGGGGCACATGCTTCAATTCCAACTCCCAGAACTGCTTTTCCATCCTGCGGACCTCCGCTAGATAGGCCTCCATGTGCTCATCCTTCGGCTCATACACCTTGTTGGATAAGTTGACAAGGAGTTGCTAATCGCCCTTGACGGTGAGGCGCTTCACCCCCAGAGCTGTTGCGGCCTTCAACCCCGCTATCAGACCCTCATATTCTGCTATGTTGTTGGAGACCTTTTCGCCTTGCTGGAAACAAAGCTGTACGGCGTAGTAGAGCTTGTCCTGAGTGGGCGATATCAGCACCGCACCTGCCCCAGCGCCGTGCCTGGAGAACGCCCCATCGAAGTCCATGACCCAGCCTTCCGGCGCCTCACTCCCTGGGGAGAGGGACTGATCCTTGTTGTTCTTGAGGCCTGGTGCCTCCGTCCATTCTGCCACGAAATCCGCTAACGCTGCTCCTTTGATGACCCTGGTCGTGCTGAACTCGAGATGGAACGCCTGCAGTTCTATGTTCCACTCGGTGACCCGCCCGGCTGAGTTAGGGCTCCTGAGCACCCTCTCCAAGGGGTATGACGAGACGACCTTGATGGGATGACCTTGGAAGTAGTGACGCAGCTTGCGCGAGGCCACCAGTAGTGCGAGGAGGAGCTTCTGAGGCATGGGGTACCGTGCCCTCGCATCCCGTAACACCGTGCTGACAAAGTAGACTGGGTGCTCAACAAGGCTGAGAGCATCAGTGTTCACGGCGCCCTCCGGAGGCAAGGGCGCCTCGCGAGGTGATGTGGCCTCGGGAGGTCGACCGTCCAGGCGAGTGGCCTCTCCTGCTTCCGGTGCACTCTTCGGCGGCTGATCTTCCTCAGCCGCGGTTACGTCTCCTGTGGGCCTTCCTTGTTCCTGATTTGCCTTGTCTCGAGCTGCTGATGTGGCTCTGATTTGGCGCTCCTCCCTAACCGCCACCAGGGCTGCGCTGGGAGAGTAGGGAGTGGCAGCGAGGTAGAGGAGCAGGGGCTCTCGAGGGCGCGGAGCCACCATGACTGGGGGACTGGTTAGGTACCTCTTGAGATCTTGGAACGCCTTATCTGCCTCTTCAGTCCATTCAAATGGCCCCTTCTTCTTCATTAGCTGGAAGAAAGGCAGTGCTCGCTCCCCCAGTTTGGATATGAAGCGCCCTAGCGCGGTCATGCGTCCGGTGAGCTTCTGCATTTCTCTGAGGGTTTTCGGCGGGCTCATGTCCTCGACCGCCTTGACCTTCTCCGGGTTAGCCTCGATGCCTCGATGGGACACGAGAAAACCCAATAGCTTGCCTGAGGGGACCCCGAACACACACTTCTCTGGGTTGAGCCACAGGTTCACTGCGTCGAGGCTCGCGAAGGTCTCCTCCAGGTCTTGTATCAGGGTCTTGGCCTCCCGAGATTTCACCACAATGTCGTCAACGTAAGCTTCGACATTCTTCCTGAGCTGCGGGCCCAAGGTGATGTGCATCAGCCGCTGAAAGGTCGCCCCTGCGTTACGCAGCCCAAATGGCATGCATGTATAGCAGTACACCCCGCATGGGGTTAAGAAGGCGGTCTTCTCGATGTCTTCTACCGCCATCTTGATCTGGTGATACCCAGAGAAGGCGTCCAGGAAGCAGAGCAGGTCGCACTCCGCGGTGGAATCGACGATCTGGTCGATGCGGGGAGCGGGAACGGATCTTGCGGGCATGCCTTGTTGAGGTTGGTGAAGTTGACACACATGCGTTCCTTTCCCCCCAGCAGCCTCTAACTTGCGGGTTTCTTGGACGATGAAGGCCTGCTTCTCTGCGGACTGCCGCCTGGCTTTCTGCTTCACGGGGCGCATGTTTGGGCACACGTTGAGGTGATGCTCGATGACGCTCCGGGGGATCCCTGCCAACTGATCAGGCTCCCAAGCGAATACCTTCTTATTTGCGCGCAGGAACCTGATCAGGGCCTCCTCCTGCTCAGGCTCGAGGTTGGCGCCTATGGTGAAAGTGGCACTGGAGGACCCGTCCTCGTCGACATGTATCTGCTTGGTTTCTGCCTTGTCATGGGTGAACAACTGCTTCTTCTTGGCTGGCGCAGCCCCCTTGGGCTCGGGGGTCCCTGCGTCGGCGGGCTGTGCCGATGCCGCCGTCTTGAAGGCGAGCTTGAGTACCCGCAGGGCGTCCCCGGTGTCCCCGTGCGCGGTGAGGACACCGTTGCTCCCGGGCATCTTCATGAGGTTATACGCCGGGTGCGTGGCGGCCATGAACCGGGCCAGCGCTGGGTAGCCGAGGATGGCGTTGTAAGGAAGGCCGATGGGGGCGATGTCTAAGTCGACCATCTCCGTGCGGAAGTTGTCGTAGGTGCCGAAGGTTACTGGGAGTCGGATCTGTCCCAAGGAGCTGGATGACCCGCCCCCAACGCCCAAGAAAGACCGACTGGGTTGCAGCCGCTCCAGGGCTATGCAGAGGAGATTGAAGGTCTCAACCGAAAGCACACTGAGGCCCGCGCCGCCGTCGACGAGGGTTCTGGTGACGGCCACCTGGCAGATAGTGGGGGTACACAACATGGGGAGCGCGCCTGAGCCGGCCAAGTTGGCGGGGTGGTCCTCCGAGCTGAAGGTCAGACCGACCTCGCGCGCCACCCGGTCCGTGGGAGCCCCCTGCCGTGCGGAAACGGCGCTGACCCGACGGACAAACGACTTGACGTGGCGACTTGTGGGCGGCGCCTGCGAGCCGCCCAAGAGGGCCGCGACGACCGGAGGTGTTGATGTAGTGGTGCGGTCACCTTGTCGCACAGGCAGATGCTGGGATGGCGCTTGCTACTCGTTCCCCGCCAGGCCGGTGGCGGCGTTGATGGCGGACGATGGGGAACGACGAGGACGCCCACCGACGGGAGCCATCTGGGCGATGCGGGAAGCGATGGCGGCCCGGCGCTCGGCACGGGCCCGACGAGCGTCAGACATGGACACGATGGTCGGAGGAGATCAGAGCGGTGGAAGACAAATTCCGGCGCACCCCTACCTGGCGCGGCAAATGTCGGATTTCGGGTTCCGGCAGACCCTTAGGGTGTGTTTGGTTGCAGTCATCAAGTGGAATGTCACGGGTCGGACCCATTCCTGGGCCTCGTTCCAGTGTTCGGTAGGCCAACCGGAACAGAACCCACTCGACCCGATAAGCGAATATTCGGCTGAGATGCGGAATGCGCTGAGACCTCCAAATCGAGGAAACCACGCGGAACGGCTCTCGTCTCTCTCCCAACCCTATCGCTGCTCTCCTCCTTCCTCCCGCACAGGTGCGCCGCCGCCCCTCTTCCTCCCTATCTCTCCTCTGCGCCGCCGTCCCTCTCCTTCTCTGCGTCGCCGTCCATCTCCCTCTCTGCTCTGCCGCCCCTCTCCGGCTCTCGCGCGCCGCCGTCCCTCTCCCTCTCTCCGCCACTGGCCCTCTCCCTCTCTGCGTCGCCGGCCCTCTCCCTCTGTGCGCCGCCGCCCCTCTACAGCTGTTCCGCGCCGCCGGCCCATCTCCCTCGCATTCAGGGATCGGCTGGCCCATCTCCCTCACTCTTGCGTTTTACATAGCTCTCCCTCGATCTATTTTCTCACCCCCTCACTCGATCTGCAGGTTAGAAGGGGAAGAAAACAGGGTCGAGGTGCTACACCGGCGCGGCGGCAGAGCGAAGCACAGCCATCTCACTTGAAGGTACAAACTCCTCTTCCTCTCCCCTTGTATATGCTGATGTCCAGTATATTTTGTTTGCTCAAATTGTTGTTGTGTAGTACATCTTCTTGTTCAATTTGCTGCTGTCCAGTACATCTTTGCAATATGTGGTGATGTGTAATAATTTTGATAGCATGCATCAATTGTAGATGGTCAAGAAGATGAACAAAAGAAAAAGGATGGTTAGGGGAGCCGCTGTTTTTGTCACACTTGCTGCAATTGCAGTCATTGTTCGAGCTATAATAAGGAAGAGAAGAGCACGTATTACATATGGCCCAATGCATGAAAGAGATCGAATCAGATATGATTATCTAGATCAAAAAATTTGGCAAAGCGATGTGTTATGTAAAAACATGTTAAGGTTTGAAAGAGCTGCGTTCTTTGGCTTGTGTGGCATACTCAGGGATCGCAAATTGCTAGAAGACAGTCCACATCTTAGCGTGGAGCAACAATTAGCAATGTTTTTGCATACAATTGGGCATAACCTTCGGAATAGGGTTATTTCAGCCAATTTTTGTAGATCATACGGCACAACCAGCATCTATTTTAGAAAGGTTCTCCATGCCATAGGCGAGCTTCGTAATGATTACATAACGCCACCATCATTGGAGACCCCCACAAAAATTGCAGGAAATCATCGATTTGACCCATATTTTAAGGTAAATTCAGAAACTATTCGTTAGCTATCTAGGTTATATGATATGCCGTTTATTAATACCTGTCACTATATAGGATTGTATTGGAGCTATCGATGGTACACATGTGCGAGCAGGTGTTACCAAAGATGTGGAGCATTCTTTTCGGGGTAGGAAGGCCTTCACCACTCAAAACGTGATGGCAGCGGTAGATTTTGATCTACGCTTCACATATGTGTTAGCTGGTTGGGAAGGGTCAGCACATGATGCTACTGTTTTAGCCGATGCATTAACGCGTGAGAGGGGCTTACAAGTACCACCGGGTAAGAAGTTGCCTAAGATAGAAAATTGTCCATTTGTTATTACCTTACAAGAACCATTGTCACCAATTATTGTTTTTTTAGGAAAGTTCTACCTAGTTGATGCTGGCTATGGAGCAAAGCCTGGGTTCTTGCCCCCTTTTCGTGGTGTGAGGTACCATTTGAACGAGTGGGGCAACAATCCAGTCCAAAATGATATGGAGCTGTTCAACCTTAGGCACTCATCTCTACGGGTGACGGTAGAGAGGGCTTTTGGATCTCTGAAGAGGCGCTTCAAAATTTTAGATGATGCCAAACCATTCTTCTCTTTCCCGGTGCAAGTTGACCTTGTTATAGCTTGTTGTGTTCTTCATAATTATGCACTGTCACAAGGGATTGATGAATTTATTATACCGGAAGTGACATGGACCACCCAACCAATTCGAACATCAAGGCAACAAGCAAGTGACGTTAGGGCCGTGGTAGACCGTAGGACACAAATGGCAGCCCAAATGTGGGAAGATAGACAACTAATGTATGCTAATCTATGAGTGTAGCACACTCCATGTATTTGAACCATGTATTTGTGATGTTTCAGCAACTACATTTGAATTTATTTGATGGCTGGTCAGATTGTATCATTTACTAAAGTTGAACCATGTATTTGTGATGTTTATGCAACTACATTTGAATTTATTTGATGGCTGGGCAGATTGTATCATTTACTAAAGTTGAACCATGTATTTGTGATGTTTATGCAACTACATTTGAATTTGTTTGATGGCTGGACAGATTGTATCTTTTTTTGTTTGGACAGAAATGGAGAGTGTTGAAGCTGCAAGTGGGAACTCCGGGAGAGTTGGGATCATTGTTTGGACCAATGCCATGACAAAAACCATGCTTGGTTTTTTGGCTGGTCTTGTTGCTGATGGGAAGAGAACATCAAGTGGATTCAGGGATGTGCATCATAGACAATGTGCTGCTGTTTTGAACGAGCAATTCAAGCTTTCTGTCACCGGAGAGCAAGTCAAAAACCATCTCAAGAAGTGGAGGAAGATTTGGACAAAGGTGGTCAATTTGAAGAATTTAAGTGGAGCTCTATGGGATGAAGATACTTGCACAATTAGGCTCAGCGAGGAGCACTATGCAGGGCATTGTATGGTATGCTTCTCACCCACAAATCTGATTCTTTTTTTTTGCATTATGCTAATCATTTTGCACAATGTTTGTAGACCCACAAAGCTGATGCCCCCTTCCTGAATACCCCAATTGAGCACTATCATGCCATGGCTGCCATTTATGGGACAATTGGGGCCAAGGGGATGAATGCCAGATCTGGCAATGATCTTCTTTCCACTGATCTCGAAGACGAGGAGAACGGTGAGGTCAACACGTCACCAAATGTTGGTGAGTCTTGTCTCCCCAAAGCACCACCAAAAAAGAAGGCTAAGGTAAAGCATGTTCCTGAAGATCCACTTAGTTTAATTCTCAAAGATGGGTTCAAACTTGTGGCCGATGCGCTTGTGAAGTCTAGTGGAGATGATGATGACATACCAGATGACCTTTGGGATGTAGTCTCCACATTGCCAGATTTTGATGAAGAGCACGTAGCCCACTACTATGCGCATCTTGTGGACAACCCAAAGACTACAAGAGCCTTCATGAAACTTTCGCAAACCAACAAGTCTGTTTGGGTGAGTAGGTATATCAAAAAGAACTTCTAAATTCGATATGGTTGTATGGTTGTCAAGTATGTGAACTTGACACGTATGTTTCAAGTATGTGGCTGTCAAGTATGACTTGGACATGTATGGCTCTATTGCACTTTGCTTGCTTTTGGAGAGCTTCGTATGTGAACTGCAAATGAATGGCTGTCAAATGTGTTTAACTATGTGCACCTTGTTGAAATCTGTGTTTTATGTGTTGTCATTTATATGTTAACTTGTCAATATATATTGTTATGTTGTCTTTCTTGAAAATACAAATGATATGCTGCCAAAATTTAGAAATTTATGTCATTCCATTTTCCATTCCGTGCTTCCAACCAAACACCGGAACGGAACCAACCCGTTCCTCTCTTTTGCTCCTACCAAACACAGGAATGGAATGGACCCGTTCCTCTGGAATGGAACCATTCCATTCCGTGACAGTTGGTTCTCCAACCAAACACACCCTTAAGGTTCGAACTCTGGGGTGCGCGCGAAGATTATGCCCTCTACCTCTCCGTCTCGCAAAGATCTAACTACTGAAAGAACAACACAAAAGACACATGGTTTATACTGATTCGGGCCACCGATGTGGTGTAATACTCTACTCCAGTGTGGTGGGTGGATTGCCTCTTGGGTTGATGATGAACAATACAAGGAAGAACAGCCTCGCGAGGGCCTGTTCTTAGCTGGGACGATGAACTGCTAGGGGAGTTCAGTCGCCCTTCTCTCTCTCTCTCTCTGTGCTGCCTGAGTCTTTCTAACTGGTTTCTCGATGGTGTCTCTAGATTGCTCGATGCCTCTACCCTGGGGGTGGCTAGTCCTACTTATAGGCAAAGGCCCTGGGCCTCTTCCCAAATATTGAGCGGGAAGGGCGCCAACAATTGGCCAATTCGAAGGGGAACATCGGGTACACTTATCCTGACTAAAGTTGGTCCTCGCCTGCCAAAGGCCCTGTGGTGACGCTGTTCTGGGCTCCACGATGACCTCCTTCCCACCGTTGGACTGGTCTTGGTCTCGTTGCACCAAAATGGATGCCTTTGCTTGATCCTCTCGCCTGCGCTTGCCCCCTTTGCACCAAAGAGGAAAGGGAGACACTGCGCGGACTGGCGCCTGCTTGCACCCTTGGTCGTCATGGCTTGCGTCATGGGCACCTCGCGAGGTACCCCGCCTTGATCTCTCCGCCTCCTCGTGAGCCAGCCTGACGACGCCGTGTCGTCCGCCCCGCGAGGCTTGGCCCCTCGCGAGGGTCTTGGGTCTTGTGTTGATGAAGATGGGCCGTGCTGGGCCCCCTTTTGAGCCACGCCGCAGGCCGCAGGCAGGCAAGTCTGGGGACCCCTGTTCCCAGAACGCCGACATTATATATAAAAAATACTGGATCAAAGAAGTACCAGAGGGGGCCCACCGGTTGCCCATGAGGCAACAAGGCGCGACCACCCCCTGGGCGCGCCCTGATGCCTTGTGAGGCCCTTGGTAGTCCTTCGGCCCCCATCTTCTGGTATATGAAAGTTTGATCTAGAAAAAATAAAGGGGGGATTTTTGGGACGAAGCGCCGCCTCTCGAGGCGGAACCTGGGTTGGAGCACTTTATCTCTCCGGCGGAGCAATTCCGCCTAGGACACTTCCCTCCGGGAGGGGGAAATCGAAGTCATCGACATCACCAACAACCCTCTCATCATGGGAGGATCGATCTTCATCAACATCTTCACCAGCACCATCTCATCTCAAACCCTAGTTCATCTCTTGTATTCAATCTTTGTCTCAAAAACTCGATTGATACATGTGGGTTGCTAGTAGTGTTGATTACATCTCGTAGTTGATGCTAGTTATCTATTTGGTGGAAGATTATATGTTCAGATCCCCGACGATATTAAATACACCTCTGATCTTGAACATGAATACTATTTGTGAGTAGTTACTTTTGTTCTTGATGACATGGGAGAAGTCTTGTTATAAGTATTCATGTGAATTTGGTATTCGTTTGATATTTTGATGATATGTATGTTGTTGCTTTCTTTAGTGTTGTCATGTGAACGTCGACTACATGACACTTCACCTTACTTGGGCCCTAGTTTATGGGTTGCTAGAGTGACAGAAGCTTAAACCCTAGTTTATGTGTTATTCCGTAGGGGGCTGATTTGGATTCATATGTTTCATGCTATGGTTTAGATTTATCTTAATTCTTCTTTCGTAGTTGTGGATGCTTGCGAGAGGGGGTAATCATAAGTGAGAGGCTTGTTCAAGTAAGAACAACACCCAATCACAGGTACACCCACATATCAAATTATCAAATAAGCGAACACGAATCAAATAAACATGATGAAAGTAACTAGATAATAATTCTCATGTGTCCTCGAGAACACTTTGCTTATTATAAGAGACCGTTCCGGCTTGCCCTTTGCTATACAAAGTATTGGGCCACCTTGCTGCACCTTTGTTACAATTGCTACTTGTTGCTCATTACAAATTACTTTTCTATCAAACTATCTGTTAGCGATAATTTCAGTGCTTGCAGAGAATACCTTGTTGAAAACCACTTGTCATTTCCTTCTGCTCCTTGTTGGGTTCGGCACTCTTACTTATCGAAAGGACTATGATCGATCCCCTATACTTGTGGGTCATCAAGCCATTGGATGGAGCCTCAAATAGTCGTATGGTCTCTACAACATGGGCCTTACTGCGCTCGGCCTTCTGCAACAGGAGCCGTGTTGAAATCTTTCCTTGACCATATTTTCCGTCCGATCTCTACAATATTAGCCTTTTTGCACTCGAACTTATGTAACAAGAACCTTTTTGAAATCTTTCCATGTGGCGGTGCGTCGTCCTCGACGTCGTCTTGCAGCGATGACGTCGGTTGCAACATTTGTGGGGGTTTTGCGCATCATGGGAGGCTGTGAAAATGGTGGACGAACCCATGTTGCTTTGATGCACTTACACAACAACATCAGTAGCAGAACGGCGATGAAGTTGGCTCATGGCGTGATGAGGCAGTAGCCAACACCGGTGAGCAGCCTTGCAGCGTGTGTTGTTGCCCTGCCTTCCCTTGCAATAGCGATGCCCCGTGACGCGTCTCCAACTGGGTTGCCCCCTATTTGCAACAAGGCCTATGGGATTGGAAGATGGCCGCATGAGCGTGGAGATGGAAAATACATGACAGAGAGAGGATAGAGCAAAGGGGAACATGCTGAGAGAACGAGACGAGCGGCCGAGAAATTTCTAAAGGATAAGGGAGAGGAAAGGAAATGTGGCTTGGGCGGGTGGAATAGAGCGGGGTTTGAGCCATGGAGGCCCATGGCAGACGCTCAAGACAGTGGGCCATGTGATCAGACCATATCAAGCACCGGTTGCACAATACTCTGCAAACTGGCTGATCAACTTTACGTAGTGTAGGACCAAAATAGGATCAGACGGCCACAGTGATGGTTTATGCGCACCCTATTATCAGTCAGGTGAGGGCAAGCGTTTTTGTTTTATTAATGCTTATAAAGATGAAAACACAAATAAAATGCTTACTTTATGTTTGAGGCTTTAACATGCTTAGAAATTGAGAGAATTCTTTATTTAACACTGGCTTAAAATATTTTGCCCTATTTAACATTGAAAACCTTTTTCTTCCCTATGTAACAACGAATCTAAACTTTATGCCCTTTACGACACTTTTGTCCATTTTAAGCCTTGACGGTGTTAAATGACACCTGAAAAGATGTTTTTGCCCCTCATGTGGTATGTGACTAATTTTTTAAGAAATGTTTATATTGTATGTTTGTACGTATGCATGTATATCGGCCGGCTCTGTTTGGTAGTTGTGTCAGCCAACTTTCAAGAAAAAACAATCAAACGCTTATGCTAGCTCTCGTGTACGTGCGTGTACAAGTGCTCTCCTTGTGTTAATCACATCAGTGAAGTTACATATACATACCGCCCGGTACAACGAGTCGATCACCTCGCTATGGAATCTAAATAGAGAGGCTGTCGAGTAGGCACGACGTGTTGAACATGCGCGGCAGGTGCGGCCTTGAGACATGCGGAGCGCGGCGCCGTTGCACTTGCACCCTGCATGCATGCGTGGTGACCGAGTCCAGGAGCTGCTTGTGTACGCAGTGGGTGAGTCCATTTCGGTCAGGCGTGTGCTGTCTGGCAAGGACGTGCGCAACACCTTGCCCGGGTTGCCACTTGTCAGGACGTGCGGCCGAGGAGTTAGACCACGGGGACGGGACGTGTACTGTAGTCGACAACTCGGTTTATATTATATGAGGGGTAAAAGTGTCTTTTTACATGCAATTTGACAACATTAGTTGGAAAAAATAGATAAGAGTGTCATAAAAGGCATAAAATTTAGACTCCATGTTACATAGGAAAGAAAAAGTCTTCTAGTGTCGAATAGGGAAACACATTTTAAGTTAGTGTTAAATAACGAATTTTCTCTTAGAAATTTGTGTCTATCATTCCTTGGTTTTGCAATGGATCACTTATACGCATTGAATTAGTTGCACTATTAAGAAAAACATGAGCGATATGCAGACCTACTTCTTTTTTCATGGGATGAATGCCTTTTTTTGAGAGAATATGGGATGAATGCCTTACCCAAGTTGTCTATTTACGCAGATAAAACAAATACAACAAGTCATGTGAAAGCTTGCAGTAGAAAATTGAGCTCTGCTATGCATATCCGCTCAACTAGAAAAGTAGCACACGTTGCTCACTGGCTCATATTCATGGAATAATTTTAAGTTTCAATATGCCTTGATGGTGAAACGTTACACATGTTTTTGTGTTGAAAAGTGTGTAGGCTCACGTTGTTTTCAAGGCTTAATATGAAGAATGGTCATTCTCCTTATAAAAAGGTATTCTGAAAATCAACGGCTAGCGCTCTCCTCCACCGTCTAAGGTACTTAACCATCTCCGTGAGAAAATAGATTGTATGCCTTAAAGCATTTTTGGTACTAAGTTGATTTTTGCACATAATTATATTTTTCATGAATATTTTACACAAATATAAAAGAAAAGAAGAATTTAATAAAAGAATGAAGAAGTGGCTCCTAGGTGCATATGCACCCATTGTCGAAATACACATTTCGAAAAGTTAAAAAATTCAAAACAAAAATCCCACGTGTATATCCGGACATTTTATGTGCGTTCACAAGATTTCGGTGAAAAGCGACGTTTTTTGTGGCTTGTGTAAAAAAGACAATTTCTGATGCTTCATTCGAACTATTCACGAGGCATTTCTTTATCTTTTTTACACAAGCCACAAAAAACGTCATTTTTCACCGAAACCTTGTGAACGCATATAAAATGTCCGGATATACATGTGGGATTTTTGTTTCGAATTTTTCAACTTTTCGAAATGTGTATTTTGACAATGGGTGCATATGAACCTAGGAGCCATTGCGAATTTCCGTGAAGAAGTTGTTTTTCTTAGGATGCCCATTCATACTTTCCGCCTGTATATGTAGGGCGTCTTCAACATCGATCCTTAAACCGCCAGCAACCGTCCGGAACGTACGATCCGGACGTGTTTTGTCATCCAACACGGTTCTTTATCAATCTATTCGGTGATCCAGATGCATTTTTTTCCCTTAAAAACCAAAGACAAACTAGGGGGCTTTGCTGGCATTCAGACAGCTGCCACGTCCGTTTCTGACTGCCCTAGCCCACCATTAACACCCTCCCTTGCCAGCGCGCTTTTTGCCCGAAACTGTCAGCGCCACTCCAGAACATCAGTGCGGCATTCATGCGTGGCCAGAGTGGAAGCAACCTCTCATTGTTGTCGAAATTGAGACGGCGTGTCGGCTGAGAGACCGCACTGCTTCCTGGTGCACGTGACCGCTCCATGTTCAAACGACACCCCAACGGTATGTCGCTCTACATTAATGATATGTTGTTGCCGGGGAACCTTCTCTGGCGTCACCCGTTCG
The DNA here is from genome assembly GCA_032464435.1 of Aegilops umbellulata. NCBI lineage: Eukaryota > Viridiplantae > Streptophyta > Magnoliopsida > Poales > Poaceae > Aegilops > Aegilops umbellulata. The sequence goes on along the minus strand of CP136060.1, from coordinate 67,078,348 downwards.
TCCGTTTGCCGCCAACCAATAACCACACCGCCTCAGCCCATTGCCATCCGCCCGCTATATAAACTTCCGCCCCGACCATAGCCGCAGTCATTCTCCTCCGGCCCCTTTCTCCTTTCCGCACCACGCCTGCCATGGCCTCCTCACGCTTTAAAGCCATTTGGGACAGCCTCTTGTCCGAGCAGAAGAAGGAGATGGCTGCCATTGCTGCCAGTTGGCAGACAGACGACGGCCGACGATGTCCCAATGGAGGACGCAGCCGAGGATGAGCCGGCGCCACCCTCCTCGCCGGTGCATGCCGGCATCACAATCGGTGAGGCTCGTGCCCACTACACGGACATGGTGCGGGAGCAGCGGGAGGCCAAGTTCGGCAGATGCAGGCTGACCAGGCCTACAACCTCGTCTCCTTGGCGAGCACCGGCGCGCGGAGGAGCAACTCAGCGCTGGCACGGCCATCGCGCCGGACATGGACGTGGCAGAGTAGGGGGTGCTTCTCAACTCCTACTGTTCCGAAGATGACATCCGCCGTGGCCGCTGGCTGTACCACCTCCACAAGGCGAAATTACAGGCCGCCTACAAGGAGATGGACGAGGCAGCGGATGAGGTGTTCGATAAGAGCGACGACGAGAAGGACATCGCCAGCTCCGCCAAGGCCACGCCCCACCGCTATGATCATGAAGCCGACACGTCCTTGGGCGCCGGCGACAGCGAGGAAGAGTGGTGCATGGACGGTCGCTGCCACTCGGATCCCAAGAAGTCCACCACTCTCCACCTCCCATTGAAGTCAAGCTTGGCGGGCTCAACATCATTAGTCGATTAGCCGCTCAGACTGCGGATGCACAACTGGAGACCGCCGAGGCAGAACTAGAGAAGGCGAAGGCAACAACCGAAGCTTCGCTTTGCGAGGCTCACGGCCGGACATGGTAAATAGGCGCCAACGGTCATTTAGATTGGGTTTAGACTTTAGAGTAAGGTTTAGTTAAAAAGTTGTCTAAAATGTAATAAATTTTGTTCAGTTTATATGAAAACATGTTGATTTGCATGAATTTCACCTGCTTAGTTGAAACTCAGCTTGGGCATTAAATGGTCGACTCATACATCCATATATGCAGACAGATGCATGAAAGATTTTGCGGGTGAGCGTTGAAGATGCCCTTACAAACTCTCTCAAATTGGCAACCCCGGATAGCGTGAGCGCCCATTGCATGCTATCGTGCTAGCTCACGCTCTGCCACCGCAAATCGATTCGATCGACCGGCCTGGCTCCACATCGACGTGCCTTTTCCGCTTTACCTTTTGTGCACCGCGTTCTCTCTTGTAAAGGAAGGATCGTCGGTTTATCACGCCGGGATGTGTCCTTTTCCACTCTCTGAAAAGGTTTTGGTATCTCACGAAAAAGCTTTACCTGAAACGGGCTGAGACTGTTTTTACGTCTGCAATTAACACGTATTCAGGGTAAGTAGCGTTGGATGAGGCTGTCTGTAATACATCCCTGGTGTGTGGTGTGTATCAAAGCCAACTTGCTTCTTTGCCGCAGCAACGGCCATGCAGTGCAGGTGTCGACGTCGTGGCGATCGATCGATGCGAGCGCTCTCTTGTCCGTCCGTCCTGCGTTATTAAGCCGGCCCGCCGTCTCATTTTTTTTTTCGGGGAAAAAGAAATTCTCATTACTCAAGGAGGCTTCTCAGCGAGAGCCAGGTTTACAACAAAATCCATCCCGACAATAAGCCAGACTGCTGTGCGCGGAGTGCTACGGCCATTGACGGCCAGCTCATGACTAATCCTGTTCTGCAGACGGCTACAAAGAGTAAAAGAGATCTCCCTAGCATAGCTTCCAGCCAACCTACGAATCTCCTCTATAAGTGCACGATGTGATGATCTATCCATCTCGCGTGCTGTAATCATCGACACCGCCTCCGCGCTATCCAAACTCAACCAGAATAGGTAGGTTAGATCGGTGCAAGGCTAGCTCCAAGCCTTCTCTGCACGCTGCTAGCTCCGCCTCTAAAGCGTTGTCGCATGTATGTAGCTCCCTACATGCGCTGTAAATGATCTCGCCTCTGTCATCACGCAGGATCATACCTCCTCCCGCCGCACCTGTGGCCGCTATGTAGCTCCCATCTGTGTTCAACTTAACCCAGCCCGGCTGGGGCGGTACCCAGTGTACGCGCACCTTGGGCGCCGTACTTTCTGGAGCGCGTGGTGGTGAAGGCAGGACCACCATCTTCCCTTTCTCTAGGTTACCATCAGGATGTTGCTGTATGCACAAGAGTGTGTTGGTGTATCCGTGCAAAAAGCGTCGAGAGGCTTCGACAGTGGGCGGCGCCTTGTCGTGTGTGATCTCATTCCGAACATGCCATACTCTCCACATGGTCATGAGCACCACCAGTCTCGCCGTCTCATCCAAGGGGTCCAGCAGTGAAAAGATCCACTCTGGGCCAGTGTTGACGATGGCCTCCACCTTGGGGATGTTCCAGTCCAAGGCCATAACTCGCCAGAGCTCTCTTGCCAGGGGACACCTGCAAAGCGCATGGAATCCATCCTCGCGTTCAACACCACCCAAGGGGCAAATATCAGTAAGCTCGAGGTGTCGCGAGGCTTTATTGGCCCAAGTAGCCAGTGAGTTGGTGACGACTCTCCAAGCAAACACGCGTACCTTAGGGGGAGCAGGGCACCCCCATATGATCTTCCAGATGGCGCGACGACCATCCGGTGCCCTGCTCGTGGCGGAAGCCGAAGGACGCTCGCGCTCGTCCATGGCCAGGCGGTAGGCCGACCGAACGGTTAAGATACCGTTCCTCTCCGGTGCCCATGCAATAATATCCTCGGTGACGCGGGTCTACGTACGGATACTGGTGATGACGTCGACATCCGCAGGGAGGAAGTAGCGGCGGAGCAGGTCCATGCGCCAGGACCCCTCGCCATCCAGGAGCTCCGCCACCCTTCTTAGGCGGCACGTACCCTGCAGGGATATGGGTTGGCGTGATGGCTCCCTAGGCAGCCACCGGTCTCGCCAAATGCGAATGTCCTGCCCGCCGCCGACGCGCCATATGATGCCCTTTTTCAATAACTCGAGGGCGTGCTGAATCGTCTGCCAAATCGGATATGCATCCCCCGAGAATCGCCTGCCACCGGTCTCATTATGACGTACGGTCGGGAGAGATCCAAGCGTCGGTCACATACGCTTGCCGTAGCGATCAAGCGAATGGACTCGGGAGTGATCCACATCAACCTCGGCCTACCGAGTGACTCAGATGCAGTGCACATCGGCATGGTTTGGCTCCGCATACGATCACATCGTCGTCCCGTCACTGAGCTTGCCGGTACAGCGTACGAATTCAATTAAGTTGACTTGGGGCCAAGCGTACGTGCCATCGATCGAGCTCTTTAGTGCGTGCGTAGATATCAGCTAGTACATACTTGTCGCCTTCGGAGCAACGACGTCTAGAGTTAAGAGGCATGCATGGATGATGAAGGATTGACGATGCGGACGATGCGCTGCTGTCGTCCGAAGCCCATCGCCACGTACGCACGTACGCGCGCTCACTCGGCCGGCAGCTGGCTAGCGAGCGATCGAGCGGGGAGCGGGGCAGTTGCGGAGACGAGCCCAGCGCGCAATGTTATCAAAAAAAAAAAAAAAAGCCCAGCGCGCAACGTGACGATGGCGCGACGATCGCCTGCTGCAATGCCTCGTACGGCTGCGCCCAACCGGCCTACGTCCTGAGACGGGCGGACGCGTGGCACGCCCACTGGCCTCTCGGCGGATCCTCAGATCACTTCAAAAATTACATCATGAGATATTCCTTCCTGGGTGTGACTAGCTCTCAACCAGACTTAACTATGTCTCATCTAACTCTGATATACCATTTAATTTTGCATGAAGATTTGTGTGATTTTCTTTACTTTATAATTAATCAAATGATATAGGAGTTAGATGAGACTATGTTAATTCTCATCTAGAGAATTAGCAAATCTGTTTCTTATATTATGTTCTTTTACCGATCCATATTTAATCAGAATTGGTATTGCTCATGCAACTAAAAAAAAATCGGATCAATCGATCTCAAGAAAGAGAGCGGTGCAGCACGACCATCTGAGGCCGAGATGGGGTGATGCGTCGGCCACATCGCCCTCAGCAAGGCCAAGCCCGGACCTTGTCGGAGATGAGGACCACACGGCCTGCCACGGCACCACCGGCGGATGCGAGGCCAAGTGTTGATTGGTACGGCCGGGGGCCTTTTGCTTTCGATGCCGCTCGCATTAGGTATCCGTCGACCTCGAGCTGGGGATGACCTATCGCAGTAACATCAATGAGGGCTCGTACATAAGCCAGTCGGAGGCGAGGCAGAGTAGGGGGTGGAGAAAAAAAATTGACCGTCCGCAGTCGACTGAAACAACATTCTGATATAGACAAATGGTTGGAGAAAGGCCAAACAAATCCAGCCATTCGTTTCCGAGCTCGGATGCAATCGACTGAAAGTCCGACACTGATTTTCTTATGGTGCTTCGACGTTTAGTTAATGTGTTCCTAGTTGATGCTGCCTGAAATCTCTTAATTTCATGAATGACATTCATATAACTACAATTCATAATGAAATGTGCTTTGAACGGTTTGCATCACTACTCACTACTTCTGTTACATCCACTAATATGACAAGGAGGATAACCACACGTTAGTCACACTTCTGAGATTTGGGTTGATGAGTCTCCCGGGTTTGTCGTCAACAAACTTGTGGATGATGTAATCGTGTTTTGAGTCAATAAAGCTAGCCATGATAACCTTTCCTCAAACAAAAATAGGAGCCCGCTAGCATCTTGTTCGTTCTTCCCGCAAAAATAATAATAATAAATCACCTTGTTCGTTTGACATTCACCTTTCCATCCTTCTCTCCTCAGACGAGTACCTAAGCAGGAATCTTCGAGGGTAGAAGTAGGAATGGAACGGCGGTATCCGTTAAGACATTAGGGCATCTCCAACACCGACCCCTAAATCAGACACATTATCTGTCCGCGGACCGGTGGGGACCACTCTGTTGACATTGATGTATGAGCCGACCATCCAACCATGTCCTCTAAATGTCCTTCTATGCATATGCATGTCGCGGTTGAGAGAGAAGAGATGTACGGATGTCTAACGTGACTTTTGGTTGGCTACACAGATGTCCGGACTCCCCCAAAGCCCCCCACCCCCACCCCACCCAACAAATTTGCTTCTAGTTTGGAAGAGTTTGGAGTCCGGACGCTTGGTGGATAGCATTGGACGGCAAAAAAATGTCCAGACTCCTACAAAGGACATATAGGGAAGATTGGAGTCCGCGTTGCAGATGCCCTTAGCCCTCTTTAGCTCCATATATGGAAACGGAGGTAGGAGAGACGGTCACCAATGGTCAATCGGAGCGAGAGAGTAGACCCAAATTTGGTTGCCTGGAGCTATAATGTGACGTTACAATAGAACCTTCCTTTGTAAGATTGTTAGTTTTGTGCTTATAGATTCTTTTTTTTTCAAACTATTGATCAAAGATTAGTTTAAATCAGAGTTCCAAATGCACCAGTTTACGATGTTAATGGATTCATGATAAAAATTGTTAACGGAGTTGTATATGTGTTTTTTTGTTTGCACGAATACGTTCTAGACATCCTACTTGCTACTAAAGGATGTTATTTAAAACAAAAGTTGGTACACCCGTTTGCTTCCACCCCCATCCATTGATTTATTTTCAATTTTACTTGCCCGACATCACATTTCTTTCCTTGAATAATATAAAAACTAATCCCTTTTTCGTTTGGCAAACTGGAAACTCATTAATCCCACCGATTTATTTTCCTGATATTACATCTCACATCAACTCATACCCCGTCCCACTTATTTATTTTCTGTTTTATTTTCCTGCCATCACATTGCCTTCTTTGAGTAATATGAAAACTAATCATTTTTTTTGTTTGGGAAATTGGAAACATACTATCTAATTATATTTGTACGACAACATATCTCCTTCCATCCCTAATATGGGAACATAGTGCATGGAAATAACATATCCGGCCTGGTCCTGTCTAATCCATTATTGTATACTATTTTATACTACTAAATCTTCTTACGAGTAATCCCAAGACCTAGCGACCCATCAATGTTGTGAAAAGGCAAATGTTCTATGCAAAGACCAGCTTTTACGAAGAATGTCATAAAATGTAATGTCCATAAGAATATAAAAGGAAATTGGTTATCAGAGCATTTAACTACCAATTAACTTAATATTGTTATTCACCATGAGTTGTTCAAGAGGCACACTTCCTTTCAATATGATTTCTACCATATCTTTGGGTCCACTTATGAGCTGAAACCGTAGAATGTTTGTTCTACGGTGTAGCGAGCTCATGTTTTCTCTACTTTTTCTTTTGCTAGACCAAGATTAGGTCCCTATGTCTTCCTTCTTTTTCATTTCATCCTACCGTCGCCAGAGGCTAGGTGGGTATCGACGACCCCTTATGTATTGGTTTTTTCATTCTTGAAATCTTCACATATACACTTTGTTTTTGCGGCTAAAATCTTCACATATACACAACTACACAATTATGTGTTTAAAATCGAAAGTGTTTGTGAGTGGCATGAGACATTGACATAGGTGATAAGGTTGTATATTGGGGACGCTAAGATAGTGGATGAAAGTATATGCGAGACACAATTGATGTGAAGAACTAAAATATATTTGGCCCTGTTGTAAAGCATGGACAATTAGCAAGATCTAAGTTTCAATCAAAATATCTTTGGGACAATACGTCCATATACATTAATAAATTTTGCCAACATTTTTGGATGCAACTTTAAGTTACAACTGCAGTATATTTGTAACTACTCACATAGTGTCCTTGAATTTTTGCGGCAGTATACTTTTACTTCCAAGTGTGTAGTGTCCTTGTACTTTCTCACTAGTGCACTTGTAGTTCTTTGTAGTATATTTGTACTTCCCTCTGTGTGTGTGTGTGTGTGTGTGTGTGTGTGTGTGTGTGTGTGTGTGTGTGTGTGTGTGTGTGTGTGTGTGTGTGTGTGTTGTATTTGTACTTCCTACCATAGTGTATTTGTATTTCATTTTGTAGTGTACTTGTACTTTTCCGTAGACGTACTCTACGAGGTAGTGCACTTTCACAAAATGCAACACATTTTTCTCACCCTACATAACACACTTACACGACACGTGCAATACACGAGAAATTAGAGAAAACCATGCAATACACTAAAAGCAAGATTTGAATTTAACACCTATGGCCAAGTCGAAATATTTTCCGCAACAACGCCTACAAGAAGCGATACACGCTTTAACACATTTGTCTTTACTTCCGCTGAAAACACCAAGGACAAGGATTCATCATGATTGTCAAGACCAACCAATGAAAGCCAACACCTTACACCTTGGCAAAGAGACTACACCTTCAATAAGGTAACGACGTAAGTTCGTCGTTGTTGAGTCCAACGCATCCATGCGCGCCCGTGTGCGCTAGTGCCATGGCGTGCATGTATTACTTCCTCTGTCTAGGTTTATAAGTCCCCTCTCGTATTTATGGTCAAAACAACAACAACAACAACAACAACAACAACAACAACAACAACAACAACAACAACAACAACAACAACAACAACAACAACAACAACAACAACAACAACAACAACAACAACAACAACCACCTTTAGTCCCAAGCAAGTTGGGGTAAGCTAGAGGTGAAACCCATAAGATCTCACGACCAACTCATGGTTCTGGCACATGGATAGCAAGTGTCCACGCACCCCTGTCCATGCCTAGTTCTTTGGTGATACTCCAATCCTTCATATATCCTTTTACGGACTCTTCTCATGTCAAATTCGGTCTACCCCGGCCTCTCTTGATATTATCTTCACGCTTTAGCCGTCCTTTATGCACTGAAAGGTAGTAAGTGATCAAAATTTCATCATAAATTTAACTAATAAAATTAAGTTAAATACCATAAACTTTATATCGCTAGATTTGTATTCGAAAAAGGTTTTGAATGCTATTATCTTACTACATAAAACCTATAATTTATTAGTTGAATTTATGATCAAAATATGACTGAGAGGATTAATAAAACCAGGCGGAGGTACTCAATCACCTGCGCCTGGCAGGGACAAGAAATCTAGCATGCATGCCCAATTATGCCAGATGAAAGAGATCGTTAACTTGCACCACTATTGCTACCGCCAACACTCTACTATTCGGTAGAAATTTAGAATAGACAACGATGGCTAGTTATTACCACTTACTACCTTCCAGTGTCATTTAGTTATGAATCATTACACACTGTGCATTACATGCTCACCACACTAGACAGTCTGGACTGCAAATACTGCACTACAAAGAGAAATAGAATTAAAATCCTCATAACAGTAATACGAAATCGTGTAACCTGCCTTCAAAGCTTAGATACCATATAGCGTACCGTGTTCTCAAAATTAGGGTGTATTTGATTCAAAGGACCTGCTTATGAATTTAGAGAATCAGAATCCCCAGAAAACCGGCTTAAAAGGGAAAAGTCCCTTGAAAACTTTTTTATATAGTATGCTTGATTTTTTGACAAATGATGATTTTATTGACTCATAATGAAGCATCAAAGAGATAACACACAAAAGATCTCACCGACAAGATCAAAGTCATACATGATCGAAGCTATGCCAATGCGGAAAAAAGAAAAATAAAAGACCCCCAAAGCGATCAAAACGGCGATCGACAAAATCCAGCAATGACCATCAGCACCAATCATATCTTGACAATACAGTGACAACGAATAAGATTCTTAAAAAAGCAACGTCTTCAGAAAGGGAATGACGTGCAAGCGACACTATCCTCGAATCCAACCATCAAAGGCTAGATCGTGCATTTCAACCTAAAGAACAAGTCTGAATAAGCTCCAAGTAAAGCATTCGACAAGTTAACGATGCAAAACGTTGTTATTGCCAGGTATGCTCAACTAGGGTTTTCACCCTAGAGCTCGAGATTGGGTACTCAAGAAGTCGACATGTGCTGTCACTTCCACTTTCCGCGATACAAGGATCAAGATACGCATGGTCATGACGTGAGATTCCACACAAAACATGAACATGCGCGCACAAGAGGACAATACAATCATGAAAGAGCTACTCACCACACAAAGGGCGACACAAGGAATGTTCATTATGGCACATGAGATGATGCCATATACGAGAGAGGAGGACATTAGCACTGCCAAAATCCCAATTCGAGACACTTTGGTCGTCCCTCGCCGTCCTCCCACCTTCGAGGTGGCAAATGATGGCAAATCTGTAACAGACAACACCACCATACATCACCTCTTGCTCCATTGTCCTCGCATGTGGCAGCAAATCACCGTCCAACATACCAAGGAGTAAGAAATCCGATCAGGTGATTCCCTCACCGGCTATGCTCAAGACTACCGATGCTCCACAACCTTCACCACTTCCTCGAGTAGTTGTACACACATCGCCTCAAGCCGTCTTATGCCATCCCGGGGCCATCCGAGAGGGCAACCAAACCGACCACTGCCGAGTCGGCAAGGCTAGAAGTTGCGAATGGGAAGCTAGGATGTCTCACATGCGAGTCAAGTCGCACGACAAGCAATAATCACGACGCAAGTAACATGCCTTGTTGGAGATATCCCACGGATGTAGCTCTCAGGAGTCAAGTGCTAGCAAAGAAGAATTGGAAATCAGTCGCACAAAGAAAGGTTGTGACAAGAAACGCTCAATTTTTCTTCAACACCCATCAATGCATGGTGTTTTTTGACTGATCGTTACTATTTATCCGGGAAGCCTCCGCCAAGATCCCTGCAAATTCGACTAATTCACCTGACATTATTTCACCAGTGCGGAAAGAAAGCCCGGAGGAAGAGTGGCCTTGAGTTTCTTGCCCCTTTGCCTTAGGATTCGTTAATTCTCTTTGTAGTAACGCCAACGAATCTTGTCAAGAACTCTCTGTGCTTTGAAAACAGACATAGGGTAATTGAATATCCCTTTTTTTGTTTTACAAGATTTTTGCTAAATTTTCATTTACGCCTAATTAACATCGAGTAGACCTTGTTGTTGTGAGAATTCTTAATTCAAGGCGAGCGAAAAGGGAGCAGCCTAAACCATGAACACGGGGTTGTGGGAGAGCAATATAAGCGTTGTGTTGCTAGGCGAAGTGGTTGAGTGCCGCACCCTAGATGACTAAAGTCTAGTAGCCAAAAACATCACTAGCTTACGCTCTGACCCGAGTAGGATGGGGCACGCTCTCTTAGATCTTCTTTCTCCAATCTTCGATTAGGGAAGAAGGCTAGAGGGAATGTTTTTATGTGGTGCTAACGATTTAATAACTACTAAACTTCAGCCCCACAAGAACGGTGTGCCGCCGGACCAAGTATGAGCACACCATCACGTGGATCCACCACCTAACCGCTCAACAGGCATCACACAACTCTAGGGACACGCTCCACATCCGCATAGGGTTGTCTCATCTGGGATGATGTAGCTGCCACATGCAGGCTTGGACGCGCAACCCCCACGAGATCTTGTTGAAAGTTCCTAATGCTGCCACATCAGAAGAGGATACCAGCGCCACCGGTTGCCAACAAGTTTTTCTTGGCGGTGGCAAGGGGGAGAAGGAGAAGAGGGGCGGTAGTAACGACGTGGTTAGGGTTACATGAGAGATTGGGTTACAGGAGTGAAGGGCGGAGGTGATGGCATGGTTAGAGTTACCAGAGAGTTGGGGTTCTATCATGTGCTTGATTAATACTCCATCCGTCCCAAAATAAGTGTCTCAACTTTATTACAAAATTGTACTAAAGTTAGTACAAAGTTGAGACTTATTTTTGGGATGGAGGGAGTAGGATTTTGAATCTTATACTCCCTCACTTCGAAAATAAGTGATGTGGTTTTAATTTGAACTAAAACCACGCCACTTATTTTCCCACGTAGGTAATAGGATTTTTCAATGATTCATTTGTATTACATTTTAGGGAATTTTGCATTCACTCAAGCGTCTCGAAAAAGCATTTTGGTTTTTCTATTATGCAATCAAATAAACTAAATCCTATGTTTAATCCACTTTTAAGTGCTTGCTCGTTATGTCTTTATTTCCTCCGGATTATCTCCATATCTTCAACAAAAGTTAAAGCAGGGTGATTTGCGCACCTTTGCAAATTATTAGCGAATATTAGTTAATTGAAGAGATAATCGCAGAGAATATCTAAGAATGTTCATTTTAAAATTCAAGAAAATATGAGTGTAAAATCCACTCATCACTTGTTGTGCTCAGCTTGTCAGTGTTCAACTTGTTTGCTTGTTCGATGATCTTAGTTCAGCTTGCTTCAAGACATCAGGAACATATTCGAATGCTACAATCCATTATTCAGAGATCAACATGGATGCATGATCTTTTCCTGAGCAAGAAATAGTTGTTAGTTCACAAGAGAAAGCCCCACTGCCTAAGCCTAAGAGGAAAAGAACTAAGATTGCCACCGAGGAACTTCAGTCCAATCAGCATCTGCTCCCAAGCAAGAAATCAACCTTGCTGGGTTGGTAACTGAAGCTCCTCTTGCCTCCACGCCTACCTACCTCTGTCCCAAGAACTTGCTGGTTGGTAACTGAAGCTCCTCATGTATATGTGTGCGGAACCGCGCCAACAGCCTCCTCCCCCTATATTTGAACTATCTACTTTCTAATGCTATTGAAATATTTGATGCCCCACGTAAAAAAAATCTTTGATGACCAATCAGACTTTGTTTGGTTAGATATATGTGTCAACTAGAAGTAGAAGTTTTGAGTATAAACACACACATATGAGACCCTTATAACAGAGAGAACTCTGGCATAAACAGACGTGCCCTCAGGGAGGCTCATTCGAGCGAACGGCGCCACCCCAGAGTGTTATCTCAAAAATCTACTCCAGAAAACATTCAAGAATTGTCATGCTATAACAGAGAGATGTGTCGTGTATATAACATGGGAGATTTGCCATGCTAAGAAGAAATAATTATTGTGCTAAACTGAGAAAAGTGCCATGTGTTTCATGAATTTCGCCATGCTGCGGCAGAGAGAATTGCCATGCGTTCCAAGGATTTTCCATGCTCCAGAGAGAATTGTCATGCCAAGAAAAAAAGGGGGGAATTGCCATGCTACATAAAGTAGTTGTCTTCAGCTTTAAAAGCTGTTTTTTAGGGAATCTGCTAGCACCACAAGCCAAGATGACGCATCATCATTTACACAAAACCAGCTTGCCGCTCAAACAAAACAATCAGCACAGACAGCTCAAGTTTGTACCATTTCATCAGCATATCACTAAACATGTTCTGGCAGTTCAGCTCAAGGGTGACTGGACGAGTACAATTCCGGTAATCAGAAGAATGACTGGCAATCTACTAATCCAAGAAACATATCAAAGAAAAACATTGCGCCGTTGCATCACCATTCCAGCCAATGTCAAATTTTATATCCAAGAACATAGATATTCATTCACACAACTGAATGCAACGATTATAAAGTGACCCTTCAAATACAGTATAAAAAATTAGAGGACCATAGGCCAATCTACTAATCTAACCTGCAACAATCGTTTGTAGTCCAAGTTAAATTACGTTCCGTATCCAAGTCTCAGAGCACAAACAAAGCACGAGGACTTCTATAAGAGCATCGAGACGAAATTAGATAATCTCACAAGTCTTTTACCTTCATCAAGACGATTTTTCAGTTATCCATCAGAAACAAAAAATGAATGGCGTACACTATAAATAGCAGCTAGAAAAAGAGGTAAAGCCTGATTTTGAAGCAGAAGTAGTGCTTCACAAGATCAGTACTTAACGCCTGGCAAGAGGCGTTTGATTATGCATAAGTCCAGAGTCACCATCCATTACAACCATCAGTCAATGGGGCAAAACTAAATGGCAGCTGGAATAACAGAGGTAAAGATGCCTGCCCTGGAAGCAAAAGATATGCTTCAGGACAAGCACAAATCACAAGAAATCCGCTTCTTGCTAGCCACGAAGACAGCTTCAGTACAGCGCCTTGTCCACATCATCGAAGTATGGGTGCTCCATGGCCTTCTTCGCAGAGATCCGCTTTGCCGGCTCATACTGCAGCATTTTCTGCAAAGGATCACAGCTATAAGTTAGCACCAGATTCTCAAAAGAGCACCTCTGCTTCTATATTTTCCTCAAGGATAAAGTAGCATGGATGCATTGATTACTAACCTCAAGCAGATCAATACCATCGGCATCGAGACTAGGAATTACAGAAGACAGCTTTGAGACGTTCCACTGAGGGTACTCATGCCAGTTCGGGAGTTTGCCTACTCCTGGCCAGACATCCTCATTTGGAGTGCCCAGCAACCTAGCATTCAAATACCAATATAGACCATCAACATCTGATATCCCCTACTGATGCCAAGTGAGAAAACAAGCAAGTGTGACAAGGTGTGGTACTGTACTTGAAAATGTGCAGGAGCTGCTGCACCTCAGAGTCTCCAGGGAAAAGTGCCGTGGTAGTGATCAATTCAGCTGCCATTTACAAGGAATTCAGCATATCTACCTAAGAGGGTTAAATTCTCAAAGTATGCTAATTTACAACGTTAAGTTCATCATACCAAATATGCAGCCCACAGACCACATGTCAACCGGCGTTGAGTAGTGTGTGGCGCCAAGAAGGACCTCAGGAGCTCTGTACCACAGAGTAAGGATCTGCAAAAGAATTCAGACTGCGTCATGAACAGATCAAGTGGCGTGAATCATGCAGAATCAGACAGCAATCCGGCACTAATACTGGTAACAGAACCAGGAATCGTACCTCGTGTGTGTACTTCTTGAGAGGAACCGTGAAGGCACGACTGAGCCCAAGATCGGCGATCTTGAGAGCCATGGTCTTGCGGTCCATGAGCAGGTTGTGCGGCTTGAGGTCACGGTGCAGGACACCGCGTCCGTGGCAGAAAGCCACGCCCTTGCAGAGCTGGTACATCAGGATCTGCAAGCACGGATCACCAGTTCACCAAAAACCGAATCAATCACTGTATGTGCATTCAAACAAACACCTCGCGTGCAAGGCGTGGAAAATGAACTTACAAAAGAAGCGAGATCGGTGAAGAGAGGGGTATACCTTGACGGTGTGGGCGGGGATCTTCTCGTGGTTCTGGCGGTGGCCGCGGATGAACTTCTTGAGGTCGGTGTCCATGTACTCGAAGACGAGGTAGAGGATGGTCTGGCCCTCCTTGTTCTGGCCCTGCTTGAGATCGAGCAGGCGCACGACGTGCGGGTCCTGCGACAGCATCCGCAGCAGCGAGACCTCCCTGAGCGCCGTGGGGGGCACGCCCTCGTCGTCCTCCGGGAGGCGCGTCTTCTTGAGCGCCACGATCCGGCCCGTCGACTTCTCCCGGGCCTTGTACACCTTCCCGTAGGTGCCCTCCCCGACCTTCTCCAGCTTCTCGTAGAGGTCCATGGCGCGCAGCCCGCCGCCCGTGGTGGTCATCGGCGCCGCCGCCCCCTGGTTCTGGTGCTGGAGCGTCGCCATCGCGCAGATCCGCTCCCCCTCGGCCTCTTCCTCTCTGGTGGGCTGCCGTGCGGGATGGGTGATTTGGTGGTGGGTTGCCGTGCGAGATGGGTGATTTGGTGGTGGGTTGGGGTTAGGGTTTGTGATTGGGGAGGGGATCGTGGGGGAGATTTGTATGCGAGAGAGCCGTTTGAGGGGAGGCGCTCCAACGGTTGCTTCAGATTTCGAATTTCGAATTCGGTACGCCTTTCTGGGTCGGTGGGATGAGCGCACGTTCACACGAAGGGATCGATGCTACTGTACTTTACAGGCCGTTTCGAGCTGACATTTGCAAACTGCCTTCGTATGTCATGTGGGCTGGTCCCGTCGTACACCAGCCCAAACAGAGCACACACCTTTTCTTCATGAAAAAAAAAGATAGAACAAAAATCTGCAACACAATCTCTACTTGGGAGTTTTTTTTAACACGGTACAGACGCAAGCGCTCGTAAATACGTGCATATACTCGCCCCCTATAAACGCACACACGCACACCTTACACCTATGAGCACTTTTACTTGCGAGTTGGCAAGTTCGCCTCGCTTCTCCCTCGGTTTTTCCTCCCCACACCCTCCTTTCCGCTTTGGTTTCCAGCTGATTTTGTTGTTAATCTCAACTGATACCACACGAAATAAAAATTAACGTAAATTATAGCAAACCGGAATAATCTAAACCAAATCAATACTTTCTCAAAACCATATCGTGCATTAATTCAATAAAATCAAAAAAATCTTACCAAAATCTCAATAAAATCAAAATTTTCTTTGTCTTCCCTCATCCATACCCAAATCAAATCAAATATTACCAAAAAAAATTAAAAAAAATCTTGTGTTCCTCTATACATACTCAAACTAAATTAAATCTTACCAAAATCAAGAATATGATTGGAGTAAAGTATATGCCGGACAAGATTGTTGAACCGCTAGAATGTGTATGCCCATGTTGCAATGCACAACTAATTAGCTAGTGGGAATAGGTCTGCAAATGATATGAACGTTTTTGTGTGGGGAATAAAGAAACTGCATGGAGTAAATGGTACGAAGAGATTCCCGCAAAAAAAAATATGAAAAGCAGTGCAGTTTCTCAAAAAATAAACGTTTCTGTTCGACAGGAAAACAGTAACGGAGTCCAACTTCACAAACAGAACGGGAACATATGGAAACAAAACAAAAACTTACATGTTGGAGCAGAAGTGGAAACATGATTTTCAATGGATAATATATTTCCACATTTACACTGTGCTCCATAAACTCAACACGCGGAGCCCTGAAAGGTCCAACTCCGCATAGTTGAATCCCCTGATCCAAGGTCTACTCATGTTAAAAAAAATGTGAAGCCAAAGAAATCAAGTTTCGGGGATCTAGGAATTGAGGGTTTGGAGAAAATTACACTAAATCCCGCCTCCAACTGACTTACGATTCAGTATCACCACACTTAATCGACCAAAAGAACGAGCCAACCCCATTTATTTCTTTCTCTGAGTCCCCGTACACAACCCTAGCCACCACCTGCTGCCACCCAACCGCCATGACCTCGTGTCGGACCACCGCCGCCCTGTCCGCGACGACTCAATCTCATGCTACTAGCACCAAATCGTCCATCTAGGGCTTCATCGCGTTGAGCTGTGTAGGATCTATTAAGTATGTCTAGACAGGGGGAGGCCCATTGAAGTCCTCGAGAAAGGGTATAAATAGGGCTATAAGTAGGTCGTTTGTTGTTGCAATAAGGGCTGCTCGCCTTTCCAAGTGAATATAATACTAAGTAAAAATGAGGCTCTTTTCCCAAATTTTAGTTCCTTAACATTTTAAAACTTTTCTATGATAATCTATCAAGCACCCTACACATCCAAGTCTACAAGAGTACTAGATCATTGATGGCGCGCGTTGCAGCGCCCATCTATTTAGAATTTTCTTAAAAATAGAAAGACATGACTCATGATCTTTAATTACATTTGTAAAGATGACCCATATATTTGTTAGCAAAAGAGGGGTGAATGGTGTATATAATTGTTTTGTAAAGAAAGTATTGGGTAGTTTGGCACTACATGTTTCTTTTTGTCTAATGGGCTTCATTGGTGAGAGCGGTTGCATAACATAACAACATGTGAAGAGCTGGCCAAAATGAAGTTACTCAACAACCCATTTACATCAACATTTGCATAAAAATCTACATTCTAAGCCTGAGTAATAATACAACAAGAAGCTTCCCAAAAGTATCCACACATAGAATTATACAATGTTATCCGTTTATCCAAAAGAACCAAAAGAAAGACCTTGCAGCCAAAATGATGATTGCATTCCAGATCGTGTAGGGGTGCAACGGCCGTCCTGCTTTATCCACAAAAGTCATCAATGAGCTTATCACGTATTGGCTGTAAAATTAACATTACGTTTGTATTGTGTTATTGTCCGCGAACCTGGCCTGCTTGCATCCGTAGGTTCATGCACATTAAATCAAATTCAAAATGTATAGGATGGATTGCAATGTGTAAAGATAAGAAGAATAAAAGCTCTACTATAAATGCCACGTAACAGTAAAGCAGATGCTACCATTTCTTTCCCAATTTATAACCTTCTACAAAAACATTCCATTGTATGTACCTTTCTTCTATGTCCATCTAATCATGCTAAGCATAAATTCATACTAAGATATTAGCGCATGAATTTATGCAAAAGCTTTGGGCTAGTCGATCCTGGTCATAACCTGATTTTCTGTGGCTTAGGTCTGGTTGCTTTTAGTGCCAATGTACAGTGTACCGTGTTGTGTTTTGGGCTAGCCGATCAGGAGAAGGAATTTTTGTTCTTTAGGCCACGCAAAAAATGAGTGATAAGGATTAATATGGAATTTGTTTCGAAGGAAGAGCATAGATCACATCATAAGGTTAGGAAGTGCTGCCATGATCACATTCGAACACATCGACAACGTTTTCTACCCAGATAGTGACGGAGTTTAGTAGCTGAAATAAATAAATAATTAAAAGCATTATTCCATAGTCCAAGGAGTATCTCTATAAAAAAAAGCAACCAGACCTAGGCCACAGAAAATCAGGTTATGACCAGGATCTCTGATTTTTATATATGCTAGATTTGTTGAAGCAAGACATACAGATTATACGTGAGGATGAATGATCTGATTTGCCAACTGTGACGCCCACGATTCAATCGTACACTAATCATACACGCAAATGTGCACGATCAAGATCAGGGACTCGCGGGAAGATATCACAACATAACTCTACAAATAAAATAAGTCATACAAGCATCATAATACAAGCCAGGGGCCTCGAGGGCTCGAATACAAGTGCTCGATCATAGACGAGTCAGCGGAAGCAACAATATCTGAGTACAGACATAAGTTAAACAAGTTTGCCTTAAGAAGGCTAGCACAAACTGGGATACAGATCGAACGAGGCGCATGCCTCCTACCTGGGATCCTCCTAACTACTCCTGGTCGTCGTCAGCGGGCTGCACGTAGTAGTAGGCACCTCCAGAGTAGTAGGAGTCGTCGTCGACGGTGGCGTCTGGATCCTGGGCTCCATCGTCTGGTTGCGGCAACCGGATAGAAGGGAAAGGGGAAAAGGGGGAAGAAAAGCAACCGTGAGTACTCATCCAAAGTACTCACAAGCAAGGAGCTACACTACATATGCATGGATATATGTGTAAAGGGCAATATCGGTGGACTGAACTGCAGAATGCCAGAATGAGAGGGGGATAGCTAATCCTGTCGAAGACTACGCTTCTGGCAGCCTCCGTCTTGCAGCATATAGAAGAGAGTAGACTGAAGTCCTCCAAGTAGCATCGTATAGCATAATCCTACCCGGCGACCCCCTCCTCGATGCCCTGTCAGAGAGCGATCACCGGGTTGTATCTGGCACTTGGAAGGGTGTGTTTTATTAAGTATCCGGTTCTAGTTGTCATAAGGTCGAGGTACAACTCCGGGTCGTCCTTTTACCGAGGGACACGACTATTCGAATAGATAAACTTCCCTGCAGGGGTGCACCACATAGCCCAACACGCTTGATCCCATTTGGTCGGACACACTTTTCTGGGTCATGCCCGGCCTCGGAAGATCAACACGTCGCAGTCCCACCTAGGCACAACAGAGCGGTCAGCACGCCGGTCTAAATCCTATGCGCGCAGGGGTCTGGGCCCATCGCCCATTGCACACCTGCACGTTGCGTACGCGGCCGGAAAGCAGACCTAGCAACCTCCATTACAAAGGAAGTCACGTTACGCGGTCCAACCAGGCGCGCGCCGCTCAGTCGCTGACGTCACGAAGTGCTTCGGCTGATACCACGACGTCGGAATACCCATAACTACTCCCGCGTAGGTGGTTAGTGCGTATAGACCAAATGGCTAGACTCAGATCAAATACCCAGATCTCGTTAAGCGTGTTAAGTATCCGCGAACGCCGACCAGGGCCAGGCCACCTCTCTCCTAGGTGGACTCAACCTGCCCCGTCGCTCCGCCACAAAGTAACAGTCGGGGGCCGTCGGGAACCCAGGCCCACCTCTACCGGGATGGAGCCACCTGCCCCTTCAGCCCCCATCTCCGAACAATATCATAGGTAACAGTGTAAAGTATATAGTATATGTCCGCGATCACTTCCCGAAGTGATCACGGCCCAGTAATATAGCATGGCAGACGGACAAGATTGTAAGGCCACTGATGGAACACTAGCATCCTATACTAAGCAAGTAGGATTACAGGTAAAGGTATCAACAGCAGTATCAAAGACAGGCTATGCATTAGGATAGGAATAACGAAAGCAGTAACATGCTACACTACTCTAATGCAAGCAGTATAGAGGAGAGTAGGCGATATCTGGTGATCAAGGGGGGGGGGCTTGCCTGGTTGCTCTGGCAAGAGAGAGGGGTCATCTTCAATGTAGTCGAACACACTGACATCGGCAGCAGTCTCGGAGTCTACCGGAAAGAAGTAACGGAGGGGGAACACAATAAATAACAGAGCAATCAATGTACACAAAGCAAGACACGGCAATACGTTGTGCTAGGGGTGACCTAACGTAGGGATAGGCGATACCGGCAAAGGGGGGAAACATCCGGGAAGTATTCCCTATGTTTCACGTTTTTGGACAGATGAAACGGAGGAGGAAAGTTGCGTGTTTGCTATGCTAGGGACGTGTGGCGGATGATCGGGCTGCATATTCGGATTCGTCTCGTCGTTCTGAGCAACTTTCATGTTGAAAATATTTTCATCTGAGCTACGGTTTATTTTATATGATTTCTTTTGAAGTTTTAATGATTTTCTAGAATTACTTTAATTCAAAAATAAATTGAAAATACTATTTATACACTGCAGTAGCCAGCCCCTGTGTATGGTAGGTGGGGCCAGGGTCAAGGTCAACAGTCCAGTCAGCAGTTGACTGGGTCAACGTTGACTGGTCAAACTAACTGGTGGGACCCAGCTGTCATAGAGACAGTGTAAATTAATAGTTTAATTAATTTTAACAGATTAGGTGGGGGGGCACATGTCATTGACACATTTTAGTTAAACAGGTAATTAAGATTAAATGACAAGGTTAATTAAGTTAATTATTAATTAACTAATTAGTTATTTTGATTACTATTAATATTTTAAATTCCCCTTTTTTATTTTAATAAAAGGGGGGTTGTGGGTCCCCTTGGCAGTGGCCCATATGGCCACTGAATCGGGCGCGGCAGTACTAACAGGCAGCGGGCGGGGGATGTGGGCGCCCACCCGAACGAAGCACGGGCGCGTGCGTGCGCGGGGTGCCGGCGCCGGGCGCGTGGTCGGCGGCGCGGCTCGCCGGCCGGCCGCGGCAGGCAGAGGCGACTCAGGGGGCGGTGCGCAGGCGCTAGGGCGGCGGTGGTGCGGGCGCAGGCCGGATCCGGCAACGGGGAGAGAGGAGGGCAGACGGGGCTCACTGGGAGGGTCGCGTGCGAGCTCGAGGAGGTGCAGGGGCGGCCCGGCGACGGAGAGGCGGGGCGGGGCAGTCCGGCGAGCGACGAGGTGGCTCGTCGGGGTCGAGTCGGAGACGGCAGACGAGGGCGACGGGGTCGGTGTAGCGACAGCGTAGGCGAGGTGACTCCGGGTCGGCGAGCGACGGCGTTGGGCGGCTTGGGGTGGCCGGAGTTCGCGACGGCGAGGCGAACGGCGTCGGGGAAGGCCATCGCCGTCGGTCGGCACTGGGCTACAGCGGCGATGGGAGGAGGGCAACAGGGCGATCCAGCGAGGGGGGAGGTCCGAGCGGCGGTGGGGTCGGGGCGTGCCAGGGTCGCGGGGGCCGGCGAAGGTCGCGGCGTGGGATGGCCTTCTGCGCCGGCGAGGTGGGGCAACGGGCGGCGGGATCGGCGATGGGGTCGAAAGGCCGTTGCCCCGATCCGGATCGAGTCGGGGGGGGGGGGAGGCAGAGGGCGTCGGGCGCCGCGGTGGTTGCCCCGATCCAGTAGGGGATCGGGGAGAGTGGGGGAGAAGGGATCGTGGGTGGGGGGGAGTGGGGTGCGGTTAGGGTTTCGGTCGTGCTGACCGGCGGGTTGTAGGCTGGGGCGCTGGGTGGGTCGGCCCATTCGGGCGGCTGGGGCCAGCTGGGCCACTTGGCCCAGCGGAACAGGGGGGTTCTGTTCCCCCCCTTTTTTGTTTGTTTGTTTTGTTTTACTTTTTTTGTTTTAATTTTATTTCTTAATTTGTTTTAGTTTGGTAAAATATTCAATTAGCACCTAACATAGTAACATTAATATACCACTGCCACAACAACTTTGGCACCTAGTTAAATAGCTTAGTATTTTGTAAAATATATTAGGGGTATAACTAATTGTTTTTGCTGTTGTTTTAATCACCTTAGGGTTTTTAATTATTTTATGAAGATGTTGTTTCTACACCAATAATATCCATGATTTATTTGTCACATTAAGAACATTTTAGTTTTGACTTACGATAACTTTAATTGTTTGACTTGACTTTAAATTTGAAATTGAACGAGATTTGAATCATCGCAAGATTGACAACAGTAATCGTGGTGACGTGGCATCATTAGCGGAGGTTTACTGCAGCGTAACTATCCGGGCGTCACACCAACATTTCGGTCCAAATCAGATTCAATCATGAAGCATCAGAGCAAATTGGTAAAGAGCAGTGGTGAGCGAGAGATTTTGTCCAATAATATTATGTAGAAGCAGATAACAAGGCATATGAGATTAGATCATGACAAATGAGAGGAGAGTACCTGGATGTCTTTGATGGTCGCACAGAGATCAATGTAGTCCTTTTGGTTGCACCAGCCACTTCAAGTTGTTCAACTATGAAGTTATTGATGTGAAAATGCTCAGTTGAATCCATAAACATAGCTCATAGTAATTAAGCAAGTTATCGTTTATTTTAGCGCGGTGTTAAAATTAAAGTTAAAGTTTATGTTAGCACAATGTGAAAAAAATGCTGATTGTTGAGTACAATGATTCTTCTTGTCCACTGCAAATGACTCCTACAGAATGTTAAACGGTGTGTTCTTTATCTCCGAGGTCCTAGTAATATGAGAAAAATGAGTGTGAGAGTGACTCCATAGTAATTACATTAGAATACAAAAAAAAACAGAAAAACATTTTCATTGCACAATACAAACAACAAATTCGTGTACACACATGCAATGTGGACTTACACGTTCAGCAAACAAACTCTCGGTCTTACTAATATTGAAAAGCGCCAGCCGGAATTCTTCCTGCACCATGCCAACGCACAAGCATCACAACTCAGGTTATTCATAAGCCACCATATACACAAAAATGTACCTACAGAGCAACAATATTTTTTTCAGTTTTAAATAAGGAGATGGGTGTTTATCCACTAACCTTGTTAACCATCCCTCCATGTATCACAGCATTGTTGATTTCTTCAACAGCTCGTACAATGCTTACCGTGAGCATCTGCATAAAAGCTAATCCGTAAGAGGAATTAACAGAAATGATAAAGCCCACTGGTTTAGATCCTGTCAGTGTGGAGACAATTGAATAGCCAGCATGCACAGTTCCTACAAACCAAGCATCAAAATTTGTACGTGCCAATGCATCTTCATGCCCAAATCCACAACCACCAAACAACAGAACATGGTGATGTAGATGGCAGTAGCTGTACCGACCATGAATCTGCCGCCGACCCAACTGTTGGTTGCTGGTATCGATGCCGTTGACAGGGAAAAAGGGGGTCAAGGCTTGTGTTAGAATGGTGATGGTCCCATCTTGGATATAAATACATGCAGCTCCAGGTCAGAGGCGAAACAACAACGGCGGTGGTAATTAACAATTCCTGCACCAAAAATGACTATGAAGAGGTGAAAATGTGACATCCTAAAAATAGCTGCATAATGAGTTTATTTACGCATATCATCCAATGTATACTAAATATATAGCTTGTAATTAACTGCAAGCCTTGACGAAAAGCATAAATAATTGAAAAGTGGTATATGTTGGCAGACATGAGAGTACACTTTTATGCAGGAGCAAATGACTGAAACACATTGATTGGAATTACTTCTTCGCGACTAGAATCAAGCCATACAAAAATACCATGAGTGTATCACATAACAAGACCTTGACAAAATAGTATATGAAGTTGGATAATAAATCCAATCCACGACCAGACTGGGTAGGCTGTGTTACCTGTGTTAGCTTTTGCATCGAGTGCTATAAGATCAGAGGTGTGGACGCCCAGCTCGTAGTAGCTGCACCTTTCACAACCTGTAAGGCCGCCGTTTACAAACCAGGTGAAGGGTAGTAGGGTAATGAAAGAAAATTAATGAAGGAGATCAACCACGATCTCTTATTATTTCTAGCTGTCGAGTATCTCAAACTCCGAATCCTGAATGAGATCCCATAGTTCCTTCTTCGACAGCGACGCAGGCTGGGTAGGTTGCAGGAGGCCGGCGGCTGTAGTCAGGGGAGGACGTGGCGGGTTTCCTTCTTACTGAATCACT
This sequence comes from Aegilops umbellulata, assembly GCA_032464435.1. Lineage (NCBI taxonomy): Eukaryota > Viridiplantae > Streptophyta > Magnoliopsida > Poales > Poaceae > Aegilops > Aegilops umbellulata. The sequence goes on along the minus strand of CP136060.1, from coordinate 67,054,854 downwards.
TCTCGCAAAGGAGCTGGAGTACGGGAGGCCTCTCCGGTCTGGCAGGAGCGAGTCCATGAAGGAGGAGGGTGTATGCGCCGCTGCGGCGCTGACCCGCATCGACGCGAAGGGAGAAAGCCGGGGTGTCGTTCCTCCTTGTCGCCGCCGCCACCGCCGCCGCCTGGCAATGGTATGGAGGGGTTGCGCTCGACAGGGGAGGCGGCGTGGAACGCAGTAGGCTGGGGAGTTTCCTCTCTACTGGATGGGCCGTCCTTCCCCTGACTGCTCGCTAGCAGGGCTTCCTGGCCCAATCAACCAGAGAAGTCCAAAAAGGCCACCGGAGTAGCTGCCCCCAGGACAGAGAGGCCCAGGTTGCGGCAACGTTGCCCTAAAGTAGCGTTCCATGTGCATCCAACGCACAGAAACAACCAGCTCGCGGAAACGGACGGTCAAGAACGCAAATCGCTGAGAGAGCTCGGTTTAGGTGCGGTTATATTGTCCTTAATAGGCGGCAAAAAGTAAAGACATGCAAATTATAGGTAAGAGTAGAGTTGGCGATATGAAAACACAGGTCGACTCGGTGAAGATTTTTTCCATATTTCAGATAGTTAGCTCTATCTTACGTCCATGTTGATGGAGGCTTGGATCCAGGAAAGATCTAAGAGAACAAGGATTCTAATTGTGCATTCCAAGAAGGAACAAGTCCACGAAGGACATTCACCCCCAAAGGAGCAACCAACCTATGCCACAACCGGCTTACGTTTGCGGAGACCGAACTTACTTGAGGTAGATCTTCACGAAGTAGGTGATCTCTAGGCCAGTACAAACTTCTTGGTGAAAGGATCAATACAGTTGACTAGAGGAGGGGGGGGGGTGAATAGGCAACTAACAATTTTTAGCTTTTCTTTAACAATTTAAACTTTGCATCAAAGTAGGTTGTATAGATGTGCAACTAAGTGAGCAACCTATATGATGCAATAATGATAAGCACACAAGCAAGCAAGAGATAAGGCACAAATAAGCTTGCACAAGTAAAGGCACGAGATAACCAAGAGTGGAGCCAGTGGAGACGAGGATGTGTTACCGAAGTTCCTTCCCTTTGAGAGGAAGTACATCTCCGTTGGAGCGGTGTGGAGGCACAATGCTCCCAAAAAGCCACTAGGGCCACCGTATTCTCCTCACGCCCTCACACAATGCGAGATGCCGTGATTCCACTATTGGTGCCCTTGGAGGTGGCGACCGAACCTTTACAAACAAGGTTGGGTAATCTCCACAACTTAATTGGAGGCTCCCAACGACACCACGAAGCTTCACCACGATGGGCTATGACTCCGCGGTGATCTCAACCGTCTAGGGTGCTCAAACACCCAAGAGTAACAAGATCCGCAAGGGATTAGTGGGGGGAATCAAATTTCTCTTGGTGGAAGTGTAGATCGGGGCCTTCTCAACCACTCCCGAGCAAATCAACAAGTTTGATTGGCTAGGGAGTGAGATCGGGCGAAAATGGAGCTTGGAGCAACAATGGAGCTTAGGGTTGGAAGAGGTAGTCAACTAGAGGTAGGAGACACCCCTTTTATAGTTGTGGACAAAGTCCAACCGTTATCCACTTAACCAGCCCGCAACATGCGGTACTACCGCTCTAGAAACGCGGTACTACTGCAAGGCCAAGCGGTACCACCGTGAGGGACCACGGTACTACCGCGGCAGCTGCAGGGACTAGAACATGCCTGACTAAGAGCGGTACTGCCGCGGGCGCGGTACTACCGCTCCCCCTTGCGGTCTACCGCAAGGCAGGAAAGTCCTAGCCTGGGAAGGACGCGGATGAAAAAATTTACATCCATGCCTACTTCCGCTGGAAATAAATCGGTGCAAAAGTCCGACACGGTACTGCCGCTGGGGAGCGGTACTACCGCATGGCAGCTGGACCAGGCCGCGCGCGGTACTACCGCGGAGGCGCGGATGTAAAAAATTACATCCGCACCTACTACCGCGATGCAGCGGCACTTGGCCTGGGGGCCACGGTACTACGGCTCCAGAGGAGCGGTACTACCGCGCGCTCCCGCGGTACTATCATGCCTTGGCATGGTACTACCGCAGGTGCCTGCGGTACTACCGCTCCAGGGAGCAGTACTACCGCAAGCTTAGCAACAGCAGCGAGGACAATCGCATAGAGGATAAACGGGGGATGCTCCAAAGTGCAAGGGAAAGGTGGAGACAAGGAAGGAAACATGTACGCGATGATTCCACCCGAACCTTTCCGACGCGGACCCCCTCTTAATAGTACGGCTTTCCTACGACTCAAATCCACCAAAAAGAAACGTAGAAAAATGCTGTCTTCAATAGTCTTCCAGGGGCACCAAACCGTCTTGTGCCTAGCGATGAAACGTCTGAGAAACTCAAGGCACACGATTAGTCCGCGAAAGCATTGTCATCAATCACCAAAACACCTTAGGGATAAATATGCCCTTACAATCTCCCCCTTTTTGGTGGATTGATGACAATACGGGATTTGCACAAAGGGAAATAATATTGAGCCGAGGCAAAACCCTCCTCTCTAAAATATAGACGGGCTCCCCCTAGATGTGTGAAATCTAGATGGATGCTTTGGACTGCACAACACACAAACTAGGATCAACACTCCCCCTATATTTTAGAGACAAGGCATATCTTGCAATAGTAAGACTAACATCTAAACAAGAGCATAAGACATAGGTAGCACAAAATATCATAAGCTCACTAAGATAGGATAGAGTGCATATGTCTTACACCATATGAAGGATAAGTCTCAAACCAAACCAAAGCAATCGAAACGAGGTTCAAATGAGAAAGCAAACACACCGAACACGACACACGACTCGCAAATCCCTACACTCTCTCCCCCTTTGGCATCGAGACGCCAAAAAGGCAGAGAGGACACCTACACACAAGGGGTGGCTCAAGCAGAGAAATCATCCCAACGCTCCTCGTCAGACTCGGCGGCAGGGGCGTCCTCCTCGATGTCCTCCTTAGAATCAGACCACTTGAAGTCTTGCTTCGCCATCCATTCGGCCTCCGGGGTGATGACCTCCTCAGAACCGCCAGAGACGTCCTCTCCAAAGACCTTCATAATCTTCTTGTCGCGACGACGACTCTCCTTGGATGCCACGTGAGTCCTGTACTGCCCCTTTGCTTGCATGCAGAAGAGAGTCTTCATCTTGTCCTTCAGCTTCTTGGCCCACGAGGGCTCAGAGGAACTATGGGTAGACCTAGCCGCATGGTCCTCAGCAACATCCTCTGCTCCAGCCTCCTCCTCACCAACAGCCCTCCTAGCAGCAGACGCCTCAGCACGAGTAGTAGTGTTGGCCCAGTTGGGCTTGACACGGAGACTGATGGGATCATGCCGAATCCAGTCTGGAGCAAGGAACTCATCACCAGGGTACAACTTCTCCCAAGTCTTGGAGATCAGCAGAAACAAGTATGGTCCATAGATAGGCACCTTGCGGTTGAACACCGCAAACCGAAGCTCACACCACATGATGTGTGAGACATCAAGAGGCTGAGTCTGAGACACACGTGCCTCCTCGCACAAGAGCATCATATCCACCATATAGGCATGAACCTTGTCCTTGTCGCCAATGCGCGGGAATAGAGAGTTGCGGAAGATGCGATACATGATATCCATAAAGGAGTTCAGCACCCACGTTGACTTGCCATTGGGAAGCACCTTATCAACATAGAACGGCTGTATCTTGTTCTTGTTAGCAGACTCAGGATTGGCATGGGGGCGAACACCCAAGGGTGTGTTGAGCCCGTCATCAAGAACCTGGAGCAGATCCATGAACTCCTTCCAGGTAGCAGTCAACTGGCGGCCATTGGTCATCCAGGTCATCCTCCGCTCCTCCCCAATGTGAAAGAAAACTAAGGCAAAGAACTGATAGATAAGCTCAGGGTCATAGTCAAGGTGGAAAGAGATCACATGTTCAATACCAAACCGCTCCACCAAATCCAGAGCTTCTCCAAAGTACTCACGAAACCTGTCCTTCCTCAGGTGATGCATGTCTATCCACTTGACATCCACGTAGGTATTTTTCTTGTTCTTGATGACATCCAGATAAGTGAGAGTCTGCTGCTTGGTCCAAAACAACTCACAGCCTCTGATGGTAGCACGAGGATTCACATAAGGGTTGATCTGCCTGAGACGGATGAACTCAGAAAGGGGAATCTCGTCCATGCCCTTAGCGGGTTCCTTGTGCTTGCTAGCGGTGGTCTTGACATGGCGCTTGGGGGCATTGGAGCCCTCTGGTGCTTCACCTTGATTGCGCAGACGCTTGGAGCCAGTGTCATGACTGGGATTGGAACGGCGAGAACCACCACCTGAGACACAAAGCGCAAAACACACACGACAAGCAAAAATGATCAATGCAAAGACCACGACAGAGCAAAAGAAACACGTAGGAAGCATACATGGTAATTGCCATGAGAAAGATTCGACCCCAACGGTAGTACTGCCAGGTGCTGTGGTACTAAAATTTTAGTACCGCTCCTAGTCGCGGTAGTACCCTGTGATGTCACGGTAGTACCGGGGCTGGGATCGGTAGTAGGATCTTAGTGCCACAGCTAGCATGGTAGTACCGCACCTGACAGGCGGTAGTACCGGACAAGCAGTAGTACCGCACATGTGGCGCGGTAGTACCGCACCGCGTCAGATCCGAACCAGTTTGAATCTGAGAAAAACCGCGAAACCATGGCGGTACTACGGTTGATCAAATCTATCACAGGACAACATATCAAGTATAATTCCTATGCAACACGACTCTCCAACATCCTACTCTTGCAAAGATTTGGCCTAAAATCTCAAGAACAACATGCATCTCCCCAAAACCTAGAAGCGAAAGAACAACCAAGAAAGAGAGGGATTTGGGGAAAAACCTTGTTCCATGGCAAGAGGAGGTGATGGGGAACGATCCCACCGGTCGGAATCCGAGGAGATTGGCCGGAGACGGAGATCCAGCGAGGACCTCCGGCACCGTTCTTGCGCGCGCGCGCGCGCGCGCGCGCGCGAGAGAGAGAGAGAGAGAGAGAGAGAGAGAGAGAGAGAGAGAGAGAGAGAGAGAGAGAGAGAGAGAGAGAGATACGTGGGGAGAGAAATAAGTGAATGGGTATGGGGAGTTGGAACTCCCCTGCCCGAGTCATAACGCCCACACCCACTCATCAACGCGGTAGTGCCATGCATCATCGTGGTAGTACCGCTTGGCGGAAGTACCGCACTTGAGCGGTAGTTGTTGTGCACAACACGAAACAACCACGAGACACCACCTCTTCTAGGCAGCACGACACCACAAGAACACGCGACACACGAGACACCGCGAAGAATTATCCTTGGACCCATGACCAAAACTCATCTTTGAAACACAAGTACCATAAAAAATGGCTAATGTGAAAGAGTTGATCGATTTATGCATAATGGGGGGAGGGAGAGTTCATTGAGAGAACAACACTCCCCCTATGTCCATGCCTACACCTAAATAAGACAACAAGTTGAGTATGGTGGGGTGTGCAAGGGTTCAAGCAACATTGCTCGAATCAATGATATTTAGCTCATGCCTTAACTCGCGAAATCTTGCTTCATCCAAAGGCTTCGTGAAGATATGTGCAAGGTTATCATGAGTGTTGACGTAGTTGAGCTCGATCTCCCCTCACCTAATGTGATCTAGGATGAAGTGATACCGAATCTCAATATGCTTCGTCTTGAAGTGTTGCACCGGGTTGAGAGAAATCTTGATGGCACTTTCATTGTCACACCAAAGAGGCACTTTGTCACAAATGACACCGTAATCCTTCAAAGTTTGCCTCATCCATAAGAGTTATGCACAACAACTACCGGCCGCCACATACTCCGCTTCGGTGGACGATAGAGACACACAACTTTGCTTTTTAGAAGACCAACTTACCAAAGAGCAACCAAGGAATTGGCACCCTCCAGAAGTGGACTTCCTATCCACTTTGTCTCCCGCCCAATCGGAATCCGAATATCCTACAAGCTTGAAGTTTGCTCCTCTTGGGTACCACAAGCCAAAGTTTGGGGTATGAGCCAAATATCGAAAGATTCGCTTGACCGCCACAAAGTGGCTTTCCTTAGGTGCGGCTTGAAACCGTGCACAAATTCGCACACCCAACATGATATCCGGTCTAGATGCACAAAGGTAAAGCAAGGATCCAATCATGGAACGATATACCTTTTGATCCACCGCTTTACCATTGGGATCAATGTCAAGTTGGCATTTGGTGGGCATTGGAGTGGAAGCCGGCTTGACATCACTTAGCTTGAATCTCTTGAGAATGTCTTGAGTGTATTTAGCTTGGTTGATGAAGGTACCTTCTCTTCTTTGCTTCACTTCGAAACCGAGAAAGAACTTCAACTCTCCCATGGAAGACATCTGGAACTTTGAGGTCATTAGTGCGGCAAATTCCTCATTGAAAGCTTTGTTAGGGGAACCAAAGATAATGTCATCAACATATAGTTGGCACACAAACAACTCCCCTTTGACCTTCTTAGTAAAAAGAGTGGGATCGATTAGCCCAACTTCAAACCCGCGATCTTGTAGGTAAGGTGGTCATACCACGCACGTGGGGCTTGTTTAAGGCCATAGAGTGCCTTATCGAGTTGATACACATGATCAGGAAAGTAGGGATCCTCGAACCCGGGGGGTTGTTTGACGTAAACCAACTCATTAATAGGACCATTAAGAAAAGCACTCTTCACATCCATTTGTTGCAACTTAAAGTTGTGATGAGAAGCATAAGCAATCAATAAACGAATGGATTCAAGACGAGCAACGAGAGCAAAGGTTTCACCATAGTCGATACCCTCGACTTGGGAGTAGCCTTGTGCCACCAATCTTGCCTTGTTGCGAATGATGGTCCCATGCGCATCTTGCTTGTTCTTGAAAATCCACTTGGTCCCAATGACATTGTGGTTCCCCGTTGGCCTTGGCACCAATCTCCACACCTTGTTGTACTCGAAGTTGTTGAGTTCTTCATGCATGGCATTAAGCCAATCCGGATCTTCGAGTGCTTCATATACCTTTTGGGGTTCAACACAAGAGACAAACGTGTGATGTTCACAATAGTTTGCCAATTGTCTACGAGTGCTTACCCCCTTTTGAATGCTTCCAACTACATTCTTCATGAGATGACCCTTGGTGGAGAGCTTGGAAGCAATCTTATCGGCACGACGCTCTAGTTCCTCCTCGGTGGAGAGTTGAGGAGCGGTCACTTGATCATCTTGAGCGACGTCTTGAGCTTGTTCTTGATCTTGAACTTGCTCGGGGGAGAGAACTTGACCTTGGGCATCACTTGGTGTGTCAACGCCGTCTTGAGCATGATCTTGCCCTTGGTCTTGTTCATGACGTTGAGGGCCTTCACTTTGTTCTCCGGAAGCGTGTGGGCCTTGGGTTGGTGATGGCTCCACTTGAGTGGAGCATTGTCCTTCTCCTTCAGCGACAAGGGGTTCCTCAATGGGTAGGATAAAACCAACACCCATTCTTCTTATGGCTTGAGGAGGAATTTCATCACCTACATCACAAGTGCCACTTTGCTCCATTTGGGATCCGTTATTCTCATCAAACTCCATGTTACACGTCTCCTTGATACGTCTCCAACGTATCTATAATTTTTGATTGCTCCATGCTATATTATCTACTGTTTTAGGCAATATTGGGCTTTATAATCCACTTTTATATTATTTTTGGGACTAACCTATTAACCGGAGGCCCAGCCCAGATTTGCTATTTTATGCCTATTTCAGTGTTTTGAGGAAAAGGAATATCAGACGGAGTTAAAACGGAACGAAATCAACTGGAGAAGTTATTTTTGGAAGGAAACCTACCTGATAGACTTGGGCTCTACGTCAGAAGATACGGGAGCTGGCCACGAGGGTAGGGGCGCGCCCACCCCCCTGGGGCGCGCCCCCTGCCTCGTGGGCCCCCCGCAGCTCCGCCGACATACCCCTTGCACCCATATATACCTACGTAACCTAAAACTTCCAGAACGGAGATTAGATCGGGAGTTCCGCCACCGCAAGCCTCTGTAGCCACCAAAAACCAATCGGGACCCTGTTCCGGCACCCTGCTGAAGGGGGGGATCCCTCACCGGTGGCCATCTTCATCATCCCGGCGCTCTCCATGACGAGGAGGGAGTAGTTCACCCTCGGGGCTGAGGGTATGTACCAGTAGCTATGTGTTTGATCTCTCTCTCTCTCTCTCTCTCTCTCTCTCTCTCGTGTTCTTGATTTGACACAATCTTGATGTATCGCGAGCTTTGCTATTATAGTTGGATCTTATGTTTCTTCTCCCCCTCTTCTCTCTTGTAATGGATTGAGTTTTCCCCTTGAAGTAATCTTATCGGATTGAGTCTTTAAAGATTTGAGAACACTTGATGTATGTCTTGCCGTGCTTATCTGTGGTGACAATGGGATACCATGTGCCACTTGATGTATGTTTTGGTGATCAACTTCGGGTTTCGTGACATTGGGAACCTATGCATAGGGGTTGGCACGCGTTTTTGTCATGATTCTCCGGTAGAAACTTTGGGCACTCTTTGAGGTTCTATGTGTTGGTTTGAGTAGATGAATTGAGATTGTGTGATGCATATCGTATAATCATACCCACGGATACTTGAGGTGACATTGGAGTATCTAGGTGACATTAGGGTTTTGGTTGATTTGTATCTTAAGGTGTTATTCTAGTACGAACTCTAGGGCTGTTTGTGACACTTATAGGAATAGCCCAATGGATTGATTGGAAAGAATAACTTTGAGGTGGTTTCGTACCCTACCATAATCTCTTCGTTTGTTCTCTAAGGGAGTCCTGGATTAGGGGGTGTCCGGATAGCCGCACTATAACCTTTGGCCGGACTATTGGACTATGAAGATACAAGATTGAAGACTTTGTCCCGTGTCCGGATGGGACTTCCCTTGGCGTGGAAGGCAAGCTTGGCAATACGGATATGTAGATATCCTTCCATTCTATGTTTGGTTGGACTATGAAGATACAAAACCGCCTGGCACGTTCCGAGCAAGCGTAGCAATGCGGCCCCAACCCCAGCCCTCGCGAAACCGCGAAATCAGTACTACGCGCTCTGAAAATACCATGGGCACAGGGGGAGGGGCATGACCACGGCACGCCCAAAATGCGGCTCAACCGCACTAGGGGTTCCCGATTTTGTCATTTTTTCTTATTTTCAGGATTCCACTCTCCAAAAGGCCTGTCCGGAAGGACAATCGCCGAACACACGATGCAACAACAAAGGAGGCAGGAAGCTACGTCGAATTCCCAGGTGGTCTCTATAACGAGCAAAATACCTGCCTTACATACCGTCCCGCAGCTCGCCCCTGGAGGGGGACATGTCAAATAGTCCCATCTCTTGCTTATCGCATTATTTGTATCGTTCTGCTTTTACCGCAGCCTTTTGAATAAACAATGCTTAGCTTCAGCTTATTATTGCATTCTCTATTCATTCCTTTTTTCATATACATGTTCAGTTATGACATTAGCACCCGTACACTTTGGTACGACCAATATGCCAGGGGATCAAGCACCCCATAATACGGCATGAGAAGTCCGAACACTTTCATAAGTGCGGCACTCCGAACTTATAGCATTATATGCATCAGCTCCGAATCATGTCTTTGGTCAATAGTTGGGTCTGCCCGGCTCCAATGATTTGGTACCTTACGTTCCGCTATATCGGCTAAGGTAGCACTGGGAGAACTACTGCGATTGTGCCCCGGTTGAGCTGGGCTAAGCACCTCAGTAGAGAAAGCTAAAACTGACCATCATGATAGGGCGAGAGTTGGTCGCTGTTCGAGAGGTTTCGAGTCCATAAAGACTTATGCCGCTTAGAGCGAGGAGTCGGCTTTGTCCGGCCTAGGCATGTATAGCGCCCCGAACTCGGTCTTCCGAACACTAGGGGCTTCACCGAAATTTAAAATTATAGAATTCTTTGGCTAAGTGAGAGTGATAACGCACTATAGTCTGATTGCCTTGTTCGTTGTGCTAAGCACCTCCCTCAGAGGACCCAAGAATGGGAAAAAGAGTGACCAGGTTTATCCCGAACACCCCAGCACTAGTGGCATGGGGGCAGAAGCCGACGACTCGCCATCTCTCAGATTTAATAAATGGCCGCATAGAAGGTAACATTTTAAATTAAAACAAGCGTTGCATAGCGCATATGAACAAGTTTTCAGCGTACAGGATAACACGAGCGAGTTTACTCAAATATTACATCCCTAGAACATTCATCTGCCACAAGGCGGGCACCCTTCAGGACGCCCTCATAATACATTTCGGGGTGGCGATGCTCCTTGCCCTGCGGTGGCCCGTCCTTCACCAGCTTCTCCGCATCCATCTTGCCCCAGTGCACTTTAGCACGGGCAAGCGCCCTATGGGCGCCCTCGATGCAGGCGGAGCGCTTGATAACTTCAAGCCACGGACAAACATCCACCAGCCGCCTCACCAGCCCAAAGTAGCTCCCAGGCATGACCTCTCCAGGCCACAGCCGAGCTATGAGGCCCTTCATGGCCTGTTCGGCCACCTTATGGAGCTCGACCAGTTGCTTCAGTTAGTCGCTCAAGGGCACCTGGTGTCCGGCCTCAGCATACTGAGACCAGAACACCTTCTCCGTCGAGCTCCCCTCCTCGGCCCGGTAGAAGGCGGCGGCATCTGACACGCTACGGGGCAAATCTGCGAATGCTCCTGGAGAGCTCTGGACTCCGGTAAGTAACAAGTAATTCACTTTCACGTGCTTGCTTTGCATAAAGAATGCCTTACCCGCCGCTATCTTCTTCATCGCCTCGATTTCCTGGAGGGCTTTTTGGGCTTCGGCCTTGGCAGACTTGGCACTTTCGAGGGCTGCGGCGAGCTCAGACTCTCGAGTCTTCGAGTCAAGCTCCAAAGTCTCATGCTTTTTCATGAGAGCATGGAGCTCTTGCTGCACCTCGCCAACCCTTGCCTCATGTTTCTCCCGCTCGGTGTGCTCCGTGGCCGCCTTCTTTTCGGCCTCGGAAAGCACTTGCTTCAGGGTCGCCACCTCTGTCGTTGCCCCTAGCACACCAATAACGATCCTGTAATTCCTTGCAATTGCATTTTTTATCATTATTATACACACACGGACAAGGCATTACGTACCTTGGTTCTCCTCGAGCTGCTGCTTGGCAAGGCCGAGCTCTTGCTCGGACCGCTCGAGGTTCTGCTTCAGTGCGTCAACCTCCGCAGTCAGTGCGGCAGAGGCCAGCAGCGAAGCCTGCACATGCATATCGACATAATTATGATAGACTCCTGCGAATATTATTAGATCCTCTATTCGGCAATTCTTTGTGAACACCGATCAGAGCATCAGGGGCTACTGTCTATGCGGTAACATTTTCATATATTTTTCACTTACCTCAAAGCCTGTCAGAAGGCTGGCACAAGCTTCAGTCAGCCCGCTTTTGGTGGACTGAACTTTCTGGATCACCGCACTCATAATAGTACGGTGCTCCTCGCCGATAGAGGCACCGTTAAGCACCTCCAGCAAGTTATCCGGTGCCTCCGGTTGGACGGAGGTCACCGGCGTGGTAGGCTTGCCCTTCTTAGCGGGGGGCCGCCTGTCGGACTCTGGAACCGTTGAGGGTTTCGGGGTGGTGTCCGGCCCAGGGCCGGACTTGGAGCCCTTGGGAGCCTTGCTCCCTTTTTGCCTGTAGTCCGGAAGGACGCCTTGCGGCGCCTCCAAGACCACCTTCCCTTGGTGTGGAACCTTTCGGGATAATACCTCGGCATTATCCGTAGGGTGAGGGGAGGAGGCGGCCGGAAGTGAACTGCTGTTCACATCTGACCAACCCAAGGAACCGCTCGACGATACGTCGATCCGGGCTAGGGCCGGACTGCATGATTATGTTCGGCGTCAGGAGAGGCTGTGCAACAAAGGAACGCTATGAGTCACTCTGGTGTCTGAATACTTACGACTTCGCCAGGGGCTTGGCCCTGGGCGGCCACTCCTCTTCGCTGTCGTAAGCGTTGGTGGAGTAGTCCGGAGGAAGGGTCCTTCCCTTCTTGGACCCTCCGGCCTCCCTAGTTGGGGCGGCCTTCCTCTTCTTTTCTCCCCCCGCTGGGGAAGAAACCTCTCTTTCCTCCTCCTCTTCTTCATGGGAGGAGTGCGCCTCGGAGTCATTTGGACGATGAGTCCGACACCACCGGGAGCCGGGAACTCTTTCGGGTTCCCATGGCCTTCCTCTTGGCCTTCTTCTCCGGCACCACATAGGGTGCCGGAGCCAGCAGCTTCGCCAAGCGGGCGTCTGCCGGGCCTTCGGGAAAAGGAGCCGGACAGTTGATCTGCCCAGACGTCTCCTGCCATTCCTGTCAAAGGTACGGGAGCTTAAATCCCGCATGGAGTCAAACTATGGAAAACGAGTATCCTGTAAAAGGTAAAACCGCTTACCGCGTTGGCTTGCCGCTTTGCACTGAATCCGTGATCCTCGGTAAGGGGAGGAGGAACCTCGGCGCTATTGAATAGCACCTTCCAGGCATCCTCATGGGTTGTGTCGAAGAGCCGGCTCAGAGTTTGGGGCTAGGCCGGATCGAACTCCCACAAATTGAAAGCCCGTTGTTGACACGTGAGGATCCGGCGGATGAGCATAACCTGGACTACGTTGACGAGTTTGAGCTTCTTGCTCACCAGGTTTTGGACACATGTTTGGAGTCTGGTCACCTCTCCCGAACTACCCCAAGACAGGCCCTTCTCTTTCCAGGAGGTGAGCCGCGTGGGGAAGCCGGATCAGAACTCGGGGGCCGCAACCCATTCAGGGTCACGCGGCTCGGTGATATAGAACCACCCCGATTGCCACCCCTTTATGGTCTCCACGAAGGAGCCCTCGAGCCATGTGACATTGGGCATCTTGCCCACCATGGCGCCTCCACACTCCGCCTGGCGGCCGCTTACTACCTTCGACTTGACATTGAAGGTCTTCAGCCACAAGACGAAGTGGGGCTGGATGCAGAGGAAAGCCTCGCAGACGACGATAAACGCCGAGATGTTGAGGATGAAGTTCAGGGCCAGATCGTGGAAGTTCAGGCCGTAGTAGAACATGAGCCCTCGGACAAATGGGTGGAGAGGGAAGCCCAGTCCGCGGAGGAAATGGGTGAGGAAAACCACCCTCTCATGGGGCCTGGGGGTGGGGATGAGCTGCCCCTCATCTGGGAGCCGGTGCGCGGTGTCGTCGGGCAGGTATCCGGCTCTCCTCAGCTTCTTGATGTGTCCCTCCATGACGGAGGAGACCATCCACCTGCCTCCCGCTCCGTATGTAGGGGAACGTAGCAGAAATTCAAAATTTTCCTATGTGTCACCAAGATCTATCTATGGAGAAACCAGCAACGAGGGGAAGGAGAGTGCATCTACATACCCTTGTAGATCGCTAAGCGGAAGCGTTCAAGTGAACGGGGTTGATGGAGTCGTACTCGTCGTGATTCAGATCACCGATGATCCTAGTGCCGAACGGACAGCACCTCCGCGTTCAACACACGTACAGCTCAATGACGTCTCCCACGCCTTGATCCAGCAAGGAGAGAGGGAGAGGTTGAGGAAGACTCCATCCAGCAGCAGCACAATGGCGTGGTGGTGGTGGAGGAGCGTGGCAATCCTGCAGGGCTTCGCCAAGCACCTGCGGGAGAGGAGAAGAACTTGGGAGAGGGAGGGGCTGCACCAAAGGCAAAAGGTGTGTCTCAAGAGGCCCTCTACCCCCACTATATATAGGGATCCCAAGGGGGGGTGCGCCAGCCCTAGGAGATCCAATCTCCTAGGGGGCGGCGGCCAGGGGAGGTTTCCCTCCCCCCCAAGGCACCTAGGAGGTGCCTTCCCTCCTTGGGACTCTTCTTTAGGGTTCCCCTTTCACCCTAGGCGCATGGGCCATAAGGGAAGTGGCTCCCTAGCCCACTTTGGGCTGGATCCCTTCCCACTTCAGCCCATGGGACCCTCCGGGATGGGTGGCCCCACCCGGTGGGCCCCCGGGACCCCTCCGGTGGTCCCGGTACAATACCGATGACCCCGAAACTTGTCCCGATGGCCGAAATAGGACTTCCTATATACAAATCTTTACCTCCGGACCATTCCGGAACTCCTCGTGACGTCCGGTATATCATCCGGGACTCCGAACAACATTCGGTAACCACATACAAGCTTCCTTTATAACCCTAGCGCTATCAAACCTTAAGTGTGTAGACCCTACGGGTTCGGGAGACATGCAGACATGACCGAGACGTTCTCCGGTCAATAACCAACAGCGGGATCTGGATACCCATGTTGGCTCCCACATGTTCCATGATGATCTCATCGGATGAACCACGATGTCAAGGACTTAATCAATCCCGTATACAATTCCCTTTGTCTATCGGTACGATACTTGCCCGAGATTCGATCGTCGGTATCCCAATACCTTGTTCAATCTAGTTACCGGCAAGTCTCTTTTACTCGTTCCATAACACATCATCCCGTGATCAACTCCTTGATCACATTGTGCACATTATGATGATGTCCTACCGAGTGGGCCCAGAGATACCTCTCCGTCACACGGAGTGACAAATCCCAGTCTCGATTCGTGCCAACCCAACAAACACTTTCGGAGATACCCGTAGTGCACCTTTATAGTCACCCAGTTACGTTGTGATGTTTGGTACACCCAAAGCATTCTTACGGTATCCGGGAGTTGCACAATCTCATGGTCTAAGGAAATGATACTTGACATTAGAAAAGCTTTAGCATACGAACTACATGATCTTGTGCTAGGCTTAGGATTGGGTCTTGTCCATCACATCATTCTTCTAATGATGTGATCCCGTTATCAATGACATCCAATGTCCATGGTTAGGAAACCGTAACCATCTATTGATCAACGAGCTAGTCAACTAGAGGCTTACTAGGGACATGGTGTTGTCTATGTATCCACACATGTATCTGAGTTTCCTATCAATACAATTCTAGCATGGATAATAAACGATTATCATGAACAAGGAAATATAATAATAACCTATTTATTATTGCCTCTAGGGCATATTTCCAACAGTCTCCCACTTGCACTAGAGTCAATAATCTAGTTCACATCGATATGTGATTAACACTCAAGGTCACATCCCTATGTGACTAACACCCAAGAGTTCTGGGTTTGATCATGTTATGCTTGTGAGAGAGGTTATAGTCAACGGGTCTGAACCTTTCAGATCCGTGTGTTCTTTACAAATCTCTATGTCATCTCCTAGATGCAGTTATCACGCTCTATTTGGAACTATTCCAAATAACTGTTCTACTATACGAATCCAATTTACTACTTAGTAAAATCTGGATTAGTGTCAAAGTTTGCATCAGCGTAACCCTTTACGACGAACTCTTTTCCACCTCCATAATCGAGAAAATTCCTTAGTCCACTAGTTACTAAGGATAACCTTGACCGTTGTCCTGTGATCCATTCCTGGACCACACTTGTACCCCTTGACTGACTCATGGTTTGGCACACTTCAGGTGCGGTACACAACATAGCATACTTTAGAGCCTACGACTAAATCATAGGGGACGACCTTCGTCCTTTCTCTCTATTCTGCCGTGGTCATGTCTTGAGTCTTGCTCAATACTCACACCTTGTAACACAGCCGAGAACTCCTTCTTTGCTGATCTATTTTGAACTACTTCAAAATCTTGTCATGGTATGTGTTCGTTTGAAAGTACTATTAAGCAATTTTGATCTATCCTTATAGATCTTGATGCTCAATGTTCAAGTAGCTTAATCCAGGTTTTCCATTGAAAAAAAAACACTTTTCAAACAACCCTATATGCTTTCCAGAAATTCTACATTATTTCCGATAAACAATATGTCAACAACATATACTCATCAGAAATTCTATAGTGCTCCCACTCACTTCTTTGGAAATACAAGTTTCTCATAAACCCAAATCTTTGATCATCTCATCAAAGCGTACATTCCAACTCCGAGATGCTTACTCCAGTCCTTAGAAGGATTGCTGGGGCTTTGCATACTTGTTAGCATCTTTCAGGATTGACAAAAATCTTCTGGTTGTATCACATACAACCTTTCCTCAAGAAAACTCGTCGAGGAAACAATGTTTTGACATCCTATCTGCATAATTTCATAAATAATGCAGTAATTGCTAACATAATTCAAACAGACTTTTAGCATCGCTACGAGTGAGAAAGCCTCATCGCAGTCAACTCCTTGAACTTGTCGGAAAACATATTAATGACAAGTCGAGCTTTCTTAATGGTGACATTTACCATCATTGTCCGTCTTCCTTTTAAAATCCATCTGTACTCAACAGCCTCACGACCATCGAGCCGTTCTGCCAAAGTCTACACTTTGTTTTCATACATGGATCCTCTCTCGGATTTTATGGCCTCGAGCCATTCATCGGAATCCGGGCCCACCATCGCTTCTCCATAGCTCGTAGGTTCATTGTTGTCTAGCAACATGACTTCCAAGACAGGATTACGTACCACTCTGAAGTAGTACGCATCCTTGTCATCCTACGAGGTTTGGGAGTGACTTGATCCGAAGTCTCATGATCACTATCATAAGCTTCCACTTCAATTGGTGTAGGTGCCATAGGAACAATTCCTGTGCCTTGCTACACACTAGTTGAAGTGACGGTTCAACAACCTCATCAAGTCTCCACCATCCTCCCACTCAATTCTTTCGAGAGAAACTTTTCCTCGAGAAAGGACCCGATTCTAGAAACAGTCCCTATTGTTTTCGGATCTGAGACAGGAGGTATACCCAACTATTTTGGGTGTCTATGAAGATGCATTTATCCGCTTTGGGTTCGTGCTTATCAGCCTGAAACTTTTTCACATAAGCGTCGTAGCCCCAAATTTTTTAAGAAACAACAACTTAGGTTTCACTAAACCATAGTTCATACGGTGTCGTCTCAACGGATTTGTGTGGTTCCCTATTTAAAGTGAATGAAGTTGTATCTAATGCCTAACCCATGAACGATAGTGATAATTCGATAAGAGACATCATGGTATGCATCATATCCAATAGGGTGCAGTTATGATGTTCGGACACACCATCACACTATGGTGTTCCAGGCGATACTAGTCGTGAATCAATTTCCACAATGTCTCAATTGTGTACCAAACTCGCAACTCAGATATTCATCTCTATGATCATATCATAGATATTTTATCCTCTTGTCACGACGATATTCAACTTCACTCTGAAATTACTTGAACCATTCAATAATTCAGACTTATGTTTCATCAAGTAAATATGCTCAGTATCTACTCAAATCATCTGTGAAGTAAGAGCATAACGATATCCACTGCGTGCCTCAGCACTCATTGGACTGCACACATCAAAATGTGTTACTTCCAACAAGTTGCTTTCTTGTTCCATTTTACTGAAACCGAAGCTTTCAGTCATCTTGCCCATGTGGTATGATTTGCATATCTCAAGTGATTCAAAATCAAGTGAGTCCAAACGGTCCATCTGCATGGAGTTTCTTCATGCGTATATACCAATAGACATGGTTCACATTACTCAATCCTTTTTTCAAAAAAAAATGAGTGAGTCCAAAGATCCATCAACATGGAGCTTCTTCATGCGTTTTATACCAATATGACTTACATGGCAGTGCCACAAGTAGGTGGTACTATCATTACTATCTAATATCTTTTGGCATGAACATGTGTATCACTATGATCGAGATTCAATAAACCATTCATTTTAGGTGCAAGACCATTGAAGGTATTATCCAAATAAATAGAGTAACCATTATTCTCCTTAAATGAATAACCGTATTGCGATAGACATAATCCAATCATGTCTATGCTTAACGCAAACACTAAATAACAATTGTTTAGGTTTAACACCAATCTCGATGGTAGAGGGAGCGTGTGATGCTTGATCATATCAACCTTGGAAGCACTTCCAACACATCTCGTCAGCTCACCTTTAGCTAGTCTCCGTTTATTCCGTAGCTTTTATTTCGAGTTACTAACACTTGGTAACCGAACCGGTATCTAATACCCTGATGCTACTAGGAGTACTAGTAAAGTACACATTCACATAATGTATATCCAATATACTTCTATCGACAGCCTTCTCATCTACCAAGTATCTAGGGTAATTCTGCTCCAGTGGCTGTTCCCCTTATTACAGAAGCACTCAGTCTCGGGTTTGGGTTCAACCTTGGGTTTCTCCACTAGAGCAGCAGCTGATTTGCCGTTTCATGAAGTATCCCTTCTTACCCTTTCCCTTCTTGAAACTAGTGGTTTCACTAACCATCAACAATTGATGCTCCTTCTTGATTTCTACTTTCGCGGTGTCAAACATCGTGAATATTTCAAGGATCATCATATCTATCCCTGATATGTTATAGTTCATTACGAAGCTCTAGCAGCTTGGTGGCAATGACTTTGGAGAAACATCACTATCTTATCTGGAAGATCAACTCCCACTCGATTCAAGTGATTGTTGTACTCAGACAATCTGAGCACAAGCTCAACGATTGAGCTTTTCTCCCTTAGTTTGCAGGCCAAGAAAATCGTCGGAGGTCTTATACCTCTTGACGTGGGCACGAGCCTGAAATCCCAATTTTAGCCCTCGAAACATCTCATATGTTCCGCGACATTTCAAGAATGTCTTCGGTGCCTCAATTCTAAACCATTTATCATTACCGAACTATCATGTAGTCATCAAAACGTGTATGTCAGATGTTCGCAACATCCACAGACCACATTCGAGGTCCAGCACACCGAGCGGTGCATTAAGGACACAAGCCTTCTACTGTCCGCATAATTGCTACTATCAACTTTCAACTATATTTTCTCTAGGAACATATCTAAAACAGTAGAACTTAAGCGCGAGCTACGACATAATTTGCAAAGATCTTTTGACTATGTTCAGGATAATTAAGTTCATCTTATGAACTCCCACTCAGATAGACATCCCTCCAGTTATCTAAGTGATTACATGATCCGAGTCAACTAGGCCGTGTCCGATCATCACGTGAGACGGACTAGTCATCATCGGTGAACATCTTCATGTTGATCGTATCTACCATACGACTCATGCTCGACCTTTCGGTCTTCTGTGTTCCGAGGCCATGTCTGTACATGCTAGGCTCGTCAAGTCAACCTAAGTGTTTCGCGTGTGTAAATCTGGCTTACACCCGTTGTATGTGAACGCAAGAATCTATCACACCCGATCATCACGTGGTGCTTCGAAACGACGAACTTTCGCAACGGTGCACAGTTAGGGGGAACACTTTCTTGAAATTTTAATGAGGGATCATCTTATTTACTACTGTCGTTCTAAGAAAATAAGATGCAAAAACATGATAAACATCACATGCAATCAAATAGTGACATGATATGGCCATCATCACTTTGCTCCTTTTGATCTCCATCTTCGGGGCTCCATGATCATCGTCGTCACCGGCATGACACCATGATCTTCATCATCATGATCTCCATCATCGTGTCTTCATGAAGTTGTCACGTCAACTATTACTTCTACTACTATGGCTAATGCTTTAGCAATGAAGTAAAGTAATTACATGACGTTTATGTTGACACGCAGGTCATAAATAAATTAAAGACAACTCCTATGGCTCCTGCCGGTTGTCATACTCATCGACATGCAAGTCGTGATTCCTATTACAAGAACATGATCATCTCATACATCACATATATCATACATCACATCCTTTGGCCATACCACATCATAAGGCATACCCTGCAAAAACAAGTTAGACGTCCTCTAATTGTTGTTTGCATGTTTTACGTGGCTGCTATGGGTTTCTAGCAAGAACGTTTCTTACCTACGCAAAACCACAATGTGATATGTCAATTGCTATTTACCCTTCATAAGGACCCTTTTCATCGAATCCGATCCGACTAAAGTGGGAGAGACAGACACCCGCTAGCCACCTTATGCAACTAGTGCATGTCAGTCGGTGGAACCTGTCTCACGTAAGAGTACGTGTAAGGTCGGTCCGGGCCGCTTCATCCCACGATGCCGCCGAATCAAGATAAGACTAGTAACGGCAAGTAAATTAACAAAATCGACGCCCACAACTACTTTGTGTTCTACTCGTGCAAAGAATCTACGCAATAGACCTAGCTCTGATACCACTGTAGGGGAACGTAGCAGAAATTCAAAATTTTCCTACGTGTCACCAAGATCTATCTATGGAGAAACCAGCAACAAGGGGAAGGAGAGTGCATCTACATACCCTTGTAGATCGCTAAGCGGAAGCGTTCAAGTGAACGGGGTTGATGGAGTCGTACTCGTCGTGATTCAGATCACCGATGATCCTAGTGCCGAACGGACAGCACCTCCGCGTTCAACACACGTACAGCCCGATGACGTCTCCCACGCCTTGATCCAGCAAGGAGAGAGGGAGAGGTTGAGGAAGACTCCATCCAGCAGCAGCACAATGGCGTGGTGGTGGTGGAGGAGCGTGGCAATCCTGCAGGGCTTCGCCAAGCACCTGCGGGAGAGGAGAAGAACTTGGGAGAGGGAGGGGCTGCACCAAAGGCAAAAGGTGTGTCTCAAGAGGCCCTCTACCCCCACTATATATAGGGATCCCAAGGGGGGGTGCGCCAGCCCTAGGAGATCCAATCTCCTAGGGGGCGGCGGCCAGGGGAGGTTTCCCTCCCCCCCAAGGCACCTAGGAGGTGCCTTCCCTCCTTGGGACTCTTCTTTAGGGTTCCCCTTTCACCCTAGGCGCATGGGCCATAAGGGAAGTGGCGCCCCAGCCCACTTTGGGCTGGATCCCTTCCCACTTCAGCCCATGGGACCCTCCGGGATGGGTGGCCCCACCCGATGGGCCCCCGGGACCCCTCCGGTGGTCCCGGTACAATACCGATGACCCCGAAACTTGTCCCGTTGTGACGTTTGGTACACCCAAAGCATTCTTACGGTATCCGGGAGTTGCACAATCTCATGGTCTAAGGAAATGATACTTGACATTAGAAAAGCTTTAGCATACGAACTACATGATCTTGTGCTAGGCTTAGGATTGGGTCTTGTCCATCACATCATTCTTCTAATGATGTGATCCCGTTATCAATGACATCCAATGTCCATGGTTAGGAAACCGTAACCATCTATTGATCAACGAGCTAGTCAACTAGAGGCTTACTAGGGACATGGTGTTGTCTATGTATCCACACATGTATCTGAGTTTCCTATCAATACAATTCTAGCATGGATAATAAACGATTATCATGAACAAGGAAATATAATAATAACCTATTTATTATTGCCTCTAGGGCATATTTCCAACACCGTACATGGTTGGAGAAGGTTGAGGTGGGAAATGCGGACTTGGGTGCTGGAGCTCGAGTGTGCTAAGATGGATGAGCAAAGGAGGAAGAAGGCGTGGATAAAAGGGTGAATCCTTATCCCCTTATATGGGCGGACGAAGCTATGCGTCCCCACCAGCCTGGTAAAACTTGCTTATCCCCCAAGCGCCATAATCAATGGCGCGGTTGGGTTACCCACGCCCGTATTGGTGAGAATCCCGTGATAAGGGGACACGATCTCTGCTACGGCAAGACGTGCCAAGGAAACCGCCTCGCAAAACATGCTAAGGTGGGACAGTAAAAACGATTCGAATAAAGGCTTGGCTGTGGTGTGATGTCACACTACGGAATACGTCAGCAGATTAGATTTGTGTAAATATTATTCTCTCTACGGCAGTATGTGGAACTTATTTTGCAGAGCCGGACACTATCCTTGTGTTCAAAATCTTCTATGAAGTATTCGGAGGAGGAACCCGCCTTGCAATGCCGAAGACAATCTGCGTGTCGGACTCATCGTCATTGAAGCCTCGTTCAGGGGCTACTGAGGGTGTCCTGGATTAGGGGGTGTCCGGATAGCCGGACTATAACCTTTGGCCGGACTGTTGGACTATGAAGATACAAGATTGAAGACTTCGTCCTGTGTCCAGATGGGACTTTCCTTGGCGTGGAAGGAAAGCTTGGCAATACGGATATGTAGATCTCCTTCCATTGTGACCGACTCTGTGTAACCCTAGCCCCCTCCGGTGTCTATATAAACCGGAGGGTTTAGTCCGTAGGACAAGAAGAACAACAATCATACCATAGGCTAGCTTTTAGGGTTTAGCCTCTCTGATCTCGTGGTAGATCTACTCTTGTACTACCCATATCATCAATATTAATCAAGCAGGAGTAGGGTTTTACCTCCATCGAGAGGGTCCGAACCTGGGTAAAAACATCGTGTCCCTTGTCTCCTGTTACCATCCGCCTAGACGCACAGTTTGGGACCCCCTACCCGAGATCTGCCGGTTATGACACCGACATTATCTGCTATTAGTGACTTTGGAGTGACTCTTTGTTGCTTGTTGAGGGATAGTTATATGATCTAATTATGTTATTATTGTTGAGAGGACTTGCACTAGTGAAAGTATGAACCCTAGGCCTTGTTTCAAAGCATTGCATACCGTTTACGCTCACTTTTATCGCTTGCTACCTTGCTGTTTTTATATTTTCAGTTTACAAAAACCTATATCTACCATCCTTATTGCATTTGTATCACCATCTCTTCGCCGAACTAGTGCACCTATACAATTCACCATTGTATTGGGTGTGTTGGGGACACAAGAGACTCTTTGTTATTTGGTTGCAAGGTTGCTTGAGAGAGACCATCTTCATCCTATGCCTCCTACGGATTGATAGACGTTAGGTCATCCACTTGAGGGAAATTTGCTACTGCCCTACAAACCTATGCACTTGCAGGCCTAACAATGTCTACAAGAAGAAGGTTGTGTAGTAGACATCAAGCTCTTTTCTGGCGCCGTTGCCGGGGAGGCTAGGTAAGTGAAGGTATATCTTTAGATCTTGCAATCAAATCTTTTTGTCTCTTGTTTTAGCACTAGTCTAGTTTATAAAAGAAAACTACAAAAAATGGAATTGAGTTTGTCTCATACGCTTCACCTTTTTAATATCTTTCGTGAGTATGATGGAATTGAAAATTGTGCCAAAGTGTTAGAAGAAGAATGCATTAAATTGTTTGGCACTAAATCTTTGAATGATGAGCATTATTGCAATGTTGTTAGTACAAATTCTTTGAATATCCATGATGCTAATGATGATTGCACTAGTTATGATGAAAATACCTCCTATAAACATGTCAATTTTTGTGGAGTAGATTGGGTTTGCAAGTACACACCAAATAGGGAAGATAGATATTGCAAGAGGCATAAGTACTTAGAAACCAAATTGTTGCAAGAACAGCTAGATGAATGTGCTGAAAATTTATTATTTCTTAGCCCTACTTGTGAACTTTGCAATGAACGTGATCATTTTAGTGCCCAATGCAAATTGTTTCATGATCGTATCGTGTCCAAAAATTGTGATGACTTGATTTCCCTTGCACATCATAATGAACTTAGTTTGCTTTTGGGTTATGAAGAAATTAAACGTAGAATTAAGGATATTCCAAAATTTTCCCTTGATAAAGTTCTTCATTTTGATCTAGAGAAAATTTATATGAATTGTGCGGTGAATTGCATTGATAATCCTTATATTGTCAATTACATAATGAAAAGAAAACAAATAGAGGATGAAGAGAATACTAATGAAAGGGAAGAGACTTCCCAATATCCTCCTATTATTTCTTATGATGAATCAGGTAACGAGGAGGAGCCTTCCATGCAACCAATCTCATTAATAAAGAGCTCCAAAAAGAGGATTGAACCCACACATGATGTGGTGAAGAAGAAGAAAAGAAAAAGGAAGAGAGGTAAAAAGGTATCTCCCCCAAATAAAGTTGCTCCTATTATTGTTGTGCCTCATGAAAATGAAGATGATACACTTCATGATGATCTCGTTATGCCTATTGCTTGTTGTGATGATTATGATTGGGAAGATAATGATACTTCTTATGATCTTGAAAATCTTTTTGGCACTTTCTTGGAAGAATATAATAATTGCTATACTATTGGTGCCATCCATATTATTAATGATGAGAGTGATTATGCTTATGATATGAAAAGACCCAAGCTTGGGGAAGCTATGTTTGATGAGGATGACATATTTGAGAATATGTTTGCTGCAATTAATGTTTGTCCCAAGCTTGAGGATGCTATGTTTAATAATAATGATATTTTTAGCCTCTCAAGTTTTGATATGCAAAGTAGTTATGATGATAACATGCCTTCTACCTATGATGATTATATTGATGAAAGTGGGTTTGGAAGAGTGTCAACTTTAGGAAGTAGTGATCCCACAATATTGGAGGATGTTGAATATTATAATATTTCTGAAAGTGGATTTGGAGAGGTCATGACTTTATTTAGTGATGTATCCACTATTTTGGAAGAGGTTTCAATCGATTATGATGAGAACAAAGTTGCTACTTATGATGATTATTATGATAGAACTTATGCTATAAGGAGTAGTGATGATTATATTTATAAAACTTTTCATGATTATGAGTACCCTTTCTCTGAACATTACACTTTTAATGTGGAAACAATTTATTGTATTCAAGTCTCTTATGATACTCCCACTATTCCGAATAAGAAGAATTTTGCTTATGTGGAGAGTAATAAAATTTCTATGCTAGTAGATCATGAAAAGAATGATTTAGGTGCTGGTTATATTGTTGAATTCATTCATGATGCTACTGAAAATTATTATGAGGGAGGAATTTATGCTTGTAGGAATTGCAATAATATCAAGTTTCCTCTCTATGTGCTTAAAATCTTGAAGTTATGCCTATGCAAGTTGATTCTTGTTCCCATAAGTTGTTTGCTCACAAAATCCCTATGCATAGGAAGTGGGTTAGACTTAAATGTGCTAGTCATATTCTTCATGGTGCTCTCTTTATGTTTCAATTCTTATCTTTTATGTGAGCATCATCGAAATCATCATGCCTAGCTAGGGGCATTAAACGATAACGCTTGTTGGGAGGCAACCCAATTTTATTTTAGTTTCTTGCTTTTTGGTTCTGTTTAGGAATAAATAATCCATCTAGCTTCTGTTTAGATGTGGTTTTGTGTTTTAATTAGTGTTTGTGCCAAGTAGAACCTTTGGGAAGACTTGGGTGAAGTCTTTATGATCATGCTGTAAAAAACAGAAACTTTAGCGCTCACGAGATTAGCTAGAACTTCTTAATGGCGAGTGCTATTTAGTTTATTATTTTTGCAGATGATTACTAGACAAATTCCACAGGTCCACCAAGTTATTTTAGAATTTTGGAGTTCCATAAGTTTGCGTTATTTACAGATTACTACAAACTGTTCTGTTTTTGACAGATTCTGTTTTCATTGTGTCGTTTGCTTATTTTGATGACTCTATGGCTAGTAAAGTAGTTTATAAACCATACAGAAGTTGGAATAAAGTAGGTTTAACACCAATATAAATAAAGAATGAGTTCATTACATTACCATGAAGTGGTCTTTTGTTTTCTTTCGCTAACAGAGCTTATGAGTTTTCTGTTAAGTTTTGTGTTGTGAAGTTTTCAAGTTTTGGGTAAAGATTCGATGGACTATGGAATAAGGAGTGGAAAGAGACTAAGATTGGGGATTCCCAAGGCACCCCAAGGTAATATTCAAGGATAACCAAGCATCTAAGCTTGGGGGTGCCCCGGAAGGCATCCCCTCTTTCGTCTTCGTTCATCGGTAACTTTACTTGGAGCTATATTTTTATTCACCACATGATATGTGTTTTGCTTGGAGCGTCATTTTATTTTCTTTAGTTGTGCTTGCTGTTTGAATAAAGTATCAAGATCTGAAATTATTAAATGGGAGAGTATTCACATAGTTGCATAATTATCCGACTACTAATTGATCTTCACTTATATTTTTCGGAGTAGTTTGTCGTTTGCTCTAGTGCTTCACTTATATCTTTTAGAGCATGGTGGTAGTTTTATTTTGAAGAAATAGATGAACTCTCATGCTTCACTTATATTATTTTGAGAGTCTTAAATAGCATGGTAATTTGCTTAAAATCCTAATATGCTAAGCATAAAAGATTTGTAAGAATTCTTATGAGTGTGTTGAATACTAAGAGAAGTTTGATGTTTGATGATTGTTTTGAGATATGGAGGTAGTAATATCAAAGTTGTGCTAATTGAGTAGTTGTGAATTTGAGAAATTCTTGTGTTGAAGTTTGCAAGTCCCGTAGCATGCACGTATGGTAAACGTTATGTAATAAATTTGAAACATGAGGTGTTATTTGATTGTCCTCCTTATGAGTGGCGGTCGGGGAAGAGCGATGGTCTTTTCCTACCAATCTATCCCCCTAGGAGCATGCGCGTAATACTTTGGTTTTTGATGGCTTGTAGATTTTTGCAATAAGTATATGAGTTCTTTATGACTAATGTTGAGTCCATGGATTATACGCACTCTCACCCTTCCATCATTGCTAGCCTCTTCGGTACCGTGCATTACCCTTTCTCACATTGAGAGTTGGTGCAAACTTCGCCGGTGCATCCAAACCCCGTGATATGATACACTCTTTCACACATAAACCTCCTTATATATTCCTCAAAACAGCCACCATACCTACCTATTATGGCATTTCCATAGCCATTCCGAGATATATTGCCATGCAACTTTCCACCATTCCGCTTATCATGACACATTCATCATTGTCATATTGCTTAGCATGATCATGTAGTTGACATCGTATTTGTGGCAAAGCCACCATTCATAATTCTTTCATACATGTCACTCTTGATTCATTGCATATCCCGGTACACCGCCGGAGGCATTCATATAGAGTCATACTATGTTCTAGTATCGAGTTGTAATCATTGAGTTGTAAGTAAATAGAAGTGTGATGATCATCATTCAATAGAGCATTGTCCCAAAAAAAGAGAAAGGCTAAAAAGAAAAAAAGAAGGCCCAAAAAAAGAGAAAATAAAATAAAATAATAGAATAAAAAGGGGCAATGCTACTATCCTTTTACCACACTTGTGCTTCAAAGTAGCACCGTGATCTTCATGATAGAGAGTCTCTTGTTTTGTCACTTTCATATACTAGTGGGAACTTTTCATTATAGAACTTGGCTTGTATATTCCAACGATGGGCCTCCTCAAGTGCCCTAGGTCTTAGTGAGCAAGCAAGTTGGATGCACACCCACTTAGTTTCTTTTGTTGAGCTTTCATACATTTATAGCTCTAGTGCATCCGTTGCATGGCAAT
This sequence comes from Aegilops umbellulata, assembly GCA_032464435.1. Taxonomy (NCBI): domain Eukaryota; kingdom Viridiplantae; phylum Streptophyta; class Magnoliopsida; order Poales; family Poaceae; genus Aegilops; species Aegilops umbellulata. The sequence goes on along the minus strand of CP136060.1, from coordinate 67,027,679 downwards.
CCCTACTCCTCGCATTAACATCAATCGATGGGCATCTCCATAGCTCATTGATTAGCCTCGTTGATGTGAGACTTTCTCCTTTTTGTCTTCTCCACATAACCCCCCATCATTATTCTATTCCACCCATAGTGCTATATCCATGGCTCGCGCTCATGTATTGCGTGAAGGTTTATGAGTTTGAGATTATTAAAGTATGAAACAATTGCTTGGCTTGTCATCAGGGTTGTGCATGACGAGAGCATTCTTGTGTGATGAAAATGGAGCATGACTAAACTATATGATTTTGTAGGGATGAACTTTCTTTGGCCATGTTATTTTGAGAAGACATAATTGCTTAGTTAGTATGCTTGAAGTATTATTATTTTTATGTCAATATGAACTTTTGTCTTGAATCTTTCAAATCTGAATATTCATAACACAAGTAAGGAGAATTACATTGAAATTATGCCAACTAGCATTCCACATCAAAAATTATCTTTTTTATCATTTACCTACTCGAGGACGAGCAGGAATTAAGCTTGGGGATGCTTGATACGTCTCCAACGTATCTATAATTTTTGATTGCTCCATGCTATATTATCCACTGTTTTAGGCAATATTGGGCTTTATTATCCACTTTTATATTATTTTTGGGACTAACCTATTAACCGGAGGCCCAGCCCAGATTTGCTGTTTTATGCCTATTTCAGTGTTTCGAGGAAAAGGAATATGAGACGGAGTTAAAACGGAACGAAATCAACTGGAGAAGTTATTTTTGGAAGGAAACCTACCTGATAGACTTGGGCTCTACGTCAGAAGATACGGGAGCTGGCCACGAGGGTAGGGGGACGCGCCCACCCCCCTGGGGCGCGCCCCGTGCCTCGTGGGGCCCCCGCAGCTCCACCGACGTACCCCTTGCACCCATATATACCTACCTAACCTAAAACTTCCAGAACGGAGATTAGATCGGGAGTTCCGCCACCGCAAGCCTCTGGAGCCACCAAAAACCAATCGGGACCCTGTTCCGGCACCCTGCCGGAGGGGGCGATCCCTCACCGGTGGCCATCTTCATCATCCCGGCGCTCTCCATGACGAGGAGGGACTAGTTCACCCTCAGGGCTGAGGGTATGTACCAGTAGCTATGTGTTTGATCTCTCTCTCTCTCTCTCTCTCTCTCTCTCTCTCTCTCTCGTGTTCTTGATTTGGCACGATCTTGATGTATCGCGAGCTTTGCTATTATAGTTGGATCTTATGTTTCTTCTCCCCCTCTTCTCTCTTCTAATGGATTGAGTTCTCCCCTTGAAGTAATCTTATCGGATTGAGTCTTTAAAGATTTGAGAACACTTGATGTATGTCTTGCCGTGCTTATCTATGGTGACAATGGGATACCATGTGCCACTTGATGTATGTTTTGGTGATCAACTTGCGGGTTCCGTGACATTGGGAACCTATGCATAGGGGTTGGCACGCGTTTTCATCGTGATTCTTCGGTAGAAACTTTGGGCACTCTTTGAGGTTCTATGTGTTGGTTTGAGTAGATGAATTGAGATTGTGTGATGCATATCGTATAATCATACCCACGGATACTTGAGGTGACATTGGAGTATCTAGGTGACATTAGGGTTTTGGTTGATTTGTGTCTTAAGGGTTTTGTTCTAGTACGAACTCTAGGGATGTTTGTGACACTTATAGGAATAGCCCAATGGATTGATTGGAAAGAATAACTTTGAGGTGGTTTCGTACCCTACCATAATCTCTTCGTTTGTTCTCCGCTATTAGTGACTTTGGAGTGACTCTTTGTTGCATGTTGAGGGATAGTTATATGATCCAATTATGTTATTATTGTTGAGAGGACTTGCACTAGTGAAAGTATGAACCCTAGGCCTTGTTTCAAAGCATTGCAATACCGTTTACGCTCACTTTTATCGCTTGCTACCTTGCTGTTTTTATATTTTCAGTTTACAAAAACCTATATCTACCATCCTTATTGCACTTGTATCACCATCTCTTCGCCGAACTAGTGCACCTATACAATTCACCATTGTATTGGGTGTGTTGGGGACACAAGAGACTCTTTGTTATTTGGTTGCAGGGTTGCTTGAGAGAGACCATCTTCATCCTACGCCTCCTATGGATTGATAAACCTTAGGTCATCCACTTGAGGTAAATTTGCTACTGTCCTACAAACCTGTGCACTTGCAGGCCCAACAACGTCTACAAGAAGAAGGTTGTGTAGTAGACATCACTCCTCAATAAGTCCCGTGGATTTATTGAGGACACGGTAAGCATGAGAGTTTGTAGCATAACCAACAAATATGCCCTCAGAAGCTCTAGCCTCAAATGTAGACAACCGAACACCTTTCTTGAGAATGAAACACTTACACCCGAACACCCGAAAGTACTTGAGATTGGGCTTGTTACCGGTGAGTATCTCATATGGAGTCTTGTTCAAGCCCTTGCGGAGGTAGAGCCGATTGGATGCATGACATGCGGTGTTGATGGCTTCGGCCCAAAAGTTGTATGGAGACTTGAACTCCGCCATCATGGTCCTTGCCGCATCCATTAACGTCTGGTTCTTCCTCTCCGCAACACCGTTTTGTTGAGGGGTGTATGGTGCGGAATATTGATGCTTGATCCCCTCATCACTAAGAAACTCATCCAAGGTGTAGTTCTTGAACTCGGTGCCGTTGTCACTTCTTAGTGTCAAGATCTTTGCATTGTGTTAACATTATGCTTCATTTGCAAAGTCAATGACGGTTTGTTGGGTCTCGCTCTTCCTCTTGAAGAAATACACCCAAGTGTATCTTGAATAGTCATCCACAATCACCAAGCAATACTTTCTACCCCCAATACTATCAAAGGATGGAGGCCCAAAGAGATCCAAGTGAAGGAGCTCCAAAGGCCTCTTCGAGTAAATGATAGTCGTGGGAGGGTGAGCCTTCTCATGAAGCTTTCCTTCGATACAAGCACTGCAAGCACGATCTTTAGCAAAAATAACATTCGTTAGTCCACAGACATGGTCCCCCTTGAGAAGACTTTGCAAAGATCTCATACTGACGTGGGCTAAACAACGATGCCAAAGCCATCCCACGTCAACTTTAGCCTATTAGGCATGTCGCGGTCTTAGTGGTCCGCTCCGAAAAGTTAATCACATATAGACCATTCTCGACATGCCCAACAAAGGCTACTTTAAGAGTCTTGCTCCACAAGAGGGCCACAATATCAATATCAAAGAAAGTGGCAAAGCCCATGATTGCAAGTTGACGAATGGAAAGTAAATTGTATGCAAGGGACTCGACAAGCATGACCTTCTCAATCGTGAGATCATGAGAAATGACAACCTTGCCAAGTGCCAATACCTTAGAAGACGAGGCATCACCCCACTCGACATTGGTGGGCATAGATGGAATCTTGTGCACGTCCACCACCAAGTTCTTGCTTCTGGTCATATGATTTTTAGCTCCACTATCGAGCAACCATGATCCCCCACCGGAAGCAAACACCTACAAGATATCAATGCTTGGTTTTAGGTACCCATTTTGTAATGGGTCCTTTGATGTTAGTAACAAGGGTCTTAGGAATCCAAATAGACCATTCAATGTATTCATGAGGAGAACCAACAAATTTGGCATAAACATGCCCATCACTAGCACAGCATAACACATAAGAAGGATTAAAGTCGCCGGCTTTGTTGGGAGGGGTGGCATTGCCCTTCTTGACACCGCTACCCTTCACATTGTTCTTCTTCTCCTTGGAAGCACCCTCTCCCTCCTTCACAAAAGTTTGCTTGAGAGGAGGAGGTCGTTTGGTCTTGTCATTCTTCTTCTTGTTCTTGGGCTTGGGTGCGAACCCAATCCCCTCATTGGCCACAACTTCCTTTTGATTGCTCAAAAGGTCGTTGAGGTTCTTCTCACCTTGTATGCATGTCACAAGGCCTTTCTCAAGTTGCTCCTTCAACTTAGCATTCTCCTCAACAAGATGCACATGCTCACAACAAGGGTTAGTAGCATTTGCATTATCAATCAATACCATATGAGGAAAGGTGGCTTTCTCCTCGGTTAGCTTTACTTGGAGTTGATCATGAGACTCTTTGAGGCTAGCATGAACACCCTTCAAGACTTTGTGAGCCTTTTCGAGAATGTCAAAATCCTCTTTGAGTCTAGCAAGATCAACCCCAAGCTTTGCCTTCTCGGAGTTTAGCACACATGAAACAACAAGAGCATGCTCAAGATCTTTCTTTAATTTAGCATGATCATCGTTGTATGACTCCTCAAGAGCCAAACGAAGACCAGACTCTTCCTCAAGAGCATTGGAAAGATCTGAAATCTCATCGGCATAGTCACGACTATGCCCCTCCATCTTAGAGATGGTATCTTCGTGAGCCTCGATCATGTCATTGACTTCACCAAGTTGTTCCAAGAGAGCAACAAAGTGCTTCTTGGATTTACCCTTGAGTTTACCCATAAAGGCCTCAAACTCATTCTCCTCCACATTAGTTCCCTCATGTTCATCAATGCTATCCGTCGAACAAGGATGATTGATGATAGTAGTTTTGATGTTGGGAGTTACCTTGTTGGTGGCTTTAGCCATGAGGCACTTGGCAGTGATTGAGGGAGTCCTGGATTAGGGGGTGTCCGGGTAGCCGGACTATAACCTTTGGCTGGACTCTTGGACTATGAAGATATAAGATTGAAGACTTCATCTCGTGTCCGAATGGGACTTTCCTTGGCGTGGAAGGCAAGCTTGGCGATACGGATATGTAGATCTCCTCCCATTGTAACCGACTCTTTGTAACCCTAGCCCTCTCCGGTGCCTATATAAACCGAAGGGTTTTAGTCCATAGGACGAACAACAATCATACCATAGGCTAGCTTCTAGGGTTTAGCCTCTCTGGTCTCGTGGTAGATCTACTCTTGTACTACCCATATCATCAATATTAATCAAGCAGGAGTAGGGTTTTACCTCCATCGAGAGGGCCCGAACCTGGGTAAAAAATCGTGTCCCTTGTCTCCCATTACCATCCGCCTAGACGCACAGTTCGGGACCCCCTACCCGAGATCCGCCAGTTTTGACACCGACATTGGTGCTTTCATTGAGAGTTCCTCTGTGTCGTCATCTTTAGGCCCGATGGCTCCTTCGATCATCAACAGCGAAGCGGTCCAGGGTGAGACTTTTCTCCCTGGACAGATCTTCGTATTCGGCGGCTTTGCACTGCGGGCCAATTCGCTTGGCCATCTGGAGCAGATTGAAAGCTACGCCCTTGGCCATCAGGTCAGATTTGGAAGTTTGAACTACACGGCTGACATCCGCGGAGACTTGATCTTCGACGGATTCGAGCCACAGCCGAGCGCGCCGCACTGTCACGATGGGCATGATTTAGCTCTGCCGCCGAACAGTGCCCTAGAGGCCGCACCCATATCCGCTCCGACCCTTATCTCGGAGCCAACTGCGCCGATCGAGGATGGGTGGCTAGACATCGCCTCGGGGGCTGCAGTCTCAGCGGCGATCGAGCCGAACATCAGCCTTGTCTTCTGCGAAACCCGTGACTCCAGGGTGCCGGACTCTTTTCCGGACTCCGAACCCTCCGTGCCCCTACTAATCGAATCTGATTGGGCGCCGATCATGGAATTCACCGCCGCAGATATCTTTCAGCACTCGCCCTTCGGTGACATTCTGAATTCACTAAGGTCTCTCTCTTTGCCAGGAGAGCCCTGGCCGGACTATGGCCAACAGGATTGGGATGCGGACGATGAAGAAATTCGACGCCCACCCACCACCCACTTCGTAGCCACTGTCGATGATTTAACCGACATGCTCGACTTCGACTCCGAAGACATCGACGGTATGGACGACGATGTAGGAGACAAACATGTACCAGCGCCTATAGGGCACTGGAAAGACACCTCGTCATATGACATATATATGGTGGATACACCCAAAGAAGGCAATGGCAACGGAACATCGGGGGATGACCCCTCCAAGAAGCAACCTAAGCGCCGGCATCAGCGGCGCCGCTCTAAGTCCCGCCAAAGCAAAATCGGTGAAACCGTCACGGGAGATAATAACAACCCGGATAGTGCCGAAGACAACTCCCTCCAGCAAGATTCAGCGCAGGAGGATGGAGAAGCCAGCCCCCCTAAGAGAGCGACAAACAGGGAGGAATAGGATGATAATTACATGCCTCCCTCCGAAGACGAGGCAAGCCTCGACGACGACGAATTTGTCGTGCCTGAGGATCCCGTCGAACAAGAGCGCTTTAAGCACAGGCTTATGGCCACGGCGAGCAACCTTAAGAAAAAACAGCAACAACTTAGAGCTGATCAAGATTTGCTAGCCGACAGATGGACTAAAGTCCTTGTGGCCGAGGAATACGAACTCGAACGCCCCTCCAAGAGCTACCCAAAGAGCAGGTTGCTACCCCGATTAGAGGAGGAAGCACTTAAACCTACATCACCTGCGCATGAGGCGGCCGACCGGCCACCTCGCGGCCGCGATAGAGAGGCCTCTCGGCCCTCCACTCAAGCCGCACCCCGGTGTCGCTCAAAAAATACCAAGGCACGGGGAAATGCGCTAGACCCGCGAGATATGTTGGGGGACAGGGCAAGGAAAACAAGATCGATCTACGGATCACGCGGGCGCCCCACGACACGAGACAATAACCGTCACGCCGGATACAGTAAATCCGGCCGGGCCAAACACAGCAGACAAAGCTCATTGAGCTACGTCGCGATATAGCCCAATACAGAGGTGCCATACACCCACTATACTTCACAGATGAAGTAATGGATCATCAAATCCCAGAGGGTTTCAAACCCGTAAACATTGAATCATACGATGGCACAACAGATCCTGCGGTATGGATCGAGGACTATCTCCTACATATCCACATGGCCCGCGGCGATGATCTACACGCCACCAAATATCTCCCACTCAAGCTTAAAGGACCAGCTCGGCATTGGCTTAACAACTTGCCAGCAGAATCAATTGGTTGTTGGGAGGACCTGGAAGCCGCATTCCTCGACAATTTCCAGGGCACTTATGTGCAACCACCAGACACCGATGACCTGAGCCACATAATTTAGCAACCAGAAGAATCTGCCAGACAATTCTGGACACGATTCCTAACCAAGAAAAATCAAATCGTCGACTATCCGGACGCAGAGGCCCTAGCAGCCTTTAAGCATAACATCCGTGATGAGTGGCTTGCCCGGCACCTTGGACAGGAAAAGACGAAATCTATGGCAGCCCTCACGACACTCATGACCCACTTTTGCGCAGGAGAAGACAGCTGGCTGGCTCGCATCAATAACATGACCAAGAGCCCTCGTAATGATACTAAGGACATCAATGGCAGGTAGCGTTGCAACAAGCACAAGTGCCGCATTAACAGCGACAATGCTGAGGATACGGCAGTTAACGCCGGATTCAGAGGCTCTAAACCCGGTCAACGGAAAAAGCCATTCAAAAGAAATACTCCAGGCCCGTCCAGTTTGGACCGTATACTCGATCGCTCGTGCCAGATACATGGCACCCCCGAAAAACCAGCCAATCACACCAACAGGGATTGTTGGGCATTCAAGCAGGCCGGCAAGTTAAATACCGAAAACAAAGACAAGGGGCTACATAGCGACGACGAGGAGGAGCCCCAGCCGCCGAACAATAGTGGACAGAAGGGCTTCCCCCTACAAGTGCGGACGGTGAACATGATGTACGCAACCCACATCCCCAAGATTGAACGGAAGCGTGCGCTAAGGGACGTATACGCGTTGGAGCCAGTCGCCCCAAAGTTCAACCCATGGTCCTCCTGCTCGATCACTTTTGATCGAAGGGACCACCCCACTAGCATCCGCCATGGCGGATTCGCCGCACTGGTTCTAGACCCAATCATTGACGGATTTCACCTCACTAGAGTCCTCATGGACGGCGGCAGCAGCCCGAACCTGCTTTATCAGGATACAGTGCGGAAAATGGGCATAGATCCCTCAAGGATTAAACCCACAAAAACGACCTTTAAAGGCATCATACCAGGCGTAGAGGCCAAATGTACAGGCTCAGTTACACTTGAAGTGGTCTTCGGATCCCCGGATAACTTCCGAAGCGAGGAGTTAATCTTCAACATAGTCCCGTTCCGCAGTGGCTATCACACACTGCTCGGACGAACCGCATTTGCAAAGTTCAATGCGGTGCCGCACTATGCATACCTCAAGCTCAAGATGCCAGGCCCTCGAGGAGTCATTACGGTCAATGGAAACACCGAACGCTCTCTCCGAACGGAGGAGCATACGGCGGCATTGGCAGCGAAAGTACAGAGCAGCCTCTCAAGGCAATTCTCCAGTCCGGCTTTTAAACGTCCGGACACCGTCAAGCGCGCCCGGAGTAACCTATAACAAGACCGACTGGCACATTCCAAGCAAGCGTAGCAATACGGCCCCAACCCCAGCCCTCGCGAAACTGCGAAATCAGTACTACGCGTACATAACTACGCTATGAAAATCCCATGGGCACAGGGGGAGGGGCACGGCCACGGCACGCCCAAAATGCGGCTCAACCGCACTAGGGGCTCCCGATTTTGTCATTTTTTCTTACTTTCAGGACTCCACTATCCTGAAGGCCTGTCCGGCAGTACAATCGCCGAACACACGATGCAACAACCAAGGAGGCAGAAAGCTATGTCGAATTCCCAGGTGGTCTCTATAACGAGCAAACTACCTGTCTTACATACCGTCTCGCAGCTCGCCCCTGGAGGGGGACATGTCAAATAGTCCCATCTCTTGCTTATCGCACTATTTGTATCGTTCTGCTTTTAGAGCAGCCTTTTAAAATAAACAATGCTTAGCTTAAGCTTATTATTGCGTTCTCTATTCATTTCTTTTTCAATACATATGTTCAGTTATGACATTTAGCACCCATACACTTTGGTACAATCAATACGCCAGGGGATCAAGCACCCCATAATACGACGTGAGAAGTCCGAACACTTTCACAAGTGCGGCCCTCCGAACTTATAGCATTATATGCATCAGCTCCGAATCATATCTTTGGTCAATAGTTGGGTTTGCCCGGCTCCCATGTTTTGGTACCTTACGTTCCGCTATATCGGCTAAGGTAGCGCTGGGAGAACTACTGCGATTGTGCCCCGGTTGAGCTGGGCTAAGCACCTCAGTAGAGAAAGCTAAAACTGACTGTCATGATAGGGCGAGAGCTGGTCGCTGTTCGAGAGGTTTCGAGTCCCTAAAGACTTATGCCGCTTAGAGCGAGGAGTCGGCTTTGTCCGGCCTAGGCTTGTATAGCGCCCCGAACTCAGTCTTCCGAACACTAGGGGCTTCGCCGAAATTTAAAATTGTAGAATTCTCTGGCTAAGTGAGAGTGATAACGCATTATAGTCCGATTGCCTTGTTCGTTGTGCTAAGCACCTCCCTCGAAGGACCCAAGAATGGGAAAAAGAGTGCTCAAGTTTATGCCAAACACCCCAGCACTCGTGGCATGGGGGCAGAAGCCGACGACTCGCCATCTCTCAAATTTAATAAACGGCCGCATAGAAGGTAATATTTTAAATTGAACAAGCGTTGCATAGCGCATATGAACAAGTTTTCAGCATACAGGATAACACGAGCGAGTTTACTCAAATATTACATCTCTGGCACATTCATCCGCCACAAGGCGGGCAACCTTCAGGACGCCCTCATAGCACATCTTGGTGTGGCGATGCTCCTTGCCCGGCGGTGGCCCGTCCTTCACCAGCTTCTCCGCGTCCATCTTGCCCCAGTGCACTTTAGCACGGGCAAGCACCCTACGGACGCCCTCGATGCAGGCGGAGCGCTTGATAACTTCAAGCCACGGACAAGCATCCACCAACCGCCTTACTAGCCCAAAATAGCTTCTAGGCAGAGCCTCTCCAGGCCACAACCGAACTGTGAGGCCCTTCATGGCCTGTTCGGCCACCTTATGGAGCTCGACCAGCTGCTTCAGCTGGTCGCTCAAGGGCACCGGGTGTCCGGCCTCAGCATACTGAGACCAGAACACCTTCTCCGTCAAGCTCCCCTCCTCGGCCCGGTAGAAGGCGGCGGCATCTGACACGCTGCGGGGCAAATCTGCGAATGCTCCTGGAGAGCTCCGGATTCGGGTAAGTAACAAGTAATTCACTTTCACGTGCTTGCTTTGCATAAAGAATGCCTTACCCACCGCTATCTTCTTCATCGCCTCAACTTCTTGGAGGGCTTTCTGGGCTTCAGCCTGGGCAGCCTTGGAGCTTTCAAGTGCCGCCGCGAGCTCGGACTCTCGCGTCTTTGAGTCAAGCTCCAAACTCTCATGTTTTTTCATGAGAGCCTGGAGCTCTTGCTGCACCTCGCCAACCCGCGCCTCATGTTTCTCCCGCTCGGTGCGCTCCGTGGCCACCCTCTTTTCAGCCTCGAATAGCGCTTGCTTAAGGGTCGCCACCTCAGTCGTGGACCCTAGGACACCAATAGCGATCCTGTCATTTTTTGCAACCGCATCTTTTTAAATATACTCCACAAGGTATTACTTACCTCCTTTTTCCTCGAGATCCTTCTTGGCAAGGCCGAGCTCTTGCTCGGACTGCTCGAGGCTCTGCTTCAGCGCATCCACCTCCGCAGTCAGTGCGCAGAGGCCAGCAGCGAAGCCTGCATACACATTTTTATTTAGTTTTGTTAGACTCTTGCAAATGTTATTAGATCCTCTATTCGGCTTTTCTTTCCGAATGCTGAACAGAGCATCAGGGGCTACTGTCTATGCGGTAATATTTTCACATATTTTTCACATACCTCAAAGCCTGTTAGCAGGCTGGCATAGGCTTCATTCAGCCTGCTCTTGGCGGACTGAACCTTCTGGATCACCGCACTCATAATAGTGCAATGCTCCTCGTCGATGGAGGCGCCGTTAAGCACCTACAGCAAATTGTCCGGTGCCTCCGGTTGGACGGAGGTCACCAGCGTCGTAGGCTTGCCCTTCTTACCAGGGGGTCGCCTGCCGGACTCCGGAACCATTGAAGGTTTCGGTGCGGTGTCCAGCCCAAGGCCGGGCTTAGAGCCCTTCGGGGTTTTGTCCCCTTTGCGGTGTCCAGGACTACCTCCTCATGGCTTGGAACCTTTTGGGATAGCACCTCGGCGTCGTCCGTAGGGCAAGGGGAGGTAGCGGTCGGAAGTGAAAAACTATTCACGTCCGACGAATCCAGGGAGCCGCTCGACGACACGTCGAGCCGGGCCTTGGGCGGACTGCATAATTATATTCGGCGTTAGAAGATACTGTGCAATAAAGGAACGCCATGAGTCATTCTGGTATCCGAATACTTACGATTTCTCCAGGGGCTTGGCCCTGAGCAGCCACTCCTCTTCGCCGTCGTCAGTGTTGGTGGAGTAGTCCGTAGGAAGGGTCCTCCCTTTCTTGGACCCTCCGGCCTCCCCAGTTGGGGCGACCTTCCTTTTCTTCTCTCCCCCGTTGGGGAAGAGAGCTCTCTTTCCTCCTCCTCATCTTCGTGGGAGGAGTCCGCCTCGGAGTCATCGGATGATGAGTCCGACTCCACCGGGCGCCAGGAACTCTTCCGGGTTCCCGTGGCCTTCTTCTTGGACTTCTTCTCCGGCACCACGTAAGGTGCCGGAACCAGCAGTTTCGCCAAGCGGGCGTTTGCTGGGTCTTCGGGCAAAGGAGCCGGACAGCTGATCTACTCGGACGTCTCCTGCCAATCCTATCAAAGGTACGGGAGTTTAGATCCCGCATAGAGTCAAACTATGAAAGACTAATATCCTGTAAGAAGTAAAAACAGCTTACCGCGTTGGCTTGACGCTGCGCGCTAAATCCGTGATCCTCGGTAGCGGATGCGGGAGCCTAGGCGCCCTTCAATAGCACCTTCCAGGCATCTTCGTATGTTGTGTCGAAGAGCCTGCTCAGAGTTCGGTGCTGGGCCGTGTCGAACTCCCACAAATTGAAAACCCGTTGTTGACACTGGAGGATCCGGCGGATGAGCATAACCTGGACCACGTTGACAAGTTTGAGCTTCTTGCTCACCAGGTTCCGGACACATGTTTGGAGTCCGGTCACCTCTTCCGAACTGCCCCACGCGAGGCCCTTCTCTTTCCAGGGGGTGAGCCGCGTAGGGGCTCCGAATCCGAACTCGGGGGCTGCGACCTATTTGGGGTCACGCGGCTCGGTGATGTAGAACCACCCCGATTGCCACCCCCTTTATGGTCTCCACGAAGGAGCCCTCGAGCCATAGGACGTTGGGAATCTTGCTCACCATGGCGCCTCCGCACCCCGCCTGGCGGCCGCCCACAACCTTCGGCTTGACATTGAAGGTCTTCAGCCATAAGCCGAAGTGGGGCTGGATGCAGAGGAAGGCCTCGCACACGACGATAAATGCCGAGATGTTGAGGATCAAGTTCGGGGCCAGATCGTGGAAGTCCAGGCCGTAGTAGAACATGAGCCCTCGGACGAATGAATGGAGGGGGAATCCCAGTCCACGGAGGAAATGGGTAAGGAAGACGACCCTCTCATGGGGCCTGGGGGTGGGGATGAGCTGCCCCTCATCTGGGAGCCGGTGCGCGATGTCGTCGGGCTGGTATCCGACTCTCCTCAGCTTTTTGATGTCTCCCTCCGTGACGGAAGAGACCATCCACTTGCCTCCCGCTCCAGACATGGATGGAGAAGGTTGAGGAAGAGAATGCGGACTTGGGCGTTGGAGCTCGAGTGTGCGAAAATGGAAGAGCAAAGGAGGAAGAAGGCGTGGATGAAAAGGTGGATCCTTATCCCCTTATATGGGCGGACGAAACTACATGTCCCCACCAGCCTGGTAAAACTCGCTTATCTCCCAAGCGCCGTAATAACGGTTGGGTTACCCACGCCCGTATTGATGAGAATCCCGGAATAAGGGGACATGATCTCTGCTTCAACAAGACGTGCCAAGGAAACCGCCTCGCTAAACATGCTGAGGTGGGACAGTAAAACGATTCGAATAAAGGCTTGGCCGTGGTGTGATGTCACGCTGCGGAATACGTCAGCAGATTAGATTTGTGTAAATACTATTCTCTCTATGGCAGTATGTGGAACTTATTTTGCAGAGCCGGACACTATCCTTGTGTTCAAAATCTTCTATGAAGTATTCAGAGGAGGAACCCGCCTTGCAATGCCGAAGACAATTTGTGCGCCGGACTCATCGTCATTGAAGCCTGGTTCAGGGGCTACTGAGGGAGTCCTGGATTAGGGGGTGTCCGGGTAGCCGGACTATAACCTTTGGCCGGACTCTTGGACTATGAAGATACAAGATTGAAGACTTCGTCCCGTGTCCGGATGGGACTTTCCTTGGCGTGGAAGGCAAGCCTTGCGATACGGATATGTAGATCTCCTCCCATTGTAACCGACTCTGTGTAACCCAAGCCCTCTCCGGTGCCTATATAAACCGGAGGGTTTTAGTCCATAGGACGAACAACAATCATACCATAGGCTAGCTTCTAGGGTTTAGCCTCTCTGATCTCGTGGTAGATCTACTCTTGTACTACCCATATCATCAATATTAATCAAGCAGGAGTAGGGTTTTATCTCCATCGAGAGGGCCCAAACCTGGGTAAAAACATTGTGTCCCTTGTCTCCTGTTACCATCCGCCTAGACGCACAGTTCGGAACCCCCTACCCAAGATCCGCCGGTTTTGGCACCGACAATGATGCTCTCATTGGGTGAGTCGAAGAGAGACACCCGTGGAGTCGTCGCAATGGCAACGGAGGCCATGGCAACCGACTCACCATCTTCATCATCCTCATTGTACTCTTCTTGCACCACCAATGCCTTGGGAGGAGTCTTGTTGGTGAAGTTGCTCTTGTTGGGGAACGACTTGGCCTTGTCCTTACGGATGAGCTTGCCACCGTTGTCTTCCCTCTTCTCATAAGGGCACTCCGCAACAAAGTGGCTCACATTGCCACAATTGAAGCAAGTCCTCACTTGTTGCTTGCCCTTTGAGCCACTTGACTTGTTCTTGTTGAAGTTGGGCCTTGAGTTCTTCTTGCTCCAAAATTGCCTTGAAGCAAGTGCCATGTGTTCATGATAGGCATACTTCGTATCTTCGAGGTTGCTCTCCTCTTCTTCCTCCTCTTCCTCTTCTTCGACATAGACCTTGGCCTTCAATGCAAGGTTGGGCCTTTTTGCTCTTTGAGACCGAAGCACCGCATTGTCGGCGGTCTTGTCCAATATGCTCATAGCCACAAACTCATCTAACACCTCACTTGAGGACAAGGTGTGGAAGTCCGACCTTTGACGAATGACAGAGGACATGGCTTCGTGGTAGGGCATCATTGCCTTGAGGAATTTGCGCTTGATCCAATTGTCATCCGTGTCCTTACTTCCATGATCCCGGAGAGAGACCGCGAGCTTGGTAACTCTCCGATAGAGCTCACGAGGTTCTTCATCTTCTTTCATTGCAAACTCATCGGCTTCATCTTGTACCACTTCATAGTTGGAACGTTGAATGCTTGCGCTTCCCCGATAGAGAGAAACCACTTGGCGCCAAGCGTCTTTGGCCAATGAGTAAGGCCGGAGATGAGGAAGGTCTTCGGGAGGGATTGATTCTTGGATGATGAAGAGAGTATTCTCATTGAATGATCAGCCACGGCTTCTCTAGGAGTGAAGTTGCTCCGGTCATGCGGATAAAAACCTTCTTAAATGATTCTCCAAAGGTTAGTGTTCACATGATTTAAATGACGCTTAAAACGATAGACCCAAGAATCAAAATCCTCCTTTTTATCAATCTTGGGGGGGAGGACCGGCATGATTCAAGTGAGTAGAAGGAATCGGTCCACCATAGACAAGTGGAGGTTCCACATGGGCAAAGATGTCGGTGCCACTTTTACCACTAGAAGGAAGGGCTTTCTCTCTAGTAGCTTCCCCCTTGTCGGAGGTAGCATCCGTCACCTTGTTGGCGGGATCACCCAATTTCAACGGTGCGGTGGAAAGTTTAAGCCCTTCTAGGAATTCATGAAACATGCCTTTGACCTCGGTCGTCATGGAGGTTTTCAATGTTTCCAACGCCACATTGAACTCCTCACGTGAGACCGCGGTTCCCCCATCTCCCGTAGAAGAGACCAGATTTGCACCGGAGTGCTCCTCCGCACCTTCTACGATGTCAACCATACTCTTAGGATAGTAAAGTCCTTAATCAAGAGATGAGGCTTTGATACCAATTGAAAGGATCGATATAGTTGACTAGAGGGGGGGGGTGAATAGGCAACTAACAATTTTTAGCTTTTCTTTAACAATTTAAACTTTGCATCAAAGTAGGTTTTCTAGATGTGCAACTAAGTGAGCAAGCTATATGATGCAATAATGATAAGCACACAAGCAAGCAAGAGATAAGGCATAAATAAGCTTGCACAAGTAAAGGCACGAGATAACCAAGAGTGGAGCCGTTGTAGACGAGGATGTGTTACCGAAGTTCCTTCCCTTTGAGAGGAAGTACGTCTCCGTTGGAGCGGTGTGGAGGCACAATGCTCCCCAAGAAGCCACTAGGGCCACCGTATTCTCCTCATGCCCTCACACAATGCGAGATGCCGTGATTCCACTATTGGTGCCCTTGGAGGCGGCGACCGAACCTTTACAAACAAGGTTGGGGCAATCTCCACAACTTAATTGGAGGCTCCCAACGACACCACGAAGATTCACCATGATGGACTATGGCTCCGCGGTGACCTCAACCGTCTAGGGTGCTCAAACACCCAAGAGTAACAAGATCCGCAAGGGATTAGTGGGGGGAATCAAATTTCTCTTGGTGGAAGTGTAGATCGGGGCCTTCTCAACCACTCCCGAGCAAATCAACAAGTTTGATTGGCTAGGGAGTGAGATCGGGCGAAAATGGAGCTTGGAGCTGTTGGAAATATGCCCTAGAGGCAATAATAAAATGGTTATTATTATATTTCCTTGTTCATGATAATTGTCTATTGTTCATGCTATAATTGTGTTATCCGAAAATCGTAATACATGTGTGAATACATAGACCACAACATGTCCCTAGTGAGCCTCTAGTTGACTAGCTCGTTGATCAACAGATGGTCATGGTTTCCTGACTATGGACATTGGATGTCATTGATAACAGGATCGCATCATTAGGAGAATGATGTGATGGACAAGACCCAATCCTAAGTATAGCACAAGATCGTGTAGTTCGTCTACTAGAGCTTTTGTATTGTCAAGTATCATTTCCTTAGACCATGAGATTGTGCAACTCCGGATACCGTAGGAGTGCTTTGGGTGTGCCAAATGTCACAACGTAACTGGGTGGCTATAAAGGTGCACTACAGGTATCTCTGAAAGTGTCTGTTGGGTTGGCACGAATCGAGACTGGGATTTGTCACTCCGTATGACGGAGAGGTATCTCTGGGCCCACTCGGTAATGCATCATCATAATGAGCTCAATGTGACCAAGTGGTCGATCATGGGATCATGCATTACGGTACGAGTGAAGTGACTTGCCGGTAATGAGATTGAACAAGGTATTGGGATACCGACGATCGAATCTCGGGCAAGTAACGTACCGATTGACAAAGGGAATTGTATACGGGATTACTTGAATCCTTGACATCGTGGTTCATTCGATGAGATCATCGTGGAACATGTGGGAGCGAACATGGGTATCCAGATCCCGCTGTTGGTTATTGGTCGGAGAGCTGTCTCGGTCATGTCTGCGTGATTCCCGAACCCGTAGGGTCTACACACTTAAGGTTCGATAACACTAGGGTTATTAGGAAGACTTGTATGTGATTACGGAATGTTGTTCGGAGTCCCGGATGAGATCCTGGACGTCATGAGGAGTTCCGGAATGGTCCGGAGGTGAAGATTTATATATGGGAAGTTGTCATACGGTCACCGGACAGGTTCGGGGGCATATCGGTATTGTACCGGGGCCACCGGAGGGGTTCCGGGGGTCCACCGGGAGGGACCACCTCTCTCGGAGGGCCTCATGGGCTGTAGGAGGAAGGGAACCAGCCCCAAGTGGGCTGGGCACATCCCCCCTTGGGCCCATGCGCCTAGGGTTGGGGGGGGGGAACCCTAGAGGGGGCACCCCCCTTGCTTGGGGGGCAAGCCCCCCTCCCCTTGGCCGCCGCCCCCCTCTAGATCTCATCTAGAGGGGTCCGCCCCCCTTCCCCCTTCCCCTATAAATAGAGGGGCGAGGGGAGGGCTGCATACCACATCCAAGGCGCAGCCCCTCCCCTCCCCAACACCTCTCCTCCTCCGTTAAGAACTTGGCGAAGCCCTGCCGGAGTACTGCTGCTCCACCACCACCACGCTGTCATGCTGCTGCTGGAACTCTCTTCCTCAACCTCTCCCTCCTCCTTGCTGGACCAAGGCGCGGGAGACGTCTCTGCTCGGTACGTGTGTTGAACGCGGAGGTGCCGTCCGTTCGGCACTAGGATCATCGATGATTTGGATCACGACGAGTACGACTTCATCAACCCCGTTCTCTTCAATGCTTTCGCTCGCGATCTACAAGGGTATGTAGATGCACTCCTCTCTCTCTCTCTCGTTGCTAGTTACTACATAGATTGATCTTGGTGATGCGTAGAAATCTTTTAATTTCTGCAACGACCCCCAACAGTGGCATCATGAGCTAGGTCTATGCGTAGTTTCTATGCATGAGTAGAACACAAGTTGTTGTGGGCGTCGATTTTGTCAATTTGCTTGCCATTACTAGTCTTATCTTGATTCAGCGGCATCATGGGATGAAGCGGCCCGGATCGACCTTACACATACACTTACGTGAGACAGGTTCCACCGACTGACATGCACTAGTTGCATAAGGTGGCTAGCGGGTGTCTGTCTCTCCCACTTTAGTCAGATCGTATTCGATGAAAAGGGTCCTTATGAAGGGTAAATAGAAATTGTCATATCACGTTGTTGTTTTGGCGTAGGTAAGAAACGTTCTTGCTAAGAAACCTATAGCAGCCACGTAAAAAAATTGCAACAACAATTAGAGGACGTCTAACTTGTTTTTGCAGCATATGCCCTGTGATGTGATATGGCCAAAAGGATGTGATGAATGATATATGTGATGTATGAGATTGATCATGTTCTTATAATAGGAATCACGACTTGCATGTCGATGAGTATGACAACCGGCAGGAGCCATAGGAGTTGTCTTAATTTATTTATGACCTGCGTGTCAACATAAACGTCATGTAATTACTTTACTTTATTGCTAAACCGTTAGCCATAGTAGTAGAAGTAATAGTTGACGTGACAACTTCATGAAGACATGATGATGGAGATCATGGTGTCATGCCGGTGATGATGACGATCATGGCGCCCCGAAGATGGAGATCAAAAGGAGCAAAAAAATGATATTGGCCATATCATGTCACTATTTGATTGCATGTGATGTTTATCATGTTTTTACATCTTATTTGCTTAGAATGACGGTAGCTTAAATAAGATGATCCCTCAAAATAATTTCAAGAAAGTGTTCCCCCTAACTGTGCACCTTTGCGAAGGTTCATTGTTTCGAAGCACCACGTCGTGATCGGGTGTGATAGATTCTAACGTTCGAATACAACGGGTGTAAGCCAGATTTACACACGCAACACACTTAGGTTGACTTGACGAGCCTAGCATGTACAGACATGGCCTCGGAACACGGAAGACCGAAAGGTCGAACATGAGTCGTATAGAAGATACGATCAACATGAAGATGTTCACCGATGATGACTAGTCCGTCTCACGTGATGATCGGACACGGCCTAGTTGACTCGGATCATGTATCACTTAGATGACTAGAGGGATGTCTATATGAGTGGGAGTTCATTAAATAATTTGATTAGATGAACTTAATTATCAAGAACTTAATCTAAAATCTTTGCAATATGTCTTGTAGATCAAATGGCCCACGCTAATGTTGTCCTGAACTTCAACGTGTTCCTAGAGAAAACCATGCTGAAAGACGATGGTAGGAACTATACGGACTGGGTCCGAAACTTGAGGATCATCCTCATAGCTGCCAACAAAACATATGTCCTTGAAGCACCGCTAGGTGAAACACCACCCCCAGCAAACCAAGACGTTATGAACGCTTGGCAGTCCCGTGTTGATGATTACTCCCTGGTTCAGTGCAGCATGCTTTACAGCTTAGAACCGGGGCTCCAAAAGCATTTCGAGCAGCACGGAGCATATGAGATGTTCCAAGAGCTGAAAATGGTTTTCCAAGCTCATGCCCGGGTCGAGAGATATGAAGTCTCCGACAAGTTCTATAGTTGTAAGATGGAGGAGAATAGTTCCGTCAGCGAGCACATACTCAAAATGTCTGGGTTGCACAACCGCTTGACTCAGCTGGGAGTTAATCTCCCAGATGACGCGGTCGTTGACAGACTCCTTCAGTCGCTTCCACCGAGCTACAAGAGCTTTGTGATGAACTTCAATATGCAGGGGATGGAGAAAACCATTCCTGAGGTATATTCGATGCTGAAATCAGCGGAGGTGGAAATCAAAAAGGAACATCAAGTGTTGATGGTGAATAAAACTACTAAGTTCAAGAAAGGCAAGGGTAAAAAGGGTTTCAAGAAAGACGGAAGGGAGTTGCCGCGCCCGGCAAGCAAGCTGCCGGGAAGAAGCCAAAGAATGGACCCAAGCCTGAGACTGAGTGTTTTTATTGCAAGGGAAGTGGTCACTCGAAGCGGAACTGCCCCAAGTACTTAGCGGACAAGAAGGCCGGCAACACCAAAGGTATATGTGATATACATGTTATTGATGTGTACCTTACCAGTACTCGTAGTAGCTCCTGGGTATTTGATACCGGTGCGGTTGCTCATATTTGTAACTCAAAACAGGAGCTGCGGAATAAGCGGAGACTGGCGAAGGACGAGGTGACGATGCACGTCGGGAATTGTTCCAAGGTCGATGTGATCGCCGTCGGCACGCTACCTCTACATTTACCTACGGGATTAGTTTTAAACCTCAATATTTGTTATTTAGTGCCAGCTTTGAGCATGAACATTGTATCAGGATCTTGTTTAATACGAGATGGCTACTCATTTAAATCCAAGAACAATGGTTGTTCTATTTATATGAGAGATATTTTTTATGGTCATGCCCCGCTGGTGAATGGTTTATTCTTAATGAATCTCGAACGTAATGTTACACATATTCATAGTGTGAATACCAAAAGATGTAAGGTTGATAATGATAGTCCCACATACTTGTGGCACTGCCGCCTTGGTCACATTGGTGTCAAACGCATGAAGAAGCTCCATGCAGATGGAATTTTGGAGTCCCTTGATTACGAATCATTTGACACGTGCAAACCATGCCTCATGGGTAAAATGACCAAGACTCTGTTCTCCGGAACAATGAAGCGAGCAACCAACTTATTAGAAATCATACATACTGATGTGTGCGGTCGAATGAGCGTTGAGGCTCACGGTGGCTATCGTTATGTTCTCACCCTCACTGATGACTTAAGTAGATATGGGTATGTCTACTTAATGAAACACAAGTCTGAGACCTTTGAAAAGTTCAAGGAATTTCAGAGTGAGGTTGAAAATGAACGTGACAGGAAAATAAAGTTCTTATGATCAGATCATGGAGGGGAATATTTGAGTCACGAATTTGGCACACACTTAAGGAAATGTGGAATCGTTTCACAACTCACGCCGCCTGGAACACCTCAGCGAAATGGTGTGTCCGAACGTCGTAATCGCACTCTATTGGATATGGTGTGATCTATGATGTCTCTTACCAATCTACCGCTCTCATTTTGGGGCTATGCTTTAGATACTGCCGCATTCACTTTAAACAGGGCTCCGTCGAAATCCTTTGAGACGACACCGTATGAATTATGGTTTGGGAAGAAACCTAAGCTATCGTTTCTAAAAGTTTGGGGATGCGATGCTTATGTCAAGAAACTTCAACCTGAAAAGCTCGAACCCAAGTCGGAAAAATGTGTCTTCATAGGATACCCTAAGGAAACCATTGGGTATACCTTCTACCTCAGATCCGAAGGCAAGATCTTTGTTGCCAAGAACGGATCCTTTCTGGAGAAAGAGTTTCTCTCGAAAGAAGTAAGTGGGAGGAAAGTAGAACTTGATGAAGTACTGCCTCTTGAAGCGGAAAGTAGCGCAGCTCTGGAAGATGTTCCTGTGGTGCCTGCACCGACTAGAGAGGAAGTTAATGATGATGATCAAGGTACTTCGGATCAAGCTGCTACTAAAGTTCATAGGTCCACGAGGATACGTTCCACACCAGAATGGTATGGCAACCCTGTCCTGGAAATCATGTTGTTAGACAACGGTGAACCTTCGAACTATGAAAAAGCGATGGCAGGCCCATATTGCAACAAATGGCTTGAAGCCATGCAATCCGAGATAGGATCCATGTATGAAAACAAAGTATGGACTTTGACAGACTTGCCCGATGATCGACGAGCGATAGAAAATAAATGGATCTTTAAGAAGAAGACGGATGCGGATGGTAATGTGACCATCTATAAAGCTCGACTTGTTGCTAAAGGTTATCGACAAGTTCAAGGGGTTGACTACGATGAGACCTTCTCACCCGTAGCGAAGCTGAAGTCCGTCCAAATCATGTTAGCAATTGCCGCATTCTACGATTACGAGATATGACAAATGGACGTCAAAACGGCATTCCTTAATGGCTTTCTGAAGGAAGAATTGTATATGATGCAGTAGGAAGGTTTTGTCGATCCTAAGAATGCTAACAAGGTATGCAAGCTCCAGCGCTCCATCTATGGGCTGGTGCAAGCATCTCGGAGTTGGAACATTCGCTTTGATGAAATGATCAAAGCGTTTGGGTTTATGCAGACTTATGGAGAAGCCTGCGTTTACAAGAAATGAGTGGGAGCTCTGTAGCATTTCTCATATTATATGTTGATGGGAAATGATATAGAACTCTTGGAGAGCATAAAGGCCTACTTGAATAAGTGTTTTTCAATGAAGGACCTTGGAGAAGCAGCTTACATATTAGGCATCAAGATCTACAGAGATAGATCGAGACGCCTCATAGATCTTTCGCAAAGCACATACCTTGATAAGATATTGAAGAAGTTCAATATGGATCAGTCCAAGAAGGGGTTCTTGCCTGTATTGCAAGGTGTGTAATTGAGCTCGGCTCAATGCCCGACCACGGCAGAAGATAGAGAAAAGATGAGTGTCATCCCCTATGCCTCAGCCATAGGGTATATTATGTATGCCATGCTATGTACCAGACCTGATGTAAACCTTGCCGTAAGTTTGGTAGGAAGGTACCAAAATAATCCCGGCATGGAACACTGTACATCGGTCAAGAATATCCTGAAGTACTTGAAAAGGACTAAGGATATGTTTCTCGTTTATGGAGGTGACGAAGAGCTCGTCGTAAAGGGTTACGTAGATGCTAGCTTCGACACAGATCCGCGGTGACCTCAAACATCTAGGGTGCTCAAACACCAAAGAGTAACAAGATCCGCAAGGGATTAGTGGGGGGAATCAAATTTCTCTTGGTGGAAGTGTAGATCGGGGCCTTCTCAACCACTCCGGAGCAAATCAACAAGTTTGATTGGCTAGGGAGTGAGATCGGGCGAAAATGGAGCTTGGAGCTGTTGGAAATATGCCCTAGAGGCAATGATAAAATGGTTATTATTATATTTCCTTGTTCATGATAATTGTCTATTGTTCATGCTATAATTGTGTTATCCGAAAATCGTAATACATGTGTGAATACATAGACCACAACATGTCCCTAGTGAGCATCTAGTTGACTAGCTCGTTGATCAACAGATGGTCATGGTTTACTGACTATGGACATTGGATGTCATCGATAACGGGATCACATCATTAGGAGAATGATGTGATGGACAAGACCCAATCCTAAGCATAGCACAAGATCGTGTAGTTCGTCTACTAGAGCTTTTCTATTGTCAAGTATCATTTCCTTAGACCATGAGATTGTGCAACTCCCGGATAGCGTAGGAGTGCTTTGGGTGTGCCAAACGTCACAACGTAACTGGGTGGCTATAAAGGTGCACTACAGGTATCTCCGAAAGTGTCTGTTGGGTTGGCACGAATCGAGACTGGGATTTGTCACTCCGTATGACGGAGAGGTATCTCTAGGCCCACTCGGTAATGCATCATCATAATGAGCTCAATGTGACCA
Organism: Aegilops umbellulata; assembly: GCA_032464435.1. NCBI lineage: Eukaryota > Viridiplantae > Streptophyta > Magnoliopsida > Poales > Poaceae > Aegilops > Aegilops umbellulata. Next base: position 67,004,572 of record CP136060.1, on the reverse strand, counting down.
AGTGGTTTATCACGGGATCATGCATTACGGTACGAGTAAAGTGACTTGCCAGTAACGAGATTGAACGAGGTACTGGGATACCGACGATCGAATCTCGGGCAAGTAACGTACCGATTGACAAAGGGAATTGTATACGGGATTACTTGAATCCTTGACATCGTGGTTCATTCGATTAGATCATCGTGGAACATGTGGGAGCCAACATGGGTATCCAGATCCCGCTGTTGGTTATTGGCCGGGGAGCTGTCTCGGTCATGTCTGCGTGATTCCCGAACCCGTAGGGTCTACACACTTAAGGTTCAATGACGCTAGGGTTATTAGGAAGACTTGTATGTGATCACCGAATGTTGTTCGGAGTCCCGGATGAGATCCTGGATGCCACGAGGAGTTCCGGAATGGTCCGGAGGTGAAGATTTATATATGGGAAGTTGTCATACGGTCACCAGAAAGGTTCGGGGGCATATCGGTATTGTACCGGGGCCACCGGAGGGGTTTCGGGGGTCCACCGGGAGGGGCCACCTCTCTCGGAGGGCCTCATGGGCTGTAGGAGGAAGGGAACCAGCCCCAAGTGGGTTGGGCGCATCCCCCCTTGGGCCCATGCGCCTAGGGTTGGGGGGGGACCCTAGAGGGGGCGCCCCCCTTGCTTGGGGGGCAAGCCCCCCTCCCCTTGGCCGCCGCCCCCCCTCTAGATCTCATCTAGAGGGGGCCGGCCCCCTTCCCCCTTCCCCTATAAATAGAGGGGCGAGGGGAGGGCTGGATACCACATCCAAGGCGCAGCCCCTCCCCTCCCCAACACCTCTCCTCCTCCGTTAAGAGCTTGGCGAAGCCCTGCCGGAGTACTGCTGCTCCACCACCACCACGCCGTCGTGCTGCTACTGGAGCTCTCTTCCTCAACCTCTCCCTCCTCCTTGCTGGATCAAGGCGCGGGAGACGTCTCCGCTCCGTACGTGTGTTCAACGCGGAGGTGCCGTCCTTTCGGCACTAGATCATCGGTGATTTGGATCACGACGAGTACGACTCCATCAACCCCGTTCTCTTGAACGCTTCCGCTCGCGATCTACAAGGGTATGTAGATGCACTCCTCTATCTCTCTCGTTGCTAGTTACTCCATAGATTGATCTTGGTGATGCATAGAAATTTTTTAATTTCTGCAACGATCCCCCACAGGAGCAACAATGGAGCTTAGGGTTGGAAGAGGTAGTCAACTAGAGGTAGGAGACACCCCTTTTATAGCTGTGGACAAAATCCAACCGTTATCCACTTAACCAGCCCGTGACATGCGGTACTACCGCTCCAGAAACGCGGTACTACCGCAAGGCCACGCGGTACTACCGTGAGGGACCATGGTACTACCGCGGCAGCTGCAGGGACTAGAACATGCCTGACTAAGAGCGGTACTACCGCTCCCCCTTGCGGTACTACCGCAAGGCAGGAAAGTCCTAGCCCGGGAAGGAAGCGGATGAAAAAAATTACATCTGTGCCTACTTCCGCTGGAAATAAATCGATGTAAAAATCCGACACGGTACTACCACTGGGGAGCGGTACTACCGCATTGCAGCTGGACTAGGCCGCGCGCGGTACTACCGCGCATGAGGTGCGGTACTTGTGGGCTGTTCCCTCTCTCTCCCATGGCCCATGACTTCCCCCGCGGGGTTCCGGTAACCTCTCGGTACTCCGAAAAAATACCCGAACCACTCGAAACCATTCCAGCGTTCGAATACCAACTTCCAATATATCAATATTTACCTCTCGACCATTTCGAGACTCCTCGTCATGTCCGTGATCTCATCCGGGACTCTGAACAATCTTCGGTCACCAAAACACATAACTCATAATTCAAATCGTCATCGAACGTTAAGCATGAGGACCCTACGGGTTCGAGAACTATGTAGACATGACCGAAACATATCTCCGATCAATAACCAATAGCGGAACCTGGATGCTCATATTGGTTCCTACATATTCTATGAAGATCTTTATCGGTCAAACCGCAATGACAACAAACGTTATTCCCTTTGTCATCGGTATGTTACTTGCCCGAGATTCGATCGTCGGTATCCTCATACCTAGTTCAATCTTGTTATTGGCAAGTCTCTTTACTCGTTCCGTAATGCATCATCATGTAACTAACTCATTAGTCACATTGCTTGCAAGGCTTATAGTGATGCGCATTACCGAGAGGGCCCAGAGATACCTCTCCGATACTCGGAGTGACAAATCCTAATCTCGATCTATGCCAACTCAACAAACACCTCCAGAGATACTTGTAGAGCATCTTTATAATTACCCAGTTATGTTGTGACGTTTGATAGCACACAACGTATTCCTCCGGTATACGGGAGTTGCATAATCTCATAGTTAAAGGAATATGTATATGACATGAAGAAAGCTATAGCAATAAAACTGGATGATCAATATGCTAAGCTAATGGATGGGTCATGTCCATCACATCATTCTCCTAATGATGTGATCTCGTTCATTAAATGACAACACATGTCTATGGTTAGGAAACTTAACCATCTTTGATTAACGAGCTAGTCTAGTAGAGGCTTACTAGGGACACTGTGTTTTGTCTATGTATCCACACATGTATCAAGTTTCCGGTTAATACATAGCATGAATAATAAACATTTATCATGATATAAGGAAATATAAAATAACAACTTTATTATTGCCTCTAGGGCATATTTCCTTCAGATACATGGGGGTATTTTTAGGTTGGACCAGAATTCTGACCACTACGCTCTTTTAACACAGCTTGGAAGCTCCCGATTGATCAAATATGAGGTTCCAACCTGTAAAAAAGGTGGAAACTTTCAAATCACTTGGACGATCGGGAAGGATGGTAGTCGAAGGTCGTGAGGCAACTAAAAGTGCATGTAGTCCCTAATTATTTTTGTGTAATGACAATGAATGAGCAGAAAGTCGTCAATACCATCGGTAGGGTGTCGAGCATAGCCGGAAGTACCAGAAAGGCGCCTGCACGCACAATTTACTCATGTACGGGCCTCCGGTGAGGAGAAATACCCTACGTCTTCTTGTGATTGTCATTCACGGTGGGATACCTCGTGCAGGGGATTACAATGGTGGGTTTAGAGGCTACCGAGCATCTAATATATGAGAAAGATGATGCCTGAGAGCCCCCATAGCCCTCCACCTTATATACACGACGGGGGCTACGGTTTTATAGAGAGTGTTTCCCATATTGGTCGTCGTCAAGATGACTTGGGGGCCAAGATGGTCCAAGAGGCGCCTGTTGGTCGCATGGGGTTCCCTTCCGTCTTTGACAACTTGGTGGGCCGTGTGGGCCCCTCATTGTGTCTGGTGTCGGGATCCCCTGTCGGAAGCCACCCCCGATGTACGATACCATCCATAGCCCTCGAGCCTGTTTGGAGTTCGAAGTCTTCGAGAATCCGAACAGGCTCACAATTGAGCCATTCAGATGGTAGGGAGCCCGACCTCTGCTAGGTTGTGAAGATCTTTCTTATTAGGGGATTTCTTTATGTTGCTGCGGCACCTTCTGGAGCTCCTCTATTCCAGGCTCGAGACCTCATTACCGTGGGCTTGTAGCGGGGGCTCCTAATCCTGCGGCCCCATGCGCCGTCAGGCTTTGAAACTGCCGTGATGCCTGAAAGAGTCTGGGCCGCTGGCAGAGCTAGTAAAGAGGGCTTGGGCCACCACCGGAGGCCCAACTACCGTTGCCTTCCAGATCCACTGCTGATCCTCCATGTATCGCCACCAGTTTCGGCACGATCCATGTTCCGCCGCTCAGGATTTTTTTTGTATTCTCCATAAATTTTGGGGTGGAGCCGAGCATCAGTTCCCCCATATCCTCTTCCTCAATTATCTTGGATTTTCATTGGCCGCCATCTTATGGGAGGGAGCGCATCATAGAGCTCGAGCCTAGTGAGAATAGTGCAGCCGCCGGCTAGGCGCGTGCCCCGGAGCAAGCCACGACCGTGTCACCACTTTCTTCGATGGAATTGGCTGATCCTTCTGTATGATCCGAAGATTGGAAGCCATCCATGATCACCAATGAGCATCTGTAAGGCTTAGTTACTAAGGCCTTGTATAATGATAGAAGCTTATGGAGGTGCTTAGAAAAATAAACCGGATTTTTGTGAAGCACCGGCGCCTATTTCTAAAGGAGAGACGCTTAACTAAGTGTCTACCCTGTACAAATAAGCACCGGTGCTTAAGGAAAGCCTGATTTATTTCTCTAAGCACCTACCCTAAGCACCTTGCATTGTACAAGGCCTAAGGGGTAGCTGCATGGGCGCAAAGTTGCTGCACTGGCTCACTGTGCAGCGAGATGGCGCTGGTACGGATCCCCTTCACTGGAATCTGCTGGTGCACAACTCCTTCATTTGTTGCGGTATGCGCGTTCCTTTTAACACCTTCACCCGTGGCATATTGACCTATTACGGGTTGTAGCTCTATCATTTGACTCATAACAGGGTTCTGCACGTGGCGTTAACCCTCTGTGAGTGCTTCCTCGGGACGGCTCGTTACTTCAACCTCTAGAGGTATTTCTTCAAGGTGCTACCATGCATGAAGGGCAGAAGTATTCCGACCTGTGGTGGGCCAGCCTTTCATCCTCGCTCGGGCTCCCATTACTTCGACCTCCCTACACCACATGAGAAGGTGGAGTGGGAACACTATTGGTTTTACGCCCCCGATATCATCAGGTGTCACACAGAGGGGCGCTCCCCAATTTTCCAATGTGCCCCCCACAAGAGAGGACAAAGTGGAGGTCGGTGATCGAAATTTCCTTCGAGACCATGGCGCTAGTGGAAGCGGTTCACCAGCCTTGGGATAAGGGGATCTCTGGCATGAGGATATTGAAGACCTGAATGGAAAGGAATATCCAGCCTGTAGGGTGGAGGGAGTCCCCAATGTAGGATTATAAAGGCCTAAAGGATCCCGTCCGTCTTCATGATCAAGAGGTCCCACCTTCCAACCTGAGGCTCTAAATGCACTTTGTGACTGGTGTCTCTATTAGGATATATTCCTGGTGGTCACGCTAGAACCATATCACAATGGCAACCCTCGTCGCGAGGTGAGCTTCTTGCAGTTTGTCTTTCTTGGGCTCCGCCACACATCTTTACTTACTTGTTATTCATGTTCAGACCTTCAAGGATTTTGTCTCGAGGCCTCCTCAGCCCATCCGTGGAGCAACGATGATGTATACCACCATAGACTCGCGTCCAACCCCCTGAGGTTCATCCGGGAACCCATCACAAGTTCAGGCCGCCCCACCCCTAGAACGGTCAAGAAAGAGGTTGCTGGAGCAGGTCAGCTCCCCTCTATCGATCAAGGCCATGAAGCCACGAGGCGCTCCTCCTGTGGGTCCTGTGACCCAATCCATGGACGGGAGGAGGCCTCGCGGGGGGTTCGTTGGTGGAGGCCCTCAAAAGTCCAGTGAGCTTGTCTGGAGGTGGAAACATGGGCTCGCCACTGATTACCCACAAGTATAGGGGATCTATCGTAGTCCTTTCGATAAGTAAGAGTGTCGAACCCAACGAGGAGTAGAAGGAAATTATAAGCAGTTTTCAGCAAGGTATTCTCTGCAAGTACTGAAATAAGTGGTAACAGATAGTTTTGTGATAAGATAAATTGTAACGAGCAACAAGTAACAAAAGTAAATAAGGTGCAGCAAGGTGGCCCAATCCTTTTTGTAGCAAAGGACAAGCCGGAACAAACTCTTATAATAGGAAAAACGCTCCCGAGGACACATGGGAATATCGTCAAGCTAGTTTTCATCACGCTCATATGATTCGCGTTCGGTACTTTGATAATTTGATATGTGGGTGGACCGGTGCTTGGGTGCTGTTCTTACTTGAACAATCATCCCACTTATGATTAACCTCTATTGCAAGCATCCGCAACTACAACAAAAGTATTAAGGTAAACCTAACCATAGCATGAAACATATGGATCCAAATCAGCCCCTTACGAAGCAACGCATAAACTAGGGTTTAAGCTTCTGTCACTCTAGCAACCCATCATCTACTTATTACATCCCAATGCCTTCCTCTAGGCCCAAATAATGGTTAAGTGTTATGTAGTCGACGTTCACATAACACCACTAGAGGTTAGACAACATACATCTCATCAAAATATCGAACGAATACCAAATTCACATGACTACTAATAGCAAGACTTGTCCCTTGTCCTCAGGAACAAACGTAACTACTCACAAAGCATATTCATGTTGAAAATCAGAGGGGTAATAATATGCATAAAGGATCTGAACATATGATCTTCCACCAAGTAAACCAACTAGCATCAACTACACGGAGTAATCAACACTACTAGCAACCTACTAGCACCAATCCCGGACTTAGAGACAAGAATTGGATACAAGAGATGAACTAGGGTTTGGAGATGAGATGGTGCTGGTGAAGATGTTGATGGAGATTGCCCTCTCCCGATGAGAGGAGCGTTGGTGATGATGATGGCGATGATTTCCCCCTCCCGGAGGGAAGTGTCCCCGGCAAAACAGCTCCGCCGGAGCCCTAGATTGGTTCCGCCAAGGTTCCGCCTCGTGGCGGCGGAGTCTCGTCCCGAAAGGTTGCTTATGATTTTTTTTCTCATCGAAAGACTTCATATAGGAGAAGATGGGCGTCGGAGAGCCACCTGGGGGCCCACGAGGTAGGAGGGCGCGCCCAGGGGGGAGGGGCGCGCCCCCCACCCTCGTGAGCAGGGTGTGGGCCCCCTGGCCTTCATCTTTGGCGACGATTTTTCTTTATTTATTTTAAGATATTCCATGGAGTTTCAGGACTTTTGGAGTTGCGCAGAATAGGTCTTCAATATTTGCTCCTTTTCCAGCCAGAATTCCAGCTGCCGGCATTCCCCCTATTCATGGTAAACCTTGTAAAATAAGAGAGAATAGCCATAAGTATTGTGACATAACGTGAAATAACAGCCCATAATGCAATAAATATTAACATAAAAGCATGATGCAAAATGGACGTATCAACTCCCCCAAGCTTAGACCTCGCTTGTCCTCAAGCGAAAAGCCGATAACAATAAATATGTCCTCATGTTTAGAGGTAGAGGCGTCGATAAAAATAAAATACGAACATGAAGGCATCATGATTACTCTCATAACAACAACATATATAGATTTATCATATGATTACTTATGTTCAAGTGATGATCTTTTCACAATGCAAAAGTATGAATCAGAAACCTTATTGGGCACTAACAAATCATAACCTCAGTCATTGGAGCAATTGCAATTTATCATAACATCAGGAAGAGTCTATGTCAGAGCTTAAAAGCAAGTCCACATATTCAACCATCATTTAGTCCTTCATAATTGCTAACACTCACGCAATACTTGTGGCTACGGAGTTTTAACCGGACACAGAGAAAGATAGGGACTTATAGTTTTGCCCCACAACCTTTTACCTCAAGGGTAATGTCAACAATAACAATTCATGCTCCCCTACATCCAATTAGATATATATATATATATATATCATGTTCTTTCCAACATGTTGGGCTTACCAAAGGATAAAATGAAAAAGGAAAGGTGATGATCACTGTGACTCTTGCATAAGATAGAAGATAATAATAAAAGATAGGCCCTTCGCAGAGGGAAGTAGAGCTTGCCATGCGCTTTTATGGTTTGATGCACAAAATCTTAATGCAAAAGAACGTCACTTTATATTGCCCCTTGTATGTGAACCTTTATTATGCAGTCCGTCGCTTTTATTGCGCCAACAACAAGTTCGTACAAAGCTTATTTCTCTGCACTAATAAGTCATGCATATTTAGAGAGCAATTTTTATTGCTTGCACCGACGACAACTTACTTGAAGGATCTTACTCAATCCATAGGTAGATATGGTGGACTCTCATGGCTAAACTGGTTTAGGGGTATTTGGAAGCACAAGTAGTATCTCTACTTGGTGCTGAGAATTTGGCTAGCATGAGGGGGAAAGGCAAGCTCAACATGTTAGGAGATCCATGACAATATACTTTATCTTAGATACAAGAAAACATAACTCATTATGTTGTCTTCCTTGTCCAACATCAACTCTTTAGCATGTCATATTTGAATGAGTGTTCCCAATCATAAAAGATGTCAATGATAATATATCTATATGTGAAACCTCTCTCTCCTTATTACTTCCTATTAATTGCAACGATGACCAAAGCTATATTTGCCAACTCCCAACAACTTTTTAATCATCATACTCTTTCTATGTGAAGTCATTACTCTCAATAAGACCAATCTAAACTCTTTGTTTCTTTTCTTTTATTCACTCAAGATCATGGCAAAGTAATCAAGCCCTTGACTCAACACTAGTCTTTATTATATAAATATAGCTCACGGACTCGATTGCATAGAGGGATCATAAAGCAAAACTTCAAAACTAGATCATTCCATGACTTTATTCTACTAAATCAAGATACTACTAATAGGATCGAACTAAGAAAAACGGTAAAGATAGGAGTTGTGATGATGATACGATACCGGGGCACCTCCCCCAAGCTTGGCAGTTGCCAAGGGGAGTGCCCATACCCATGTGATTATGTCTCCTTCTTTGTTGTTGGTGGTGGAGGTGTTGTTAATGATGCAAGCTTGTCGTCCACCTTCCATGGCATAGGCTCACTCTCATAGAAGGATGATCGGGTCTCCGGAATCCTCAAATCTGCAATGGAAACAGATCGAAATGAGAACAGAAGATATTTGCGTGATACGGGAGTCAAAACCTTCGGGAGAATTTATAATGAATTTTTACCGACCGAAATACGTATCATGCAAGAAAACGGAGTCCGGAGGGCACACGAGGTGCTCACGAGGTAGGGGGGCGCGCCCAGGGGGGTAGGGCGCGCCCTCCACCCTCGTGGAGGCCTCGTGTCCTCCCTGGACTGCTACCTATTTTTCTATTTTTCTAAATATTCCAAAACGGAGAAATATTGCCTTAAAAATATTTTTGGAGTCGGTTTACATACCGTACCACATACCTATTCCTTTTCGGAGTCTGGAACGTTCTGGAAAGTGTCCCTTATGTATTCCTCCGGGGTTACGGTTTCAATAACATTGGTTTCAAAATTTATAGGATTACATGAGATATAGTGTTTGATGCTTTGACCGTTTAGCACCTTCGGATTTGTGCCTTCAAAGTTGTTGATTTTTATGGCACCGGAACGATATACCTCCTCGATAACGTAGGGACCTTCCCATTTAGAGAGAATTTTTCCTGCAAAAAATCTTAAACGAGAGTTGTATAGCAACGCATAATCACCTACATTAAACTCACGCTTTTGTATCCTTTTGTCATGCCATCTTTTAACTTTTTCTTTAAACAACTTGGCATTTTCATAGGCTTGGGTTCTCCATTCATCAAGTGAGCTAATATCAAATAACCTCTTCTCACCGGCAAGTTTGAAATCATAGTTGAGCTCTTTAATAGCCCAATATGCCTTATGTTCTAGTTCGAGAGGTAAGTGACATGCTTTTCCATAAACCATTTTATACGGAGACATACCCATAGGATTCTTATATGCAGTTCTATAGGCCCATAATGCATCATCAAGTTTCTTGGACCAATTCTTTCTAGACCTATTAACAGTCTTTTGCAAAATTAATTTGAGCTCTCTATTACTCAATTCTACTTGACCACTAGACTGCGGGTGGTATGGAGATGCAATTCTATGATTAACATCATATTTAGCAAGCATTTTACGGAAGGCACCATGAATAAAGTGTGAACCACCATCAGTCATTAAATATCTAGGGACTCCAAACCTCAGAAAAATAACTTCCTTAAGCATTTTAATAGAAGTGTTATGATCAACACTACTAGTTGGAATAGCTTCTACCCACTTAGTAACGTAATCAACAACAACTAAAATATGTGTATATCCATTAGAAGCAGGAAAAGGTCCCATATAATCAAAGCCCCAAACATCAAATGGTTCAATAACAAGTGAATAATTCATAGGCATTTCTTGACGTCTACTAATATTACCAATTCTTTGACATTCATCACAAGACAAAACAAACTTACGGGCATCCTTGAAGAGAGTAGGCCAATAAAAACCAGATTGCAATACCTTAGTGCAGTTCTATCTCCAGTGTGGTGTCCTCCATAAGCTTCGGAGTGACACTTGCATAGGATCTGTTCCTGTTCATGCTCAGGTACACAACGTCTAATAACACCATCTACTCCTTTATAAAGATGTGGGTCATCCCAAAAGTAATGTCTCAAATCGTAAAAGAACTTTTTCTTTTGTTGGTATGTGAACCTAGGTGGTATAAATTTAGCAACAATATAATTAGCATAATCAGCATACCATGGAGTGCTATGAGAAGTGCTTATGACATTTAATTGTTCATCAGGAAAGCTATCATCAATAGGTAGTGGGTCATCAAGAACATTCTATAACCTAGATAAGTTGTCTGCAACTGGGTTCTCAGCTCCTTTTCTATCAACAATATGCAAATCAAATTCTTGCAGCAAGAGAACCCATCTAATAAGTCTAGGTTTAGCATCTTTCTTTTCCATAAGATATTTAATAGTAGCATGATCAGTGTGAATAGTTACTTTAGAATCAACTATATAGGGTCTGAATTTATCACAAGCAAACACAACTGCTAAAAGTTCCTTTTCGGTAGTAGCACAATTTCTTTGATCATTGTCTAGAGTCTTACTAGCATAATGGATAACATTTAATTTCTTATCAACTCTTTGCCCTAGAACAGCACCTACAGCATAATCACTAGCATCACACATAATTTCAAAGGGTAAATTCCAATCAGGTGGCTGAACAATAGGTGCAGAGACTAATGCTTTCTTAAGTATTTCAAATGCTTCTACACAATCATCATCAAAGACAAATGGTACATCTTTTTGTAATAAATTAGTCAGAGGCCGAGAAATTTTAGAGAAGTCCTTAATGAACCTCCTATAAAATCCGGCATGACCAAGGAAACTTCTTATACCTTTGATGTCCTTGGGACATGGCATCTTTTCAATAGCATCAACCTTGGCTTTATCAACTTCAATACCTCTTTCAGAAACTTTGTGCCCCAAGACAATACCTTCATTAACCATAAAGTGGCACTTTTCCCAATTCAAGACAAGATTAGTTTCTTCACATCTCTGCAAAACTCGATCAAGATTGCTCAAGCAATCATCAAAAGAGGAACCATAGACGGAAAAGTCTTCCATGAAAACCTCACAAATCTTTTCACAAAAGTCAGAGAATATAGCCATCATGCATCTTTGAAAGGTAGCAGGTGCATTACATAAACCAAAAGGCATACGTCTATAAGCAAAAGTACCAAAAGGGCATGTAAAAGTAGTCTTTGATTGATCTTTAGCCGACACAGGTATTTGAGAGAAACCAAAATAACCATCTAGAAAGCAATAATGTGTATGTTTGCATAATCTTTCTAGCATTTGATCAATAAAAGGTAAGGGGTAATGATCTTTCTTAGTAGCTTTATTTAATTTGCGGAAATCAATTACCATCCTATAACCTGTGATAATTCTTTGCGGAATCAATTCATCTTTATCATTAGGGACAACAGTAATACCTCTCTTCTTAGGGACACAATGGACAGGACTTACCCACTGACTATCAGCAAGGGGATAAATTATACCTGCCTCCAGAAGCTTGAGTATTTGTTTTCTTACCACTTCTTTCATTTTAGGATTCAAACGTCGTTGAGGATCACGAACTGGTTTGGCGTCCGCTTCCAAATTTATTTTATGCTGACATAGAGTGGGACTAATGCCCTTAAGATCATCCAGAGTATATCCAATAGCGGCACGGTGCTTCTTCAGAGTTTTCAATAATCTTTCTTCTTCATGCTCTGAAAGGTTAGCACTAATAATAACAGGATATATTTTCTTTTCATCAAGATAAGCATATTTAAGATTATCAGGCAACGGTTTAAGCTCAAACACGGGATCACCCTTGGGTGGAGGAGGATCCCCTAAGATTTCAACAGGCAAAGTGTGTTGCAGAATAGGTTCCTGTTTGAAGAACACTTCATCTATTTCCCTTCTTTCATTCATGAACATCTCATTTTCATGATCTAGCAAATAGTGTTCTAAAGGATCACTAGGAGGCACGACAATAGAAGCAAGACCAATAATTTCATCCTTACTAGGCAATTCTTCCTCACGATGTTGTTTACTGAATTTAGAGAAACTAAACTCATGAACCATATCATCCAAGCCAACAGTAACAACATTCTTTTTGCAGTCTATCGTTGCATTAACAGTATTCAAGAAGGGTCTACCAAAAATAATGGGACAAAAGCTATCTTGTGGAGAACCAAGAACAAGAAAGTCAGCGGGATATTTGGTTTTCCCACACAAGACTTCAACATCTCTAACAATTCCCATTGCAGATATAGTATCTCTATTGGCAAGTTTAATTGTAACATCGATATCTTCTAACTCAGCAGGTGCGATATCATGTATAATTTCTCTATATAAGGCAATGGGTATAACACTAGCACTAGCACCCATATCACATAAGCCATGATAACAATGATCTCCTATTTTAACATAAATAACAGGCACGCCTGCCACAGGTCTATGTTTATCTCTATCACAGGGTTTAGCAATTCTAGCTGTTTCACCAGAGAATGCAATGACATGCCCATCAATATTATCAGACAAGAGATCTTTAACAATAACAATATTAGGTTCTGCTTTGACTTGCTCAGGAGGTGTATAAGTTCTAGTATTGCTTTTACGAACAATAGTTGAAGCTTTAGCATGATCCTTTACTCTAGCAGGGAAAGGTGGTTTCTCAACATAAGAGGTGGGAACAATAGGATCATTATAAGTGATGGTCTTTTCTTCAACTTTAATAGGTGCATCTACTTTTACTTCTATGGGAGGATGATATTTAAACAACTTCTCCTTGGGGAGATCAACATAAGTAGCAAAAGATTCACAGAAAGAAGCTACTATCTCAGAGTCAAGTCCATATTTAGTGCTAAACTTACGGAAAATATCGGTATACATAAAAGATTAACACAATCAAACTTAGGTGTCATACCTGACTCCTTACCTTCGTCGAGGTCCCAATCTTCAGAGTTGCGTTTAATTCTATTCAGTAAATTCCATCTGAATTCAATAGTCTTCATCATAAAAGAGCCAACACAAGAAGTATCGAGCATGGTTTGATTATTATGAGAAAGCCGAGCATAAAAATTCTGAAGAATTGTTTCTCTTGAGAGGTCATGATTGGGGCATGAATATAACATTGATTTAAGCCTCCCCCAAGCTTGAGCAATACTTTCTCCTTCGCGAGGCCAAAAATTATATATATAATTGCGATCACGATGAACAAGATGCATAGGGTAATAGTTTTGATGAAATTCCAATTTCATTCTTTTATAGTTCCATGATCTCGTATCATCACATAGCCTATACCATGTCGATGCGTCTCACTCGAAAGATAAAGGGAAAGCCTTCTTCTTAAGAACATCATCGGGTATACCTGCAAGCTTAAATAATCCACAAATATCATCCAAATAGCGTAGATGCTCGTCGGGATGCTTTGTCCCATCTCCTGTAAAAGTATTAGCCAGCAGTTTTTCCATAATACCCGAAGGAAATGCAAAAGGAGTTTCATTTTCAATAGGTTCAGTAGGTTGAGGAGCAACTCTTTGCTCTACTGGACGGGGTGAAGATACCCCGAACAAGCCCCTCAGATATTCAGTTTCCATAGTAACAAGTGACAGAAAATTTCAGCACACTATATAAATTTTTCCTTACCAAATTCCACTTACCAAAGGCGCTACACTCCCTGGCAACGGCGCCAGAAAAGAGTCTTGATGACCCACAATTATAGGGGATCTATCGTAGTACTTCCGATAAGTAAGAGTGTCGAACCCAACGAGGAGCAGAAGGAAATGATAAGCAGTTTTTAGCACGGTATTCTCTGCAAGTACTGAAATAAGTGGTAACAGATAGTTTTGTGATAAGATAAATTGTAACGAGCAACAAGTAACAAAAGTAAATAAGGTGCAGCAAGGTGGCCCAATCCTTTTTGTAGCAAAGGACAAGCCGGAACAAACTCTTATAATACGAAAAACGCTCCCGAGGACACATGGGGATATCGTCAAGCTAGTTTTCATCACGCTCATATGATTCGCGTTCGGTACTTTGATAATTTGATATGTGGGTGGACCGGTGCTTGGGTGCTGTTCTTACTTGAACAAGCATCCCACTTATGATTAACCTCTATTGCAAGCATCCGCAACTACAACAAAAGTATTAAGGTAAACCTAACCATAGCATGAAACATATGGATCCAAATCAGCCCCTTACGAAGCCACGCATAAACTAGGGTTTAAGCTTCTGTCACTCAAGCAACCCATCATCTACTTATTACTTCCCAATGCCTTCCTCTAGGCCCAAATAATGGTGAAGTGTTATGTAGTCGACGTTCACATAACACCACTAGATGTTAGACAACATACATCTCATCAAAATATCGAACGAATACCAAATTCACATGACTACTAATAGCAAGACTTCTCCCTTGTCCTCAGGAACAAACGTAAATACTCACAAAGCATATTCATGTTGAAAATCAGAGGGGTAATAATATGCATAAAGGATCTGAACATATGATCTTCCACCAAGTAAACCAACCAGCATCAACTGCAAGGAGTAATCAACACTACTAGCAACCTACTAGCACCAATCCCGGACTTAGAGACAAGAATTGGATACAAGAGATGAACTAGGGTTTGGAGATGAGATGGTGCTGGTGAAGATGTTGATGGAGATTGCCCTCTCCCGATGAGAGGAGCTTTGGTGATGATGATGGCGATGATTTCCCCCTCCCGGAGGGAAGTGTCCCCGGCAAAACAGCTCCGCCGGAGCCCTAGATTGGTTCCGCCAAGGTTCCGCCTCGTGGCGGCGGAGTCTCGTCCCGAAAGGTTGCTTATGATTTTTTTTCTCATCGAAAGACTTCATATAGGAGAAGATGGGCGTCGGAGAGCCACCAGGGGGCCCACGAGGTAGGGGGCGCGCCCCCACCCTCGTGAGCAGGGTGTGGGCCCCCTGGCCTTCATCTTTGGCGACGATTTTTCTTTATTTATTTTAAGATATTTCGTGGAGTTTCAGGACTTTTGGAGTTACGCAGAATAGGTCTTCAATATTTGCTCCTTTTCCAGCCAGAATTCCAGCTGCCGGCATTCCCCCTCTTCATGGTAAACCTTGTAAAATAAGAGAGAATAGCCATAAGTATTGTTACATAACGTGAAATAACAGCCCATAATGCAATAAATATTAACAGAAAAGCATGATGCAAAATGGACGTATCAGCCACCATAGCTGGTAGCTGCATCGGAGCCCCGAGAGTCGACGTTGTAGGGCCTCCGGGATTGTCCCTGGAGGGCCAGCGAAACCTACCCTCGGACACTCATTGGTTCCATGGATGTGGCCCAAGCCCATGTGTGCACTCGACCGTATTACAACTTGTTAATGATAATACTTGTAGCCATCTTGGCAAATTGATCTAGGCCATTGGCTTTTGTTTCATGTGTGTGTCGTATTGCGCAACTCAAGGGACTTTTATTTGTTTTAGGGCTATATTCTTCATTATTCATTTAGTGAAGTTACTGCTCTGCTAAAAAGTATAGAAAAAATATAATAGCATCTAGTTATCTTCATCTTTGCTCTGTTTTCACCCCTTACAATGGAACATGCATGTGCGGTAGAACACTTCAAAAATCTGTGAGACATAAATGTTCAACGCTAGAGGAAGGAAGCATGCACACAGTGCTAACCCCGCAGCTCCGCTCTAAGGAAAAAGAGCAGAGAGAACCGAGTTAGAGGAAGGAAGCATGCACACAGTGCTAGCCCCGCTGCGCCGCCGACCACTCCAGCCTCGGCGCCCACCCCCAAGCTCTCCGACCACCACTCAGGTGCCGGCGCCCACTCCGTGGCCATGACCACTCTTTCACCCTCCGCCTCCGGCCACGCCCGCTCGCAGCGCTTGCTGGACTCTAGCCCGTCCTCCGCGGGATCTGCTCCGCGCTCCAACCGACATGCGCTCATCGCCTCCCCTACCATCCAGGGGCCTGTGCCGAATGCTCGCGTCGCCCGTCCCTTGCCTCCCCGCCGCTGGCTATCATGGCCCTGCCAGCCGCGGCGTGCCTATGCTCTGAGGTCCATCAGGTGGACTGTGGTGAGGAGGTCGCTCCTGAGGAGTGGTGGGAGGTCGCCTCTGGCGCCCTCGCCCATGCCCGCACCGCCGTCGCCCCTCCCGGTAGGATCCCTTGCCTGCCAGCCGCCTGGCTCTACCCTCGCTGTCTGATGAGTGCCCACGCTGCCTCCGTCGTGGGCATCCCCGATCTGAGTGCCGGCGGTAAGTGTGCTGTCGCCGCTGTCGATTCCTCGGCCATGTGGCCCACTTCTGTACCGCGCCCCGCCCACGTCCGGTGTCCTTTGCGTCTTTTGGGGGTGCTCCAGCATTGAAGTAGCCTCGCGTGTCCCCCCTTGGCCAGGGCTCATCGGCATCCAGCGTGGCTGGGCCTAGCCGGCCTGCATCCTCCGGGCCGGTGCCCTCACCCTCGCGCTCACCCTCGCCCTCCCTAGGCATACCATCCTTCTCCACGCCCCTGCCGCCCTGGTGTGCCTCCTCGTCTCACGAGGTCTCCCCCCTCTCCGACAACCGTCCCTTCGCCCGGCTGTTGTGGTGTGTTACCTCCCTCGCACTACGCGCGTCATCGCCGCTGAGCTCGCCTTGGAGCGCGCCCTCATCGCCACGGTCGATGGCAACCGCTCCGGCGTCTCCGCGGCGGGCATCTCTGCCCTTTCTCTCAAGAAATTCGGCCTTGGCCTCGACGTTCTCCGTCCACCCTCGCTGTCCACCCACGGAGTTCCTCATCCGTTTTCGCGACCGGCAAATGTGGGCTCAAGTGGCGGCCTGGCCGGTTCGTGGCCGTTGTTTCCGCGAAATTCTCACTCCCTGGTGTCGGTGTCAAAACCGGCAGATCTCGGGTAGGGGGTCCCGAACTGTGCGTCTAAGGATCAAAGGTAACAGGAGGCAGGGGACACGATGTTTACCCAGGTTCGGGCCCTCTTAATGGAGGTAATACCCTACTTCCTCCTTGATTGACTTTGATGAGTATAGGGGTTACAAGAGTTGATCTACCTCGAGATCGTAATGGCTAAACCCTAGATGTCGAGCCTGTATGATTATGATTGCCTCTACGGACTAAACCCTCCAGTTTATATAGACACGGAGGGGGCTAGGGTTGTACAAGGTCGGTTTACAGAGGAAGGAAACTACACATCCGGACGCCAAGCTTGCCATCCACGCAAAGGAGAGTTCCATCCGGAAAGGGTGAAGGTCTTCGATCTTGTATCTTCACGGCCCATCAGTCCGGCCCATATCTCACAGCCTGGACGCCCGAGGACCCCCTAGTCTAGGACTCCCTCAGTAGCCCCCGAACTTGCCTTTTAACGATGTTACATCCGGTTTTATGTCTTCGGCTTTGCAAGAGGGGTTCTCCATTGTACCTTGGATAATTCGGCTTTACATTAAACACCACACTCTTCAGCTTATGTTCCACCGTCATCTTGGCTTCCACGTGTTAGACGAATACGAAGGGTCTAAACATTTTTACGAATAACCCCTTGACCATGCAGGGAAGGCGTCTGTCGGTGTCAAAACCGGCGGATCTCGGGTAGGGGGTCCCGAACTGTGCGTCTAGGCGGATAGTAACAGGAGACAAGGGACACAATGTTTTACCCAGGTTCGGGCCCTCTTGATGGAGGTAAAACCCTACGTCCTGCTTGATTAATATTGATGATATGGGTAGTACAAGAGTAGATCTACCACGAGATCAAGGAGACTAAACCCTAGAAGCTAGCCTATGGTATGATTGTTGTACGTTGGAGTTTTCCTATGGACTAAAACCCTCCGGTTTATATAGACACCGGAGAGGGTTAGGGTTACACAAAGTCGGTTACAATGGTAGGAGATCTAGATGTCCGCATCGCCAAGCTTGCCTTCCACGCCAAGGAAAGTCCCCTCCGGACAGGGGACGAAGTCTTCAATATTGTATCTTCATAGTCCAGGAGTCCGGCTGAAGGTATAGTCTGGCTATCCGGACACCCCCTAATCCAGGACTCCCCCAGTAGCCCCTGAACCAGGCTTCAATGACGATGAGTCCGGCGCGCAGATTGCCTTCGGCATTGCAAGGCGGGTTCCTCCTCCAAGTTCTTCATAAAAGTTTGTAAATACCAAGGGTAGTGTCCGGCTCTGCAAAATAAGTTTCCACATATTGCCATAGAGAGAATAATATTAACACAAATCTAATCTGCTGACGTATTCCGTAGCGTGACATCACACTACGACCAAGCCTTTGTTCGAATCATTTTTACCCCCACCTCAGCGTATTTTGCGAGGCGGTTCCCTTGGCACGTCTTGTCAAAGCAAAGATCGTGTCCCCTTTATTTACGGGATTCTCATCAATACGGACATGGGTAACCCAATCGTGCCCGTTAGTATGTTTTCTCGATTAAAGGTGAGTCCCAAACAGTTACGGGGAGGGCTCTTGGTATTCAATCTCTTATAAAGATACCAAGGCCTTGCTCCTTTTCAATCTCAAACGAGTTCGCCCGTCGCCTCGAGTTCCAACACTCTAGGCTCCAGATTCCAGGCGCTTCGGACCTTCGACAATGTCCGGTTCCGACCTTCAAGGCCGATGGTGACGGAGGAGGACGTGCTAAAGTTGAGAGAGGCCAAGTTCTTGACCGGCGAAATTTCGCACAGGTTTCCTTCTCAAGGCCAGGCTATTCCCAGTCCCCAGCCTGGTGAGAGCATGGTGTTCGTGTCTCACTTCCTTCGGGGGTTAGGCTTCCCGCTGGATCCCTTTGTGAGGGGGCTGATGTTCTATTATGGGCTGGAATTTCACGACTTAGCTCTAGAGTCCATCCTCCATGTTTCCTCATTCATCGTCGTGTGTGAAGCGTTCCTCCGTGTTACTCCTCACTTCAGATTATGGCTCAAGACCTTTAAGGTAGAGCGGAAGATGATTGAGGGACGGCACGCAGAGTGCGGAGGCGCTGTTATAAGCAAGAAGGCTAATGCTCCATGGCCCGAGGGCCCTTTTTAGGAGGAGCTCGGCTTGTGGCAACGAGAGTGGTTCTACATCACCGCTCCCAGGGGCACCAAGTGGGTGGCGCCGCCTGCCTTTCGCTCGGGCCCCCCAAAGCAGCTAGGGTCGTGGGTCAATAAAGGCCTAGATTGGGGGCCACCCCAGGACGTGTCTTTGTTGCGGGGTCGCATCAGGGACCTCCTAGAAAGAGGTCTCAGCTTGGTCAAAGTGACGCAAGTCATGCTGAACCGCCGAACACTGCCCGGCAAACGCCGCTCCCTTCGTCTATGGGAGTTTAATCCGGAAGGACCGCGAGCTCTCCAGCACTTTATGGGCGGAACGCCCCCAGAGATGTATAAACTGTTCTTCGGATCACAAGCAATGTGTCCCTATTTAACCGAGGACGCAGGTCTGAGCTGCAATCGCCCAGATACTCAAGTAAGTAGCCTTGTGCCCGGACTCGCTATCCATATATTTGTCATAACCTTGCCCCTAAAAGAAGTGTCTCTTTAAACATGAGTGGATAGAGAAAGCAAAGCTGATAAGGTGTCGGGCTCCCCTCCCTGAGACCAGGCCAGATCCCGTCCTAGTCAGGATGTTGAAGATTGTGCCTTCGAAGGAAAGTGAAGGAGGGGACAAGGGAACTACGGCCTCCTCGAAGGAGGCTGTTCGGAGGGAAGGAGCCGAAAATTCCTCTCCTCCGGGGAAGAAAAGGACCGCCTCTGAAGACCCGGAGACCATGGCCTCAAAGCGGGGGGAAAAAACCTTGTCAAAGGGTCCTACGCTGGGGGATACCTCGGCCGAACTATGCCCTCAAGGGGACCAGCCCTCCAGCGAGCCGTAAGTAGAGAAAGATTACATTTTTGAGGGAGAAATCCCTGCTTTATATCTGAGAAGATTAACTTGAAATTTTACCTTGTAGTTCGGACCTCAGCCCTTCTCAGCAGAGCTTGTCTTCGGGGGACCTTCTTCCAGAGATGATGGAGAGCGGGACGCCTCCCCCTGCCGCACCACCTAACGAGGCGGGTGACCCTGAGGTGTCATCGCGGAGGGCTTCTCCGAATCCGGCAGGGGCGGCAGGTAGCCACATGGCCCCCCAAAGTTCTCCGTGTCCGGCCTTCGAAAGAGGCCATAGGACGAATCCGCGCATGCCTCAAATTCATTTTTCCTTTGAATTACTCATTTTTTTGAATTTTGCACCGGAAACTTTTCTAGGGCACCATCCGGTGCTCGGTCGGAGGAGCTGAAGAATCTACTAGGGCGAGCTTCTATCTCAGAGGAGCACCATGCATTGATGGGCACGGTGATTGAAAGGATCTCATCCGTGGAAAGCGGATTGCACGAGGCTGTCAGAAGTTTACTGACAGGTTTTGAGGTACGTGAAATAATGTACATTTTCTGACAATTGCGCATAAATAAGATGCGCCCTGTGTAGATAGTAGCCCCTGAGACTCTGTGCGTTGTCAAAAGTGACGGCGCGCAGAGGATCATAATCCCAGGTCTAAAATGTCGCCTTTGTATGTAGGTGGCGAATTGTCCGGAATCTAGCCGGACTGATGATTTTGCTGAGCTAAAGCGGCAACTTGACGTGGCAGATGCCGACATCGCGCTCGTCAACAAGCGGCTTAATGAGGCTCAAGGTATGTAATTCCTCAGGTGGCACCTGGTAAGAGGAGCTTTATGCTAGTATCTTACAATGTGTGTGCTTTACGCAGATGGTGCGGCCGCCGTGGAGAGTCTTCGGGCGGAACTTGTCCGAGCTAAGGAACAAGCCAGAAAAAGTGATGCGGCTGCCGAGAAGGCCCTTGAAGAGCTGAGAGCCGAACAGGCTGCTCACTTCCGAAGCAAGAAAGAGATGGCCGAGATGGCCGTGAAGCTAAAGAGCGTTGCTGACCGTTGCAAGCTTCTGGAAAAAGAAGATCGGGCAGAAGAGACAGACTTGAAGAAGGCCGTTACCGATGCCAAGGATGCTCGCGCTGCGATGAGAGCTGCGAGGGAGGAGCTTCGTGAAGCCGGAGAGATCGCGGCTGGAAAGCCCTTTATGCTGCGGAGGAAGTTTTGTGATCCTAAGCATGCTCCGTTGGACCGGCTATGGAGTACGACGGACACCTATCTGGATTTGGCGTCAAGTGCTGCTGATGCGACCGAACACTTTCGAGATCAAGGAGATCGCGAAGTGGAGAAACTCTTTTGGTCGCAGTTCCACAATCCAGAGCGTCCACTGTCAGTGGCTGATCGTCTGGCCGAATGGGCCGAGCTGAATAGGTTGTCCGGACTCGCCATGAAGTGCGTCATGAGTTATTTGTGGCCGGGGAGATCAGAGCCGAAGAGTTATTTCACCTTGGTGCGGCAACTCCTTGGTGCGGTGCCACGTATCAATGCAATGAAAAGGTCAGCATGCATAGAGGGCGCACGGATGGCTCTTGCCCGTGTCAAGACATACTAGGCGGAGATGGAGACCACCGTTGTTGCATCCCGAGATTCGGACAAAAGCCGAGTACCTGCCGAGCACTATTTTCAGGAAGTTTTGCCACGCGCTCGTGTAATAGAGTCGCAGTGCTCGAAGGATGCTATGTTCGAATAGCATGTGCCATTGTAAGGCGGTAGTTTGATAAATTGTAGGAACTTTTTATACTTGTGCCTGCAAGTATTGTAACACCTCCTGTGCGGCCATTAAATATATATATATATATATATATATATATATATATAAAATCTGAAAGATGGCAGTCGTTGGCTTCAGCCCCCACGCACATAGTGCGGGGGTGCTCGCAGAAGGCGCATTTTCACACTTAATCCAACGTCTTGGTCCTACAAAGGAGGTGATAGCGCAGTGAGCTAGGCAACCGGACTATAATGCTTTAACACTTTCACTTAGCCATAGGAGCTTGACAGTGAGGCTACTTAGATAGCCCCTGGTGGCAACTGCGCTCGCCCGAGTTCGGGGCGCGTGTATGCCTGGCCGGGAAACGGCCCTTCGTTAATGCGGAGGAATCCTATAGATTCCGAAGAGTCATCGAGTGGTTGACCAGTCTCACGCTATATCATGACAGTCAGTTTTCGGCTTTCTCTACTGAGGTGCTCGCCTGGGGCACAATCGCAGTAGTTCTCCTGGTGCCACCTTAGCCGATAGAGCGGAACGTAAGGCAGCCGAACACAGGATTCGGGCAACCCAACATTTGACCAAAGACATGATTCAGATCTGATGCATATAAGGCCAAACTCGCGACGCCGAACACTCCCTAAGGTATTCGGTCTTTATAAGCCCCTAGTGTCCAGGTACGCGCAGAAATTCTGACGTGGCCACATGCTAAGACGCCAGCCTCCTCCTTGGTTATACTACAGAGAACCAGGGGATGTGTATCAACAAGAGACAGTAAAAAAGGTTTACGCAGGGTCTTAATCTAAAAAGAATCCTTGTAACGGGTCCCTGCTGCACGTCTGCGCCTGTGTCTCCGTTGTGCCGTATCCTGGACGGGCGCAGCACGCTATTCATCTGTAAAAGAGAGGAACTAAGTTGAAAAAAGGTCGTGCCGAACAAAAGTTATATTAAATAAACAAAGTATAAAGTAAAATATGTAAAACTGAGCTTTCTTGTCTCTAATTTTATATGTGCGGAGCCCCTAGGGCGGGGGTATATGGCCACTAAGCCTTTATCAATGATACTTTTGTGACAGACTCGTCTATCCGTGTCCATGGTCTTAATGACCTGTTCAGATGTTTTGGCTGGTGAAGCCATTTTATTGTGGGGCTGTTAAAGCGGCCGCACAATCCTCCGCTTGGGGGAGGTGCACTCAATGCTTCCCCTTCCAAGAGATGATGCCTCGTGGACCGGGCATCTTAAGAGTAAGAGATGCATAATGCGGTATTGCTTTAAGCGGGCGAAAGCTTCACGTCCCAGCAGTGCTTGATAGCGACTTGAGAATGGGACAATGTGGAAAGTTAGCTTTTCGCGGCGGAAGTTATCTGTAGAGCCGAATATAATTTCGAGCCGGAGGAAACCCATGCAATGGGTATCCGGACCTTGCGTTACCCCTTGAAAGGAGGTTTTGCTGTGGCGAATTCTTTTTGGGTCTATCCCCATGTGGCGGAGTGTGTCCTGATATATCAGGTTTAGACCACTTCCGCCGTCCATCAAGACATTTGTAAACTGGAGTCTGTCAATTATTGGATCGAGTACTAAGGCAGTCCAGCCTGCGTTCCTGATACTTCTAGAATAGTCCAGATGATCGAAGATGATTGGTTTTGACAACCAGTGGTGAGACTCCTTTGGGATAGGCCGTATGGCGCGTACCTTTATGGGTACCGCACATTTTGTAATGTGAAGTAAGTTTACTGTTTTTTACTTCTTGTGAAAAATTCTTTTGTTTCCTGGTGCTCTGCTTTTGGGGCTCGTCATCGTCTTCGCTTGGTGTGTCGAGCCCCTTGTGTTCGGCGTTGAGTCTGCCGGATTGTTTGAAGACCCAACAGTCTCTGTGGGTATGGTTAGCAGGCTTCCCGGGAGTACTGTGTATTTGACATATCATGTCCAAGATTTTGTTTAGGTTGGATAAATCATCTCTGTTATTCTGGAGGGGCGGCTTTTTCTGATTTTGCCGTGAGCTTTTGAATCCGGCATTGACTGTCGTGCTCTTCGGACTGTTTTCCTTAGTCCGGCGATGATCCTTGTTGCGTCGCGGTTTTCCGTTTCCATCCCTAGTTTCAGATGTACTTGGGTCGCTGGCGCTACATCTTGCCAACCAGCTGTCCTCACCTGCGCAAAAGCGGGTCATGAGGCTTGTCAATGCGGCCATTGTCCTTGGCTTTTCTTGGCCGAGGTGTCTGGCGAGCCATTCGTCTCGGACGTTGTGCCTAAAAGCTGCTAGGGCTTCGGCGTCCAGACAGTCGACTATCTGATTCTTTTTAGTAAGAAATCTGTTCCAGAATTGCCGAACTGACTCTCCGGGCTGTTGAGTTATGTGACTGAGATCGTCTGCGTCCGGAGGGCGGACATAGGTCCCTTGAAAATTTGCTCAGAAAGCATCCTCGAGCTCTTCCCAACTTCCAATTGTGTTTTCAGGAAGGCTTTTGAGCCAATGCCGGGCTGGCCCTTTAAGCTTGAGGGGTAAATATTTTATGGCGTGGAGGTCATCTCCTCTGGCCATATGTATGTGGAGGATATAATCCTCGATCCAGACTCCAGGGTCTGTTGTTCCGTCGTATGCCTCAATGTTTACGGGTTTGAATCCCGCCGGAAATTCATAATCCAGGACCTCATCGGTGAAACATAGGGGGTGTGCGGCGCCCCTGTATTTGGGTGTGCCGGATTCAGATACTGGCTTTATTGCATTGCTTACGAGAGCTTGCTTTTTTGGCCCATAAATGGACCTGGCTGGGCCATCTTTTTGATGCGAATCCTTAAGGGGGTCGCATGCCGGCTTAAGTGCGGCGCCGCTTGCCGCTTTATGATGGCCATGGGGTCGTCTATCCGACCGGGTGGCTTTCTTACTTTTTGAATGCGAGGGCTCTAAGGCCTCTTCGTCGAATTCAGGCAGTAGCTTTCGCTTCGGATAACTTTTAGTGCGGCGACTGTCGCCGTATTTGTCTGCGGTATTGATTACTTTGCTCCATCTGATTCTGAGTGCATCTTCCACAATTTTTAGCTTCCACTTCTGCTTTTTCAGGCTACGTGCGGTTCCAATGAGCCTTTTGTGGAGGTTCTTTTGCTCCGTGGGCTTATCCGGCGTAAGGTCGTCCGGAATGCCGTTTTTGCCAGGGATGGGCTGTTTGGTTTCTTTATCTGAGTTGCCATGTTCGAACGGTTGCTCTAAGGCATGCTCGTCGTCTGCCGGCTCGTCCTGCTCTATGGCAGGGTCTGTATCGAGGCGGGGCTTGGGGCGGCGTTTACGCCGCCGCTTTGATTGCTTTTCGAGAGATCCATGTATACATCATGAGATGAGGTGGCTGTCCCATGCCCTATAGGCATTGGTTCATATGCGTCTCCTGCATCGTCGTCCATACCGTCGATGTCTTCGGAGTCAAAGTTGAGCACGTCGTTTAAATTATCGACGGTGGCTACCAAATGGGTTGTGGGTGGGCTTTGAATTTCTTCATCGTCCGTATCCCAACCTTGCTGACCATAGTCCGGCCAGGGCTCTCCTGATAAAGAGAGAGACTTTAGTGACTTCAGAATGTCGCCAAAGGGCGAGTGCTGAAAGATGTCCGTGGCGGTGAACTCCATGATCGGCGCCCAATCGGATTCGATCGGCGGGCGCGCGGAGGGCTCGGAGTCCGGAGAGGAATCCGGCCCCTCAGAGTCATGGGCCTTGCAGGGTGCGGGGCTGGTGTACGACTCGATCACCTTTGAGATCGTAGCCCCCGAGGCGGCGTCCAACCACTCATCCTCGAACGGCACGGTAGGCTCCGAATTAAGGGTCGGAACCAATGCGCGTGCGGCCTCCAGGACACTGTTCAGCGGCAGAGCTAGATCATGCCCATTGAGACAGTGCGGCACGCTTGGCTGTGGCTCGAATCCGTCGAAGATTAAGTCCCCGCGGATATCAGCCGTGTAGTTTAAACTTCCAAATCTGACCTGATGGCCAGGGCGTAGCTTTCGATCTGCTCCAGGTGGCCAAGCGAATTGGCCCGCAGTGCGAAGCCGCCGAAGACGAAGATCTGTCCGGGGAGAAAAGTCTCACCCTGGACCGCATCGTTGTTGATGATCAAAGGAGCCATCGGGCCTAAAAGCGACGACACAGAGGAACTCTCAATGAAAGCACCAATGTCGGTGTCAAAACCGGCAGATCTCGGGTAGGGGGTCCCGAACTGTGCGTCTAGGCGGATGGTAACAGGAGACAAGGGACACAATGTTTTACCCAGGTTCGGGCCCTCTTGATGGAGGTAAAACCCTACGTCTTGCTTGATTAATATTGATGATATGGGTAGTACAAGAGTAGATCTACCATGAGATCAAGGAGGCTAAACCCTAGAAGCTAGCCTATGGTATGATTGTTGTATGTTGGAGTTGTCCTACGGACTAAAACCCTCCGATTTATATAGACACCGGAGAGGGTTAGGGTTACACAAAGTCGGTTACAATGGTAGGAGATCTAGATATCCGCATCGCCAAGCTTGCCTTCCACGCCAAGGAAAGTTCCCTCCGAACACGGGACGAAGTCTTCAATCTTGTATCTTCATAGTCCAGGAGTACGACTGAAGGTATAGTCCGGCTATTCGGACACCCCCTAATCCAGGACTCCCTCAGCGTCTATTTAAAGAGATGAGATCTGAGATGTCATTCCTTACCACGCAGTAATCCTTACATCGTCCCATAGGAAATCGCTCAAACATGGCCAGCACTCCTAGATCCTCCTCACGCCCTCACGACCCTCGAAAAGGCGACTGAGAGAGCTGTTCGGTATCCCACGCTCATCTGAATAAACTTTAGATACAGGGACACCTACCTCGCGCGGATCTAGTCCCTGTTGGGCTGGATTAACTTCCATCAACAGCGAAGCCCTGGCGGAGAATTCCCCCAATTCCACCGAAGGGGAGCGGGTGTGCTTTGTTTCCTTCCTGCTGAGAGGCGTAGGGTTTCCGATCCACCCTTTCCTAAGAGGTCTCCTGGAGTATTACGCCCTCCAACTGCACAATCTCACGCCGGCCTCTATCCTGCACATCGCGGGTTTCGTTGCTCTTTGCGAGTTGTTCCTAGGCTGCGAGGCCCATTTCGAGCTATGGAGGAAAATTTTCTGCCTCGTCCCCCTCTCCCAAAAGGGATCCATATTCGAGGTGGGCGGCGCCGAAGTATGGCGCATAGCCGGGACAGGATATCCGTCCGGCACTCCGAAGAAGGCGTCCGAAGAGTGGCCCTCGGAATGGTTCTACATCGAAGACGTTGTTCTCCCAGATCCAATCCGTCGCGGTCTTCCGGAATTCTCCACTGCTCCTTTAAAGAAGTGCACCAGCTGGCGCCCCTGAAGCCTCGAGGAAGTGGACATTGCGGAGGTTAAGAGGCTAGCAAACAAGATCAGAGTCCTTGCCAACTCCGGACTGTCCAAAATTGAGGTAATGGCGATTTCAATAACATGATGTGTTCAGCCACTCCAATCCAGAGGGCTTCCCATGTGGCATTACAACGGGGAGGATGACGCCTCCCGCTGTGGCCGCAAGGGTCCGGATAATTTTGACGCCCTGGCCGCCATGTTGGCTGATTTTTTCAAAGGGGACTTCACTCATTTGAAATGTTGGGACGGTTTTTCCATGTACAACCCCATCCCCTGGGTGAGTTTTCGTCGATCATTGGCTTCACTTAATCTCTTTTCCGAGTCGCACTAGTTGAATTTAATCTGGCTATTTTTAACAAGAGTGGAGAAAGGTCGTCGAGGGGATCCACAGCCCCGCTCCACAACCAGAGGTCCACATTAGAGACCTAGATCCCGGATATGAAGAAGATCCGGATATATTTATAGAGCTCAAGGAGGGGGTCTTTTATCAGGCGAGCTATGACTGCACGGAAGTGGCCATTATAGCTGAACCCCGGCCTTCTCCCCTTCTCCCACGTAAGTACCCAGGAGCATCCCTCCAAAAGAGTTTTCTCATTACACCTCACCCACCGCACTGTCTCGTGCTCCAAAGGGGCAATGCTCGTCTTTCCATGTCGTATCAGAGGCGTCCCTTAAGAGGGCGGCGCATGCGCAGGGCAGGTCTTTGAAAAGAAAGGTGGATGGAGGTACTATCGAGCCCCCGCCTTCATCAAAGAGGTATGGTTTTTAATATGCACTAGGCGGACATGTCGGATTGTGATGTTTCCTGCTGTGCCACATTTTTAGGAAGAGCATACGCCGGACTATGTCCGCAGACTTCGTCGGTCATGCATCAACCAATCCGACCTTGGACCCTGCCCCTAGGAGTAGGGTTGATACGGGTGTAATGCCGGATTGTCCTCTCCCTGAGGATTCAGATAATGTATCCGTCACCAACTCCGAAGTGGAGAGTGCGATGAACCATTGGTGCGGGAGGGCGGCTATGCGCGACCCAAATTTCACCGAAGAGGCATTCAATGCCTTTAGCTCAGCGGATGCATACATCTGAGCTGCTCGGGATGGGCTTGCTGGAGCCACTCACCCGCTTTCAAAGGATATGTGGGTAAGAACTGTTGTGTAGATTTAATAATCATATGCCAGTAGCCCCCGACCCTTGAAGCAGTTGGCCCAACTGATTTAAGGGTCGTTACGCCATCAGGTACTCACGGAAAGGAATAACACATTATCCAAGGAGCTGGAAGAATGTCGAACTAAGCTAGCTGTTGCCACCGCCGAACTTGAAAATTTAAAGAAATCCAAGGAGGCACCCGATGGTAAGCACAACACTATGCGGAGAATATTATTCCATGCCCACAATGATTCTACCCATGCATTGTTTTTGTATGCAACGACAGGATTGTCAGACAGGTTGGAAGAGAGGCTAAGGGCTGCTCAGGCGGACAAAGAACATGCCGAAGGGCAAGAAGACGTTGGTCAACGTGTATTAACATGGACCATTAATGAGAAGAACAAACTACAAGATGCAAACACCAAGCAAGCCGAAGAGATGAAGGACATACGATCCCAACTGGAGGATGCCTTGAAGGAGAACAGAAAGCTAAAAGTTGGCATATTCAGTATGCTCTTGAACCTCCCTTTCGTACGGTCCCCTGATGGAAAGTTTAACAAGTTTGTTTCTGTAGGTGTGCTGACTAGGCGGCCTGAGGGAGAAGTGTCCGGATTCCAAGGCGATCTGCTACAAGAGCTTTCCAAAGTGCACGAGCGAGCTCGGAAGGCAATGAGAAACATCGCTAAGGCTTTATGGCCATCCGATTCTCCTCCAGGAATTATGGAGGAACTCGTGAATTCGTTCAAGGGAGCTCGTCGCCGTTTTGGGCTATGGAAGATATTAGTGATACGTCTCCAACGTAACTATAATTTTTGATTGTTCCATGCTATTACATATTCTATTTTGGATGATTAATGGGCTTTATTATACACTTTCATATTATTTTTGGGACTAACCTATTAACCGGAGGCCCAGCCCAAATTGTTGTTTTTTTGCCTATTTCAGTGTTTCGCAGAAAAAGAATATCAAACGGAGTCCAAACGAAATGAAACCTTCGGGAACGTGATTTTCGGAACAAACGTGATCCAGAGGACTTAGAGTGGACGTCAAGCAACCAACGAGGAAGCCATGAGGCAGGGGGCGCTGAAAGTGCAACTATCCCTAGGTGGTTTTTGGTAATTCCTAACAACATATAGTTCATTGAGCTAATGCTATTTCAAGACTAATGTTTCAGGAAATCTCAATGATTGGCATGGCATGGATGAGAAAAGTGGACCCCTCAAAATGCTAAGGACAAAGGATTGGCTCAAGCTCAAAGCTCAAGACTCTACATTTTCTATTTTAGTGATCCAAGATCACATTGAGTCTATAGGAAAAGCCAATACTATCAAGGAGGGATGAGGTGTTGCTTAATGAGACTCTTGCCCAAAATGCTTAGTGATATGCTCCAAAGCCCTCAAATACTTTCTCACATCCACATATGACCAAACCAAAAGTCAAACTCGGCCCCACCGATTCTTTCTATTCGGTGCCACCGAGTTCAGATGTCATAGCCACCGCCACAAATCCTAGGCAAATCGGTCTCACCGATAGGGATCTCGGTCTCACCGATATGGGGTTGTAATCTCTCTGTTTCCCTTCGTAACATTTCGGTCCTACCGATATGAGCGATCGGTCCCACCGAGATTGCAATGTAAACTCTGTGTTTCCCTTCTGTAACATTTCGGTCTCACCGAAATGAGCGAATCAGTCCCACCGAGTTTACCTGACCAACTCTCTGGTTAGCTTATTACCAAAATCGGTCTCACTGAGTTTGTGTAATCGGTCTCACCGAGATTATGTTATGCCCTAACCCTAACCATATCGGTCCTACCGAGTTGCATGTCAGTCTGTAGGATCGGAAGTATGTCTAGAGGGGGGGTGATTAGACTACTTGACCAAATAAAAACTTAACCTTTTCCCAATTTTAGTTCTTGGCAGATTTTAGCAACTTTTAGGACAAGTCAAGCAATCATAACACAATTCAAGCAAGCATGCAAAGAGTATATGAGCAGCGGAAAGTAAAGCATGCAACTTGCAAGAATGTAAAGGGAAGGGTTTGGAGAATTCAAACGCTATTGGAGACACGGATGTTTTTCCCATGGTTCGGATAGGTGGTGCTATCCTACATCCACGTTGATGGAGACTTCAACCCACGAAGGGTAACGGTTGCGCGAGTCCACGGAGGGCTCCACCCACGAAGGGTCCACGAAGAAGCAACCTTGTCTATCCCACCATGGCCATCGCCCACGAAGGACTTGCCTCACTAGCGGTAGATCTTCACGAAGTAGGCGATCTCCTTGCCCTTACAAACTCCTTGGTTCAACTCCACAATCTTGTCGGAGGCTCCCAAGTGACACCTAGCCAATCTAGGAGACACCACTCTCCAAGAAGTAACAAATGGTGTGCTGATGATGAACTCCTTGCTCTTGTGCTTCAAATGATAGTCTCCCCAACACTCAACTCTCTCTCATAGGATTTGGATTTGGTAGAAAGAAGATTTGAGTGGAAAGCAACTTGGGGAAGGCTAGAGATCAAGATTCATATGGTAGGAATGGAATATCTTGGCCTCAACACAAGGGTAGGTAGTTCTCTCTCAGAACATATGAGTTGGAAGTGTAGATGTGTTCTGATGGCTCTCTCCACGAATGAAGAGGAGGTGGAGGGGTCTATATAGCCTCCACACAAAATCCAACCATTACACACAATTTACCAATCTCGGTGGGACCGAATCAACACTCGGTCGGACCGAAATAGTAAACCTAGTGACCGTTAGAGATTTTCGGTGGGACTGACATGCAACTCGGTAGGACCGATATGGTTAGGGTTAGGGCATAACGTAATATCGGTGAGACCGATTTGGTAATAGGCTATCCAGAGAATTGGTCAGGTAAACTCGGTGGGACCGATTTGCTCTTTCGGTGAGACCGAAAAGTTACAAAAGGAAAACAGAGAGTTTACATTGCAATCTCGGTGGGACCGATCCGCTCTTTCGGTGAGACCGAAAAGTTACAAAAGGGAAACAAAGAGTTTACATTGCAATCTCGGTGGGACCGATCCGCTCTTTCGGTGAGACTGAAAAGTTACGAAAAGGAAACAGAGAAATTGCAATCCCATCTCGGTAAGACCGGGATCCCTATCGGTAGAACCGATTTGCTAGGTTTTG
Organism: Aegilops umbellulata; assembly: GCA_032464435.1. Classification (NCBI taxonomy): domain Eukaryota; kingdom Viridiplantae; phylum Streptophyta; class Magnoliopsida; order Poales; family Poaceae; genus Aegilops; species Aegilops umbellulata. The sequence continues at coordinate 66,973,188 of CP136060.1, read as the reverse complement.
GCACTGGCTTATGACATATGAAACTCGGTGGCACCGGATAGAAATAATCGGTAGGACCGAGTTTGGCTTTGGGTTTAGGTCATTTGTGGATATGGGAAAGTAGCTGAGGATTTTGGAGCATATCATTAAGCACATGAAGCAAAAGGCTCATTAAGCAACACCTCATCCCTCCTTGATAGTATTGGCTTTTCCTATGGACTCAATGTGATCTTGGATCACTAAAATGTAAAATGAAGAGTCTTGAGCTTTTGAGCTTGAGCCAATCCTTTGTCCTTAGCATTTTGAGGGTTCCACTTTCACCATCCGTGCCATGCCAATCATTGAGCTTTCCTGAAATAATTGTCTTGAAATAGCATTAGCTCAATGAGCTATATGTTGTTATGAATTACCAAAACCACCTAGGGATAGTTGCACTTTCACAGTCCTACCGAAAATCCTAACGGTCACTAGATTTGGTGAATCGGTCCGACCGAGTTTATCAATTCGGTCCCACCGAGTTTGGCAAGTGGTGTGTAACGGTTAGATTTTGTGTGGAGGCTATAAATACCCCTCCACCTTCTCTTCATCTGTGGAGAGAGCCATCAGAACTAACCTACACTTCCAACCTACATTTTCTGAGAGAGAACCACCTACACTTGTGTTGAGACCAAGATATTCCATTCCTACCATATGAATCTTGATCTCTAGCCTTCTCCAAGTTGCTTTCCACTCAAATCTTCTTTCCACCAAATCCAAATCCTGTGAGAGAGAGTTGAGTGTTGGGGAGACTATCATTTGAAGCACAAGAGCAAGGAGTTCATCATCAACACACCATTGTTACTTATTGGAGAGTGGTGCCTCCTAGATTGGCTAGGTGTCACTTGGGAGCCTCCGACAAGATTGTGGAGTTGAACCAAGGAGATTGTAAGGGCAAGGAGATCGTCTACTTCATGAAGATCTACAACTAGTGAGGCAAGTCCTTCAGGGGCGACGGCCATGGTGGGATAGACAAGGTTGCTTCTTCGTGGACCCTTCATGGGTGGAGCCCTCCGTGGACTCACACAACCATTACCCTTCGTGGGTTGAAGTCTCCATCAACATGGATGTACGATAGCACCACCTATCGGAACCACGACAAAAACATCCGTGTCTCCAATTGCGTTTGAATCCTCCAAACCCTTCCCTTTACATTCTTGCAAGTTGCATGCTTTACTTTCGCTGCTCATATACTCTTTGCATGCTTGCTTGAATTGTGTTAAGATTGCTTGACTTGTTCTAAGTTGCTAAAATCTGCCAAGAACTAAAATTGGGAAAAGGCTAGATTTTTATTTGGTCAAGTAGTCTAATCACCCCCTCTAGACATACTTTTGATCCTACAGGCGCGCCTACCCCCGGGCACGCCCTCCACCCTCATGGGCCCCTCGTGGCTCCACCGACCTACTTCTTCCTTCTATACATACCTACGTACCCCAAACCATCAGGAGAGGAGCCAAAACCCTATTTCCACCACCGCAACCTTCTGTACCCGTGAGATCCCATCTTGGGGCCTTTTCCAGCACTCCGCCGAAGGGGGCATTGATCACGGAGGGCTTCTACATCAACACCATAGCCTCTCCGATGATGTGTGAGTAGTTTACCTCAGACCTTCGGGTCCATAGTTATTAGCTAGATGGCTTCTTCTCTCTCTTTGGATCTCAATACAAAGTTCTCCTTGTTTCTCTTGGAGATCTATTCGATGAAATCTTCTTTTGCGGTGTGTTTATTGAGATCCGATGAATTGTGGGTTTATGGTCAAGATTATCTATGAACAATATTTGAATCTTCTCTGAATTCTTTTATGTATGATTGGTTATCTTTGCAAGTCTCTTTGAATTATCAGTTTGGTTTGGCCTACTAGATTGATCTTTCTTGCAATGGGAGAAGTGCTTAGCTTTGGGTTCAATCTTGCGGTGCTCGATCCCAGTGAAAGTAGGGGAAATGACACATATTGTATTGTTGCCATCGAGGATAAAAAGATGGGGTTTATATCATATTTCATGAGTTTATCCCTCTACATCATGTCGTCTTGCTTAAAGTGTTACTCTGTTCTTATGAACTTAATACTCTAGATGCATGCTGGATAGCGGTCGATGTGTGGAGTAATAGTAATAGATGCAGGCAGGAGTCGGTCTACTTGTCACGGACGTGATGCCTATATACATGATCGTACCTAGATAGTCTCATAACTATGCTCAATTCTATCAATTGCTTGATAGTTATTTGTTCACCCACCATAATACTTATGCTATCTTGAGAGAAGCCACTAGTGAAACCTATGGCCCCCGTGTCTATTCTCCATCATATTAATCTTCCGTCAATAACCTATTTTTTACCGTTTATTTTGCAATATTTACTTTTTATCTTTACCATAAAAATACCAAAAATATTATCTTATCATCTCTATCAGATCTCACATTTGCAAGTGGCCATGAAGGGATTGACAACCCCTTTATCGCGTTGGTTGCAAGGTTCTTATTTGTTTGTGTAGGTACGAGGGACTTGAGCGTGGCCTCCTACTGGATTGATACCTTGGTTCTCAAAAGCTGAGGGAAATACTTATGCTACTTTGCTGCATCACCCTTTCCTCTTCAAGGTAAAACCAACACAGTGCTCAAGAGGTAGCAAGAAGGATTTCTGGCGTCGTTGCCGGGGAGTCTAGGCACAAGTCAAGACATACCAAGTACCCATCACAAACTCTTATCCCTCGCATTACATTATTTTCCATTTGTCTCTCATTTTCCTCTCCCCCACTTCACCCTTGCCGTTTTATTCGCCCTCTTTTCCGTTCACCTCTTTCCGTTCGCCTCTTTTCGCTTGCTTCTTGTTTGCTCGTGTGTTGGATTGCTTGCTTGTCACGATGGCTCAAGACAATACTAAATTGTGTGACTTTACCAATACCAACAACAATGATTTTCTTAGCACGCCGATTGCTCCTCTTACCGAAGCTGAATCTTGTGAAATTAATGTTGCTTTGTTGAATCTTGTCATGAAAGATCAATTCGTCGGCCTTCCTAGTGAAGATGCTGCTACTCATCTAAATAGCTTTGTTGATTTGTGTGATATGCAAAAGAAGAAAGATGTGCATAATGATATTGTTAAATTGAAGCTATTTCCGTTTTCTCTTAGAGATCGCACTAAAACTTGGTTTTCTTCTTTGCCTAAAAATAGTATGGATTCTTGGAATAAGTGCAAAGATGCTTTTATCTCTAAGTATTTTCCTCCCGCTAAGATCATATCTCTTAGAAACGATATTATGAATTTTAAGCAACTTGATCATGAACATGTTGCACAAGCTTCAGAGAGAATGAAAATAATGATACGTAATTGCCCTACTCATGTTTGAATTTGTGGATGATTATATAAAAAAATTACGCCGGATTGAATTTTTCTTCTAGAAATCCTTTAGATTTGGCCGCGGGAGGCACTTTTATGGAAATCACTTTAGGAGAAGTTACTAAACTCCTAGATAATATTATGGTTAATTATTCTCAATGGCACACTGAAAGATCTATTAGTAAAAAGGTTCATGTCATTGAAGAAATTAATGTTTTGAGTGGAAAGATGGATGAACTTATGAAATTGTTTGCTAATAAGAGTATTGGTTCTGATCCTATTGATATGCCTTTGTCTACTTTGATTGAGAATAACAATGAATCTATGGATGTGAATTTTGTTGGTAAGAATAATTTTGGTAACAACACGTATAGAGGAAACTTTAATCCTAGGTCGTTCCCTAGTAGTTCCTCTAATAATTATGGTAATTCCTACAACAATTCTTATGGAAATTTTAATAAGTTGCCCTCTGATTTTGAGACTAGTGTTAAAGAGTTTATGAATTCGCAAAAGAATTTCAATACTTTGCTTGAAGAAGAATTGCTTAAAGTTGATGAATTGGCCAGGAACGTGGATATAATTTCTCTTGATCTTGATTCTTTGAAAATTAGATCTATTCCACCTAAACATGATATCAATGAGTCTCTCAAAGCCATGAGAATTTCCATGATGAGTGCAAGGAAAGAACCACTAGGATGCGTGCTAAAAAAGATTGCTTTGTGAAGGCGTGTTCTTCTAGTTTTTATGAGAATAAAGATGAAGATCTAAAATTTATTGATGTGTCCCCTATTAAATCTTTGTTTTGCAATTTGAATCTTGATAATGATGGAACTGGAGATGTGTCAACTTTAGTTAGAAGGCGTCCCAAAAATTCGGAGTTTTTAGATCTTGATGCAAAAATTGTTTAAAGTGGGATTGAAGAGGTCAAAACTTTAGATAGCAATGAACCCACTATTTTGGATTTCAAGGAATTTAATTATGATAATTGCTCTTTGATAGATTGTATTTCCTTGTTTCAATCCGTGCTCAATTTTCCTCATGCTTATAGCCAAAATAAAGCCTTTACTAAACATATCGTTGATGCTTTGATGCAATCTTACGAAGAAAAACTTGAGTTGGAAGTTTCTATCCCTAAAAAACTTTATGATGAATGGGAACCTACAATAAAATTTTAAATTAAAGATCATGAATGCTATGCTTTGTGTGATTTGGGTGCTAGTGTTTCCACGATTCCAAAAACTTTGTGTGATTTGCTAGGTTCTCGTGAATTTGATGATTGTTCTTCAAACTTGCACCTTGCGGATTCCACCATCAAGAAACCTATGGGAAGAATTAATGATGTTATTATTGTTGCAAATAGGAATTATGTGCCCGTAGTTTTTATTGTTCTTGATATAGATTGCAATCCTTCATGTCCTATTATTCTTGGTAGACCTTTCCTTAGAACGATTGGTGCAATTATTGATATGAAGGAAGGGAATATTAGATTCCAATTTCCGTTAAGGAAAGGCATGGAACACTTACTTAGAAAGAAGATTAAATTACCTTATGAATCTATTATGAGAGCCACTTATGGACTGCCTACCAAAGATGGCAATACCTAGATCTATCCTCGCTTTTATGCCTAGCTAGGGGCGTTAAACGATAGCGCTTGTTGGGAGGCAACCCAATTTTATTTTATTTTCTTGATTTTTGGTTATATTTAGTAATAAATCTTTGATATAGACTCTGGTTAGATGTGGTTTTATGTTTTAGTTAGTGTTTGTGCCAAGTTAAACCTATAGGATCTTCTTGAGTGATAGTTATTTGATCTTGCTAAAAATTCCAGAAACTTTCTGTTCACGAAAACAATTGTTAAAAATCACCAGAACATGATAAAATACTGATTCCAATTGCGGTAGATCAATAAACAAGTTATCTAGGTCTTCCTATTTTGGTAGAATTTTTGGAGTTCCAGAAGTTTGCGTTAGTTACAGATTACCACAGACTGTTCTGTTTTTGACAGATTCTGTTTTTCGTGTGTTGTTTGCTTATTTTGATGAATCTATGGCTAGTAAAAGAGTTTATAAACCATAGATAAGTTGGAATACAGTAGGTTTAACACCAATATAAATAAAGAATGAGTTCATTACAGTACCTTGAAGTGGTGTTTTGTTTTCTTTCGCTAATGGAGCTCACGAGATTTTCTGTTAAGTTTTGTGTTGTGAAGTTTTCAAGTTTTGGGTAAAGATTTGATGGATTATGGAACAAGGATTGGCAAGAGCCTGAGATTGGGGATTCCCAAGGCACCACAAGGTAAAATTAAAGGACAACCAAAAGCCTAAGCTTGGGGATGCCCGTAAGGCATCCCCTCTTTCGTCTTCGTCTATCGGTAACTTTACTTGGGGCTATATTTTTATTCACCACATGATATGTGTTTTGCTTGGAGCGTCTTGTATGATTTGAGTCTTTGATTTTAGTTTACCACAATCATCCTTGCTGTACACACCTTTTGAGAGAGACACACATGATTCAGAATTTATTAGAATACTCTATGTGCTTCACTTATATCTTTTGAGCTATATAGTTTTTGCTCTAGTGCTTCACTTATATCTTTTAGAGAACGGCGGTGGTTTTATTTTATAGAAATATTTGATCTCTCATGCTTAACTTATATTATTTTAAGAGTCTTAAACAGCATGGTAATTTTCTTTAATTGTGAAATTAGTCCTAATATGATAGGCATCCAAGATGAGCATAATAAAAACTTCCATAAAAGTGCATTGAATACTAGGAGAAGTTTGATACTTGATGATTGTTTTGAGATATGGAGGTGGTAATATTAAAGTTGTGCTAGTTGAGTAATTGTGAAATTGAGAAATACTTGTGTTGAAGTTTACAAGTCTCGTAGCATGCACGTATGGTAAACGTTGTGTAACAAATTTGAAACATGAGGTGTTCTTTGATTGTCATCCTTATGAGTGGCGGTCGGGGACGAGCGATGGTCTTTTCCTACCAATCTATCCCCCTAGGAGCATGCGCATAGTGCTTGGTTTTTGATGACTTGTAGATTTTTGCAATAAGTATGTGAGTTCTTTATGATTAATGTTGAGTCCATGGATTATACACACTCTCAACCTTCCATCATTGCTAGCCTCTTCGGTGCCGTGCATTGCCCTTTCTCACTTGAGAGTTGGTGCAAACTTCGCCGGTGCATCCAAACCCCGTGATACAATACGCTCTATCACACATAAACCTCCTTATATATTCCTCAAAACAGCTACCATACCTACCTATTATGGCATTTCCATAGCCATTCCGAAAAATATTGCCATGCAACTTTCCACCGTTCCGTTTATTATAACACGCTTCATCATTGTCATATTGCTTTGCATGATCATGTAGTTGACATCGTATTTGTGGCAAAGCCACCATGCATATTATTTCATACATGTCACTCTTGATTCATTGCCCATCCCGGTACACCGCCGGAGGCATTCATATAGAGTCATATTTTGTTCTAGTATCGAGTTGTAACAATTGAGTGGTAAATAAATAGAAGTGTGATGATCATCATTAATAGAGCATTGTCCCAAAAAAAAGGGAGAAATGCCAAATAAAAAAAGGAAGGCCCAAAAAAATAAATAAAAAGAAATAAAAAGGGACAATGCTACTATCTTTTTTTCCACACTTGTGCTTCAAAGTAGCACCATGATCTTTATGATAGAGAGTCTCTTGTTTTGTCACTTTCATATACTAGTGGGAATTTTTCATTATAGAACTTGGCTTGTATATTCCAACAATGGGCTTCCTCAAATGCCCTAGGTCTTTGTGAGCAAGCAAGTTGGATGCACACCCACTTAGTTTCTTTTGTTGAGCTTTCATACATTTATAGCTCTAGTGCATCCGTTGCATGGCAATCCTACTCCTTGCATTGACATCAATTGGTGGGCATCTCCCTAGCCCATTGATTAGCCGCGTCAATGTGAGACTTTCTCCTCTTTTTGTCTTCTCTACACAACCCCCATCATCATATTATATTCCACCCATAATGCTATATCCATGGCTCACGCTCATGTATTGCGTGAAAGTTGAAAAAGTTTGAGATTACTAAAGTATGAAACAATTGCTTGGCTTGTCATAGGGGTTGTGCAAGATGAGAGCATCTTGTGTGACGAAAATTAAGCATGGACAAACTATATGATTTTGTAGGGATGAGCTTTCTTTGGCTATGTTATTTTGAGAAGACATAATTGCTTGATTAGTATGCTTGAATTATTATTATTATTATTATTATGTCAATATTAAACTTTTATCTTGAATCTTTCGGATCTGAACATCCATGCCACAATAAAGAAAATTACATTGAGAAATATGCTAGGTAGCATTCCACATCAAAAATTCTGTTTTTATCATTTACCTACTCGAGGACGAGCAAGAATTAAGCTTGGGGATACTTGATACGTCTCCAACGTATCTACAATTTTTGATTGTTCCATGCTATTATATATTCTGTTTTGGATGATTAATGGGCTCTATTATACACTTTTATATTATTTTTGGGACTAACCTATTGACCGGAGGCCTAGCCCAAATTGTTGTTTTTTTCCTATTTCAGTGTTTCGCAGAAAAAGAATATCAAACAGAGTCCAAACGGAATGAAACCTTCGGGAACGTGATTTTCGAAACAAACGTGATCCATAGAACTTGGAGTGGACGTCAAGCAACCAACGAGGAAGCCACGAGGCAGGGGCGCGCCTACCCCCTGGGCACGCCCTCCACCCTCGTGGGTCCCTCGTGGCTCCACCGACCTACTTCTTCCTCCTATATATAACTACGTACCCCAAAACCATCAGGAGAGGAGCCAAAACCCAATTTCCACCGCCGCAACCTTCTGTACCCGTGAGATCCCATCTTGGGGCCTTTTCCGGTGCTCCGCCGGAGGGGACATTTATCATGGAGGGCTTCTACATTGCTACCTCTTGAGCTTGCGTTGGTTTTCCCCATAGAGGAGAGGACGATGCAGCGGAGTAGCGTAAGTATTTCCCTCAGTTTTTGAGAACCAAGGTATCAATCCAGTAGGAGGCCACACTCAAGTCCCTCGTACCTGCACAAAACGATAGCTACTCGCAACCAACGCGATTAGGGGTTGTAAATCCCTTCACGGTCACTTATGTGAGTGAGATCTTATAGAGATAATATTTTTGGTATTTTTGATATAGAGATGCAAAGTGAAAAGTAAAAGGCAAAGTAAAAAGCAAAGCAAGATTAAAGTAATGGAGATTGATATGATGAGAATAGACCCGGGGGCCATAGGTTTCACTAGTGGATTCTCTCAAGAGCATAAGTATTCTACGGTGGGTGAACAAATTACTGTTGAGCAATTGACAGAATTGAGCATAGTTATGAGAATATCTACGTATGATCATGTATATAGGCATCACGTCCGAGACAAGTAGACCAAAACGATTTTGCATCTACTACTATTACTCCACTCATCGACCGCTATCCAGCATGCATCTAGAGTATTAAGTTAGAAACAAAGTAATGCTTTAAACAAGATGACATGATGTAGAGAGATAAATTCATGCAATATAAAATAAACCCCATCTTGTTATCCCCGATGGCAACGATGCAATACGTGCCTTGCTGCCTCTTCTGTCACTAGGAAAGGACACCGCAAGATCAAACCCAAAGCTAAGCACTTCTCTCATGGCAAGAAAAACTAATCTAGTAGGCCAAACCAAACTGATAATTCGAAGAGACTTGCAAAGATAACCAATCATACATAAAAGAATTCAGAGAAGATTCAAATATTATTCATAGATAGACTTGATCATAAACCCACAATTCATCGGTCTCAACAAACACACCGCGACAAGAAGAAGATTACATCGAATAGATCTCCACGAGAGAGGGGGAGAACTTTGTATTGAGATCCAAAAAGAGAGAAGAAGCCATCTAGCTACTAACTATGGACCTGAAGGTCTGAGGTAAACTACTCACACTTCATCAGAGAGGCTATGATGATGTAGAAGCCCTCCGTGATGACGACCCTCTTCGGCGGAGCTCCGGAACAGGCCCCAAGATGGGATCTCGTGGATACAGAAAGTTGCGGCGGTGGAATTAGGTTTTTGGCTCCGTCTCTGTTCGTTTGGGGGTACATAGGTATATATAGGAGGAAAAAGTACGTCGGTGGAGCTTCGAGAGGCCCACGAGGCAGGGGCGCGCCCTAAGGGGGGGCGCCCCCACCCTCGTGACCTCCTCTCTGATGCCTTGGCGTAGGGTCCAAGTCTCCTGGATCACGTTCGGTGAGAAAATCACATTCCCGAAGGTTTTATTCCGTTTGGAATCCGTTTGATATTCCGTTTCTTCAAAACACTGAAATAGGCAAAAAACAACAACTCTGGGCTGGGCCTCCGGTTAATAGGTTAGTCCCAAAAATAATATAAAAATGGAAAATAAAGCCCAATATAGTCCAAAACAGTAGATAATATAGCATGGAGCAATCAAAAATTATAGATACGTTGGAGATGTATCAGGCATCCCCAAGCTTAATTCCTGCTCGTCCTCGAGTAGGTAAATGATAAAAAGAGAATTTTTGATGCGGTGTGCTACTTGGCATAATTTCAATGCAAATCTTCTTAATTGTGATATGATTATTCAGATTCGAAAGATTCAAGACAAAAGTTTATGTTGACATACAAAATAATAATACTTCAAGCATACTAACAAAGCAATTATGTCTTCTCAAAATATCATGGCCAAAGAAAGTTATCCCTACAAAATCATATAGTCTGGCTATGCTCTATCTTCACCCCACAAAGTATTTAAATCATGCACAACCCCGATGACAAGACAAGCAATTGTTTCATACTCTAACTTTTTCAAAACTTTTTCAATCTTCACGCAATACATGAGCGTGAGCCATGGATATATCACTATATGTGGAATAGAACAGTGGTTGTGGAGAAGACAAAAAGAGGGGAAGATACTCTCACATCAACTAGGCGTATCAATGGGCTATGGAGATGCCCGTCAATAGATATCGATGTGAGTGAGTAGGGATTGCTAGGCAACGGATGCACTAGAGCTATAAGTATATGAAAGCTCAACAAAAGAAACTAAGTGGGTGTGCATCCAACTCGCTTGCTCACGAAGACCTAGGGCAATTTTGAGGAAGCCCATCATTGGAATATACAAGCCAAGTTCTATAATGAAAAATTCCCACTAGTATATGAAAGTGACAAAACGAGAGACTCTCTATTATGAAGATCATGGTGCTACTTTGAAGCACAAGTGTGGTAAAAGGATAGTAACACTGTCCCTTATCTCTTTTTCACTCATTTTTTATTTTTTTATTTGGACCTTTTCTCTTTTTTATGGCCTCTTTTTTTTAATTTTTTTGAATTTTTCGTCCGGAGTCTCATCCCGACTTGTGGGGGAATCATAGTCTCCATCATTCTTTCCTAACTTGGGACAATGCTCTAAAAATGATGATCATCACACTTTTATTTTTCTTACAACTCAACAATTACAACTCGATACTTAGAACAAATATGACTCTATGAATGCCTCCGACGGTGTACCGGGATATGCAATGAATCAAGAGTGACATGTATGAAATAATTATGAACGGTGGCTTTGCCACAAATACGATGTCAACTACATGATCATGCTAGCAATATGACAATGATGGAGCGAGTCATAATAAACGAAATGGTGGAAAGTTGCATGGCAATATATCTCGGAATGGCTATGGAAATGCCATGATAGGTAGGTATGGTGGCTGTTTTGAGGAAGGTATATGGTGGGTGTATGCTACCAACGAAAAGTGTGCGGTATTAGAGAGGCTAGCAATGGTGGAAGGATGGGAAGAAGTTCATATAATCCATGGACTCAACATTAGTCATAAAGAACTCATATACTTATTGCAAAAATCTAGAAGTTATCAAAGCAAAGTATTACGCGCATGCTCCTAGGGGGATAGATTGGTAGGAAAAGACCATCGCTTGTCCCCGACCGCCACTCATAAGGAAGACAATCAATAAATAAATCATGCTCCGACTTCATCACATAACGGTTCACCATACATGCATGCTACGGGAATCACAAACTTTAACGCAAGTACTCTTTAAATTCACAACCACTCAACTAGTATGACTCTAATATTATCACCTCCATGTCTCAAAACAATTATCAAGCATCAATCTTTTCTTAGTATTCAACGCACTCAAAAGAAAGTTTCACAAATCTTGAATACCAAGCATATTATTATTAAGCAAATTACCATGATATTAAGACACTCAAAATAATCTAAGTGAAGCATGAGAGATCAATAGTTTCTTTAAAACAAATCCACCACCGTGCTCTAAAACATCTAAGTGAAGCACATAGAGCAAAATTATAACGCTCAAAAGATATAAGTGAAGCACATAGAGTATTCTATCAAATTTTAATTCATGTATGGCTCTCTCAAAAGGTGTGTACAGTAAGAATGATTGTGGCACACTAACAAACAAAGACACAAATAATACAAGATGCTCCAAGCAAAACACATATCATGTTGGTGAATAAAAATATAGCTCCAAGTAAATTACCGATGGAAGTGGACGAAAGAGGGGATGCCTTCCGGGGCATCCCCAAGCTTTGACTTTTTGGTGTCCTTGGATTATCTTGGGGGTGCAATGGGCATACCCAAGATTAGGCTCATGACACTCCTTGTTCCATAATCCATCAAAAGAATTCATCCAAAACTTGAAAACTTCACAACACAAAACTCAATAGAAATCTCGTGAGCTCTGTTAGAGAAAGAAAACAAAAGACCACTTCAAGGTACTGTAATGAACTCATTCTTTATTTATATTGTTGTTAAACCTACTGTATTACAACTTCTCTATGGATTATAAACTATTTTACTAGCCATAGATTCATCAAAATAAGCAAACAACACACGAAAAACAGGATCTGTCAAAAACAGAACAGTCTGTAGTAATCTGTAACTAACGCAAACTTCTGGAACTCCAAAACATCTACCAAAACTGGAAGACCTATAAAATTTGTTTAATGATCAGCAGCAATTGAAATCAGTATTTTATCACGTTCTGGTGATTTTTAATAATTCGGCCACTGAACGCAAAGTTTCTGGAAATTACAGCAAGATCAAATAACTATCATCCAAGAAGATCCAATAGGTCTAACTTGGCACAAACACTAATTTAAACACAAAACCACATCCAAACATAAGGTATATGGGTTATTTATTCCCTAACATAATAAAAACACAAAAAACAAAAAATAAAATTGGTTTGCCTCCCAACAAGCGCTATCGTTTAACGCCCCTAGCTAGGCATAAAAGCAAGGATAGATTTAGGTATTGCCATCTTTGGTAGGCAATCCATAAGTGGCTCTCATGATAGTTTCATATGGCAATTTTATTTTCTTTCTAGGAAAGTGTTCCATGCCCTTTTTAATGGAAATTGAAATCTAATATTCCCTTCCTTCATATCAATAATCGCACCAACCGTTCTAAGGAAAGGTCTACCAAGAATAATAGGGCAAGAAGGATTGCAATCTATATCAAGAACGATGAAATCCACGGGCACATAATTCCTATTTGCAACAATAAAAACATCATTAATCCTTCCCATAGGTTTCTTAATAGTGGAATCCGCAAGATGCAAGTTTAGAGAGCAATCTTCAAAATCGCGGAAATCTAGCAAATCACACAATGTTTTGGGGATAGTGGAAACACTAGCACCCAAATCACACAAAGCATAAAACTCATGATCTTTGATTTTAATTTTAATAGTTGGCCCCCACTCATCATAGAGTTTTCTAGGTATAGAGACTTTCAACTCAAGTTTTTCTTCATAAGATTGCAGCAAGGCATCAACGATATGTTCGGTAAAGGCTTTCTTTTGACTATAAGCATGATGAGAATTTAGCACGGATTGCAACAAGGAAATACAATCAATTAAAGAGAAACTTTCATAATTAAATTCCTTGAAATCCAATATAGTGAGTTTAGCAACATCTAGGGTTTTATTTCTCTCAATCCCACTTTCATCAATTTCATCATAGAGATATAAATACTCCGAATTTTTAGAACGCCTTCTAGGTAAAGGAAGATCATATTCAGTTTCATCAAGATTCATATTTCAAAACAAAGATTTGATAGGGGACACATCAATAACTTTTAGATCTTCATCTTGATTTTCATAAGAATTGGAAGAACACGCTTTAATAAAGGCATCTTTGAAAGCACGCATCCTAGCGGTTCTTTCCTTGCACTAATCAATGGAAATTCTCATGGCTTTGAGAGACTCATTGATATCATGCTTAGGAGTAATAGATCTAAGCTTTAAAGAATCAACCTTAAGAGAAATTCTATCAACGTTCCTAGCCAAATCATCAACTTTAAGCAATTTCTCTTCAAGCAAAGCATTAAACTTCTATTGTGAATTCATAAATTCTTTAACACTATTCTCAAATTCAGAGGGCATCTTATTATAATTTCCATAAGAGTTGTTGTAGGAATTTCCATAATTGTTAGAAGGATTACTAGGATAACGCCTAGGATTAAAATTTCCTCTATAAGCGTTGTTACCAAAATTATTCCTACCAACAAAATTCACATCCATAGATTCATTATTATTCTCAATCAAAGTAGACAAAGGCATGTCATTAGGATCAGAAGAAACACTCTTAGTAGCAAATAATTTCATAAGTTCATCCATCTTTCCACTCAAAACATTGATTTCTTCTATCGCATGCACTTTTTTATTAGAAGATCTTTCAGTATGCCATTGAGAATAATTAACCATAATATTATCTAGGAGTTTAGTAGCATCTCCTAATGTGATTTCCATAAAAGTGCCTCCCGCGGCCGAATCTAAAAGATTTCTAGAAGCAAAATTCAATCCGACATAAATTTTTTGTATAATCATCCATAAATTCAAACCATGAGTAGGGCAATTACGTATCATTAATTTCATTCTCTCCCAAGCTTCTGCAACATGTTCATGATCAAGTTGCTTAAAATTCATAATGTCGTTTCTAAGAGAGATGATCTTAGCGGGAGGAAAATACTTAGAGATAAAAGCATCTTTGCACTTGTTCCAAGAATCAATACTATTTTTAGGCAAAGACGAAAACCAAGATTTAGCATGATCTTTAAGCGAAAAAGGAAATAGCTTCAATTTAACGACATCATTATCAACATCTTTTTTCTTTTGCATATCACATAAATCAACGAAGCTATTAAGATGAGTAGCGGCATCTTCACTAGGAAGGCCGGCGAATTGATCTTTCATAACAAGATTCAACAAAGCAGTATTGATTTCACAAGATTCAGTATTGGCAAGAGGAGCAATCGGAGTGCTAAGGAAATAATTATTATTGGTATTGGTGAAGTCACAAAATTTGGTAGTATCTTGAGCCATCGCGACAAACAAACAATCCAACACACGAGCAAACAAAAGGCAAGCGAGAAAAAGGCAAACGGAAAAAAGGGAAGGAGAAGGAGAAGGAGATTGGGAAAGAGAGGGCGAATAAAACGGCAAGGGTGAAGTGGGGGAGAGGAAAACGAGAGGCAAATGGCAACTAATGTAATGCGAGAGATAGGGATTGTGATGGGTACTTGGTATGTTGACTTTTGTGCAGACTCCCCTACAACGGCGCCAGAAATTCTTCTTGCTACCTCTTGAGCTTGTGTTGGTTTTCCCCGAAGAGGAGAGGATGATGCAGCAGAGTAGCGTAAGTATTTCCCTCAATTTTTGAGAACCAAGGTATTAATCCAGTAGGAGGCCACGCTCAAGTCCCTCGTACCTGCACAAAACGATAGCTACTCGCAACCAAGGCGATTAGGGGTTGTCAATCCCTTCACGGTCACTTACGAGAGTGAGATCTGATAGAGATAATATTTTTGGTATTTTCGATATAGAGATGCAAAGTGAAAAGTAAAAGGCAAAGTAAAAAATCAAAGCAAGATTAAAGTAATGGAGATTGATATGATGAGAATAGACCCGGGGCCATAGGTTTCACTAGTGGCTTCTCTCAAGAGCATAAGTATTCGACGGTGGGTGAACAAATTACTGTTGAGCAATTGACAGAATTGAGCATAGTCATGAGAATATCTAGGTATGATCATGTATATAGGCATCACGTCCGAGACAAGTAGACCGAAATGATTCTGCATCTACTACTATTACTCCACTCATCGACCGCTATCCAGCATGCATCTAGAGTATTAAGTTAGAAACAGAGTAACACTTTAAGCAATATGACATGATGTAAAGAGATAAATTCATGCAATATGAAATAAACCCCATCTAGTTATCCTCGATGGCAATGATGCAATACGTGCCTTGCTACCCCTTCTGTCACTGGGAAAGGACACCGCAAGATCGAACCCAAAGCTAAGCACTTCTCCCATGGCAAGAAAAACCAATCTAGTAGGCCAAACCAAACTGATAATTCGAAGAGACTTGCAAAGATAACCAATCATACATAAAATAATTCAGAGAAGATTCAAATATTATTCATAGATATACTTGATCATAAACCCACAATTCATCGGTCTCAACAAACACACCGCAAAAAGAAGAAGATTACATCGAATAGATCTCTATGAGAGAGGGGGAGAACTTTGTATTGAGATCCAAAAAGAGAGAAGAAGCCATCTAGCTACTAACTATGGACCTGAAGGTCTGAGGTAAACTACTCACACTTCATCGGAGAGGCTATGATAATGTAGAAGCCCTCCGTGATGACGACCCTCTTCGGCGGAGCTCCGGAACAGGCCCCAAGATGGGATGTCGTGGATACAGAAAGTTGCGACGGTGGAATTAGGTTTTTGGCTCCGTCTCTGTTCGTTTGGGGGTACGTAGGTATATATAGGAGGAAGAAGTACGTCGGTGGAGCTTCGAGGGGCCCACGAGGCAGGGGCGCGCCCTAAGGGGGGGGCGCCCCCCACCCTCGTGGCCGCCTCTCTGATGCCTTGGTGTAGGGTCCAAGTCTCCTGGATCACGTTCGGTGAGAAAATCACGTTCCCGGAGGTTTTATTCTGTTTGGACTCCGTTTGATATTCCGTTTCTTCGAAACACTGAAATAGGCAAAAAACAGCAATTCTGGACTGGGCCTCCGGTTAATAGGTTAGTCCCAAAAATAATATAAAAGTGGAAAATAAAGCTCAATATAGTCCAAAACAGTAGATAATATAGCATGGAGCAATAAAAAATTATAGATATGTTGGAGACGTTTCATACATCAACACCATAGCCTCTCCGATGATGTGTGAGTAGTTTACCTCAGACTTTCGGGTCCATAGTTATTAGCTAGATGGCTTCTTCTCTCTCTTTGGATCTCAATACAAAGTTCTCCTTGTTTCTCTTGGAGATCTATTCGATGTAATCTTCTTTTGCGGTGTGTTTATCGAGATCCGATGAATTGTGGGTTTATGATCAAGATTATCTATGAACAATATTTGAATCTTCTCAAAATTCTTTTATGTATGATTGGTTATCTTTGCAAGTCTCTTTGAATTATCAGTTTGGTTTGGCCTACTAGATTGATCTTTCTTGCAATGGGATAAGTGCTTAGCTTTGGGTTCAATCTTGCGGTGCTCGATCCTAGTGACAGTAGGGGAAACGACACGTATTGTATTGTTGCCATCGAGGATAAAAAGATGGGGTTTATATCATATTGCATGAGTTTATCCCTCTACATCATGTCATCTTGCTTAAAGCGTTACTCTGTTCTTATGAACTTAATACTCTAGATGCATGCTGGATAGCGGTCGATGTGTGGAGTAATAGTAGTAGATGCAGGCAGGAGTCGGTCTACTTGTCACTGACGGGATGCCTATATACATGATCATACCTAGATATTCTCATAACTATGCTCAATTCTATCAATTGCTCGACAGTAATTTGTTCACCCACCGTAATACTTATGCTATCTTGAGAGAAGCCACTAGTGAAACCTATGGCCCCTGGGTCTATTCTCCATCATATTAATCTTCCGTCAACAACCTATTTTTTACCGTTTATTTTGCAATCTTTACTTTTTTTCTTTATCATAAAAATACCAAAAAAGTTATCTTATCATCTCTATCAGATCTCGCTTTTGCAAGTGGCTGTGAAGGGATTGACAACCCCTTTATCGCGTTGGTTGCAAGTTCTTATTTGTTTGTGTAGGTACGAGGGACTTGAGCATGGCCTCCTACTGGACTGATACCTTGGTTCTCAAAAACTGAGGGAAATACTTACACTACTTTGCTGCATCACCCTTTCCTCTTCAAGGGAAAACCAACACAGTGCTCAAGAGGTAGCAATCAGCATGCCGAAAAGGCACACGAGAGGCTTGGACCATGGTGAAAATGTGGTACACCAGACTTGATCCGATCATATGGCCCGAGTCGGACCTCGGGGACCAGATGGACAAGAAATTCCTGTTAGCATGGTGTATGACCAAGTAAAGATAGCCGCCAACTTTTCACAACAGGATTGTAAACTAGACAACCTATTAGATGGTCTAGAGGAGGAAGAAGTTTTTGATTCCAAGTAGCAATGTACTTTTATCGGCAAACTTGTCTCCAGTCGAATTGTAAAACGATTGTCATGGCAGACCTTCTGCTTCAACCTCTGAAACCCAAGGTTTGGAGTATTTCCAAATACTATACCGTCGGTAAACACCAAAGTATGTTCGAAAACCAGGCAGTCCGGTCATAGTTGCTTGAACAGACAAGTTGTATTCGGGGAGTTATGTTATATTACATTTGATCGTAAGAAACATCTTCCAAAGAGAATAGTTCTGGTAAGGGTTCCTCTCCCTGGGCCAACATGCGTTTTTGTGCATGTCTAAGCTGTGAAGCTAAAAATCATAGTACATGTTATATTTTGGGGGCTTATGTTGCAACAGGGTAGTTCATCTTTTGTCCGCCGAACAATTATTCCTTTAAGAACGCTATCTTTCAGCTTCACCCGTCTGAGGTACACGTCCGGATAACCCGGCTGTAACAATCACAGAGGTGCTCCCTTTATGCCCTAGTCGAACAAGCGGGAACGTAGGGCATAAGCACAGCAGCGAGGCAACCCAGCTTGGCAAAAACTGAAGTCATAAAGGTGCATATAATGGCGAAGGAAAGACATATATGAGAAGACGACACATATATACGGTGAGCTTGATGCTCGAAAAAGAATAATAATATGCTTTTGTGAAAAGAAGCCCCCAGGTATTGTGGGGTATGTACATTTAAGGATGTATACCCCTTAAGTGTGTGGTTCATCCGAACACGAGCTAGAAGTCGTATAAAAACAAGAAAAGGGAAAAGGTGAAAAGGAGGGGAAAAGGAACGAGAAAAAAGGTATATGTGCGGACTTAGGGGTAGAATCTTTGGAGCCAGGCAGTGTTCCATGGGTTTGACTCCAAGCGATTATCCGAAGCATTGCGAAGGCGATAGGCTCCTCCAGTTAGAACTTCATCTATAATGAAGGGACCCTCCCATTTGGGCTTGAGCTTGTCCTTTTTCTTCTCTGGTAGGCGTAGAACGAGTTCCCCGACATTATATGTCTTTGCCCGTACTTCTCTGCTTTGATATCGCCGAGCCTGCTGTTGGTAGAATGCGGAACGGGCCTTCCCGACATCGCGCTCCTCCTCCAGGCCATCGAAATCTTCTTGCCGATCGAGCTTGGCTTCTCTCTCTTCGTACATGCGCACTCGAGGTAAGTCATGAATAATGTCGCAAGGCAAGACCGCCTCTGCGCCGTTTACCATGAAGAAAGGTGTATATCTGGTCATGCGACTGGGCGTGGTCCACACGGGATCGAGTTCCTCAACCGAGTGCTTGTCTGATTCTTGCAGGGATCACACTAGTCTGGGTTTGATGCCGCTCATTATCAGGCCGTTAGCCCGTTCGACCTGACCGTTTGTCTGAGGGTGATATATGGAGGCGTAATCGAGCTTGATGCCCAAATTGGCACACCAAGTTTTCACCTCGTCGGCCATAAAGTTAGTGCCGCTGTCAGTAATAATACTGTGCGGGACACCATAACGGTGTACGACACCGGATATTAAATCTATCACCGGTCTGGCTTCATCTGTTTTGACTGGTTTGGCTTCTAACCACTTAGTGAACTTGTCGACCATAACCAGCAAATATTTCTTATTATGGCTTCCCCCTTTAAGGGGTCCGACCATGTCCAGCCCCCAGACCGCAAAGGGACAAGTAATGGGGATGGTTCGTAGAGCAGTGGGCGGCATATGGCTTTGATTGGCAAAAAGCTGGCATCCAACGCATCGCTGCACGAGGTCCTGTGCGTCCGCTTGGGCCGTGGGCCAAAAGAAACCCGTGCGGAAGGCCTTTCTTACAAGGGCCCGAGCTGCATCGTGATGGCCACCAAGACCCGCGTGTATTTCAGCCAAGAGCTGTCGTCCCTCATCTTTGGAGATGCATCTTTGAAGGACCCCAGTAGTACTTTTCTTGTATAGTTCTCCTTCATGAACTTTGTAGGCTTTCGAGTGTCGAACAATACGACGGGCCTCAGTCTAATCATCAGGGAGCTCCTTCCTGGTGAGGTAGGCAAGGAGAGGTTCATCCCAAGGGGCAACTACAGCCATGATTTCATGGGCCGATGGTATTATTTCGGTGCCCGAGCCCCCGATGATATCGGAACTGTGTTTGTAATATGGGGGTATGATCGGCTCCGGACTGGTGTTGCCGCACTCGTCCTGCCACACCACGAATGGCTTGAAGAGCCTCTCCACAAAGGTGTTAGGTGGGACGGGGTTGCGTTTAGCGCCCATGCGAGCAAGGATGTTCGCTGCTTGATTACTCTCTCGAGCCACATGATGAAACTCAAGCCCTTCAAACCGAGCTGATATTTTGAGTACGACGTTGCGATAAGCCGCCATCTTCGGATCTTTGGCATCGAATTAAACGTTTATTTGGGATATTGCGAGGTTGGAGTCCCCGCACACCTCGAGGCATTGTATGCCCATAGATACGGCCATCCGGAGACAGTGCAATAGGGCCTCATATTCGGCTGCATTGTTAGAGTCTGTATACAATATTTGGAGCACATAGCGGACTGTGTCTCCTATGGGGGATGTCAGCACGACACCAGCCCCGAGTCCGGCTAGCATTTTAGAGCCGTTGAAGTTCATCACCCAGTTGGAATATGTGTCGTACTATTTAGGGAGTTCGGCCTCTGTCCATTCGACGACGAAGTTGGCCAACTGTCGGTGTCAAAACCGGCGGATCTCGGTTAGGGGGTCCCGAACTGCGCATCTAAGGCGGATGGTAACAGGAGGCGGGGGACACGATGTTTACCCATGTTCGGGCCCTCTCGATGGAGGTAATACCCTACATCCTGCTTGATTGGTCTTGATGATATGAATATTACAAGAGTTGATCTACCACGAGATCGTAGAGGCTAAACCCTAGAAGCTAGCCTATGGTATGATTGTTGTTGTCCTATGGACTAAACCCTCTGGTTTATATAGACACTGGAGGGGGCTAGGGTTACACAGAGTCGGTTACAAGGGAGGAGATCTACATATCCGTATCGCCAAGCTCGTCTTCCACGCCAAGGAGAGTCCCATCCGGACACGGGACAAAGTCTTCAATCTTGTATCTTCATAGTCCAACAGGCCGGCCAAAGGACATAGTCCGGCTGTCCGAGGACCCCCTAATCCAGGACTCCCTCAGTAGCCCCTGAACCAGGCTTCAATGATGATGAGTCTGGCGCGCAGATTGTCTTCGACATTGCAAGGCGGGTTCCTCCTCCGAATACTCCATAGAAGATCTTGAACACAAGGACAGTGTCTGGCTCTGCAAAACAAGTTCCACATACCACCATAGAGAGAATAATATTTCCACAAATCTAATCTGCTGACGCATTTTTCAACATGACATCACACCACGGCCCGGTCGTTATTCGAACCATTTTTCACAACCAGCCACTGCACATCTCGCGAGGCGGTTTCCTTGGCACGTCTTGTCGAAGCAGAGATCGTGTCCCCTTATCACGGGATTCTCATCAATACGGGTGTGTGTAACCCAACCGCGCCATCAATTACAGCGCTTGGGGAATAAGAGGTTTTACCAGGCAAGTGGGGAGGCGCAGAATCCCTGCTGCCTTTATAAGGGGATAAGGACTCCCTTTCGCACCCATGCTTTCTACTTCCCGATTCATTCCCATCCGCTCAAGCTCCAGCGCCCAAGCGTTCATCTTCTCTGCCCATAAAAGGTCCCCCGAAGATGTCCGGATCCGGAGCAGGAGGCAAATGGATGGCCTCTACCGTCTGAGAGAAGGATATCAAAAAGCTTTGGGAGGCCGGGTACCAGGCCAAGAAAATTAGCCACCGTCTCCCAACGGCGGGACAGATCGTCCCTACTCCGGAACCCCACGAGAGGGTTGTATTCCTCCCTCACTTTTCCGTGGGCTAGGGTTTCCCCCCACCCGTTCGTTCGCGGCATCATGTATTATTATGGGATCGATCTTCATGATCTATCCCCTAATTCCTTCCTCAACATCTCCACATTCATTGTCGTGTGCGAGTCTTTTCTCCACATTTCGCCGCACTTTGGTTTATGGCTGAAGATTTTTAATGTGAAGCCCAAGGTGGTGGGCGGCGAGCACGCCGAGTGCGGGGGAGCCATGGTGAGCAAGATGCCCAACGTCATATGGCCAACGGGAACCTTTAATGATTCTGTCAAGGAGTGGCAACAACAGTGGTTTTATATCACTGAGCCACGCAACACGGAATGGGCCGCCTCTCCCGAGTTTTGATCCGGTGCCCCCCTGCGGCTTACGTCCTGGGTCTAGAAAGGCCTGGATTGGTCTTCGTCCGACGAACTGTCGGTGCTCCAGACGCGCGTTAAAGATATGGTAGACAAGAACATTGAACTTGTCAATGTGGTCCAGGTGATGCTAGTTCGCCGGATCCTGCCTTGTCAGCACCAGACTTGCAATCTATGGGGATTTGATCCGGCCAGGCACCAAACCCTGCGAGAGCTCTTCGGCTCTTCGCGCAAGGACATCTTGGAAGGTGCTTTTCAAGTCCAGCAAATCGTGGCCGGACTCCGCCGAGGACCGCGGGTACCAACTGTCCCGCCATGCAAGTTCGGTGGGTTTATTAAACCTTTCTATCTGTACAACCCAAAGGAAGCACTTAACGTGTTTCATACAACTCTCCCAGGGCTGGACGAAGAAGGCGGAGCGGATCCATTGTCCGGCCCCGCAGCCCGAAGAACCGGCCATCCCACTTCTGACGAAGATGCTGGTCCCGGCGCCATACAAGGTGCCGAAGAATACGACCGAGAAGGAGGCCAAAAAGACCCGGGGCGGCCTTTTTCACCGCGACACTTCAGACACAATATCCGAAGGCTCCAATGCCCATTCCGTCTCCGAAGAGGACAAGGAGGAGGAGGAAGATGAACCCCCTGCGGGGCGAAGAAAGAAGAGAACAGCCTCCGCACACTTGGAGGCCGAGCTACCCAAAATGGGAAAGGCTCCTCTTCCGGAGGAGTCCACTGCCGACGCTGACAGCGGCCCGGCATGGGATCCCAGGGCCCAGCCCCTAGTGAACGCGTAAGCATATAAAATCCGAGTACGTTTTAGGCGTCCGGACTCATCATGGCTTAGTATTTTAACCTAAGCCGTATTTTTTGTAGTCCGGAAAGGTCCCGTACCAAACAATCCTCATCAGAGGACTTGCTGAGCTCAAATGCTATGGAGAGCGGGACGCCCCCAAAGGCCCCTTCCTCCAAACAGGTGCATCATACCGAGGCTTCGTTCTAGAGGGATCCCGGCCGAGGAGGAAAGGAAAAAAACTATGAAGGCGGCGCCTGGAGGTCAAACCTCAGGGGCCGGAAACATGGGGAAAAAGATTCCCATGGGGGCTGGCGGTGGGGGCGATCCTGAGTTCGGCTCCCAGCCGGATGCGATTCCAGAGACCTATATGGCTCCAAAATCAAGCAGGCAGCCTCCCTCTGCTGGAGGGGGCGTGCCTGTTCCATCGGCGACCTCTGTCCATCTAGAAGTGTCGGATGCTTTGTTGGTGGCGTTGAAAAATGCCCCCATCGTTGATGGACACCGTGCCCTTATGGGTGCGGTGATTGAGAAGATTCAGTCAACTGAGAATGGACTGAATGAAGCCTGTATCATCCTTATAAGAGGCTTTGAGGTATGTTTTATGAGTTATCGAAGAGTGTCATAGTATAGATAGTAGCCCCTGATACACTGTTCGGTGAAAGAAAGGACCGGACAGGGGATCGAATTGATGATCGCAGGAAGACTCATTGAATAGCATCTATTTCTCTTCTGTTATAAGCAGATGTCTGTAGTGGCTGCTACTTCTCATACTGCGGGTATTTCCGGGCTGAATCAAAGTCTGGAGCGGGCCACAGAAGAACTTGGCCAATTGAAAATGCAGTTGAGAGATAAACAAGGTATGCACGGGTCTTGTTCGCGTTTATTGCGAATGAATTTTCAGTATGAACTGAGCTTCATGATTTGCGCTAGGGATTGTGACCGAAGTCAAAGCCCTTAAGAAGGCTGTGGCCGAGGCCGAGAAAAAGGCAGCCACTAAGCAGGCTCTTCGTGAGAAACACGAGGCCAGAGTTATTAAAGCTGAGCAGGAGCTGCAAGAGGCCGTAAGGAAATGCGAGACCTTGGAGCAGAGTTTAATGGAGAAAGAATCCGAACTCACCAAGGCGCGTGAGGCCACGAGCGATGCTTGGGGGGAAACCCAAAGCGCCCTGAAGGGGATTCAAGAGGCAAGAAAGATCGCGGTGGGTAAGGCTTTTCCATGTAAAGCAAGTATTTGAGGGGAAAACTATGTTTCTGATTTTGAATTTGGATTTCCCTGGGGTATTTGCCAAGCTACCTTGCTTCGTATCAGATGCCGCCCAATTCTACCGAGCCGAAGAAAGGAACTCCGCAGATAAGCTCTTCTAGTCACGGTATTTGGCGCCGAATTATCCGGTGCCTTTGCCGATCAACTGAAACAGTTGATCGAACTGCATAAGGCGGCGGAACTAGCCATGAAAGATCTGTTTATCCAACTATGGCCTACCGAGCCAATTCCAAGCAGCTACTTTGGGCTCGTGAAGCGGCTTGTAAGCGCTTGCCCTCGACTTGACATCATCAAGCAGTCGCTCTGTATAGAAGGTGCACGAATGGCCTTCGCCCGCACAAATGTGCATTGGGGGAACATGGATGTCGAAAAGCTGATGACCGAAGGACCGCCAGAGGGGAAGGAGCACCGCAAGCCCGAATTATATTATGAGAGTGTCCTGAAAGGATCCTACCTTGCAACGGAGCTATGCACCAAGGACATTATATTTCCATGAATGCCAATCATGTTGTCCTTTGTAATGTTGGAACAAGGTCATTTATTTGTCGCTTGTTATATAAAAGTTTACCCTCCTGTGCTGCCGTTTTATAAGTTCAACTTGAGTGTTGGCCAATCATCGGCTTCTGCCCCCACGCAAGAAGTATGGGGGTGTTCGAGATAAACCTGAGCACTCTTTATCCCAGTTTTAGGTCCTTCGAAGGAGGTGCTCAGCACAACGAACCAGGCAATTAGACTATAGGGCTTTATCACTCTCACTTAGCCATAGGAGCTTTTGTATGCTGGGCGTAGCCCCTGGTGTTCGGAAGACCGTACTAGGGGCTCTATAAGCACCTGATCGGAGAAAAAACCGACCCATCGCACGCTGCATTGGTTATGGCATTATGCGGGAGAAATCCTTAAAGATTTTGTGACCTCTCGAACAGCTGACCAGCTCTCGCCGTATCATGACAGTCAGTTTTCGGCTTTCTCTACTGAGGTGCTCGTCCGGAAGAACCGGGATACAATCACAGTAGTTCTCCCAGTGCTACCTTAGCCGATATAGCAGAATGTAAGGTACCAAAACATGGGAGCCGAGTGAACCCAACTATTGACCCAAGACATGATTCGGAGCTGATGCATATAATGCTGTAGGTTCGGGGTGCCGAACTTCCATGAAGGTGTTCGGACTTTATTGCCGTGTTATGGATAAAGCGAAGCCCCTAGCATATTTTAAGGCATATCGCTATGTACGGATGTTGTCGGCGTTATGGGAACGGGGGTCCCCAGACTTGCCTGCCTGCGGCATGCGGCATGGCTCAAATGGGGGCCCAGCACGGCCCGTCTTCATCAACACAAGACCCAAGACCCTCGTGAGGGGCCAAGCCTCGCGGGGCGGACGACACGGTGCTTCCTCAGGCGCGGTCTCCTCAGGATGGCTCACGAGGAGGCGGAGAGATCAAGGCAGGGTACCTCGCGAGGTGCCCATGACGCAAGCCATGACGACCAAGGGTGCCAGGCGGGCGCCAGACTGCGCAGTGTCCTCCCTTTTCCTCTTTGGTGCAAAGGGGGCAAGCGCACGCGAGAGGATCAAGCAAAGGCATTCATTTCGGTGCAACGAGACCAAGACCAGTCCAACGGTGGGAATGAGCTCATCGTGGAGCCCAGGACGGCGTCACCACAGGGCCTTTGGCTGGCGAGGACCGACTTTAGTCAGGATAAGAGTACTGTATGTTCCCCTTCAAATTGGCCAATTGTTGGCGCCCTTCCCGCTCAATATTTGGGAGGAGGCCCAGGGCCTTTGCCTATAAATAGGACCAGCCACCCCCAGAGAGGAGGGCATTCAAGAGAGAGGGTATTCAGGGAGGAGAGAGTATTCAGAGCAAGCAGAGAACAAGTAGAGAAAGAGAGAGAAGAGCGGCTAAACTCCCCTAGAAGTTCATCGTCCCAGCAAGAACACGCCCTCACGAGGCTGTTCTCCTTTGTATTGTTCATCATCATCATCAGCCCAAGAGGCAATCCACACACCACACTGGAGTAGGGTATTACACCACATCGGTGGCCCGAATCAGTATAAACCCAGTGTCTCTTGTGCTGTTCTTTCTGTAGTTTAGATCCTTGCGAGACGGAGAGGTAGAGGGCATAATCTCCGCGCACACCCCAGAGTTTGAACCTTAAGGGTCTGCCGGAACCCGTGATCCAACATTTGGCGTGCCAGGTAGGGGTGCGCCGGAATTTGTCTTCCACCGCTTCGTTCTCCGCCGACCGTCGCGTCCATGTCCGACGCCCGTCGGGCCCGCGCCGAGCGCCGGGCCACCATCGCCTCCCGCGTCGCCCAGACGGCTCCCGTCAGTGGGCGTCCTCGTCATTCCCCGTCGCCCGCCGTCAACGCCGCCACCGGCCCGGCGGGGAACGAATAGCAAGCATCGTCTCAGCACCGGTCCGTGCGGCGAGACGGCCGCACCGCTACTCCGTCGCTCACGCCAGCTGGCTCTTCATCCCACGCGCTCCGCGCGCCCTTGGAGGCTTGAGCTGCGCTCATCGCAGCAAACGAGCTCCTGCGCTACCGTCCCGTCGACAACGTCTACGAAGAGTGGCTCGACCGCGTCGCCGAGCTCGTCCGCGCCGCAGGGGGCTCTCTTGCACCGTCCGCTCCGCTGCGCCGCACCCCGCCCCGCGCGGGCAATGAAGCTCCGGGGGCGTACCAACCGCCTCCTCTCCAAGAAGACGCCATGGCTCCAAGGCGCATGGCCCCCGGGCGGAACCCGCTCCGTCAGGCGCCAGCCCAGCAAGAACGGAGCTGCCAAGAAGTCCCTCGACCGCAAGAGGCTGCCCGAGCGCTCCCTGCTCCGGTTCGCCGCGACCCTGCTCCAGCTCCGGCACGTCAAGACCCCGCGCTGCTCCCAGCTGCAGCGCAAGGGGACCCGCAAGGCCAAGCTCTCCCTCAACCGAAGCCTCCCGTGGCCACCGCAGGCTGCCGCGCCTACACCACCGAGCTGCGTAGCGTCGCGTGGCCCGGCAAGTGCAAGCCAGGCCTGCCTCCTCGCTACGACGGCACGACTGATCCCGCAGAGTTCCTCCAGCTCTACGAGCTGGGCATCAAAGCTGCCAGCGGGGATGAAAAGGTCATGGCGAACTGGTTCCCCATGGCGCTGAAGGAAGGAGCTCGCACCTGGCTCCTGAATCTGGCTCCAGGCACGATCTCCTCCTAGGACCAGATGCGCACCCGCTTCATCGCCAACTTCCAAGGTACTCGCGATCGGCCGCCTGCCGTGAGCGACATGCGCCGCATCAAGCAGCAACCTGGGGAAACCCTACAAAAGTACATCCAGCGCTTCAACAGTGCGTGCCTCAAGATCCCCAAGGTGTCCGAGGAAGCCATCATCTCGGCCTTCTCCGATGGCGTGCACGACGTCAAGATGAAGGAGGAGCTGGCGATGCATGAAGACCTCTGCACCTCCCTGGAGTTGTTCAACTTGGCGACCAAGTGCACCAGGGCTGAGGAGGGACGTCTCTCCCTCCTCGAGCTGCCCGCCGCAGACCCAGAAGAGAAAAAGCCCAAGGCCAAGGACGTGAAGCGCAAGGGGGCTGCCGTACTCACAGCAGAACCAGACACCAAGCGGGGCAAGGATCTGCCCGAATCCTCCAGGGGCAGCCGGTACTATGTGTACCACGACCTCCACACCCACAACACCAACGAATGTCAAGAACTCCGCGCCGTGCGAGAAGGAAGGATCGGCCGTCGCCCTGACCGCTCTGACCGGGGCTACGGCCGAGGAGGAGGAAGAAACCCAGGACGCTGGGAAGACCGCGGCCCGCGCCAAGGGTGGCGCTACCAACCTCGCGAGGACCGCTGGCGGGACCTGCCTCGCGAGGGGGACTAGAGGGATCAGCCTCATGAGGATCGCCCTCATGGCAACGCAGGCCTCCCTCCGCTGCCGCCTCAGCCAAGGAGGAACGAAGACCGCCATCAAGACGAGGGGGCTGGGGGCTTCCAAGAGCCGCGCGCAATCGCCTGCATCCTGGGCGGAGCTCAAGCCCCAGCCTCTCAACGCATCTTCAAGCAGTTTGCCCATGAAGTGAATGCAGTCCTCCCCAAGCTCGAAGCAACGCGCCCCCTCAAGTGGTCGGCGTGCGCCATCACGTTCAGCTCAGCGGATCAGCTCAAGTGCGCGGCCACAGCCGGGGTCCTCCCGATGCTTTGCTCCCCAGTCATCAGCAACGTACTGGTCACCAGGACCCTCATCGATGGTGGAGCAGGGCTCAACGTCCTATCCGTGGAAACATTCAACAACCTCCAAGTGCCCTATGACCAGCTTCAGCCAACCAAGCCATTCTTCGGAGTCACCGACGGTTCCACAATCCCGATCGGGCAGGTCCGCCTCCCTGTCACCTTCGGGGCCCGCAGCAACTACCGCACCGAGCTCATCGACTTTGACGTCGCCCACATCCGCCTGTCGTACAACGCCATCCTCGGGTACCCAGCGCTGGCCAAGTTCATGGCCATAACTCACCACGACTACAATGTCCTCAAGATGCCAGGGAGTGGCGGCGTCATCACGGTGCCATGTGAAGAGAAGGATGCAGTGTGTTCCCTGGAGCGAGCCTTTCAGGCCGCGTCGCTAGAAGACCCAGATCGCGGAAGCAGGAGGCTTCCCGAGACCACATCCAAGAAGAAGAAGACGTCGTCAGGCTCAGCCCCTCAGGAGGCAGGCCCCTCAGGGCCCGTGCCTGCCCAGGGGGACCCTCCTTCCATCGCATAGGAAAGCGCGCCCGGCGCCCTCCTCAGGCAGGGCTCGGGGGCTCTCACCTTGAGGGCCACCGACCTAGCTAGGGTCACGAGGGAGGCGCTTGGGCACCACGTGGAGGCGTGCTTCGAAGCACATTTCCCTCAAGAAGGAGCGAGGCAAGCCGAGTCAGACCAGCAGGAGTTCGTTAACAAGGTCACTCAAGAACTACAAGAGTCAAGGATCACGAGAGGTTGCCGTCGTCCACCTGCTGTGGCTCCCCATCCAGGCGAGGATGGTGGGCTGCGTGTCTGCATCGACGTACCAGGGCTCAATCAGATCGCCACGACAAAGCGCCTCTGGCCCTCACAAGTGGGGCGTTGTGGAGGTCCACCCCACAGCTGTGTTCGCATGCCTTACGGCTTGCCGAGCGTGGCTGCTGTGTACCAGCGCCTCACGAGGGGCATCATGGACACTCAGGAAGACAGACGTTCCACAGTCCTGGCGGAGATGGAGATGATTCGCGAGGAGCCACCAGTGCCTCCGGAGCCTCCCGAGGCCCCAGGGCCTGGGGGCTCGTGAGGATCGGCTTCCGCAGCCCACCGAGTCTGCTACACCAACACCACTTCGTCCACGACAACCCCAGGTGACATATTTCAAGCTTCATTCCCAGCTGGGAGCGCCCTCCCAGGGTTGCATCACTCCCAGGCCGCGTGGGTCCGCCCTTGCGGCGTGTATCCCTTTCTTATTTTTCGGTCGTTAGTTTGCCTTGTTGGGGGCGCCCCTCGGGCTGCATCATCCCCAAGCCGCTCGGGCTAGGCCCAGCGGCGTGTATCTCCCTCGCGTTTACTTCCAACTATGCATTCGCCTATCATGCTTGATCACCTGATGTCTGTCCACTATACCTCTTCTTCTCCATGTCGACCACTTGCACGTTAAAGGGGGGGTGCCTGAGCATCGTGACTCAGGGCTCTTACCGGCTCTCCAGCCCTCACCCTCTCGCCTTGTCCACGGCATCGCGACCTGGCATACCAGCGACGGCTGAGACAAGCTCGAGGGCCGGGACCCGAGGACGTAGAGTGACGGCATCTAACCCAATCTGCAGGAACACATCTCAAGATACGGCCCAGTGCCAGGCGCAGCCCGCCTAGAGGTAGGGCCTCGTGAGTCCCGCGCTGGCTCACGGGTGCCCAGATACACCTCACCTGCCCCAACCAGCTAGCTCCTGAGCGACTAATGGTCGACTAATGACTGTCATGGCAGCCCCTTCTTCTTTCTGTGATGAGTCTACAGGATCCTTGGAGGGAATTGCACTAGCCGAGGCCCTCACGGAGTCCCATTCACCCTCGCCCGCGCGAACCGCTTGCGCGTTAAAGGGGGGTGCCTGAGCATCGTGACTCAGGGCTCTTACCGGCTCTCCAGCCATCACCCTCTGGCCTTGTCCACGGCATCGCGACCTGGCATACCAGCGACGGCTGAGACCAGCTCGAGGGCCGGGACCCGAGGACGTAGAGCAGAAAGGGGAGCAGAGGCAAGGGAGAAGAGACGCGCGAGGACCACGCCGAGCAACTCCGTTCTAACTACCCCACGGACCCGACGATGCGCTGGGGACGACCCCCGATTCTCCAGATAAGTCACCATCCAAAGCACTGGCTACCGTGGTGCTACCCCCGCACCTAATGCAATTCCGTACTAGCGACGTCGCTTCCCTTTCTCACCAAGCGACGACTGCTTGGGCGCCAAAGGGGACCTCCTGAGCATCGCGACTCAGGGGCTCTTGCCGGACCCCGGGTCGCTCACCTCCTGGCCTTGACCACGGCATCGCGACCTGGCATACCAGCGATGGCTGACGCCGCCTTGGGACTGGGACCTATCGACGCAGAGCACCGAGCCCTCGCGAGGTTCGAAAGGGAAGACTAAGCTACGACGGAATTAACGACTCGCACAGTTCCATAGCAAAAGTCACATATTAACAGAAAGGATCACAGACACCTTACAAGCCCCCACGGGGCGCAGTATGATTCCTTGCAGGAAACGGATCCTAAGGGATGCTATCTACACGCGCCCCTGCAGACGATGCCATCATCAATAGTGGGCCATCAGGCACCGGCGCCAACCCCATCCAGATCAGAGTCGGCAGCGGCGGAGCGAGCTCGCCCTGCTCCGGGAGCGGCGCTGGCTCGCGGGCTCGTAGCTGTCGTCGCTCGTCTCCGGAGTCGCGAAGACCTCGCTGGATCCTCCGGCGCTCCCATCGCTTGTGGAACATTCCAGGGGGCGGTCGGCGGGCCCAGCCGTCGCCATGGCAAGGTCCTGGCCGCCTCCCCCGGGGCAGCACTCCAGCTGGCGCCCGCTCGCGTCGAAGACCTTGAAGAACATCACCAAAGCGCCATCATACTCCAGGTGGATCGTGAGGGCACCCCCTGCCCTGCAACCCCGAGCGATCTCGCCCAGCCGAGAGTCATGAAGACCTCACCCGAGGCGAGCATCGCGACCTCTGCCTCGGTCGCGGGAGTGCTGCAGTCAGCGTGCTGCAGCCACAACTCCAGGAGTCTTCCCTGTGGGAAGACGGAGGCGAAGAAGGGAGGAAAGCGAATCCATGTTCGCGGAGGCATGGCGGCGTGGAGCACGAGCTCGCGGGAGGAGCCCTCGGCATGGACTCCAGGCGGAACGACCCACACCTTCGTGACCCGGCGGCGACGGCGCCTGCCGCTGGGATCGACGCCACCCCCTCCGAGGCCCTCGGCGTTGGCAAACAAGGGAAGCGGAAACCCCGGCGGAGGCCGCTCGTACCAAGGCCTTGACACCACCTGGTGGTCTCCTTCGTCTCGGCTGCGAAGGGCAAGTCGCTTCTTCGGCAGGAGCGGGTCTGGCTCTTCTTGGAGAGCCTTTCCCTTCTCCGCTGCAGAAAACTGGCGAATCGGGGCCATCACGTCAAGAAGGAGCAAGAATCAAGGCGAAGGAGAAGACAAGAAGAGATGGACTGGAAGGGCACGCGCAGTGCCGTACTTATAAGCCGGCGGAGGCCAACCGTCGGCCACCACGATCACAGGTAATCATGACACGATTTGCATGCAGGGACTCGTCCAACCCGCGCGACCATCGAGGCATCGTGGGGAAGCGGAGGCGCCCACGTCCTGTCAAACTGCCACGCGGCGCCCGAGGCCGCAGGCTATTAGGGACCGCGGTGCTTCGCCCTTGCCCTTTCGCCTCTCGGCACGGCCAAGTCCGGGCGCGCCTTGGGCCCGGGGGCTACTGTCGGTGTTCTGGGAACGGGGGTCCCCAGACTTGCCTGCCTGTGGCCTACGGCATGGCTCAAATGGGGGCCCAGCACGGCCCGTCTTCATCAACACAAGACCCAAGACCCTCGCGAGGGGCCAAGCCTCGCGGGGCGGACGACACGGTGCTTCCTCAGGCGTGGCCTCCTCAGGATGGCTCACGAGGAGGCGGAGAGATCAAGGCAGGGTACCTCGCGAGGTGCCCATGACGCAAGCCATGATGACCAAGGGTGCCAGGCGGGCGCCAGACCGCGCAGTGTCCTCCCTTTTCCTCTTTGGTGCAAAGGGGGCAAGCGCGGGCGAGAGGATCAAGCAAAGGCATCCATTTCGGTGCAACGAGACCAAGACCAGTCCAACGTTGGGAATGAGCTCATCGTGGAGCCCAGGACGGCGTCACCACAGGGCCTTTGGCAGGCGAGGACCGACTTTAGTCAGGATAAGAGTACTGTATGTTCCCCTTCAAATTGGCCAATTGTGGGCGCCCTTCCCGCTCAATATTTGGGAGGAGGCCCAGGGCCTTTGCCTATAAATAGGACCAGCCACCCCCAGAGAGGAGGGCATTCAAGAGAGAGCGTATTCAGGGAGGAGAGAGTATTCAGAGTAAGCAGAGAACAAGTAGAGAAAGAGAGAGAAGGGCGGCTGAACTCCCCTAGCAGTTCATCGTCCCAGCAAGAACACGCCCTCGCGAGGCTGTTCTCCTTTGTATTGTTCATCACCATCATCAGCCCAAGATGCAATCCACACACCACACTGGAGTAGGGTATTACACCACATCGGTGGCCTGAACCAGTATAAACCCAGTGTCTCTTGTGTTGTTCTTTCTGTAGTTTAGATCCTTGCGAGACGGAGAGGTAGAGGGCATAGTCTCCGCGCGCACCCCAGAGTTCGAACCTTAAGGGTCTGCCAGAACCCGTGATCCGACAGATGCCAC
Organism: Aegilops umbellulata; assembly: GCA_032464435.1. NCBI lineage: Eukaryota > Viridiplantae > Streptophyta > Magnoliopsida > Poales > Poaceae > Aegilops > Aegilops umbellulata. The sequence continues at coordinate 66,940,087 of CP136060.1, read as the reverse complement.
TCGACAAAATGATTTAATAAGAAATAACAGCAGGTAAACGTCATATAAATCCACATGTTGTATTTGAATAGTACTTCTATGCGTATGGGTACAAGTAATGTGATAAAAAAGGAATATGATTGCGAAACCTGCTGAGACCAGGGGGAAGAGGCTGAGTGCGGATCCGTAATATAGCCGAATGGTCACTGCCGGGAATGTCTAAGGATTCCCTTACGAGTTCAAGCTGCCTCCGTGTAGCCCGTCCTGGTCGGCGCAAAGGTGAACCTATGAAGGAAATGTAAGAAATATTTACATGCCGGAGGGCGGTTGAGCCTTTGAGTTCGGCCTATCCTGGCCTTCGCCGGAGTGTTTTAGTTGAGCTCTGGGCGAGTCGGGCTATACTTCCGCAAAGTAGCTCGGAGTCCCTTGACGGTGTCCGAGAGCCTGGACGTCGACTCGAGGTTCGGCTGCAAGGTGCTGCTCATTGTTTTCTGCTGCTAAGGCAGTGGTGTATTTGTTGGTGCCGAGGGAAGGTTCGGCCTTGCCATTAACCGTGATGACGCCGCGTGGACCGGGCATCTTGAGCTTACGGTAGGCGTAATGTGGCACCGCGTTGAATCGAGCGAAGCGGTTCATCCGAGCAGTGCTTGATACTCACTGCGGAAAGGGACGATTTCAAAGATTAACTCTTCGATACGGTAATTTTCTGGTGATCCGAACACTACCTCAAGGGCAATGGAGCCCGTACAGCTAACTTCCACACCTGGAATAATACCTTTGAAAGTGGCTTTAGTGGGTTTGATCGCCGAATGATCGATGCCCATCTTGCGCACTGTGTCCTGGTAAAGCAGATTTAGACTGCTGCCTCTGTCCATGAGGACTCGAGTGAGGTGGAACCCGTCTATTATTGGGTCGAGGACTAGTGCGGCTGGACTGCCCTGATTGGCGTTAACCAGACGATCCGTGCGGTTGAAGGTGACCGGCCATGGTTTATATTGTGGGACGACTAGTTCCGTTGAGTCGCCATCCCTAGGGGTGCGTATCCGGTCCGAGTTGGTAATTTGGGTGGTATTTACCACATTCACCGATTGAATATGCGGGGGAAATTTCTTTTGCCCTCCTGTGTTCGGTGATCTGGGCTCTTCGTCACTTTGAGACCCCCTTCGTCTTTAGCGCCTGCCCTGCCGGCTTGTCTGAAGACCCAGCATTCTCTGTTGGTATGGGTAGCCGGCGTTTCTGGGGTGCCATGAATTTGGCATTGGCGATCGAGTATGCGGTCCAGACTGGATGGACCCGGATTTTAATTTTTGGGTGGCCCTTTCCGCTGACCGGGCTTTGAGCCCCTGAACCCGACATTAACTGTCGTATTTTCGGCGTTTTCACCGTATTTGCGGCGCTTGTGTTTGTTGCGTCGTGGTTTGCCGTTGCTATCCCTGGCTTCTGATATGCCAGGTCTGCGTGCTGTATTGGTACCACGAGCCAACCAGCTATCTTCGCCCGCACAAAAGCGGGTCATAAGTGTCGTGAGGGCTGCCATGGATTTTGGCTTCTCTTGGCCGAGGTGTTGGGCGAGCCATTCGTCACGGATATTATGCTTAAATGCCGCTAAGGCCTCTGCATTCGGACAGTCGACAATTTGGTTCTTCTTGGTTATGAACCGGGTCCAGAATTTCCTGGCCGATTCCCCTGGCTGCTGAGTTATATGGCTCAAGTCATCAGCATCCGATGGTCGCACATAAGTGCCCTGGAAGTTGCCAAGGAATGCATCTTCCAAATCCTCCCAACTGCCAATTGAGTCTGCTAGCAAGCTATTCAGCCAATGCCGAGCTGGTCCTTTGAGTTTTAGTGGGAGGTACCTGATGGCCTGTAGATCATCACCGCGAGCCATGTGGATGTGGAGGAGGAAATCCTCGATCCATACTGCGGGATCTGTTGTACCATCATATGATTGAATATTTACGGGTTTAAAACCCTCTGGGAATTCATGATCCATTACTTCATCAGTGAAGCATAGGGGGTGTGCGGCGCCTCTGTGTCGGGCTATTTCACGACGCAATTCATATGAGTCTTGTCTGTTGGATCCGGCCCGGCCGGATTTTCTTTTAGTGTATACGGCGTGATGGTCACGTCCCGCATTGGTGCGCACCCCCGTGATCCGTAGATCGATCTTGCATGTTTTGCCTTGTTTTCCAATACGTCTCCCAGGTCCCACGTGTTGCCCCGGGCCTTGGTATTTTTGTTTGAGTGGCGGCGGGGTGGAGGCTGGACTTCAGGCTGAAATGCCTCTCTGTCTCAGCCACGAGGTGGTCGATCAGCCACATCATACGCTGGTGATGTAGGTTTCAATGCTTCCTCCTCGAGTTGGGGTAGCAACCTGCGCTTTGGGTAACTCTTGGTTGGGTGCTCGAGTTCGTATTCCTCAGCTGCCAGGACTTCAGTCCATCTATCCGCTAGCAGATCTTGCTCAGCTCGAAGTTGTTGTTGCTTTTTCCTCAGGCCGTTTGCTGTGGCTATAAGCCAGCGCTTGAAGCGCTCCTGTTCGACGGGATCCTCAGGCACGATAAATTCTTCGTCACCGAGGCTCACTTCGTCTTTGGAGAGAGGCATGTAATTGTCATCCTCTGATTCTCCGTTTGCTGCCTGTTCCGGAGGGCTAGCTTGTTCATCCTCCCGCTCGAAGTCTGGCTGGAGGGGATTATCGTCGTCTTCGGCACTATCCGGAGTGTTGTTGTCTCTTGTGCCGGTATCACTACTTTTGCTATGGCGGGACTTAGAGCGGCGCCGCTGACGTCGATGCTTGGGTTGCTTCTTGGAGGGGTCATGGTCCGCTGTCTTATCGCCATCGCCTTCTTTGGGGGTATCCACCATGTATATATCATATGATGAGGTGGCCGTCCAGTGCCCTGTGGGCGGTGGTCCCTGTTTGTCTCCTGCATCGTCGTCCATACCGTCGATGTCTTCGGAGTCGAAGTCGAGCATGTCGGTTAAATCATCAACAGTGGCTACTAAGTGGGTGGTGGGTGGGGAGCGAATTTCTTCATCGTCCGCATCCCATTCTAGCCGGACATAGTTCGGCCAAGGTTCTCCTGACAAGGAGAGAGACCTTAATGAATTTAGCACATCGCCAAAAGGTGAGTGCTGAAAGATATCCGCGGAGGTAAACTCCATGATCGGTGCCCCATCGGATTCGATAGGCACGGACGCGGGCGGTTCGGAGCCCGTGGCCGGGGACGAGTCCAATGGTTCGGCAACACGGCTCTCATAGGAGGTGAAGTCAGTATTCGGCTCTATCACCACTAAGAGTGCGGCCTCCGTGGCGGGGTCTACCCACCCGTCCTCCGATGGCGCAATTTGTTCCGGATTAAGGGCCGGAGTAGTTGCATGTGTGATCGCCCGAACACTGTCCGATGGCAGATTTAAGTCTTGCCCGTCGTGATTGTGCGGCACACCTAACATGGGTTCGAATCCGTCGAAGATCAAGTCTCCGCGAATGTCGGCAGTATAGTTCAAGTTTCCGAACCTGACCTGATGGCCAGGGGCGTAGCTCTCGATCTGCTCCAGATGGCCAAGCGAGTTGGCCCGCAGTACGAAGCCGCCGAATACGAAGATCTGTCCAGGGAGGAAAACCTCACCCTGGATCGCATCGTTACCAATGATTAAAGGAGCCATCAACCTTACGGTGACGGCACAGTGGAACTCTCAATGAAAGCACCAATGTCGGTGTCAAAACCGGCGGATCTCGGGTAGGGGGTCCTGAACTGTGCGTCTAAGGCGGACGGTAACAGGAGGCGGGGGACATGATGTTTACCCACCTCTTGATGGAGGTAATACCCTACTTCCTGCTTGATTGATCTTGATGATATGAGTATTACAAGAGTTGATCTACCACGAGATCGTAGAGGCTAAACCCTAGAAGCTAGCCTATGGTATGATTGTTGTTGTCCTACGGACTAAACCCTCCGGTTTATATAGACACCGGAGGGGGCTAGGGTTACACAGAGTCGGTTACAAGGGAGGAGATCTACATATCCGTATCGCCAATCTTGCCTTCCATGCCAAGGAGAGTCCCATCCGGGCACGGGACGAAGTCTTCAATCTTGTATCTTCATAGTCCAACAGTCCGGCCAAGGGATATAGTTCGGCTGTCCAAGGACCCCCTAATCCAGGACTCCCTCACCAACACCTGAGATTTAATGGCTCGGCGTGGCTTATATGTTATTTCAAATGGTAAGAGCTCAATGGCCGATTTGGCAATCCGGCCGGTGGAGTCCCGGTTGTTTATGATATCATTAAGTGGTACTTCGGAAGCCACCGTGATCGAGCACTCTTGAAAGTAGTGCCGCAGCTTCCGGGATGCCATGAAGACCGCATACGCTATCTTTTGATAATGTGGGTATTGGGATTTGCATGGTGTAAGGACCGTCAATACGTAGTATATTGGTTTTTGAAGTGGGAATTTATGTCCCTCTTCTTCTCGTTCGACGACGAGCACCGCACTCACCACCTGGTGAGTTGCCGATATGTAGAGCAACATAGGTTCGCCGATGTTTGGTGCGGCCAGGATTGGGTTGCTTGCTAACAAAGTTTTTAGTTCTTCTAGTCCGGCTGTTGCAACATCCGTCCACGCAAAGTGGTCGGTGCGTCGAAGCAGGCGATACAATGGCAATGCCTTTTCTCCTAATCTGGAGATAAAACGGCTGAAAGTTGCCACGCACCCGGCTAGTTTTTGGATCTGCTTGAGGTCTGTTGGTGTAGCCAATTGTGACAGGGCTCAGATTTTGGATGGGTTTGCTTCGATTCCTATATTGGAAACAATGAACCCGAGCAGTTTTTCGGTAGGAACACCGAAAACACACTTTTTCGGATTGAGCCGTATGTCATATGTTCGGAGGTTTTCAAATGTAATGCGTAAGTCGTCCACCAATGACTCGACATTCTTAGTTTTGATGACTACATCATCTACATATGCCTCAACTGTCTTGCCAATTTGCTTTTCCAGGCACGTTTGAATCATGCGTTGGTAAGTGGCACCGGCGTTTTTGAGCCCGAAAGGCATAGTGTTGAAGCAGAAGGGCCCGTATGGGGTGATGAATGCCGCTGCGGCCTGGTCAGATTCCTTCATCTTGATTTGATGGTATCCGGAGTATGCATCGAGGAAACACAGTGAATCGTGTCCTGCGGTTGCATCAATAATCTGGTCAATACGAGGTAGTGGGAAGGGATCCTTAGGGAAGGCCTTATTAAGGTCTTTGAAATCGACACACAAGCGCTAGGATTTATCCTTCTTCAGCACCATGACTAGGTTTGCTAGCCAGTCCAGATGTTTGATCTCTCTGATAAACCCGGCTTCAAGTAGCTTGGCTAGCTCCTCTCCCATAGCTTGTCGTTTGGGTTCGAAAAATCCCGTAGTGTTTGCTTGACTGGTTTGTATCCCTTCAGTATATTGAGACTATGTTCGGCCAGCCCACGTGGGATGCCTGGCATATCCGAAGGGTGCCAGGCGATGATGTCCCAATTCTCGCGCAGGAACACGCGTAATGCGGCGTCGACCGTTGGATCGAGTTGTTCCCCAATGGAAGCTGTCTTCTTGGGGTCCGTTGGATGAACTTGAAATTTGACTATTTCGTCTGCTGGTTTGAAGGAAGTGGACTTAGGTCTCTTATCGAGGATTACGTCGTCCCTATCCACTGTGGAATGCAGGGTGGTTAATTCTTCGGCCGCAAGGGCCTCGGATAGTGCCTCGAGGGCCAGAGAGGCGGTTTTGTTTTCGGCGCGGAGTGCTATGTCCGGATCACTGGTGATAGTGATAACTCCAGTGGGCCTGGGAATTTTGAGCTTCATATACCCGTAATGGGGTATGGCTTGAAAGCATGTGAATGTGTCTCGCCCCAACAGGGCGTGATACCCGTTGTTGAAAGGTGCCTCATGGAAGAGTAACTCTTCGGACCTATAGTTCTCCCGCCTGCCGAATACCACGTCGAGTTTAATTTTCCCCGAGCATCTTGCTTCTCGACTGGGGATAATGCCTCAAAAGGTTGTATTACTTTGCTCAATGCGACTCCTATCCATTTGCATTTTATTGAGCGTGTCTTCGTAGATGAGGTTCAGTCCACTACCGCTCTCCATGAGTACTTTAGTGAGCCGAAAGCCGTCCACAATTGGGTTTAGGACCAAAGCGGCTGGTGCCCAAACTGATCGGGATCTTGGTTCGTCATTGGCATTGAAAGTTATCGCCGTATCATTCCAATGATTTATTGCTGCTACTTGGCAGACTTCGGCGAGGTCGCGGAGCGCGCTTTTACGCCGATTATTTTAAGAAGAGGTCTCGAAGACCGTAAATACTTTGAGATCGTCGTCCTCCGAAGAGCCCTTCTCTGGGGTAGTGTTGGTGAGGATACCCTCGCCACTCTTGGCCACTTGTCGGAGTATCCAACATGCTCGGAGGATGTGTGTTGGTTCGGTATTCGCCGTCATGTGTATTTGACAGGGCATGTCGAGCCATTCCTCAAGGACAGTTCTATGTCCTGTAAAGGGCTTGATTTTTTTGTCCACGGGATGATGATGAGGTGCCCTGGGAGGCTGCATCCTTTTCGCTCGTCCGGGAGATGGCTTAAAGGCCTGTGGTTCCCAGCGGGCTGTCTGAGTTTTCCAGGCGCTTTCCACTGCGCAGTACTTCTGTACTATGTGTGCCAAATCTGCAAAGTGCCGTACGCGATGGTGGTTGAGGGCATTAAGGATTCCCTCATCCGTACAGTTATTGCAAAATACTGAAATTGCGTCGTTGTCACAGCAATCTTTGATCTTGTTTTTAACAAGGAGGAATCTGGCCAAAAAGTGATGGACTGTTTCCTGAGGCTGCTGCCGCACATACATTAGGTCGCATATATCCAGAGGACCAGAATTGCTTGGGGAATATTGCTTGTGGTGGGTGGACGGGGTTAAATCCGGACCCTGACCCACTGTGGAGTCCGGAGTTTGAAGAATTTCCAAGGTTACCAGCCCGGGCTCCGGAGTGTCCAGTGAGTTCTCAGGCTCAACACCCAATTCTATGTTCGGAGGATAGGGAGTGTCCCCTCGAAGATGGGTATCCGGCTCTCCGAGCTCGGGAATCCGAACATAGTTTGTTCTCAATGTAGGAGGAGAGTTATTGTCGGCTTGTTCCTCCACAACCGCTACCTGATGGGTGATCGGTGGAGATTTGATTTCTCTCTGATCGGGTTTAAGCCCAATCCGATCATAGTCAGAAGCGGCCCCTAGGGTGGCAATTCAAACTAGGAGTTCGTTCAAAGACAATACATCTGCCGGATCCATCTTGTCAGAGTATTCGGGGCCGACACGGGGATGATTTTCGATGACTTGGGGGGTTGCCTTCGGCTTAACGGCCGAACGGTCGCCCATGGTGAAGCTACCAAACCGAAGGGTTTGCCCTGAAACTAGGGCTCCTCCGGAAGTGATATGGTCCTTGATGACAAGGCGAGCCATCAATCCTTCTGTCGACGACATAGAGGAACTCTCAACGAAAGCACCAATGTTGGTGACAAAACTGATAGATCTCAGGTAGGGGACCCCGAACTGTGCGTCTAAGGATCGAAGGTAACAGGGGGCAGGGGACACGATGTTTACCCAGGTTCAGGCCCTCTTAATGGAGGTAATACCCTACTTCCTGCTTGATTGACTTTGATGAGTATAGGGGTTACAAGAGTTGATCTACCTCGAGATCGTAATGGCTAAACCCTAGATGTCTAGCATGTATGATTATGATTGCCTCTACGGACTAAACCCTCCAGTTTATATAGACACCAACGGGGGGCTAGGATTGTACAAGGTCGGTTTACAGAGGAAGGAAACTACACATCCGAACACCAAGCTTGCCATCCACGCAAAGGAGAGTCCCATCCGGACACGGGGGAAGGTCTTCAATGTTGTATCTTCACGGCCCATCAGTCCGGCCCATATCACACAGCCCGGACGCCTGAGGACCCCCTAGTCCAGGACTCCCTCACCTGGAGCCGCCTTGAGGGTGCCGAGTCGGTCGCGCTCTGCATTCGGGTTGACATCAAGATTCGCGGCACTCTGGAGTATGGCTGGGACATGGCCTCCGCACAGCAGCCTCTCTCCCCGTTCTGCCTAATCGACGCCCTTGCGCCGGAGACCCTCGATGGAAGCGACATGTCGGTGTTCCGCCTCTCGACCTGGACTATCAACCCCGACACCATCCCTCGTTCTTTCGAGCTCCTTCTGGCAGAGCCGGACGAACACGCAGATGCCAACCCAGACCGCATTTTCCGGGTTGTCGTCGAGATGCTACGTTTTCCGGTCGTTATCCACGTCCGGCACTCCTTTGACTACAGATTCCCCTCGCCGCCACCGCCTCCACCCCCGGGCTCCGGCGGCGCGCATGACGGCGGCTCGCCTCCTTTGCCCCTGCATGGCCTCACCACCACGACTTCCCGCAGGCAGCTGGCCGCTCCACCTCCGGGCTGTCTAGGCGCTCCAGCGGTGCCGGCAACGATGGTGGCTCCGACGGCTCGCGCCGTCACAGTGCCCCTCCGGCGCGATGCAGGCAGGGCGTGCTGGGCCCCCATCCCACTGTGGGTGGCGTGCCGCGGAGGACCCCAGCCCGTACACGGTTGTCCGCTGCTGCTACAATCCAAGTTGCGCTGGGCCCCCGGTGCAGCGTGACTAGGCACATGACAGTCAGATGGACCAGCGTCCTCCTGGCCCTCTACTTCTTTTGACCAGGTCGCCACCCAGTCCCGCCCCCACGCGCTACGGCACTCCTCCTCCCAACCAATGCGATGGCGACAACAAGCTCATGCCCGCTTCGGATGCTGCTATCCTATCCCCGACAACGCTTGTCATTGGTGCTCCTGTTGTCTCATCCCCCCTTTTGCAGCTTTGTCTGGCTGGCCCTATGGCGGATTCCAGGACCGCCAATGACACCATAGCTGATGCTTCTAGCCCTGCCTCTACCGAGGCGCAGACCAGCTTGGTGGGCCCCGACACCGATCCCGCGACGGATGGACGCGAGATTGTCCTTTCCTCCCTGGCGCCCGAGGAAGATCCGGTTTGCTCGCGTGGGCCCTGCACGATCCCCACCGCGCCCACGCCCCTGCATGCACCGCCAGCGACTGGTTCTGTGCCACGTCTCCTGGGCATGTAGGCCATGTGCGGCCCTCCACCTACCGCCCCAGCTGCACCGGACTCCAATGGCTACATTGAGTCCATCCGCTCCACTTTGGCACCTATCCTCGCCACTCCTACTGCTTGGCGCAAGCGGGGCACGGTCCCACCCAATTTCATGCCTAGGCGGAGCGGGCGCATTGCCGCCACTGACCGAGGCCTTGACTCCAAGAATAAGGCCAAGCGACATTTGCTCCTCCGCCTGGGCCTGCTAAAAGAGGACAAGCCTATCTCTGCCACCATCATCGAGTGCTACACCAAGCTGTTTGAGGAACCCTTGGCGGCGGATGTTGTGCAGGCTTTTGCATATTTTTATGGTTGGCGCATACCACCCCGGGATGCTCGTGAGCCTTGTGCCGCCATCACCTCGCATCTCTGTAGTCTGATTATCCGGCTTTGCCGTGTTCCCTGCACCCCCAACCTTTCCTTATGTTGCACAACTTCAAGGTAATCTTCTGGAATATACGCAGACTTAACAGCAGGGCCAGGCGTATGGCTATCCGCAGTTTGGTTGACACCACTGCGCCGTCGATCATCTGCCTCCAAGAAACAAAACTCTCCCTGGTCTCGCCACACATTGTTATGCAGACTCTGGGCGTCGAGTTTAGGGATTATTACTGGCTCCCCGCGGATGGGACGAGAGGTGGCATCATCCTTGCTTGGTGTAGGGACCACGTTTCCCTCTCTAAGCATACAATTGGCACCTACCACATTTCCGCTACTGTGATGATGGCCTCGGGTGGCCCCCTTGGTGGACTAGGGAGTCTATGGGCCCCAAGCTAATGCGGATAAGCTCGAGTTCCTCGCCGAGCTGCAAGACCTTCGATCCACGATGGCCGGCCCCTGGATCCTTGGAGGGGACTTTAACATGATTGCATCTATGGACGACAAGAGCAATGGCAGGATTAATATCCGCATGATGAACCGTTCCCGCCTTCTCATCTCTGACTTGGCACTGTGAGATATCTACCTTCATGGTCGACGTTACACTTGGTCCAATGAGCAAGCCAACCCCACTCTAGTCAAGAACGACCGCATCCTACGCACCACTTCCTGGGAGCTCTTGTACCCGTGATGCTCGTTGTGCTGCCTTGCCTCTACAGTGTCAGATCACTGTCCGCTACTCCTTGACTGCTCGCCTCACACCCTCACGAAATGGCGATTTCACTTTAAGAGGTTTTGGGTCAAGTTGGATGGCTTTCATCAGCTCGTCAATGAGTCTTGGAACTCTGTCGCCTCAGATGCTGACCCCTTCAGCACCATCTACTTCTGCCTAAAAGCCACCGCCTGCATGCTGCAGGGATGAAGCGCACGTACCCTCGGGCACGTCTCTACTCAGCTCATGCTCGCTCGCGAGCTCATTCTCCGGTTTGACACCGCACGGGATTCCTGCCAGCTGACTCCCTCGGAAGCCTGGCTCTGGCGCGAGCTAAAGCATGCCTACCTAGGGCTAACCTCGCTCGAATGCTCGATCGCCCGTCAGCATGCTCGCTTCTGATGGCTCAAAGATGGCGACACCAGCATTGCGTTCTTCAAAATCCATGCAGCCCACCGCAGTAAGAAAAACGTCATTTCTAGTCAGCGAGTTGGGGACGTAACGGTGTCCGAGGACGAAACCATGGCGCGGGCGGCCTTCGAACACTTCACATCCATCATCGGCTGTGCCGCCGCATGCGAATTCACCCTCAACCTTGATGCCCTGGATCCTCGTCGCTTTGACCTGGCTGAGCTCGACCGGCCGTTCAGTGAAGAAGAGATTTGGGCTGCTGTCAAGTCACTTCCACTTGGTAAAGCGCCCGGCTCGGACGGTTTCACTGTTGAGTTCCTCCGGGCGTGCTAGGGCACCATCAAGGGGGATATATGTGCAACTTTTGACAAAATCTTCATGATGAACGGTTGCGGCCTCCAGAAGTTGAACCAAGCTCCAATTACTCTCCTCCCCAAGAAGGCCGATGCTTCAAGCTTGTTTGGCTATCACCCCATCAGCTTGATACACATTTTTGCTAAGCTCTTCACCAAGGTCCTCTCACTATGCCTTGCTCCGAAGATGGCAAGCCTGGTGTCAACCAACCAAAGCGCCTTCATTGTCGGGTGCGGCGTCCATGATAACTTTCTGCTAGTTCAGCAAACTGCGAGGCTGCTGCACAATCTCAAAGCTACTCGAGTCCTCCTCAAGCTCGACATCGCCCGCGCATTTGACATTGTCTCCCGACCCTTCCTCCTCGAGACGCCGTCGCACTTGGGCTTCGGGCGGCGCTGGTGCGCTTGGGTCTGCATGCTGCTCTCTACCGCTTCCACGTGTGTGCTTGTCAATGGCACTCAAGGGCCCCCAATCCAACATGAGCAAGGCTTGCGTCAAGGCGACCCCGTTTCCCTTATGCTATTCGCCATCGTCATCGACAATCTTAACAGTCTACTCCAGCACGTTGTCCGCAACAGCGTCATGCGCCGACTCACTATCAGACATGCAGCCTCCAGCATTTCCCTCTTTACTGACGATGTGGTCTTGTTCTGCCACCCAGACCCGGCTGAGCTGCGCACCATCCACAAGCTCCTCGATACCTTTGGCAAGGCCTCCATCCTTCGTACCAACTTTGCCAAATGCTCGGCGACGCTAATCCAGTGCCCTCCCGAGATGCTGGCCACTATTGCCGCAACGCTCTCCTGCCCCATCACGCAATTCCCCATCAATTACCTTGGGCTTCCACTATCCATGCGCAAGGCCTCCTCTTCGAACTTGATGCCCCTTCTCCATAAGCTCCTCCTCAAGCTTGCTACATGGAGGGCATCGCTTCTTAACCGTGGTGAACACCTGGCGTTTGTGCGGCATGTACTCACAGCTATGATGGTCCACATCCTCATGGCAATGGTTGTGTCTGCACCAATCTTAAAGAGGGTCACGCGCATTATCCAGGACCTCCTCTGCCAGGGATGCAGGGATGTGCGCGCCGGCCGCTGCCTTGTAAGTTGGGCCAAGGTCTGTCGTCCGATCGAGTTGGGCGGCCTTGGCGTGCGTGATCTACACCGCGTCGGCATCGCGCTACGCACTAGGTGGATGTGGTTGCAGGCCACGGACCCCCAGCGGCCATGGTGACACCTGCATCTGCCACACGACCCCGAGGTTCAGCAAGTGTTCCAAGCTTCCACGGCTTGGACGCTCGGTGACGGCCGGACTTGCAGATTCTGGACCGATCACTGGATGGACAGGCAGTCGATCTCCGAGGTTGCTCCGTCTATCATTGCAATGGTTCAGTGCCGACGGAAACGCACGCGCCTTGTATGTGATGGCCTCCATGATCAGAGCTGGATCTCCGACATTGTCGGCGCCCTGGGCCCGCTGGCAACGCTCGAGTACATCGATCTATGGCGCATTATTCAGATGGTCTCCCTCTCTACCACCCCGGACACCCTCACCTGGCGATAGACGTCGAAGGGTACTTACACTTCCAGTTTATGCTACACTGCCCTGTTCGTTGGCTCCATGATTGCGCCCTTCTAGCAGCTTATCTGGCGTAGCTGGGCACCTCTCAACGTCAAGTTCTTTCTCTGGCTTGCCTCGCAAAACCGATGCTGGACGGCCGGTTGCTTAGTGCGCCGAGGTCTGCCGTACCTCGCCGTCTACCAATTCTGCTCCCAAGATGATGAAACTCTGCATCATATCCTTGCTGGTTGTGTGTTCTCACGCATCACTTGGCATGAGATCTTATCTTGGTGCAGACTACCGATTGCGTCGCCGGACGGCGTGAGAGAGTTCTCTGAATGGTGGTCTGCCAGTACCCTCGCGGCCCCCTCCTGCCTCCGCAAGAGCTTTGCCTCACTTGCTATAATCACAGCCTGGGCCATCTGGAAGGATCAGAATGGCACCATCTTCGATGGCCTTCATCTCTCCAATGGCGATCTACTGGAGACGATCAAGACTGAGGCCAAGCGATGGGCAAGGGCAGGCACGAAAGGATTAGATAGAATCATCCCTATAACTTGATCTATGTAATTGGGGCTGAGCAAACCCCCCTCTCCGGCTCACCGGTCTCCCAAGTGCCGCCTCTCTGCGTACGGCTCTCTCGGATACCAACACTGTGTTCTCTCACTCTTCTATCAATGGAATGATATGCCCCGGCACGTATTCGTGAAAAATAAATGTTCAAGAAATGAGTAAAGACCCCGAATAAGTCAAGAATATGTCACACGAAATAGGCAACAATGCAAGTGATGTAAAAGGTAGTGAACCATGTGATTTTTGCAACTGAGGTGGTCGAAGGAGGTGTTAGAAACTGGCTAGGAGATCCGCGAGACATTCGTTGATCCGCAAGATAGTGATTGAAAAGGGAGTGAACCATGTGACCCAACATACAAAGTGATTGAGTGGCGGGGGTGAGGGGTGAGGGCACACGATAGACCATGCACGCAAGACTAGTTTGGTATGATTCCATGCACATTCATACCTTTTTTTTTCTCCAATGTCGCTCCTTGAAAATTGGTTGATGTTCCCGTGAAATTGGAGTAAAATTCTACTTCCCCGGTTGAACACTTATTTTGGGACGGAAGGAGTATGAGTTTCTTGCAAATCATAAAGGTCTTGTATTAGAAGACATGAGATTTTAAGCTTTAATTTCAAATTATGTTCAAAACATGTATAAGATTGAATATATGTTAACAAGTTCACCTTATCATAGTTTCATAATGTTTAGAACGTCAGCTCAGATTCATGCTAAGTTGGTTACCTCTCGCCCGTGAGTCGGAGCTGGCGTTCTAAACATTATAACCGAGTTGTGAACATATATTCAATTTTATATGTTTCTTAAACGAGTTCTAGTAATTTTCTTATAAATTGTGAACATATATTCAATTTTATACATGTTTAAGACTTTATCATAGAAATTTCTAGAAATCTTAGCACCAAGTATAGTTGATGTTACCCACTATGGAGTGAGGTGCAAAGAAAATGAAGAGGCTGGAATTGGTTCCAGTACTATACCCAGGTTCTAGAAGAGTTGACTATACGAGAGACCCAAGATGATCCAGATTATGAGAGAAAGGTAGATGAAAAAAAAACTGACACATGGGCCCAAAAATAGGTGCTAGGAAGTTTACATCAGAGCAATTTTATTTTCCTTATAACCAAGTTCTAGCAATTTTCTTAGAACCAATGACACTCTCATGCTCTATCTCACACTCATGCTGCCAATGCTGTTCTCAGCCAAGCTACGCCATCGAAGTCTTCGAACATCTGGTGTTCATCTTTTCTTTCCGGTAAATTCGACAAACATATACATACTCACTAATTGAACTTAACATCAGGAGCTACTAGCTTTGTATACTCTCTCTTCTCTGTCACTCTATACTTGTTCTCACCTGAACTTCCTTTTTGGAGGCATTTCATGTGAACTTGAACGACTTGACAGACTGCAAATATAGATGCATACATAAAAGAAATCAGTCAGTGCTCCAGCAAGCCCAAGCTAGCAGGAGGCAGATTCAATCCAAGAAGATGTCACCTTCTCTATCTCAGGCTTGTATATGGCTGACTCCTCCTCGTCGTCGATGTACTGTGCGACACACCAACGTGGACAAATAAATGTGAGTGGAGTGATGTTGGTTGGTTGACCTGAGCAGAGGAGAAGATGGAAGTACCTGCCCTGTCACCGTGTACAGCCGATTGTACCAGCCGTTGAATGCCATCCCGATGGCGGAGACGATGTGGCGGCGCTTCTCGCCGGGGTTCTGCAGCGTGTACTCGATGTAGTACAGGCCGTTTGATGCCTTGGAGTCGATGAGCTTCGCGGCGAGCCCCGCCGGCCTCTGCCAGCTCCTGTCCAGGCCGGTCACCTACTCGGTGAAGATACAGAGAGTACATCAATTGGCCATGACACACGAGCAGGAATTCAGAGACAACCATGCATACTTGTAGATAGATATTTGTGCAGTTCACTGAAGATTCTACAAAAAGGTGGGAGTGCCGGATACTTACCAAGTTCTCGGCGAACTCGTCGACGCTACCGAAGGACTTGAGGCTGGTGAAGTCCGGCCCGATCCCGGTGATCACGACGCTGACTGAAGAGTGCAGAGAAGAAGCTCGTGAATTTCGAGAGGGATGGGTATGGTGGATTGGTATTTGGGACTGTGAGATGGATGCCGGGAAAGAACCTCAACTCAAGTACGTACCGCTGGAGTTGGGGTTTTGCTCGGGGAAGAACGCCGTGACATTCTTGAAGCCGCTGCGTTCACCTGCACCGACCTGCCAGCCTGCACGGAAAGGAAAATTGACCGAATTGCTCATCGCCTTGCGGACTCTGATTCTGCCGCGCACAGTTTAAGAGCCAAAAAGACCGTAATTTGGCTGAATTCTTCCCATCTTTTCACTACAAAGGTGAATCACCTTGTGGAATCACGAGGGTGAACTTGTTGGCCTCGTCCTCGTACGCGGTGAACCCCTCCTGCGCCTCTTAAAACCAAACGAAATTCCACGGAATGAGCACACACCATCAGATCAGACATGGCCGGAGAAACGGGAAACGGTGATTAGCATTACCGGCGGCCTCGGCGAAGGCCAAGGCGGGGAGGAGCAGCGGCGCCGACGATGCAGCGGTGGCGGAGAGGAGGGCGCCGAGCAGGGCGTCCCGCCGATTCACCCCCTGCTCCGCCCTCCGAGCAGGGAGGCAATGGCAGACCGTTGTTCTCAGCGGCTTCGCGTGGCCTCGGCGGGGCTTGTCGAGGCCGGGGCAGAGGGAGGCGGTGGTCACGGCAGCCATGGAGTACGGCTCGATGGTGGTCGACGACGCTGCTGTGATTGCTCGGCTGCAACTGCAGGTTGGCTTGGTTTTCAGAGGATATTTTTGCTTGGTGGCAGGCTGCCGTGTGGGACTTGTGGCTCGTCGTCCTCCTCGTTCCACGTCCAGTCTCGGGCGCGTTTTTTTTTAAGAAACACATGTATTCTTTTTCCGCGAGAACCTGTATTATTTTACGAGATCAATAGTGGTTTATTTAATTATGGTAGGACTAAAATTCTTCAGCAAGAGTTCCTTAGTACAAGGGGTCTTCTTCCGAGTCACAGCTCACTCAAAGCGACCATAACTTGCGAGTTAATCTGCAACACTATTTTAAGACCTATATAGTTTTCGTAGAATAAACACCCTATCGATCATTAGAGACTTAATCTTAGCTACTAAGTGACAATAAGCCGAATGATGTAAACTAGAATTAGAAATACACGATAGGACAGTCGATGGATCGAACTAAACCATTACTGGCAGCTCTGTATATTGACGGAAGCAAGCGTCAAACCGATCATAATAGCATGGACCTCGAAACTTTGCTTGGAAAGTCGCTACTAATGCTTTGACGACATGGCAGAAGAAGCACAGTAGGAGTCTGGAGGTTAATGACCTTTGTCCAATTTGTGCTGTTGAGCCGGAAGATAACTTCCATCCCCTCTGGCGCTGCACTTTTGCTAGAGAATTATGGTAAAAAATGTCGGAGGTTTGGTCCTTACCTGACTTGACTGCTATTAGAAATACAGGTAAGGAATGGCTGCTTCATGTCCTTGACCCATTGCCAGAAATCGAGAGGTGCATGCTTCTTATGACTTTGTCGAGAATTCGGCACATCCGTAACGAAGTGATACACCATAAACCTGCGCCCCCAAAGGAAGCGTCCAGGAGGTATTTGGTGAGTTACCTTGATTCCTTGGTTGGACTTAAAATGGATCTATCTTCTGATCCAGGCAAAGGGAAGTCCTTATTTACATATGACAGGCCACTTAAAAATTCACATGAGAGCATTTTGCTGAAATTTGAGATGGGCTCTAGGCCCATATACCAATTTCTGAAAAATTTCTAAGGGCTCATGTGGGTTATATGCCACTAGGTGTAGTGGAAAGTTTAGCGCCACCCCGAAAGTGGAAGAGGAGTTGGACCTCCTTATAAGGGTTTCTCTTCTACATACTATTGGAGCTTGAGAAGAGAAGAGGCCCTCGCGCACTCCTCCGCCGCCGCCCGCCTCGTCACGAGGCGGGTTGCGGGATTGAACCGAGCTCACACCTACGCGCTTATTTTTGCCAGCCACTAATGGAGAGTTCTCTGACAGTTGGGCCACTATCTGAGACGTCGGATCGTGGGTTGTCACATACTCGGACGTGGGTCGAGCTCACATCTCTCCACGCGGCTGCGCCTATATAAGTGTGCGGTGTCTCCTAAACCTAGCCGTCACAAACAGATCACATCTGCTCCACGCGCACGCCCACCGTCATTCCCTTGCTGCCGGTGACTCCATCCCGTCTGCCGCGTACACGATCGACGGGAGAGCAGGTCTCCGAAACCACGCCCTTCTGGTTCCTGTACGGGGTGAGGGGCGAATAGGTTTTTGGACAGCGATTACGTGACTGCTCACTTCCGATCGTCTACTTCCTCTACGTCCGCGTCGCCTTCATCATCACCATGTCCACCGACGCCGAACGTGCCGCCGCCGAGAAAGCTAAAGCCGACAAGAAGGCCGCCGAGGACGCCGCTGCTACCACCAAAGCCGCGGTCTCTGCATGGCCTACTGGAGGGTATAACTCGTCTATCCCGCTCCTACTGTTTTCTGTTGTAGCCATGCTAGCGTTATACGTAGATCTTTCTGTAATTAGCGTAATGCTTACTTGACTGAATATCAGCATGCGTTTATTTGTGTCAATGCCATGTTAGTGATTTACTCGTGGATTAATTTAATCGAGAAATTGCCTATTTACTCAACAATCCAACACACTCCTGTCAAATGGTGTCCCCCTATGGCGGGTTGGGTGAAACTGAATACTGATGGCTCCTTTGCAGAAAATGGTACGGCTGGTGCGGGGATGGTGCTGCGAGATGATAGAGGTAATGTCATCTACTCAGCTTGCAGGGAGCTTTTTTCATGCCGAGAAATTCTTGAGGTTGAGTTGTGTGCTTGCATGGAAGGCCTGTCTTTTGCAATTCAGCGAAGCGACTTGCCGATCATTATTGAGATGGACTCCATTGTTGCAGTTAAGATGATTCAAGCGATGGATATTGATAGATCGATCTACTCTTCTTTAGTTAAAGAAATTAGACACCTGATGTCTCTTGGTGATTCTTGTATTACTCATATAAATCGTACGTAAAATAAGGTTAGCGATAGCTTAGCTGAGTTTGCTAGACAAGAGGGCAGAACAATGACCTGGGTTGGGTCAGGCCCATCAGTTTTTTTAGAGCTACCTGAAGCTGGTTGTAAGGACATTGAGATTTGAGTAATACAAAGATTTTACCCGGAAAAAAATAGCATGGACCTCCGCCTCCAATGCACCGTTACAATTGAACATATGGCGGTATGTAGCAAAGATGAACGAGCCGTTGTGTCTCCGTATAATCATCCCAACTCTCGCCGTACCATCCTCCTCGCAAAATTACCCATCTACCAAAAGTGTTGCGGAGCTGCATGGGTGCATGCCATGGGAGCACCTGAGTTGGCGGGCGTCTAAATTTTATTTCATACTCATAGCAATTACAAATACACTGATTTGAATCTAAGATATAAGAGCATCTTCAGCCGTTGGCCCCCCCAGAATGCATAAAAATCGCCTCCTGAGAGCGAGCCGACGATACAATCGGCGTTGGGGCGGTTGGGCGTCTAGCCGTCGTCCCCAGGCGCCGATATTGACCCACTTTTCGGCCCACTTCCGGCGAATAAAGGGTCCATATGGGCGAGAATAGGCTCATATTCGGCGTGGTTCGCCGTGGCTCGGCGTTGAATTATCAACATAAATTCTTTTTTATTACATAGTTCATCACAGAAAATCAAATAGTTCAACAAAATAGTGCAACAACAAATAGTTAAATACAAATTATATAGTTCAACAAATAAAAATTCATATTTCATCACACGTCGCGCCTGGCGTCGCCCTTGAGCCTCCATAGGTGCTCCGCCAGATGCTGCTGCAGCTGATGATGCACCTGTGGGTCTCGAATCTCCTGACGCATACTGAGGTAGGCAGTTCAGGTTGCCGGTAGCTGGTGATCAACTTCGGCTAGAGGACCCTGCCTGTAGTATGGTTCAGTGTCAAACATTGGGTCTTCTTGCTCGCTCTCGATGATCATGTTGTGCAAGATGACACGGCAAGTCATGATCTCCCACATTTGATCTTTCGAGCAGGGTACCGGACAACAGCAAATCGAGATTGGAGCACACCAAATGCCCGCTCGACAGCCTTCCGGCAAGCCTCCTGCACCTTGGCAAAGTGGGACTTTTTGCCTCCTGGCACAGCGTTTGAGATAGTCTTCACAAATGTAGACCATCTCGGATAGATGCCATCAGCTAGGTAGTCCCCCTTGTTGTAGTGCCGCCCATTGACCTCGAAGTTCACCGGAGGAGAATGACCTTCAACAAGCTTGGCAAAGACAGGGGAGCACTGCAGCACGTTGATGTCATTGTGAGTTCCTGGCATACCAAAGAAGGAGTGCCAA
Source organism: Aegilops umbellulata (assembly GCA_032464435.1). Taxonomy (NCBI): domain Eukaryota; kingdom Viridiplantae; phylum Streptophyta; class Magnoliopsida; order Poales; family Poaceae; genus Aegilops; species Aegilops umbellulata. The sequence continues at coordinate 66,920,471 of CP136060.1, read as the reverse complement.
ATCCAGAGGTCCTGTGTGGCCACCGCCTCAAGTACCACACTGCAACCGCCTTTGGCGCCTTTGTACATCCCCTTCCAAGCCGCGCTTTTCCCTTGCGCCGGAGCCCTCGATTGCCCCCGGTGCGCCGGGTTCGGCCTGCGACCGCCGGGCCAAAAAACGGGCCGAACCGGCGCTTTTCGGCGTCCTGGGGACGCGACTGGGGCGTTTTTTTGTCGCCGGCGCCGAAAAAGTGGCCTGGGGGGCCTGTTGGGGGCGCGGCTGGAGATGCTCTAAGAACATACAAAGTAACTCCTATAACTAAAAATTACAATGAAATTTCTTGGACACGCCTTTCTCTTGGTATCAATCTCTTCTAGAAAAACATACTCCCAAAACAATCTCTCTATTTCGCCCGCACAAACATTACCAATAAAGATGTTTGAAAGCACATTGAGTCGCTCATTCAAAATGATGGAAAGTCGTGATCGATGACCTTCTTGGGTCTGAGAGGATCCCCTAAAAATGCAGGCCGTCGAATTAAAATAGCTTTAGCATGGTTTCATGAAATATTTCACCACATGAAGAATCAAACAAACAAAAAAAAAGATTGACACACTAATATAGCTCATTAGATTCGAATAATCGAATCTGTAAGGACACAAGAACTCTCTAACTTTATGGCACCACGATGATCACTAAATATTGAAGCGGAACATAGAACTCTTAAAGATTTGTTGCACCCCACCTCTCAGCGCCAAGATGACAGCTGGAGGCGAGGGGATCAAAATTTGTGTTACAGCGGTGGTACTGCAGAAGGAGAAACCCTCACACGTGCATGATCATAGAAGTTAAGTAACTAGGGCAGGTATACTGTCTCAGGCACGGCTATGTCTCGCTCATTGCGAGACACTGGCTAGCCTCACCTCAGGGAGTCAGTGTTATACCGGCCCAGTAACCATGTATGACGACAATATGATGTCATGATGACCATGATGTTTTTTCTTTTCCCATTCCGTTTCCTTCAAACTTTTGTTTTCTTATTTTTATGTTTTTCTTTATATTTAGAAATATTCTATATAGATTTTCTTTGAAATAGAGAATCTTGCATTTAAAAAATGTTAAAACGTGTAATAAATATTTGGTATAGGAAAATGCTTATACCATTTTAAAATGTCACACGTTGGGAAAAAATGTATGTCATGTTTTCATGGAAGTCAAAAAAATGTTTCGCACATATAAAAAATTGGACGCTACATTTAGAAAAATGTTCACGAGTTTCAAAAATATGTTCATGCCATTTTAAAACCATGTATTCATATTTCAAAAACCATTTTCATTCAAAAAATTCACCGTGTATTTGAAACAATTAACACCTATTTGACAAAAATTTCAAAACAAGCATTTAAAATTTTTGAAATCATTTATTTAAAAATGTGAAAACATATATAAAATTCATTTATATGTATACAAAATGTACAAATGTATATTAGAAGTGGACATGAAATCATATATTTTGCAAAAAAAATTATGTATTTGATAAATGTTTATTGAGTACTATAAAATTAGTTTTGCTATATACAAAAAATGTGCAACGTTCATGAAAAATGTAGACATGCATTTAAAAGCAACAAACTAAATAAAAAATAATTAAAAAACTAAAACCCAATAAAAACTGATAAATAAACAAAAGTAAATTTAAGAAACCGAAGAAAACCAAAAAGAAAGAAAGCAAGCCCAGTGTATTAAGAAGAAAGAATACCAAAGAAAACCAGCAAAATAACAAAGGAAACCAAAGTATATTGAAGAAAAATTTAGAAACCAAAGAAAACCGGCGAAAAAAATAGATAAATCAAACAAAGAACAAAAAACAAAACCTAAAAAACTGGCGCAAGGCGACCTACAGCGACGCACACCGTAGGTAGAGGGACCGGGACTTCCTATTGACCGCTCGTTGCGGCAAAGTGCCGGCGTATCGCACAGGGCGCCGCTAACCTGGGCCGGCCCAATTCCGGTGGCACGATCGCGATATAAAAAAACGTAAAAAATAGAGCGCGAATGAGCTGTGAATCGAATCGAACCTGGGACCTCGTGGTGGATGGGGCGCTGAGCTAGCCACTGCGACAATTGACTTGTTGTGTTAAGATCAAAGCGCCATACTTAAAGAAACATACAACAGCGGCAGGGATCAAACAGATAACCTATTGCAAGTGAGCGATCCTGATAGCCACCATAATTCCTGAGATTTCGTACATAAAATGGCAGTCCGCCTTATACAAACATAAGCCGCAAACATTTTCATATTTCACAGAGAAAAAAAAAACTTGAAACATTTTTGGGAATCTAAAAAAAATCAAAAGAAGAGAATAACATGAAACAACACCTTTTTCCGAATTCAAGAAGAATTTCTTGAAAATGCAAAACATTTTCTGAAAAACAGGAACAAAAAACTGCATTTTCACTACAGAACATTTTTTGAATTTGTGAAAAAAACTGAAAAACATGAACTATTATTGAATTTGTGAACAAATTTTGAAAGCTGGAACAGTTTTTTCAATTCCCAAACATTTTTTGAATCTTGAGAACAAATTTTGAAACGTGAACAATTTTAAAAAATCATGAACAAATTTGGAAGCGCAAACAATTTTTTAAAGCACGAACATTTTTTGAATCTTGAGAACATATTTTGAAACAGAGAGAAATTTTGAAAAATTCTGAACAAATTTGGAAGTCCGAACAATTTTTTAAAACATGAACATTTTTTGAATCTTGAATACATATTTTGAAACGGAGAGAAATATTTAAAAATCCCGAACAAATTTGGAAGCGCGAACATTTTTTGAATATGTGAACAAAAATCTGAAATTCAGTACATTTTCTGAATTTCAGAAGTTTTGTACTTTTTTGTGTAACGAGAACAAATTTTGAATTTTGAGAACATTTTTCCAAAAACTGAACAATTTTTGGAAACACGAACAAAATTTAAATTTTTTATTTTTTTTAAAGGAAGAGAAGAAAAGAAAAGAAAAGGAAATAAAAAAGAAAATCATAAATTTTTTGTAAAACTACAAACATATTCTGAAAAAGAAAAATAAACTTGAAAAGGAAAGTGAAACAAGAAACAAAAAACGAAAAAAATGAAAAAGAAACAGAAACGAAAAAAAGAGAAATAAAAAAAGAATAGAAAACCGAAAAAGAACCAGAAAGAAACGATACAGGAAAAAAAACCCGGTTCAGGGAACTTTCTGGAAGGTTCCCAAAACCGGTTTGGACGCATTATGTGTGGGCCGGCCTATTTCTGTCGCCCGCTGCGCTGCCCCCTGTGCGATGCTCGACAGTTTGCCGCAGCTAGCGATGCTAAATCCTATTCGGCGCCCTCTGCGCCCGCTACAGTACATCTCGCAAACGGGCGCATACCCCCCTCTCCGCTGGGCGGGCCTATCTTGCTTTTTTCTTTGTTTTTTCGAAACGCAAAAAAGTTCTACTAGTGCTGTGATTCGAACCAGAGACGTCCTGCTAAACTCCGAGCTGCGTTAACCACAGCGCCATCTGCAATTGGACGTGCTATTTCTATCCTTTTGAGTCTTTACTTTCTTCTCTTTTGTTTTTTCTTTTTCTTTTCTTTTTTGTTTTCCTTTTTATTTTTTATCTTTCCTTTTTCTTCTTCCTGTGTTCGACGAACTTTTTTCAAATTCGTGAAATTTTTCTTCAAATTTGATGAACTTTTCTCAAATTTTATGAACGTTTTTTTGAGTTTGATGAACTTTTTCCATATTTAATGAACTTTTTTTCGAATTCGATGAACTTTTTCCAAATTTGATGAATATTTTTTCGAATTCAATGAACTTTTATCAAATCCGATTAACTTTTTTCAAAGTCGATGAACTTTTTCCATATTCGACGAACTTTTTTAAAATTGAATGAACTTTTTTCAAATTCAACGAACTTTTTTTCAAATTCGACGAACTTTTCTCAAATTTGAAGAACTTTTTTTCGAATTCAATGAACTTTTGTCAAATCCGACGAACTTTTTTCAATGTGGATGAACTTTTTTCAAATCCGTTGAACTTTTTTAAAATTGGATGAACTTTTTTCAAATTCGACGAACTTTTTTTCAAATTCGACAAACTTTTATCAAATTTGATGAACTTTTTTTCATTTTTGATGAACTTTTTTTCATTTTTGATGAACTTTTTTGAATTTTGATGAGTTATTCTCACATTCAATGATTTTTTTCCAAATTCGATGAACTTTTGTAAAATTCAATGAATGTATTTTAAAATTGATAAACTTTTTCCTAAGAACAAAAATACATATTGTATCCAACTGGTTGTTTTTCCCTAAGAAAATGAATACATACCGTAGCAATTTAGCGATAGAAAAAAAAAAGTAATCTAGCCGGAGCCAGCGATCCAGCGAGCGGCGAGGCGCAGCGATCGAGTGAGCGGTGGGGGGCAGCGAGCGGGCGAGCGGAGGGAGCTAGCGAGCGATCGTCGCTGGGCCAGGCCCTGTCAAGCGACGCTGCGGGCGCTGCGTTCGCCAACTGGCGCTGAAGGCGCCAAGGAGGAGGTCTCGCGAGCGATGACCCGATCCCCAGCGTCCAGTCTCCCTTGCATGGAGAAGTAGGGAAGTAGGCCCATTAAACTCGATTTCACCATGGGCCAGGTGGACATGTGGCCGGCTCGCCGTGGGCTGTAGCGTTAACCGAAACAAATATCATCCCTTCGGTGGTGATGTTCCAAAAAAAGGTACAAAGACGGAGAGCTCCTGTTGGACGCTCTTTGCGTCAAACTAGCGTCGCCACGCACAGGGGCCAGCCCATCGCGTTGTACCGCTTTAAGGAAAAGAGTGCAAAAAAGGTCGGCCCATCGCGTTGTACTGCTGTAAGGAAAAGAATGCAAAAAAGAGAGGCAGGGGCAATGACAGGATTCGAACCAGCGACCAACAACTTAAGAGCATTATTAGTAGTGCCCTCAAACCCTCAAACCCCTAAAAATAACCGTTTTTTTATAATTTTCGCCGGAAAAATGCCGTAGACTAGAACCTCTAAACCCTCAAGCCCGTAAAAAAATTTAGAGGTCCAACCCTCAAACCAAATTTCAATCTGTAGAAGTAGGGGTTGAGGGGAAAATCTCGCCCCAACCCGCACTCTTCTTCGTCGCCGCCTCCTCTTTGACGCGGGAGCCAACTGCTCCCTTCCGCCCGCGTCCCGCTGCCCTCCTCCTCGGCGCCGGCCATGGAAGGCGTCTCCGCCGCCGCGCCGCCGCCCGCCGCGGCCGCCGCTCCCGCCCCGCCCGTCCCGCCCGCTTCCCCCGCCGCGTCGCCCGCCCCGGCGCCTGCACCCGCCCCCGCCCCCGCCCCCGCCCCCGCCCAACCGGCCGTCGCCGACGTGGTCGCGGCGACCCACGTCGGGGCCAAGCGGCAGCGGGCGGGCCTCGCACTACCTCCTGCCGCCGCCGCCCCTCCCGCCCCCGTCACCGCCCCGCCCGCCCCGCCCGTTCCGGCACCCGCCCTCGCCGCCTCACCGCCATGTGTCGCCCCGGCTGTGAAGAAGATGAGGAAGAAGGCGGCCTCCCTTGGGCCGCGAGGGGCGGCCTCGAAGCCGCGGAAGAAGCCCGAGGCGGTCGCCGTCGCCCAACCTCCTCCCGTCGCGCACGAGGTGTTCGAGGAAATGGCAAACCCATCCTCGTTCATGGACCTCCTCCAAAACGCGGAGGTGGACCTCGAAGCTCCGCCTCTCGCCCCCTTTAGGGTTGGAGACGACTTGGAGGAGAAGGAGGAAGATGAGGAAGAGGTGGGGGATGACGAGGAGGAGGTGGCTGAGATAGGGGAGGAGGCATTCACCGCCGCTTCCCGCCCACACGCGCGGTCGACAAACTACACCGAGGCGGAAGATGTCCTCTTGGTTCGTGCTTGGGCAGCTGTGGGAATGGATGCAACCACCGGCACCGATCAAACCGGTAAACGGTATTGGCAAAGGATCGAGGACGTCTATTGTAAGATCAAGCCGAAGAATAGTGGGTTCATCCATCGCTCTTTCCGGTCGTTTCAAGGCCGGTGGGAGTTGATCAAGCCCGCTTGTTCTTGTTGGAGTGCGGCCATGGACCAAGTGATAGATGCACCACCTAGTGGAACCGTGGAGAGTGATTATGTGAGTACATATTTCTTCACTCTTTTGATTATGTGTGTGCACTATGCTATTGGTGGGTTCTTATGTGATTTATGTGTGGTTGATAGGAGACAATTCCCGGCATGAGGTACAAGGAGATGGCCGCTTCCAAGGGCAAGGCATTCCCATTTAAGCATGTTTGGTCAATTCTTCAAACCTTTGACAAGTGGAAGTTGAGGGATCAAGAGACCGCACCCAAGAAGTCGACCATGCTAAGGATGGATGATAGTGAAGATGAGGAGGAGAGGAACTTGGGCAAGCCCGAGGGAACCAAGAAGGGCAAGCTAAGGGTGAAGATGGAAGAAGAGGCGTCAAGCCTAAGGGAGAAGATGGACCACATGATGAAGGCAAGAGAAGAATTGACAACGAAGACATTGGAGACGAAGCTTCTTATCACTGAGAAGAAGAAAGAGGTCAAGCTTGCACAAGTTGAAGCAAAGCGTGAAGAAGCAAAGCGCAAGGCCGAGTTGGAGAAGAGGATGATCAAGCTCAAAGAGGCAAAGGTATGGAAAGAACTCATGGTGGAGGAGAAAGAGCACATGATGATGTCCAAGAAGGACATGGATGAAGACCAATTGCAATGGTGGAAGGACTACAAGGAAGACATCGCAGAGAGGAAGCGGATGTTCCGTGTTGCGTCCTCTACTTTTCGAGGTGACACTCCGATGAGTAGTTGTGGTGATGGCGATGTGTACGACTCCACCGGTGCCCATGGAGATGCTTGATGGAGCTCGCTTGTGGTCTATGAGATGGCGCCGAGGTGCAACTTTTGGGTGATGGTGCCGATGAGAGGAGGAAGATGATGATTTTGTGATGTAAACTATTAAACCATGCATCAATGATTGTCATTTGGTAGTTTGTTTGGAAGTTGATTGTGTTCTTGTTGTCATGAATTGTGAGATGTCAAATGATAGATTTAAAGGTTGGGGTCGAGGCAAAGAATAGAACCCTCAAATCCAATCCTTAAAGCAGTTTACGGGTTGGGTTTGAGGGTTCTAGTATTTGCCTCTGTTTTTTAACACTTAAAAGTATCAAAAAGTGGCACAACTCAACCCTTAAAACTGCTTTTTAGATTTGAGGGTTTGAGGGTTCTACTAGTAATGCTCTAAGACTGCGTGCTCCTAGCCCCTCCAACTGACTAGTATTGCTTCAAATGTAACAGCGCGCACCTATACTAACTTAGCACAACCGTATAACCGGACCTGTCTATTGTATCAATCTGGAATTAGTTACTGTAGCAAACATCTTTTCAAAAAAGTGTACATATTTGCTCAAAATATATATTTTGAAAAACTACAACATTTTTTTTATTTCTGAACAAATTTTCGTAGATGGAAACATTTTTATGCATATGCGAACAAAAGAAATTGAAACTACAGAAAATATTTTTGAAAAACGTGAACCATTCTTTGAAGTTGTGAACAAATTAGGAAATTACAAACAAATTTTTAAACAGCCACTTTTATTGCATTTTTGAACAAATATTTGGAAAATGGCACATTTCAAGAAATTGCAAAAAATGAAACCTTGAACATTTTTTCAATTTTTGAACCAAAAGTTGAAAATTGAACTTCATGAAATATCGAACAAAATAAATGAAACCACAAGCATTTTTTAAAACTCCTGAACAAGTTTTCAAATGCAAACATTTTTCAATTTCAGACCAAATTTTGCATCCACGAACATTTTTTGCAATTCCAATTTCTTTGAAACATGAATATTTTTCTAAATTTGTGAATAAAATTTGAAATACATGAACCTTTTTTTAAAGTCCTGTACATTTTTTGTATTTGTGAACATATTTTTAAAAGTGGAATATTTTTTAAAATCTGAAAAAACTGAATTAAAAAACAAATACGAACTTGAAAAAGATAAAAGTAAGAAATTAAAAAAGAAACAACAAAAGGCAAATAAAAAGGAAAGAAAGAAGAAAAATAAAAATAAGAACTAAAAAATAAATAACCAAAAACCAAAAAGAAACAAGAAAAATGGTTCAGTGAACCTTCGACAAGGTTCCCAAAACCAGAAAAACCATCTAGGAAACTCCAGAAGGTTCGCAAAACCTGAAACATTGCAACGCTTTAATGGGCCGACCCAAGTCATCGTTTGAACACCAGGTCTGTGTGAAATGTCGACACTTTGACGTAGCGTGCGTCCAATAGGGAAATTCCACAAAGACGAGCTTCCACTCGGGTGCTCCTATTAGGCGCCTTCAGCGCCAGAAAGGGAGATTGGGGACCGCGGCCCAGCAGAGGCTCCCCTACCCCATGCCCCATGCTCGCTTCGCTCACCTAGTTTTCCTTTTTCTATTTTTTGTGCTTTTGATCTGGTAGAAAAAACACGGGCGCCTTTTTACTACTTATGAAATAATTTGTAAAATCAAAAAAGGTCTATAGATTTTATTAAAAAAGTCATCCATTCAAACAAATTCACAAATTTTAGAAAAAAGATCATCATTTTAAAACAAAGTTCACAAATTTGAGAAAAGTTCATCGATTTTGAAAAAATCATCAGTTTTAAAAATATTCACCAAATCGAAAATAGTTCCTGGACTTTGAAAAAAAAGTTCATTAATCCTGAAAATTTTCACATAATTTAAAAAGCGTTCATTTATTTTGAAAAATAAAACCATGGATTTTAGAAAAGTTCATCAATTCTGAAAAAAAAAATCAAAAAATCGAATTTTTTTGGAAAAGGTTCATCAATTTTGATAAAAGACCGTGGATTTTTAAAAAGTTCACGAATTGAAGAAAAAAACGAAAAGTGGAAAGAGAAAAATACAAGGAAAAGAAAAAAGAAAAAGGGAGAGCGGTGTTTCGGTGCCCGGGTGCATCTGCACCCGGTCAAAGAAAAATTCATAAAATATTCAGAGAAATTCAAAAAATTCCAAAAAAAAAAATTGGGTGGTAGACAATTTGATGCGTGAGGTACGCTCTAATTTTCAAAACATTTGGACTTCTGTGCAGCTCTCAGCAAAAAAGACAAATCAGACCAAAACAGTATATGAACAGTACACATTTTTAAAAACCTCCGATTTGTCTTTTTTGCTGAGAGCTGCACAGAAGTCCAAATGTTTTGAAAATTGGAGCGTACCTCACGCATCAAATTGTCTACCACCCAAAATGTTTTTGGAATTTTTTGAATTTTTCTAGTATTTATTTTGATTTTTTTTGTGAGCGCAGGTGCAGATGAACTCGGGCTCAGATTCGAATTTCTGGAAAAGAAAAGGAAAGAAGAAAAGGAAGAAGTGATCACAACAGGCGTTGTGGACCCGCCGACCGGGTGGTTACTGTAGTTTATCAGGTACAAGGAGATCTGGGGTGAAACAACATGCGGTGCCCCCATGTTTGATTTTGGTAATTGATGACAATATCTAAGGACTAATGGTTGTCTTGAGTTATATTTGAAGAATTTGTTCATATGCATTTCTTGAAGTCCATGTGTTGGTTTCAAGGAGTTTATGTGATGACCAAAGTGCTATTCAAGGAAGGATTTGTCCATAGGCATTTTTTAAGTCCATATGTTGGTTTCAAGGAGTTTATGTGATGACCAAAGTGTTATTCAAGGGACTATCCAAAGATTGGTCATGCAGAAGACATGACACAAGGTTGATCAAGATCAAGTCAAAGAGTGAATCAGTTTGATAAACACACAAAGCGTACAAGATGTACCGAGAGGGATCAAGTGATCCCATGGTATGGTAAGCAATGTTCATTACCCTTTGTGTACCAACGCTGTTGGGGAACGTAGTAATTCAAAAAAATTCCTACGATCACGCAAGATCTATCTAGAAGATACATAGCAACGAGAGGGGAGAGTGTGTCCACGTACCCTCGTAGACCCAAAGCGGAAGTGTTTAGTTAACGCGGTTGATGTAGTCGAACGTCTTCACGATCCAACCGATCCAAGTACCGAACGTACGGCACCTCCGTGTTCAGCACACGTTCAGCACGATGACGTCCCTCGAGCTCTTGATCTAGTAGAGGGTCGAGGGAGAGTTCCGTTAGCACGACGGCATGGCGATGGTGTTGGTGATGTGATCCACGCAGGGCTTCGCCTAAGCACTACGACAATATGACTCGGGTGGTAAACTATGGAGGGGGCCACCGCACACGGCTAAGAAACAACTGTTGTGCTTTGGGGTGCCCCCTGGCCATGTATATAAAGGAGGGAGGACAGGAGGCCGGCCCAGGGGGGCGCGCCATGAGGGGGGAGTCCTACTAGGACTCCGTTCCTAGTAGGATTCGCCCCCCTCCTTCCATCTAACGGAGAGGGGAAAGGGGAAAGGAGGGAGAGAGGGAGAAGGAAAGAGGGGGGTCGCGCCCCCTCCCCTTGTCCAATTTGGATTGGGGCAAGGGGGCGCGCGCCACCTCCCGTGGCCTGCCTCCTCTCCTCCACTATGGCCCAATAGGCCCAATAACTTTCCCGGATGGTTCCGGTAACCTCCCGGTACTTCGAAAAGTCCTCGATCTTCTTCGGAACTTTCCGGTGTCCGTATATCACCTTCCAATATATCAATCTTTACCCCTCGACCATTTCGATACTTCTCGTCATGTCCATGATCTCATCAGGGACTCCGAACAAACTTCGGTCACCAAAACACATAACTCGCAATACAAATCATCATCGAACATTAAGCGTGCGGACCTTACAGGTTCGAGAACTATGTAGACATGACCAAGACACATCTCCGGTCAATAACCAATAGCAGAACCTGGATGCTCATATTGGCTCCTAAATATTCTACGAAGATCTTTATCGGTCAAACCGCACAACAACATACGTTATTCCCTTTGTTATCGGTATGTTACTTGCCCGAGATTCGATCGTCGGTATCATCATACCTAGTTTAATCTTGTTACCGGCAAGTCTCTTTACTTGTTCCGTAATGCATCATCCCATAACTAACTCATAAGTCACATTGCTTGCAAGGCTTATAGTGATGTGCATTACCGAGAGGGCCCAGATATACCTCTCCGATACACGAAGTGACAAATCCTAACCTCGATCTATGCCAACTGAACAAACACCTTCGGAGACACATGTAGAGCATCTTTATAATCACCCAATTATGTTGTGACATTTGATAGCACACAAGGTGTACCTCGGTATTCGGGAGTTGCATAATCTCATAGTTAGAGGAACATGTATAAGTCATGACGAAAGCAATAGCAATAAAACTAGACGATCATTGTGCTAAGCTAATGGATGGGTCTTGTCCTTCACATCATTCTCTAATGATGTGATCCCGTTGATTACATAACAACACATGTATATGGTTGGGAAACTTAACCATCTTTGATTAAAACGAGCTAGTCAAGTAGAGGCATACTAGAGACACTCTGTTTTGTCTATGTATTCACACATGTACTAAGTTTCCGGTTAATACAATTCTAGCATGAATAATAAACATTTATCATGATATAAGGAAATATAAATAACAACTTTTGCCTCTAGGGCATATTTCCTTCAAAGGCATGGTCTATGTGAGGTTCTATATGGGGCTAGACATGTTTCCATGGGCTTGCGTCAAGAGAAAGATCTCATACAACCAATGGAGGATGACATCAAGTGGTGATAGTCATCAAGATTGCAGTGTGCAAATTCAGGTGGAGCATCACAAAGAGATCATGCTTCAAGCTTGCCGTCCATTGTGGTGATGATACGTCTCCGTCGTATCTATAATTTTTGATTGTTCCATGCCAATATTATACAACTTTCATATACTTTTGGCAACTTTTTATACTATTTTTGGGACTAACATATTGATCCAGTGCCCAGTGCTAGTTCCTATTTGTTGCATGTTTTTTGTTTCGCAGAAAATCCATATCAAACGGAGTCCAAACGGAATAAAAACTGACGGAGATTTTTTTGGAATATATGAGATTTTTGGGAAGAAGAATCAACGCGATACGATGCCCGAGGGGGCCATGAGGCAGGGGGCGCGCCCCAGGGGGTTAGGCGCGCCCTGGGCCCTCGTGGCCACCTCGTAAGGCGGTTGGATCCCTTCTTTCGCCGCAACAAAGCTAATATCCGGATAGAGATCGTGTCTAAAATTCAGCCCAATCGGAGTTATGGATCTCCGGTTATAAAAGGAACAGTGAAAGGGCAGAATCTGGAGCGCAGAAACAAAGAGAGACACAGTGACAGATCCAATCTCGGAGGGGCTCTCGTCCCTCCCATGCCATGGAGACCATGGACCAGAGGGGAAACCCTTCTCCCATCTAGGGAGAAGGTCAAGGAAGAAGAAGAAGAAGCAGGAGGGGGGCTCTCTCCCCCTCGCCTTCGGTGGCACCGGAACACCGCCGGGGCCATCATCATCACCGCAATCTACACCAACAACTTCACCGCCATCATCACCAACTCTACCCCCTCTATGCAGCGGTGTAACCCCTCTTTACCCGCTGTAATCTCTACTTAAACATGGTGCTCAACTCTATATATTATTTCCCAATGATGTATGGCTATCCTATGATGTTTGAGTAGATCCGTTTTGTCCTATGGGTTAATTGATGATCGTGATTGGTTTGAGTTGCATGTTTTATTATTGGTGATGTCCTATGGTGCTCTTCGTATCGCGCAAGCGTGGGGGATTCCCGCTGTAGGGTGTTGCAATACGTTCATGATTCACTTATAGTGGGTTGCTTGAGTGACAGAAGCATAAACCCGAGTAAGGGGGTTGTTGCGTATGGGATAAAGAGGACTTGATACTTTAATGCTATGGTTGGGTTTTACCTTAATGATCTTTAGTTGTTGTGGATGCTTCCTAGAGTTCTAATCATAAGTGCTATGATCCAAGAAGAGAAAGTATGTTATCTTATGCCTCTCCCTCAAATAAAATTGCAATAATGATTACCGGTCTAGTTATCGATTGCCTAGGGACAAATAAGTTTCTTGTGTGACAACAAGCTCTATACTAAAACTAACTTAGTTGTGTCTTTATCTAAACAGCCCCTAGATTTTATTTATGCGCTCTTTATTATCTTGCAAACCTATCCAACAACACCTACAAAGTACTTCTAGTTTCATACTTGTTCTAGGTAAAGCGAATGTTAAGCGTGCGTACAGTTGTATCAGTGGTCGATAGAACTTGAGGGAATATTTGTTCTACCTTTAGCTCCTCGTTGGGTTCGACACTCTTACTTATCGGAAGATGCTACAATTGATCCCCTATACTTGTGGGTTATCAACACCTTTTTCTGGCGCCGTTATCGGGGAGTTATAGCGTGGGGTGAATATTCTCGTGTGTGCTTGTTTGCTTTATCACTAAGTAATTTTTATTTGCTGTTCTTAGTTGTTCTCTATCATTAGTTATGGATATGGAACACGGAATACCAAAAAAATTAGGTGTACTTGCTACTCATGGAGATGGGGAACCTCCTAAAACCCTCGATGCTGGTTATGTGAAAAATATTATGTACTACTTTGATAATTCTGAGAAAACCCCATTCAATTATGTAATGGGAGACACGTTGGATCAACGTGAATACTTTAGGGATTATCACTTGACTCAAAAAGGGAAACTATTATGGGATCAGATTCATATGTTGCATTGGTATGCTCGGGAACTATGCTTGAGATATGATTATACTTGTTGCTCTAGGATGAAGGCTCCACACCTTCCCTTTTCATGCAAATTTAATGATGACAAAACCTTGGCTTCTTATGCTAATTGTATATATGATTACTATGATGTGGAACAAATAGAAGAATTCGTTGCTTTTATGGGTGCTTATGAAATTGAATCTTTGTTTAAAGAGTGTGAAAATCTTGATGATGTTGTTTACAGACCAGAAAAATTTGCTATACTTAATATTGCTATGAAAATTATGAATTCAATTCCGATATTGATGATTTTATTGAGAGAGTCTCCGATGTCCAAGAAGAGAATAATATTTTGCAGGAGTCTATGGAAGAAGGAATTGATGAAACTGTGAGCTCATTGGATGAAAAAGATGATGAGGAGAGCGAAGAACAAAAGGAGGAAGAGCGGATTAGCTACCCGTGCCCACCTTCTAATGAGAGTAACTCTTCAACTCATACATTGTTTAATTTCCCTTCGTGCTTACCGAAGGATGATTGCTATAATAATTGCTATGATCACGTTGATTCATTTGAAATGTACCTTTTTGATGATGCTTGCTATGCTTGTGGCCAAGATGCCAATAAGAATTATGCTTATGGAGATGAACTTGCTATAGTTCCTTATGTTAAACATGAAATTGTTGCTATTGCACCCATGGATGATAGTCCTATTATCTTTTTGAATTCTCCAAACTACACTATATCAGAGACGTTTGCACTTATTAAGGATTATACTGATGGGTTGCTTTTTACCGTTGCACACGATGATTTTGATGAATATAATATGCATGTGCTTGCTGCTCCTACTTGCAATTATTATGAGAGAGGAACTATATCTCCACCTCTCTATGTTTCCCACATGATAAAATTGCAAGAAACTGCTTATACTATGCATTGGCCTTTACTATGTGTGCATGAATTGTTCTTTTATGACATTCCGATTCATAGGAAGAGAGCTAGACTTAGTTGTTGCATGATATATGTTACTTTGTGCTCACTACTAAATTACAAACCATTGTTAATTAAAATTGGCTTTGATATACCTTGGGATCCGGGTGGATCCATTACATGAGCACTATATGCCTAGCTTAATGGCTTTAAAGAAAGCGCTGCCAGGGAGACAACTCGGAAGTTTTAGAGAGTCATTTATTTTTGTTGAGTGCTTTTATAAAGTTTAAAAACAAAAAAAATAAAGAGGGGAACCTAAATTTTTTTCAAAAAGGAAAGTGAAAGTGAGAAAGACGAGCATTGTTAAAGTGGGAGCTAGCCTTGAACTTTGTTCATGCTCATGGAAACTTTGTGAATCTTGATTACAACAACTTTTCAAAAAAAATAATTATCCCCTTGTACAATTCCATTGTATTATAAAAATAATGTGCCAAGATTTGCCTTTAGGATGTTTACATTGCTTGTTGGTTTGTGCGGTGCAGGACAAAAACTTTAGCTGTAGTGCGCGATTTTACATTTTTTACTGGAATGTCAAATAGTTCTGAAACTTTCTGCACTGTCTTGATATACAAGTTTTTATTTTTCCTAATTTTGGCAGAATTGTTGGAGTACCAGAGGTATGGTGAATGTTCAGATTATTACAGACTGTCCTGTTTAAGACAGATTTTGTTTTTGATGCATAGTTTGCTTGTTTTAATGAAACTATCAATTCCTATCACTGGATTAAGCCATGCAGAAGTTATATTACAGTAGCTACAATGAAAAAACAAAATATGAGTTGGTTTGCAATAGTACTTAGAGTAGTGATTTGCTTTATTATACTAACGGATCTTACCAAGCTTTCTGTTGAGTTTTGTGTGGATGAAGTGTTCGAAGATCGAGGATGTCTCGATATGAGGATAAGGAGGAGAGGCAAGAGATCAAACTTGGGGATTCCCAAGTCACCCCAAGTAAATATTCAAGGAGACTCAAGCTTCTAAGCTTGGGGATGCCCCGGAAGGCATCCCATCTTTCTTCAACAAGCATCGGTATGTTTTCGGATTCGTTTCGTTCATGCGATATGTGCAAATCTTGGAGCATCTTTTGCATTTAGTTTTCACTTTTATTTTATGCACCATGCTGGTATGAGATAGTCCTTGGTTGATTTATAGAATGCTCATTGCACTTCACTTATGTCTTCTGAGTATGGCTTTATAGAATGCTTCATGTGCTTCACTTATATCATTTGAAGTTTGGATTGCCTGTTTCTCTTCACATAGAGAACCGCCATTTGTAGAATGCTCTTTTGCTTCACTTATATTTGTTAGAGCGTGGGCATATCTTTTGTACAAAGAATTAAACTCTCTTGCTTCACTTATATCAATTTAGAGAGATGACATGAATTGGTCATTCACATGGTTAGTCATAAAATCCTACATAAAACTTGTAGATCACTGAATATGATATGTTTGATTCCTTGCAGTAGTTTTGCGATATAAAGATGGTGATATTAGAGTCATGCTAGTGGGTAGTTGTGGATTGTAGAAATACTTGTGTTGAAGTTTGTGATTCCCGTAGCATGCACGTATGGTGAACCGTTATGTGATGAGGTCGGAGCATGATTTATTTATTGATTGTCTTCCTTACTGAAAGTGCTAGTTATCGACTAGAGGGGGGTGAATAGGCGATTTTTCTAAAAGTCTTCAAAATATGAAAGTTTCAAAGACAAACGATAGAAATGTACCTATTAACATGCAGCAAAAGGTAGACTACACTAGGCAAGCCATAGTCAAGTATTCAATGAAGTGAAAGCACGAAGACTATTAGCAGCTAGGCAGTATGGATCAGGATGGAAGATAGTATGAAGCCAATCAGAACAATTAGGTACACAGTGAAGTCAAACAGATAGTGCAAGCAGGCAATGACTTCACGAAGACAAACTGTAAGTAAAGAGAGGGAGAAGATAGAACCAGTCTCTTGGAGAGGACAAGGATTTGTTGGACCATTTCCAGTTTGTGACAACTGTACGTCTGGTTAGGGAAGCTGAGATTCAACTCAGAAGACCACGTCTTCACCTTATTCCCCTTGAGCTAAGGACACCCAGTCCTCGCCCAATCACTCTGGTAAGTCTTCAAGGTAGACTTCCAAACCTTCACAAACTCCGTTCACCGGCGATCCACAATGACTCTTAGATGCTCAGAACGCGACGCCTAACCGACTGGAGGATTCACAGTCCTCAAGTGTAACAAGTCTTCAGGTCACGCAGATAGAAAGACTTCAGTGATGCCTAACACTCTTTGGCTCTAGGTGTTTTGGGCTTTGTCCTCGCAAGGATTTCTCTCTCTCAAAAGCTTCGGAGGTGGGTTGCTCTGAAATGACAAAAGCCGTGCACTAACGCTAAGCAGCCACCAATTTATGGTGTAGGGGGTGGGCTATTTATAGCCACTAGGCAACCTGACCTGATTTGTCCAAAATGACCCTGGGTCACTAAGGAACTGACACGTGTTCCAACGGTCAGATTTCAAACACACGCTGCAGCTTGACTTGGGCTACAAGTAAAGCTGACTCATCCATCTCTGGATAAGATTTGCTCTCATTGTCTTTGCTCGAAGACATAGGATTTGGTTGAGCATCACTTCAGTCACTCTGACTTTGTTCACTTGGACCCCACTTAACAGTACGGTGGTTCCTACGACTCAACAAAGAAGAAAAGGAAACTATGAAACAACTATGGCTTCGCACTCCATAGTCTTCACGTGAATGTCTTCTCGAGTCATAGGCTTCGATGCGATTGTCTTCACATACCACCATTGTATTCAATGTCTTCATACATTTTTAGGGGTCATCTCCGGTAGGTAAACCAAATCAATGAGGAACTATTATTTGTGTTATCCTGCAATTCACACAAACACATTAGTCCCTCAGCCAGGTTTGTCGTCAATACTCCAAAACCAACTAGGGGTGGCACTAGATGCACTTACAATCTCCCCCTTTTGGTGATTGATGAAAAACTGGTTGAAGTTTTCAACGGGGATAAAAGTATGTGAAATTGTAAAGGATAAAGATATTGTCTTCATAAGTAGCAAAAGGCTCCCCCTGAAGATGTGCATATAAGTATTTTGCTTTTGGAATGCAAATGCACATGGCAGGTTGTACTTGTGGAGATCCTCTTCAACTTATGAAGGCAATTCATCATGCATGATAAGATATAACGAAGATAATTGCATGCATAATGAAAAATGGACGTCTGCAGTATGACTTCGTGCGGGATTTATCATCGCACATGCGAAATTTATCATCGCATCACATAATAGCAGAAAAAGTAGCAGACGACCATCAAGTTTAAGTGTTACAACTCAAAGAACCAAATGTATCAAAAGCGAGAGTTGTAAGCACTTGGCAAAAGTATAGTATCCACCCATATGGACCCGCTTGAAGACTATCAACTCATGTGCTTCTCCCCCTTTTGTCAGTAAGGACCAAAAAGGTTTGAAGACATAGAGCCTCTACTCATTCTCATGAGGAGTAGGTGAAGCAGCAGGGTCGTCGTTCAGGTTTGGTGGTGTAGAAGAACTTGGTGCAGTGTCGATACGCGCCGAAGTTGGAGGTGGTGAAGTAGCATCATCTTGGTCATCAATGACTCTGGCATCAACAGTTGCAGCTGAGGAAGAATAGTCAGAGTCTTCAAGAGAGGGAGTCCGACGCAAGACACCATTCCTGGGAGGGGTGGAATCAAACTTGAATCTTTCGATGAAGCCATCATCTTGAATATCAGCTTCAGAACTAAGCAATGTCAGACCCTTCCATGACCTCCGACAGGTTTCATGAGTGACAAATGCATTCTTGGTGGCAAGGTTGCGAATACGATTGACATCCACCAAGAGGCTTTGCATCTGACGCTTCAGCCAGTTGTGATGCTTATCCTGTTTTTGATGCAGGGCAACGAGAAGCTCTCGGTCATTAAGGACACGAGAACGTTTCTGAGGCCTTTGAGCAATTGTGCTTTCAGTGGCTTCAGTATGGGCACGATGAGGTGCACGTGTATTGCTAGCCAAAGGATAAACACAAGTCGCAGCCAGAACTCCTTCAATGGGCTGAGTGAAGCTTTGGTGATCAGCATTGTGAAGATAGATTGGCTCCTTGGCAGGTTCTGGGTAGATGGCTTCAACAGACATATCAACCTCTGGCAAGAATATTAGATGGTTGCGCATAAATGGCTGATAGTTGACAGCAGAATGAAGCTTGATAAGGCGCATTACCCATGGAGCATAGAATTTCAATCCAAAAAGATCAGAGCCAGATGCAGCCAATTGCCTGATAAAGAAGTCTTGAGCATTAAAGTTGATGCCACTGAAGATATAAAAGACCAATGTCTTCATTGCTCCTTCAAGCTTTGTTGTAGAAGAATGTCCCTCGACAGGCCATAGAGTTCGCCTGATGATATGATAAATAGTGCGGGGCAGATACTCTAGGTCTTCAACAAGGAATTCCCTTGGATATTCAGCGTCGCGAGGCAGAGGCTTCATCATGCTCAGCATTTGGCTCATGCTGGGCTCAGGCTTCTGGAAGATGCTTTCCAAAGCATTGTGGTGAAGCTGACAACCAGGCTCGAAGAGTTCACCTGGAGTGGGCAGGCCTGTGAGCTCAATAATATCCAGAGCTTTGGCTTTGTGGTGTACATTTCCTGTCATCCACTCAAGGATCCAAGTCTTCGGATCCCCGTTGTAGCCGCGAATGTGGAGGGTAGCATAGAATTGTAGCAGAAGCTCTTCATTCCAGTGCTCTTTATCAGTCACAAATTGCAGAAGACCAGCATCACGGAAACAGTCAAGGGCTTCTTCTAAGCAGGGTAGTCCAACAATAGCTTCACAGTCTAGACGCATATGGGGAAAGATGCTCCCTTGATCATAGAGAACACAAGAATAGTAACTGCGCTGCTGATAGCTCCAGAACCGATCAGACGAATTCTTGGCTTCGAGTAGGGGTTCTTGGCACTATCAAACAAGGTGTTGTGTGCAATGAAGCCATTTGCATTGAAAGATCCTGTTGAAGTTGCAGTACCTGGAAACCTTGGCAACCTTGGCTTAGGCTTCTGGACCTGAGGACTGTGCTCTACATGATAGTCAAATTGTGGACCGACAGCAGGTGGAGGAACCGGAATGGGCCATCTGACAGTAACCAGCTGACCACGATCAAATGCTTGCACAATGATGTGTGGCCTTGGGGGCGGTACAGGAGCAGTGGCATTGGCATTAACTTCAGGCTGCAGATTTGCTTCAGGTGCAGCATTGGCTTCAGGCGCCACAGTAGCTTCAGCCATGACAACGTCATCGGCGTCAGTAGTGTTGTTTGTGGCTGCCTCAGTATTGTCAACTGCTACCTCTTGAGCACTGCGTTGGTTTTCCCCGAAGAGGAGAGGATGATGCAGGAAAGTAGCGTAAGTATTACCCTCAGTTTTTAGACCCAAGGTATCAATCCAGTGGGAGACTACGCTCAAGTCCCTCGTACCTGCACAAAACAATAGCTCCTCGCAACCAACGCGATTAGGGGTTGTCAATCCCTTCATGGTCACTTATGAGAGTGAGATCTGATAGAGATAATATTTTTGGTATTTTTGGTATAGAGATGCAAAGTGAAAAGTAAAAAGCAAGCAAGATTAAAGTGATGGAGATTGATATGATGAGAATAGACCCGGAGGCCATAGGTTTCACTAGTGGCTTCTCTCAAGAGCATAAGTATTCTACGGTGGGTGAACAAATTACTATTGAGCAATTGACAGAATTGAGCATAGTTATGAGAATATCTAGGTATGATCATGTATATAGGCATCACATCCGAGACAAGTAGACCGACTCCTGCCTGCATCTACTACTATTACTCCACTCATCAACCGCTATCCAGCATGCATCTAGAGTATTAAGTTAAAAACATAGTAACGCCTTAAGCAAGATGACATGATGTAGAGGGATAGTTTCATGCAATACGATAAAAACCCCATCTTGTTATCCTCGATGGCAACAATACAATACGTGCCTTGCTGCCCCTTCTGTCACTGGGAAAGGACACCGCAAGATTGAACCCAAAGCTAAGCACTTCTCCCATGGCAAGAAAAACCAATCTAGTAGGCCAAACCAAACTGATAATTCGAAGAGACTTGCAAAGATAACCAATCATACATAAAAGTATTCAGAGAAGATTCAAATATTATTCATAGATAGACTTGATCATAGACCCACAATTCATCGGTCTCAACAAACACATCACAAAAAGAAGATTACATCGAATAGATCTCCACGAGAGAGGGGGAGAACATTGTATTGAGATCCAAAGAGAGAGAAGAAGCCAACTAGCTAATAACTATGGACCCGTAGGTCTGAGGTGAACTACTCACACTTCATCGGACAGGCTATGATGATGTAGAAGCCCTCCGTGATGACGGCCCTCTCCGGCAGAGCTCCGGAACAGGCCCCAAGATGGGATCTCGTGGATACAGAAAGTTGCGGCGGTGGAATTAGGTTTTTTTGGCTCCGTATCTGATCGTTTGGGGGTACGTAGGTATATATAGGAGGAAGGAGTACGTCGGTGGAGCAACAGGGGGCCCACGAGGCAGGGGGCGTGCCCCCACCCTCGTGACCGCCTCTTTTGTTCCTTGGAGTAGGGTCCAAGTCTCCTGGATCATGTTCGGTGAGAAAATCACGTTCCCGAAGGTTTTATTCCGTTTGGACTCCGTTTGATATTCTGTTTCTCCGAAACTCTGAAATAGGCAAAAAAACAGTAATTCTGGGTTGGGCCTCCGGTTAATAGGTTAGTCCCAAAAATAATATAAAAGTGGAAAATTAAGCCCAATATAGTCCAAAACAGTAGATAATATAGCATGGAGCAATCAAAATTATAGATACGTTGGAGACGTATCAGGCATCCCCAAGCTTAATTCTTGCTCGTCCTCGAGTAGGTAAATGATAAAAAGAGAATTTTTGATGTGGAGTGCTACTTGGCCTAATTTCAATGCAAATCTTCTCAATTGTGGTATGAATATTCAGATCCAAAAGATTCGAGACAAAAGTTCATATTGACATAAAAATAATAATACTTCAAGCATACTAACAAAGCAATTATGTCTTCTCAAAATAACATGGCCAAAGAAAGTTATCCCTACAAAATCATATAGTCTGGCTATGCTCTATCTTCACCACACAAAATATTTAAATCATGCACAACCCCGATGACAAGCCAAGCAATTTTTTCATACTTTAACATTTTCAAAACTTTTTCGATCTTCACGCAATACATGAGCGTGAGCCATGGATATAGGCTATATGTGGAATAGAATGGTGGTTGTGGAGAAGACAAAAAGAGGGGAAGATAGTCTCACATCAACTAGGCGTATCAACGGGCTATGGAGATGCCCATAAATAGATATCAATGTGAGTGAGTAGGGATTGCCATGCAAAGGATGCACTAGATCTATAAGTATATGAAAGCTCAACAAAAGAAACTAAGTGGGTGTGCATCCAACTCGCTTGCTCACAAAGACCTAGGGCAATTTGAGGAAGCCCATCATTGGAATATACAAGCCAAGTTCTATAATGAAAAAAATTCCCACTAGTATATGAAAGTGACAAAATGAGAGACTCTCTATCATGAAGATCTTGGTGCTACTTTGAAGCACAAGTGTGGTAAAAGGATAGTAACATTGTCCCTTCTCTCTTTTTCTCTCATTTTTTTATTTGGGCCTTTTCTCTCTTTTTTACGACATCTTTTTTTTCATCCGGAGTCTCATCTCGACTTGTGGGGGAATCATAGTCTCCATCATCCTTTCCTCACTTGGGACAATGCTCTAGAAAATGATGATCGTCACACTTTTATTATTCTTACAACTCAACAATTACAACTCGATACTTAGAACAAAGATATGACTCTATATGAATGCCTCCGGCGGTGTACCGGGATATGCAATGATTCAAGAGTGACATGTATGAAAGAATTATGAACGGTGGCTTTGCCACAAATACGATGTCAACTACATGATCATGCTAGCAATATGACAATGATGAAGCGTGTCATAATAAACGGAACGGTGGAAAGTTGCATGGCAATATATCTCAGAATGGCTATGGAAATGCCATGATAGGTAGGTATGGTGGCTGTTTTGAGGAAGATATATGTTGGGTGTATGATACCGGCGAAAGGTGTGCGGTATTAGAGAGGCTAGCAATGGTGGAAGGATGGGGAAAAGTGCATATAATCCATGGACTCAACATTAGTCATAAAGAACACATATACTTATTGCAAAAATCTAGAAGCTATCAAAGCAAAGTATTACGCGCATGCTCCTAGGGGGATAGATTGGTAGGAAAAGACCATCGCTCATCCCCTACCGCCACTCATAAGGAAGACAATCAATAAATAAATCATGCTCCGACTTCATCACATAACGGTTCACCATACGTGCATGCTACAGGAGTCACAAACTTTAACACAAGTATTCTTTAAATTCACAACTACTCAACTAGCATGACTCTAATATCACCATCTTCAAGTCTCAAAACAATTATCAAGCTTCAATCTTTTCTTAGTATTCAACGCACTCAAAAGAAAGTTTCACAAATCTTGAATACCAAGCTCGTTATTATTAAGCAAATTACCATGCTATTAACGACTCTCAGAATAATCTAAGTGAAGCATAGAGATCAATAGTTTATTTAAAACAAATCCACCACCATGCTCTAAAAGATCTAAGTGAAGCACGTAGAGCAAAATTATAACGCTCAAAAGATATAAGTGAAGCACACAGAGCAAAACTTCATAGCTCAAAAGATATAAGTGAAGCACATAGAGTATTCTATCAAATTCCAATTCATGTATGGATCTCTCAAAAGGTGTGTACAGCAAGGATGATTGTGGCACACTAACAAACAAAGACACAAATAATACAAGACGCTCCAAGCAAAACACATATCATGTGGTGAATAAAAATATAGCTCCAAGTAAAATTACCGATGGAAGTAGACGAAAGAGGGGATGCCTTCCGGGGCATCCCCAAGCTTTGACTTTTTGGTGTACTTGGATTATCTTGGGGGGTGCCATGGGCATCCCCAAGATTAGGCTCTTGCCACTCCTTGTTCCATAATCCATCATAATAATTTACCCAAAACTTGAAAACTTCACAACACAAAACTCAACAGAAATCTCGTGAGCTCCGTTAGAGAAAGAAAACAAAAGACCACTTCAAGGTACTGTAATGAACTCATTGTTTATTTATATTGGTGTTAAACCTACTGTATTCCAACTTCTCTATGGATTATAAACTATTTTACTAGCCATAGATTCATCAAAATAAGCAAACAACACACGAAAAACAGAATCTGTCAAAAACAGAACAGTCTGTAGTAATCTGTAACTAACGCAAACTTCTGAAACTCCAAAATATCTACCAAAATAGGAAGACCTAGAAAATTTGTTTATTGATCAACAGCAATTGGAATCAGTATTTTATCACGTTCTTGTGATTTTTAACAATTGTTTTCGTGAACAGAAAATTTCTGGAAATTACAGCAAGATCAAATAACTATCATCCAAGAAGATCCTATAGGTTTAACTTGGCACAAACACTAATTAAAACACAAAACCACATCTAAACAGAAGGTAGATGGATTATTTATTCCTAAACAGAAGCAAAAACAAAAAACTAAAATAAAATTGGGTTGCCTCCCAACAAGCGCTATCGTTTAACGCCCCTAGCTAGGCATAAAAGCAAGGATAGATCTAGGTGTTGCCATCTTTGGTAGGCAATCCATAAGTGGCTCTCATGATAGATTCATATGGCAATTTTATTTTCTTTCTAGGGAAGTGTTCCATGCTATTTTTAATGGAAATTAAAATCTAATATTCCCTTCCTTCATATCAATAATTGCACCAACCGTTCTAAGGAAAGGTCTACCGAGAATAATAGGGCAAGAAGGATTGTAATCTATATTAAGAATGATAAAATCTACGGGCACATAATTCCTATTTGCAACAATAAGAACATCATTAATTCTTCCCATAGGTTTCTTAATAGTGGAATCCGCAAGATGCAAGTTTAGAGAGCAATCATCAAAATCACGGAAATCTAGCAAATCACACAAAGTTTTGGGGATAGTGGAGACACTAGCACCCAAATCACACAAAGCATAAAACTCATGATCTTTAATTTTAATTTTATTAGTAGGTTCCCACTCGTCATAGAGTTTTCTAGGGATAGAAACTTTCAACTCAAGTTTTCCTTCATAAGATTGCATCAAGGCATCAACGATATGTTCTGTAAGGCTTTATTTTGACTATAAGCATGAGGAGAATTTAGCACGGATTGCAACAAGGAAATACTATCAATTAAAGAGCAACTTTCATAATTAAATTCCTTGAAATCCAATATAGTGGGTTTAGTAACATCTAGATTTTTATTTCTTTCAATCCCACGTTTATCAATTTCTTCATCAAGATCTAAAAACTCCGAATTTTTAGAACGCCTTCTAGGTAAAGGAAGATCATATTCAGTTTCATCAAGATTTATATTGCAAAACAAAGATTTAATAGGGGACACATCAATAACTTTTAGATCTTCATCTTGATTTTCATAAGAATTGGAAGAACACGCTTTAATAAAGGCATCTTTCATAGCACGCATCCTAGCGGTTCTTTCCTTGCACTCATGAATGGAAATTCTCATGGCTTTGAGAGACTCATTGATATCATGCTTAGGAGGAATAGATCTAAGCTTTAAAGAATCAACCTCAAGAGAAATTTGAAGGAAATATGCCCTAGAGGCAATAATAAAGTTATTATTTATTTCCTTATATCATGATAAATGTTTATTATTCATGCTAGAATTTTATTAACCGGAAACATAATACTTGTGTGAATACATAGACAAAACTAAATGTCACTAGTATGCCTCTACTTGACTAGCTCGTTGATCAAAGATGGTTATGTTTCCTAACCATAGACATGTGTTGTGATTTGATTAACGGGATCACATCATTAGGAGAATGATGTGATTGACATGACCCATTCCATTAGCTTAGCACCCGATCGTTTAGTATGTTGCTATTGCTTTCTTCATGACTTATACATGTTCCTATGACTATGAGATTATGCAACTCTCGTTTGCCGGAGGAACACTTTGTGTGCTACCAATCGTCATAACGTAACTGGGTGATTATAAAGGTACTCTACAGGTGTCTCCAAAGGTACATGTTGGGTTGGCGTATTTCGAGATTAGGATTTGTCACTCCGATTGTCGGAGAGGTATCTCTAGGCCTTCTGGGTAATGCACATCACTTAAGCCTTGCAAGCAATGCAACTAATGAGTTAGTTGCATGATGATGTATTACGGAACGAGTAAAGAGACTTGCCGGTAACGAGATTGAACTAGGTATTAAGATACCGACGATCGAATCTCGGGAAAGTAACATACCGATGACAAAGGGAACAACGTATGTTGTTATGCGGTCTGACCAATAAAGATCTTCGTAGAATATGTGGGAGCCAATATGAGCATCCAAGTTCCGCTATTGGTTAATGACCGGAGACGTGTCTCGGTCATGTCTACATTGTTCTCAAACCCGTAGGGTCCGCACGCTTAACGTTACGATGACAGTTTCATTATGAGTTTATATGTTTTGATGTACCGAAGGTTGTTCAGAGTCCCGTATGTGATCACGAACATGACGAGGAGTCTCGAAATGGTCGAGACATAAAGATTGATATATTGGACGACTATATTCGGACACGGAAGTGTTCCAGGTGATTTTGGAGAAAACCGGAGTGTCGGAGGGTTACCGGAACCCCCCGGGAGAAGTATGGGCCTAATGGGCCTTAGTGGAGAGAGAGGGGCGGCCAGGGTGGGCCGCGTGCCCCCTCCCCCTCTGGTCCGAATTGGACTAGGAGAGGGGGGCGGCGCCCCCCTTTCCTTCTCCCTCTCCTCCTTCCTTTCCCCCTCCTAGTAGGAGTAGGAAAGAGGGGAGTCCTACTCCTACTAGGAGGAGGACTCCTCCTCCTGGTGCGCCCTGCTAGGGCCGGCCGGCCTCCCCCCTTGCTCCTTTATATACGGGGGCAGGGGGGCACCTCTAGACGCACAAGTTGATCTTCGTGATCGTTCTCTTAGCCGTGTGCGGTGCCCCCCTCCACCATAATCCTCGATAATATCGTAGCGGTGCTTAGGCGAAGCCCTGCGATGGTAGAACATCAAGATCGTCACCACGCCGTCGTGCTGACAGAACTCATCCCCAACACTTTGCTGGATTGGAGTCCGGGGATCGTCATCGAGCTGAACGTGTGCTAGAACTCGGAGGTGCCATAGTTTCGGTGCTTGATCGGTCGGGCCGTGAAGACGTACGACTACATCAACCGCGTTGTCATAACGCTTCCGCTATCGGTCTACGAGGGTACGTGGACAACACTCTCCCCTCTCGTTGCTATGCATCACCATGATGTTGCGTGTGCGTAGGATTTTTTTTGAAATTACTACGTTCCCCAACAGTCGCATCCGAGCCTAGGTTTTATGTGTTGATGTTATATGCACGAGTAGAACACAAGTGAGTTGTGGGTGATTAAGTCATACTGCTTACCAACATGTCATACTTTGGTTTGGCTGTATTGTTGGATGAAGCGGCCCGGACCGACATTACGCGTACGCTTACGCGAGACTGGTTCTACCGACGTGCTTTGCACACAGGTGGCTGGCGGGTGTCAATTTCTCCAACTTTAGTTGAACCGAGTGCGGCTACGCCCGGTCCTTGCGAAGGTTAAAACAGCACCAACTTGACAAACTATCATTGTGGTTTTGATGCGTAGGTAAGATTGGTTCTTGCTTAAGCCCATAGCAGCCATGTAAAACTTGCAACAAACAAAGTAGAGGACGTCTAACTTGTTTTTGCAGGGCATGTTGTGATGTGATATGGTCAATACATGATGCTAAATTTTATTGTATGAGATGATCATGTTTTGTAACCGGGTTATCGGCAACTGGCAGGAGCCATATGGTTGTCGGTTTATTGTATGCAATGCAATTGCCCTGTAATGCTTTACTTTATCACTAAGTGGTAGCGATAGTCGTAGAAGCATAAGTTTGGCGAGACGACAACGATGCTATGATGGAGATCAAGGTGTCGCGCCGGTGACGATGGTGATCATGACGATGCTTTGGAGATGGAGATCACAAGCACAAGATGATGATGGACATATCATATCACTTATATTGATTGCATGTGATGTTTATCTTTTATGCATCTTATCTTGCTTTGTTTGACAGTAGCATTATAAGATGATCTCTCACTAAATTTCAAGATAAAAGTGTTCTCCCTGAGTATGCACCGTTGCCAAAGTTTGTCGTGCCCAGACACCACGTGATGATCGGGTGTGATAAGCTCTACGTCCATCTACAACGGGTGCAAGCCAGTTTTGCACACGCAGAATACTCAGGTTAAACTTGACGAGCCTAGCATATGCAGATATGGCCTCGGAACACTGAGACCGAAAGGTCGAGCGTGAATCATATAGTAGATATGATCAACATAGTGATGTTCACCATTGAAAACTACTCCATTTCACGTGATGATCGGTTATGGTTTAGTTGATTTGGATCACGTGATCACTTAGAAGATTAGAGGGATGTTTTTCTAAGTGGGAGTTCTTAAGTAATATGATTAATTGAACTTAAATTTATCATGAACTTAGTACCTGATAGTATCTTGCTTGTTTATGTTTGATTGTAGATAGATGGCCCGTGCTGTTGTTCCGTTGAATTTTAATGCGTTCCTTGAGAAAGCAAAGTTGAAAGATGATGGTAGCAATTACACGGACTGGGTCCGTAACTTGAGGATTATCCTCATTGCTGCACAGAAGAGTTATGTCCTGGAAGCACCGCTAGGTGCCAGGCCTGCTGCTGATGCAACTGACGATGTTAAGAACGTCTGGCAGAGCAAAGCTGATGACTACTCGATAGTTCAATGTGCCATCTTAGAATCGGGTCTTCAACGATGTTTTGAACGTCATGGAGCATATGAGATGTTCCAGGAGTTGAAGTTAATATTTCAAGTAAATGCCCGAATTGAGAGATATGAAGTCTCCAATAAGTTCTATAGCTGCAAGATGGAGGAGAACAGTTCTGTCAGTGAGCATATACTCAAAATGTCTGGGTATAATAATCACTTGATTCAACTGGGAGTTAATCTTCCGGATGATTGCGTCATTGACAGAATTCTCCAATCACTTCCACCTAGCTACAAGAGCTTCGTGATGAACTATAATATGCAAGGGATGGATAAGATAATTCCCGAGCTCTTCACAATGCTAAAAGTTGCGGAGGTAGAAATCAAGAAGGAGCATCAAGTGTTGATGGTTAACAAGACCACTAGTTTCAAGAAAAAGGGCAAAGGGAAGAAGAAGGGGAACTTCAAGAAGAACAACAAGCAAGTTGTTGCTCAGGAGAAGAAACCCAAATCTGGACCTAATCCTGAAACTGAGTGCTTCTACTACAAGCAGGCTGGTCACTGGAAGCGGAACTGCCCCAAGTATTTGGCGGATAAGAAGGATGGCAAGGTGAACAAAGGTATATGTGATGTACATGTTATTGATGTGTACCTTACTAGAGCTCGTAGTAGCACCTGGGTATTTGATACTGGTTCTGTTGCTAATATTTGCAACTCGAAACAGGGACTACGGATTAAGCGAACACTGGCAAAGGACGAGGTGACGATGCACATGGGAAATGGTTCCAAAGTCGATGTGATCGCGGTCGGCACGCTACCTCTACATCTACCTTCGGGATTAGTTTTAGACCTAAATAATTGTTATTTGGTGCCAGCATTGAGCATGAACATTATATCCGGATCTTGTTTGATGCGAGACGGTTATTCATTTAAATCAGAGAATAATGGTTGTTCTATTTATATGAGTAATATCTTTTATGGTCATGCACCCTTGAAGAGTGGTCTATTTTTGATGAATCTCGAAAGTAGTGATACACATATTCATAATGTTGAAGCCAAAAGATGCAGAGTTGATAATGATAGTGCAACTTATTTGTGGCACTGCCGTTTAGGTCATATCGGTGTAAAGCGCATGAAGAAACTCCATACTGATGGACTTTTGGAACCACTTGATTATGAATCACTTGGTAATTGTGAACCGTGCCTCATGGGCAAGATGACTAAAACGTCGTTCTCCGGTACTATGGAGAGAGCAACAGATTTGTTGGAAATCATACATACAGATGTATGTGGTCCAATGAATGTTGAAGCTCATGGAGGATATTGTTATTTTCTCACTTTCACAGATGATTTAAGCAGATATGGGTATATCTACTTAATGAAACATAAGTCTGAAACATTTGAAAAGTTCAAAGAATTTCAAAGTGAAGTTGAAAATCATCGTAACAAGAAAATAAAGTTTCTACGATCTGATCTGGAGGAGAATATTTGAGTTATGAGTTTGGTCTACATTTGAAACAATGCGGAATAGTTTCGCAACTCACGTCACCTGGAACACCACAGCGTAATGGTGTGTCCGAACGTCGTAATCGTACTTTACTTGATATGGTGCGATCTATGATGTCTCTTACAGATTTACCGCTATCGTTTTGGGGTTATGCTTTAGAGACGGCCGCATTCACGTTAAATAGGGCACCATCAAAATCCGTTGAGACGACGCCTTATGAACTATGGTTTAGCAAGAAACCAAAGTTACCGTTTCTGAAAGTTTGGGGCTGCGATGCTTATGTGAAAAAACTTCAACCTGATAAGCTCGAACCCAAATCGGAGAAATGTGTCTTCATAGGATACCCAAAGGAGACTGTTGGGTACACCTTCTATCACAAATCCGTAGGCAAGACATTTGTTGCTAAGAATGGATCCTTTCTAGAGAAGGAGTTTCTCTCGAAAGAAGTGAGTGGGAGGAAAGTAGAACTTGATGAGGTAACTGTACCTGCTCCCTTATTGGAAAGTAGTACATCGCATAAACCGGTTTCTGTGACACCTACACCAATTAGTGAGGAAGCTAATGATAATGATCATGAAACTTCAGAACAAGTCACTACGGAACCTCGTAGATCAACCAGAGTAAGATCCGCACGAGAGTGGTACGGTAATCCTGTTCTGGAAGTCATGCTACTAGATCATTGCGAACCTACGAACTATGAAGAAGCGATAGTGAGCCCAGATTCCGCAAAATGGCTTGAAGCCATGAAATCTAAGATGGGATCCATGTATGAAAACAAAGTGTGGACTTTGGTTGACTTGCCCAATGATCGGCAAGCAATTGAGAATAAATGGATCTTCAAGAAGAAGACTGACACTGACGTTAATGTTACTGTTTACAAAGCTTGACTTGTCGCAAAAGGTTTTCGACAAGTTCAAGGGATTGACTACGATGAGACCTTCTCACCCGTAGCGATGCTTAAGTCTGTCTGAATCATGTTAGCAATTGCCGCATTTTATGATTATGAAATTTGGTAGATGGATGTCAAAACTGCATTCCTGAATGGATTTATGGAAGAAGAGTTGTATATGATGCAGCCGGAAGGTTTTGTCGATCCAAAGGGAGCTAACAAAGTGTCCAAGCTCCAGCGATCCATTTATGGACTGGTGCAAGCCTCTCGGAGTTGGAATAAACGCTTTGATAGTGTGATCAAAGCATTTGGTTTTATACAGACTTTTGGAGAAGCCTGTATTTAGAAGAAAGTGAGTGGGAGCTCTGTAGCATTTCTGATATTATATGTGGATGACATATTACTAATCGGAAATGATATAGAATTCTGGATAGCATAAAGGGATACTTGAATAAGAGTTTTTCAATGAAAGACCTCGGTGAAGCTGCTTACATATTGGGCATTAAGATCTATAGAGATAGATCAAGACACTTAATTGGACTTTCACAAAGCACATACCTTGACATAGTTTTGAAGAAGTTCAAAATGGATCAAGCAAAGAAAGGATTCTTGCCTGTGTTACAATGTGTGAAGTTGAGTAAGACTCAATGCCCGACCACTTCAGAAGATAGAGAGAAAATGAAAGATGTTCCCTATGCTTCAGCCATAGGCTCTATCATGTATGCAATGCTGTGTACCAGACCTGATGTGTGCCTTGCTATAAGTCTAGCAGGGAGGTACCAAAGTAATCCA
Source organism: Aegilops umbellulata (assembly GCA_032464435.1). Classification (NCBI taxonomy): domain Eukaryota; kingdom Viridiplantae; phylum Streptophyta; class Magnoliopsida; order Poales; family Poaceae; genus Aegilops; species Aegilops umbellulata. The sequence continues at coordinate 66,888,657 of CP136060.1, read as the reverse complement.
GGAGTGGATCACTAGACAGCGGTCAAGAACATCCTGAAGTACCTGAAAAGGACTAAGGATATGTTTCTCGTATATGGAGGTGACAAAGAGCTCATCGTAAATGGTTACGTTGATGCAAGCTTTGACACTGATCCGGACGATTCTAAATCGCAAACCAGATACGTGTTTACATTAAACGGTGGAGCTGTCAGTTGGTGCAGTTCTAAACAAAGCGTCGTGGCGGGATCTACATGTGAAGCGAAGTATATAGCTGCTTTAGAAGCAGCAAACGAAGGAGTCTGGATGAAAGAGTTCATATCCGATCTAGGTGTCATACCTAGTGCATCGGGTCCAATGAAAATCTTTTGTGACAATACTGGTGCAATTGCCTTGGCAAAGGAATCCAGATTTCACAAGAGAACCAAGCACATCAAGAGACGCTTCAATTCCATCCGGGATCTAGTCCAGGTGGGAGACATAGAGATTTGCAAGATACATACGGATCTGAATGTAGCAGACCTGTTAACTAAGCCTCTTCCACGAGCAAAACATGATCAGCACCAAAGCTCCATGGGTGTTAGAATCATTACTGTGTAATCTAGATTATTGACTCTAGTGCAAGTGGGAGACTGAAGGAAATATGCCCTAGAGGCAATAATAAAGTTATTATTTATTTCCTTATATCATGATAAATGTTTATTATTCATGCTAGAATTGTATTAACCGGAAACATAATACTTGTGTGAACACATAGACAAAACTAAACGTCACTAGTATGCCTCTACTTGACTAGCTCGTTGATCGAAGATGGTTATGTTTCCTAACCATAGACATGTGTTGTCATTTGATTAACGGGATCACATCATTAGTAGAATGATGTGATTGACATGACCCATTCCATTAGCTTAGCACCCGATCGTTTAGTATGTTGCTATTGCTTTCTTCATGACTTATACATGTTCCTATGACTATGAGATTATGCAACTCCCGTTTGCCGGAGGAACACTTTGTGTGCTACCAATCGTCATAACGTAACTGGGTGATTATAAAGGTACTCTACAGGTGTGTCCAAAGGTACATGTTGGGTTGGCGTATTTCGAGATTAGGATTTGTCACTCCGATTGTCGGAGAGGTATCTCTAGGCCTTCTCGGTAATGCACATCACTTAAGCCTTGCAAGCAATGCAACTAATGAGTTAGTTGAGAGATGATGTATTACGGAACGAGTAAAGAGACTTGCCGGTAACGAGATTGAACTAGGTATTAAGATACCGACGATCGAATCTCGGGCAAGTAACATACCGATGACAAAGGGAACAACGTATGTTGTTATGCGGTCTGACCGATAAAGATCTTCATAGAATATGTGGGAGCCAATATGAGCATCCAGGTTCCGCTATTGGTTATTGACCGGAGACATGTCTCGGTCATGTCTACATTGTTCTCGAACCCGTAGGGTCCGCACGCTTAACGTTACGATGACAGTTTCATTATGAGTTTATATGTTTTGATGTACCGAAGGTTGTTCGGAGTCCCGGATGTGATCACGGACATGACGAGGAGTCTCGAAATGGTCGAGACATAAAGATTGATATATTGGACGACTATATTCGGACACCGGAAGTGTTCCAGGTGATTTCGGAGAAAACCGGAGTGCCGGAGGGTTACCGGAACCCCCCGGGAGAAGTATGGGCCTAATGGGCCTTAGTGGAGAGAGAGAGGGGCGGCCAGGGTGGGCCGCACGCCCCCTCCCCCTCTGGTCCGAATTGAACTAGGAGAGGGGGGGCAGCGCCCCCCTTTCCTTCTCCCTCTCCCCCTTCCTTTCCCCCTCCTAGTAGGAGTAGGAAAGAGGGGAGTCCTACTCCTACTAGGAGGAGGACTCCTCCTCCTGGTGCGCCCTGCTAGGGCCGGCCGGCCTCCCCCTTGCTCCTTTATATACGGGGGCAGGGGGCACCTCTAGACACACAAGTTGATCTTCGTGATCGTTCTCTTAGCCGTGTGCGGTGCCCCCCTCCACCATAATCCTCGATAATATTGTAGCGGTGCTTAGGCGAAGCCCTGCGACGGTAGAACATCAAGATCATCACCACGCCGCCGTGCTGACAGAACTCATCCCCGACACTTTGTTGGATCGGAGTCCGGGGATCGTCATCGAGCTGAACGTGTGCTAGAACTCGGAGGTGCCGTAGTTTCGGTGCTTGATCGGTCGGGCCGTGAAGACGTACGACTACATCAACCGCGTTGTCATAATGATTCCGCTATCGGTCTACGAGGGTACGTGGACAACACTGTCCCCTCTCGTTGCTATGCATCACCATGATGTTGCGTGTGCGTAGGATTTTTTTGAAATTACTACGTTCCCCAACAAAATTATAGCAATGTTCCTAACCAAATCATCAACTTTAAGCAATTTCTCTTCAAGCAAAGCATTAAAATTCTTTTGTGAATTCATAAACTCTTTAACACTATTCTCAAATTCAGAGGGCATCTTATTAAAATTTCCATAAGAGTTGTTGTAGGAATTTCCATAATTATTAGAAGGATTACTAGGATAAGGCCTAGGATTAAAATTCCCTCTATACGCGTTGTTACCAAAATTATTCATACCAAGAAAATTCACATCCATAGATTCATTATTATTCTCAATCAAAGTAGACAAAGGCATATCATTAGGATCAGAAGAAACACTCTTAGTAGCAAATAATTTCATAAGTTCATCCATCTTTCCACTCAAAACATTAATTTCTTCTATTGCATGCACTTTTTTATTAGTAGATCTTTCAGTGTGTCATTGAGAATAATTAACCATAATATTATCTAGGAGTTAAATAGCATCTCCTAAAGTGATTTCCATAAAAGTGCCTCCCGCGGCCAAATCTAAAAGATTTCTAGAAGCAAAATTCAATCCGGCATAAATTTTTTGTATAATCATCCACAAGTTCAAACCATGAGTAGGACAATTACGTATCATTAATTTCATTCTCTCCCAAGCTTGTGCAACATGTTCATGATCAAGTTGCTTAAAATTCATAATGTCGTTTCTAAGAGAGATGATCTTAGCAGGAGGAAAATACTTAGAGATAAAAGCATCTTTGCACTTGTTGCAAGAATCAATACTATTTTTAGGCAAAGACGAAAACCAAGCTTTAGCACGATCTCTAAGCGAAAAAGGAAATAGCTACAATTTAACAACATCATTATCGACATCTTTCTTCTTCTGCATATCACATAAATCGACGAAGCTATTCAGATGAGTAGCGGCATCTTCACTAGGAAGGCCCGCGAATTGATGTTTCATAACAAGATTCAACAAAGCTGTATTGATTTCACAAGATTCAGTGTTGGCAAAAGGAGCAATCGGAGTGCTAAGGAAATCATTATTATTGTTATTGGTGAAGTCACACAATTTGGTAGTATCTTGAGCCATCGCGACAAACAAGCAATCCAACACACGAGCAAACAAAAGGCAAGCGAGAAAAGGGCAACGGAAAAAGAGAGGAGGAGATTGGGAAAGAGAGGGCAAATAAAACGACAAGCGTGAAGTGGGGGAGAGGAAAACGAGAGGCAAATGGCAACTAATGTAATGCGAGAGATAGGGATTGTGATGGGTACTTGGTATGTTGACTTTTGCGCAGACTCCCCGGCAACGGCGCCAGAAATTCTTCTTGCTACCTCTTGAGCACTGCGTTGGTTTTCCCCGAAGAGGAGAGGATGATGCAGCAAAGTAGGGTAAGTATTTCCCTCAGTTTTTGAGAACCAAGGTATCAATCCAGTAGGAGACTATGCTCAAGTCCCTCGTACCTGCACAAAACAATAGCTCCTCGCAACCAACGCGATTAGGGGTTGTCAATCCCTTCACGGTCACTTACGAGAGTGAGATCTGATAGAGATAATATTTTTGGTATTTTTGGTATAGAGATGCAAAGTGAAAAGTAAAAAGCAAAGTAAAAAGCAAGCAAGATTAAAGTGATGGAGATTGATATGATGAGAATAGACCCGGGAGCCATATGTTTCACTAGTGGCTTCTCTCAAGAGCATAAGTATTCTACGGTGGGTGAACAAATTAATGTTGAGCAATTGACAGAATTGAGCATAGTTATGAGAATATCTAGGTATGATCATGTATATAGGCATCACGTCCGAGACAAATAGACCGACTCCTGCCTGTATCTACTACTATTACTCCACTCATCGACCGCTATCCAGCATGCATCTAGAGTATTAAGTTAAAAACTGAGTAATGCCTTAAGCAAGATGACATGATGTAGAGGGATAGTTTCATGCAATATGATAAAAAAACCCATCTTGTTATCCTCGATGGAAACAATACAATACATGCCTTGCTGCCCCTTCTGTCACTGGGAAAGGACACCGCAAGACTGAACCCAAAGCTAAGCACTTCTCCCATGGCAAGAAAAACCAATCTAGTAGGCCAAACCAAACTGATAATTCGAAGAGACTTGCAAAGATAACCAATCATACATAAAAGTATTCAGAGAAGATTCAAATATTATTCATAGATAGACTTGATCATAAACCCACAATTCATCGATCTCAACAAACACACCGCAAAAAGAAGATTACATCGAATAGATCTCCACGAGAGAGTGGGAGAACATTGTATTGAGATCCAAAGAGAGAGAAGAAGCCAACTAGATAATAACTATAGACCCGTAGGTCTGAGGTGAACTACTCACACTTCATTGGAGAGGCTATGATGATGTAGAAGCCCTCCGTGATGACGGCCCTCTCCGGCGGAGCTCCGGAACAGGCCCCAAGATGGGATCTTGTGGATACAGAAAGTTGCGGCGGTGGAATTAGTTTTTTTTGGCTCCGTATCTGATCGTTTGGGGGTACGTAGGTATATATAGGAGGAAGGAGTACGTCGGTGGAGCAACAGGGGGCCCACAAGGCAGGGGGCGCGCCCCCCACCCTCGTGACCACCTCTTTTGTTCCTTGGAGTAGGGTCCAAGTCTCCTGGATCACGTTCGGTGAGAAAATCACGTTGCCGAAGGTTTTATTCCGTTTGGACTCCGTTTGATATTCTATTTCTCTGAAACTCTGAAATAGGCAAAAAACAGCAATTCTGGGCTGGGCTTCCGGTTAATAGGTTAGTCCCAAAAATAATATGAAAGTGGAAAATAAAGCCCAACATGGTCCAAAACAGTAGATAATATAGCATGGAGCAATCAAAAATTATAGATACGTTGGAGACGTATCATCAACCTCCACTTGAGTAGCTAGAGGGTCGGACACGTTCTCCTCGAGAACAACTTCTTGGTTGGACGGGGGTGTAGCAACACGTTCTTCTTCTTGCGGGGGTTCTTCTTGTTCATCGGCTGATGCAGCCGGAATGTCTTCAGTAGCTTTGGCTTCAGACTCTGAGATGTTCGCAGTTGGAGTGGCTTCAGGAAACACTTGACGTGATACTGAGTGGTGGTGCTCTTCTCCTTCTGGAACACTCGAAAAAGTGACTTGTGGCCTTGGTCCTTTGCGAAGCCTGCGAAATGCTGGCGATGCTTGTGGAGATGGAGTTGGTTGGGCCTCAAAGTCGTCATCATCAAGCACCAGAGTGGTGACTTGAGTTGGGGGAGTACGATGTGATTTTTCTTGACGGGAGGAGTCTTGAGGGTGATCAGCCCATGAATCATCCTAAGCAATTGGCGTCAAAGGACGACCAATGCTGATGAGTTTGTTGTTTGTGAGAACAGGCGATGATACCATGTTGTGCTCGATTTGAGGAAGGACTTCATCATCTTCTACATTGTCTTGGGGACCAATGTCTTTAGCTGCGGTGGGGTCAACAGCTGGAATGTCTTCAGCTTCAGGAGCCTCTGTGATAGCAGGCTCATGAACTATCAAACGACGCTCTTGGTGTGCAGCGCAGGACGAGCAACTGAGATTGGCTCGACGACAAGGGGCTTTGTGGGAGCAGCCCGATCTTTCTTCTTAGTCTTTCTCTTCTTGGTTGGTGGCGCATCATCAGTGGTGTTCTTGTTCTTGTGCTTTCTGGCTTCGGCTTCGGCTGTTCTTGTTTTCTTGAGTTCTGAAGCTACTTTGGGGACCTTAGGCTTCATGCCTGTCATGCTGGCGGGGAAGACAATGCGAGGTTCTTCCCGCCTGGATGCTTCAGCTGGGGCCACAGTAGGCTTCTTCTTCTTGGCAGCAATCTTGGGGTCGATGCCAGGACGCCCAAGTGCCTTGCGCTTCTCGTCTTCATTGTAAGCTTGAACACATTTGGCAGCGAGGTGTTTCATGTGCTCTCGAGAACCTTTAGCTTCGTCACCTTTCTTGTGGAACGCCTCCTTGAGCTCATGCATCATTTGCTTGAAGTTTTGGACATCAGTCACACTGAGCTTGACCATGTGCTTCTTGAACCGAGCCTTTTCATAGTCAATATTGTGCTTTAGTTCAACAATCCTCTGAGCTAGAGCCAGCTCAGGAGCAATGGCTCCATGGAAGGAGACGTTGAGGCCAATAGGGAGCTGAAGATCATCAAAACTGATGTTTGGGCTGTCAAACCACTCGTCGATGAACTTGTTCAGGATGTCCACACCGAAAAGGGAAAGATCGATGAAGATTTCCGCCTCTTGCTTGCTCTTTATTAGCAGCTCAAGAGCATCATCGCCAAGATCGTCGTCACTAGACAGATCAATGGCTTCGTTGTCATTCCTTAGAACGGCAGCTAGGGTTAGTGCTTGACCAATAGTCTGCATGGGCTTCTTCCTCTTCTCAGACTTGGAGATGCGAGGAAGATCTTCAGAATGCACACTTGGTGCAGGAGGAGCAGTGGCTAGAGGCTTCGCATGCGAAGCTCTTGGTGCAGTGGAGGGCTTTGAAGCCTTGGGTTTCTTCTGCTTCTGTGGTTTTGGCGGAGCAGGCGCTTCATCAGAGTCAGTGTCATCTGCAGAGTGCTCCACAGCTGCCCCTTGAACCATAATATGAGTGATGAGACCTTCGAGGTTGTAGAAGGGCCCAACAATATTGGGCTCAGCATCACGTGTGCCATCGGTCAGAGGAGCAGAGGGACCAGGGTTGAAGTCTAATCCCAGCGACTTCTTGTTTTCTTTGGCCGATGCCTTTGTAGTCTGAAAGTTGCGCTTGAAAAGATTGTCATCACGACACCATAGCAATGATGATGGGTCGGCATTGGCAGGCCGTGGTCCACGGACCATACAGGGGTAGAAACCCTTAGCAATAGCTTCAGCTCTGTTCTTGGGTTGAAGATTCCGAAAGAGAATATCACCCCAAGGACTCTTGATGGCATTCTTCTCAGCATACTCCTGGGTCACGAACCTGTATTTGAACCATTGCTCGGCCTAATATCTTCGAATCCACTGGATTCGTGTTTTGCGCTGATTGTAATCCTCTTCTGGATCGGTCTTGTATAGCTCATAGAGATCTGGTGGCAAATCCCTTGATGTCCCCCCACAGTGCTGGTTGCCGCCCTTCCTTGCAGACTTTTCTGTTGCCGTGAAGTTCAGACTGAAAGGCTTCAAAACTGTCAAAGTCTTCTGTCTGCTGGTCAGACAAGAACTGGCTTCGGGAGAGTTAATGTGATGCTGTAAGATTCTGCAAATGAATGCAGACTATGAGAACCAAGGGATTCTCCCACAGACATGTACTTGTGACAGCATTAGAGATGCGAGGGAAGGGGAAGAGGTCTTATGCATTCTCAGAAGAATTTGAAGATAAATCAGTTTAGAAGACATTGACCTCATAGTGCGAAGACATTCACTTATATGTTGAGTGTTGGTTCTAGATTTGTACGAATCCAAGAATAGTTACAAGTGAGGAATCTCACTACGTATGAAGCATAAGTGAATATACTAGGCATATTATGAGATGCAGAATAGGATAGATCCAAATTTGTAGCCATAGAAACCACTTTTGGTGAGGAAGGATGAATCTATCAGATCAAAAAGGATGTAAAAGTAAGTTTTAATTACCACTTGAAGAACTGCTAGACGGAGTACAGAGGAGGCCGAGCAGTTCGATCTTCCGTGCCCTAACTTGGCGACGGAAGACAACTACAGCGGCGGCGGAGAAGACGAGGTCCGCGGCCGGCGTGAGGACGGTGTCAGTGAGGTCACGGCAGCTAAGCGCTCCGTTGCCGGCGTCGTCGAGAGCTAGCGGTGGTGCTAGGGTTTGTCTGGGGTGGAGAGGTGGAAGAAAGGTTTTGACCGCAATGTGATGTGCATTTATAAGGAGAGGGACAACACAACGCAATTACATAGGTGCCCCTGGCGGTTCACATCTGAGGGACATGTGGCGAACATGCAACACATTGGAAGCTATTCCATGTTCCCACACACGCGCGAACTGTCGGGTGGTCGTTCCGGCTTCTCCGGGTTTCAAGCAATAAGGATTGAGAATTTAAAACAGATTCAATGTTTGCCTCTGTATCTTGTGCTGACAAGGACGCAGAGAAGACATTCAACGGTTTCAATAGAATGCATATGATTTGGATAGATAGAATTTGAGGTAGAAGCATAGAAGAGGTTAGGGTCCGATCACATTCACTTAGTCCAACAGATTCAAAAGGAAGACATAGCTATAAGTGAATGTTGTAGAGGACAGAACACAAGTATATAAGTGTAAGACCAAATCAACAAAGTGAAGATTAAAATGAAGACAAATCAATGTTGAAGATAAATCAAATGCGAAGACATAGCAGATGCAACGCCAAGAGAAAACACTCCAAACAAAAGTTTGGTGGTGGCATTACCCACCGTATAGGAAGTATTAGACCCAGACACGGCGCACAATTATCATGGCGCTCCAAAGTCAAATTCCGCATTAATGTATTCACACTTAGAGTGTAAGTCTTCATTTATTGAAGATATACATTACTTCATGTGTTGCACATCTAAGTCATCATCATGCATAAGTGTTAGGATGTGTGCCTAATCACAGGACATTTGAGGATTCTAAGATATTTAGCTCACACCGCAACTTGCAAAACCTGTTCTCATCCAAGGGCTTTGTGAAGATATCTGCCAACTGCTCTTCAGTGTTGACGTGAATGATATCAATATCTTCCTTCATGACACGATCTCTGAGAAAGTGATGACGAATTTCAATGTGCTTTGTCTTCGAGTGCTGAACTAGGTTGTTGGCAATCTTGATGGCGCTTTCATTGTCACAGTAGAGTTGTACTTGTTTCAGATGGATGCCATAGTCCTTGAGTGTTTGCTTCATCCATAGAAGCTGAGCGCAGCAAGATACAACAGCAATGTATTCAGATTCAGCTGTGGAGAGAGATACATTGTTCTGCTTCTTTGAAGACCAACAGACAAGTGATCGCCCCAGAAAGTGACATGTGCTTGATGTAGACTTGCGATCAACCTTGTCACCAGCATAATCAGCATATGAGAATCCAACTAGATCAAATTCTGAGCCCTTTGGATACCATAATCCTAGTGTTGGGGTGTAAGCCAAATATCGAAGAATTCGCTTCACAGCTAAGTGATGTGATTCCTTTGGTGCCGCTTGGAATAGGGCACACATGCAAACACTAAGCATTATATCTGGCCTAGATGCACATAAATAAAGTAAAGAACCAATCATGGAGCGGTCTTTTGATCGAACTCTTTACCATTGGCGTCAGGACCCAGATGACTTTTGGTTGGCATTGGCGTCGTGTAACCTTTGCAATCTTGCATTCCAAACTTCTTCAGGCAGTCTTTGAGATATTTCTCTTGAGATATGAAGATGTCGTTGCTTTGCTGACAAATTCGAAGACCAAGGAAGAACTTCAGCTCACCCATCATGGACATCTGATATTGCTCTTGCATCATGTGACCAAACTCATCACTGTATTTCTGGTTAGTGCAGCCGAAGATAATATCATCCACATATATTTGGCACACAAACAGTTCACCATCATATGTCTTCGTGAAGCGTGTGGGATCCAGGGAACCAGGTTTGAAGCCTTTACTCTTCAGGAAGTCCTTGAGTGTGTCATACCAAGCGCAAGGGGCTTGTTTGAGGCCATACAATGCCTTGTTAAGCTTGTATACCATATCAGGATGTTTTGGATCTTCAAAGCTAGGTGGTTGTGCAACATACACTTCTTCTTCAATCTTGCCATTGAGAAAGGCACTCTTCACATCCATTTGATACAGAAGGATGTTGTGATGATTTGCGTAGGCTAGCAATATGTGAATGGCTTCAAGCCTTGCCACAGGAGCAAATGTTTCATCGAAGTAAATCCCTTCAAATTGAGTGTATCCTTGAGCAACGAGACGAGCCTTGTTTCTGATGACTTGACCATGCTCATCTTGCTTGTTGCGATATATCCATTTGGTGCCTATTACGTTGTGCTTGCGAGGGTCTGGACGCTTGACTAGTTCCCACACATTGATCAGCTTGAACTGTTGAAGCTCTTCTTGCATAGCTTGAATCCATTCAGGTTCCATGAAGGCTTCAACAACTTTCTTGGGTTCTGATATTGAGACAAATGCAAAGTGCCCACAGAAATTTGCTAGTTGTGTTGCTTTTGAACGAGTGAGTGGACCTCGTGCATTGATAATATCAATTATCTTCTCAATCTGTACTTCATTTGCAACACGAGGATAAACTGGACGAAGATTTTGCTCTTGCTGATCATTGTCTTCATTTCGAGCGTTGTCTTCAGGCTGAGCATTGTCTTCGGGTTGACTAGATGCAGAAATGATAAGTTCCTCTTCAGGCTGTGCCTCAGAAGGTATGATCTCTCCAGTTCCCATGAGCTTGATGGATTCACTAGGTGGAACTTCATCTAGCACATTTGGCACGCACATCCATAGTTTCAACCACTTTATAGTGAAAGAGGTTGAAGACTCTGTAGGAGTGCGAATCCTTTCTGTAACCAAGCATAAAACCTTCATGTGCTTTTGGTGCAAATTTTGAAGCGTGATGTGGATCCTTGATCCAGTACCTAGCACCAAATACTCTGAAGTAACTAACATTTGGCTTCTTACCAGTAAGGAGTTCATAGGATGTCTTCTTCAGAAGCTTGTGAAGATAAACACGGTTGATGACATGGCATGAAGTATCAGTAGCTTCAGGCCAGAACTTTCTTGGAGTCTTGTATTCATCAAGCATCGTCTGAGCCATCTCAATGAGTGTTCTGTTCTTGCGCTCCATGATACCATTCTGCTGAGGTGTGTATGGAGCGGAGAACTCATAAGTGATGCCCAATGTATCCAGGTAAAGATCGAGGTTGGTGTTCTTGAACTCTGTGCCGTTGTCACTTCTGATATGCTTGATCTTGATGCCATAGTTGTTCATGGCACGGTTGGCGAAGCGTTTGAAGACATCCTGCACTTTAGTCTTGTAGAGGATTATGTGCACCCATGTATATCTTGAATAATCATCAACAATGACGAATCCATAGAGACAAGCAGTAGTAGTGAGAGTAGAGTAGTGAGTAGGGCTGAATAGGTCCATGTGTAGCAGCTCGAAGGGTTGAGATGTAGTCATGATTGTCTTTGAGGGATTCTTGGCCCTCGTCATCTTTCCAGCTTCGCAGGCACCACACAGATGATCCTTCTTAAACTTGACTCCCTCGATGCCTATGACGTGCTTCTTCTTTGCGAGAGTGTGCAAGTTCCTCATGCCAGCATGCCCTAGCCCCCGATGCCAGAGCCAACACTTTGAAGCTTTTGCTAGAAGGCATACAACCAACTGTTGTCCTGCTTAGAAATCTACCATGTGCAAATCATCTTTTCGGTACCCTAGACCCAATACCTTGCTTTTACCAGTGTCAGCAAATGTGATGTGACTCTTGTCAGATGGACGTAAGGTTGAGTCCATGAGAAGACTTCGATCACCAGTCATATGATTAGTGCATCCGCTGTCCATAATCCATTCTGAAGCATGAAGTGTCATACCCTACAGTACAGTTAGGGGGATAGGCTTCACCAAGAGTATTGTGAAGCATAAACATTTGATGCACAAGAGGATTATCAAAGCTTAGATCAAGGTTAGGACGGATAGGATGATTGGCAATCGATTCAAGAACAAAATACATAGTGAGAACATTTGGGCATTTTATCTTGCACCCAACAAGATGTTTTAGGTCCCCAGCAAAACCATCGGACGGCTTTGATTTCCGGCTGGAGACCTTTCCCTACAAAAGAAAGTTATTTTTTCTTAACCACACACATTTTCAGGGGTGGCTTAGAAGCAATGAGTTAAGTGCAGCATCTGAGAACTTCGGCTTTGGAGCCCTAGCAAATGGCCTTGCAGGAGGCGAATAATACTCATATGAATAAGCAGAGTAGTTCTTAGTCTTATGAACATAGCGGTTTGATGATATGCGCTCATATTCATAAGTTAGAGTATGATTTTCCTGCAAAACATTGGTGTTAGGGTGACTCAGGTGATTCCTCTGTCTGTATGAAGCCTTTGGTCCATATGAAGCCTTTGGTCTGGGGTTTGTCTTCTTCCCTTGTGGTGTCATGATGACATTCACAGGAAGATTCTCAAGAACCCTTTTGGGCACCCAGATCTTCTTCATAGGTGGTCCATTCCTGCAGTTAGTGCTAATATACCTAGCAAACACTTCACCATTCTGATTCTTAAACAGTTTATAGTTTGCATCAAAGGATTCATCAATGATAATAGGGTTAGCACAAGTGAAGCCAGATAAGGTGGATGGATCCACTGAAGGTTCCTTTGCAGCAACCCATGTGGTTTTGGTGTACTGCTCAGGCTTCCAGTAAGAACCATCAACATTCATTTTCCTCTCAAACCCAACACCCTCTTTCCTAGGGTTTCGGTTCAGAATCTACTTTTTGAGGACATCACACAGTGTCTGATGCCCTTTGAGACTTTTGTACATCCCTGTTTCAAGCAATGTCTTCAACCTAGCATTTTCATCAGCAATAGTGGTGGCATCCTCAGCAGAGGGTTTAGTTACCACATCAACAGTTGAAGATATTGCACCAGAGGCAGCAATAGAACATTCAGCAACAGAAGTAGCGTTATCACGCTCAAGGCATTTTAGATATGGTGGTTCAAATCCTTCCTGAGCGGGACTGATCTATTGAGCGCGGAGTGACTCGTTTTCTTTTTGAAGATCTTCATGAACTGCTCTCAATTTCTCAAGTTCTTTCTTCCTTTGAAGATAATCATAGGAAAGCTTTTCATGAGTTGTTGAGAGCGTATCATGATGACTTTCAAGTTCCTCATACTTAACATGAAGATTTTTTATGTCTTCAATTAAGGACTGAGATCGGGTCATTTCCGCGTCCAACAGGTCATCGCTTTTGTCTAGCAGTTTTTGAATATGTTCTATAGCTTTTTGTTGTTCAGTTGCAATTTTAGCAAGTGTTTTGTAACTGGGTTTGGATTCACAATCAGAGTCATCTTCACTTGATGTTTGAAAGTAAGCATCGCGTGAGTTTACCTTGGCACCACGTGCCATGAAGCAGTAGGTGGGAGCGGAGTCGTCCTTGTCATTATCATCAATGTTGGTGACGGAGCCATTGTCTTCAGGGTTGAATATGGACTTGGCAACGTAGGTTGTGGCTAGAGCCAGACTTGCAACACCAGAGTTGGACTCCTCCTCAGACTCCACCTCCGCCTCTTCTGAAGCAGACTCCTCCTCTGAATCCATCTCCTTGCCAACAAAAGCACGAGCCTTGCCAGATGAGCTCTTCTTGTGTGATGAAGACTTGGACGAAGACTTGGAAGAAGACTTTGAGGATTTCTTCTTCTTCTTGTCATCAGAATCATATTCCTTGCTCTTCTTCTTCTTGTTGTTTTCATTGTCCCACTGTGGACACTCAGAGATATAGTGACCAGGTTTCTTGCACTTGTGGCATGTTCTCTTCTTGTGGTCATGAGTAGAAGCTTCATCATTTCTTGAGCTAGATCGTGAAGACTTTCTGAAGCCTTTCTTCTTTGTGAATTTCTGGAACTTCTTCACAAGCATAGCAAGCTCCTTTCCAATGTCTTCAGGATCACCAGAACTGTAGTCGGATTCTTCTTCAGATGGGGAAACATCCTTTGCCTTCAAACTGCGAGTTCGGCCATAGTTGGGACCATAGATATCTCTTTTCTCAAATAGCTGAAACTCATGTGTGTTGAGTCTCTCAAGTATGTCAGACGGATCGAGTGTCTTGAAGTCAGGGCGTTCTTGAATCATCAGAGCTAGGGTGTCAAATGAGCTGTCAAGTGATCTCAGGGGTGTTGAGGGAGTCCTGGATTAGGGGGTGTTCGGATAGCCGAACTATACCTTCAGCCGGACTCCAGGACTATGAAGATATAAAGTTGAAGACTTCATCCCGTGTCCGGAAGGATCTTTTCTTGGCGTGGAAGACAAGCTAGGTGTGCGGATATTCGAGATCTCCTACCATTGTAACCGACTCTGTGTAACCCTAACCCTATCCGGTGTCTATATAAACCGGAGGGTTGTAGTCCGTAGGACAACCATCATCATACACAATCATACCAAAGGCTAGCTTCTAGGGTTTAGCCTCCTTGATCTCGTGGTAGATCCACTCTTGTACTACCCATATCATCAATATTAATCTAGCAGGAGTAGGGTTTTACCTCCATCGAGAGGGCCCAAACCTGGGTAAAATAAAGTGTCCCTTGTCTCCTGTTACCATCCAACCTTGACGCACAGTTCGGGACCCCCTACCCGAGATCCGCCGGTTTTGACACCGACATTGGTGCTTTCATTGAGAGTTCCTATGTGTCGTCGCTTTTAGGCCCGATGGCTCCTCTGATCATCAACAACGATGAGGTCCAGGGTGAGACTTTCCTCCTCGGACAGATCTTCGTCTTCGGCGGCTTCGCTCCGCGGACCAATTCGCTTGGTCATCCGGAGCAGATCGGAAGCTACGCCCCTGGCCATCAAGTCAGTTTTGGAAGCTTAAACTATACGGCTGATATCCGCGGAGACTTGATCTCCGACGGGTTCGAGCCACAGCCAAGCGCGCCGCGCTATTTCGAGGGGCATGATGTAGCTCTGCCTCCGAATAGCACCCTGGAGGCCGCACACGCTCCGGCCCCGATCTTTGACTCGGAGCCCGCTGCGTTCTCTAAGGATAAACGGTTGCACGTCACCTCGGGGGCTGCGATCTCAAAGGCGATCGAGCCGAACGCCAGCCCCGTGCTCCGCACCGCCCAGGACTCCAAGGAGCCGGACTCTTCTTCGAACTCCGAGCCTTCCGCGCCCCCGCCGATCGAATCTGATTGGGCGCCCGTAATGGAGTTCACCGCCGCAGACATCTTTCGGTGCTCACCTCTCGGTGATATCCTGAATTCTCTCAAGTCTCTCTCTATATCAGGAGAGCCCAGGCCGGACTATGGCCTGTGAGGTTGGGATTCGGACGTCGAAGAAATTCAAATCCCACCCACCACCCACTTAATAGCCACTGTCGATGATTTAACCGACATGCTTGACTTTGGATCCGAAGACTTCGACGGTATGGACGACGAAGACGGAGACAAAGAGGAACCAGCACCTATAAGGCGCTAGACCACCACCCCATCTAATGACGTATTCATGGTGGATACCCCTAAAGGGAACGACAACGAGGAAAAAGGGGACGAAAAAAGGGACAAACCCTCCGAAAAGCAGTTAAAGCGGCGACGAAAACGCCGAGCCAAGCCCCGCCTCGATCAAGACCCAGCCATAGAGCAGGATGAGCCGGTAGACGACGAGCGCGCCTCAGAGCAACCGTCCGAACAGGGCAACTCGGATAGAGAGGACAGACAGCCCTCCCCCGGCCATAACAGAACTCCGGACGATCTCACACCGGATAAAACCACAGAGCAGAAGAATCTCCACGATAGGCTCGTTGCTACAGCACGCAGCCTGAAAAAGCAGAAGCGGAAGCTAAAGACGGCGGAAGATGCACTCAGAATAAGATGGAGCAAGGTAATCAAGACCGCCGACAAATACGGCGGCAGCCGTCGCACTCAAAGCTATCCGAAAAGAAAACCACTGCCCGAATTCGATCAAGAGTCCCTAGAGCCCTCACATTCGAAAAATAAAAAAGCCATACGGTTGGATAGACGACCACACGGCCACCATAACACAGCAAGGGGCGCCGCATTCAATGCGGCATGCGACCCAATTAAAGACTCGCATCATGGCCCAGCCAGGTCCATTTACGGGCCAAGAAAGCAAGCTCTCGCAAGCAATGCAAAAAAGCCATCATCCGAATCCGGCACACCCAAATACAGGGGCGCCGCACACCCCCTATTTTCACCGATGAGGTCCTGGAATATGAATTTCCAGAGGGATTCAAACCCGTCAACATAGAGGCGTACGATGGAACAACAAACCCCGGAGTCTGGATCGAGGATTATATCCTTCACATACATATGGCTAGAGGAGATGATCTCCACGCCATCAAATATTTACCCCTTAAGCTTAAAGGGCCAGCCCGGCACTGGCTTAAAAGCCTTCCCGAAAACACAATTGGAAGTTGGGAAGAGCTCGAGGACGCTTTCCGAGCAAATTTTCAAGGGACCTACGTCCGCCCTCCGGACGCAGACGATCTCAGCCACATAACCCAGCAGCCCGGAGAATCAGCGCGACAGTTCTGGAACAGACTCCTTACTAAAAAAATCAGATAGTGGATTGTCCGGACGCCGAGGCCTTAGCAGCTTTCAGGCATAATGTCCGAGACGAATGGCTCGCCAGACACCTCGGCCAGGAAAAACCAAGAACAATGGCCGCACTCACAAGCCTCATGACCCGCTTTTGCGCAGGAGAGGACAGTTGGTTGGCACGGCACAGCCCCAGCGACCCAAGTACATCCGAAATCAGGGATGGAAACGGAAAACCGCGACGAAATAAGGACCGTCACCGAATCAAAGGAAACAGTCCAAAGAGCGCGGCAGTCAATGCCGGATTCAAAAGCTCGCGGCAAAATCAAACAAAACCACATCCTTAGGATAACAGGGATGATCCGTCCAGCTTAAATAGAATCCTGGGCAGAATATGTCAGATACACAGTACTCCTGGGAAGCCTGCCAATCACACCCACAGAGACTGTTGGGTTTTTAAACAATCCGGACAGCTTAACGCCGAACACAAGGGGCTCGACACACCAAGTGAAGAAGAGGACGAACCCCAAAGGCAGAATACCAGGAAACAAAAGAACTTCCCGCAAGAAGTCAAAACAGTGAACCTACTTCACGTCACAAAACGTATGGCACCCATAAAGGTACGTACAATCAAACTTTCCCCTCAGGAGTCCCTCCACTGGTCACTAAAGCCAATCATTTTTTATCAGCTAGATTATTCTAGAAATATCAAAAACGCAGGCCAGACTGCCCTGATATTAGATCCAATAATCGATGGATTCCAGTTTACCAATGTCCTTATGGACGACGGCAGTGGACTAAACCTGATATATCAGGATACAATCCACTGCATGGGCATAAACCCAGCAAGAATCCGCCACAGCAAAACCTCCTTTCAAGGGGTAGCACCAGGCCCGGACACCCATTGTATGGGTTTTCTCCGGCTTGTGGGCATAAACGGAGGATTGTGCGGCCGCTTAAACAGCCGCACAATGAAGTGGCCTCGCCAGCCAAAAGACTTTTTTTATAAGTCATCAAAAGCCACGGACCCGGACTCAATGAGTTCGGCACAAGTCCATCATCAACGCATGCTCATAATGCCATACACCCCCGTACCGGGGGCTATACGCAGAGACAATAAAGCTCAACTCTATATATTTTTTACTTTATATGTTGTTTATTATCTTTTTTACCCCGCACAACCCATTTTTCAATTCAGTTCTTCTCTTTTACAGATGAACGTTGTGCGACGCCCGTCCAGGACACGGCACAGCGGAGACACAGGCGCAGACGTGCAGTAGGGACCCGTCCTAAGGCTTCTTTTTAGATTAAGACCCTGCGTAAACCTTTTTTACTGTCTCTTGCTGCTATACATCCCCTGGTTTTTTCTACTATAACCAAGGAGGAGGCTGGCGTTTTGGCATGTGACCACGCCAGAAATTTTTGCTCGTACCTGGACACTTGGGGCTCTCTTTTTTTTAAGGGTGTTGTCTCACCCGTACTGATAAAGACCGAACACCTTAGGGAGTGTCCGGCGTCGCGAGTTTTGGCACTATATGCATCAGCTCCGAATCATGATTTTGGTCATATGTTGGGTTGCCCGGCTCCTGAGTCCGGCCACCTTACGTTCTGCTCTATCGGCTAAGGTAGCACCAGGAGAACTACTGCGATTGTGCCCCGGTTCGGCCGGGTGAGCACCTCAGTAGAGAAAGCCGAAAACTGGTTGTCATGATGTAGCACGAGACTGGTCACCACTCGATGACTCATAGGGTTTTTTTGAATCCCTCCGCTTTGACGAAGGGCCGTTTCACGGTCAGGCACGTACGCGCTCCGAACTCGGGCAAAGCGCATTCGCCATTAAAGGGCTACCTAAAGAGTCCCACTGTCAAGCTCCTATGGCTAAGTGAAAGTGTTAAAGCATTATAGTCCGGTTGCCTAGCCCTCCGCGCTATCACCTCCTTTGTAGGACCAAGACGTTGGGTTAAGTGTGAAAATGTGTCTTCTGCGCGCACCCCCGCACTATGTGCGTGGGGGCTAAAGCCAACGACTGCAATCTTTCAGAATTTATATATATTAAAACAGCCGCACAGGAGGTGTTCCTAATACTTGAAGGCACAAGTCTAAAAATGCCACTACAATTTATCAAAATACTGTTTTATGATTACATATGCTATCACAATATAGCATCCTTCGAGCACTGCGTCTCTATTACGCGAGCGCCTTCGAGGACTTCCTCAAAATAGTGCTCGGCAGGTGTTCGGCTTTTGTCCGAATCCCGGGACGCAACAGTGGTGGGCTCCATATCTGCCCAGTATGTCTTAACACGGGCAAGAGCCAGCCGAGCGCCCTCTACGCACGCTGACCTCTTCATAGCATCAACACGTGGCACCACGTCTAGCAATTGCTGCACCAAGCTGAAATAGCTCTTCGGCTTCAATCTCCCCGGACACAGACGATCCATGACGTACTTCATGGCGAGTCCGGACAACCTATTCAGCTCGGCCCATTGGGCCAGGTGATCGTCCACTACCAGCGGACGCTCTGGATTGATGAATTGCGACCAAAAGAGCTTCTCCACTTCATGATCCTTTTCTCGAAAGTGTTCAGTCGCATCAGTGGCACTAGCCGCCAAATCCAGATAGGTGTCCTCTATACTCCGCATCCGGTTTAACGGGGCAAACTTTGGATCACAAAATTTTCTCCGCAGCGAGAAGGGCTTTCCATCCGCAATCTGTCCGGCTTGACGCAGCTCTTCCTTCGCCGCTCTCATTATGGAGCGGGCGTCCTTGGCGTCAGCAACAACCTTCTCTAAGCTCGTTTGCTTTGCCCGATCTTCTTCTTCAAGAAGCTTGCAACGGTCAGTAGCGCTCTTTAACTTTACGGCCATATCAGCCATTTCATCCTTGCTTTGGCAATGGGCAGCCTGTTCGGCTTTCAGCTCTTCAAGGGCTTTCACGGCAGCCACATCGCTTTTTCTGGCTTGATCCTTCGCTCGGGCGAGTTCGGCCCTAAGACCTTCCACGGCGGCCGCACCATCTGCGTCAAGCACATACACGGTAAGATATTGACATACAGCTCATCTTACTAAACAATCGCCTAATGATTTCAATACCTTGAGCACCATCAAGCCGCTTGTTAACAAGCACGATGTCGGCTTCTGCCTCATCCAGTTGTCGCTTTAGTTCGGCATATTCACAAGTCCGGCTTGACTCCGGACAATCAGCCACCTACATATAAAGGTGCCACTTAAAGGACCTGGGATTAAGATCCTCCGCGCGCCGTACATCTTTACGACGCACAGAGTCTCAGGGGCTACTATCTACACAGGGCGCACTTTATTTATGAGCAATTAAAACGAAATATACGTTATTTAAAACGTACCTCAAGGCCTGCCACTAAAATCTTGACGGCCTCGTGCAGTCCGCTTTCGGCGGATGAAATCTTTTCAATCACCATGCTCATTAATGCATGGTGCTCCTCTGAGACAGAGGATCGCCCCAGCAGAGTCTTTAGCTCCTCCGACCGAACACCAGATGGTGCCGGACTCGTCCCATGGCCTTCCTCAAAAGCCGGACACGGAGAACCTTGGGGGGCAGCACCATCCGCTCTTAGCGGATCCAGAGAAATCCCCCGCGATGACACTTCAGCGTCGCTCGCCTTGCTAGGCGATACGGAAGGAGGAGGCGTTCCGCTCTCCATCATCTCCGGAAGAAGATCCCCTGAGGACGAGCTTTGTTGAGAAGGGCTGTGGTCCGAACTACAAAGTAAGGTTTCGGTTAAAACTTCTCAGATATAAATCAAGGATTTCTCTTAAAAGAAAACTCTTCCTCTACTTACGGCTCGCTGGAGAGCTGGTCCCTTTTAGGGTTTAGTTCGGCCGAGGGGCTCCCCGACGTTCGGTCCTCTAACAAGGATTCTTTCCCCCGCTTCGAGGCTACGGTCTCCGGGTCATCAGAGGCGGCCCTTTTCTTTCCCTTAGGAGAGGAATTGTCGATTCCCCCCTTCGGAAGGGCCTCTTTCGAAGAGGCCACGGTTTCCTTGTCCTCCCCCTTATTTCCCTCCAAAGGCACTTCCTCCAGCATCCTGACTAGCACGGGATCTAGCCTGGTTTCGGGAAGGGGAGCCGGACACCTGATCAGCTTCGCCTTCGCTATCCACTCCTGCTTAAAAAAAAGAAGCGCTGTTAAAAACAAGTTAATTATGTGGATAGAAGGTCCGGTCACAAGGTAACCTACTTGAGTATCCGGGCGATTGCGGCTTAAACCAGCATCCTCGGACAAATCCGGACTCACTTCTTGTGATCCGAAGAACAGTTTATACATCTCCACAGGCGTCACGCCCATAAAATTCTGGAGAGCTCGTGGTCCCTCCGGATTGAATTCCCACAAGCGAAGGGGGTGACGTTGGTCGGCAGTGTCCGGCGAATCAGCATGACTTGTGTCACCTTGACCAGGTCGAAGTCTCCCTTCAAGAGATCCTTAATGCGGCCCTGCAGCAGAGGAACGTCTTTGGGCAAGCCCCGATCTAACCCCGTGTTAATCCACGATGCTAACCGTGGTGGGGGACCCGAGCGAAAGGCCGGAGGCGCCACCCACGCGGTGCCCCGAGGAGCGGTGATGTAGAACCACTCCTGTTGCCATAAGCCAAGCTCCTCTTGAAAAGCGCCCTCGGGCCATGGAGCGTCGGCATTTCTTTTTATAGCAGCGCCTCCGCACTCTGCGTGAAGCCCTTCGATTATCTTCGGTTCTACTTTCAAGGTCTTGAGCCACAATCCGAAGTGAGGGGTAACACGGAGGAACGCTTCGCACACAACTATGAACGAGGAGATATGGAGGATGGACTCCAGAGCTAAGTCGTGGAATTCCAGCCCATAATAAAACATCAGCCCCCTTACAAAAGGATCCACGGGGAAGCCTAATCCGCGAAGGAAGTGGGACATGAATACCACACTCTCGCCGGGCTGAGGGCTAGGGATCACCTGTCCTTGAACAGGCAGCCTGTGTGGAATCTCCCTGGTCAGGAATCTAGCTTCCCTCAATCTTGATA
This sequence comes from Aegilops umbellulata, assembly GCA_032464435.1. Taxonomy (NCBI): domain Eukaryota; kingdom Viridiplantae; phylum Streptophyta; class Magnoliopsida; order Poales; family Poaceae; genus Aegilops; species Aegilops umbellulata. The sequence continues at coordinate 66,867,097 of CP136060.1, read as the reverse complement.
CGTCCTCCTCCGTAACAGAGGAGGCCATCCATCGGCCTTGGGGGTCGGAGCCGGACATTATCGAAGATCCGGTGCGCTCGGAATCTGGAAGCCTAGGGTGCTGGAACTCGAGGCGACGGGCGAGCTTGTTTTGAGAATAGAAGCAGGGAACAGGGCCTTGGTCTCTTTATAAGAGGCAGAATATCAAGCGCCCTCCCCGTAACCGTCTTGGACTAGCCTCTAATTAAGGCAAGACGTGCTAATAGGCACGATTGGGTTACCCACGTCCGTATTAATGAGAATCCCGTTAAAAGGGGGCACACGATCTCTGCTTCGACAAGACGTGCCAAGGAAACCGCCTCGCTATACGAGCGAAGGTGGAACAATGAAAACAATTTATATAAAGGGCTTGGCCGCAGTGTTATGACACACTGCGGAATACGTCAGCAGATTTGATTTGTGCTAATATTATTCTCTGTATGGCAATATGTGGAAATTTATTTTGCAGAGCCGGACACTATTTTGTGGTGTTTATAATCTTCTTGAAGAACTTGGAGGAGGAACCCGCCTTGCAATGCCAAAGACAATCTGCGCGCCGGACTCGTCGTCATTGAAGCCTGGTTCAGGGGCTACTGAGGGAGTCCTGGATTAGGGGGTGTTCGGATAGCCGAACTATACCTTCAGCCGGACTCCAGGACTATGAAGATATAAAGTTGAAGACTTCGTCCCGTGTCCGGAAGGATCTTTTCTTGGCATGGAAGACAAGCTAGGTGTGCGGATATTCGAGATCTCCTACCATTGTAACCGACTCTGTGTAACCCTAACCCTATCCGGTGTCTATATAAACTGGAGGGTTGTAGTCCGTAGGACAACCATCATCATACACAATCATACCAAAGGCTAGCTTCTAGGGTTTAGCCTCCTTGATCTCGTGGTAGATCCACTCTTGTACTACCCATATCATCAATATTAATCTAGCAGGAGTAGGTTTTTACCTCCATCGAGAGGGCCCGAACCTGGGTAAAATAAAGTGTCCCTTGTCTCCTGTTACCATCCGACCTTGACGCACAGTTTGGGACCCCCTACCCGAGATCCGCCGGTTTTGACACCGACAGGTGTCTTGATGATTTCATGCTTGGTGATCTCAGTAGCACCGAGAGCATGAAGCTCATTAGTGATGTCAGTGAGGTGATCAAACATGAGCTGGACATTCTCATTGTCGTTTCTCTTGAAGCGGTTGAAGAGGTTGCGAAGGACATTGATCATTTGATGTCTCTGGGTTGAGATGCCTTTGTTGACCTTGGAGAGCCAGTCCCAGACTAGATTTTGATGTTTCCATAGCACTCACACGGCCATACTGTCCTTTGGTCAGATGACTGCAGATGATGTTCTTCGCAGTAGAATCCAGTTGAATGAACTTCTTGACATCAGCAGGAGTGACGCCTTCGCCGCCCTTGGGAACGCCGTTCTTGACGACATACCAAAGGTCGACATTAATGGCTTCAAGATGCATGCGCATCTTATTCTTCCAATAGGGGCAATCAGTGCCATCGAAGACAGGGCACACAGCGGAGACTTTGATTATCCCTGCAGTTGACATAGCTAAAACTCCAGGTGGTTAAACCGAATCACACAGAACAAGGGAGTACCTTGCTTTGATACCAATTGAAAGTGCTAGTTATCGACTAGAAGGGGGGTGAATAGGCGATTTTTCTGAAAGTCTTCAAAACATGAAAGTTTCAAAGACAAACGATAGAAATGTACCTATTAACATGCAGCGGAAGGTAGACTACACTAGGCAAGTCATAGTCAAGTACTCAATGAAGTGAAAGCATGAAGACTATTAGTAGCTAGGCAGTATGGATCAGGATGGAAGATAGTATGAAGCCAATCAGAACAAGTAGGTACACCGTGAAGTCAAACAAATAGTGGAAGCAAGCAATGACTTCACGAAGACAAACTGTAAGTAAAGAGAGGGAGAAGGTAGAACCAGTCTCTTGGAGAGGACAAGGATTTGTTGGACCAGTTCCAGTTGCTGTGACAACTGTACGTCTGGTTAGGGAGGCTGAGATTCAACTCAGAAGACCATGTCTTCACGTTATTCCCCTTGAGCTAAGGACACCCAGTCCTCGCCCAATCACTCTGGTAAGTCTTCAAGGTAGACTTCCAAACCTTCACACACTTCGTTCACCGGCAATCCACAATGACTCTTGGATGCTCAGAACGCGACGCCTAACCGGCTTGAGGATTCACAGTCCTCAAGTGTAACAAGTCTTCAGGTCACGCAGATAGAAAGACTTCAACGATGCCTAACACTCTTTGGCTCTAGGTGTTTTGGTCTTTGTCCTTGCAAAAGCTTCGGATGTGGGTTGCTCTGAAACGACAAAAGCCGTGCACTAACGCTGAGCAGCCACCAATTTATGGTGTAGGGGGTGGGCTATTTATAGCCACTAGGCAACCTGACCTGATTTTTCCGAAATGACCCTGGGTCACTAAGGAACTGACACGTGTTCCAACGGTCATATTTCAAACACACGCGGCAGCTTGACTTGGGCTACAAGTAAAGCTGACTCATCCAGCTCTGGATAAGATTTGCTCTCATTGTCTTCGCTCGAAGACATAGGATTTGGTTAAGCATCACTTCAGTCACTCTGACTTTGTTCACTTGGACCCCACTTAGCAGTATGGTGGTTCCTACGACTCAACAAAGAAGAAAAGGAAACTACGAAACAACTATGTCTTCACACTCCATAGTCTTCAGGTGAATGTCTTCCCAAGTCATAAAAGCTTCGATGTGATTGTCTTCACATACCACCATTGTCTTCAATGTCTTCATACATTTTTAGGGGTCATCTCTGGTAGGTAAACTGAATCAATGAGGAACTATTATTTGTGTTATCCTGCAATTCTCACAAACACATTAGTCCCTCAGCCAGGTTTGTCGTCAATACTCCAAAACTAACTAGGGGTGGCACTAGATGCACTTACACTTATGAGTGGCGGTCGAGGACGAGTGATGGTCTTTTCCTGCCAATCTATCCCCCTAGGAGCATGCGCGTAGTACTTTGTTTAGATTTCTGCAATAAGTCTCTGAGTTCTTTTTGACTAATGTTGAGTCCACGGATTATACGCACTCTCACCCTTTGTTGGGGATATTACTACTGGGCGTAAACTGGCCTACCTGGGCCGGGTTAACTTCATCAGTAATTCAAAGGTGTTAAAGCCCAAAGAAGCAGATAAGGGCCCAAGGCCTGTAGTCGGTTTAAGACCTATAGCCGTAAACCGGCTTTATATGTAAACTTGTATTGTAAGTTAGGAATAAGGAGAGACCAACCCGGATACGAGTATGAACCGGTGATTGGGACTCTGTGAACCGACGGGCGTCACCCGTGTATATAAGGGGACGACCCGACGACGCTTCAGGGACAGATGACAACAACTCGAGACTTAGGCGAAGCTTATTGGCTCCCTAGTCATCGAAACCCCATCAATTCCATCACAACTAGACGTAGGATTTTACCTTCATCGAAGGGGCTGAACTAGTATAAAAACTCGCTGCGTCCCTGTGTCCGCTTTAACCCCTTCAAGCTAACCCGTCGCGATGGCTCCACGACTAAGTCCTTTCACTAGGACATCTGCCGTGACAAAACCACGACAGTTGGCGCCCACCGTGGGGCTATCGCACGATGGTTTCAAGTTCTTGGAGGGCCGCTTTGAAGGACTCAAGGGCTATGTTGTGGGCCGGATGACTAAGAGTCGTCGCGGCAAGCTCTACATCGACGATGCAGGCTGGGGCCACGAGGCCGGCTCAATTGAGTACGGGTACCGGGTCCCCTTTGGTGGCATACACGTTTTCATCGGCAAGATCGGTGAACCGGGCCCTGAGCCGGACATCTGCACCGACCTCGTCGAGACGGCTCAGCGTGCGCGATCTGCCCAGGTTAAACCGGCCGTGAAGCGTGCCTTCGTGGGAGTCATCCATGGAGGAGGTTATGAGGACGGATCAGAATCTGGTGGCGAGACCGTTGTTTACTCTGGCGACGAGTCATCAACCAGAGAAACCGAATCTCTGTATCAACTGCAAGATGGCCGGATTGGGGGTTGTTCCGATGGCGACAGTATTCCGGACCCCTCTGATCTGCCCAACCGGGTTGGAATATTCATGGCCGGTACAGAGGCTGCGCTTCATTCTTAGACCGCTGCGGCAATGATCTCCGGTTCAGTAGCGGCGACGGCTGCCGGGGCAGGAGGCTCTGTGCACCCGCCGGCTCAAGTTTTATCGGATCTGTTCGATGCGTTGGCTGCGCTCATGGCAGAGGCTAACCCGGCAGATCAGGACGCTCACAACACGGAGATTGCAAAAGTGAGGGAGCAAATCACTCAGGCTAAGGCAGACTTAGCAACTGAAGATACCAGGATGACTGCAGAGCGGGCCACTTTAGATGCACAGGCCGACCGGCTCATGTTGGACCAGAATGCGTCGCAGGAAGTTATGAGGAGGAAGTACCAATCTCGTCTGCCTTCGGTCTTCGAAGCTAGAGACCTCTTCAACACCCCCGGAGCGGGAACCAGTAATCCGCCAGGGGTAAACCGGGCGGAAGCACCTGGGACGGGCGCGCCGGTCCAGCCCCGTTTAAGAGATCTCCCCGTCATAATACTGGTGTACCTCAGGCTATGCCAACACCTCCGGGTCACTACTCCAACCCGATGGACAACCTTGTTGCGGATGCTGCACGGCTAGAGGCCATTCCAATTGAAGGTGATTCGCCGCAGGCGGTAGAGACGCGCCGGGTCAAGGAGCTCCTTAGGACATCTTTGGTCCAACAGGAAGCATATTCGTACAGCCGCGATCGGATCCACTCAACCCCTCGTCCGAGCCGGAGCTATAGCAGGCATATGGATGAACCGGCCGTGTCAAGTAATGCACGACGAGGAGCGCCCCGTGGTAACAACCCGGCAGGTGGTGTCAATAATGCTCAGGAAGTGGTGGACCGGGCCCGAGCGCGCAGGGAGGCTGAGTTAGCGGCACAGTATCAAGATCGTCAGCTTATGCCGGTTCGTCCGACCACCATGGTCGAGCTTGGAGTTACCTCTAGTGCTTTGGGGGTGCCTTGCCTTGTTCCTGCTTTACGCAATGTGCGCCTGCCCAAGGATTTCAAGGGCCCGCGCAAGGTACCAAATTATACGGCGGATCAACCTCCAGAGACATGGGTGGAGAGCTATGAGATGGCCATGGAGATGCTTGACGTGGATGAGGCGGCGTGTGCAAAGTATTTTACCATGATGCTTGAAGGAACGGCCCGTACATGGTTAAAAAGCTTACCGGCCAATTCTACCAGTTCATGGGCCCAGTTACGAGCCCGGTTTATCAGTAATTTCAAAGACACGTGTAAGCAGCCGATGTCGATAGTGGATCTAGCTTCCTGTGTCCAGGAGGAAGGAGAATCAACGACGCATTGGGTGCGCCGAGTCTCGCAAGTTCTGCATTCATTAGACCGCATCAACGCTGACACCGCAGTTATAACCCTGGAAGGCAATTGCCGGTTTGGGCCCCTAAAGCTGAAATTAGGGCGGATGAAGCGCCACTGCACTGACATAGGGACTCTCATGGGCGCTTTGGTAAAGTATGCTGATTCTGATAGTACCAAGGATCCCGAGTCTGATGATGATAAGACAGGGAAGGGAAAGAAGAACGGCAACTCCAAAGGTCAGCAACATCACTCGACAGGTAATGGTGGTGGAGGCAAACGCAAAGCGGATGGCAACATGGACTTCGTGGCTAATACCAACGCGCAGGACAAGGGCCAGCGACACAAGGGTAAATTGCAGAATCGTAGTGGAGCACCTAACCCTAACCCGGACCGCCTAAATTATCTATTGAACCAGCCCTGTCCGAAGCATGGGACGAAGGAGGTGCCAGCAAACCACCTTTGGAAGGATTGTTACATTATGTAGGAGTTCAAGAATTCTAATGCTTTCCGGTATGATCACGGCTCTGGCGGTGGCTCAGGATCCGAGCCGGGTTACGGTGGAGGAAATTCCGGTTCAGGATTTAATGGTAATCCGGGCGGACATAGTAATCAGAATAATCAGAATAGCCAGGGTGGTTACAACCAGCAGCAGCAACAGTCAGGTTACCAGAGCAACCCAAAGCAGTTGAATAGTGGGCAGTACCATGTCTTCACCACTAGCTTAGACAAGCGAGACCGGAAGGTTCAGAAGCGGGCAGTCAACTCTGTTGAACCGGTTGTGCCCCGTTACTTACGCTGGTCTGAGCAGCCAATCATATGGAGCAGAGAGGATCACCCACCCCGGGTTGATAACCCGGGTCAGCTAGCATTGGTGGTGGCACCTCAGGTGGGAGGTTATAAGTTCACCAAGGTACTCATGGATGGAGGGAGCAGCATTAATATCCTGTACTATGAGACCTTCCATCGTATGGGACTGACAGATAAAAATCTCAAACCGTCCAATACGGTGTTCCATGGTGTGGTACCTGGCAAATCAGCATATCCTGTTGGTAAGATAGCTCTGGAGGTGGCCTTTGGAGATGATCATGATTCCAGGACGGAGACGTTGACGTTTGAAGTGGTAAAAATCCAAAGTCCGTATCACGCCCTGTTTGGGCGACCGGCCTATGCCAAGTTCATGGCACGGCCTTGTTATGTGTACTTACAGCTCAAGATGCTGGGTCACAAGGGGACAATAACGGTTCATGGAAGCTGTAGAGTCGCTTTGGAGTGCGAGGAAGGAGATGCGGCCTACGCAGAGTCGGTTTGTGCCACCGAGGAGCTGAAATTTTATAAAGACAATGTTGATCCGGCAGATATGACTCCGTTGAAGAAGCCAACTACGGAGCATGATCCAGCCTTGAAGTTCAAATCGGCAGCTGAGACTAAGCTTGTTGACTTCGTGCCTGGCGATTCGTCCAAGCAGTTCAGCATCAGTGCCAATTTGGATCCGAAATAGGAAAGCGCGCTCATCGAGTTCATCCGTGAGAATCGGGACATTTTTGCATGGAAGCCTTCTGACATGCCAGGTGTACCGAGGCAACTCGCTGAGCATACTCTTAATGTGGATCCTAAATACAAACCGGTGAAATAGTTCCTCTGCCAGTTTAATGAAGAAAGACGCAAAGCTATTGGAGAAGAGGTAGCCAGGCTTTTGGCAGCTGGTTTTATTGTTGAAGTTTTTCACCCTGAGTGGCTTGCCAATCCGGTGCTGGTCCTTAAGAAAAATGGCACCTAGCGTATGTGTGTGGATTACACAGACCTTAATAAGGCTTGTCCAGCAGATCCTTTTGCCCTCCCCCGTATTGATCAAATCATTGATGCTACGGCGGGTTGCGAGCGTTTGAGTTTTCTGGATGCATATTCTGGTTATCATCAGATCAAAATGGCAGTTAAGGACTAGGAGAAGACGGCGTTCATCACTCCCTTTGGAGCCTTCTGCTATGTGTCTATGCCCTTTGGGCTCAAGAGTGCCCAGGCAACCTATCAACGGTGTGTACAAAATTGCCTTCACTAGCAGATTGGCCGTAATGTACATGCTTACGTGGATGATATTGTGGTTAAGTCAAGGAAGAAGGAGACTTTGCTTGACGATTTGAAGGAAACCTTTGGTAACCTGAGGACGTACAAGATGATGCTCAATCCGGCCAAATGTGTTTTTGGTGTACCGGCAGGCAAGTTATTGGGTTTTCTGGTGTCAAACAGGGGAATTGAGGCTAATCCGGAGAAGATCACAGCCATCACCTCCCTGGCTAAACCGAAGTGTATCAATGACGTTCAACGTTTGGCTGGTCGGATTGCCGCGTTGAGCCGGTTTATCAGCCGCCTTGGTGAGAAGGCAATTCCTTTGTATCAGATGTTGAAGAAGACGGATCAGTTCGTCTGGAGTTCTACTGCTGATCAGGCATTTGAGGACTTAAAGCGGCAATTGGCCAACCCGCCTGTGCTTGCCGCTCCCGTTGACAAGGAGCCGCTACTGCTATATGTTGCTGCTAACACTCGCGCAGTCAGTGTGGCTATTGTGGTGGAGCGGAAGGAGGCAGGCAAGGAGCATCCGGTTCAGCGTCCGGTTTAATATATCAGTGAGGTACTTATTGAATCCAAGCAAAGGTATCCGCATTGGCAAAAGCTGGTATATGGAGTTTTCATGGCAAGCCGGAAGCTGAAGCAATATTTTCAAGGACACCCCATCACAGTGGTCAGTTTTGCTCCCTTAGGCGATATCATCCAGAACCGGGAAGCGACTGGCCGGATTGCCAAGTGGGCTGTAGAGCTTGGGCCGCACGGGTTAAAGTATGTGCCCCGAACGGCGGTGAAGACTCAAGCACTTGTTGATTTCATCAATGATTGGACGGAGTTGCAAGCACCTGAAGAGAAGCCAGATCACACATATTGGACCATCCATTTTGACAGATCTAGGCAATTGGAGGGCTCGGGGGCTGGAGTCGTATTAACTTCCCCACGAGGTGACAAGTTCTGTTACGTCCTCCGCTTAATGTTCCCTTGTACTAACAATGCAGCTGAGTATGAAGCCTTGCTCCATGGTCTCCGGATGGCTAAGGAGATGAATCTAAGCCGGGTTAAGTGCTTCGGTGACTTGGACCTAGTGGCTTAATAGGTGTCCGGCACTTGGGATTCCAAGGACCCACTCATGGCTGCATATCGTCGTGAGGTGGATATTGTTGCAGGTCACTTCAAGGGGTATCAGGTGGACCACGTGGACCGTCGGAAGAATGAAGCGGCGGACGCCTTAAGCCGGTTGGGCTCTCAACGTAAGCCGGTCCCGCCTAATGTTTTTCTTGATGTGCTACACAACCCGTCGGTCAAGCTCCCTGGTGAAGCGGATTTGGCTATTCCTCATCCGGAGGCTCAATTGGTGGCAGCTCTACACGTCATTCTGGATTGGACGCTTCCTTATCTTGCGTACATGAACCGGGGCGAGCTACCAGAGGACAAAACCTTGGCCTGGCAGATAATCCGGCGATCCAAGTCTATGACTATTGTTAATGGCGAATTGCATCATTGCAGTGTGTCAGGGGCGTTTCAACGCTGCGTGTCTCCTGAGGAAGGCTGTGAAATTTTGCGTGAGATCCATGGAGGAGATTGTGGTCATCACGCCAGTTCAAAGTCTTTGGTGGCTAAAGCGTACCGCCATGGTTTTTATTGGTTAACTGCTCATGCTGATGCGGAGGATCTGGTTAGATGATGTGACGGTTGCCAAAAGTTTTCAAGACGCGCTCATGTGCCGGCTCAAGAATTGAGGATGATTCCGATTACTTGGCTGTTTGCAACTTGGGGGCTGGATATGGTTGGGCCTTTCAAAAGGTCCAAGGATAAGAAGACCCACCTCCTGGTGGCGGTTGACAAGTTTACAAAGTGGGTGGAGGCAGAACCTGTTAGCAAGTGTGATGCGGCCATGGCGGTTCAGTTCGTCAAAAAGGTGATTTTCCGGTTTGGCTTTCCACATAGTATCATCACAGATAATGGTACCAATTTGTCCAAGGGGGCCATGAAGGAGTTCTGCGAACGTGAGCACATCCGGCTTGACGTTTCATCAGTAGCCCACCCACAGTCCAATGGTCAAGCAGAAAGAGCTAATCAAGAGATCTTGAGAGGCATCAAACCGCGGCTTATGGTTCCTTTGCAGAGGACACCGGGTTGTTGGGTAGAAGAGCTACCATCTGTGTTATGGAGTATCAATACTACGCCCAACAGATCCACAGGATACACAGCGTTCTTCATGGTCTATGGAGTAGAGGCGGTTCTTCCCAGTGATATCCGTCATGACTCACCTTGTGTGGCGGCTTATGTTGAAGCGGACAACAAGACGACGCGACAAGATGCTTTGGACCTGTTGGATGAGAAGCGTGACATAGCAGCGGCTCGCTCGGCGATTTACCAACAGGATCTTCGTCGTTATCACAGTCACCGAGTCAGAACCAGAACCTTTCAAGAAGGAGATTTGGTGCTTCGGCTCATTCAAGATCAGACTGATATGCATAAGTTATCCCCACCTTGGGAGGGACCTTTCGTGGTCAGCAAGAATCTGCACAACGGGTCATACTATCTGATCGATATTCAAGAGCATAAAGACTCACGTACATCAGAGGAGGAGACCAACAGACCGTGGAACATAGCTCATCTTCGGCCTTACTATACCTGAGCCATCGGCTCTACTTATGTACATATTAGGACAAGTGTATATATTATGGTTAATATAATAAACTGGAGCCTCAGCTAAAGTGGGGTACCTGTTCTTTTACATCATGCGTGGTTACATGGAGCTGTCCTGTCTTAAAGCGGCCTCCAGTTTACCCCTTGAAAGTTTTATAAACATCACTTGGGGGCTTGGTCGTGTCCGAACCAATGCAACACCTTTTGATAGGCGAAACCCACCAGATCACTTGGGGACATGGTCAAGTCTGAACCAGTCACGCCTCTTGATCGGCCTAAGGCCATAGAATCACTTGGGGGCTTGGTCGAACCCAAACCATTGCCACGCCTCTTGATCGGCATAATGCCACGGTTTCATTTGGGGACCTGGCTGACTTGAACCATAGCTACACCTATCGGGAGCTTGGTCGTGTCCGACCATGGTAACACCATTTAATCGGCTCAATAAAAGCTTCTTTTTGCAAACGGTTTTATCATTGCCTTTGCTTCCAACATTTTTCTTATTATTGCTTTGCGTTTTTAAACCGGCAACGTTTTAAACTGGTTCAAGCTGTCAATCGACGGAACACGGTCCATTTTTAATCCGGAGATTATTTTCCCGGTCTGACTTTTTCTGTTAACATCCCATTATGGAGTAACAGGGTGTTTTTCATAACCCGGCACGGTTTACATGATAAACCGGCATTTTATACACAGGAGTTGTTTTCTCCATTAACGGTTTAGGTTTATAAACCTCCGTTTCAAGATTGGCTAAAGCCAACTTCATGTCCATCGATGGCAGGTATTTTGTATCACAAAATTTGATCATATACCTCAATTTCATTGCATATATATAAAGGTTATAAACCGGCTAGCGGTACAGCCACCGTGGCAGTTTAAGATTTTGTGATTGCAGGAAATATAGATTGAAGGTTTCGCCCATTCAAACAAAAATATCAGTGCCTATGCACGAAGGCATCTCAGAAGCAGGAGTATTGGCTATCCTATTACAAGGCAACATGGTGCCCAAATAAGATCATTGTTTTCTTGACGGAATATAACAAAGTAGCCATTTAAACCGGCCTCCAGTTCAAGCTTGGTCACCACCCTGATCTGATGGTTGTGGGTCCTCCTGCGCCGCTTCAGCTTCTTCTTCCCTACCCAGTCGCTGGAAATCAACAGTGGTCCAGTCGATTCCCATTAGGGCTTGAAAGACAGCTTCATCATGGATCAGTGACGACGGTTCAATATCAGGAGCATAAGTATGCTTACGGATTGGAGGGATCAGATTCTCCGCTTCAGGAATCGGTACAGCCACTCGTTTATTCTGGTTGTTATATTGAGCTTGATAATGAGACAAGTCTGCCTCTTCCGCCAATTGGCAAGCTAGAGGGCGCACTGCCCGATTTATCGCTCTCAGGTCATCCTCATTAAACTCCGAACCATCTTCCTTCAAACTGGGATAACCTTGATCTGCCTCAACAGGATCGAAATCTGGTACCCATGCTTTTGCCCGGATTAAGGCATTGATGGCACCGGTTCGAGCAGCAGATTTCTTCAGCTCTACAATACGGGCAGGAAGCATTGACAACCTCTTAAGAGTATCTTGAATTAAAGAGGGCGCCGGATTGTTATGTGATGCAGTAGAGATGACCGCTGCGCTCTAGTATACAGTTGTTCGATTAATGTATAGGCGGCCTTCAATTTCATCCGAACATCTGACCCCAAGTGACCAATGCGTGTACCTACAACATTACAAAGAGTTCACAAACCGGACCTATCATAGGAAGGCCAAATTATTACAGAAGTCAAAGGAAGTTTACCAAAGATGGCGGCAGTCATGGCATGCACTTGCCGCTTTACGCTGGTTAGCTCATCTACCACCGATTTAAGGGCAGCTTCAGTAGTTTCAATTTTCTTGGTCAAAGTGGTCTTCTAAGTGGCCCAATCCACCCGCTCTTTGTTGAAGCCCTCCTTCAGCTGTTCCATGACGCTTAAAGCGCTGGTCAACTCCTCTTTCGCCTTTGAGGTTTCAGCTTGTTGGGATTTCAAATTTTCTTGAAGATCGGCGAGTTGGCTTTCTTTGGTTTTCAGCTCAGCCTGTATACAGACAGTCATATGATTTAACAAATGGTACAAGAATTGAAGTACCAACCACATAACAAATTATGGACTTGGCACTTGGGGTCTAATGCATATTTGATCTTCATCTGTCAATTGATTGCAAAGTCCCAAGCTCAATACAAGTATTCAACTTGGCACTTGGGGGCTAATGCATATTTGATCTTCATGTGTCAATTAATTGCAAAGTCCCAAGCTCAATAAAAGTATTCAACTTGGCAGTTGGGGGCTAATGCATATTTGCTCAAATAAATTCTGATGCTGTCATATTAAACTACTTAAGTGCCCGGTTTAACTACATTAAGTTAAACCGGCCCTTGGGGGCTATATCAGTGAATTTTGAGGCATTCAGATTTATATTAGTAAGTCCCGGTTTGAAAGAGGATTGCAAAACCGGCCCTTGGGGGCTAGGAGAGTTAAAAAAATTGAAGTATCCAAGCAGGAAACAGCACATGGAAGTTACCTCAAATTTTTCCTTCATCATATTCACCAGTCCGGCTTCATAGTCATGGCTGGTGTACAGCCGGTTCAAGAAGCCGGAATGAAGATCTTGGGTATTCAAAGCATGTAAGTCTCCAGATCAACATTCCACTTGCCCTTGCTCATAGTAGCGAATTCTTCTTTGGCAGTATGCCTGGATAAGGCGACCGGATTACTTGGTTCAGTACGGCCAATGCCAGTAATCACAACATCATCATCCTTGGCGTCACCGGTTTGACCAGGGGCAGTGGGTTTGCTAGCAGCCGGATTGGACTGGTGGATTTCTCAATCCGGATGGGGTTTCCGGGCTGGTCAGCAGGCCTTTCTTTGGAATAACATCATCACCTTGCAGTGGGGGGTCATTGGGTATATCTTCATGAATGACCGCTTCAGGATCCGGTGTTTTATCCGGTTCAGGAACGACATCCTCCTCGGCCGCTTTATCTAGGCGGGCCTTCTTGCTTGGCCTAGGCTTGGCCCTACAAGGAGTAATCAAAATCAAATACAGCATATGTTCCAACATGATGTATCAGAAATATTATGATAAGTATAGCTTACCCAAGCACCGTCTTGAGTGGTGGCAGCTGAGTAGCTGATGACTCGCCAGAGGATGAGTGGGAAGTAGCCTGATAATCGGAGTCAGACGGATTAAGAGGTTGACGATAACAGCCCGCTTTAGGACAAGCACTGACAAGCAAATTAGAGACCTCTGAACGGCGTTTCCGTACCGAACTGTTCGGTAAACCGGCGGAGGTAACTACCTGGCCGATGTGCCGGGTTGTGCGGCGAGCTTCGTGCTGTTGGGTCTTCATAAGAAATTTGGGATCCAAGTAAGCAAGAGGATGAGAAAATTTAACTTTCCGGTTTGCCTGACGAATTTTTAGTGAAGGCAAAGGGTTCGAATCAGAAGAGAGAGTAATTACCTCTGCAGCATCAGCATGACTAGCTTCGGCATCATCCTGACAAATATTATCATCAATAAGGCGTGTGAAAAGTAAGCCAAGTGAATCAAGTTCTACCTCAAGGTCCGGATTACCCACATCGTCATCAGTGGGCGGATCAGAGGATGCAGTGGTTTTCCTCTTATGAGCAGGCCTCTTAATGACTTTGGTTTTTGGCCGGGTTGGTCTTTCCGGTTTGTCTGGTTTCTCCTGTGGAAGCTTCTTGCTCCAAAACGGATCATTGCCCTGTTTCAACAGATATTGGTGTCAAATAATAGATAGATATAGCAATGTCAGGGTCAATGAAAGGTGAAATTAAAAACTTACAGCTGGCGGTTTGTTGGTGGCGCAGAAAGGAAGCATGCCGGTTCGGGCACAGATGTGTTCCGGTTCGTTCAACATTTTCTTCGCAGCTTCTATGACTTCTTCGTCGGTGAGCTGGATGTTCATGTATCGCAGTGGGTCGTCAACACTGCCCGTATATTCGCACATCAAACCGGAACGTTGACTAAGGGGCAGTATGCTCCATGATATCCAACAACGAGCGAGATCAACTCCTGTTAAACCGTTGGCCATAAAGGCTCTAAGCTTAGACAATTGAGGAGCGTATTTACTCCTCTCCTTGGCAGTCAACCTTTGTGGAAAGGGGTGTGTATTGCTAAGCCACTTCGGACGAAAGCCAGGCAAGGGATTTTCATTAGCAGGGGAGGTGTCTTTGCAATAGAACCATGATTGATTCCATTCTTGGGGATGGTTGTGCAATTTTGTGTGAGGGTAAGTGACCTCTTTCCTTTTCTGAATCGCCATACCACCCAATTCCATATTGGAACCATCAGTAAATTCTGTGTGGCGGTTTAGATGAAAACAATCTCTGAATAACTCGACTGTGGGTTCCTCTTGAAAGAACACCTCACAGAGTACTTGGAAATGGCATATGTTGGTGACAGAATTGGGGCCAGTATCTTGCGGACGGAGTTGGAAATTGGCCAGGACATCCCGGTAGAATTTTGAACCGGGCAGATTAAAACCTCGGGCTAAGTGGTCTGCGAAAACGACAACCTCTCCTTCTTTAGGTGTGGGAGGACATTATTTTCCAGGGACCCTCCAATGGATGGTGTTTTTGCTGCTTAAAGCGCCAGTCAGGACTAAGTTGTTCAGTTGAGTTTCTATGACGCGAGAAGGAGCCCAGTTGCACTCATATACTTGTTTGGCCATGGTGGAGTCTACAAAATAAGTGATTCCGGTTCAAGATTATGTTGGGTAAAAGTATACACCGGTATGAACAATGTTAAACCGGAGGTAACCATATCTAAACCGGAGTTCTATGAAGCAGCATCATATGACTAACGAGTTTTGGCGGTTCAACAAGGGGACTAATGGTATATACCGGTTTATTAATTTTTTCTACATTGAGTTAAACCGCCTGATCTAAGCATTGAAAGCAACTGAGGTTACGGATGGCTAAGTATGAAGAAACAGGTTTCACAAGGTCTTATTACAGCAATGGATCTGAAACAAGTTCAGAAAAGAAGACAAAATATTCAAAGACTTAAAGCAGAGCGGAAGTGAATCAATGGGCAGATATATAGATGAGATCTACGGACTCGAGCATGAAACTACAGGCGGATGCTAAAAGCTACTGCTAATCAGAGCAGGGTTTCACAGATCTATCCAGGAGTCTGGGTACGAGCATGAACAAACGATGAACACGGCAAGAACACAAAACCCTAAGAACAGATCTATGCTAAGAAGAACCGAAGGCTTACCAGAATCGAGGAAGATGCGGAAAGCTACCGCAGTGCTCTGGTACGTTCAGGTTGATGCAGCGGCCCAAGACGGTGTAGAGGTCAACGGCGGCGGCGGAGCTCCGAGGCTGGCGGTGCGAGGAAGACAAAGAGAAAGGGGACGAAGGGGAGAAAAGAAATGACCCTTCGGTCTTATTTATAAGGCAAGAGACATGTGTCAGGCGCGTGAATCAAGGAACCACAATCTTGGAGACGGAGTTGTCGCCTCGGTTATGGCGGATTCATTA
Organism: Aegilops umbellulata; assembly: GCA_032464435.1. Classification (NCBI taxonomy): domain Eukaryota; kingdom Viridiplantae; phylum Streptophyta; class Magnoliopsida; order Poales; family Poaceae; genus Aegilops; species Aegilops umbellulata. The sequence continues at coordinate 66,851,381 of CP136060.1, read as the reverse complement.
AACAAATAAGATATCATGAATGTTATCTTTATGATGACGTCATGCCGGTTTACAGCAACCAGAGAAGGTGACATCACGGCGGTTCAACAACGACAAGAAGATGTTGAAGATGAAGATTTTTTTTGCTAAGGATTGACATGAACCCGTTCAAATCAATCTGGGGCCTAATGTTGGGGATATTACTACTGGGCGTAAACCGGCCTACCTGGGCCGGGTTAACTTCATCAGTAGTTCAAAGGTGTTAAAGCCCAAAGAAGTAGATAAGGGCCCAAGGCCTGTAGTCGGTTTAAGACCTGTAACCGTAAACCAGCTTTATATGTAAACTTGTATTGTAAGTTAGGAATAAGGAGAGAGCAACCCGAATACGAGTATGAACCGGTGATTGGGACTCTGTGAACCGACGGGCGTCACCCGTGTATATAAGGGGACGACCCGGCGGCGGTTCAAGGACAGACGACAACAACTCAAGACTTAGGCGAAGCTTATTGGCTCCCTAGTCATCGAAACCCCATCAATTCCATCACAACTAGACGTAGGCTCTTACCTTCATGGAAGGGGCCGAACTAGTACAAAAACTCTCTGCGTCCCTGTGTCCGCTTTAACCCCTTCAAGCTAACCCGTTGCGATGGCTCCACGACTAAGTCCTTTCACTAGGACATCTGTCGTGACAAAACCACGACACCCTTCCATCATTGCTAGCCTCTTTGGTACCATGCATTGCCCTTTCTCACCTCGAGAGTTAGTGCAAACTTCGCCGATGCATCCAAACCCCGTGATACGATACGCTCTATCACACATAAGCCTCCTTATATCTTCCTCAAAACAGCCACCATACCTACCTATTGTGGCATTTCCATAGCCATTCTGAGATATATTGCCATGCAACTTCCATCATCATCATATACATGACTTGAGCATTCATTGTCATATTGCTTTGCATGATCGTAAGATAGCTAGCATGATATTTTCATGGTTTGTCCGTTTTTTGATATCTTTGCTACGCTAGATCATTGCACATCCCGGTACACCGTCGGAGGCATTCATATAGAGTCATATCTTTGTTCTAGTATTGAGTTGTAAGTAAATAAAAGTGTGATGATCATCATTATTAGAACATTGTCCCAGGTGAGGTTATCAAAATAAAAGAGGCCAAAGAAGCCCAAATAAAAAAAGGAGAAAAAAATAAAAATATAAAAAATGAGAGAAAACAGAGAAGGGACAATGTTACTATCCTTTTACCACACTTGTGCTTCAGAGTAGCACCATGTTCTTCATATAGAGAGTCTCTTGAGTTATCACTTTCATATACTAGTGGGAATTTTCATTATAGAACTTAGCTTGGCTTCCTCAAATGCCCGAGGTCTTCATGAGCAAGCAAGTTGGATGCACACCCACTTAGTTTTCAGTCTGAGCTTTCATACACTTATAGCTCTTAGTGCATCCGTTGCATGGCAATCCCTACTCCTCGCATTAACATCAATTGATGGGCATCTCCATAGCCCATTGATTAGCCGCGTCGATGTGAGACTTTCTTCCTTTTTTGTCTTCTCCACACAACCTCCACCATCATATTCTATTCCACTTATAGTGCTATATCCATGGCTCACGCTCATGTATTGCGTGAAAGTTGAAAAGGTTTGAGAACGTCAAAAGTACGAAACAATTGCTTGGCTTGTCATTGCGGTTGTGCATGATGTGAATATTTTGTGTGGTGAAGATGGAGCATAGCCAGAATATATGATTTTGTAGGGATAACTTTCTTTGGCCATGTTACTTTGAAAAGACATGATTGCTTTATTAGTATGCTTGAAGTATTATTGTCTTAATGTCAAATGATAGACTATTGCTTTGAATCACTCGTGTCTTAATATTCATGCCATGCACTACAAAAAAAGACACATCCGTGACATTTTGGGCCGAACGAAATTTTTTCTGTCATACATATGACACTTCTATGACGATAATTGTGACAAAACCCGGTATCATTATAGATGTGGTGGGCTCCTACTTCTATGACAAAAAATCATGACAGAAAATGGGCTTTTCGTCCCGGGCGGGCCAGAGACGCAGCTGCATGACATTCTTTGGGCCGCCCATGACGGAAAAAACCGTGGTAGAAGCGAGGGGGAGGAAAATTTCGGGGAGTTCCCGGTTTTGGTGGGAGGTCGGGGGCCGAGCGATGCGCGTTTCTCTCGTACATGTACGCGCGTGTGTGCGAGGCGTTGGCTCTAACTGGACCCGAGCGAGGCGTTGGGCTCTAACTGAACCCGAGCGATTGCACCGCAGGCTACGCGTTACTGAACCCGAGCGATCGATTGATGGCTGTTAACTGAACCTGATCGAGCGATTCCTTGGCTACTGCTGCTAACTGAAGCCGATTGATGCTGCCTCTGGATGAACAGTGAGCGTTGCGGGGGGTTTGGATGAACAGTGAGCGGTGGCGTTGCCTCTGGATGAACAGGACCCCGTGGTGTGGTGGAGGGCAGGATGAACAATAAACGGTGGAGGGGTTCCCGTGGAGGGGTGGATGAACAGGACCCCGTGGTGTGGAGGGTAGGATGAACAGTAGACGGTGGAGGGGTGCCTGTGGAGGGGTGGTTGAACAGGACCCCGTGGTGTGGAGGGCTGGATGAACAGTAGACAGTGGAAGGGTGGTTGACCAGTAGCCGGTGGAGTAGCGCGCGGTGGAGGCTGGATGAACATGAGCCCGTGGAGGCTGGAGGGGGGTCGACGATGGAGATGAACAGTATCCTGTGGATTCCCGTTTTGCGGTACGCCACACCCCTCCCGATGAACAGGACCCCTGTTTCGACCGTAGCGCTCCAACACAAGTCTGTTTCCTCTGTTTTGCGGTACGCCACACCCCTCCCGATCAACAGGACCCCCGTTTCGACCATAGGAGGTCCGTTTCCTCCATTTTGCGGTACGCCACACCCCTGCCAATCAACAGGACCCCCGTTTCAACCGTAGGAGGTCCGTTTCCTCCGTTTTGCGGTACGCCACACCCCTCCCGATCAACAGGACCCCTGTTTCGACCGTAGGAGGTCCGTTTCCTCCGTTTTGCGGTACGCCACACCCCTCCCGATCAACAAGACCCCCGTTTCGACCGTAGGAGGTCCGTTTCCTCCGTTGTGCGGTACGCCAGGCCTCGTTTCCATTGCCTCTTCCGTCCAAGCCTTCCCGATGAACACGACCATGCATTCCGTTCTGACCCATGAACACGACGACGATGTTGTTTCTCCGTTCCGACCCAGCCATGTACACGAGCCCTCACCGTACGTATGCGCGAGTAGGCGTTCGAGACCCCGCCCGTATGTACACATACGTGGCCGTAATTTCTTTCTTGCACCCTGGACGCCTCTAGTACGACACATGCGCGCCTCTACATCCACCAGTATATATGTACATACACGTTCGCGACCAGAATGACAACGCTACGTACGCTTCGACCAGGTGGGTCCCGACTGTTAGGCACTTCCTTGCCCGCGAAGATGTAGCTGGTGGGTCCCAGCAGTCAGGGGGCGAATCATTTTTTTTGCCCGGACGCACTTCCTTGCGTGCGAAGGTGTAGCTGGTGGGTCCCAGCAGTCAGGGGGAAACGTTTTTTTCGCGAAATGCGGTGGCCCGTCCGGTGGGTCCTTGCTGTCAGCTGGAGGAATCATTATTTTCCGCGTAATAAGGAGGCACTTCCTTGCTGCTGCCATGGACCCAGCTGTCAGCCTCTCCACGTACAGTCCACGTCCGATGGAAGTCGTTCCTTGACCACGTTAACCACGCCGCGCCGAGAGCACCAGGGCGGTGGACGACGGCGAGGCCTAGGAAGGGGACGACGGGGAGCCGAGGAGAAGCGGCAGTGGAAGCCCGCGCACGCATGGAAAGGAGTACGAGGGTTCACTGGTTCGGCAGTGGTGTGAGGCTGCCATCGCCGCAGAATAACAGGGGGTGTGGGTGAGTAGAGGGATGGCCTGGCCAGCGGTGGGAGTAGTAAGGGGCGGTGAGGCCTCCGCGGCAGCACAGCCGGCCACGGGAGGCAGGAGCATGCAGCACGACCGGCACTGCTTTGGGCGGCTAGAGCAAGAAGACCAGAGGTTGAAGAAGCACTACGGCTGTTGGATGGACATCGTACGGTCAATGGAGCTAGAATCATTCATATTGACTAAGTTGACAAAGCCCTTCGTCCCCGTCAACTTAGTAGGCCCACAAGTCAGCCTCCCGCCAAGGTGGGTCCCAGCTAGCCGGGGGAGTATTCATTTTTTTGTGCGTAATAAGGAGGCACTTCCGGTGGGTCCGAGCTGACAGCGGGGCGAACGTTTTTTTCGCGAAATACGGCTGCCCGTCCAGTGGGTCCCAGCAGTCAGGGGGAAACGATTTTTTTCGCACAATACTGGTGGCCCGTCCGGTGGGTCCCTGCTGTCAGGTGGAGGAATAATTTTTTTGCACGTAATAAGGAGGCACTTCCTTGCCGCGGCTGTGGACCCAGCTGTCAGCCTCCACGTACAGTCCACGTCCGATGGAAGTCGTTCCTTGACCACTTGACCACGCCGCGCCGAGAGCACCAGGGCAGTGGACGACGGCGAGGCCTAGGAAGGGGGTGACGCGGAGCCGGGGAAGACGCAGCAGTGGAAGCCCGCACGAAGAGGAGTACGAGGGTTCACTGGTTCGGCTACGGTGTGAGGCTGCCATCGCCGCAGAATAACAGGGGGTGTGGATGAGTAGAGGGATGGTCTGGCCAGCGGTGGGAGTAGTAGGGGGTGGTGAGGCCTCCGCCGCATCGCAGCTGAACACGGGAGGCAGGAGCACGAGGCACGACCGGCGCTGGTTTGGGCGGCTGGAGCAAGAAGACCAGAGGTTGAAGAAGCACGACGGCCGTTGGATAGACATCATATGGTCACTGGAGCTAGAATCGTGCATATTGACTAAGTTGACAAAGCCCTTGGTACGCGTCAACTTAGTAGGCCCACAGCTCGGATTTGGCAGAGAACATATAGCCCATTTTCGATTTGTAAGAATGTATAGCCCATTTTTTAATTCTAATGGAATTTACTACAACCCATTTACAGTTTGTTAAAAGTACAGCCAAACTTCTAGCTAGGACAACGATCAATAATTTCAAACAACCGCTCAAAACAGAATTCAAAAAAAATTCCCACATTTTGATGGGATCCGAAATATTTTTATCCGAAATTTCTAGTCAGGTTAAATATAATTTCAAAATAAAGGTATATTACGTTAAAATCCAACGAAATATTGCGCGCGCAACAAGTAATGAAATTAAAAAAAAAATCAAATTCCAGAAATAATATATTTTTCAAACTAATTACGTGTTTGGTGCATAGTAATTGTCCAGTTATTATAATTACATCCCATTTATTATTTCTTAAAGTCCATTTTCTTGTTAAGCCTAATGCATACCTCTTAGGAAAGTTTGCAGCCCAGTGGGGCGGAGAATAACAAGTTGACCCAGATATTGTGTACAACTGTCAGCCCAGTTGCATTGCTGATGTTGAAAAAAAAGTTGTTTTTATACACACATTTAAAAAAAATTGTATAGATAAGGAACATTTTTTATACACACATTTAACAATTTTTAAATACATGACTAACACTTTTTAAAACATATTTTTTAGTCAATAGTGGGCCCATAGCGAGCGGAGGAGGTCAAAATACACATATTTTTTAAATACATGATTAACACTTTTTAAAACATATTTTTTAGTCAACAGTGGGCCCACAACGAGCGGAGGAGGTCACTATACACATATTTTTAAAATACATGATTAACACTTTTGCAAAAACAATTAGACCACAGCGAGCCAATTAGCTCTAGTCGGCCCACGGTGGGCCGACGGGACCCAATCAGCCCACAGTGGGCCGATAGGGGCTAGTCGGCCAGCTGTAGGCCGACTGGAATCCAATCGGCCGGCTGTGGGCCGACTAGGCCCAGTCGGCCTGCAGCGGGCCGACGATGTATTATTTTTGAAAAAAATTTACCCAGCGTAATATTTATGAAAATTAATAAAAAAATGTATTATTTAAAGAAATAGCGAAAAAAGGCGTGTGTAGTACAGTACAACCTAACATGGTTACTCAACCCACATTCAGCGACGCCGGAAAGGCCCAAACAAGGCTTCTGTACAACTTTTTGAAGCCACTGAGCTCAATTAATAACTTAAGAAAAAAGGTAGATTACAGTGGAATCTAATTAAAAGCTGTCACGAGCAAATAAATAATTCAACGGGTCCCTCTTGTGTGTGTGCGTATGTGTGTGTGTGTGTGTGAGAGAGAGAGAGAGATAGAGAAAGAGACCCATCGGCCGATGCTCGTGAATACATCTTTCAGCCATATGCATTGCTGATGCTCAGTAAAAACTTATATAGTTGACACAATCATATAGAACATCATAGCACACTGAACTTGCATACAAAAATTTTACGCAGGCGGCACAATCAGGATGGTAGCAGTGGATCGCTACGGGAAGGGCTATGTTGAAACCAACGAAGTCGTACATAACGGTTCATCGTCTTTATCAATGACGGGGAAATATCTTGAATGTTGTGCAAAGAAAAAAGACAGACAACACAATAAGTTCTGCTAGCACATTAAGTTGACGTACAACCCTTTCTAAAAAAAGTTCAGGTACAAAATTAGAACATGTCACAATCAAATATACTGGCATATCAGTGCTTCACACCCATAGCTCGGATTTCACTAGTATCTGACAAGATTCAGTTGTTACCTCAAATTAGAGCACATCCAGGCAGCCAGCCCTGCCTCTTCTCCCAAAGAAGCAGTGGCCTCCACCGCGTGATGGAGTAGGCCCTGTGCCATCCATCGTTCCGAGCAACACGGGGAAAGTCTGACGTTGACTCCTGTAATGGACGTTGTCGATGGACCCTGGCACCAGTGGCGGCGGCAGGACTTCGATTGATGGATTGACCACTTCTTCGACATGCACGAACACTCGATACAGGTACATCCCTAACGTGGTCCGCGGTGGCCTTGGTGGCGACGAATAGTACAACCCCGGTTCCTGCACCGGTATCTCAACACCAATCACCTTCGGTATGGTGGACGGATTCTTCATCCATGCCATAACCGTCAGAGCCCAGCTGTCTGGAGGAACAAACATACTTACGAGCTCACCTCCAAGGTCGTTGATAAGCTCGTTCATGGACTCGCTGTTCCAAGCACGTCGAGGCATGCCGTGGAAGGTAAGCTTTGTTAAAAACTCAAGCTCAGAGGGCACCGAGCCCCATCCTGGGTGCCACCGATCAAAGCTCACCAGCGCGCCATCGCAGAACAAACTCCGGGAAGATTCAAACACACGACTGCAGTCGAAAGTTGTCCGGAACCTGACGAAGAAACCAGCCGGTGGCGGACAGACTTCGACGAGCAAGTCACTTATTTGGATGCCGTGCGCAATGCCAAGAGCTTTGACAAGGTCATCCGGCGAGACGGGAGGCCGGTCACCGTTGATGGTTACCATCAACACTTTGCCGGCAAACTGGTCATCAAGCGCCGCCATGCCACTATTGAGCGACAGCACGCAGCGACCGAAGGCAGGACGGACCTCAGGATCTCCGGCTCAGAGATCCGCGTTGATCGGCAACATGATAGTGCACTTCAGTACAGGGAGTACAGGAGGGGTTTTGGGGGAACTGGAGTAGGAATCGAGATTCCAGAGGTGGGGGAGGGGCGGGAGACTGGGGATGAAAAGGTAGCATGAATTTTGAGCATGCGCCAATATGCTCTCGACGCGCAAGCGCACGAAAACACCGGTGGCGCCCACATGTCGGCCTAAGAGTCCTTATTCTTTCTTTTTTGGAGAGCCCGGCCTTTTTTTCAGGATCTTTTGAGAGCCCGGCCTGAGAGTCATAATTGACCTGTTTGGCATTGCGTTACTACTCGGCCCATATTCAACGACACCTCACTGGCCCAAACAAGTGTACATCATCGAAAAGACACTGAGCTCAAATTATATAACTTGAAAAAAGGAGATATACTCTGAACACTGGAGAATGGTGATGCCCTCATTTAGCCCACCAGTAGTTCGAGACAATAAACAGTTCGAAACAACGATATATACAACATTCAAACACTGACTAGTGACTACTACTGACATAAACAACAAGACATGATAGTTCATAAGAAGTCTTGATACACCACCAAAACGCACCCATCTACAGCGCTCAGACTCTCGTGATCCAGACAAGAATGACATTCTAAACAGAAGCAACTATTACATAGTAAGAGTGACATAGACGAGGATGACCAAATAACAAGGAATATGCATAACAAAAGAAAGAACTACCCATCCAGAACCAGCAGTAAAGACAACAAAGTCATTCGAAGAGACGATCCAACACCATCATAATTTGCAGCCCCGCTTCAGCGACTAGTGATCCGGAGACACCGGTACTCCACCCTTTCGATGCAACAGCCCAATTACCTATCAACCTGAAGGCTCGAACCACATCACTGCATGTCGTAATTGAGACATCCAAGGATCAAAGTTAATCCGGATGTCTTTGTCATTCTCACCTTCTCTTGGCTGCAGGTTGTATCATTGACAATCAGGGGAGTTTGCTCCCGAACTCCTAGGGCTCGCCGTGTAGACACAGTTTTCCATAGCAAACAGAGCCTCTCTGCCATCAAGGTCCTTGCCAACGGTGATCTCCTGGTTAATCGGATAATTGAGTCCGATAAATAGAGAGCGTGAACCAAGGCTGTTTACCCGCCTCCAACTAAAAAATCCTAAAGGCCCCAACAAGCTGGTATCCTGCTCATAGACGTAACAGCCACTGTCCGAATACTCACGTATTACACGGTGCTTGTATACAGTGGGGTTTTTGCAATATAACTTTTTTGGCTCATGTGTCCGAATGATCATCAGTCTTTTGTCGTCGTCTGATCGAGCGAGGAACCAGTTGTGCTTCCCTGTTTTTGGCAAAGGTGGTGTGATTACAAAGGGCAGTAACTGTAGGGACACTACATCATATCAAAAAGGACAGGCATTGTTAATGTAAGATCAACATTGTTCAGAGTATGAGTAGGATAATGCAAGAAACAACATTGACATGTCCCTCTTGTAATTGGGAGGAAAATACAGGGAAATGTATACTGGGTTCGAAAATATAGAAGTGCCATGCATGGTTATACTCATGTTATCTCGCAATCGATTCTTCACAGGAAACTACCATGTCATGCATGTTATGTAATCATGTTTTGTCCTCACAAAAAAATTCTTCAAGGTAACTAACAAACCATGCATTGTTATATACTCGTGTTCTGTGGGCAAAATTTTTTGTGAGGATATTATTCTAGCCATTGATTGCTGAAGGGCGAATATAGGTATGTACACATGGTAAGCATTGCAGGATTTCACTACTTCCAAATATAGAGTTCTCCATATGCACAATTACTTCCCTAATGTATGGTTAGATGAAACCAACAGTGTGGTGCATGTTTCTACATCATGAAAATGAGGAAACTAACATGAGAGGAAACAATTTACATGCGCCGTCCCAGCAATACGTGGTGCCATCTACTTTGTCGATCGCGTAGATGATGCCATTGTGTTCAATAGCATCACAGAAGTGTGTATCAGCTTTGACGATGATCCACTGTGAGCCGAGTTGTCTCCAGCTAAAGAAGGCACCGGCGTAAAGATAGGCGAGTCTGCGGTCGAACAAGGCAATTAGCTTGAAGTCTGCGTAATTCGCATGTCATGTGGGCACTTGGCAGATTACAATCTTCTGCAAAACAAGGTCCGTCCAACTGACGTAGTAATCTAGATGACTTGGACCGCGATGGTAATACTCTATATAATCCAACGGAGGAAGGATAATCTCATGGGAGGTCTAGAAGTTCACGAGCACCAACTTTTTACCGTCTTCTCTGAAGGTAGCCATCCAGTGGGAGTTCATGCCGACCCAGTACATACCTGCCAAGAAGGTTCAGGCGATGGTGATCGGATCGATGTCGAGGGAAATGATGTACGGTGACCCACTACATACCTGCAAAGAAGTTTCGGCTAATGGAGATCGGATTGAAGTCGAAGGGCATCATGCACGCCTCTGTATCATGGTGAGCGAATCTCGCAAGACCAGATAGCAGCAAGCAGGGTGTCTTGAAAAGCTTAGGCCTCGCTTCGACGATGGTCGTGTGCATGTCCCTCGAGCATGCAGCCAGCCGCAGGGCGCTCAACATATCCATACACGCACAACAGAGGTCGAGGATGTCACTGGGGAGATTGCTCCAATCGCGGCTCATATGGATGCTGCGCGATTCGCGTTCGGCCATGGTGGAGTTTGGAAGGGGGCTTGATTTACGGGGGAGAAGGATGTCGGTGCTGGAGCGGCTAGCGAGGGAATAGTGGTACTGGGGAAGCGAGTGAGGCGATGGTACACGGGGGCACAGTGAGATGGAGACGGAGATGGAGATGGAGATGGAGTGGTGCTATGGGAGCGGAGAGGGAGATGAGGCGAGGCGCCAATGTGATGTACAGCGGTGGTGACAGACTACACTGTGCACAGGGTGAGGCTGACTTTGGTAACCCGAACACGCCACCTGGACTAGTGTCAGGCGCAGGGTGTTGTCACTTCACTGTGAGGACCAGATGAATAGTATTTTGACCATCAAGTGTACCATAGTTGTACTACTACTACTAGTAGGTACATGAGTACTCCAGTATTGTATAGCGTAAATAGGTCTCCCGTGCTAGCATGCCTATTTACTTCATCGTTCAGGTATCATCCATATTGCGAGCAGAACCAAATTCTCGTGCATGCCCAATCAATGCTCTGCCACGATGCATGCAGTGGTCGTTCTGGTGCATCAAGGACGACATGCAGATCGTTCCACACTTGAGAAGAGGACAAATGGAAAGGTAGAACACGGCAGTAGAGGAAGAGAACGCTGGCTAACGAGGCTGGGAGGGGATTGAGCAAGAAGTTAATGCTCCACGCCTAAAGGTTTTGGGAAAACTTGATTTTCATGAGCTGACTTATACTCACCTAAACGGAGGGAGTATTCCTTAACTAGAGAATGTTGTGTCTCCCACTCACGCGCTCAAAAAAAACTACGACACATTTTTTTATCTGTTTGCATAGGTCCCACCTATCAGGAAGGATGGGCACGTACACGAACATGTACGACTCATCAGTCTACCCGCATAGCCTTTTCGTTTAGTCTACCTAGCCGTCTAATCAACTGCCTGCACGCCACTTCTCCCATTTACTCCTTCTCCATCGGGAACCGATTCTCCTCGGCTTCTTCACCTCCCCTTCATCTTCATTTGCATCCAAACCCCATTGTGTTCACATTGTTTTAACCTCTTTAAATAATCATCTACTACTTCAGTTAGACTAGCCATCTAATAGACACCATCCCTATTCGACGTAGCAAATTTTGTGCTCGGTACAAATCTTCAGAAGGGTGACGAGACGGTGGCATTAAGGTCGTCTGGATGGGAGAATTATCCCTTGACGTACGAGCGGATAAAATATGCTGCCCTCGATGCCCGTGTGAGTTTCGAGATAGCTGCAAGGTCCAAAGAGCTTGTTGCGAAGCAAGAAGAAGAAGAAGAAGAAGAAGAAGAAGAAGAAGAAGAAGAAGAAGAAGAAGAAGAAGAAGAAGAAGAAGAAGAAGAAGAAGAAGAAGAAGAAGAAGAAGAAGAAGAAGAAGAAGAAGAAGAAGAAGAAGAAGAAGAAGAAGAAGAAGAAGAAGAAGAAGAAGAAGAAGAAGAAGAAGAAGAAGAAGAAGAAGAAGAAGAAGAATTTATATGAGTAGTTTATCTTGTGAAAGAAAAGGATGAACGAGGGAAGGCCTCTAGAGATAGAGATGGACACTACTACTACCAATGTGCTGGCCCGTGCGTTGCAATGGATCCAAAGTAGTAGAATAATACTTGTTCACGTGCTTGAAATATAAACACTCTAGTTTTGATATACATCTCTCAGCAGACATGACAGCTTGTCCATGGAAGTTGAACCACGACGACCATCATGTTTGTTGTTTCTACCACTGCCACACCCACACGCGATTCCCACGACGCCGCTCCAACCCACGGCACGACGTCCCCCGACGTGGACATGGATCCTCTGACGTGGCTATCACTACCTTGCCCTGCCTTTCCTTCACTGACAGGTGGGACCCACGCTTATGGGTCCCACATGTCAGTGACAAAATGGTAGGATTGTTCGCGTCAGGGGATCCTCATCCCCCCGACGTGCCCCTCATCCCTCTCGGCCCCACCGCTCGCCTTTGTGTGCATGATATACTCCTAATATATTACTCCCTCCGTACCTAAATATTTGTCTTTTTTAAGATTTCAAATGGACTATCACATACGGATTATATAGACATATTCTAGTGTTTCTAGCAAGATGCCCGCGCGTTGCACGAAGTTGATGGAAAAGGTAAGCACAACTTATAAATTGACGGATCGAGTACTAGTTACAGTGATGCATATAATTAAGCAAAGGGATCGCACATGTTGGTATTGACTGGAACGATAATGCAACAGCGCATAAGAATTAAGGCCACGATGATGCGATCGCAGTGGTGGTTACAGAAGGCAAGAAGAAAGATGGATCCACGAACGTACGAACTCCTCCTCCTCAACTTAGTGCGTCGGGCCACCGACCGGCGGCTAAGGAGCGGCGGCTTTTGTGGCGAGGTCGAGGTGCTTCTCAGCAAAGGCATCCAAGGCTTCCAGCCGGTTGAGGAAGGCAAACCTCGTAGCGTCCTCACTGGCATTGTAGATACCTATGTACATGATTTGCTCGTACACGTGGATGTGTAGGTCGACGAATTCTTGCAGGGCGAGGCGCCTCGCGGAGAGCGCGACCTCCAGGTGGACATTCTTCGTGGCGTCGGCGGGCAGTCGTAGGGCCACCAGTGCTTGAAAGAGGTTCCGACCATGGAGGCCGATTAGGGTGGCAGGCAATGAGGAGCCCGGCCGCGCGGGCTGGAGGAGTATGGCGATGTCGTCCGCGAGCTTGTTGATGACGGTGAACTTGTTGCTGGTGTCAACGATCATCTAGTCCAACTGAGAGTCGTAGTTGGCATCGACGGCGGCCATCCACCAGCCGGTCTCCAACACCGTCTGGAGACGATCCTCGGCGCCATGCCGCAGGCCGGCGTCGTGGACCATCTGGCGCAGCCGCTGCCCGCTCACGTGCATCGCCGCCATGGGTCTGGAGTGAGCTCTTTTGCGCTTACTGTAGGTGCTTAGGCAAATGCTTAGGTGCGTACGATGTGGTAGACATTGGAATGGAGGGGCGCCTTTATATGAGGGCAATGAGGGCAAACTGCGTTGCATTCACATCGTGCAGCCTCTTTTCCCGGACCTCCTCCCATTACTTCCCTCATGCATTAATTGAGGAGGATGCATTGGCCGTTCAACATATCGGGAACCGCTACTCCCTCCCTCGTGTGCATTAAAGTCGTATCGGGAACTGTGCCGCCCGCTTTCAAATCGAACACTCCCTCCGTCTAGGTGAGTATTAAGTCATCTACGAAAACCAAATAGTAAACACATAGGCGTGGTGCATTAACTCTCACGTTGTTTCTTAGGCTAGCCATAGTGGGAGTAACTTAGGTAGTAACTTAACACATCCCAAGACAATTTTGCTTATGTGGCAACTATTTAATGAGGAAAGAGGTGCTTGTCGTAACATAATATGTTACTGTAACATAGCGCTTTAGTCGCTTCGACAGAGACGTGAGAAGACGAGGGAGTAGGCTGCTGCAAACATAGGGCTATGTGATTTGACAGCAAGTTACTGCTGGACAGATGGGGCCCCGTGATTTGACTTGCCATTATCATTTTAACTGCGGCGCTATGACCGGCGTGAGTCTCCCAGATTCCTGACCACCTCCATACAGGTGCCTCTCCCAATGCTCCACCATGTAGTAGAGGCTGCCTCTTGCATGAGAGCCCACTTCTCCACTTTTTCCTTGCCTCTATTTCCTCCACATATGCAACAATGCCATGTAAAGCGCACTATTGTACTTACTTTTACTTGCTCCTACAGGTGCTTAAGCTTGCCACATAGGCATAAAGTCTGATGTGGCAAGTTATTCAAGAAGAGAGAGACTAGTTTGGTGACCCAAGGAAGAAACGGTGTTGAGCGCGTGTACCTAGGTGAAAAGACAATTTTAAGTCTATATCTAATTAAATGAAGCAAACTTAGCAACACCATTTCATTGGAAGAGGTCACTCCTTGGCAAATGCAATAAATACTAGTACTCCCTGTGTCCCATAATATAAGAACAATTTTGGCACTACACTAGTGTCAAAAACGTTCTTATATTATGGGACGGAGGGAGTACGAAGAAAGAGATAGAGAGGAGTAAAAAAATACACTTATAGCCAACCTTGTTGTAGTATGAGTGACTAAGTGATGACTATGTATAACATGCCAAACATCAGATAGCCTAACGCACCGTGTTAAATCTCCAAGGGCGCGACCGCACGAGCGACACGATGGTCGTGGTAGGCACGACCACGATACGGGCTGCTGGCAGCCCTTGGATCTGAGATCAAACGGTCGCATGCTAAGTTGCTGAAAATTTGTAGAATAACCCTCCAGGATAGGATATTCACCCATAGGTCTAGAATCACGCCATGCAACCGTTCGATCTCAGATCCAAGGGCTCTCGGAAGCCCGTATCATGGGAGAATGGAAAGCCACTACCCTGCCGTTCGCACGCTGGCAGTTCGCTCCTACTCGTCCCCGCACGTCCTTCAATACTACGGCGGTTCGCTCCTAGTCATCCCATCCATTCACATTACGGCAGTTCCACTAATCCTAACCCTCCTCCCAAATCCATGGCATCCCAAATCTCCAGGATCGACGGTGAGTACAAGGTTAGAACCATCACCGGCGATGAGTTGGACGTCATCTACACCCGTTCTTCCGCGACGGTGAAAGGATGCCTTTCTCGCCTCAGACGCATGTTCGAAAACTCAGATGATGAGTGGGTCGCTGGGCTAGATGTTGAGTACACCACAGTCCTAGGACGAGAGAAGGATCTAAAGGACGAAGAGAGGAAGAAGCCCGCCATGATCCAGGTTTGTGTGCATGACTTATGCTTGGTCTACCACATATGCCATGCCGACGTTGAGTGCCAAGATTTTAAGGACTTCCTCGGGAGCAACCTAGTCAAATTCGTTACTGTAGACTTTGGTAACGACAAAGAAGTCCTGCGTCGGGTAGGCCTCATTGTAGGCAACACCTTCAACCTCCAGAAGAATCGGCTGGTGTCCTCTCTTCAGCCTTCAATGTTGACCCTGGCAGGATCCATGGTTCATCCTTCGTACGGTAAACTGGAGAAACCTCCATACACGTTTCATCGTCATGCATGGCAGCGGAATGTACTAGATATAGACCACATCCAGTACGCTGCAATGGATGGCTACCTTTGCTTCAATATCTACAAGGGTTGGATGAAGAGCAACAGCCAAGTGTGCGGTTCAAGCCAAGAAGTATCGGCCAAGAGGAAGAGGGACAAGGACGAAGTCGAGGACGTGGACGAGGACTCTGAGTAAGGTGGCAGTGTTGTTGCTCATGGTGGTTCTAATGCATTGTCTACCGGAATAGTTGCAAAGTTTAATTTCAGGTGTGCTTAATTTTAATTTGAGGGGTGTGTTGTGCTGAGCCCCCAGCAGAAAGTATGTTATGTTTCTTCTTGTTACTTTAACTCTTCAGTACGTACATACAAGTATTTCTTACATTTCATCTATTAGTTGGTACAGTACTACCACTCGTTTCTTCACATTATATACATACAATATATATGGCCAACATCATATAGCCAGCAGTTTAGTTGTCAAAGAATTTCAGGGTACTTAGTTTTGTCAAAGAATTCCAGGGTGCTTAGTTTTATTTGAGGGGTGGGTTCTGCACTTGTGCTGGACACCATTATTGTGACAAGCCTTTTTAATAGTACTATATGCATAATTTGACGACGAGCGCTCTCTATATGTACCACCTTTTTTCTAATTTCAAGTTTTGCTCCATGGAGCAATCCATCGATACTACTACTGTACAAAAGTGGAGTATATACATTTTTTTAAAGGCTAGAGGGCGGGGCAGTCTAGCTCGGTCGGTTTCACGAGAGGCGAGGGCCTTTGTGATTTGACGGTTCATTACTGTTGTCAAATCGAATAGTACTGCACCGCTCACTGCACGCCCGGCGCCTCCATTAAACCCCTCCGTTAAACCCGCATGCAAACCGAGAATCCTACTCCGTCCACACGTTCGTTCGTGAGCGGGCCGGAATTAAACGCAACACCGGTCGAGCTCCTCCTGTCCGCCCTCAGTTTAAACGAGGCCAGACGCCGGCCAACCTCCTACCGTCCGCCCTCTATTTACACGAGGCCAGACAGACAGCGGGCAAGAATCGCACCCCTCCGCCGCTCCCCCATCTCCTCCTTCACCATTTTCTCCACTCCTCCGATGGCTTCCGATGAGCCGTTCTCCGGCATATTACCCGGCTGGGTGGCCCGCCGAGCCCTCCGGATACGGGCGAGGCCGCTCCGTGCTTCACCAACCTCGCTTGGCCCAACGGAGCCAGTTGCCGCCCCAAGCAGGCGCGTGGTTCAGCAACTCGCCGCTCCAGTTCAGCTCGATGAGGAGTGGCGAGTTGCTCCACGCCGGCACAGCGGCGAGCACGCCGATACGGGCGCCGTCGCTGCCGCGTCGTACCGCGCCACTAGTGTCTGCGGTGGCCGCGCCTCCCGTGTCTGTGGGCGCGCCTCCCGTGCCTGCGGTAGCGCCATGCAGGCAGAGACAGAAGCCGGGTGCGTGGAGAGCGACAAGTCGGTGGCCAGCTTCTCTGTGTCCGCCGCCATCATCGAGGAGAAGTAGAACACGGGAGGCCGCCGCCACTTGGGACCCATGAAGGCCACCGCCGAGGCGACGACCACGGATTCAGGTGGTTTCTTTGCTGCTTCGTCTCTTCCGAGGACCTTCTCCGACCCTGCAAGTGTCTGACGGACATGAGGAAGACAAAGGGATCCGCGGGCGGCCATTTAGATTATGTACTCCCTCTCTAGCTGGCGGGGAATTTTTGTTCTAAGAATGGATAAATTGTATGTATCTATAACTAAAATAAGTCTAGATACATCCATTTCTAGGACAAGTATTTCCGGACGGAGGGAGTATTAATTATACAAGAAAGCCGGATTGGCACCTCTTAGTTCATGTAAATGTAATGAAATCCTTGATGTTTATATGAAGATCCAGCTTTTTATACGAAATCTTTCATGCTTATATGAAATTGTTTGCACGAATTTCATCTGGTTGGTTAGAGTTGTAAAAATGTATGCGTTGGCGTTTGATGTCGTCCTCCGCTTAAGGAAGCGGGAGGAAATTTGCCGGCTGCCGTTGGAGATGCTCTTTATGCTGGAAATAATAGAGTGACATCCAATCCATTTGAGCTAATTGCCTGTATGATTGTCCCTCTATAAAAAGTTAATTGCATGCACAGTGTACACGTGACTTGCAGGGTGGCTACAGCTTCATACAAAAAGTTAAAAAGAAACAAGTCCATGCTTAATCTTGTATTCTAAGTACTCTGTGGGTTCCACTGTCAGTATAGTGGCGAAAAAAGTATATATCAAATAAGTAGAGTAATATATAATATAAAAATATAAAGTTAAAAGACAGAATACGAACTCATGTCATCGCGTTGCAAGCATTCGGCGCTAACCAGCCCAGCACATTTTTGTTGTAGACCATGCTGGAGATATATCTCCATGTCTACTCTTATATATACTCCATTCGTTCCTAAATATTTGTCTTTTTCAGATTTCAAATGGACTACCACATACGGATGTGTATGTAGACATATTTTAGAGTGTAGATTCACTCATTTTGCTCCGTATGTCTTTTCAGGAAGGGGTCAGATTTGTCCTTGATTTATTTATGAGGTATCCAGATGGCACTGCACCGCCAAGAAAAGAGGGTAACATCAAAATTATGGACTACTTTTTGGAGTATGTTGGTAAGGTCCGGTCATAGTCACTTGTTGAAATCTCTAAAAGGACAATACTCCCTCCGTCCGGAAATACTTGTCATCAAAATGGATAAAAGGAAATGTATCTAGACGTATTTTAGTTTTACATACATATCTTTTTATCCATTTTGATGACTAGTATTTTCGGATGGAGGGAGTAGAAAAAGAGTTGGTGATGATGGTGTGCGTGCCATCATGCAATATAGGCCATCGGATTTATATCTAACCGATAGGAAAGAAACTATGGCAATTTTGCAAAAATATACCCACACGTCTCTTCAAGTTCGCGAATAAGGCCTTCCCTCGTTCAACCTTTTCTCTCATAAGATAAACTACTCATACAAATGCATCTTGATGTTCCGTGCAACGCACGGGCAGGTAGCTAATTTCTTTTAAAATAGTTGCTGCGATAATTGGGTTGAAGTGATATATTTTATGTCTGCCCCGAATGACTTCAGATTCACTAGTAGTAACAAAGAAAAGGTTGCCTTGTTAATTAATAGAAAACAGGGTGAAAACTATCACATGAGGCCGGTAAAAACAAGGCACACTAGGTTCAGCGTCATCGTCACTACAGCTGTGCGTGCGCGAGAAGTCTACATATCGAGGGGGCTACCGAGCGAGGCACCGAGACACAATGTTTGAGAGAGAAACCAATTGACAGATTATGATCAGATCGAGTTTTCACCCTTCTGCTGTCATTGTTGGGGGGAGAGAAAGACGTATTGAGAGTGTGTGCGGTAGACACAGAGGCACAACTAGCGAGTGTGTGTGTGTGTGTGTTTGACAGAGGAGTAGATAGATTATTATCAAGATCGATGTGCCACCCTACTCCTTCGGTGCCGGGTAGTGTGTGTGTGTGTGTGTGTATGTTTGAGAGAGAAGCCAGTCGATAGATTAGTATCAAGATCGAGGTGTCACCCTACTCCTTCGGTGTTGGGAAGTGTGGGTGTGGGGGGGGCAGTGACACTCACATATCTCTACTCTTATAAAAAAACAGAGTTGGTGATGATGGTGTTCCTGCCATCCTGCAATATAGGCCATCCGATTTATATCTGACGGACAGGAAGGAAACTATGACAATTTTGCAAAAAGATACCCACACCCCTCTCCGCATTTGCAAATAAGGCATTCCCTCGTTCATCCTTTTCTCCCACAAGATAAACTTCTCATACAAATGCATCTTGATGTTCCGTGCAACGTATGGGCATCTTGCTAGTAGGGAGAAGGAGTTTGTGTGACACATATCTAGCTATATTAAGGGATAGGCAGATAGCATATGTGTGAGAGACATTAGTGGTTGTGGGTGGGCGGAATTAAAGGGGTGGGCGTGTTAGACATAGAGAGCGTGTGTGTTTCTGTGTGAGAGACTTGTAGGACGGGGTAGAAAGACGAATTTAACCCTGGCGGAGGGAGAGAAATACACGAAGTGCACGTGTGTGATTCCGATGCCCACAGGGAAATGAGATATGTATGCGTGTGAGAGAGATTGCACAATGCATTGACGTATCACTA
Organism: Aegilops umbellulata; assembly: GCA_032464435.1. NCBI lineage: Eukaryota > Viridiplantae > Streptophyta > Magnoliopsida > Poales > Poaceae > Aegilops > Aegilops umbellulata. Next base: position 66,831,839 of record CP136060.1, on the reverse strand, counting down.
TCTAGCGATCGTGGACGTGCATCGCTCGAACATAAGTCAATATCTACTTCGTATTGTGGCCAAAGGTACAATATCGATTCAACGCTATAAAGATTGGACACTCACATATCACATTTTTTTCTATTTAAATAAGCCTTTTTAGTTGTGCATGCCAAAGTTACAGTGATGTTTCTTCAAACAACCAATGTAGCTATCATGAACATGCACCATTGTTACTCTTGCATTCAAATTCATTAGTCTTGGATAATTTAAGTTTCTATTTTGAAGTAATATATGTAATATTCATATATGAATTCAACGAGTACACAATTTATGAAATGGAGGATATATGTAATCATATGAGGTAACACTTTTAAGTAGCTGACTACAATATCCATTTCTTTTTGTGCGCCTCTACACTAACACGTCAATGCATTATTTTTAAAGTAAATAACCAATGGCACTAAATTATCTATTTACACGAGAAATACATAGGTTGAGCGTTTGATCCCTTTTTTGTGAACGCGCCACTACACCCGTATGATTGGTCGTGCCCGTGTGAACGTCCAAGTTATCGGCGCATCATCCCGAGTTATCGTATTTTTTCTGGGGTGGACTTCACACCAGTTATTAACTGCTGACGCGTGCCCCGTGTACACAGTCTAGCATGACCTTCCCGCTAGCACGGTCCAAAATTAGTTGAGACTGGATACAAATGATCCCGCGGGCGGCAAAAATCTCCCGCCTCCTTCTAAAATTTCCGCCACCTTAGTCTTTAGCATGCGAAATCCCCCTTTTGTCCTTGGTGCACGGAGACCAACAGTTACAATACTGCCCTCATCTACATGATAGGTCGGGGCTGCTTTGGTAACTTCCGGTTCCCCCACTACACGGCACCCCCATTTCCTCTCCCCTCCCGCAAAAACGACTAACTACACGGCACGCCATCCGTACTTCATCGCCCTTTCTCCCCTCCCCTCTCGAAACCCTAAACTGCTCATCCACTGGCGTACCATAGCCCATTCACTGCCAGCGGCGTCCACCTCGTCTGATCTGCTTCTGCGGCCGCATCTACCCCTCCCACCTCCCCTAGAAACAAGTAGACTACTCATCCACCACTGTACCACAACCTATTCAGTGTCGGCCCAGTCCACGGCGCCGGATCTGCTTTGCCGGTACTCTCGTCAACCGTCGCGCATCTGTAGCAGCTCATTCGTACTCCCCACCGGAGACGCTTCGTCCACACCCCCCGGAGCCGCGCCACCGACACCCCCGTCGACGGCCTCTGATCCTCTTCGCCGACACCTTCCTCAACCCTACCGGAGCCGCTTCGCCGACACCTTCCTCAACCCTACCGGAGTAGCTTCGCCTATACCATTCTCAACCCTACCGGGGCCGCTTTGCCAACTCACAAGTCCACGGCCTCAGATCCGCTTCCTCGCACCCTCATCCAACCTACCAGAGCAGCTTCTGATGCCCCATCCACGGCCGCAGATCCGCATCGTCGACACCACCCTTAACCCAACCACCAGAGCAGCTTCTGGCGCCCTGTCCACGGCCGCAGATCCGCATCGTGGACACCATCCTTAACCCAACCACCGGAGCAGCTTCACCTACGCCCTCGTCCACGGCCATAGATCCGCTTCGCCCACACCATAGTCCACCCTACCGGAGCCGCTCCACAAACACCCTACTCGACGGTTCTAGATCTCCTTACCGGACCCCGACAACCAGCGCAGCGTCATCACCCTCGATGTTTCTAACCTGATTCCCACATTCTGGAGAGATTCCAAGCACCCGCCATGGCCTAGGTACTTGTCACCTTTAAACCCGTCCAGCATCACCTGCCCGATGTACTTCAAATATACTAATCGGTCGCTGTTACCTATTATGCAGCTGGCAAAAACTACAAGGACGATGTTTCTTCTGGATCTAACAGCTTGGCCAACCAAGATCCTGGACTAAGGCATTGCTATGATCTTGTAAGCGCGTCTCTCTCTCTCTCTCTTGTATTGTTCTGTGCCTGCCAGCGTGCTTTGCTAGGATTTTCGACCAGTAATCCCTTTGTGTAGACAATGATTTCTACTACTGGCTGCTAAATTAGATATGTAGATGTCATACATGATACTACCTCGTACCTCCGTTCCTAAATATAAGTCTTTCTAGAGATTCCACTATAGGCTACATACGGAGCAAAATGAGTGAATCTACACTCGAAAATGCATCTATATACATCTGTATGTGGTCCATACTGGAATCTCTACAAAGACATATATTTAGGAACAGGGGCAGTACATTACACAAAATCATAGGTGGCATGTAGGAATTCCAGTGCACTACATTAGGCTCCCTTAGAGTGCCTGCTAGTCCAGCATGCAGAGTCATGGCTAGTTTATGGTAAGCACACAATCGTTAATTGGTGGTTTAAATATGCGCAAGGGATATGCAATGTAGTATCATGTAGAGATGTCTGAAATTAGCCGTGTCAACTTGCAGATAGGGTTAAACAATGAAAAAGTACAAGATGTATGTGGCAATTTCATGGAACATCGCAAAGAAGGAGAGGCAACGGTGAGCCTATACAGTGTGCTATGGTACGTCACTCCTCCATTGCAATCATCGTGACATGTTATTTGTATGCCAGTTCTATTAGCCATGTTTCTTAGGGACAGTTATTATGAGTTATCCTAAGAAAATAAGCACCTGTGAATATAAGTTCCATGTAATAAGCCAACCAGTTCTTTTCATTGCGTTTTCAGCTTATCTTTGGTATGATCAGTGGAAAGTCTGGGTTGCATTATATTTTTTTTCCATTTTGCTGTCCATATGGAAATTAATTTGACTTGCAAACATCACAAATTGAACCTAGTGCAGTAATTAATATGATAGGAAAACAGACCATCACTATTTGCTCAAAATGCAAATACAAAGATACCATCTACTTGGCACAATCTACTTTGGTCAATGTTTTCCATAGATATCCCATTGCCTAATTTAAACGAAGAACGCATGACCCACATTTAAATGAAGAACAATTATTTATTGAAATTCGATGGTCCAAGTGGCTGGTTATTATCGTATAGCAGCACCACCTGAAAGCATCATATAGCAGCAGCAGCTCATAGCAACTCATCATATAGCAGCAGCAGTCTGCAATTCATCATATACCAGCAGCAACTCATAGCAATTCATCATATAGCAGCAGCAGGAGCAGCTCATAGCAATTCATCATATAGCAGCAACAGGAGCAGCTCATAGCAATTCATCATATAGCTGCAGCAGGAGCAGCTTGTAGCAACTCATCATATAGCAGAAGTAGGAGCAGCTTGTAGCAACTCATCATATAGCAGCAGCAGCTCATAGCAATTCATCATATAGCAGCAATAGCAGCTCATAGCAACTCATCATACAGCAGCAGCAGCTCATAGCAATTCATCATATAGCAGCAGTAGGAGCAGCTCATAGCAATGCATCATATAGCAGCAGCAGAAGCAGCTCATAGCAATTCATCGTATAGTGGATCAGAATGAAAATTTGGCAAAAAATCAGAGGAGATCCTCACCTTGTTGGATGAGCTCATCCTTCAACAGCACCTCAAGGCCATGGCCTGGGAGGAGGGGAGCGGGAATAAGGTGCCTTCTGCCGCAGTGTGGCATCAGCCGTAGATGTGCAGCGCCCGCTGGAGTAGTGCGTTGGACGAACCACAGTGGAGCAGCTACTGGAGACCATGAGAATGAGGGGCGGCGCCAGAGGGTGGAGAAGCCAGGGAGATTTGCCCCTACCCGCCGGCCATGTAGCCTAGCCGGACATAGCATCGTCGAGGACAAGGCCAGATGGGACCAGTGGCGACGGCTCACTGGAGGAACCCTAGTGTTGCAGGCAGGGGATCAAGGTAGAGGGAAAGGGGAGAGGAGATGCAAGCGGGCAGGGCAATGAATGCTTGCGTGTTTGTTTTTACTTGAGGGTCAGGTGTGACACGGGCGTCAGCAGTTGCATTTTGAGTGTAATATAGGCAGACAACAGAGTCATTTCACTATTCACCTTCCCTTCAATTTTTAGTGAGGTTCTACCCGAAACACCCCCCCCTCCAAAGCGAAATTAGTTAAGCCCAAGCCCATAACTCAAAAATGACTTCTTTACATCTTTTATGGCTTATTTTGACAATATGCCCTGAAAAGGCGGAATCGAACTGGCCCTTAACCTGCAATTCAATTGTGCGTGCAATGATGAATCACTCCTACCTGCTATCTGTACATTTAGCCATCATCATACATGGCATAACCTAATACATGTGCATTCCATTGTAGAATCTGGAATATGCAATGTTTATGTTAGTTCATACGTTGCACATGATGTTTAAATGCCCCTTAAATCTGGTCAGTCAAGTGATGGTCTTTAAGCCTCCTTCTTTGCTTCTTTTGTTGATATGTAAAATTTGCTCACACTTCTGTTCAATTGCTTGTTTGCATCAGCCAGCCATACTAGGACTGTTTGCTTTGATTACTTGCTGTTCTTGACCTAACACTCTAACAGAGCTTGTCAATGATTTAAACACTAAGGGCTGTTGTAGTGGGGCCTTGTCTAACTCATAGGTGACATAAAGGTTTGGCTGTACACTACATTAGGCTCTCCAAGAGTACCTGGAGATCCAGTTTGAAGGTATGCCTAGTTTTTACATAGTGCAGACATAGTAAATGCTCATTTCATTATGTGCAAGTGCAAGAGATGCGGCATGTTTCATTATGTGGTGTTGTTTTGTTATAATCTCATCCTTTTGTGTTCACAGACTGGAAAGTATGCATATTTATCTTCCAAGGAGACGAGTAACTAGTTTGTGTCACCTTGCAGAGGGGGTGCAATGAAGATAAGATTGAGGATTTCCAAGTACAAGATGTTAGGAAGGAGCCTTGCAATAGAAGTAGGAGCTGCGCTGAGCCTCTTCAACCTGCTAAGGTAAGTCACTGTATGCAATTCAACAGTTCAATTCCTTGTTTGTTTCAGGCATAGTTAATATTCTCTTTTCAATTGCTTTATTTGTCCTCAGTTAATGAGATGCCCAAATAATCATGCCTGATGTTCGATACTTGTATCACTATTAGTTGACATAATTAAAGGCCTTACCATTTAATTACTCTGTCGAAGTGTGCCTGAAGCTTTGAAGTCTATTAACCAACTATTATTGCATGAGGCTCACAATCTAGTTTATACTACGCTAATGATTGCATAGTTTTACCTACTGTGGTATGTTTGTATGAAACCCTCTGATGTTCATTATGCTCCCTAAGACTTTAATTGAGGCACAGAATGGCAAACTGCTTGCTTACTTATACGCAACGTGCTGTCTAAATTTGTAAATTGTCTGTGTTTTTGATTGGGCCCCAACATCATGCTCCTCTGGTGAGCTAAGATGGATTTCTGTATGCAGGCTGCACAGACTATCTTTTTATAATTTTTAAAATATCACCTGCTTATGCTTCATGACGTGTAACATTTTTTTTAAAGTGACATGTAACATTATTGTTAGTCCTGTTTTGCCATGTAGTACAAAATAGTGTCTTGTTCGCTTCAGTGTTGTAACTATATTTTTGCCCTAGTCATGTGTACTTACAGAAACATTTCAGGATCAAGTGACATCAACACAAAGATCTGCAAGCAATGTGGCATGGCCGTTACCGAATGATTACGGATTGGAATTGGAATATGCTGATGTTCTCGAGCATCAACTAGAGGTGGCAAGACAACGTGTACATGATTGTCAACGTATAATCAACAAGTTGACACTGGACATGCATGTATTAGATGCAGGAGTCAAAAAAATGAAACAAGACACTGAGGTAACCATGAAGGAATTGGAGATTTTGCAGGCTGAAATTTGTGCTATCTGAATCCGGCCAATCCTATTTTCTGAAGAGATTATAGTTCAAATGGAGTTAAGTTGTTGCGCGTCCACGATGTATGAGCTGTATTTGCCTAGTGTATGTAATTTGATGTTTGTGTATCTTTATTATCAACTGTGTCGAACCATAATGCCCAGTGGGTATAATCGGTTGTAATTTCTTTATTGTATAGTGTAGGATTATTCTACCTTTCTATGCCTTGATCTCTTTGTTGTAATAGTGTAGGCTTTTTAGAGGTGATAGTATTGAGTAGGATAATTCTTTGAATATGCTATATTGTTCAAACGGGGGCCAATTCGCCCGACCATGGCCCTTCACGGGCCGTCGGATCCATGGGCCTTCTACGTCTTGTAGGATCCATGGGCCTTCTACGTCTCGTAGGTTCCATGGGCCTTCTACATCTCGTAGGATGCATGGGCCTTGTACGTCTCGTAGGATCCATGGGCCGCCAGCTCATTTATGGGTCTTGTACGGGCCTTTAATGGGCCGTAGATGGGCCTTTAATAGAAATCATATGTTTCATGGGCTGACCATAACGGGCCGTTAATAGGCCGTATTTGGTGATGTTATAAAAATGGCCCAACAGACTAACGGCCCACAAACGGGCCAACTGTAACGACGGGCTGAATTTGGCCCACAAGCAGAAAATGACAGTAACGGGCCGTAAGTAACCGAATGTTGCAAATGAGCCCAAGAATAAATGGGCCCTTAGAAGGCCGAAAGTTAACTTGGACTGGAAACGGTCCAATGGAATAACGGACCGTTAATGGGTAGAAAGTGATACACTGTTCATTACAGGCCAGTTTCACCACGGGCCGTTAATGGGTGTAAAGTAATACACTGTTCATTACGTGCCAGTTTCAGCACGGGCCGGAAATGGGGCAAGAGTTACAAAGGAACTCATATGGGCCGAAAGACGTCATGGGCTATACATGGGCCAGAAGTGAAAACGGGCTGGAATCATAATGGACAGCCCAGATGACGCTACTGGGCCTAATTCGGATAGGGCGTAACGGGCCTTGGGTTAGCGGGCTGTAAATGGGCTATATGCGAATAGGCCGTTAACAGGCTTTCCATGGGCTGGCCCGCCAGCTTTTGACCAAGTCAAACGAGCCGGCATGCCAGCTTTTGACCAAGTCAAACGCGCCGGCCCGCCAGCTTTTGAACAAGTCAAACGGGTCGGCCTTTTCACAGGAATGGGCCACTGTTGGGCCGTGCCACGTGTCGACGTATCATAGGCGCCTATCTGACCCGCTGACAAGCTGACACGTGTTTCGTCCGGCCAATAAGAATTTTACACGTGGAAATTTCCCATTGGTCGGGGCTGTTAACGAGTTATCGGATCCAAAACCCGACCCGATAGGTTAACGGCGTTCCTTTACGGTGGATGCCACGTGTCGGTCACCCTTGACGAAAGCACTTCTATGACGCGCGATTTATCGTCATGGAAGTGGACACTTTCGTGATCATAATTTTGGAAATGTCATGGAACACTTCTACGACAGCACAGGTATGACTATCTTGATTCTGTCATAAATTTGTCATGGATGTACATGCATGACAAAAAAAGGCGACCTACTGTGACAAACACGTATCATCACAGAAGTGTATTTTTTTGTAGTGATGATTAGATTACATGATCAAGATTATGCTAGGTAGCATTCCACATCAAAAATTATCTTTTTTATCATTTACCTACTCGAGGACGAGCAAGAATTAGGATGCTGATACGTCTCCGTCGTATCTATAATTTTTGATTGTTCCATGCCAATATTGTACAACTTTCATATACGTTTGGTAACTTTTTATACTATTTCTTGGACTAACATATTGATCCAGTGCCCAGTGCCAGTTCATGTTTGTTGCATGTTTTTTGTTTCGCAGAAAATCCATATCAAATGGAGTCCAAACGGAATAAAAACTAATGGAGATTTATTTTGGAATATATGTGATTTTTGGGAAGAAGAATCAACGCGATACGATGCCCGAGGGGGCCATGAGGCAGGGGCGTGCCCTAGGGGGTCAAGCGCGCCCTGGGCCCTCGTGGCCACCCCGTAAGGCGGTTGGAGCTCTTCTTTCTCCGCAAGAAAGATAATATCCGGATAGAGATCGTGTCCAAAATTCAGCCCAATCGGAGTTACGGATCTCTGCTTATAAAAGAAACGGTGAAAGGGCAGAATCTGGAGCGCAGAAACAGAGAGAGACTGAGAGACAAATCCAATCTCGGAGGGGCTCTCGCCCCTCCCATGCCATGGAAACCATGGACCAGAGGGGAAACCCTTCTCCCATCTAGGGAGAAGGTCAAGGAAGAAGAATAAGGAGGGGGGCTCTCTCCCGCTCGTTTCGGGTGGCACCAGAACGCCGCCGGGCCATCATCATCACCGCAATCTACACCAACAACTTCACCGCCATCATCACCAACTCTTCCCCCCTCTATGCAGCGGTTTAACCCCTCTTTTACCATCTGTAATCTATACTTAAACATGGTGCTCAACGCTATATATTATTTCCCAATGTTGTATGGCTATCCTATGATGTTTGAGTATATCTGTTTTGTCCTATGGGTTAATTGATGATCGTGATTGGTTTGAGTTGCATGTTTTATTATTGGTGCTGTCATATGGTGCTCTCCGTGTCGCACAAGCGTGAGGGATTCCCGTTGTAGGGTGTTGCAATATGTTCATGATTCACTTATAGTGGGTTTCTTGAGTGACAGAAGCATAAACCCGAGTAAGGGGGTTGTTGCGTATGGGATAAAGAGGACTTGATACTTTAATGCTATGGTCGGGTTTTACCTTAATGATCTTTAGTAGTTGCGGATGCTTGCTAGAGTTCCAATCATAAGTGCATATGATCCAAGAAGAGAAAGTATGTTAGCTTATGCCTCTCCCTCAAATAAAATTGCAATAATGATTACCGGTCTAGTTATCGATTGCCTAGGGACAAATAAGTTTCTTGTGTGACAACAAGCTCTCTACTAAAACTAACTTAGTTGTGTCTTTATCTAAACAGCCCCTAGATTTTATTTATGCGCTCTTTATTATCTTGCAAACCTATCCAACAACACCTACAAAGTATTTCTAGTTTCATACTTGTTTTAGGTAAAGCGAACGTTAAGCGTGCGTATAGTTGTATCGGTGGTCGATAGAACCTGAGGGAATATTTGTTCTGCCTTTAGCTCCTAGTTGGGTTCGACACTCTTCATCGTCCGTATCCCAACCTTGCTGACCGTAGTCCGGCCAGGGCTCTCCTGATAAAGAGAGAGACTTTAGTGACTTCAGGATGTCGCCGAAGGGCGAGTGCTGGAAGATGTCCGCAGCGGTGAACTCCATGATCGGCGCCCAATCGGATCCGATCGGCAGGCACACGGAGGGCTTGGAGTCCGAAAAGGAATCCGGCCCCTCGGAGTCACGGGCCTTGCGGAGTGCGGGGCTGGTCTCCGGCTCAATCGCCTTTGAGATCGCAGCCCCCGAGGTGGCGTCTAACCGCTCATCCTCGATCGGCGCAGCCGGCTCCGAATTAAGGGTCGGAACCGAAGCATGTGCGGCCTCCAGGGCACTGTTCGGTGGCAGAGCTAGATCATGCCCATCGTGACAGTGCGATGCGCTCGGCTGTGGCTCGAATCCGTCGAAGATCAAGTCCCCGCGGATGTCAGCCGTGTAGTTTAAACTTCCAAATCTGACCTGATGGCCAGGGGCGTAGCTTTCGATCTGCTCCAGATGGCCAAGCGAATCGGCCCGCAGTACGAAGCCGCCGAAGACGAAGATCTGTCCGGGGATAAAAGTCTCACCCTGGACTGCATCGTCGTTGATGATCGAAGGAGCCATCGGGCCTAAAAGCGACGACACGGAGGAACTCTCAATGAAAGCACCAATGTCGGTGTCAAAACCGGCAGATCTCGGGTAGGGGGTCCCGAACTGTGCATCTAGGCGGATGGTAACAGGAGGCAAGGGACACGAAGTTTTACCCAGGTTCGGGCCCTCTTGATGGAGGTAAAACCCTATGTCCTGCTTGATTAATATTGATGATATGGGTAGTACAAGAGTAGATCTACCACGAGATCAAGGAGGCTAAACCCTAGAAGCTAGCCTATGGTATGATTGTTGTATGTTCTGTTGTCCTACGGACTAAAACCCTCCGGTTTATATAGACACCGGAGAGGGTTAGGGTTACACAAAGTCGGTTACAATGGTAGGAGATCTAAATATCCGCATCGCCAAGCTTGCCTTCCACGCCAAGGAAAGTCCCATCTGGACACAGGACGAAGTCTTCAATCTTGTATCTTCATAGTCCAGGAGTCTGGCTGATGGTATAGTCCGGCTATCCGGACACCCCCTAATCCAGGACTCCCTCAGTAGCCTGTGAACCAGGCTTCAATGACGATGAGTCCGGCGTGCAGATTGTCTTCGGCATTGCAAGGCGGGTTCCTCCACCAAGTACTTCATAAAAGATTGTCAACACTAAGGATAGTGTCCGGCTCTGCAAAATAAGTTTCCACATATTGCCATAGAGATAATAATATTTACACAAATCTAATCTGCTGACGTATTCCATAGCGTGACACCACACTACGGCCAAGCCTCTATCCGAGTCGTTTTCACTTCCCTACCTCAGCGCATTTTGCGAGGCGGTTTCCTTGGCACGTCTTGTCAAAGCAGAGATCGTGTCCCCTTTATTTACGGGATTCTCATCAATACAGACGTGGCTAACCCAACTGCGCCATTTATCATGGCGCTTGGGAGATAAGCGAGTTTTACCAGGCTGGTGGGGACGCATAGTCGCATCCGCCCATATAAGGGGATAAGGATCCACCTTTTTACCTACGCCTTCTTCCTCCTTTTCCTATCCATCTTCCGCGCACTCGAGCTCCAGCGCCCAAGCCCGCACTTCCCACCTCAACCTTCTCCAGCCATGTCCGGAGCGGGAGGCAAGTGGATGGTCTCCTCCGTCACGGAGGGCCATATCAAAAAGCTGAGGAAGGCCGGATACTTGTCTAACGACATCGCGCACCGGCTTCCCGAAGAGGGGCAGCTCCTCCCCACCCCAAGGCCCCATGAGAGGGTAGTATTCCTTCCCCATTTCCTCCGCGGACTGGGCTTTCCTCTCCACCCGTTCGTCCGAGGGCTCATGTTCTACTATGGCCTAGATTTCCACTATCTGGCCCCAAACTTCGTCTTCAACATCTCGGCGTTTATCGTCGTGTGTGAGGCTTTCCTCTGCGTCCGCCCCCATTTCGGCCTGTGGCTCAAGACTTTCAATGTCAAGCACAAGGTGGTGCGCGGCAACCAGGCGGAGTGCGGAGGTGCCATGGCGGGCAAGATAGCCAATGTCCTATGGCTCGAGGGCTCCTTTGTGGAGACCCTGAAGGGGTGGCAATCGGGGTGGTTTTACATCACCGAGCCGCGCGATCCCAGATGGGTCGCAGCCCCTGAGTTCTGGTCCGGACCCCCTACGCAGCTCACGTCTTGGAAAGAGATGGGCCTGTCGTGGGGCACTAAAGAAGAGGTAACCGGACTGCAGAAATGCATCCAAACCTTGGTGAACAAGCAGCTTAAGCTTGTTAACGTAGTCCAGGTTATGCTCGTCCGCCGGATCCTCCCGTGTCAGCGACGGGGCTTCAATTTGTGGGAGTTCGACCCGGCGCAGCACCCTACCCTGAGCAGGCTCTTCGACACAACGTACGAAGACGCCTGGAAGGTGCTATTCAAAGGCGCCGAGGATCCTGCATCCGCTTCCGAGGACCGCGGATTCAGCACGTAGCTTCCCGCTAGTGCGGTAAGCTATTTTTACCTTTTATAGGATGTTGGTTTTCTATAGTTTGACTCTATGCGGGATCTAAACTCCCTTTCCTTTGACAGGATTGGCTGGCAAAGTCCGGACAGATCGACTGTCCGGCCCCTTTGCCCGAAGACCCAGCCGACGCTCGCTTAGCGAAGCTGCTGGCTTCGGCACCTTATGTGGTGCCGTAGAAGAAGGCCAAGAAGAGGGCCACGGGGACTCGAAAGAGTTCCCGACGCCAGGAGTTGTCGGATTCTTCATATGACGAATCTGAGACGCGCTCCTCCCGTGAAAACGAGGAGGAGGAATAAGAAACCTCTCCCCCTCCAACGGGGGGAGGAAAGAAGAGGAAGGCCGCCCCAACAGGGGAGGCCGAAGGGTCCAAGAAGGGGAAGACCCTCCCTCCGGACAACTCCACCGACGCCGACGAGGGCGAAGAGGAGTGGCCGCACAAGGCCAGGCGCCCGGCGGCATCGTAAGTATTCGGACACTAGAGTAACTCATAGCATTCCTTTGTTGCACAGCTTTTCCTTATGTCGGATATAATTATGCAGTCCGCCCAAGGCCGGGCTCGACGAGTCGTCGAGCGGCTCCCTAGATTCATCGGACGTGAATTCAGTTCCGCCCGCTGCCTCCCCCCGCACTGCGGATGATGCTGAAGTGGCGTCGCGACAAGCTCCAGGCCAAGAGGAGGTGGTCCTGGAGGACCCGCGAGGCGACCTCCCGGACTCCGGGAGTAAAGGGGACAAGACCCCCCAGGGCTCCAAGTCCGGCTTTGAGCCGGACACTGCGCCGGAATCTTCAACGATTCCGGACTACGGTAGGCGAACTCCTTCCAAGAGGAGCAAGCCTTCTGAGCCGGCGGCCCCCGCCCAACCGGGGGTGCCGGATAATCTGCTAGAGGTGCTTAACGGCGCCTCCATCGATGAGGAGCACCGTACTATTATGAGTATGGTGATCCAAAAGGTTCAGTCCACCAAGAGCGGACTGACTAAAGCTTGTGCCAGCCTTCTAACAGGCTTCGAGGTAAGTAAAAAATATGTAAAAGTATTACCGCATAGACAGTAGCCCCTAATGCTCTATTTGGCGTTCGGAAAGAAAAGCCGAATAGAGGATCTAATAAATTTCGCAGGAGTCTAACAAAAAATGAGTCAATATGCGTATGCAGGCTTCGCTGCTTGCGACTGCCGCACTGACTGCGGAGGTAGGCACCCTGAAGCAGTGTCTCGAGCGGTCCGAGCAAGAGCTCGGCCTTGCCAAGCGGCAGCTCGAGGAGAAAGAAGGTAAGAGATACCTTATAGAAAATATATTAAAAAGATGCAATTGCAAAAATGATAGGATTGTGCTGCTTATTGCAGGGGCCGCAACTGACGTGGCTACCCTCAAGCAGGCGCTGTCAGAGGCCGAGAAGAGAGCGGCCTCGGAGCGCATCGAGCGAGAGAAATTTAAGGCGCAGGTCGGCGAGGCGCGGCAAGAGCTTCAGGCTCTCACGAAAAAACATGAGAGTTTGGAGCTTGACTCGAAGACGCAAGCGTCCGAGCTCGCGGCGGCCATCAAGCTGCCAAGGCCGAATCCCAGAAGGACCTCCAGGAGTTGGATGCGGTGAAAAAGATAGTGGCGGGTAAGGCATTCTTTATGCAAAGCAGACATATAAAAGTAAGCTACTTGTTACTTACCCGAATCAGGAGCTCTCCAGGGGCATTCGCAGATCTTCCCCGTAGCGTGTCTGATGCCGCCGCATTCTACCGAGCCGAGGAGGGCAGCTCGACGGAGAAGGTGTTTTGGTCTCAATATGCTAAGGCCGGACACCTCGTGCCCCTGAGCGACCAGCTGAAGCAGCTGGTCGAGCTCCACAAGGCGGCCGAACAGGCCATGAAGGGCCTCATAGTTCGGCTGTGGCCTGGAGAGGCCCTGCCTGGGAGCTATTTCAGACTGGTTCAACGGCTGGTGGCGGCCTGTCCAAGGCTTGAAGTCATCAAGCTCTCCGTTTGAAGGTGCCCGGAGGGCCCTTGCCCGTGCTAAGGTGCACTGGGGCAAGCTGGACGGTGAGAAGCTTGTGAAGGACGGGCCACCGCCGGGGAAGGAGCATCGCAAACCCGAGAACTATTATAAGGATGTTCTGAAGGGTGCCCGCCTTATGGCGGATGAATGTACCAAGGATGTAATTTTTGATTGAACTCGCTCGTGTTGTCCTGTGCGCTGAAAACTTGTTCATATGCGCTAAGCAATGCTTTTTGAATTTAAAATATTACTTTCTGTGCGGCCGTTTATCAAAAATTAAGAGATGGCCAGTCGTCGGCTTCTGCCCCCATGCCACTAGTGCTGGGGTGTTCGGGATAAACTTGAGCGCTCTTTTTTCCATGTTCGGGTCCTTCGAGGGAGGCACTCAGCACAACGAACAAGGCAATAAGACTATAATGCTTGAACACTCTCACTTAGCCATAGAACTCTATAAATTTAAATTTTGGCGAAGCCCCTTGTATTCGGAAGACCGAGTTCGGGGCGCTATCCACGCCTTGGCCGGACAAAGCCGGTCCTCGCTCTAAGCGGCATAAGTCTTTAAGGACTTGAAAAACCTCTCGAACAGCGACCGGTCTCTCGCTTCATCATGACAGTCAGTTTTAGCTTTCTCTACTGAGGTGCTCAGCCCAGCTCAACTGGGCACAATCGCAGTAGTTCTCCTAGTGCTACCTTAACCGATATAGCGGAACGTAAGGCACCAAAACATAGGAGCCGGGCAAACCCAACTATTGACCCAAGACATGATTCGGAGCCGATGCATATAATGCTATAAGTTCGGGGTGCCGCACTTGTGAAAGTGTTCGGACTTCTCACACCATATTGGGGGGTACTGAAGCCCCTGGCGTATTTGCCGTACCATAGTGTACGGGTGCAACATGTCATTAATGAACATATATTTAGAAAATGGTAATGCAAAAAATAGATAAAGACTATGCATTGTTTAAAAGGGCTGCGATCAAAGCAGAACGATACAAATGGCGCGATAAGTAAAAAGTTGGACTATTTAACATGTCCGGTCCAGGGGCGGGCCGCAGAACTTATATGCAAAACGGGTATACTGCTCGTGATAGAGACCACCTGGGAGTCCATAATGCGGCATGGCTTGTCTGCTTTCCTGGTTCTTGCATCGTTTGTGCGGCAGTTGAATTGCCGAACAGGTTGTCCGAAGTATGGAGTCCTGAAAGTAAGAGAAGATAAAGAAAGAATTCGGCAACCCCTAGTACGGTTTAATCCGTGTTTTGGGCGTGCCGTGATGGTGCCCCTTCCCCTGCGCCCATGGTATTTTGAGAGCGTAGTTGTGTACGCGAAGCACTAGTTTTGCTATTTCGCGAGGGCTGGGGTTGGGGCCGCATTGCTACGCCTGCTCAGATCGTGCCTGGTGGTCTTGTTGTAGGTTACTCCGGGCACGCTTGACAGTGTCCGGTCTTTTAACGGCCGTACTGGGGAACTGCCTAGAGAGGCTGCTATGTACTTCCGCTGCGAGGGCCACCGTGTGCTCCTCCGTTCGGAGGGAGCGTTCGGTGTTTCCATTGACCGTGATTACTCCTGGAGGGCCTGGCATCTTGAGCTTGAGGTATGCATAGTGCAGTACCGCATTGAACTTTGCAAATGCGGTTCGCCCGAGCAGTGTGTGATAGCCACTGCGGAACGGGACTATGTCGAAGATTAACTCTTCGCTTCGGAAATTATCCGGGGATCCGAAGACCACTTCAAGTGTGACTGAGCCTGTGCAGTTGGCCTCTACACCTGGTATGACGCCTTTAAAGGTCGTTTTGGTGGGTTTAATCCTCGAGGGATCTATGCCCATTTTCCGCACAGTGTCCTGGTAAAGCAGGTTCAGGCTGCTGCCGCCGTCCATAAGGACTCTTGTGAGATGAAATCCGTCAATAAATGGGTCTAAAACCAATGCGGCGAACCCGCCATGACGGATGCTAGTGGGGTGGTCCCTTCGATCAAAAGTGATCGGGCAGGAGGACCATGGGTTGAACTTTGGGGCGACTGGCTCTATCGCGTATGCGTCCCGTAACGCACGCTTCCATTCCCTCTTGGGGATGTGGGTTGTGTGTATCATGTTCACCGTCCGCACTTGTGGGGGAAAACCCTTTTGTCCACTGCTATTCGGCGGCCTGGGCTCCTCCTCGTCGTCGCTACGTAGCCCCTTGTCTCTATGTTTGGCATTTAACTTGCCTGCCTGCTTGAACACCCAACAATCCCTGTTGGTGTGGTTGGCTGGCTTTTCGGGGGTGCCATGTATCTGGCACAGGCGGCCGAGTATTCGGTCCAAACTGGACGGGCCCTGAGTGTTTCTTTTGAATGGCTTTTTCCGCTGACCGGATTTGTAGCCTCTGAATCCGGCATTGACTGCCGTATCCTTGTTGATGTCGCTGTTAACGCGGCGCTTTTGCTTGTTCCGACGCGACCTGCCACTTTTGTCCTTGGCATCCGAATTACCAAGGTTCTTGGGTAAGTTGTTGCTGCGAGCTAACCAGCTGTCTTCTCCCGCGCAGAAGCGGGTCATGAGTGTCGTGAGGGCTGCCATAGATTTTGGCTTTTCCTGTCCAAGGTGTCGGGCAAGCCACTCGTCGCGGATATTATGTTTGAAGGCTGCTAGGGCCTCTGCGTCCGGACAGTCGACTATTTGGTTTTTCTTTGTTAGGAACCGTGTCCAGAATTGCCTGGCCGATTCCTCTGGCTGCTGAATTATGTGGCTTAGGTCATCGGCGTCTGGTGGTCGCACATAGGTACCCTGCAAATTGTCGAGGAATGCGGCTTCCAGGTCCTCCCAAGAACTGATTGAATCTCCTGGCAAGCTATTCAGCCAATGCCGGGCCGGTCCCTTAAGTTTGAGCGGGAGGTATTTGATGGCGTGTAGATCATCGCCGCGGGCCATGTGGATATGAAGGAGATAATCCTCGATCCATACCGCGGGATCTATTGTGCCATCATATGATTCGATGTTCACGGGTTTGAAACCCTCAGGGATTTTATGATCCATTACTTCATCTGTGAAGCATAGTGGGTGTGCGGCGCCTCTCTATTGGGCTATATCACGACGTAGCTCGAATGAGCTTTGTCTATTGTGTTCGGCCCAGCCGGATTTATTAAGTCTGGAGTGACGATCCTCGTCACGTGCCGTGGGGCACCCACGCGATCCATAGATCGATCTTGTTTGTCTTGCCTTGTCCTCCAGTATCTCTCGCAGGTCTGGCGCATTTTCCCGTGCCTTAGTATGTTTTGAGCGGAGCCGGGGCACGGCTTGAGTGGAGGGCCGAGAGGCCTCTCAGTCACGGCCATGTCATGTGCTGGTGATGTAGGTTTAGGTGCTTCCTCCTCTAATTGGGGTAGCAGCCTGCGCTTTGGGTAACTCTTGGAGGGGCGTTCGAGTTCATACTCTTCGGCCGCAAGGACGTTAGTCCATCTGTCGGCTAGCAGATCTTGATCAGCTCTAAGCTATTGTTGCTTTTTCTTGAGGCTGCTTGCCGTGGCCATAAGGCTGCGTTTAAAACGCTCTTGTTCGGCTGGATCCTCTGGCACGACGACTTTGTCGTCGTCGAGGCTTGCCTCGTCTTCGGAGGGAGGCATATAATTATCATCCTCAACCTCTCTGTCTACCGCTCTCTCGTGAGGGTTGGCTTCTCCATCCTCCTGTGCTGAATCTTGCTGGAGGGGGTGTTCTTCAGTGCTATCCGGAGTATTATTATCTCCCGTGCCGGAATCACCGTTTTTGCTTTGGCGAGATTTAGAGCGGCGCCGCTGACGCCGGCGCTTGGGTTGTTTCTTGGAGGTGTCATCCCCCGATGTTTCATCGCCATCTCCGTCTTTTGGAGTGTCCACCATATATATGTCGTATGACGAGGTGGCCTTCCAGTGCCCTATAGGTGCTGGTTCTTGGTCCTCTCATGCATCGTCGTCCATAACGTCGATGTCTTCAAAGTCGAAGTCGAGCATGTCGGTTAAGTCATCGACAGTGGCTACGAAGTGGGTGGTGGGTGGGCTTTGAATTTCTTCATCGTCCGTATCCCAACCTTGCTGACCGTAGTCCGGCCAGGGCTCTCCTGATAAAGAGAGAGACTTTAGTGACTTCAGGATGTCGCCGAAGGGCGAGTGCTGGAAGATGTCCGCAGCGGTGAACTCCATGATCGGCGCCCAATCGGATCCGATCGGCAGGCGCACGGAGGGCTTGGAGTCCGGAAAGGAATCCGGCCCCTTGGAGTCACGGGCCTTGCGGAGTGCGGGGCTGGTGTTCGGCTCAATCGCCTTTGAGATCGCAGCCCCCGAGGCGGCGTCTAACCGCTCATCCTCGATCGGCGCAGCCGGCTCCGAATTAAGGGTCGGAACCGAAGCGTGTGCGGCCTCCAGGGCACTGTTCGGCGGCAGAGCTAGATCATGCCCATCGTGACAGTGCGACACGCTCGGCTGTGGCTCGAATCCGTCGAAGATCAAGTCCCCGCGGATGTCAGCCGTGTAGTTTAAACTTCCAAATCTGACCTGATGGCCAGGGGCGTAGCTTTCGATCTGCTCCAGATGGCCAAGCGAATCGGCCCGCAGTACGAAGCCGCCGAAGACGAAGATCTGTCCGGGGAGAAAAGTCTCACCCTGGACTGCATCGTCGTTGATGATCGAAGGAGCCATCGGGCCTAAAAGCGACGACACAGAGGAACTCTCAATGAAAGCACCAATGTCGGTGTCAAAACCGGCAGATCTCGGGTAGGGGTCCCGAACTGTGCATCTAGGCGGATGGTAATAGGAGGCAAGGGACACGAAGTTTTACCCAGGTTCGGGCCCTCTTGATGGAGGTAAAACCCTACGTCCTGCTTGATTAATATTGATGATATGGGTAGTACAAGAGTAGATCTACCACGAGATCAAGGAGGCTAAACCCTAGAAGCTAGCCTATGGTATGATTGTTGTATGTTATGTTGTCCTACGGACTAAAATCCTCCGGTTTATATAGACACCGGAGAGGGTTAGGGTTACACAAAGTCAGTTACAATGGTAGGAGATCTAAATATCCGCATCGCCAAGCTTGCCTTCCACGCCAAGGAAAGTCCCATCCGGACACGGGACGAAGTCTTCAATCTTGTATCTTCATAGTCCAGGAGTCCGGCTGATGGTATAGTCCGGCTATCCGGACACCCCCTAATCCAGGACTCCCTCACATACTATCAAGGGGAGCTCTCAAGTGAGTAGCTTGATCGTATTGTTCGTCGAGAGTTTACACCATTGCATCCTTGCATCATCTTTCATGGTTCTTATTTGGTTCTTCTCCTTGTGGGATTTGGAGCTTATGGTCATCTTCATGAGAAGCTCGAGTTCATCAAAAACGGAGTTCATGTGCATCTTCTTTGATGTTTTCGATGATGGAGTTTTTGCCGGTTCTTCATTCATAGAGGTTTCACATGTCTATATCATTGGCATTTTTCTACTGCCTCTTCTCACTATAACTAGTCGTTGTTTTGAATAGTGTTTGTCATCATCTATCCAACAAGTTTGAGTTTGCTCAGTTCGGAGCTCGTATACAGAAGATATGGCAGTTTTAGTCTCAGGACAGTTTTTCTATTCTCAGGCGGTAGTACCGCTCAAGTGTACTTCCAGTATGGTCTACCGTTGCTACTACCGCCTAGAAAGTCTTCTTGTGCAAGTTCATGTTGCCTTTTCCCCTTTAGCGGTAGTTGCACGGTAGTAGCCCGGTAGTACCGCTTAAGCGGTACTTCCGTACTCTACTATTGTGTCTAGTACCGCTTAGGAAATACCTTCTATGTTGGTTTCTGATTGCCCTCTCCGCCTAAGCGGTAGTAGAGCGGATGTTGGGCGGTAGTACCGCTTCAGGCGGTACTACCGGCCTCTGTTCTATGAACTGTTGTGTACTGTCCCTAGTACTACCGCTTAAGCGGTAGTAAGCGGTAGTACCGCTCCCCCAAGTGGTAGTTCTGCTTGAGCATGGGCAGAGTGCATAACCGTTGGATTTGGGGAGGCCTATAAAAGGGGTTTTCTTCGCCGTTGCATCTTATCCTTCTGGCCCGTGTTCTTCCCTCATTGTTGACCTTCTTCGAGCTTGCTATCTATCAATTTCTCCGTGGATTCTTGCTAGTTTTGGGGGGAAAGAGAGAGGAGATCTAGATCCACATTTCCACCAATCATTTTCTTCTCTATGTGAGAGCAACTCCTTGGATCTAGATCTTGGAGTTCTTGGTGTTCTCGTTCTTGTTCTTCCTCTCATATTCCTCCATAGCTTTCATTGCTTTGGTGGGATTTGGGAGTGAGGGACTTGGGCACTCCGTGTGCCCCTGCCATTGCATTAGTTGCATCGGTTTGAGTTCTCCACAGTGATACGTGGAAGTGAAAAATTGAGAAGCTTATTACTCTTGGGTGCTTGGTACCTTAGAGCTTGTTCTTCTTGGGTTCTTGAGCATCCTAGATGATTGGTTGTGCTTCAGAGCTCAATCATTGTGGTGTAAAGCTTCGGGCAAGCGTCAGGGTCTCCAATTAGGTTGTCGAGATTTCCCCAAGCAATTTTTATGGGTTCCGGTGACCGCCCCAGGGGTTGCCGAGGTGTACGAGTCCGGTGACGGCCCCCAAGGGTTGCCATTTGTATGGTTCGGTGACAGCCCTCAAGGATCCCTTAGTGGAATCACGTCACCTTGCATTGTGAGAGAATATGGTGGCCCTAGTAGCTTCTTGGGAAGCATTGTGCCTTCACACCGCTCCAAACGCAGATTAGCATCCGCAAGAGCGTGAACTTGGGATATATCGTCGTCTTCGTGTGCCTGGGTTATCTCTTACCTGAGCCCTTTACTTATGCACTTTACTTTGTAATATGCTGATAGCATAGTATGACAATGATATATATCTTGCTATCACTTAGTTGTTTATCTTACTTAGCAAATTGTTGGTGCACATAGGTGAGACTAGTTGATTTAGATTTTGTGCTTTACAAATTAAATGCTAGTTTTATTCCGCATTTGTTCAAGCCTAAACTGTAATTATTTTAAAGCGTCTATTCAACCCACCCCCCTCCCCTCTAGGCGACATCCACAATCTTTCACCAGGTCTGACTCACTACAAGCTCATGTTTTTGTTTTCTAATAGAAAAACTAAATGGGCCGGCCCAGCTCGGAGGGTGTGTGCGCCAGTTTTGCGGTTAACTCCTTACCGGGCGTAATGGACGCCGAATAGGAAAGACCTGCCACTCACAAAAGAAAGTAAAAAAGACAAGCTACACGAGAACGGCGATGGTGCACACGGGCGCGCCTGCTCATGCTAAGAGGGTGCTTGGATACGTTTTAGTCCCATGACTAAAAGTAGTGGGACTAAAACTTGCTAGCCTCACCCATGCTTGGATCCAAATACTAAAGAGACAAAAATCAAGTTATTGAGCATTTATTATCCTCCAAACCATCCAATCCGGAACTCGCATGTGTTAAAGTAGAGGAATTAAATGAGGAGGGAGAGGGCTAATACACATTTTAGTAGGTTTCCTATGACTAAAAAGTTTTAGCCTCAAAACTAGTCCTAGCCTCTCTTTAGTCAGGGATGCTTGGAACTTTAGCCTCTAAAAGAGACTATTTTTAGTCAGACTAAAAATAGTCCCTTGGATCCAAGCACCCTCTAAGTGTGCCAATCGAACACCGGCGAATGTAAGCGGGCATTCAATGCAATTGGAGAACGAAGCGGTGGAACAGTAGTCTACGGGGATATTACATGTTCCAATCGTACATGACGGGACTACCGGTCCACGTCGTCTGTCTGGTGTTTGCGGGCAAACGGCGATCTGTTCGACTGATCCTTCCACCACCCCCCCCCCCCCCCCCCCTCCTCCACCTACCTAATAGACCGCCCCCACCCCCACACAGCAACATGGAAATCAGAGCAATGGCGACGGCGGAGCCGGGAGGCGACGGCTTCGATTTTTTGTCAAATACCGTCGACAGGTGCCTTCCGTATTCTGTACTTTGTGATGCCTATCACTTTCCGCTTTCGATTTGACGGACATGTTTCTGCTTCTGCGGTTCTGCCGCTCCTCTTCCAGGTTTCCCCTGCCGGATCTTGACGGCGGCGAGGTGATACTGGGCGCTGAAGGCACCCATACTCTTGTTTGCACAGACTCCCAGTCTAGCGTTGCTGATGTAGGCAACGGGGCCATGACACTACAACTAGATTTGAGTAGCAGGTGTGAAGACCTCAGCTTGTCGCCGCCCACCTCAGAGCTGTCAGCAGGCAAAGACGACCCCCAGGCCCCTGGCTGGACAGAGGTATCAACTAATGTATTATTCAATCAAAAACTCTTTCCTTTCTTTTTTTTGAACTTAAAACTCTTTCATTTCTAGTAAAACTGAAAAAATTCACATGTCTCTGAAGGCCAATGCATTATTCTTGCTATCCGTGCAATGTATGTATGTCGTGACTTATTACTTGTATAAAAGAATTTTATTTCCTCAGTTTTATGTGCACAGAGTCCGTGTCAGGTGAGCACCTCTTGAGCGCCCCCCTGCGCTGGTAGAATAACTGCACTTGAAAAAACACTAAGATGCTATGCAAAAACGAAGAGGGAGACTGTCGTGATTCCTCTGTCGAAGACAACTTTGATTTCCTTGGAGAAGCGTACGACTATCACAATCTATATTGATGGTGAAATTGGGTTCGGAGTTAGATACAGAAAAGGTAGATTGAACATCGAGAGAACAAAATGTATGCAAGAGATAGTTTGAGGCTGCTCGGTTAGTTTTTTTTTTTTCAATTTCATCCCTGCATATACTCTGCCAATGTTTGTACAGACATAAAAGTGGAACTGTCTCAACTTACAGAACAATTTGCCACAAAAAAATTGCAGGGTGTATCAAAAAGAAGTAACACACGGTCTTGCCGATGTAGGTGCTCGGCAATGATAAGGGTACTCCGCTCAAAGGACAATGGATGGTACATAAGCAAGCGCAGGACATTCCACAGTCACTCTCTTACAGATAAGTGTGGTCAAAAATATACTGGCCCTCGCATAGACATATCGACATATATACACGAGATGTTATCAAGCAGCCGCGTGAAAATAATATTAGCATTGGCAAAGTGTACAACATAATTGGTAGTTTCTTTGGCTCCATGAGAAATGTGCCTTTCGGCAAGAGAGCATTGAGGGGGCTTTGCGGACAGATTAGCCAAGATCAAGCAGATGATGATGTCAGGAGGACAATGAATGTTTTTGCTGAGTTGGGATCCAAAGATTCTGGTTTGTACTACAGAGTATAGCTAGAGACAGACAACTGCATATAAAATTTGTTGTGGTCAACAGGAGCAAGCAGGGCACAATACCATTACTGAAGAAAGCAATGGATACATTGACATCTATGGCCAGCGTACGCGACGGGATGGGGCTTGAAGACAGAATCCATTCAGATAAGGGAAAAGAAAAGGAGCTGATTCCAGTGCATTCAATAGCAAGTGTTGTAGAGAGCGATGTCGAAGGTCGTGCAGTTGGAAATTTCGTCAACTTAAAGCCTCCAGAACAAAAACGTAAACCAGGACGACCAACTACCAGCAGGGACAAGCCTCTGTATGATGACCGAGGCGCAAAGAGCAAGAGATGCAAGCAGACGGTAAATGAAAAGGCTGCTGACGGTTGTGGGACAAGCAAGCATATTCGTTTCTGCAGTATATGTCGTGAGGCAGGTCACAAGAGTACTACGTGTCCACAGAGGGGTGATCTTCCTCACAAAGAAAGGAAAGAAGCAAAATGCTCGAACTGTGGTGTTGGTGGACACAAGAACACCTGCAACAAACCTAAAGTTGTGTTGCATGTGGTTAAAAATGCAACTTTGGAGCAGCTTTCGATTTAGAAATTTTGTAGTCTGTTGAGGGATCCGTAGGCACGAGACTTCTGTAGTCTGTTGTGTGGTTGAGGGCTTCGTAGCCATTAGGGAGTAAAAGTGTCAAAACCATCTTGAATAATAAAGACTGCCACTGATCAAGGTGTGCTGCAGTCGTCACTATCTGTTCCTTTGTTTATGTGGCTGCCATGAACATTTGCATGTGTGAAAATTTTCTAATGCTATATCAACTTTATGAACTGTGGTGTTCATTTGTATTTCATCAAAAGTGAAAGTAATGAAACTTTCGGTTCAGTCTGTAATTATGTACCTTGACGCTTGTTTGAGCAATGGTCTGATCCAGCTCTGTTCAGCTGTGCAGTTAAGAGCACTCCCTCAGTGTAGCCATGACGTAACAGGTGTCGAAACATCCACTGCCCATCTGTGCACCCGGGCGAGAAACTCATGCAGTTCGATTTTCAAACTGGTTGGAAGAGATCTTATCTACTCCATTCCTTCGATGCCTCACGCCATTCCTCTCCTCTCCTCCATTTTCATTTACAGTCTGATGACGGCACAACCCTCTAAGATGTTTGCCCCTCCTTCCACCGGGAACTCTGTAGTCCATGGCTCCTCCGGAAGCTGGACGATAGAACTGCACTCTCTGTCTTGCATTCACCCACACGGTCACAAGATATACAAGTGGAGTTACAACAAATAGCCCGATGGAAGTGGCACACAGACCCGGGCGTGATCCATGATCCTATTATCTAGGAATACAAGTACATGTACATACACAGGTATACTACGTGTTAACACCCCCCCCTCAGCCGGAACTCCATGTGGATGGATGTTGAGGCTGCTTCGGAACTCGTGAAAAACCTGTGATGGCAAGCCCTTGGTGAACAAATCTGCGAATTGCGAACTAGACGGAACATGCAAGACTCGAACGTCACCGACAGCCACTCGGTCGCGGACAAAATGAAGATCGATCTCAATATGCTTGGTCCGTTGGTGTTGGACGGGATTAGAAGCAATATATGAGGCAGAGATGTTGTCACAATATACGATAGTGGCCTGAGTGGGTGGATGGCGAAGTTCATGCAAGAGTTGGCGCAACCAACAAGACTCGGCGACACAATTTGCAACACCACGGTCGGCCTCAGCGCTGGATCGTGACACCGTGGCTTGCCGTTTAGAGGACCATGAGAGCAAGTTGTGGCCGAGAAAAACACAAAACCTGGAGGTGGACTTGCGGGTGTCCGGGCAGCCTGCCCAATCGGCATCGGTGTAAGCAACAAGATCACGTGAGAAGGACTTCTATAGCTGCAAACCGTAGTGGGTGGTGCCACAAAGATACCGAAGGATGCGTTTGATGAGTTGCATGTGAGTGTCACGGGGCGCATGCATGAAGAGACAGACTTGTTGAACCGCATATGCGAGGTTAGGCCTAGTGAGAGTGAGGTATTGTAGGGCTCCGGCAAGGTTGCGGTAGAGGGTGGGATTGTCAAGAAGATGACCATCATGGGCGGACAGTTTGGATTGTGTGTCAACGGGAGTAGAAACGGGTTTGCAATTGAGCATCTTGGCACGATCAAGAATTTCTAGGGCATATTGTTGTTGACACAAGAACAAGCCGGTGGTGGTGGGTGTCACGTTGATGCCTAGGAAGTGATGAAGCTCACCGAGATCAGTCATAGATAATTCGTGTTTGAGAGAGGAGATGATATGATGGAGAGTGCGGGGTGTGCTAGCAGTGAGGATGATATCATCAACATACACGAGGAGGTAGGCAATAGAATTGCCATGGTGGAGAATGAAGAGGGATGAGTCACTTTTGGAGGCCAAAAAACCAAGTGACAAAAGGAATGACCGAAAACGGTTGAACCACGTACGGGGGGCTTGCTTCAAGCCATAGAGAGACTTATGAAGAAGACATACGTGGTCTGGCCGCGAGGAGTCCACGAACCCGGCCGGTTGAGCACAATACACCGTTTCCTTGAGGTCGCCATGAAGGAATGCATTCTTGACGTCGAGTTGATGGATGGGCCACGAGCTGGATGTGGCAATGCTGAGTACAACTCGAATAGTGGCTGGCATGACCACCGGACTGAACGTCTCGTCATAATCAACACCCTCCTTTTGAGTGAATCCACGGACCATCCAACGTGCCTTGTACCGCGCCAAAGTGCCATCAGTGTTGAACTTGTGGCGAAAAATCCACTTGCCGGTCACCACGTTGACACCTGCAGGCTTTGGAACCAAAGACCAAGTGGAATTCTTAATTAAAGCATCATATTCATCAAGCATTGCATGGCACCAATTAGGATCTTTAAGTGCGGAACGGTATGTTGGGGGAATGGGAGAGATAGGAGAGGTAGTGGTGTTGGCGAGGAAGAGGCGTTTCGGTTGGTAGAAGCCAGACTTGGCACGAGTTTGCATTTTATGCGAGTTATGGGGGGTTTATTGGCTGTGCACGAGCTGGGAGACGTGGCTGGATAGGAGTGGAGGGCGCGGAATGAGAGGAAGATGGCGTGGGGTCGGATACAGGAGCAGATGGTGCTGGATCCGAGGACGATCGGGTGGCAGGCGAATCTATGGCGTGATCCGAGGAAACAGACGCGTTGGGTGCAGGGGGCGATGATCCCGAGGAAGCGCGTGGGGTTTCGGTAGTGGGGAGGTGGGGTTGGCGGACTGAGGCGAGCCAGGGGATGGTTGGCACGTGGACGAGTGCGACGCGGTCTGGGTGGGCTGGCGATCCGGATTGGGCGTTCATGGGGGCGTCCCATCGGGAGGATCTGGTGGGCCTGGTACGAGGTGGAGGGGGGATTTTCTGTGGCTGGCTGTACCGGCCGGGTGGGATTCGCTGTGGCTGGCGGTGGGGGAGGTGATGGAGAAGGTAGCGCGTAGGGAAAAATTGTCTCGTCGAAGGTGACGTGATGAGAGACAATAACGCGACGTTGTGTAAGGTCGTGGCACCTGTAGCAGCGGGTAGAGCGTGGTGAAAGCTTGTGGGAAGAGGTGGCATAGAGGTTGGGGTAACAAAGACACACGAAAACGCGTAAGTGGTCGTAGGTGGGATGAATGTCATGGAGCATGTAGTAAGGGGTGTGGCCGTGGATAGCACGGGGAGGACGTCTGTTGAGTAGATACGTGTGCAAGGCTTCGACCCAAAAGGGTGGGGAAGAGTGGCTTGTAGTAATAGAGTGCATACGATGTCATTGGTGGTGCGAATGAGACGCTCGGTTTTGCCATTTTGAGGGGACATGTGGGGGCATGAAAAACGGTATGCAATACCATTCATGGAGAATAAAGCACGTAAGGAGGAGTTGATGAACTCGCCGCCGTTGTCACATTGTAGGGCTTTGGTGATTACATTGTATTGAGTGCGGACAAACGAGAAAAAGCGTTGGAGAGTTGTGGATGTGTCCGATTTAGTGCGAAGAGGAGAGGACCAGGAGAAGTGTGTGTAATCATCAAGCACAATCAAATAATAGTTGAAACCAGAGAAGCTTACAACGGGCTAGTCCATAGATCACAATGGATCAACTCAAAAGGAGCAAACGTGCGACTAGAAGAAGAAGGGAAGGGGAGGCGAGGCTACCGGCCTAATTGGCAAGCATTACATGGTGTATGCACCGGTTTATTACATGAGGGAAGAAAATCTTGGGCAGCTAGTGAAGATGTTATTTGAGGACTTGGGTGGCCAAGCCGGCGGTGCCACACGTCGCCGGTAGAGGTGGTGGTGGAGAAAGCGGAGCGCCAAGTCTTGTTATTGCCGAAGAACAGATAAAGGTCGCCGGAGCTAGCGGAGATCATGATTACCCTCCTGGTGCGAAGATCCTTCACAACAAAGCCATATGGATAAAATTTAATGGAGCATAAATTATCTTTGGTGAATTGGCGAGCTGAGATAAGGCTGGTGACTACATGAGGTGAGAATAAAATGTCCCTAAGCTGAAAATTGTGAGGGGTGAGGGTGGTGGAGCCAGAGGCATGGATAGGAAGGTGAGTGTCGTTGCCAACTACAATGCTAGAGAAACGAGGCTTTAATGAAGAATACAAGAGGTCAAGATTACCAGAGTTTCCGGTGATGTGGGAGGATGCGCCGCTGTCGAGGTACCACTCATGAGGAGCGGAGCTGCTGTTGGGGTAGCCTTGGGCGCTGTAGGCGGCCTGGAGCATGGCGAGGTGATCCTAGGAAGGAGGCTGGGGCGGCGGCGGCGCGGGGTAGCCCGAGAGTTGCATCTAGTACACCTGGGCATGCGACCCGGGGCGCGGGCCGAGCACGTCGGCGCTGTTGGGAGGAACCCAGCCGGGGCGCAGGTTCGGCAGCGCCATGCCGTAGGGTGCGAAGAAGCCCATGTACGGGTTGTAGGACATGGGCGGCAGATGGCCACGACCGCCTTGATCACCATGCCCTCGGCCGCGCCCGCGCCCACGACCGCGGCCACCGCGGTCGCCGCGGTCACGGCCCTCGTTGCAGTTGCCAGATCCATGAGCCTGGGAGCCGTTGCCGCGATCAACGCCCTGGTCAGGGCGATCGACGCGGTCACCGACGCAAGTGCTGGAGGAGCCGCCAGGGTCAGAAGGGTGGCCAGCAGGGCCGCTGCTCCCGGTGCGGCGAGGATGGTGACCGGCTCAGCGGCCTCGCGCTGGGCGAGGTTCTCCTCGGCAAGCTTCAGACGAGAGAACACCGTTTCAAACGGTGGCAGAGGAACGGTGTCCCCGAGGACGACGCGGATTGTGTCGAGGCGTTTGTCGATGCCGTGGAGAAACTGGGTGGTGAGATCCACCTCGGTGACGGCGTGGTCGATGTCGGCGAGGCCGGCGGTGATCAGCTTCATGCGGCGGGCGTACTCGGCAACGGAAAGGTCCCCCTGCTTGAGGTTGCGGTACTGCGTGTTGAGCATCATGTACCGAACCGCCCTGTTCGCGAGAAAATAATCCCGGATGCGATGCCAGAGATCATAGGTGGTGGTGGCGCCGACGACATGATCAACAAGGTTGTCGGCGAGGGTGGCGTAGATCCAGAGCACGAGATGGGCATCGAGCTCGCGCTGTTGGGGGGTGGCGGTGGCTGGAAGGGGGTGCTCAATGAATTGGGTGACGCCGTAGCGGATCAGAACCAGCAGGAAGAACGACTTCCATTATGGTAGTTGTGCTCGTCGGGGTTAAGAAGGAACTTGATGTGGTTGTGGATACTGTCGTTGAAGATGGCGTTGCGGGCAAGGGGAGGGGTCGGCGCCGAAGAAGAAAAGATGAGGGCGAACTGGGTGGTGGGAGGAGGGAGGAGCCGCTGTTGAGAGCCGGAGAGGTCCCGTATACAAAGGGGGCAGGGGAGGTGGCGGCGGACGTGGAGCCGCCGTCGAGGGCCGGGCCGGTGGCCGAGGAGAGGGAGCCCGGCGAGGTGGCCGGAGAAGTGGCGGAGGAGGTGGAGTCCGGAGCCATGGGAGGGACCTGGTCGCTGATACCAAGCTGGACTATAGAACTGCACTCTCTGTCTTGCATTCACCCACACGGTCACAAGATATACAAGTGGAGTTACAACAAACAGGCCGATGGAAGTGGCACGCAGGCCCGGGCATGATCGATGATCCTATTATCTAAGAATACATGTACATGTACATTTTTTCTTTTTTTGCGGGGGACATGTACATACACAGGTATACTACGTGTTAACACCGGATCGAGTTCCGTTGTCTTTGCCAACTACACTGCTGAAGGCAACCATGGCCAGGATGTAACATGTAAGTTCTGACCATCATGGCTATGGTGGCGTTCCTCCCCCACATATGATTTTGCAGCAGGGTGTTTCATTGCTCCAGGTACGACGATGGCTATTTCTTCCTTCGTTTTTCCGTTTGCCCTCAATTTGCCTTCATCTCCCGACGCAACAAAAAAGGTAGACATCAGTAAAATCGAGTCCTTCCTTGCAGGATTCCGTGGCCGGTAGAGCCGACGGGGCATCATCAGCACAGGAAGATTACGAGGATGGCTATGAAGTTCACTCCCGTTTTTCTGCGGTGGAAGAAGTAGGCAACTACGATCCAGAAGATCAGAGATCCACCGGCGACGACAGGCAGTCCGTCCCGTGCAGCTACGGCAAGTCCACGACCAATGTTGGCGACGAGTACGACAACACCGTCGGCCTCGGAGGCAGGCCAGCGAAGCGACCAAAGATTGGGGACTGATGCCGACTGAACCTATCTGAAGAAGCTATATGACTCAGAATAATGTCGTACTCCCTCCGTTTCAAAATAAATATCTTAACTTTGTATGTACAAAGTTGAGACACTTATTTTGATACGGAGGGGTAGTTAGCAGTAGAAGCGTGGAAAGCCCGCCTTGTCACGGACGCCACCGTTTTCTCCAGCCGTTTGCACCTACGGGCTACGGCCCACGTTGGTACACTAGCTCGACGCCGTCTCTGTGAACTGGACGTCCGTCCACCCTCACCGTCCCGTACGTACGCATTAACTATCCCACGTACACCCTTTGACTACGGCGACCATCCCATATCCCAGCGCGAACCAACGCCGGAAGATACCATGAGCAGGGTGAACCAACCTGTGGTTGAGATGGTTAGGTGGACAGTGGTATTCCCAACCCATCAGGGTTTAAATCCTGGTGCTCGTATTATTTCTGGATTTATTTCACGATTTCCGGCGATGCGCTTTCAGTGGGAGGTGACGTTTCCGTCGACGACGAGACGCCTACGGTGACTTCGTAAATCTCAAGATGATATGCCGGCTCAATCTCTCGGAGGTGCTCATAGGGTGAGTGTACGCGCGTGTATATGAGCGCTTGCGTGTGTATTGATGCTAAAAAAAAAATACCGTGAGCAGGCGTGGACGAGCACGCCAGTGAATTTTCGCAAGCTACGCCATACTACAAATATTGTCATCATGCCATTTCGTATGCTTGTGACACGAAAATTATACACATAAAGCTACTGTATAGTACAGTACAAAATAATAAGTACAGGCTTTTTTGCGAGATCATATTAGTTATTTCAATATGGTATTGAATATATTGAATATTAGGAAAGACGATATAGACTAGGATTTATTCTGATTTATCTTCTACTTTAAATATATCATTGTAATCCTACATATATATATATGCCCATGAAGTTTCAGCAATACAACGGACTATTCCATCGAATCTTTTTTCTAACATGGTATCAACCTTCCTCGATCCTAAATCCTAGCCGCCGCCGCTTCCGCACACACGCGCCGCTCCCGCGGTCGTCCTCCATGACCGCCGCTCCCGGGGTGGTCGTCCTCCATGACTGCCACCGGGGCCACGCCGCCCGTACCTAGGGTTCGTCCGCTGGTCGTGTTGACCAGCTGCCCTAAAGAGTCATTTTCCTGATTCTTGCTCTGAGTTTTTCTCTCTTTCACCGGTCGCTTTGATCGGCGTTTTCTTTTTTGTCTTTCAATCTATGCTTGATCGGATCGCGTCGCCCGTCGACACCGTCGATGCGCCTTTACCCCGACACCGGCGCGACCGGCTGGCTTCTTCGCCGACCCGGCAGCCTCGCGCGACAGGCAGCCTCTCACGGCCGTCGTCCGTGCGCCGGTCCGCCCATCGATCTACGCCGACCGCCGACCGTCTCCGCCCACTCCGACCGACACACCTGCATCGCCTCCATCCGACGGCCTCGCGCCATGCGGCTGCCAATCATAGTCGCCGCTCACGCGTCGGCCCGTCATTCGATCCACGCCACCCGCCTCCGCCGCGTCTGCACGGCAGCCCTGCGGGTTGCCTCGCCGGCCTCGTACCTGGCTGCATCAGGCCGTCGGCTGCCTTGAGCTCGGGCGCCGCTGCTCCGTTGGTAGCTCAGGCCTCAGCCCGGGCGCCGACGTTGCTTTTGTGGCCCGGGTGCCGGTGCTGACGCGCTCGTGCGCACGTCGTCCCACGTCGTCCATCGCCATCGGCTTCATCTCGGACTCCGCCGCCATCCCGTCTTCATTGAGCGGCGTCCACGACCTCGCGCGCGGTCGGATTGATTACCCGCCCCTCGCCGCGATCCGCCTCATCTAAGCCGTGCGACCGACCTGACCCGTCTGTTGCGCGCGCCTCCGCAGGCCCCGTGAAGACTGTCTCGAGTTCAGCGCGCCCCTCTACCGATCGAGCAACGGGCTGTCGCCGCGTCGCCCCGTCGGGCCACCGCACCGCCGCCCCGGGTTCTTCTCCCGGCTGCACCGACCTGCGTCACCGTTGCGCCGCCCCTTCGGGCCGTAGTGCCGCGACCTGCGGTCCATTGCCGTCCCGGCGCTGTCCGCTCCAGGTTGTCCCCGTGGCTGCACCGACCCTCGCGCCGCCGCTGCGTCACCCCGTCGGTTGTAGCGAGCGTGGCACGCGCTCCACGCCGTCGTCCCCGCAGTTGCACCGACCCGCGTCCCGCCGCCTCTTTGGGCTGTAGCGCCGCGGCCCGCGGTCCTTGCGACTGCCCCGAGGTCTTCCGCCGTCGCCCCGACCTGCCCGCCGCCGCTGCGCCGCCCCTTCGGGCCGTAGCGCCGCGGCCCGTGGTCCACACCGTCCCCACGCATCGACCTCTCGTGGTATGCGCCGCGCCGCCACCCTTGGCATGGGAACACCATCATCCGCGCCGGTCTTCGTCACGCTGTTGGGTTCTTCTTGCCTACTTCGAGCACCGCCGCCGCGCTCCTAACTTAGCCACCGCCGTCGCCGCCGCTCTTCTTCGGCCGCCGCCGCCACTACCCCCCGTAGCCGACGCCGACGCCTATCCAGCTCCCTTCGTCTTCATCCAGCACCAGCCCGTTGCCAGCTTCGCCGTTATCTACCCCGACCACTTCGTCTACTCCGACCAACCGTTGGTGACATCGGCCCCGCGCCGATGGATGCCGCAATCGTCGTTGAGTTCTTCTCTGCTGGCCCCTCCGACTTCTCCGACATGGCATACGGCTCATGCAGGTCCCTCGTCTCCGCATGCCCGGTGCTAGCAATACCGAAGTGTGCCTTCGTCCACGACATGTCCCCGGGCCTGGCAAGCTTGGTGCGGCGCTTCGTCAACTTCGACTTCGTCCGGCTATGCATGCCCGGTGCTGGCAACACCGATACGTGCCTTCGTCCATGATTTGTTCCCGGGCTTGGCAAACCCGGCGCAAGGCGTCGTCAACATCATCCTCCTTCCGGCGCACCACTACCTCGACACCATTGGGCCCATGACTAACTTGGCGCCTCCTTGCGCCCGCGGCTCCACGCTGACTCCCTCGACAACAGCTACCCCGACTCGACATCGACCATGATATTCTTCGCCCGGCAACCTCGACCACGGCTACACCACCTCAAATGCTCAATTTCATGTCAGTCAAATGCTATGAAATTGAAAATATTCAATACTATGTTTTTGCATTTGAGCATTTGACTGACATGCTTCGGCTGCAACCACTCTCATGGTATCCAAGGACTCCGGCAGTTATCCTTTTGATTTTTTTTCCTTTTTTCTTTTTTGAAAGAGAGGGGTTTTCCTTCCTTCTCCTTCAGAGGAAAGAAACAAATAGGCAAGTCAATCCGTAAGCGCACTAGTCCTACAGAGAGGGACTCCACTGCCACTGCCACTGCCATGGCCCATCCATCGTCTATCTCTCTCTACCTTTGCAACGATTGCATTTATTGGACAGAGGCCCTACATTTGGCAGGGCTCGCTGCATTCAAGTGACCCGATCACGGATTCACGCCAGCGCTTTCCTCCGCATTATTGCTGTGAACTGAACAAACCATTATGCCAAGATGAAAGTTGCAAAACATCTATGTGCACACTAAGTCCAAATAAGAAGAACACGGTTAAAAAACACAGTAAAAAAATGCCGCGCTGACGAAACAATCTATATTCATGTGTACGTACGTAGAGCACCCCTGGACCTGGAGTGCCACACAAAAAAGGTAGCACTAGTAGTACTACTACCACAACATAATTATGGTCACGGTGTGAAGAAGCATATGAGGAAACGGTTGGGGCGTCTTTCCGGAGGAGCAATCAAGTGGTTTGCCGAAACGGAATTATCTTTCTCCGGGAGGTGACTTGGATCCGAGGCAGCCATTGCAGAGTGCTGTGCCAAATGGACTCATTGTTAGGTCACGCAAGGGTCCAAGGGTAGAAATGCCTGTTTCGTGGCAGGTGGAGCGGATTTGATCGTTTGGAGAGGAGGGTCACATGTGGGAGCGCCCCTTCTTTTGGCAATAAGTTGCTCCATCTCCATGTGGAATTTGGCAGATTTATGTAGGATTCGAAACTTTCTTTCGTGGTGAAGAAATCGCGGAGCCCATGTGGTGATATTCCTACGTCGTGAACACGGAAGGTCCAGAGGTTTGAGTTTTCCGCCCCGCTGATAGTTCTTGATTGCCTAGCTTTGCCCATTATTTTACTACGACTTTAGCGCATTTGGCTCCACCGAAATGATGTGCCCTGTTTGAAAATGGCGGTCCGGGGAAATCGCCGGTGTCAATGGGTTGGCCACCTTTTACCTTCTTTTTAGCACTAACTTGGTTGAGAAAACTCTAACTTGGTTGAGAAAATTCGACGCGACATGCAGGCTGCTCCAGTGGACTTGCTTATACATACTTTACCACTAAGTTGGACCAGTAGACATTTTGGAATGTGAAAGCTGGTTTAGTTTCTCTTCGTGTGCGCGCGTGCAGTTGGGCCGCCGATCAGTATGGACGGGTTTTTCCACTTGATTCTGCCTACCAGCCGAAAGCGTCCCCACACCGGCTTGTGTTTCCACCAGAGACGGAAACGGATAAACAGAAGGCGCCAAGGAAGGGAGCTCGCCTCTAATTATTGTCGTCGATCCATCAGTTATGAAAGGCATGGAGAAAAAGGAAAATGATGTGGTTTTCAGAAGAAAACACTATTGAGAGAGTCCAAATATTTCCTGCCAATCATGCATGAGGCACTGTAGCGATGCACGTGAGCTCGTCACGGATTCTCGCTCTCGAATTCTCTCCACTAGCAATTCAGTTTCTGAGACAGCAACCCCGCAACACCCCAAGCGAAACGGCAGCTCTGCTCTCCTATTTTTCAGGAGAAGATAGGTAACTGCGTGACACTGGAGCCAGCACAAAGACGACATGTAGCAGGACAAGAGGAGCCAAGACGTACTAGTAGTATTATTACTTTATATATCAAAGTAATCCCGTAATATGTAAGCAATTTGGCATATAACGACACCTAGACGCACGAGTGCAGAAAACGAAATGTGATTTGCAGCTCTCTTTTCCTCTCGGCTGCAAAATCATTTCCCCGATATTTTCAGGGAGGATAAGGTCGACCGCTCTTGATTAGAACACCGCATGCCACGCTGAAAAGGCCAGCGGGGCGAGAGGATATGTATTATGTACGCGATAGAGTAATGTCCGTCGGTAAATTTGGAGGCACGCAGCCGCTGGCGACTAACAAAACCATTTCCGCGGTACACCTGTTTTTCTTCTCCTACAAAAAAAGTTTGTTTCCGTGTGCGTCAAAAAAGGGGAGGAGCGAGCGAAACAGGACGCATGTTCCCGGCGGGGCGGACGTGGTCTTGTTTCGACCTGTTCCGTGTCTCGACAGGTGCAGGCAATTAGACAAAAAGTATTCTAGTTTAGGGTTAGGGCAGGCAGGCGCTGGTGCTGAATGGGTCATCATGCTAGCTTCATGCAGCGATGTGTTTTTTTTTCTCCTTTGTTTTTCAGTGGCTAGTTTTAACATGTCCCAGCATGGCTGCATCCTTGTGACACGGAACATTTTTTTTAACACAGTACAGACGCAAGCGCTCATATATATATACGCGAATACACTCATCCTATAAACGCGCACACACATCCTATCCATATGAGCATCTTTGAGAGACTGAACCGACATATAATCTTGAGTTTTACGAAGTCACTGTTGGCGTCTCGTCATCGACGGGAACGTCTCCTCCCACTGAATGTGCATCACCGAAAATCCTGAAATAAATTCAGGAATAATGCAACACTTCAATCATTCAATATCTGAGAACTGAGCACAAACTAAAATATCTGCTTGTTTACAAAAAACAGATATCGACTTTTTTTAGAAAGGTAATGTTATCGGTTCTATTTTTTTATATAGTACTTCCTCCGTCTCTAATATAAGAGCGTTTTTGACATTATTGTAGTGTCAAAAAAGTTTTTATATTATGGGACGGAGGGAGTAATTAAGTTATATGTCATCTCATTTCTTTCCCAAAACTGAGCAGTAGCTCATCTATCTAGTGCACATCAACTTCTGACAATCCAAATCACTGTCCACCATCACTCACTACAACAGAAAGGTAAATAGATAATTAAGTCCATTGCATTCTGTTCAGTTCAATGCAAGTTATTCTATGTGTAGAGAGCTATCAAACATGGACTTCACCACCCGACCGAGCTGAAACGAAAAATTGGCCAAACGTTCTGGACATGGATTTTAAAGTACTTTTGGAGCATTGATCTTGTTTTTATTTGTTCAACCCACCACGAACGGCATTCCGTCACGAAACTTTGCACGTAGATAGCCACTAAGCAACGTTTGTTGAGAAAAAAACCCAAATATTCTATTCATTTTTGTTAAATTTTGGATTTTGCTGATCACTGCAGGAACATATTCGCTCGGGTTTAGACAGGCACTTTCACAAACATATTTTTTCTCCATCAAGTTCGGTACTATTTTTTTTCATTAATAAGAGTATCACATGGTAAAACAAATTATGGGTTCCTCTGCCTCCTGCAGGCGCCGGCGCCGCTCCGCCTCGTCTCCGGTGGCCTCAGGGCCTATGACGGCGCGGTGGATCCCGACCCTTACCGCCGGGAGGGCCTCATTTTTAGATATTTCATCGAGTTTTGTTAGGGTTTGTGTCCTGCTCAGGAAGACAAAACGGTGGCGGCTCCCTGGAGATGCAATAAGATTCTACCCGTTGTCGGTGTCAAAACCGGCGGATCTCGGCTAGGGGTCCCGAACTGTGGATCTTGGATCAATGGGGAACGGTGAACGCAGGGACAATACTTACCCAGGTTCGGGCCCTCTTGAAGAGGTAAAACCCTACGTCCTGCTTGATTATATTGATGTGTATATGATAGTTATAGAGTTGATCTACCATGAGATCGGATGAACTAAAGCCTAGATGAGTAGGATGAAGGTTCTGGCCTCTACGGACTAAACCCTCTTGTTTATATAGACACCAGGGGTCCCTAGCGTTACACATGGTCGGTTGCCATCAATGAATAAACATGCCAATTCTATCATCTTGACTTGGAGGACACACCAAGGCTTCGGAGGTTTCCTGAACATGGAGTCGCTTATAGCTCGGCCTTCCAATAATAGTGGCCCAACTGTCCGGCCCACGGGTGATAGACCGGTAGCCCGAGGACCCCCTAGTCCGAGACACCCTCAGTAGCCCATGAACTAGTGTTAGAAGCCAAGGTTTGTGTGGGAATCGTCGGCTTTGTGGACCAGTTCCTTCTTCCTATAGTGCTTGCGCCAGATCTACAGTTACTCTTAGTCAAACCTTGAAGGGTTGTCTAGCCATGTCCAGCCATGCATTGTACGGATTATGCCCTGATTCTCGAATTGCATGTATTACTTAGCCTCGATGGCCAACTGCTCAAGTGTGAATACTGTCCTTACCTGACAACTTTCGCCGAAAGGTCACGACCGGTCGGTTATGAAAACTTGAATCGCGGTTCGAGGCAGTTTCTCCATTGGCACATCCCATCAATATGGAGATCGTGCCCCATTTTTAAGGGATATGATCAATGATTTGTGTTATCACGCGCGCATAACGACATGATTATATCGGGAAGCTGCGAGGTCCGCGATGCAGTAAAGGGACCCTTGGGCTTACTGTAGCTTATAAAAGGGGAGCAACCACGAAGTTCTCCTCACGCTCTCACATTCCCTATTACCATCGCCTTCCCAACCTCTCGAGCTCCAGCACCCAGATCCATCTTTTCTCAAAAAACTTCCGAGCCATCTCCTCAATCCGGCCATGGCCGACTCTAGTTCCAAGGGCAAGTGGGAGGCCTCCTGCATCACTGAAGACGACATCCAGGAGTTTAAGAGCGCGGGCTACCTGTCAGCCAACGTCGCCCATCGTGTCTCGGAGGAGGGCCAGGTTGTCCCCACGCCTAGGCCAGGTGAGAGGGTGGTGTACCTTCCCCACTTCATCCAGGGACTGGGCTTTCTCCTCCACCCTTTTGTCAGGGGTCTCATGTTCTTCTATGGGCTAGACTTCCATGACCTTGCCCCGAACTCCTTCTTGCACATCTCGGCTTTCATCATCATTTGTGAAGCTTTGATACGCCTCCAACGTATCTATAATTTTTTATTGTTCCATGCTGTTATATTATCATTCTTGGATGTTTTACCATCATTTTATATCAACTTTATATCATTTTTTGGGACTAACCTATTGACATAATGCCCAGTGTCAGTTGATGTTTTCTGCTTGTTTTTTACATCGCGAGAAATCAATATCAAACGGAGTCCAACTGCAGAGAAACTTTTTGTGGATTTTTTCTGGACCAGAAGACACCAGATGGGCCAAAAAGTACCTGAGTAATAGTAGTAGATGCAGGCAGGAGTCGGTCTATTAATCTTGGATGTGATGCCTATATAATGATCATTGCCTGGATATCGCCATGATTATTTGAAGTTCTATCAATTGCCCAACAGTAATTTGTTCACCCACCGTTTGCTATTTTTCTCGAGAAAAGCCACTAGTGAAATCTACGACCCCTCGGTCTCTCCTTTAATATATTTGCCTTTGCGATCTATTTTCCTTTGCCTTTATTTTCAAATTTATTAAAGCAAAAATACAAAAATACCTCGCTGCACTTTATTTTATTTGGCGTTCGATCTATCAATTATTACAACTCTCTCACGTCCGTTTGCCAATTTCTGGCGCCGTTACCCGAAAGAGATTGACAACCCCATTAACACGTCGGGCTGCGAGTATTTGTTATCTGTGTGCAGGTGTTGTTTACATAGTGTTGCTTAGTTCTCCTACTGGTTCGATAACCTTGGTCTCATCACTGTGGGAAATACCTACCGTTGCTGTGTTGCATCATCCCTTCCTTTTTGGGAAAATATCGACGTAGATCTAGCTTCACTTATATCTTTTTGAGCACGGTGTGCTTTAGTATTTTTGAAGAAATGCTCTTTTGATTCACTTAGATTTGTTTGAGAGTTCATAAATTTTTTGAAGAAATTCTCTCTTGCTTCACTTAAATTAATTTGAGAGAAAGAAATATTATGCTCATGATCTTCACTTATATTTGTTTGAGCTTATCAAAAGCAACACATGAAAATTAGTTCCAAAGTGATAGATATCCAAGAAGGATATAATAAAAACTTTCATGAAGATCAATGGACAAAATAAACTTGATTCCTTGTAATAGTTTTGAGAGATGATGACGTGATATGTGAGTCATGTTGATGAGTAATTGTGCTTTAGTAAGAATATTGGTGTTAAGGTTTGTGATTCCCTACGCAAGCACGAAAGTCAATACTTATGCAATGAAATTACATCCTATTTGTGGTGCATTATCCGGTGTTAATTATGCTTAATGCTCGCTTATGAGATTATTCGTTTCTTGGTTGGTCGCTTCTCAATCTTTTGCTAGCCTTCATTTTGCACTAAGTCTGATCACTACTTGTGCATCCAAAATCCTTTAAACCAGTTTTGCCACATGAGTCCACTATATCTACCTATATGTGGTATTATTTTGCCGTTCTAAGCAAATTTATATGTGCCATCTCTAATTTTCAAAATAAATTTCTCTTTTGTGTGCTCGTACCGCTCGCGAGGCGGTGAGGGGAGGCCAATATTTTTCATGCTAGATGTGTTATTCTCACGATGAGTGTTTATTCACTTGTCATTGCATGAGAGTAAGGCAAAGGTATTTGGGATGCCCAGTCCCGAAATGAAAAATTAATTTACTTTATGTTGTCAAATAATAAATTCCTTGGAAAATGTTGGTATGGAGGGCACCCGTGGATACGGTTAGCCATGGAAAGTGAAAGTATGGTGGAAAAAGGAATAAACTTTATTTTCTATTTGGGAACCACCTATAATATATCTAGCATGGAAAGTGTCGGGAGCTCTAAGTTATTTTCGTTGGTGGGAAAAGTATGCCTCTCAAAATGTTTTTATCTCTCAATTTTCGCTTTGAGCTCTGGCACCTTTACAAATCCCTACTTCCCTCTGTGAAGGGCCTTTCTTTTACTTTATGTAATTTTTATTTTTTATCTGAGTCTCCATCTTTTCTTATAAAGCACCAACTAGGGGGCACTATGATCGTACTTGAGCATTGTGTGTAGCTAATATGTGAGTGTGTTTCATGAATGGATCAATGATTGAGCATGATGGGCTAGGGATAACTTATTTTAGAGTTGATATTTTGAAAGACGTGGTTGCTTGTTAGTATGCTTGAGTATTTAAGTCTCATGTCAAAACTAGACTATTGCCTTGAACCATATAAAATTCCAAATGTCCATGCTATAAAGAAAAGAATATGAGATGACATGTTAGGCAACATTCCACATCAAAAATTCTGTTTTATCATCTACCTACTTGAGGATGAGCAGGAATTAAGCTTGGGGATGCTGATACGTCTCCAACATATCTATATTTTTTTATTATTCCATGTTGTT
The DNA here is from genome assembly GCA_032464435.1 of Aegilops umbellulata. Lineage (NCBI taxonomy): Eukaryota > Viridiplantae > Streptophyta > Magnoliopsida > Poales > Poaceae > Aegilops > Aegilops umbellulata. Next base: position 66,791,697 of record CP136060.1, on the reverse strand, counting down.
ATATTATCATCCTTGGATGTTTTATAATCATTTTATAGTCATTTTATATCATTTTTGATACTAACCTATTTACATAGTGCCAAGTGCCAGTTGTTGTTTTCTGCATGTTTTTTACATCGCAGGAAATCAATACCAAACGGAGTCCAAATGCAGTGAAACTTTTTGTGGATTTTTTTGGACTAGAAGACATCCAGTGGGTCGAAGAAGCGCCTGGGGGTGCTCCGAGGGGAGCATAACCCACCAGGGCGCGCCTGGAGGCCCAGGAGCACCCAGGTGGGTTGTACCCACCTCGGGTGTCCACTGAACCGCCTCTTTGCGCTATATAGACCCCAATATTCCATAAACCCTAAGGGAGTCAACGAAAATCAATTCCAGCCACCGCAGAGTCCAGAACCACCAGATCCAATCTAGACACCATCACGGAGGGGTTCATCATGCCCATTGGCGCCTCTCCGATGATGCGTGAGTAGTTCTTTGTAGACCTACTGGTCCGTAGTTAGTAGCTAGATGGCTTCCTCTCTCTCTTTTGATTCTCAATACAATGATCTCTTGGAGATCCATATGATGTAACTCTTTTGTGCGGTGTGTTTGTTGGGATCAGATGAACTTTGAGTTTATGATCAGATCTATCTTTTTATCCATGAAAGTTATTCGAGTCTTCTTGATCTCTTACATTCATGATTGCTTATAGCTGCGTATTTCTTCTCCGATATTTGGGTTTTGTTTGGCCAACTTGATCTATTTATCTTGCAATGGGAAGAGGTGCTTTGTGATGGGTTTGATCTTACGGTACTTGATCCCAGTGACAGAAGGGGAACCGAAACGTATGTATCGTTGCCATTAAGGATAACAAGATGGGGTCTACTTCTACATAAATACATCTTGTCTACATCATGTCATCATTCTTATTGCATTACTCGGTTTCTCCATGAACTTAATACACTAGATGCATGCTGGATAGCAGTCGATGTGTGGAGTAATAGTAGTAGATGAAGGCATGAGTCGGTCTACTAATCTTGGACGTGATGCCAATATAATGATCATTGCCTGTATATCGTCATGTTATTGAAGTTCTATCAATTGTGCAATAGTAATTTGTTCACTCACCATTTGCTATTTTTCTCGAGAGAAGCCACTAGTGAAATCTATGGCCCCCAGGTCTCTTCTTTAATATATTTTCCTTGGCGACCTATTTTCCTTTGCCTTTATTTTCAGATCTATTAAACCAAAAATACCTTGCTGCACTTTACTTTATTGGGCGTTTGATCTATCAATTACTACAACTCTCTCACGTCCGTTTGCCAATTTCTGGCGCCGTTACCTGAAAGGGATTGACAACCCCTTTAACGCCTCGGATTGCGAGTATTTGTTATCGGTGTGCATGTGCTATTTACATAGTGTTGCTTGGTTCTCCTACAGGTTCGATAACCTTGGTCTCATCACTGAGGGAAATACCTACCGTTGCTGTGCTGCATCATCCCTTCCTCTTTGAGGAAATACCGACGTAGTTATAGCGGACATCAAGCCTCTCTTCCAATATGACCACACTTCGTCCTGTGGCTGAAGGTTTTCAATGTCAAGCCGAAAATAGTGGATGACCAGAAGGAGGACTACGGCGGGGGGGGGGGGATGGGGATGGTTAGCAAACTCCCCCGAGTTGAGTGGCCGAAAGGCACCTTCCTAGACACCGTCAAGATCTGGCAAAAGGAGTGGTTTTACATCATAGAGCCGCGCGGTGCGGATTGGCCGGCAATCCCCGCTGTCGGTGTCAAAACCGGCGGATCTCGGGTAGGGGGTCCCGAACTGTGTGTTTAAGGTTGATGGTAATAGGAGACAGGGGACACAATGTTTACCCAGGTTCGGGCCCTCTCTATGGAGGTAATACCTTACTTCCTGCTTGATTGATCTTGATGAATATGAGTATTACAAGAGTTGATCTACCACGAGATCGTAATGGCTAAAACCCTAGAAGTCTAGCATGTCTGACTATGGTTATGAGTCTTTGGTCCTACAGACCTAGCCCTCCGGTTTATATAGACACAGGAGGGATCTAGGGTTACACCAAGTCGGTTACATAGAAAGAAATCTCTATATTTGGTCGCCAAGCTTGCCCTCCACGCCAAGGAGAGTCCCATCCGGACACGGGTAGAGTCTTCAGTCTTTGTATCTTCACAGCCCATCAGTCCGGCCCAGGGCTAACAGGCCGGACGCCCGAGGACCCCTTAGTCCAGGACTCCCTTAGTAGCCCCTGAACCAAGCTTCAATGACGAGGTGTCCGGCGCGCAGATTGTCTTTGGCATTGGAAGGCAGGTTCCTTCTCCGAATACTCCAATATAGTCCTCGGATACAACGGTCGTGTCCGGATCTGCAACACAATTACCGCACTCAACCGCAGAGAGTTTAATACTTCACGAGTCCCATCCGTTGACAACTTTTTGGTAAGGTGACATCAAGTCTGTCCGGTCATTATTTCGAACCGTTTTCATCTGCCGTTCCACGTTTTGAGATGTGATTTTCATTGTCATGTCTTGTCAAAGCAGAGATCATGTCCCCTTATTGCGGGATTCTCATCAATACGAGCGTGGGTAATCCAACCGTGCCGTTCGACACAACCCTTGGGAATAGGCGAGTCTTAAGGCGAGTGAGGAGGCGCTTGATATTCACTGCCTTTATAAGGGGATAAGGACTCCCTTTCTTCACCCACACCTTCTCTCTTTCTCTGCCCAAGTCCTCATTTTTTCCGCCTCAAGAAAGCACCCAACCATGTCTAGATCTGGAGGGCAAGGCAAGTGGATGGCCTCCTCCGTCAAGGAGAAGGACATCACTGAGCTTCGGGAGGCCGGGTATCTGGCAAAATAAATCGCCCACCGCCTTCCAGCCAAGGGGCAAGTCGTCCCCACCCTAAAGCCCAACGAGAGGGTGGTGTTCATCCCCCATTTCGTCCGCGGGTTAGGGTTTGCTCTCCACCCTTTCGTCTGCGGACTCATATTCTATTACAGGCTATATTTCCATGATCTAGCCTCGAACTCTTTCCTCAACATCTCGGCATTCATTGTCGTGTGTGAGGCCTTCCTCCGCATCCAACCCTACTTTGGGCTGTGGCTCAAGATCTTCAACGTGAAGCCGAAGGTGGTGGATGGTCAGCACGCGGAGTGCCGAGGTGCCATGGTGAGCAAGATGCCCAATGTCACATGGCCCAAAGGTACGTTTGTGGAGACCGTCAAGGAGTGGCAGAAACTGTGGTTCTATATCACAGAGCCTCGTGACGCCACTTGGGTCGCGGCTCCCAAGTTCAAGTCCGGAGCTCCAATGCGGCTCACCTCCTGGATAGAGAAGGGCCCAAATTGGTCTTCGTCGGACGAACTGATAGCGCTGCAAACGCGCATCCATAGCATGGTGGATAAAAACATCAAGCTCGTCAATGTGATCCAGGTGATGTTAGTTCGTCGGATCCTTCCATGCAAGAGCTGAACATGCACTTTATGGGAATTTGATCCGGAGAAGCACCAGACCTTGGAGAGGCTCCTAGGAACCACTCACGAAGATGTCTGGAAGTTGCTCTTTAAAGGCAACGAGATGCCGCCGGCCATAGACTCAGATCGTGGGCACGATCTAGCCCATCCCGCCAGTGCAGTAAGTCCTTCACATCGAGGTGCATCCTCTACTCGCTCGTTCAAGGAAGATATCTAAAACCTCATTGTTTACTTTTCAGGCACAGACAGAGAAAGTGGAGCGGATTCGATGTCCGGCTTCGCTGCCGAGGAACCAGTCATCCCGCTCCTGGCGAAGATGCTGGTTCCAGCGCCCTACAAGGCACCGGAGAAGAAGGCCAAGAAAAAGGCCAAGGGGGTCTGGAGTGGCCCCCGCCGCAAGGGAGCTTCATACGTGTCGTCCGAAGACAAGACTCACTCCTCTGCCGCCGAAGATGACGACGAGGAGGAGGAAGAAAGCAACTCCCCCCCTGAGGGGGAAGGAAAAAGAGGGCGACCTCCAAAAATCTGGAGGCGGAGGCGCCCAAGAGGGGGGTGGGCCCCCTTGCGGATAACTCCACGTGGGATGTCGAGAGCAGCCCGGAGCGACGCCCCCGAAACAAGCCACTGGCCGCCTCGTAAGTACTAAAAACCCGTGTACGTCCATGTATCTGGACTCTCTGCTTCATGGTATTAATATGTTGAATTATGCTATTGCAGTCCGGCCCATGACAGCTCCCAATGATCCTCATCAGGAGGTTCGCTGGATTCGAAGGCGATGGCCAGCAAGTCGCCACCAACGGCTCACTCTCCCCAAGCCAAGGGTGACGCCGAGGTGCTGTCCTGAAGGACCCTCCCTAGCCAGGGAGAGGTTCAGGAGGTCGTCAAGGCAGCGCCAGAGGATGACTCCTCGGCCGCCGGACACACGGGGGGGGGGGGGGGGGGGGAGGGGGGAAAGCCCCCATGGAGACTAGTGAGGGGGGTCATATCCAATTCGGCCCCCAACCAAATACGGTTCCGGAATCCGGCAAGCAACCTTCTTTGAAAGAAGGAGGCGTGCCTATCCCGCCGGTGGCCTCTATCCAACCAGAGGCATCGGATAATCTGCTGGAAGCGCTACGAGGCGCTTCCATTGTGGAGGAACATTGTATTCTTATGGGTACGGTGATTGAAAGGGTTCAGTCCGTCAAGAGCGGACTGACCGAAGCCAGCAGCAGCCTGCTGACAGGTTTTGAGGTAAGCAACGCAATTTTTATGAAAAGAGTGTCACAGTATAGATAGTAGCCCCTGAGACTCTGTCCGGTGTTCGGAAAGAAGAGCCGGACAGAGGATCAAACAGTTATTCGCAGGATACTAACTATATGCGCCCGTGTGTTGAGACAGGCGTCGTTGCTAGCTGCGACCGCATAGACTGCCGAAGCCTCCGGACTGAAGCAGAAACTGGAGCGGGCCGAGGAGGAGCTCGGCCAAGCGAGAAAGCAGCTAGAAGATAAGCAAGGTATGTAATGACCTGCTATATATTCAGAAAGAATGAATGATGTGTATTGACTATGGTGCCATGATATTTGAAGGAGCGGCGACCGAGGTCGAGGCCCTTAAAAAGGAGCTGGCCGAGGCCAAGGAGAAGGCTTCCAAGGAACAAGCCGCCCGTGAGAAGCACGACGCCAGGCTTGATGAGGTCCATCAGGAGCTCCAGGATGCAGTAACGAAGTGTGAGTCCTTGGAGCACGATGTGTTCTCTCAAGAGGCCGAACTCACCAAGGCTCGTAAAAGCGCGGAAGAGGCCCGGGTGGAGGCCCAGGTCGCCCTCCAGGAGATCTGGGAGGCCAAGAAAATCGCGGCCAGTAAGGCTTTTAGTATGCAAAGCAAATATGTGAGGAAGAAGTATCTCTTACTAACCCGGATTTGGAATTCCCCAGGGGCGTTTGCGGATCTACCGCGCAGCGTGTCTAGCGCTACGGAGTTCTTCCGAGCCGAAGAAGGGAGCTCAACGGAGAAGCTGTTCTGGTCGCAATATCTTGCGCCGAAACATCTAATGCCCTTTAGCGATCAGCTAAAACAGCTGGTCGAGCTGCATAGGGTGGCCGAGCTGGTCATGAAGGATTTAATAATCCAGCTGTGGCCTGCCGAAGCTATACCCAGCAGCTACTTCGGCCTCGTGAAGCGGCTGGTGAGTGTCTGCCCTCGGCCGGACGTCGTCAAGCGGTCAGTCTGCATCGAGGGCGCGCGCATGGCCTTCGCGTGTGTCAAGGTGTGGTGGGCGAAGATGGACGCCGTCAAGCTTGTGACCGAGGGGCCGCCTGAGGGCAAGGAGCACCGCACACCTGAGTGGTATTTTCAAGACGTCCTGGAGGGGTCCCGTATTGTGGCGACGCAATGTGCGGAAGACATTATTTTCGAATGAATAAATTCATGTTGTCTTAGCCTTGTATGATGAAACAAAGTTGTTATGTAATATATAATATTTGTTATGTTTGTTAAAAAAATTACCTCCTGTGCGGCCGTGTTTTGTAAAATCTGAGAGTTGGCGAGTCATCGACTTGTGCCCCCACGTAGGTAGTACAGGGGTGTTCGGGATGTAATCTAAACACTCTTGATCCAATTTGTTTGGTCCTTGAAGGAGGTGTTTAGTGCAACGAACCACACAATCAGACTATGCGGTTTTAGCACTCTCACTTAGCCATACGAGTTTGACAATAAAAATGTGGGTGCATCCCCTAGTATCCAAACTAGGATGCTATAAGCACCTGATCGGGTAAGTACCGATCCCTCGCGTAATGCGGGAAAAATCTCCAACGATTTGAAACCTCCGAAGAGCTGACCGGCTCTGGCCACATCATGACAGTCAGTTTTCGGCTTTCTCTACTGAGGTGCTCATCCGGGTAAACCAGGGCACAATTGCAGTAGTTCTCCCTTTACTACCCTAGCCGATATAGCGGAACATAAGGTAGCAACCACAGGAGCCGGGCAACCCAATTATTGACCAAAGACATGATTCGAAGCCAATGCATATAATGCTAAATTCAGGGCGCCAAACTATACTCTGAAAAGTGTTCGGACTTTATTGTCGTATTGCGGGTTGCTATGAAGCCCCTAGCAAATTGAAACGTAACAAAGTGTACGGGTGCTATTTGATAAAGTTATCAAAAAGAGAAACAGGAAGAAAGTGTAGTGAGCTACAGCCGCAGAATTTAGGCCGCAAACTGTTTCCATCATAATTTCATTAATACGTCAAAGCGCATTTATACAAGTAGTGCAATAAGCGAAAAAGGCTATGTAATATGCCATAACCAAGGGGAGCTGCGTGTGGGTCCTGAAGACAGGTAAAGGGATCGTTAAGGAGACCACCTAAGAATTTCCCAGTATGTCCATGCTCCCTGCCGCCTTGGTGTATTTATCCTTCGAAAGGACCGTGGGTCAGGCCGTCAGAGGAGGCCTATGGAAAAGAAAACTGAAAAGGAAAAAGGAAAAAGTGAAGGTATGTGTGTGTCAGGGGTCGGTCGAGCCATACTGTGGATCACCAGCTAGCTATACCTCCGTCGATGCCCATGGTATTTTGAGTGCGTAGTTACGTACGCGCGGTACGAATGTCGCCGCTTGATCGGGACTGGGACGGAGGCCAAATTGCTAGTCGAGCTCTTGACGAGCCGAGCTATCCTGCTGCAGAGTAGTTCGGACTATCTTGCCAGAGTCTGGGAGCTCGGCCGCCGAATTAAGGTTCTGCTTAAAGAGTCCGCTCTGTACTTCTGCTGCTAAGGCCGCGGTGTGCTCCTCGGTACAGAGGGAGCGTTCCGTGTTTCCATTGACTGTTATGACGCCGCATGGTCCGGGCATCTTGAGCTTGAGATAAGCATAGTGTGGCACCGCGTTAAATCCAGCGAATGCGGTTCGTCCAAGCAGTGCGTGATAGCCACTGCGAAAGGGGACAATATCAAAGATTAACTCTTCGCTTCGGAAGTTGTCAGGAGATCCGAAGACAACCTCGAGTGTGATTGAGCCCGTACAATGGGCCTCTACACCTGGTATGACTCCTTTGAAGGTAGTCTTTGTGGGCTTGATCCGTGATGGGTTAATGCCCATTTTACGCACTATGTCCTGATAGAGAAGATTGGGGCTGCTACCACCGTCCATGAGGACTCGCGCCAGGTGAAATCCATCAATGAATGGGCCGAGGACCAGTGCGGCTGAACTGCCATGACGGATACTGGTCGAGTGATCCCGATGATCAAAGGTGATCGGGCATGATTACCATGGATTGAATTTTGGGGCGACTGGCTCTATTGCATAGACGTCCCCGAGCGCGTGCTTGCGCTCCCTCTTGGGGATGTGTGTAGCATATATCATGTTCACCGTTTTGACCTGAGGGGGAAACTTCTTCTGTCCCCCTGTGTTTGGTTGCCGGGGCTCTTCGTCATCGTCCTTGCTTTGCGATCCCTTTTCATTATTCTCGGCATTTAAGTTGTCGGCCTATTTAAAAACCTAACAATCTCTATTGGTATGATTGGATGGTTTATCTGGGGTGCCATGTATCTGGCACGGACGATCGAGTATGCGGTCCAAGCTGGATGGTCCCTGGTTGTTTCTTTTATACGGCTTCTTCCGCTGACCGGACTTGGATCCGCTGAACCCGGCGTTGACTGTAGTGTCATTGGTGTTGTCACCATTGCTTCGGCGTTTGTGTCTGCTGCGTCGAAGCTTGTCGTTGCTGTTTTTGACCTCGGAGGTGCCTGCTTCACTTGCCGTGTTTTTGCTACGGGCCAGCCAACTATCCTCACCCGCACAAAAGCGGGTCATGAGTGCCGTGAGGCTGCCATGGATTTTGGCTTTTCTTGGCCGAGGTGGCGGGCTACCCATTCGTCACGGATGCTATGCTTAAAGGATGCTAGGGCTTCGGCATCCGGACAGTCGACGATTTGGTTCTTTTTAGTTAGGAACCTAGTCCAGAATTTCCTGGCCAACTCTCCAGGCTGTTGAACTATGTGACTTAAGTCATCGGCATGTGGTGGTCGAACATATGTACCTTGGAAGTTGTGCAGGAAGGCTTCTTCCAAGTCTTCCCAGATGCCAATGGAATTTTCGGGCAGACTGTTCAACCGGTGCCGAGCTGGCCCTTTGAGTTTTAGTGGGAGGTATTTGATGGTGTGAAGGTCATCTCCACGGGCCATATGGATGTGGAGAATGAAATCCTCGATCCATACCGCGGGATCAGTTGTTCCATCATATGATTCAATATTTACGGGTTTGAACCCTTCTAGAAATTCATGGTCCATTACTTCTTCTGTGAAGCAAAGATGGTGTGCGGCACCTCTATATCGGGCCGCATAGCGACATAACTCCGATGGAGTCCGTCTGCGGTTTTCGGCCCGGGCGTGACTAGGCTTGTCACACCCGAATAGGTAGCCGTCATCGCGTGTCGAGGCATGTCCTCGCGATCCGTAGATCGATATGGTATGTCCTGCTCTACTGTCCAGGTGCTGCCGAAGGTCATACGTATAACCCCGAGCTATTTTATCCCTGTTTTTACATTGAGGTAGGGCGGGCTGCTGTTCGGCTTGAGCTGCCGCTTTATCCCGGCCGCGTTGTCCCGACCGTGTGGTACAAGCTCTGGTGCCTCATCATCGAACTGAGGTAGTAATCTACGCTTCGGGTAACTTTTAGCTGGGCGCCTAAGGCCGTATTCCTCGGCTGCCAGGACATCAATCCATCTATCGTTTAGCACATCTTGGTCAGCTTGAAGCTGTTGCTGCTTCTTTTTCAGGCTCCTTGCAGTGGCTATTAGCTGGCGCTTAAAGCGCTCCTGCTCAAGAGGTTCCTCAGGCACGATAAAATCCTTGTTGCCGAGGCTCACCTCCTCCTCGGAGAGCAGAACATAATTACTATCCTCCGAGTCTTCGTTTATGGCCTGTTTATCAGGGCTAACTTGCCCATCTTCCCGTTCGTCCTATTCGGGGGTTGCCTCAACGGGGTCTTCATTGTCTTCGGCACCGTCCGGAGTGTTATCGTCTCCTGTGCCAGTGTTGCTGTCTTTGCTGCGGCGTGATTTAGAGTGGCGCTGCTGATGCCGGTGCTTTGGTTGTGTCTTCGCGGGGTCATCCTCAACTGGATCTTCCTTGCCATCGCTGCTATTATCTTTTAGTGCATCCACCATGTATACGTCGTATGAGGAAGTGACCGTCCATCGTCCGGTGAACGGCGGGTTTTGGGCCTCCTCTTCTCCAGCATCGTTGTCCATACCGTCGATGTCTTCGGAGCCATAATCGAGTGTGTCGGTTAAGTCCTCGATAGTGGCTATGAAGTGGGTGGTGGGTGGGAAGCGAAATTCCTTGTCATCGGCCTCTAGTTCAAAACGGATATAATTCGGCTATGAGTCCCCCACTAAGGATAGATTTTTTTAATGAGTTTAGCACGTCGCCTAAAGGCGAGTGCCGGAAGATGTCTGCGGTGCTGAATTCGATGATCGATGACTGATCCAGCTCGATGAGCGAGGACACGCATGGTTCGGAACCCATAGCCGGAGACGATTCCGAGATTCCGGTGACACATACGTCACCCAAGGTTAAGTCTGTGTGCGGCTCCAACGCCGCTGAGTCTACGGCTTCCGTGGCGAGGTTGAGCTTCCCGTCCTTAGATGGCATGATCTGCTCCGGATCTAAGGCCAGAGCGGTTACACGTGCTATCTCCTGGGTATGATCTGATGACAGATTTACTCATGTTCATCGTGGTCTCAAATCCGTCGAAGATCAAGTCTCCGCAGATATCCGTGATGTTGTTCAAGCTTCCAAATCTGACCTGATGGCCAGGGGCGTAGCTTTCGATCTGCTCCAGATGGCCAAGCGAGTTGGCCTACAGTGCGAAGCCGCCGAATACGAAGATCTGTCCGGGGGGAAGGTTTCCCCTTGGACAGAATCATTGCAGACGATCGAAGGAGACACCAAATATTTTGACGACGGCATAGTGGAACTCTCAATGAAAGCACCAATGTCAGTGTCAAAACCGGCGGATCTCGGGTAGGGGTCCCGAACTGTGTGTCTAAGGTTGATGGTAACAGGAGACAGGGGACACAAGGTTTACCCAAGTTCAGGCCCTCTCTATGGAGGTAATACCCTACTTCCTGCTTGATTGATCTTGATGAATATGAGTATTACAAGAGTTGATCTACCACGAGATCATAATGGCTAAAACCCTAGTAGTCTAGCCTGTCTGACTATGGTTATGAGTCTTCAGTCCTACGGACCTAGCCCTACGGTTTATATAGACACAAGAGGGATCATGGGTTACACCAAGTCGGTTACATAGAAAGGAATCTTTATATTTGGTCGCCAAGCTTACCCTCCACGCCAAGAAGAGTCCCATCCAGACACAGGTAGAGTCTTCGGTCTTTGTATCTTCACAGCCCATCAGTCCGACCCATGGCTAACATGCCGGACGCCCGAGGACCCCTTAGTCCAGGACTCCCTCACCCGCCTTCAGACCTGGACCTCCGACAAGGCTGGTCTCGTGGACCAAGAAAGGTCTCGATTAGGGATCGCCTATGGAGGTGGCGTCGCTGCAGAAGCGCATCTCCTAGATGATAAACAAGAAGGTTGAACTGACCAATGTGGTTCAGATCATGCTTCACCGCCGCCTCCTGCCCTTCCAAGACCGGGTTGCCCCCATGTGGTCCTACAAGCCTGAAGACCCCGCCACCATGCTCCACTTCTACTGCACCACCCACACCAAGTTGTGGAAGGTGTTGTTCAACCCCAAAAGGGCTGGCCGGCCAAGGAGGAAGACATCATCTTCTTTTTGCGGTGTGTTTGTTGAGATCGATGAATTGTGGGTTTATGATCAAGTCTATCTATGAACAATATTTGAATCTTCTCTGAATTCTTTTATGTATGATAGGTTATCTTTGCGAGTCTCTTTTAATTACCGTTTGGTTTGGCCGACTAGATTGGTAGTTCTTGCCATGTGAGAAGTGCTTAGCTTTGGGTTCGATCTTGCGGTGTCCTTTCCCAGTGACAGAAGGGGCAGCAAGGCACGTATTGTATCGTTGCCATCGAGGATAACAAGATGGGGTTTATTTCATATTGCATGAATTTATCTCTCTACATCATGTCATCTTGCTTAAAGCATTACTCTATTTTTAACTTAATACTCTAGATGCATGCTGGATAGCGGTCGATGAGTGGATTAATAGTAGTAGATGCAGAATCGTTTCGATCTACTTGTCACGGACGTGATGCCTATATACATGATCAAGCCTAGATATTCTCATAACTATTCTCAATTCTGTCAATTGCTCAACAGTAATTTGTTCACCCACCATAGAAAACTTATGCTCTTGAGAGAAGCCACTAGTGAAACCTATGACCCCTGGGTCTATTCTCATCATATCAATCTCCATCACTTTAATCTTGTTTTGCTTTTTACTTTTCACTTTGCATCTTTATACCAAAAATACCAAAAATATTATCTCTATCAGATCTCACTCTTGTAAGTGACCGTGAAGGGATTGACAACCCCTAATCGCGTTGGTTGCGAGTTGCTATCGATTTGTGCAGGTACGAGGGACTTGAGCGTGGCCTCCTACTGGATTGATACCTTGGTTCTCAAAAACTGAGGGAAATACTTACGCTACTCTGCTGCATCATCCTCTCCTCTTCGGGGAAAACCAATGCAAGCTCAAGAGGTAGCAAGAAGAATTTCTGGCGCCGTTGCCGGGGAGTCTACGCAAAAAGTCAACATACCAAGTACCCATCACAATCCCTATCTCTCGCATTACATTAGTTGCCATTTGCCTCTCGTTTTCCTCTCCCCCACTTCACCCTTGCCGTTTTATTCGCCCTCTCTTTCTCCTTCTCCTTCCCCTTCTCCTTCTCCGTTTGCCCTTTTCTCGCTTGCTTGTCGTTATGTCTGAATTTGGGGAAATTATTGCCGATATGGACAATAATAATATCATGGAGAATTCTGATGCTCCTACTGAAGAACCCCCTACCTTGCATGCAAAAAAATTTCGTGTTGGTAGTGGTAATATTATTGGAAAAGGAGTTATTCAAGATTTCTTTACTTGTGCCGGTGCTTTGCCCTCTCTGGGCGGTTCTATTCTTCATAGAACTAGTAGTCTTGTGGACGCTATTGCCATGCTTATAGTTGAACTTTAAAGACAATTTATGCACATGCATCCTTGCATCCACCGAATCTTCTTAGAATTCTCTAATATTGAGCATTCTTCTGTTAAGCGTGCCGCTACTATCTTTTTGGCTCATGAGTTTAGATTTATAATAAAAGAGGCTAAAGAAATCTTTGCGCATTATAGGGTGGATGCTAGTCATCCTCCCATTGAAGCTATCCTTTTTAATCAAGAAGATATGATGCGTTTGCAATCTTTAGATCATATTGCTTACAATGGAAATCTTAGGAGAAAGGTTCCTGCCGATGTTCTAGTTGATAAAATTTCCGAGCTTAATGATGATTTTGCTATTCAGAATAATGGACTAGGTTTTCCTCTTGAACGAAGGCTTGTAGCTTTTTGCCAAAAGAATGCTCTTAATGATGAATTGGTTGTGCAATACAAAGGGCCTAGGGAGGCACCCATACCTCCCGAGATTGATCTTGGGGACTTTTGTCCCATTAAATTTAGCCCTTTTGATTACTTTTGCTTGCCTCAAAGAAAACTTCCTGCTGAACATAGAGAATATGAGTTTTCATGATTTGTCATACCACTATTATGGCAATACTTAGATCTATCCTCGCTTTTATGCCTAACTAGGGGCGTTAAACGATAGCGCTTGTTGGGAGGCAACCCAATTTTATTTGTAGTTTTTTGTGTTTTTCTTCTGTTAGGGAATAAATAACCCATCTACCTTCTGTTTGGATGTGGTTTTGTGTTTTAATTAGTGTTTGTGCCAAGCTAGACCTATTGCATCTTCTTGGATGATAGTTATTTGATCTTGCTGTAATTTTTAGAAACTTTGCGTTAAGTGCCCGAATTATTAAAAATCATCAGAACGTTATAAAATACTGATTCCAATTGCTGCTGATCAATAGACAAATTTTCTAGGTCGTCTAATTTTGGTAGATTTTTTGGAGTTCCAGAAGTTTGCGTTAGTTACATATTACTATAGACTGTTCTGTTTTTGACAGATTCTGTTTTTCGTGTGTTGTTTGCTTATTTTGATGAATCTATGGCTAGTATTGGAGGGTATGATCCATAGAGAAGTTGGAATACAGTAGGTTTAACACCAATATAAATAAAGAATGAGTTCATTTGTAGCGACCCGACCCGAATGGGACAAGTCTCTGTGCTTACGTGTCATCCCTGGATCGGTATGCTGACACACACAGTACTCGAAGGATTTATAACAGAGGTAAACCACATGTATAAAGTAACGTAAATACTATTACCTCAATCCAATATAGCGAAAGCAACAAGGTTGTGGATTCCCATCAACACCAACGGCAAAGTTGAGTGTAGAAATCGTAACCCTAACGTATCACTTACTCGTCGTAAGAAAACCTGCAACATGAGACGTTGCAGCCGGAAACGGGTCAGTACATTGAATGTACTGGCAAATTCACACCATAGAGAAAATGATGAACAATGGCTATCACTACATGCATATATGGCTGGTGGAAAAGCTCTATGGTTATAAGGTTTTTGCGAAAAGCCAATTTTTCCCTACTGCAAAGGAATAATTTTATTTAACTATCATGGTGGTTGTTAAACATTGAGAATGGTTGACAGCATTCTCAATCCCAATTAAAAGTAATCATTAACACCCAACAAAATTAATTAAAGTAACGTGATGAGATCAACAGGAAAATCCAAGAACTAGATACTCAAGATGTCCATAACCGGGGACACGGCTAATCATGATTAGTTTGTACACTCTGCGCACTTTTCCCACAAGACTCGATCGCCTCCGTTGGATTTCTCGCACTACATGGTGTTTGAGAAACGGATGACCAAGACATAGTCTTTCAGAAGCGCTAGCACCTTACGTTGTGATAGACCGTACCAACCTACATCCCCTACATCTGCTAGTCTACCACAATAAGAGTTCGCACGACTTAGTCAACTATGCCAGAGCCCATAATGGCTTGTGGCTGCACACGGAAGTTCCTAGTATGAATAATCTCATGATCCCTTTGAGCCTGGGTGGCGGACCGTAGGATGATCACACGGTATATCCCCGGGATCTCCTAGGACAACACTGGTACATCCCCAGGTGTCCGGGCAAGTCCACTGGTATATCCCCAGGGTGCCCCTAACAATCCACCCAGATGTGTATTTAAGTTGCCACCTTAAGTAAACCATTAATTAACAATCTCACATCTGTCATGAAATACTCTCAAACCCCAATCCACGTCTACGAGCATAGCATGGCAATATAAGCATAACGTAAAAGTAACTCCCAAGGGTTTGATAATAGAACAGGTAATAGGTACTACCTCATCTACTTCCCATCCCACAATTTAATTAGATCCTAATCATGCAATGTTTGAGGATTGATCTAATGCAATAAAACTGGGTAGTAAAAAGGGTATGATCAAAGTGTGAACTTGCCTGCAATGTTGATGAAGATGATTCACACTCAAAACTCTTGATAGATCTACTCGTCACACTCCGGTCAATCTATCGTAAGCAAGCAATAGAACCACACATAAGCAATCACTCAGAAGATCGGAAAGATCGAAGAACGATTCGGAAAACAACAAAACCAAGCAAAATAACTCTTGCAACGTAAAACCATTTCTAACAGTACCAAAATTATGTGAATTTGGCCTTATCAGAAAGTTTAGTTCAAGAGCTTCAATTTGCAAAAAGAATCAACTAAATCGGAGTTATAAAACTCAAGTTATGATCAAACGAAGTTTGAATTCAAATCTGATCTAATTCAAATGTTAAAACTTTCAAAAACATGTTTAAGTTGTTTTACTGGATAGAGGGGATCATAACAAAGATGTGGGCGTTGGTTTCGTTGAATTTGGATTAACGAGTAAAAAGTTATAGTCGTTTGAAAACCAGGGGCTAATCTGTAAATAAATATATTCACAGATAGGTCCCTGACGAAATTAAAAGAAAAAGAAAAATTCTACCGAACGAACGTTCGCTACCGAGCGCTATAGAATGAAAAACCGTTCGCTACAGATCTAAACGGGTGAACACTCGTTATTTAACAAAACCAAAAAAAATAAACCGAACTAAGAGAAAACCGAACTAAAGAAAAACCGAGGAGGGTTTTATAGCGGTTATACCGGCTCGGGCGGTTCGGGGCGGTTTTCGGCGGAAAACCGACGGCGGCGGTTTCCGGCGATCTCCGGTGAGATCTGCGGCGACGGCGGGGTGGGACGGTGGCTGCGCGGCGCGGGAAGGCGGCGCGGGGCAGCGGAGCTAGCAGCGGCGGCGGCGCGAGGCAAGGGGCGGCGGGGTGCGCTGCGGCGGCGGCGGCTGGAGCAAAAGGCGGCGGCGGCAGCAGCAGTGGGCGGCGGCGCGGCGGATCTGGTGGCGGCGCAACGCGGCGAGGAGAGAGTAAAGAGAGGGGACCGGGGTGGTCCGGTATTTAAGGAGGATGGGTGGCCTCGGGAGGCGTGGGGAAGGGGCAAGGCGGCGGCGGCGCGGCTCGGACTCCGACCGGAGTCCGGCTTGGCGACAGGGAAGATGGCGGTGCGCGGAGCTGGGCTGGGCCGTGGCCTGGCTGGAGCTGGGCCGGCCCAGTCGACGAGAGGGAAAGATTTTTTTTGAAATAAACACAGACAAAGAAAGAAAGAAAAACAAAATAAAATAAAATATTATATAGGCATATAATATATCAAAATTTTCAGAAAAAGATTTTCTACGACTTGAACATTTTTGTAGCATTAAATAAAATACACACAAATTCTAATAATACAAACAGTGCTACTGGTCTAATAAAATCCAATAAAATCATTTTAAAAATACTAAAATGAATTCAAATTTATTTTTCTCAAATTTTCTATTGTAGGGAATCATGTTACCCTAATTTCCATGTATTTTATTTTTGGAGAAAATAATTTGAATAAAACTCAAATAACTCCAAATTGAAAATAAATTCAAAAGAACTTTGAATTTAATTCTTTGAAACTCCCAACTCGTATTTCATATAATTTGAAGAAGTCATATTATCTTCTCTCGTGAAAATCATTGAGTTGCATAAAGTTTCAAATTGGAAATATTTCCAATTGGAATTCAAATATTTTTCAAACACCCTTTTCATTTATATAGATGGAAGAAGTCATGTCATCTTCTCTCTAGGGTTTTGTATTCCAAAATAATTTGAATTCACGAAGATCATAGAAGCAAAAATGAAAGTTTGGGAAAGTCCTTTTATTCCCTCTCATTTAACTTTCAAAAAGTTTCAAATTTCACTCACTTTCAGTCAATCAATCAAATAATCAATCAAAACTATCTATTTATTATAACATTCCAAAATTTAGAATTTTGGGATGTTACAAACCTACCACCCTTAAAATGAATCTCGTCCTCGAGATTCGGAGAGGCTAGAAAGAAATAGGTTAGGGTTTGGGGTCTTCTTGAAATCCACCGATCATGTCCGGGGTCTCGGGTGCTACCACCCTTAAAAACATTGTTACGGTCCCATCAATACTCATATACTCCATCCTTATTCTTGACAGGGCCGGTCTTCTCAGATCTTCAGTATAATTCCTTTCTCTAGGCTCTTCTGGTAACGGCATAACCTTTTCCTCAATTTTTTATCCTTTCATCTTGGTAAGGTTATTCCAAAATTGGGTCTTCTTACCTGACGGGTTTGGCGCCAATACTAATCAACTATTGATATCTCATGGTGGTCAACAATTTATGGTTTCTCCTGCAGGAAATGGGTCTGGTTGATCCTCACCGTATAACCTACGGTTGGCAACAGGTGCCTTTTACAAGGGGAAAATTGCTATACCAATCTAAGGTTCAAACAAGATTTAATATCGTCGTCTCTCTACTGTAGGTAAGTCACTCAGATTTACCATCCCACATAGCAAGGCGAATAATAAGAGTAAGTCGGTATGGTGATCAATCCATCCCGCACCCAAATCATTACCATGTATACAGTTTGGCGAATCTCGCATACTAACAGTCGGTCATCCTCACAAGCATTGAAGAATTTTCTCTTGTCAACGAACTAGGTTCGGATACATCCATTGATTCTGCAAGCCAAACAACATATATCGTTCCTTCAAAACTCTCAGGTTTTGCGTTACTCCTATAAGATCGTCTATCGATCAAATCGTAACTTCTTCCAGGTTTTTTTCCTTCAGCAAGAGTGTGCTTGCTTCTTGGCAGGTCTTGGAGCCTGTGGGTTATGGTCCATCTCATCACTTGTCAACCTTGAACTCATCATCTGGGCAACCGATCATTATTCCATCTTCCAACTTCCAAGTATTCTTAAATCCATCCATTGGTACTGTCTTCCTTCCTTCTATTGGCACCAAACTAGAACATGATTACTCAGACTCATCATGGAATTTCCCTTGATCCATATTTCCAACATCATACCTCCTTTATATCCAATAGTACTTCATCTCTTCATCCTCGTGGGATATCCCACATACCGAGATAAAAACTTATACTTATGAAGTCCATACTCCACTTCGTAGAACATCATTATCCTTTCCAGGGTCAAGCGTCCTTTCAGGGGAATATTCGCCATCTCTACATGGCACTTCTTCAACTGGGAAACGTGAAACACATCATGAACGTCTGACAGTTCTTCGGGTGACTCCAATTTGTTGGCCACTTCTCCCATACGCTCCAAAACTTCGTATGGTCCTACAAATATCAAGGCTAACTTTCCCTTAACTCCAATTCGTTTAACTCCTTGCAGAGGGGACTCACGAAGACATGCTCTGTCTCCAATTTCATAGACTACCTCCTTGCATTTTGAGTCTGCATAACTCTTCTGCCTGGACTGAGCTACCTTCAGTCTATCTCGAATCATCTTAACATTCTCTTATGACTCCTTGATCACATTTGGTCCAAACAACTAACGGTCTCCAACTTCATCCCCCACACTCTTGGGGTATCACACATATCGAGACAAAACTAGTAGTCATTTTGTCCGAAATCCACTCAGGGGAGTATCCTTATCATTTCCAGGGTCAACGGTTCTTACAGGGTACTACCACCCTTAAAATGCTCCAATATTCCATAGACCATATTTCTCATATCCTCGAAAATGGTCAACATCTTCCTCATAGAGTGACTCATAAAATCCAAATCAGTACCAACACTGCTAACTTTATTGATTCTCAAATTATTCAATCTCACGTTTTTCCATTACATGCCTCAACTCAATATCTCAACACAAAAGAGATGTTCTCACTACTACTACTACATTTACATTGCTGCTAACTCAACTATTTAGCGCAAGTCTCCTTCTCCTTGGGACAATCCCTGACAAAGTGCCCTGCTTCATTACAACGAAAACATAATACTTCTGACAAGTTTTGAGGTTTCCTCTTGATCACATAGCCTCCTTAGGTCTTTGGCTTCCTTTTTGGGCAAGTGTTGATGTAGGGCCCTGACTCCTTGCACTTGTAACAGGTGATATGACTCAGGTCCTTCCTGGAATCCAATCTACTTCTCTTTCTGGACTTTTTCATTCCAATCAGGGCTTCTATTTCCTGTGGGTCATACTCTACTTCCTCCGTCGGGAATTCTACTAGATTCCCCTTCGTACAATTCTGGGAGATGTGTCCTTCTTCTCCACATGAATAGCAAGACTTGGTGCAGGGTTTAATTGGTTCCTCTTTGGGTGTGTCCTCCACCTCTTCCTTCATCACAGGTTCTTCTAAACTTTCCATAAGGGCTCCTTTCATTGCTTCTTTCTTCTGTTGGATGGTTCTTTGTACCATGGGGTAAATGTGACACTGTGCAGGGTAGTGGGTAGTCCCTTCACACAAGAAACAAGTGATCTGCCTAGTTGGGCATTCTTCAGCTGGGTGACTTCCTTCACAATTAGGGCATTCATCCTTGTGTTCTTTATGGTTGTGTCCTATTTCTCCACAAAGCTTGCATGCACAAGTTTTCTTCATATCCTTTCCATAAGGCTTCAATTTCTGGGACACAAACTGAGACTTTAGCAAAGTCAACTTAAATTCTTTCCAAGTGGTTACTCCTTGCCATCCATTGATGGTTTGGTACATCCTCCACCAAGTAGCAGCACCTCTTTCAAAGCATTGAAGAGCATGCTGGGCCATATCCTTTCCGACTATGGGGTTGTTCTCCATATGATCCTCCATGTTCTGAATCCATCGGTCTGTCTCCAATTGACTCATCTGTCCAGAAGATACGAGCTCATCTCCATTCATCACCTATTGGGTCCATGGGTTTTGGGGTGAGATAAGAGAGATCGAGAGAGATGCACACAATACAAACAAAGTTTTGAAAAGACAGATTTTAGTTTGTGGCTGTCGGAAAAAACATCAAACAAAATGACAGCTCACAATCGTCGCATCTAACATAGGTATATAACAGGGGTTTGGTCTTCTAAAGGTCAATAAATCTTCAAAGTCGCCAAACTCTTCAAGTCTTGTTCATGTCTCAGATGGCTTCTTTCGACCGTGCTTGACCTTCTCAAGTTCTTTTGCCAGATCATCTCTGTTAACGCAAAGTCTCTCGTGGCGTCCTTCAATATTTCTGGAGTTGCATTCCAAACTTCTGGGTTTCAAAATCTTGGTATGAACCACGGTCCTACTGTCCTTCAGTTCCTGACGAATCTCCTGTATCTCGAGGTTTTGCTCCTCCAGCTTGCCTACTTTCAGCTTCTGGTTCCTGAATCTCACGAATTTCTTCCTTATCAAATATAGCTTCCTGCGGGTCCATCTTAACTTCTTGATGTAATACTCCAGATACTGGCGATACACCGGCTAAGGTTAAAACTTCATCTTGCTGATAGGTGCTCCATCAGCCTTCTACCATCCAATCTTTCCATGCATATGCATGCTTAACTCAGCACGGTGGGAATAGCATAAGCGGGCGATAACATCTTGGATAGCCGTGTTTCTGCCCTTGTTATTTCCATGAGCTATCTCTCCATAGTTGATATCTCCTGCCTTAGGGTTTTCCTTGACAGAACTTTGAGTTTTTAACTCTCCATGCTCCGGTCTTTCTCCGATACACCTTGATCTCGGGTATTGACAACTTCCATAGTCTGCCAAGTTCCATAAGGGTAGCCTTCCTAGGTCATGCAGATCTAGAAATTCTTCCGAGCCTTCAAATTCTCCTAGTCTTCAGAGTCTTCAACCGTTGTAGTTTCCATTATCATAATGTATGGTAAAATCTTCTCCATTCCGAATGGTCTTAGTTGTCAGATATCTTATCCTTCTTGGAGTGGTCTCATCCGTCGAATCTTCGAGTGGTCAAAAGGGGAAAGGGTGTTTGGTCTCACTAAAAGGGAATATTTGAATAAGCTCAGAAGAGAAGAGATGTAAAAGATCCTTTTGAAAAGAAAGTTTTAGAGAAAATCCTTCCTATGGGCTAGCCAGTTTCTAGGGTCACGTCCTACAGTCAACATGTGCTCTGATACCATCTTGTAGCGACCCGACCCGGATGGGACAAGTCTCTGTGCTTACGTGTCATCCCTGGATCGGTATGCTGACACACACAGTACTCGAAGGATTTATAACAGAGGTAAACCACATGTATAAAGTAACGTAAATACTATTACCTCAATCCAATATAGCGAAAGCAACAAGGTTGTGGATTCCCATCAACACCAACGGCAAAGTTGAGTGTAGAAATCGTAACCCTAACGTATCACTTACTCGTCGTAAGAAAACCTGCAACATGAGACGTTGCAGCCGGAAACGGGTCAGTACATTGAATGTACTGGCAAATTCACACCATAGAGAAAATGATGAACAATGGCTATCACTACATGCATATATGGCTGGTGGAAAAGCTCTATGGTTATAAGGTTTTTGCGAAAAGCCAATTTTTCCCTACTGCAAAGGAATAATTTTATTTAACTATCATGGTGGTTGTTAAACATTGAGAATGGTTGACAGCATTCTCAATCCCAATTAAAAGTAATCATTAACACCCAACAAAATTAATTAAAGTAACGTGATGAGATCAACAGGAAAATCCAAGAACTAGATACTCAAGATGTCCATAACCGGGGACACGGCTAATCATGATTAGTTTGTACACTCTGCGCACTTTTCCCACAAGACTCGATCGCCTCCGTTGGATTTCTCGCACTACATGGTGTTTGAGAAACGGCTGACCAAGACATAGTCTTTCAGAAGCGCTAGCACCTTACGTTGTGATAGACCGTACCAACCTACATCCCCTACATCTGCTAGTCTACCACTATAAGAGTTCGCACGACTTAGTCAACTATGCCAGAGCCCATAATGGCTTGTGGCTGCACATGGAAGTTCCTAGTATGAATAATCTCATGATCCCTTTGAGCCTGGGTGGCGGACCGTAGGATGATCACACGGTATATCCCCGGGATCTCCTAGGACAACACTGGTACATTCCAGGTGTCCGGGCAAGTCCACTGGTATATCCCCAGGGTGCCCCTAACAATCCACCCAGATGTGTATTTAAGTTGCCACCTTAAGTAAACCATTAATTAACAATCTCACATCTGTCATGAAATACTCTCAAAACCCAATCCACGTCTATGAGCATAGCATGGCAATATAAGCATAACGTAAAAATAACTCCCAAGGGTTTGATAATAGAACAGGTAATAGGTACTACCTCATCTACTTCCCATCCCACAATTTAGTTAGATCCTAATCATGCAATGTTTGAGGATTGATCTAATGCAATAAAACTGGGTAGTAAAAAGGGTATGATCAAAGTGTGAACTTGCCTGCAATGTTGATGAAGATGATTCGCACTCAAAACTCTTGATAGATCTACTCGTCACACTCCGGTCAATCTATCGTAAGCAAGCAATAGAACCACACATAAGCAATCACTCAGAAGATCGGAAAGATCGAAGAACGATTCGGAAAACAACAAAACCAAGCAAAATAACTCTTGCAACGTAAAACAATTTCTAAAAGTACCAAAATTATGTGAATTTGGCCTTATCAGAAAGTTTAGTTCAAGAGCTTCAATTTGCAAAAAGAATCAACTAAATCGGAGTTATAAAACTTAAGTTATGATCAAACGAAGTTTGAATTCAAATCTAATCTAATTCAAATTTTAAAACTTTCAAAAACATGTTTAAGTTGTTTTACTGGATAGAGGGGATCATAACGAAGATGTGGGCGTTGGTTTCGTTGAATTTGGATTAACGAGTAAAAAGTTATAGTCGTTTGAAAACCAGGGGCTAATCTGTAAATAAATATATTCACAGATAGGTCCCTGACGAAATTAAAAGAAAAAGAAAAATTCTACCGAACGAACGTTCGCTACCGAGCGCTATAGAACTAAAAACCGTTTGCTACAGATCTAAACGGGTGAACGCTCGTTATTTAACAAGACCTAAAAAAATAAACCGAACTAAGAGAAAACCGAACTAAAGAAAAACCGAGGAGGGTTTTATAGCGGTTATACCGGCTCGGGCGGTTCGGGGCGGTTTTCGGCGGAAAACCGACGGCGGCGGTTTCCGGCGATCTCCGGTGAGATCTGCGGCGACGGCGGGGTGGGACGGTGGCTGCGCGGCGCGGGAAGGCGGCGCGGGGCAGCGGAGCTAGCAGCGGCGGCGGCGCGAGGCAAGGGGCGGTGGGGTGCGCTGCGGCGGCGGTGGCTGGAGCAAAAGGCGGCGATGGCAGCTGCAGTGGGCGGCGGCGCGGCGGATCTGGTGGCAGCGCAACGCGGCGAGGAGAGAGTAAAGAGAGGGGACCTGGGTGGTCCGGTATTTAAGGAGGATGGGTGGCCTCGGGAGGCGTGGGGAAGGGGCAAGGCGGCGGCGGCGCGGCTCGGACTCCGGCCGGAGTCCGGCTTGGCGACGGGGACGATGGCGGTGCGCGGAGCTGGGCTGGGCCGTGGCCTGGCTGGAGCTGGGCCGGCCCAGTCGACGAGAGGGAAAGATTTTTTTAAAAAATAAACACAGACAAAGAAAGAAAGAAAAACAAAATAAAATAAAATATTATATAGGCATATAATATATCAAAATTTTCAGAAAAAGATTTTCTACGACATGAACATTTTTGTAGCATTAAATAAAATACACACAAATTCTAATAATACAAACAGTGCTACTGGTCTAATAAAATCCAATAAAATCATTTTAAAAATACTAAAATGAATTCAAATTTATTTTTCTCAAATTTTATTTTTATTGGACTTCCATGTTACCCTAATTTCCATGTATTTTATTTTTGGAGAAAATAATTTGAATAAAACTCAAATAACTCCAAACTGAAAATAAATTCAAAAGAACTTTGAATTTAATTCTTTGAAACTCCCAACTCGTATTTCATATAATTTGAAGAAGTCATATTATCTTCTCTCGTGAAAATCATTGAGTTGCATAAAGTTTCAAATTGGAAATACTTCCAATTGGAATTCAAATATTTTTCAAACACCCTTTTCATTTATTTAAATGGAAGAAGTCATGTCATCTTCTCTCTAGGGTTTTGTATTCCAAAATAATTTGAATTCACGAAGATCATAAAAGCAAAAATGAAAGTTTGGGAAAGTCCTTTTATTCCCTCTCATTTAACTTTCAAAAAGTTTCGAATTTCACTCACTTTCAGTCAATCAATCAAATAATCAATCAAAACTATCTATTTACTATAACATTCCAAAATTTAGAATTTTGGGATGTTACATCATTACAGTACCTTGAAGTAGTCTTTTGTTTTCTTTCTCTAACGGAGCTCACGAGATTTCTATTGAGTTTTGTGTTGTGAAGTTTTCATGTTTTGGGTGAATTCTTTTGATGGATTATGGAACAAGGAGTGGCAAGAGCCTAAGCTTGGGGATGCCCATGGCACCCCCAAGATAATCCAAGGACACCAAAAAGTCAAAGCTTGGGGATGCCCCGGAAGGCATCCCCTCTTTCGTCCACTTCCATCGGTAATTTACTTGGAGCTATATTTTTATTCATCAACATGATATGTGTTTTGCTTGGAGCGTCTTGTATTATTTGTGTCTTTGTTTGTTAGTGTGCCACAATCATCCTTGCTGTACACACCTTTTGAGAGAGCCATACATAAATTGGAATTTGATAGAATACTCTATGTGCTTCACTTATATCTTTTGAGCTATGTAGTTTTGCTCTATGTGCTTCACTTATATCTTTTGAGCGTTATAATTTTGCTCTACGTGCTTCACTTAGATCTTTTAGAGCACGGTGGTGGTTTGTTTTAAAGAAACTATTGATCTCTCATGCTTCACTTAAATTATTTTGAGAGTCGTAATAGCATGGTAATTTGCTTAATAATAACTTACTTGGTATTCAAGATTTGTGAAACTTTCTTTTGAGTGCGTTGAATACTAAGAAAAGTTGGATGATTGATAGTTGTTTTGAGATATGGACATAGTAATATCAAAGTCATGCTAGTAGAGTAATTGTGAATTTGAGAAGTGCTTTAGTTAAAGTTTGCATGTCCCATAGGATGCACGTATGGTTAACATTATGCAACAAACTTGAAACATGAGGTGTTATTTGATTGTCCTCCTTATGAGTGGCGGTCGGGGACGAGCGATGGTCTTTTCCTACCAATCTATCCCCCTAGGAGCATGCGCGTAATACTTTGGTTTTTGATGGCTTGTAGATTTTTGCAATAAGTATATGAGTTCTTTATGACTAATGTTGAGTCCATGGATTATACGCACTCTCACCCTTCCATCATTGCTAGCCTCTACGGTACCGTGCATTGCCCTTTCTCACATCGAGAGTTGGTGCAAACTTCGCCGGTGCATCCAAACCCCGTGATATGATACGCTCTTTCACACATAAACCTCCTTATATCTTCCTCAAAACAGCCACCATACCTACCTATTATGGCATTTCCATAGCCATTCCGAGATATATTGCCATGCAACTTTCCACCATCCAGTTTGTCATGACACATTCATCATTATCATATTGCTTAGCATGATCATGTAGTTGACATAGTATTTGTGGCAAAGCCACCGTTCATAATTCTTTCATACTTGTCACTCTTGATTCATTGCATATCCCGGTACACCGCCGGAGGCATTCATATAGAGTCATACTTTGTTCTAGTATCGAGTTGTAATCATTGAGTTGTAAATAAATAGAAGTGTGATGATCATCATTCAATAGAGTATTGTCCCAAAAAAAGAGAAAGGCCCAAAAAAAAGGGGCAATGCTACTATCCTTTTTTCTACACTTGTGCTTCAAAGTAGCACCATGTTCTTCATATAGAGAGTCTCTTGAGTTATCACTTTCATATACTAGTGGGAATTTTTCATTATAGAACTTGGCTTGTATATTCCAACAATGGGCCTCCTCAAGTGCCCTAGGTCTTCGTGAGCAAGCAAGTTGGATGCACACCCACTAGTGCATCCGTTGCATGGCAATCCCTACTCCTTGCATTAACATCAATCGATGGGCATCTCCCTAGCCCATTGATTAGCCTCGTTGATGTGAGACTTTCTCCTTCTTTGTCTTCTCCACATAACCCCCATCATTATATTCTATTCCACCCATAGTGCTATATCCATGGTTCACGCTCTTGTATTGCGTGAAAGTTTATGAGTTTGAAATTATTAAGGTATGAAACAATTGCTTGGCTTGTCATCGGGGTTGTGCATGATGAGAGCATTCTTGTGTGACTAAAATGGAGCATGACTAAACTATATGATTTTGTAGGGATGAACTTTCTTTGGCCATGTTACTTTGAGAAAACATAATTGCTTTGTTGGTTTGCTTGAAGTGTTATTATTCTTTATGTCAATATGAACTTTTGTCTTGAATCTTCCTAATCTGAATATTCATACCACAATTAAGAAATTTTGCATTGAAATTATGCCAAGTAGCAGTCCGCATCAAAAAAATTCTTTTTATCATTTACCTACTCGAGGACGAGTAGGAATTAAGCTTGGGGATGCCTGATACGTCTCCAACGTATCTATAATTTTTTATTGCTCCATGCTATATTATCTACTGTTTTGGACTATATTGGGCTTTATTTTCCACTTTTATATTATTTTTGGGACTAACCTATTAACCGGAGGCCCAACCCAGAATTGTTGTTCTTTTGCCTATTTTAGTGTTTCGAAGAAACGGAATATCAAACGAAGTCCAAACAGAATAATCCTTTCTGGAACGTGATTTTCTTCCCGAATATGACCCAGGAGACTTGGACCCTAAGCCAAGGAAGCTGCCAGGTGGGCACGAGGTAGGGGGGCGCGCCCTACACCCCAGGCGCGCCCTCAGCCTCGTGGGCCCACCGAGGCTCCACCGATAGACTTCTTCCTCCTATATATACCCACGTACCACCAAACGATCAGAAGAGGAGCCAAAAACCTAATTCCGCCGCCGCAACTTTCTGTATCCACAAGATCCCATCTTGGGGCCTGTTCCGGAGCTCCGTCGGAGAGGGCCATCATCACGGAGGGCTTCTACATTGTCATAGCCTCTCCGATGAAGTGTGAGTAGTTTACCTCAGACCTTCGGGTCCATAGTTATTAGCTAGATGGCTTCTTCTCTCTTTTTGGATCTCAATACAATGTTCTCCCCCTCTCTTGTGGAGATCTATTCGATGTAATCTTCTTCTTTTTGTGGTGTGTTTGTTGAGACCGATGAATTGTGGGTTTATGATCAAGTCTATCTATGAACAATATTTGAATCTTCTCTGAATTCTTTTATGTATGATTGGTTATCTTTGCAAGTCTCTTAGAATTATCCGTTTGGTTTGGCCGACTAGATTGGTAGTTCTTGCCATGGGAGAAGTGCTTAGCTTTGGGTTTGATCTTGCGATGTCCTTTCCCAGTGACAAAAGGGGCAGCAAGGCACGTATTGTATCGTTGCCACCGAGGATAACAAGATGGGGTTTATTTCATATTGCATGAATTTATCTCTCTACATCATGTCATCTTGCTTAGAGCATTACTCTGTTTTTAACTTAATACTCTAGATGCATGCTGGATAGCGGTCGATGAGTGGAGTAATAGTAGTAGATGCATAATCGTTTCGATCTACTTGTCACGGACGTGATGCCTATATACATGATCATGCCTAGATATTCTCATAACTATGCTCAATTCCGTCAATTGCTCAACAGTAATTTGTTCACCCACCGTAGAAAACTTATGCTCTTGAGAGAAGCCACTAGTGAAACCTATGGCCCCCGGGTCTATTCTCATCATATCAATCTCCATCACTTTAATCTTGTTTTGATTTTTACTTTTGCTTTTACTTTTCACTTTGCATCTTTATACCAAAAATACCAAAAATATTATCTCTATCAGATCTCACTCTCGTAAGTGACCGTGAAGGGATTGACAACCCCTAATCGCGTTGGTTGCGAGTTGCTATCGATTTGTGCAGGTACGAGGGACTTGAGCGTGGCCTCCTACTGGATTGATACCTTGGTTCTCAAAAACTGAGGGAAATACTTACGCTACTCTGCTGCATCATCCTCTCCTCTTCGGGGAAAACCAACGCAAGCTCAAGAGGTAGCACTCCTCTGGTCGTCAAGGAGACTGGGAAGGTGTTGTCCCTGAAGACCCCTCCCGGCCCGGACATGGGGGGGTGATGACATTATGGTCGAGGTGAATACCTCGAGCGCCGAAAACCAGGAGGGGACAACTGATTGCTTCTATCTACGATGGTAATTCCCCGAAGAGGAGCGGATGATGCAACACAACAACGTAAGTATTTCCCTCATTTATGAAACCAAGGTTATCAATCCAGTAGGAGAACCAAGGAACACTGTAAACAACACCTACACACAAACAACAAAAACTTGCAACCTAACGCGTAAGATGGGTTGCCAATCTCTCCCTAGTATTGAGATAGATTGAATTGTATAAGATTTGATAAATAGATCTAGCAAAAACACTAAATAAAATAAGTAAAGAAAAAGTGCAGAAAGGTATTTTTGGTGTTTTGGATAAATAGATCTGAAAACAATATGATAGGAAATAGACCCGGGGGCCGTAGATTTCACTAGAGGCTTCTCTCGATAAAATAGCATACGGTGGGTAAACAAATTACTATTGAGCAATTGATAGAAAAAAGCAAATAATTATGATGATATCCAAGGCAATGATCATGTATATAGGAATCACGTCCAAGGTTAGTAGACCGAATCATGCTTGTATCTACTACTATTACTCCACACATCGACCGCTATCCAACATGCATCTAGTGTATTAAGTTCATGGAGAAATGGAGTGATGCAATAAGAACGATGACATGATGTAGACAAGATCTGTTCATGTAGGAATATACCCCATCTTTTTATCCTTAATAGCAACGATACATGCGTGTCATGTCTCTTTCTGTCACTCAGATTGAACACCGCAAGATCGAACCCATCACAAAGCACCTCTTCCCATTGCAAGAGAAATCAATCTAGTTGGCCAAACCAAACCAAATACAGAGAAGAAATACAAGGCTATAAAGATCATGCATAAAAGAGTTGAACAAAGACTCAAATAATATTCATTGATATATATGATCATAAACTCATAATTCATCGGATCCCATCAAACACACCGCAAAAAGTCATTACATCGAATAGATCTCCAAGAACATCGAGGGGAACATTGTATTGAAGATGAAAAAGAGAGAAGAAGCCATCTAGCTACTACCTACGGACCCGTAGGTCAGTGGTGAACTACTCACGGATCATCAGAGGGTCAAGGGTGATGATGAAGAACCCCTCCGTGATCGTTGCCCCCTCCGGCACAGTGCTGGAAAGGCCTCTAGATTGGATCTCGTGGTTCTGGAACTTGCAGCTGCTGGAATTGTGTTTTGTTGACTCCCCTAGGGGTTTTGGGATTTAGAGTATTTATAGAGCTGAAGGTCGGTGGATAAGCTTCCCGTGGGTGCCGCTACCCACCAAGGCGTGCCCTGGTGCCTAGTGGGTCCCACGGGCCTCCTCTGGTGCACTTCCTTGGCCTCCTAGGTGTCTTTCGGGCAGAAAAAAATCTCCAAAAAGTTTCGTGGCATTTGGACTCCGTTTGGTATTGATTTTCTGCGAAGTAAAAAAAACATCAATTGGCGATGGGCACTATGTCAATAGTTAGTCCCCAAAAATGATATAAAGTTGCTAGTAAATGAGTATAAAACATCCAAGAATGATACTTTAATAGCATGGAACAATAAAAAGTATAGATACATTGGAGACGTATCAGCATCCCCAAGCTTAATTCTTGCTCGTCCTCGAGTAGGTAAATGATAAAAACAGATTTTTTTGATGTCGAATGCTACCCATCATATTCATCATATATTCTTCCTTTTGTAGCATGGACATTTGGACTTTAGATGATTCAAAGCAATAGTCTATAATTTGACATGAAGACCTCAATACTCAAGCATGTCAAGAAGCAACCATGTCTATCGGAATATCAACACTAAAGAAAGCTATCCCTAGCCCGTTATGCTCAATCATTGATCCATTCATGAAACACACTCAAATATTAGCTACATCCAATGCACAAGTATGATAATAGTGTTCCCTAGTTGGTGCTTTATAAGAGAACATAAATAGATAAGCCCTTCACAGAGGGAAACAGAGATTTGTAGAGGTGCCAGAACTCAAAGCTTAAATTGAGAGATAGAATTATTTTAAGAGGCATGCTTTTCCCGTCAACGAAAACGACCGAGAATTTCCAATACTTTCCATGCTAGATAAATCATAGGCGGCTCCCAAACATAAAATAAAGTTCATTCCTTTTGCCACCATTCTTTCATAATCCATGGCTAGCCGTATTCACGGGTGCCTTCCATACCAACACTTCCCAAGGAATTTATCATTTGACAACATAAAGTAATTTTTTTTGGGACTAGATATCCCTATTACCTGCCACACTCTCGTACAAGAAGTGAATAAACACTCATCGTGAGAATAAAATATCCAGCATGGAAAATATTGGCCACCCCCTGCTACTTCATGAGTGGTACAGGCACACAAAAAGGAAATTCATTATGAAAAATTAGAGTTGGCAAATACAAATTTACTTGAAACGGCATGGAAATACCGCATATAGGTAGATATGGTGGACTCATTTGGCACAACTTGGGTTAAAGGAGTTGGATGCACAAGCAGTATTCCCGCTTAGTACAAGGAAAAGCTAGCAAATAGATTGAGAAGCAACCAACCAAGAAAACATACGTTGTTGTTAATCCGCTTATACTACTATGTCCCCAATAGCTTTATGCATTCGGTAGGACCTAAGCTCTGTTACTTGATTTGGGATGTTTTTTTGTGTGAATACTTGATTTGTGTTTTCGTATGATGTATGGAAATTTGGGGGTTGGTTTCCCTTGTTCCAGAAAAATATTGTTGAATTAACTATTGTCCAGTGATCGTATATTTGCTCTGTGTTATTATTCATCAGTTTTCTGCTGATATGGAACACATTATATGTTGGGGAACATAGTAATTTCAAAAAAAATCCTACGCACACGCAAGATCATGGTGATGCATAGCAACGAGAGGGGAGAGTGTTGTCCACGTACCCTTGTAGACCGAAAGCGGAAGCGTTAGCACAACGCGGTTGATGTAGTCGTATGTCTTCACGATCCGACCGATCAAGTACCAAACGCACGGCACCTCCGAGTTCAGCACACGTTCAGCCCGATGACGTCCCTCGAACTCCGATCCAACCGAGTGTTGAGGGAGAGTTTCGTCAGCACGACGGCATGGTGACTATGATGATGTTCTACCGATGCAGGGCTTCGCCTAAGCACCGCTATAGTATTATCGAGGTGGACTATGGTGGAGGGGGCACCACACACGGCTAAAAGATCAAACGATCAATTTTTGTGTCTTTGGGGTGCCCCCCAGCCCCCGTATATAAAGGAGCAAGGGGGGTGCGGTCGGCCAGGAGAGGGGGCACGCCAGGAGGAGTCCTACTCCCACTGGGAGTAGGACTCCCTCCCTTTTCCTAGTTGGATTAGGACTTGAGGGGGAAAGAGGTGGAGGAGAAGAAGGAAACGGGGGGCGCCGCCCCCTCTCCTTCTCCTATTCGGACTAGGGGGGAGGGGCGCGCGGCCCTTGCCCTGGCCGCCTCTCCTCTCTTCCACTAAAGCCCACTATGGCCCATTAACCTCCCGGTACTCCGGTAAAATCCCGATTTTACCCGGAACACTTCCGATATCCAAACATAGGCTTCCAATATATCAATCTTCATGTCTCGACCATTTCGAGACTCCTCGTCATGTCCGTGATCACACCCGGGACTTCGAACAACCTTCGGTACATCAAAACATATAAACTCATAATATAACTGTCATCATAACGTTAAGCGTGGGACCCTACGGGTTTGGGAACTACGTAGACATGACCGAGACACGTCTCCGGTCGATAACCAATAGCGAAACCTGGATGCTCATATTGGCTCCCACACATTCTACGAAGATCTTTATCGGTCAGACCGCATAACAACATACATTGTTTCCTTTGTCATCGGTATGTTACTTGCCCGAGATTCGATCGTCGGTATCTCAATACCTAGTTCCATCTCATTACCGGCAAGACTCTTTACTCGTTCCGTAATACATCATTCCGCAACTAACTCATTAGTTGCAATGCTTGCAAGGCTTAAGTGATGTGCATTACCGAGAGGGCCCAGAGATACCTCTCCGACAATCGGAGTGACAAATCCTAATCTTGAAATACGCCAACCCAACAAGTACCTTCGGAGACACCTGTAGAGCACCTTTATAATCACCCAGTTATGTTGTGACGTTTGGTAGCACACAAAGTGTTCCTCCGGTAAACGGGAGTTGCATAATCTCGTAGTCATAGGAACATGTATAAGTCATGAAGAAAGCAATAACGACATACTAAACGATCGGATGCTAAGCTAACGGAATGGGTCAAGTCAATCTCATCATTCTCCTAATGATGTGATCCCGTTAATCAAATGACAACCCATGTCAATGGCTAGGAAACTTAACCATCTTTGATCAATGAGCTAGTCAAGTAGAGGCATACTAGTGATATACTGTTTGTCTATGTATTCACACATGTATTATGTTTCCGGTTAATACAATTCTAGCATGAATAATAAACATTTATCATGATATAAGGAAATAAATAATAACTTTATTATTGCCTCTAGGGCATATTTTCTTCAGTCTCCCACTTGCACTAGGGTCAATAATCTAGATTACACAGTAATGATTTTAACACCCATGGAGCCTTGGTGCTGATCATGTTTTGCTCGTGGAAGAGGCTTAGTCAACGGGTCTGCAACATTCAGATCCGTATGTATCTTGCAAATTTCTATGTCTCCCACCTGGACTAAATCCCGGATGGAATTGAAGCGTCTCTTGATGTTCTTGGTTCTCTTGTGAAATCTGGATTCCTTCGCCAAGGCAATTTGCACCAGTATTGTCACAAAAGATTTTCATTGGACCCGATGCACTAGGCATGACACCTAGATCGGATATGAACTCCTTCATCTAGACTCCTTCATTTGCTGCTTCCGAAGTAGCTATGTACTCCTCTTCACACGTAGATCCCACCACGATGCTTTGTTTAGAACTGCACCAACTAACAGCTCCAACATTCAATGTAAACAGGTATCCGGTTTGCGATTTAGAATCGTCCGGATCAGTGTCAAAGCTTGTATCAACGTAACCATTTATGATGAGCTCTTTGTCACCTCCATAAACGAGAAACATATCCTTAGTCCTTTTCAGGTATTTCAGGATGTTCTTGACCGCTGTCCAGTGATCCACTCCTGGATTACTTTGGTACCTCCCTGCTAAACTTATAGCAAGGCACACATCAGGTCTGGTACACAGCATTGCATACATGATAGAGCCTATGGCTGAAGCATAGGGAACATCTTTCATCTTCTCTCTATCTTCTGCAGTGGTCGGGCATTGAGTCTTACTCAACTTCACACCTTGTAACACAGGCAAGAACCCTTTCTTTACCTGATCCATTTTGAACTTCTTCAAAACTTTGTCAAGGTATGTGCTTTGTGAAAGTCCAATTAAGCGTCTTGATCTATCTCTATAGATCTTGATGCCCAATATATAAGCAGCTTCACTGAGGTCTTTCATTGAAAAACTCTTATTCAAGTATCCCTTTATGCTATCCAGAAATTCTATATCATTTCCAATCGGCAATATGTCATCCACATATAATATTAGAAATGCTACAGAGCTCCCACTCACTTTCTTGTAAATACAGCATTCTCCAAAAGTCTGTACAAAACCAAATGCTTTGATCACACTATCAAAGCGTTTATTCCAACTCTGAGAGGCTTGCACCAGTCCCTAAATGGATCGCTGGAGCTTGCACACTTTGTTAGCTCCCTTTGGATCGACAAAACCTTCCGGTTGCATCATATACAACTCTTCTTCCAGAAATCCATTCAGGAATGCAGTTTTGACATCCATTTGCCAAATTTCATAATCATAAAATGCGGCAATTGCTAACATGATTCGGACAGACTCAAGCATTGCTACGGGTGAGAAGGTCTCATCATAGTCAATACCTTGAACTTGTCGAAAACCTTTCGCAACAAGTCGAACTTTATAGACAGTAACATTACCGTCAGCGTCAGTCTTCTTCTTGAAGATCCATTTATTCTCAATTGCTTGCCGATCATCGGGAAAGTCAACCAAAGTCCATACTTTGTTCTCATACATGGATCCCATCTCAGATTTCATGGCCTCAAGCCATTTTGCGGAATTTGGGCTCACCATCGCTTCTTCATAATTCGTAGGTTCATCATGGTCTAGTAACATAACTTCCAGAACAGGATTACCGTACCACTCTGGTGCGGATCTTACTCTGGTTGACCTACGAGGTTCAGTAACAACTTGATCTGAAGTTTCATGATCATCATCATTAACTTCCTCACTAATTGGTGTAGGTGTCATAGAAACCGATTTCTGCGATGAACTACTTTCCAATAAGGGAGCAGGTACAGTTACCTCATCAAGTTCTACTTTCCTCCCACTCACTTCTTTCGAGAGAAACTCCTTCTCCAGAAAGATTCCGAATTTAGCAACAAAAGTCTTGCCTTCGGATCTATGATAGAAGGTGTACCCAACAGTCTCCTTTGGGTATCCTATGAAGACACATTTCTCCGATTTGGGTTTGAGCTTATCAGGTTGAAGCTTTTACACATAAGCATCGCAGCCACAAACTTTAAGAAACGACAACTTTGGTTTCTTGCCAAACCATAGTTCATAAGGCGTCGTCTCAACGGATTTCGACGGTGCCCTATTTAACGTGAATGCGGCCGTCTCTAAAGCATAACCCCAAAACAATAGCGGTAAATCAGTAAGAGACATCATAGATCACACCATATCTAGTAAAGTACGATTACGACATTCGGACACACCATTACGCTGTGGTGTTCCGGGTGGCGTGAGTTGCGAAACTATTCCGCATTGTTTCAAATGAAGACCAAAGTCATAACTCAAATATTCTCCTCCACGATCAGATCGTAGAAACTTTATTTTCTTGTTACGATGATTTTGAACTTCACTCTGAAATTCTTTGAACTTTTCAAACGTTTCAGACTTATGTTTCATTAAGTAGATATACCCATATCTGCTTAAATCATCTGTGAAGGTGAGAAAATAACGATATCCGCCACGAGTCTCAACATTCATCGGACCACATACATCTGTATGTATGATTTCCAACAAATCTGTTGCTCTCTTCATAGTTTCGGAGAAAGGCGTTTTAGTCATCTTGCCCATGAGGCACGGTTCGCAAGTACCAAGTGATTCGTAATCAAGTGGTTCCAAAAGTCCATTAGTATGGAGTTTCTTCATGCGCTTTACACCGATATGACCTAAACGGCAGTGCCACAAATAAGTTGCACTATCATTATCAACTCTGCATCTTTTCGCTTCAACATTATGAATATGTGTATCACTACTATCGAGATTCAACAAAAATAGACCACTCTTCAAGGGTGCATGACCATAAAAGATATTACTCATATAAATAGAACAACCATTATTCTCTGATTTAAATGAATAACCGTCTCGCATCAAACAAGATTCGGATATAATGTTCGTGCTCAACGCTAGCACCAAATAACAATTATTTAGGTCTAAAACTAATCCCGAAGGGAGATGAAGAGGTAGCATGCCGACCGCGATTACATCGACTTTGGAACCATTTCCCACGCTCATCGTCACCTCGTCCTTAGCCAATCTTCGCTTAATCCGTAGCCCCTGTTTCGAGTTGCAAATATTAGCAACAGAACCACTATCAAATACCCAGGTGCTACTGCGAGCATTAGTAAGGTACACATCAATAACATGTATATCACATATACCTTTGTTCACCTTGCCATCCTTCTTATTCGCCAAATACTTGAGGCAGTTCCACTTCCAGTGACCAGTCTGCTTGCAGTAGAAGCACTCAGTCTCAGGCTTAGGTCCAAACTTGGGTTTCTTCTCCTGAGTAGCAACTTGCTTGCTGTTCTTCTTGAAGTTCCCCTTCTTATTCCCTTTGCCCTTTTTCTTGAAACTGGTGGTCTTATTGACCATCAACACTTGATGCTCCTTCTTGATTTCTACCTCCACAACTTTTAGCATTGCGAAGAGCTCGGGAATCGTCTTATCCATCCCTTGCATGTTATAGTTCATCACGAAGCTCTTGTAGCTTGGTGGCAGTGATTGGAGAATTCTGTCAATGACGCTATCATCCGGAAGATTAACTCCCAGTTGAATCAAGTGATTGCAGTACCCAGACATCTTGAGTATATGCTCACAGACAGAACTATTCTCCTCCATCTTGCAGCTGTAGAACTTATTGGAGACTTCATATCTCTCAATCTGGGCATTCTTTTGAAATATTAACTTCAACTCCTGGAACATCTCATATGCTCCATGCCATTCAAAACATCGTTGAAGTCCCGGTTCTAAGCCGTAAAGCATGGCACATTGAACTATTGAGTAGTCATCAACACGTGACTGCCAGGCCCTCACAATGTCTGCAGTTGCTGGCGCAGGTGGTACACCTAGCGGTGCTTCCAGGACGTAACTCTTCTGTGCAGCAATGAGGATAATCCTCAAGTTACGGACCCAGTCCGTGTAATTGCTACCATCATCTTTCAACTTTGCTTTCTCAAGGAACGCATTAAAATTCGACGGAACAACAACACGTGCCATCTATCTACAATCAACATAGACAAGCAAGATACTATCAGGTACTAAGTTCATGATAAATTTAAGTTCAATTAATCATATTACTTAAGAACTCCCACTTAGATAGACATCCCTCTAATCCTCTAAGTGATCACGTGATCCAAATCAACTAAACCATGTCCGATCATCACGTGAGATGGAGTAGTTTCAATGGTGAACATCACTATGTTGATCATAACTACCATATGATTCATGCTCGACCTTTCGGTCTCCGTGTTCCGAGGCCATATCGGTTATATGCTAGGCTCGTCAAGTTTAACCTGAGTATTCCACCATGTGCAACTGTTTTGCACCCGTTGTATTTGAACGTAGAGCCTATCACACCCGATCATCACGTGGTGTCTCAGCACGAAGAACTTTCGCAACGGTGCATACTCAGGGAGAACACTTATACTTTGATAATTTAGTGAGGGATCATCTTATAATGATACCGTCAACCAAAGCAAGATAAGATGCATAAAAGATAAACATCACATGCAATCAATATAAGTGATATGATATGGCCATCATCATCTTGTGCTTGTGATCTCCATCTCCGAAGCACCGTCATGATCACCATCGTCACCAGCGCGACACCTTGATCTCCATCATAGCATCATTTTCGTCTCGCCAATCTTATGCTTCTATGACTATCGCTACCTGTAGGACCTTGAAGTATGTCTAGAGGGGGGGTGATTAGACTACTTGACCAATAAAAACTTAACCTTTTCCCAAATTTTAGAGTTTGGCAGATTTTAGCTACTTAAGCAATCATCACACAATTCAAGCAAGCATGCAAAGAATATATAGGCAGCGGAAAGTAAAGCATGCAACTTGCAAGAATGTAAAGGGAAGGGTTTGGAGAATTCAAACGCAATTGGAGACACGGATGTTTTTGGCGTGGTTCGGATAGGTGGTGCTATCCTACATCCACGTTGATGGAGACTTCAACCCACGAAGGGTAACGGTTGCGCGAGTCCATGGAGGGCTCCACCCACGAAGGGTCCATGAAGAAGCAACCTTGTCTATCCCACCATGGCCATCACCCACGAAGGACTTGCCTCACTAGCGGTAGATCTTCACGAAGTAGGCAATCTCCTTGCCCTTACAAACTCCTTGGTTCAAATCCACAATCTTGTCTGAGGCTCCCAAGTGACACCTAGCCAATCTAGGAGACACCACTCTCCAAGAAGTAACAAATGGTGTGTTGATGATGAACTCCTTGCTCTCGTGCTTCAAATGATAGTCTCCCCAACACTCAACTCTCTCTCATAGGATTTGGATCTGGTGGAAAGAAGATTTGAGTGGAAAGCAACTTGGGGAAGGCTAGATATCAAGATTCATATGGTAGGAATGGAATATCTTGAGCTCAACACAAGGGTAGGTGGTTCTCTCTCAGAACATATGAGTTGGAATTGTAGATGTGTTCTGATGGCTCTCTCCACGAATGAAGAGGAGGTGGAGGGGTATTTATAGCCTCCACACGAAATCTAACCATTACACACAATTTACCAATCTCAGTGGGACCGAATCAACAAACTCGGCCGGACTGATTTAGTAAACCTAGTGACCATTAGTGATTTTCGGTGGGACCGACATGCAACTCGGTAGGACCGATATGGTTAGGGTTAGGGCATAACGTAATCTCGGTGAGACCGATTTGGTAATAAGCTAACCAGAGGGTTGGTCAGGTAAACTCGGTGGGACCGATTTGCTCTTTCGGTGAGACCGAAAAGTTACAAAAAGGAAACAGAGAGTTTACATTGCAATATCGGTGGGACCGATCCGCTCTTTCGGTGAGACCGAAACGTTACGAAAAGGAAACAGAGAAATTGCAATCCCATCTCGGTGAGACCGAGATCCCTATCGGTAGAAC
Organism: Aegilops umbellulata; assembly: GCA_032464435.1. Classification (NCBI taxonomy): domain Eukaryota; kingdom Viridiplantae; phylum Streptophyta; class Magnoliopsida; order Poales; family Poaceae; genus Aegilops; species Aegilops umbellulata. The sequence goes on along the minus strand of CP136060.1, from coordinate 66,753,106 downwards.
CGATTTGCTTAGGGTTTGGCAGTGGCTATGACATGTGAAACTCGGTGGCGCCGGGTTGAAATAATCGGTAGGACCGAGTTTGGCTTTGGGTTTAGGTCAAGTGTGGATATGGGAAAGTAGCTGAGGGTTTTGGAGCATATCACTAAGCACATGAAGCAAGAGGCTCATTAAGCAACACCTCATCCCTCCTTGATAGTATTGGCTTTTCCTAAAGACTCAATGTGATCTTGGATCACTAAAATATAAAATGAAGAGTCTTGAGCTTTTGATCTTGAGCCAATCCTTTGTCCTTAGCATTTTGAGGGATCCACTTTCATCATCCATGCCATGCCAGTCATTGAGCTTTCCTGAAATAATCATCTTGGAATAGCATTAGCTCAATGAGCTATATGTTGTTATGAATTACCAAAACCACCTAGGGATCGTTGCACTTTCAATCTCCCCCTTTTTGGTAATTAATGACAACATATAGATCAAAGCTTCGATAAATGATAATAAGATTTTAGAACATCGTCGCTTTGAGAAGTATGTGAAAAGCAAGAGCTCCCCCTAAATTTGTGCATATTTTAAGATTTGCTTTAGACTGCAAATGCACAAAGAGTTAGAGTCATAGGTCACTCTTCCATGTCACATACATCTTGGTGGAGCGCTCAAAGTGATAAGAATTGAATACATGCACTCATCACCAAGAAAAGTAAATGATCACATAAGATAGATAGAATAATATCAAGCATGCATAAGTGTAGCTTATGATCAAACACATGATCATCAATGTCTCACACGCATATCATAGTATCTCAACCAAAAGCAAACAAAGTTTGAAAAACCACCAAATAAAGCAAGAGAGAATAAATGCAACACTCTCTCTCTCAAAGCCTATGATCTATACATTTTTCTCCCCCTTTGGCAACAAGTTACCAAAAAGTTCCTTGAAAATGCATAGTACTAGATCGACTCTCAGGCTTGATCTTCTGGTGGTGGTGGAGTCCGAATCACTCCAAGGACGAAGGCTTCTGTAGAAGTGGTTGGAGCTGGAGCTGAGGTGGATGCTGGAGCTGGTTGGGCTGGTGCTGTAGCTGGAGCTGATGAGGTGGCTCTGGTGTCAGGAACTAGCACTGCAGTTGACCTCTGAGCTCGTGGTACTCTGGCAAATGCATCAGTTGTAGTCTTCCCTTTCCTCTCCTGCATGTCATCTTGAAGTTGCTCCACTGCAGACTGAATCTCTGTTACTTTTACATCCAAGTCATAGAACTTTTGTTCCACGATTCTCTCTGTAACGCCCCGGATCTGATGCGCCAGGTGTCTGTCAGTTATTCGCCGTCCTTGCCATGTCATGTGCTTGCGTGTCGCTCTTTGCCATATCATCATCTGCATTTCATATCATGTCATCATGTGCATCGCATTCGCATACGTGTTCGTCTTATGCATCCGAGCATTTTCCCCGTTGTCCATTTTGCAATCCGGCGCTCCTATGTCCCCCGGCGTCCCCTTTTACCTTTTTCCGTGAGCAGGTATTAAACCTTCTCGGAATGGACCGAGGTTTGTCAAGCGGCCTTGGTATAGCACCGGTAGACCGTCTGTCAAGTTTCGGGTCATTCGGAGGTCGTTTGATACTCCAACGGTTAACCGGGTATCCGCAAAGGCCTCTTTGGTGTGCAGCCCAACACCCCCTTCAAAGTGTCCCAAAACCCATCTAAGTCATCTCCATGTTATCGGGCGTTCGATCACGATCGTGTGGGCGAAAACCGCACTTCATTTGGAGCTTCCTAGCCCCCTCTACCTATAAATATGTGCTCCCCCCCTGGATTTTCGCGCAGATGAACCCTAGCCCCGCTCCCCTCGCGCCGCCGGACACGTCCGCCCGGCGTCGGACATGTCCACCCCGCCCCGCCACCTCAGCTCCCCCGCCACGTGTCGCCTCCAGATTCGCCGCCGGCCCCCGCCTCTTTCTCTCCTCCCGCCGCGGCCCGCGGAGCCCATCGCGGGCCAGCGCGAGCCCGCAGCTGCCGGCGCCTCCTCCCGCCATGCGCCGCTCGCCGCCGGCGAGTTCCACCGCGCCGGCGCCGCCCCGCTTCGCCGACCCCTTCGCCGGAGTTCCTCCCGCCGGCGCCGCCTCCGCGCGCCCGTGCCCCGCGCCGCCCGCTCGCCCTCCCCGCCGGTCGCCGCGTCGTCCACCGCCGCCCCGCGCTAGCGCGCCCGCTCGCCGCCACCGTCGCCTTGCCTTCGCCGGCGAGCCGCCGCCCGCTCGCCCTCCCCGCCGGTCGCCGCATCGTCCGCCGCCGCCCCGCGCTAGCGCGCCCACTCGCAGCCGCCGCCATGGCGCGCCGCCCGCTCGCCGCCGCCGTCGCCTTGCCTTCATCGGCGAGCCGCCGCCCGCTCGCCCCGCCGTGGCGCGCCGCCGCCCGCGTTCGCGGGTCCTCCTCCGCTCCTCCCGCGCCGGGATCCGGCCGGATCCGGCGAGATCCGGCCCGGATCCGTCATCTCCGGCGAGCCCCGCCTCCTTCCCCGTCATCTCCGGCGATCCCCACTCCGGCGTGCCTCGATTTCCGTGCAAGGTTGACTTTCCCCGAGCCCCGAGTTTTCGTCTAAGTCCTTTTTTGTGAATATTTTGTTACATGTTCATCGCATCATAACTTTGCACCCGAGGCTCCGTTTTGGGCGTATAGCATATCGAATTGTTCGCCTCGATGAGTACATCATTTCATCTCATTGTATCATTTTCATTTGTGTTCATCTTGATGCCCGAAATGCTGTTAGAAGAGGGCTATGTGATGTTAGTTTCAGATCTGTTTCAGTAGATGCACTTTTGTCATTTTTGCCATGATTGATGTGTGCATCCTATGAAGTTGAGTCCTACATGTGTTTTGTAATATGCCATGCTATCTTTCCAGAGGTTTATGCCATGTATTTTTTTGATCTTTGTGGTGACTAGCACAAGCATGCAAACTAGGTTACTTAATGTTGCTGATTTCAGAGACTTGGTCATTTCACTAAGCCCTTGCCTGCTGTTATTTTTGTGCCATGTGTTCTTGTTGTTTCAGAGAGATCTACGCTTTTTTTGAGCATGATCGGTAAGGGTGTTTTGAGCATATGGATTTGCTCTATCCATCCATGCCTTTATTTGTAATTATGGAGTGCCATAGCTTGAGTCAATCGAGCTCTACTTTTGCTATAAAATGTTGCTGGCAGATGGTTTACATGTTATTCGATTTTGCCAAGCTTGTTGTAGTTGATCCTCGCATGATATATTGTTGTTATTGCCATGTATAGCTTCTATGCCATGTCTTCTTGATGGGTGTATGCTTAGTTTATCATGCAACGCTCTGTAGAGAGTGCATCGAGCTCGTAAACATGCCTACTTGCGATCTGTTTTTGACATGTCCAGTTTTTTCTGCAAAGTCTGAAACCTGTAACGAAACTTGCTTATTTGACATGGGTGTTATTATATTTTCTGATCCCTTTTGGCTCATGGTCAGTAAGGGACTTCTGTTCAATGCTTTGAGTAGATTCATGCCATGCCTTGCCTTGCTATATTGTGTTCCTGTATCATGTTGTTTACTTGCTCTAAACATGTCATCCTGATGTTAATTTCTGGCATGTTGTTATTTTCACTAAGTCTGTGAACCTGTTATCTTTTGCACATTTGCCATGCTTGTATGAACCTGTTGTGGTGTGATTTAGCCATAGCTCAGTGTTCATCTTTTGTCAAGCATATTGATTAGATTACTGTCATATGCTTTGTTGATATGTTTGCGTGCAGTAGCTTAATTTCTTGTTGCTTGCTAAGCAGCATCATGCTGTTAATGGCAGATTTTGTCTTTCTTGTTTTGCTTGTCATGTGCAAACCGTGCATCCGATTCCGGTGATCTTTATATCGATGTCAACCGAAATCACCTCACCTTTCTAGTGGCATACTTGGTTTGCCAAGATTATGCCTTGTTCATCTTTTCCCTTCCCGCGCATGCATATGCATTGCATACCACATCTCGTATATCATGCCATGTTTATGTGGTGGTTGTTTACTTTGTTGTTTGCTTCTTTCCGGTGTTGCTTCTTCGGGTTAGTTCCGATAACGTTGCGATTGTGAGGATCCGTTCGTCTACGTCCGTTTGTCTTCTTCATGGACTCGTTCTTCTTCCTTGCGGAATCTCATGCAAGATGACCATACCCTCGAAATCACTTCTATCTTTGCTTGCTAGTTGCTCGCTCTTTTGCTATGCCTATGCTGCGATACCTACCACTTGCTTATCATGCCTCCCATATTTTTAAACCAAGCCACTAACCCACCTTGTCCTATCAAACCGTTGTTTGGCTATGTTACCGCTCTGCTCAGCCCCTCTTATAGCGTTGTTAGTTGCAGGAGAAGATGAAGCTTGTTCCTTGTTGGAACATGGACTTGTTGTTCCTTGTTGGAACGTGTTTTCTTGTTGGGATATCACAATACCTTTTATTAAATTAATGCATCTATATACTTGGTAAAGGGTGGAAGGCTCGGCCTTATGCCTGGTGTTTTGTTCCACTCTTGCCGCCCTAGTTTCCGTCATATCGGTGTTATGTTCCCGGATTTTGCGTCCCTAACGCGGTCGGGTGATTTATGGGACCCCCTTGACAGTTCGCTTTGAATAAGACTCTTCCAGCAAGGCCCAGCCTTGGTTTTACCATTTGCCTACCACCTATCCCTTTTCCCTTGGGTTTGATCAGCCCGAGGGTCATCTTTATTTAGCCCCCCCGGGCCAATGCTTGTCTAAGTGTTGGTCCGAACCGAGCAGCCTGCGGGGCCCCCTCGTGGAAACCCGAGGTCTGGTTTTACTCGTAGCTTGTCTTATCCGGTGTTGCCCTGAGAACGAGATATGTGCAGCTCCTATCAGGATGTCGGCGCATCGGGCGGCTTTGCTGGACTTGTTTTATTGCTGTTGAAATGTCTTGTAGCCGGGATTCCGAGATTGATCGGGTCTTCCCGAGGAGAAGGAATATCCTTCGTTGATCGCGAGAGCTTATCATGGGCTAAGTTGGGACACCCCTGCAGGGTTTGAACTTTCGAAAGCCGTGCCCGCGGTTATGTGGCAGATGGGAATTTGTTAATGTCTGGTTGTAGAAAACCCGAAGTTGATCTTAATTTAAAATACACCAACTGCGTGTGTAACCGTGATGGTCTCTTCTCGGCGGGGTCCGGGAAGTGAACACGGTTGTTGGAGTTATGCTTGACGTAAGTAGTTTCAGGATCACTTCTTGATCGTAGTTGTTCGACCGTGCTTTTGCCTTCTCTTCTCGCTTTCTTTTGCGTATGTTAGCCACCATATATGCTAGTCGCTTGCTGCAGCTCCACCTCATACCTTTTACCCTACCTATAAGCTTAAATAGTCTTGATCTCGCGGGTGTCAGATTGCTGAGTCCCCGTGACTCACAGATACTTCCAAAATCAGTTTGCAGGTGCCGATGAAACTGTGCAGGTGACGCCTCCGAGCTCAAGGAGGAGTTCGATGAAGATCTTGTCCTTTATGTTGTTCGTTCTAGTCGATCAGTAGTGGAGCCCAGTTGGGGTCGATCGGGGATCTATGTAGCATTTGGGGTAGTCTTCTTTTATTTTGGTTCCGTAGTCGGACCCTGTTTGTATCTGTATGATGTAATGTTTTACTCATGTATTGTATGAAGTGGCGATTGTAAGCCAACTTTGTATCTCTTTCCCTTATGTATTACATGGGTTGTGTGAAGATTGCCTCACTTGCGACATTGCTTTCAATGCGGTTATGCCTCTAAGTCGTGCTTCGACACGTGGGAGACATAGCCGCATCGAGGGCGTTACACTCTCTAAGCTCTCCTGATTCTGAGTGAGGGTGGCCAGTCCTTTCTCAATCCTCAGTGTAGATGCAATCAAGTAACTAAGCTGCTCCTGCTTGGTTTTCAAGAAATACTCAGATGCCTCCTCTTGAGTTGGCATCCTGGCAGCTTTCTCCTTCCTTGCCTTCTCCTTCTTTGCTTGTGCTTGAGCTGATGATGGTTCATTCTCATTCATCACAACTTGATTGTCCTTGAAATCTGGATGAATAGGCAAGTGTTCTTTGTCCAGCAAGTAAGTTCATGTGCCCATCTTTGAGTTAATCAACTCTTGGATCTGAGGGGCATAACCACAACTCCTCTTCTGATCTGCTGCAGTCCTCTTGATAGTCTCTACTATGAGGCTCATGACCTTGAATTTCTGAGGCACATCAAATATGTGTAGCAAGTTAATTGCATGACCTCTGATCATTCCGTGATCTCCAGGCTTGGGCAAGAGTGTGTGCCTAAGGATCCAGTTGATCGTAGGCAGTCCTGACAACAAGTGTTTCACGGACCCAAGCTGGTGAGTGTCAAGATCATCTGTTGGAATCTCCTTGTACATATTTGCCATTGTGTTATGATCCATCTTTTTCTTGGCATAGACATCCAAGTCATCTTCATTTTCCTCTGGGGCATTGATCAACTTTTCCCATTCCTCAACAGTGGATTGGTACCTTGTACCTTCAGACATCCATGTTATTCTTCCATCTGGGTAGAAGTGTGTTGTGGAGTAGAATTGCATAATGAGCTCCTCGTTCCACTTTGTGAGCTTCTGCCCAACAAAGTCAGCAACTCCACAAGCACTGAAGCTGTCTTGCACATAGGATAGTGCTCTTCATTTTCCTTGATGTAGGTCCAGTCGACCCACCTCATGTCACAAATGATAGGCTTCTTATCCAACAAAACTGTCTCATAGAAGTCCTGTTGTTCCTTTGTGTGGAACCTGTAGTCAACAGCAGTTCTTCTGCTTGAAGCATATGGTTCTTCTTCTCTCCACTTCCTCAACCCTGAGTCTCTTCTAATTTTCATGTTCTCAGCCACAGGATGAGCATCGTTGTGGTCTAGAATCTTGGGCTTGAGTTTTCTCAGAACTTGTCCTTCTTCGTCTTCTCCAACAGCTTCAGGCACTGGGGCCTTGTTCTTCTCAGCAGCTGGTATGCTCCTTGTATTTCTCTTTGGTTTTGGCTTTGGAGCTGGCTTGGCCTTGGAGGCAGCTTTGGGTGCTTCTTTGGGCTTGGATGTAGTAGCCCCTGATTTTATAGCATCACCCATAAGCTTAGGTGCCTTAGGTGCTGGTGCAGCAACCTCTTCTTCTTCTTCTTCTTCTTCTTCTTCTTCTTCTTCTTCTTCTTCATAAGAAGAATGCTTTTCAAACTCAGCCATTGGATCAACTTTCTTGCACCATCTGCCCCTTTTCCTTTCCTTCTTTCCTTCAGCAGCAACTAGCCCTTTGGGTGCAGGCTTTTCAGGAATTTTAGTTGAAGCTCTGGCCTTTGGCATAGGCTGCCTACCTGCTGTCCTTTTGATTTTCAAGCCTGGCTTTGTGCTCTGGGCTGAGCCATACTCCTTCTTGAGCACTACTCTCCTGGAAGTAGCTTCCTCTTCCTCTGCCACATAATCCTCATCCTCTGAGTCTGAGGTTCTCTTCTTCTTTTGTCTGGTGGCAGCTTTTGGCAAATTGCTAGGAGTGCTCCTGCTGCCTTCATCTGAAGAACTGGAGGGACTAGTGCCCTCACTCATGTGCACTTGCTCTTCTGACATGTTCTGGCCGTCACTCTGATCAGACATGATGTAAAAGCTGACTGCTGACCCTGTGAAGAGTTTATAGATGAGGTAGAGTGGATGAGCATCACAAAATGCAGAGATTTTTGCAAAAGAATGATTCAAAATCTTAGTTTTAGTTTCCCACAGAAATCATTTTGGATCTACCGATTTTTAAACTCGGTGATACCGAAGCAGTTTTGGAACCTAAACTAGTGAACTCAGTCAGACCGAGTCACAGTTCGGTGGCACCGAGACTGCTAGGATTTCACAAAGTTCCAAAATCGGTCACACCGATTAGTAATTCTTGTTCAAACCGAGTCTCACTTGTGCAATGGCATGAGCCAAATCGGTGGGACCGAGTTTTTCAACTCGGTTGGTCCGAGATGGTTTCGGCGGAAACCTAACCCTAAAATTTTCGAATCAAACCTATTCTACGAATTGCATTGACTGGATAGAAGTTTTTCAATCGTGGCTAGAATCAATAAGATCATAATGTGCTAGGAATCAGATAGGGAATAGCACAAAGATCGAGTCCATACCCTAGTTCGACGGAGACTCGCTACGGCGGCAACGGTGGGGTTGAATTCCGTTGACGGCGATGGAGACCAGCGACAGGAGGCGGCGAGAAGACGATCCGCATACCACGTAGGCAGAGCGAGCTATTGCGCGGGCGAAGGGGTTCGGAGAAATTTCCAAATTTTTGCCCGTGTCCATATATAGCCCGACCCTGTCGGTGTGACCGAGTGGAACAACTCAGTGGCACCGAGATGCAAAACTGTATACAGTTATTGCAACTCGGTGTGACCGAATGGTTCAAATCGGTTGCACCGAGATCGAAAACATAGATCGACTTGATGATCTCGGTAGGACCGAAAATAAGGTATCGGTCAGACCGAGAATCACAAAGAAGTTTTGGAAGTTTAAGTCTATGATGAATCGGGGACTCCGAGTGCTCCTCACACAGAGTGGTTCGAATCTGACTTGATCAAATTTTGTGATGTAGCATGAATAGAGTTTGAGACGAGAAAAGCATAGATAGCTAGAGAAGGTTCTTAGGCATTCTTGTCCATCCACTTGGCAAGAGAAAATAAAACAAATCAATCAAAACAACAAGTGGATGTCCTCGAATGAGTAAAATATGCAACCAACATTCTCACACAATAAAATGGCAATTGAAATATGTGGCAAAGCATGCACAACCAATTCTAGCATCTATCAAGCAATTGGCGATGACTAGATCATCTATATATGAGTATATTGACATAGGAGTCAAATGAGAACATTTGATCATAGGTCATACTCATCGTTTAAGCACAAGTGGGGTTACCACTTTTACATAAAGCATTGTTGCGTTCACATCATTAGAGTTGCTTTAGCTCAAGTCTTAGAGTAAAGCTCCCCCTAGATGTGATATCCCCCCTAAGAGGGATGAACTAACCTTGGGTTTTGTCGATGATGACTTCATGTAGATGTTGAAGATGTGGATGCTCAATGTTGATGTAGAACAATTTGAGCTATCCATTGGAGTGAATTGCACTTTCAATACCTACATGGGTTAGTCCCACAAGGAACAAACAAGGATATCCATAGACATAGAGTGATTCACACACAAGATGATGTCCATGAAAGCTTTTAGGTTACCTTGTCCCTTGACTTACCAACAAGAGGGTTTGTGACTCCTTGAACTAGTGCAAGATGTGGAAGTTGATTGCACTTGTTCTTGCCAAAATGATAAGAGTGAAGTATGTTGGCGGAGTCACCCTCAAGAACTTTCTAGTTCTTCTTCTTTTGGATCCACACCATCTTGATGGGAATCCTTGGAGTTGTAGTCGTCCTTGATGAAGTGGAACTTGAAGTAGTCTTGGGAATCCACTTGACTAAGGTCTTAGGAGCTTCTTCAAATGCATCAATTTCCTCTTGAAGCTTGTCCTTGCCTTTTTGCTTGTAGTCTTGTGGTGGAAGATCATCTTGAGCTTGTGTCCCCTTGAAAGAAGTAGGATCATACTTCTCTTGTTGAGGAACAAACTTCGTCTTGGGGTATTGATCTTCTTCCCACTCAACTCCATTGGCGTTGAACTTTCGTTCAAAACCAACACCTTGATTCTTCCGGTGCCTTCCTTGCTTGCGTACAATTTCCTTGAATTGCTTACTTCCGGCAAGGCTCTTGTAGACTCCTTTCTCTATAATTCCCTTCAATAAGCTATTTTCTTGCTCAAGTGTAACTTGGCTAAGAGAATCATTAGTGGAATCAAGAGAACTACTAGAAGCAACAACATTGGATTTAGCATGATCATTGTTACTACTAGAGGAAGAATCCTTCTTGTTAGTGTTACTAGATTTGACTTGAGGCATGTAAGTGGATAAGAGTAAACGCATGGCAAAGTAAGAATAACTTTTCTTGTGGAGATCATCATTGATTGCCTTTAAAAACTCATGCTCTTGCTCAAGATTGAGCTTTTCAAAGCATAACTTCTCCTGAGCTCTTAAAAGTTCTCGATGATCTTTGAAGATAGTTTCATGAGCTAACTTAAGAGTGTTTAGTTCTTTAGTTAGAGCCTCAATCTTCTCCTTATCATTGTCATTCGTTTTATCTTGATTAGCATGATTAATTGACGTTTCATCATAGTATTCATCACTAGAGTTGTCAACAAGTAAATCATCATCACCTAACAAGTCATCTTCATCACTATTGAAATCAACATACACGGGGTGTGTTACCTTAGGACCTTTGGCCATGAAGCATCTTCCAACTCTTCATTTGGTGAGTCAAATATGTCGTAGGAGTCGGTTGACACAAGTGCTAGACCGGCAACACCTTCATCTTGAGTATATTCGGAATCGGAGTGATAACTTCTCTCGGAGTGGTTGTCGGAGTCGGAGACGGATACCCATTCACCAACATGACCTTGATGTCTTCGTTTTGTGTAGCTCCTTGATGACTTTTCCTTTCTTTCCGAATCCTTGCTTCTCCGTTAGTATCTTCTTTCATAACGATCATCTCTACTCCTTCTCTCTCTAGATGGTGATTCTTCTCTTTTGCTTCTTCTTTTTGGAGAATCTTCTCTTCTTTTGTAGGGTGTCGTACACTCATTGGAATAGTGTCCGGGTCTTCCACAATTGTAGCAGTTTCGCTCTCGACTAGAAGATCTTTTGTCATTGTAGGACCTTGACTTGGAGCTTCTATCTTTGCTTCTACTCTTGTAGAACTTGTTGAAGTTCTTCACCATTAAGCTCAATTCTTCATTGAAGGTTTGTTTCTCACATGATGATGTGGGGGCTTCACATGAGGCTTTGTAAGCTCCACTTGATTTGTTGTGAAGTTCCTCTTTATCTTTGAGTGACATCTCATGAGCAACAATTCTTCCAATGGCCTCCGTTAGCTTGAGATCTTTGTAATTGGGCATCATTTGGATCAATGTGCACACGGTATCATATTTTCCATCCAAGGCTCTTAGGATCTTCTTGATGATGAATCTATCGGTCATCTCTTCACTCCCTAAGCCGGCAATCTCATTTGTGATGAGAGCAAGCCTAGAGTACATTTCAGCGACACCTTCACCATCCTTCATTTTGAACTTGTCAAGTTGACTTTGAAGCACATCCAATTTGGATTCCTTGACGGAGTCGGTACCTTCGTGCATATCAATCAAAGTATCCCAAATTTCCTTTGCATTCTCAAGATGGCTGATTTTGTTGAATTCTTCGAGGCACAATCCGTTGAAGAGAATATCACAAGCTTGAGCGTTGTATTGCAGCATCTTCAACTCTTCCGCGGTAGCTTCACGGTTTGGTTCTTTCCCATTGAAGAAGTCACCTTGCAAACCAACACACACAATAGCCCAAACGGCGGGGTTATGTCCGAGAATATGCATTTTCATCTTATGCTTCCAACTAGCAAAATTAGTACCATCAAAGTAAGGACCTCTACGGTGATAATTTCCCTCGCTAGACGCCATACTCTCCTAGGTTGTGAAACCAAGGCTATGACCACCAAAAGCTATGGAAATCAAAGCAAATGGAAACCAAAGCTCTGATACCACTTGTAGGACCTTGAAGTATGTCTAGAGGGGGGTGATTAGACTACTTGGCCAATAAAAACTTAACCTTTTCCCAAATTTTAGAGTTTGGCAGATTTTAGCTACATTAGGACAAGTCAAGCAATCATCACACAATTCAAGCAAGCATGCAAAGAGTATATAGGCAACGGAAAGTAAATCATGCAACTTGCAAGAATGTAAAGGGAAGGGTTTGGAGAATTCAAACGCAATTGGAGACACGGATGTTTTTGGCGTGGTTCGTATAGGTGGTGCTATCCTACATCCACGTTGATGGAGACTTCAACCCACGAAGGGTAACGGTTGCGCGAGTCCACGGAGGGCTCCACCCACGAAGGGTCCACGAAGAAGCAACCTTGTCTATCCCACCATGGCCATCGCCCACGAAGGACTTGCCTCACTAGCGGTAGATCTTCACGAAGTAGGCGATCTCCTTGCCCTTACAAACTCCTTGGTTCAACTCCACAATCTTTTCGGAGGCTCCCAAGTGACACCTAGCCAATCTAGGAGACACCACTCTCCAAGAAGTAACAAATGGTGTGTTGATGATGAACTCCTTGCTCTTGTGCTTCAAATGATAGTCTCCCCAACACTCAATTCTCTCTCATAGGATTTGGATCTGGTGGAAAGAATATTTGAGTGGAAAGCAACTTGGGGAAGGCTAGAGATCAGTATTCATATGGTAGGAATGGAATATCTTGAGCTCAACACAAGGGTAGGTGGTTCTCTCTCAGAACATATGAGTTGGAAGTGTAGATGTGTTCTGATGGCTCTCTACACGAATGAAGAGGAGGTGGAGGGATATTTATAGCCTCCACACAAAATCTAACCGTTACACACAATTTACCAATCTTGGTGGGACCGAATCAACAAACTCGGTCGGACCGATTTAGTAAACCTAGTGACCGTTAGTGATTTTCGGTGGGACCGACATGCAACTCGGTAGGACCGATATGGTTAGGGTTAGGGCATAACGTAATCTCGGTGAGACCGATTACACAAACTCGATGAGACCGATTTGGTAATAAGCTAACCAGAGGGTTGGTCAGGTAAACTCGGTGGGACCGATTTGCTCTTTCGGTGAGACCAAAAAGTTACAAAAAGGAAACAGAAAGTTTACATTGCAATATCGGTGGGACCGATCCGCTCTTTCGGTGAGACCGAAACATTATGAAAAGGAAACAGAGAAATTGCAATCCCATCTCGGTGAGACCGAGATCCCTATCGGTAGAACCGATTTGCTTAGGGTTTGGCAGTGGCTATGACATGTGAAACTCGGTGGCGCCGGGTTGAAAGAATCGGTAGGACCGAGTTTGGCTTTGGGTTTAGGTCAAGTGTGGATATGGGAAAGTAGCTGAGGGTTTTGGAGCATATCACTAAGCACATGAAGCAAGAGGCTCATTAAGCACCACCTCATCCCTCCTTGATAGTATTGGCTTTTCCTAAAGACTCAATGTGATCTTGGATCACTAAAATATAAAATGAAGAGTCTTGAGCTTTTGATATTGAGCCAATCCTTTGTCCTTAGCATTTTAAGGGATCCACTTTCATCATCCATGCCATGCCAATCATTGAGCTTTCCTGAAATAATCATCTTGGAATAGCATTAGCTCAATGAGCTATATGTTGTTATGAATTACCAAAACCACCTAGGGATAGTTGCACTTTCACTACCGCTTAGTGATAAAGTAAAGCATTACAGGGCGATTGCATTGCATACAATAAAGCGACAACCATATGGCTCCTGCCAATTGCCGATAAATCGGTTACAAAACATGATCATCTCATACAATAAAATTTAGCATCATGTCTTGACCATATCACATCACAACATGCCCTGCAAAAACAAGTTAGACGTCCTCTACTTTGTTGTTGCAAATTTTACGTGGCTGCTACGGGCTTAGCAAGTACCGTTCTTACCTATGCATCAAAACCACAACGATAGTTTGTCAAGTTGGTGTTGTTTTAACCTTCGCAAGGACCGGGCGTAGCCACACTCGGTTCAACTAAAGTTGGAGAACTAACACCCGCCAGCCACCTGTGTGCAAAGCACGTCCGTAGAACCAGTCTCGCGTAAGCGTACGCGTAATGTCGGTCCGGGTCGCTTCATCCAACAATACCGCCGAACCAAAGTATGACATGCTGGTAAGCAGTATGACTTATATCGCCCACAACTCACTTGTGTTCTACTCGTGCATATGACATCTACGCATAAAACCAGGCTCGGATGCCACTGTTGGGGAACGTAGTAATTTCAAAAAAATTCCTACGCACACGCAAGATCATGGTGATGCATAGCAACGAGAGGGGAGAGTGTTGTCCACGTACCCTTGTAGACCGAAAGCGGAAGCGTTAGCACAATGCGGTTGATGTAGTCGTACGTCTTCACGATCTGACCGATCAAGTACCGAACGCACGACACCTCCGAGTTCAGCACACGTTCAGCCCGATGACGTCCCTCGAACTCCGATCCAGCCGAGTGTTGAGGGAGAGTTTCGTCAGCACGATGGTGTGGTGACGATGATGATGTTCTACCGACGCAGGGCTTCGCCTAAGCACCACTATAGTATTATCGAGGTGGACTATGGTGGAGGGGGGCACCGCACACGGCTAAAAGATCAAACGATCAATTGTTGTGTCTTTAGGGTGCCCCCTGCCCCCGTATATAAAGGAGCAAGGGGGGTGCGGCCGGCCAGGAGAGGGGGCACGCCAGGAGGTGGGAGTAGGACTCCCTCCCTTTTCCTAGTTGGATTAGGACTTGGGGGGGAAAGAGGTGGAGGAGAAGAAGGAAAGGGGGGCGCCGCCCCCCTCTCCTTGTCCTATTCGGACTAGGGGGAGGGGCGCGCGGCCCTTGCCCTGGCTGCCTCTCCTCTCTTCCACTAAAGCCTACTATGGCCCATTAACCTCCCGGGGGGTTCTGGTAACCTCCCGGTACTCCGGTAAAATCCCGATTTCACCCAGAACACTTCCGATATCCAAACATAGGCTTCCAATATATCAATCTTCATGTACCGACCATTTTGAGACTCCTCGTCATGTCCGTGATCACATCCGGGACTCCGAACAACCTTTGGTACATCAAAATATATAAACTCATAATATAACTGTCATCGTAACGTTAAGCGTGCGGACCCTACGGGTTCGAGAACTATGAAGACATGACCGAGACACGTCTCGGGTCAATAACCAATAGCGGAACCTGGATGCTCATATTGGCTCCCAAATATTCTACGAAGATCTTTATCGGTCAGACCGCATAACAACATACGTTCTTCCCTTTGTCATCGGTATGTTACTTGCCCGAGATTCGATCGTCGGTATCTCAATACCTAGTTCAATCTCGTTACCGAAAAGTCTCTTTACTCGTTATGTAATACATCATCTCGCAACTAACTCATTAGTTGCAATGCTTGCAAGGCTTAAGTGATGTGCATTACCGAGAGGGCCCAGAGATACCTCTCCGACAATCGGAGTGACAAATCCTAATCTCGAAATACGCCAACCCAACAAGTACCTTCGGAGACACCTGTAGAGCACCTCTATAATCACCCAGTTACATTGTGACGTTTGGTAGCACACAAAGTGTTCCTCCGGTAAACGGGAGTTGCATAATCTCGTAGTCATAGGAACATGTATAAGTCATGAAGAAAGCAATAGCAACATACTAAACGATCTGGTGCTAAGCTAATGGAATGGGTCAAGTCAATCTCATCATTCTCCTAATGATGTGATCCCGTTAATCAAATGACAACCCATGTCAATGGCTAGAAGACTTAACCATCTTTGATCAACGAGCTAGTCAAGTAGAGGCATACTAGTGACATACTATTTGTCTATGTATTCACACATGTATTATGTTTCCGGTTAATACAATTCTAGCATGAATAATAAACAGTTATCATGATATAAGGAAATAAATAATAACTTTATTATTGCCTCTAGGGCATATTTCCTTCATTATTTTGTTTTGCCTGATTGTTCCAAGTTAAGTGTCTCCATATGTATGTATGTACTTGTGTTTGGAGCATTATCACTCATATATTCAGACACGGTTTTGACCATGGAACAAGATCGTGCATGTCAAGCTCTTTAGGTTTTGAGGTGAAATGCCGTTCTGAAATGGCTGGGATCAAAAGCACATTGTCATGCTCTTTAGGTTTTGAGGTGAAATGTCGTTGAACAAATTATTAGGTTATGCATATGTAAGTTAAATGACTAAATATGCATATGTAAGTAGTTGTGTTGAAGTCTCAGAAAAGCAGAGATATACCTTGATAACGTCACCTTCAGAAAGCAAGGCTGCAACTCCTGCGATCAGGAATGAAGCAGGTGCCAATCCCAGCCATCCCACAGAGGGAGATGAGGAGAAGAGAAAGGAAAATGTTGACACTGATGAGGATTAAAATGCTCACAAACTACAAGAGGTACTAATAATTATTTTGATCGTTCACTCTTTCTCATTTAAGAGCATCATCCCATTTTACTTTTCTCCACCAAAATACACTCATCATATATCCCGAGATCCTTTTTTATTGGTTGTTTGGGTATCTACTCTATGCTTGGGCGAAAGAGTCGTCGACTCGTTTGGTACGCAGTTCTAGGGTTGGTGTGCGTTCGTTGTATCGGTTTTCGGCCAGCTGATACGTCTCCAACGTATCTATAATTTTTTATTGTTCCATGCTGTTATATTATCATTCTTGGATGTTTTATAATCATTTTGTAGCAAATTTATATCATTTTTTGGGACTAACCTATTGACATAGTGCCCGGTGCCAGTTGTTGTTTTTTTGCTTGTTTTTTACTTCGCAGAAAATTAATACCAAACGGAGTCCAAACGCAACAATTTTTTTGGAGATTTTTTGTGGACCAGAAGACACGAG
This sequence comes from Aegilops umbellulata, assembly GCA_032464435.1. NCBI lineage: Eukaryota > Viridiplantae > Streptophyta > Magnoliopsida > Poales > Poaceae > Aegilops > Aegilops umbellulata. The sequence continues at coordinate 66,736,590 of CP136060.1, read as the reverse complement.
ATGGGCCGAAGAAGTACCAGAGGGGTGCCCCGAGGGGGGCACAACCCACCAGGGCGTGCCTGGGGGACCAGGCGCGCCCACATGGGTTATGCCCACCTCGGTGGCCTCTCACACCGCCTCTTTGCTCTATAAATACCCCAATATTCCAGAAACCCTAGGGGAGTCGATGAAAATCAATTGCAGCCGCCGCAAGTTCCAGAAACCATAGATCCAATCTAGACACTATCACGGAGGGGTTCATCATCCTCATTGGTGCCTCTCCGATGATGCGTGAGTAGTTCATTGTGGACCTACGGGTTCGTAGTTAGTAGCTATATGGCTTCCTCTCTCTCTTTTGATTCTCAATACAATGGTCTCTTGAAGATTAATGTAAATCCTTTTGCGTTGTGTTTGTTGAGATCCGATGAACTTTGAGTTTATGATCAGATCTATGTTTTTATCCATGAAAGTTATTTGAGTCTTTTGATCTCTTATAGGCATGATTACTTATAGCCTCGTATTTATTCTTCAAATCTTTGGTTTAGTTAGGCCAACTAGATCGATTTTTCTTTCCATGGGAAGAGGTGGGATACGTCTCCAACGTATCTATAATTTTTTATTGTTCCATGCTATTATATTATCTGTTTTGGATGTTTAATGGGCTTTATTATACACTTTTATATTATTTTTGGGACTAACCTACTAACCAAAGGCCCAGTGCAAATTGCTATTTTTTTTGCCTATTTCAGTGTTTCGCAGAAAAGGAATATCAAACGGAATCCTAACGGAATGAAACCTTCAGGAGAGTCATTTTTGGAACAAACGCAATCCAGGAGACTTGGAGTGGATGTCAAGGAAGCAACGAGGCGGCCACGAGGTAGGAGGGTGCGCCCAGGGGGGTAAGCGCGCCCCCACCCTCGTGGGCCCCTCGTGGCTCCACCGACCTACTTCTTTCGCCTATATATACTCATATACCCCGAAAACATCCAGGAGCACCACGAAACCCTATTTCCACCGCCTCAACCTTCTGTACCCATGAGATCTCATCTTGAGGCCTTTTCCGGCGCTCCGCCGGAGGGGGAATCGATCATGGAGGCTTCTACATCAACACCACAGCCTCTCCGATGATGTGTGAGTAGTTTACCACAGGCCTCCGGGTCCATAGTTTTTAGCTTGATGGCTTCTTCTCTCTCTTTGGATCTCAATACAAAGTTCTCCTCGGTCTTCTTGGAGATCTATTCGATGTAATACTTTTTGCGGTGTGTTTTTCAAGATCCAATGAATTGTGGGTTTATGATCAAGTTTATCTATGAACAATATTTGAATCTTTCTCTGAATTCTTATATGCATGATTTGATATCTTTGCAAGTCTCTTCGAATTATCAGTTTGGCTTGGCCTACTAGATTGATCTTTCTTGCAGTGGGAGAAGTGCTTAGCTTTGGGCTCAATCTTGCGGTGCTCAATCCCAATGACAGCAGGGGAAACGACATGTATTGTATTGTTGCCATCGAGGATAAAAAGATGGGATTTATATCATATTGCTTGAGTTTATCCCTCTACATCATGTCATCTTGCCTAATGCGTTACTCTGTTCTTATGAACTTAATACTCTAGATGCATGCTGGATAGCGGTCGATGTGTGGAGTAATAGTAGTAGATACAGAATCATTTCGGTCTACTTGACACGGACGTGATGCCTATATACATGATCATGCCTAGATATTCTCATAACTATGCGCTTTTATATCAATTGCTTGATAGTAATTTGTTCACCCATCGTAGAATTTGCTATCTTGAGAGAAGCCACTAGTGAAACCTATGCCCCCTGGGTCTATTTTCCATCATATTAATCTCCCGTCAACTAGCTATTTCTGTCGCTATTTATTTTGCAATCTTTACTTTTCAATCTATACAACAAAAATACCAAAAATATTTATCTTATTTTCTCTATCAGATCTCACTTTTGCAAGTGGCCGTGAATGGATTGACAACCCCTTTATCGCGTTGGTTGCAAGGTTCTTAATTGTTTGTGCAGGTACTAGGGAGTTGCGTGTAGTCTCCTGCTTGATTGATACCTTGGTTCTCAAAAATTGAGGGAAATACTTACGCTACTTTGTTGCATCACCCTTTCCTCTTCAAGGGAAAACCAACGCATGCTCAAGTGGTAGCAATAAGGATTTTTGACGCCGTTGCCGGGGAGATCTACGCACAAGTCAAGACATACCAAGTACCCATCACAAACTCTTATCCCTCACATTACATTATTTGCCATTTGCCTCTCGTTTTCCTCTCCCCCACTTCACCTTTGCCTTTTCTTTGCCTTCTTCCCGTATGTCTTTTTGTTTGTGTTTCCACGTGCCTTCTATTTTCTTGCATCTTTGCTTGCTAAAAATCTATTGATATGGACTTAAAGTGTTCTACTTGGATCATCTTTGATCCTTATGCGCTCGTGCTGAAACCCCAACTAGCCTAGTTGATGGGAAATCTTTAGATGAGCATGCTCATTTTGTGCGTCACCGTTTGTGTGAAAAAGGGAGACTCTTATGGGATCAAATAAACAGATTGTTGTGTTATGCTTGGAATCTTTGTGAAATTTATGATTTTACTTGTTGCTCTAAGAACCCTAAAAAACACCTCCCCTACCTATGTGAGTTTAATGATAATGAAATCTTATCTTCTTATGCAAAGGGTGTTTGTAGTTACTAAGATATCGAACAAACTGAAGAATTTGTTGCTTTTAAGGGTGCTTATGAAGTTGCTTCTTTGATTGAAAAGTATGATATTACTCTCTACGAATCTGAAAATTTTGACATACTTAAATATTGCTATGAAAAATATGCTCATAATGTCTATGTCAAAGAATTTATTGAGAGAATGACCGTTGATTTGGAAGAAAATAACGATATGCATGAATCTATAGATAATGATGATTCCGATGATCTGATTGAAATATCCCTTTATGAACATGATGCTTACTATTCTTATGGCCATGATGCCAATATTTATGAAGATGAATTTGCTATAGTTCCTTATGTTAAACATGAGATCAATGTTGTTGCATCCATACTTGACAGTTCCTTCGATGAAAAGCATGATCGCAATAATCTTATTATAAATTCTCTGGATGCCAATTGTGCTAATAATATGCAAAACCCTAAGCTTGGGGATGCTACTTTTGCTATGTCTACTACTTGTTGCAATGATCATGATTGGGGTGATTCTTCTTATGATCTTGAAAATTTATTTAAGCCCCATGATGAATATGAGATTGATAATAGTGTTTGCAATAATATTGAAAGTGGGTTTCGAAGAGTGTCAACTTTAGATCCCACATATTTGGTGAATGTTCAATCTTATGGTATTTTTTGATAAAAGTGGGTTTGGAGAGGTCATGACTTTAGTTAATGTTAATCCCACTATTTTGGAAGAGTGTCAACTTTGCACACATGTGGATCGTGTTAAGAATATGTTTTGTGATAGCTATTTTGTTGAATTTGCCTATGATCCTACATGTAATTATTATGAGAGAGGAAAATATGGTTGTAGAAATTTTTATCTTACTAAATTACCTCTCGTCATGTTGAGATTGCTATCATCTCTTTCTTCTTCCTTGCATATGCTAATTTTTGCTTGGTATGATAATTTGTTTGCTTATAAAATGCCTATACATAGGAAGTATGCTACACTTATATGTGTTTATCACGTGTTCTATGATGCTCTCTTTGCGCTTCAATTCTTGTCTTTGATGTGAGCATCATTAAAATTATCGATGCCTAGCTAGGGGCGTTAAACGATAGCGCTTGTTGGGAGGCAACCCAATTTTATTTTTGTTCCTTACTTTTTGTTCCTTTTTAGTAACAAATATTTCATCTAGCCTCTGGATAGATGTGGTTTTATGTTTTAATTAGTGTTTGTGCCAACTAGAACCTTTGGGAAGACTTGGGTGAAGTCTTTGCGATCTTGCTGTAAAAAACAGAAACCTTAGCGCTCACGAGATTAGCTGCCATTTTTTACTGGGGAGTGCTTTTAGGTTGATTATTTTTGCATATGATTAATAGATAAATTCATCACGTCCACCAATTTTTTTCAGAATTTTTGGAGTTCCATAAGTATACGTTTGATATAGATTACTACAGACTGTTCTGTTTTTGACAGATTCTGTTTTTCGTGTGTTGTTTGCTTATTTTGATGAACCTATGGCTAGTATCGGGGGGTATGAACCATATAGAAGTTGGAATACATTGGGTTTAACACCAATATAAATAAATAATGAGTTAATTACAGTACTTTATTATGGTGGTTTGTTTACTTGCACTAACGAAGCTCATGAGATTTTCTGTTGAGTTTTGTGTTGTGAAGTTTTCAAGTTTTGGGTAAAGATTTGACGGATTATGGAATAAGGAGTGGCAAGAGCCTAAGTTTGGGGATGCCCAAGGCACCCCAAGGTAAAATCCAAGGACAACCAAAAGCCTAAGCTTGGGGATTCCCTCCGGGGCATCCCCTCTTTCGTCTTTGTCCATCAGTAACTTTACTTGAGGTTATATTTTTATTCACCACATGATATGTGTTTTGCTTGGAGCGTCTTGTATGACTTGAGTCTTTGCTTTTTATTTTACCACAATCATCCTTGCTGTACACACCTTTTGGAAAGACACACATGAATCAGAATTTATTAGAATACTCTATGTGCTTCACTTATATCTTTTGAGCTAGACAATTTTGCTCTAGTGCTTCACTTATATCTTTTTAGAGCACGGTGGTGGTTTTATTTTATAGAAATTATTGATCCTCATGCTCCACTTATATTATTTTGAGAGTTCTTTAGAACAGCATGGTAATTTTCTTTGGCTATAAAATTAGTCCTAATATGATAGGCATCCAAGATGGGTATAATAAAAACTTTCATATAGAGTGCATTGAATACTATGAGAAGTTTGATACTTGATGATTGTTTTGAGATATTAAGATGGTGATATTAGAGTTGTGCTAGTTGAGTAATTGTGAATTTGAGAAATACTTGTGTTAGAGTTTGCAAGTCCCGTAGCATGCACGTATGGTAACCGTTGTGTAACAAATTTGAAACATGAGGTGTTCTTTGATTGTCATCCTTATAAGTGGCGATCAGGGACGAGCGATGGTATTTTCCTACCAATCTATCCCCCTAGGAGCACGCGCGTAGTGCTTGGTTTTTGTTGACTTGTATATTTTTTCAATAAGTATGTGAGTTCTTTATGACTAAAGTTGAGTCCATGGATTATACGAACTCTCACCCTTCCATCATTGTTAGCCTCTTCGGTATCTTGCGTTGCCCTTTCTCACCTTGAGAGTTGGTGCAAACTTCGCCGGTGCATCCAAACCCCGTGATATGATACACTCCATCACACATAAACCTTCTTATATCTTCCTCAAAACAGCCACCATACCTACCTATTATGGCATTTCTATAGCCATTCCGAGATATATTGCCATGCAACTTTTCACCGTTTCATTTATTATGACACGCTTCATTATTGTCATATTGCCTTGCATGATCATGTAGTTGACATCATATTTGTGGCAAAGCCACCATGCATAATTCATTATACATGTCACTCTTGATTCATTGCCCATCCCAGTACACCGTCAAAGGCATCCATGTAGAGTCATATTTTGTTCTAGTATCGAGTTGTAATCTTTAAGTTGTAAATAAATAGAAGTGTGATGATCATCATTATTAGAGCATTGTCCCAAAGAAAAAAAGAAAAAAAAGGCAAAAAAGAAAGGCCCAAAAAAAAGAAAAAAAGAAAAGGGACAATGTTACTACCCTTTTCCACACTTGTGCTTCAAAGTAGCACCATGATCTTTATGATAGAGAGTCTCTTATTTTGTCACTTTCATATACTAGTATATTCCAACAATGGGCTTCCTCAAATGCCCTAGGTCTTCATGAGCAAGCAAGTTGGATGCACACCCACTTAGTTTCTTTTATTGAGATTTCATACATTTATAGCTCTAGTGCATCCGTTGCATGGCAATCCCTACTCCTTGCATTGATATCAATTGATGGGCATCTCCCTAGCCCGTTGATTAGTCGCGTCAATGTGAGACTTTCTCCTTTTTTTTCTTCTTCACACAACCCCATCATTATATTCTATTCCACCCATAGTGCTATATCCATGGCTCACGCTCATGTATTGCGTGAAAGTTGAAAAAGTTTGAAATTACTAAATTATGAAACAATTGCTTGGCTTGTCGTCGGGGTTGTGCATGATGAGAGCATTCTTGTGTGACGAAAATGGAGCATGACCAAACTATATGATTTTGTAGGGATGAATTTTCTTTGGCCATGTTATTTTGAGAAGACATGATTGCTTAGTTAGTATGCTTGAAGTATTATTATTTTTATATCAATATTAAACTTCTATCTTGAATCTTTTGGATCTGAACATTCACGCCACAATAAAGAAAATTACATTAAAGATTATGTTAGGTAGCATTCCACATCAAAAATTCTGTTTTTATCATTTACCTACTCGAGGACGAGCAGGAATTAAGCCTGGGGATGCTTGATACGTCTCCAAAGTATCTATTATTTTTTATTGTTCCATGCTATTATATTATCTGTTTTGGATGTTTAATGGGCTTTACTATACACTTTTATATTATTCTTGGGACTAACCTACTAACCAAAGGCCGAGTGCAAATTGCTGTTTTTTTGCCTATTTCAGTGTTTCGCAAAAAAGAATATCAAACGGAATCCAAACGAAATGAAACCTTCGGGAGAGTTGTTTTTGGAACAAACGCAATCCAGGAGACTTGGAGTGGACGTCAAGAAAGCAACGAGGCGGCCACGAGGTAGGAGGGCGCGCCCAGGGGGCTAGGCGCACCCCCACCCTCGTGGGGCCCTCGTGGCTCCACCGACCTACTTCTTTCGCCTATATATACTCATATACCCCGAAAAGATCCAGGAGCACCACGAAACCCTATTTCCACCGCTGCAACCTTCTGTACCCATGAGATCCCATCTTGGGGCCTTTTACGGCGCTCTGCCGGAGGGGGAATCAATCACGGAGGGCTTCGACATCAACACCATAGCCTCTCCGATGATGTGTGAGTAGTTTACCACAGACCTTCGGGTCCATAGTTATTAGCTAGATGGCTTCTTCTCTCTATGGCTCTCAATACAAAGTTCTCCTCGATCTTCTTGGAGATCTATTCGATGTAATACTTTTTGCGGTGTGTTTTTCGAGATCCGATGAATTGTGGGTTTATGTTCAAGTTTATCTATGAACAGTGTTTGAATCTTCTCTGAATTCTTATATGCATGATTTGATATCTTTGCAAGTCTCTTCAAATTATCAGTTTGGTTTGGCCTACTAGATTGATCTTTCTTGCAATGGGAGAAGTGCTTAGCTTTGGGTTCAATCTTGCGGTGCTCGATCCCAGTGACAATAGGGGAAACGACACGTATTGTATTGTTGCCATCAAGGATAAAATGATGGGTTTTATATCATACTGCTTGAGCTTATCCCTCTACATCATGTCATCTTGCCTAATGCGTTACTCTGTTCTTATGAACTTAATACTCTAGATGCATGTTGGATAGCGGTCGATGTGTGGAGTAATAGTAGTAGATGCAGAATCGTTTCGGTCTACTTGACACGGACGTGATGCCTATATACATGATCATTCCTAGATATTCTCATAACTATACGCTTTTCTATCATTTGCTCGATAGTAATTTGTTCACCCACCGTAGAATTTGCTATCTTGAGAGAAGGCACTAGTGAAACCTATGACCCCCGGGTCTATTTTCCATCATATTAATCTTCCGTCAACTAGCTATTTCTGTCGCCATTTATTTTGCAATCTTTACTTTTCAATCTATACAACAAAAATACCAAAAATGTTTATCTTATTTTCTCTATCAGATCTCACTTTTGCAAGTGGGCGTGAAGGGATTGACAACCGCTTTATCGCGTTGGTTGCAAGGTTCTTAATTGTTTGTGCAGGTACTAGGGACTTGCGTGTAGTCTCCTACTGGATTGATACCTTGGTTCTCAAAAACTGAGGGAAATACTTACGCTACTTTGCTGCATCACCCTTTCCTCCAAGGGAAAACCAACGCATGCTCAAGAGGTAGCAAGGTGCTTTGTGATGGGTTTGATCTTACGGTGTTTGATCCCAGTGACAGAAGGGGAACCGACACGTATGTATCGTTGCCATTAAGGATAACAAAATGGGGTATGTTTCTACATAAATAGATCTTGTCTACATCATGTCATCGTTCCTATTGCATTACTTCGTTTCTCCATGAACTTAATACTGTAGATGCATGTTGGATAGCGGTCAATGTGTAGAGTAATAGTAGTAGATGCAGGCAGGAGTCGGTCTACTAATCGTGGACGTGATGCCTATATAATGATCATTGCCTGGATATCATCATGATTATTTGAAATTCTATCAATTGCCCAACAGTAATTTGTTTACCCGCCGTATGCTATTTTTCTCGAGAGAAGCCACTAGTGAAATCTACGGCCCCCGGGTCTCTTCTTTGTTATATTTGCCTTTAAGATCTATTTTTGTTCGCTTTTATTTTCAGATCTATTAATCCAAACACCCAAAAATACCTTGATGCATTTTATTTTATTTTGCACTTATTCGCGATCTATTTATCCAATCTATCATATTTTTATCCCGTCAACTCGACAATTTCTGGCACCGTTACCCGAAAGGGATTGGCAACCCCTTTAATACGTCGGGTTGCAAGTATTTGTTCTTTCTGTGCAGGTACTGTTTACGTAGTGTTGCGTGATTCTCCTACTGGTTCGATAACCTTGGTCTCATCACTGAGGGAAATATTTATCATCGTCGTGCTGCATCATCCCTTTCTCTTTGGGGAAATACCGACGTAGTTCAAGCCGCATCACCAGCTTTTCTTATAAACTAACCAATTCTCTCCATCTTAATGAAAAGGCAGAGCTCCTACCAGTTACTCAAAAAATGAAGGAGAAGAAAAACAACAACCATATTGTTATCACTTGAACACTATAAGACTGAATCGACATTGAAGTTTGTTTGATTGCACCACGTAACAAAAATCTGAGAGGCCCAAGTCAATGGGAAAACTCTTTCAGAATATAGTGAGACTTAATCCTCATAAAAATACCAACAAAATCCAATTATACTGATCAAACAAATAAGATTACTCGTTGTACCACAAGAATCGGATTAGCAAGCGTGTGCGTCAAGTAGTTGCGTTCTAATAAATTTGTGAAAAAAACAACCCATTTTATCGGTTGTCCCCGGATGGACACAACTAATCCATTTGTTTTGTGTAGTTGTACACATGTTTTAGGGACCGTCTATCCCTAAAATGCCTAAAATTTCTCCTGTATCAGTCACTTTTACTCCGAGCCATCTGATCATGGATGAACGTCAAGATCTTCTTCTTCCTTCCGTCAGTGTTCATCTTCTTCCTCGATTCTGCAGCCCTTCGGACCCAGCCCTAACCACCTGCCTCCACCTCCCGCTGCCGGCAGCTATCGCAGTCTCGCCACCCCCGCCTTTCCCTTGACCTCCCCTCACCGCCCTTGCTGGCCGCCGCCCCTGCCATCCCTCTAAGCCCCACCTCATCGGTGAAGAATTCCGGCGATCCTTTGCACCTCACCCCTAAAGATAGATAATGGGGCAATTGCTCCCCCCCCCCTCCACCCTAGAAGATAGTGGGGTTGCCTCTTCTCCGGCGAGATCCCATCTTATCCGGCGAGCTTGGGATGAACCGGGAAAGGTGACTGACGCGAAGGAAATTTCCAGGCACCTGAAATATAGCAAACCCGCATGTTTTAGGACCATTCGTTTGAAATGCAAACGAAATCATGAATTTCGGTATAATTCTAGTGGTCTCATGTCAAAATCTTTTAACCCGCCGGTGGGCGGTGGCCCCCAAAATGGCAACCTAAAAAAGCAGAAATACTGGTTTTAAATATTCTAAAACATAGAAAATCTAAAACTATTCTGCCAATCTGGTCAAACAGAAACGTGCCCTTATTCTTGGGCTCTATCTGCGTGCCAGTTGGTACTAGCATGCTGGGAAAATCGCCGTGGTTTAGGCCAAGTGGCCACAGTGGAAAAGAGCAGAGGTGTAGGCTAGGCAAGTGAGGCCAAAAGCCGAGAGGAGGATCCGGGAGCAAATACCACATATTCGGGGGAGCAAAGCTGTTAGACACCTGCAACCATCCATGATCCATCTACTACTCTGCTCCCCTCCTCTCCTTCTTATCTGCTACAGCAGCAATTATATATTTCCCCCGAGGCAATTTCGGCGTGCTTTACTTACCAGCGGCCTGTTTTTCCTATCCCTGACACAAAAAGGCCAAATCTTTTTTTGTTAATTAGGAAAAAGAAAGAGCGCGTGTGAACTGACGAGGGTGGGAAAAAAGGGGGATATATTGGAGGCTGTAGGCAGGAAATTATGGGAGTTGGGTAGGAGTAGCTCAAAAATCTGTGAATTCGTTTCTTCTGTCCCTCTCTCGTGATCTTCTCCGTCTGTAGCGCTGGAGTGAGCTCGTGATGTCTCCATTTTAGGACGGAGGAGTGTGCAAGTGTGCTTCTTCCTCTTCTTATTATTATCATTTCTTTTCTGTTTGCACCCCAGATATTTCCTTTTGCTGCAACTGTTGGGCTCCAAATCTGCTGTGGTTCGTTTCGTCTTTGAATCCGGAGGGAGAAGGGGATCTGCCATTTCTGTGCTTAGTTCACCAATTTCTTGCTCGAGCTTGCTCTTTCTCTTCTCTGTGAGATTTTACCGTCCCCCTTTTCGGTTTCTTGGAGGTAATTTCTTCTGCTGTAAAACTCTGGTTTGCCGCTAGAAAGATCTCGTGTTTGACCGGCGATGGGTTTATGGGTTTTCGCAGCTTCCTAATCCCTAGTCCTAACCTCGCTTGAGCGCTCGTGAGCTCTTAGTTAGCGGTGTGAAAATCGCTGCGTTGAGTGTTCTCGTGCAAGAATCGGTTGCTGCTGCTGCTGCTAGCCATGGAGGTGAGGTCCGAGCAAGGACTAATGGCGGGAAGGGATCTGTTCGGCTTACCGAAGAGCCAGCCGTCGCCGGCACCGGCAGCTCCGGCAGCGCAGCCGTCCTCCGCAGCCATGCAGAGCGTGCGCATGGCGTACACCGCGGACGGCACACCCGTGTTTGCCCCGGTGAGCTCTGCGGTCGCGCCGCCGGGTTACCAGCCAGCAGGGGCCGCAGCACCAGCACATGCCTCTAACATGGCCGCTGCTCGGGCCGCCGGAGGTAATGGCGTCGCGGCGCCGCCGGGCATGGGTGAACCGTCGGCGAAGAAGAAGCGCGGGCGGCCAAGGAAGTACGGGCCTGACGCGGCCATGTCTCTGGCGCTGGTGACCGTGCCGACGGCCGCAAGCTCGCCAGCTGTGACACAGGGTGCTTCTGGGCGGCCGTTCTCACCCACGCTGCCGGGAAACTTCATGCCGTCGGCGTCGCCGGATGGAGGGAAGAAACGCGGCCGGCCCAAGGGATCTACCAACAAGCCCCGCGTGGACGGTGCTGGTAACATCTCGATTCCCTATTAATATTCTGTCTTGAACACTATTTGCATTTTTCAAGATTTTGGCTCCAAGAATAGTGATAACTGAAGCTCATCATTTTTTGTGTGTATGGATTTGTGGTAGAATATGAGTACAGGTTTCTCTTTGAACTGTGGTTAAGTGTGCTATTTGTCTCTGGTCAGAGGCTAAATGAGATATATTGCACACTCTACACTGTCAGAATTAAAGGGTGAACTGCTAGGAAAATTTAGCAATCTAGCACCCCCTTGTTGTTTTCCTTTGATTGATTCAAAATTGAAAATGTTGGTAAGGCAGGTTTACCTAAAGCATTTACAGCGATTCATGTGTTGATGCATTTCTGAGATATTTAATTTGATGCTGTTTTCTCCTTGAATTATGGACCATACAATATTTTTTGTTTGAAGTGTCTTGTTTGCATATTTTTATTATATTAATGTGACACTGATGTTTTGTTGACTTTGCCTCTGTTGAAGTTCTCCTTTGCATAGTTAGTCCTAAGTTTAAGCTATTTTGCAGGGCCGGCAGGAGTTGGATTCACACCTCATGTTCTTACAGTTCAAGCTGGAGAGGTATAACAATATTTGAACTTCCATGCTATACTCAATGATGTTTGAAGCATGAACTATTTTTTATCAGTTAAGCTTATCCCATTGCATTAAGATAATATGCTGCTGATGGTTATGTGCAGTTTTTCTAGTTTACCCTCCCAATTCTGACCGTATATATCTCAATCAACCTTCAAATTCGATATCCTAGAGCACAAATTCCAGTCTGCATTAAGCCAACGTTATTTTGGCCATGGTTTCATGTTGTGCTTTAGAAGATTTATAATTTGATCATGATTTTTATTTATTTTACTTATTGATGCTTTGCGGGTTTGAGCCTCCTTTTCGTTTTTTTTATGCTTTGCTATCTATATTTTACTTTGCTGCATAACTTGGATGCTACATCTTCTTCTAGAAAGTGTTAAGCTGGCGAGTTCTAAAGTTATCAGCACAGTTTTCCTCTAACTAACGAAGAATATATTTAACTCAATTTTTCAGGATGTATCGTCAAAGATTATGTCATTTTCTCAGAATGGAACTCGTGCAGTTTGTGTTCTCTCAGCAAATGGTTCCATATCAAATGTAACACTTCGTCAAACTGGTACATCAGGTGGAACTGTAACATATGAGGTTTGTTCTTTTAACCAGTTTGAAGTAATTCAATCTGAATTATATACGAGGTTGTGGGTCGTTTGCAATAAAGCACGCAAGATGTTACCATGAGGCAACGGGCAGTGCAAATTCCTGCAAAGTTGCGGGGTTCAGCGTCCATGTACGATGTACAACAAGTCACTCACCAATGCTGATTAGTTATTGTTTCCTCCACAGGGCCGATTTGAGATACTGTCACTCTCTGGGTCGATCTTTGTAACGGACAACGGAGGCCAGCGTACCCGAACAGGGGGCCTCAGTGTTTCGTTGGCTGGTCCTGACGGTCGTCTCTTGGGTGGAGGGGTTGCAGGACTTCTCATAGCAGCTTCTCCAATCCAGGTATTATTGTCTACCCTGCAAATTTTTCATGTGCTAACAAAAGGAAAGTGTCAATGACATGAGATGCTCTTACTCTCTGCATATTTTCTCCTCACTAGATTTCAGCAAACGAGATTCATATCATTTACCAGTATTACCCGTGTTGTATGCAGATAGTAGTGGGAAGCTTCAATGCTGGTGGGAAAAAAGAACCGAAGCCGCAGGCTCCTTCTGAACCTGTACCACTGAAGGTCGTTCCGAGCACTGGGATGTCGGCCAACAGCCCCCCTTCAAGAGGTACATTGAGCGAATCGTCCGGCGGCACTGCAAGCCCGAGACATCAAGGCTACGGCTCCACCAACAATAACCAGCCGCCGATCTTGTCCAGCATGCCCTGGAAATGAACCCAGCATCTCCTTGACCGAATTCAGACATCGATAGACGACTGTCCGTGAACTGCCTCCCTGGCAGGAAGTAGAAATGGCACTTCTGTCTAACTAGCTCCCATTTAGTCGTATAAATCAGAAGTTTAATTAGGGAGCATTGTAGCTGGTAAAAGTGGTGACTTCAGCTGTTGTGTAGGTCGTCTCAGCTTGAATTTATGGATTACTTAGTTGTTTATTGTTATCTTGAGATGATGTATTTAGGTATGATCTTGTGACCCTATGAGGCGCCGTGAAATAATCATGTTCTTATGTTCAGTCAAATTTATGTATGTCCTGCAAAAATTGTCTTACTGGCTCACTTACCTGATTTGTACAATGCCCCAAAAGTGATAAAAGAGTTTGACCAAGACGCAACATAAAACTTGTGTCAAAACATTAGTTACAAGCATAAGATCAGCACAGCAATTGGCATGCGCTGGAGCAAACATTCTTTACAGCAGTGTGCTAATCTTTGGCTTCCGTGCCACTATATTGCAACTCCAGTTAGTTCAAGCTTCGAGCAACTCTAGCAGAATCGCCAAAATCTCAGTCTACATATTCATTGAAAGAGCAACTCTAGCAGAATAGCGAAAATCTCAATCTACATATTCATTGAAAGAGCAACTCTAGCAGAATCGCCAAAATCTCAGTCTCCGTATTCGTTGAAAGGACGATCACCAAAATTTATGTTGGCTAAAACAGGTGACCGCAACTCAGATTTGTTATAACATTGGGCTGCATATTGTATCTGCCGTTTGGGACCGGCTTGTCATTGAGAGAGACATGTTCACCTTCTCCAAAACTCCCGGTGTCTCTCTCTCGTTCAACCGCCGGCCCCCACCCTCTCCCCTCCACTCTTTCTTTTCTTGCCCTCATTGCCTCGAGCGGGACGCTCCGAGTCGTCCCGCTCGGGTTCTGCTGCCGGCGCTCCTAGATCCCCAACAGGGGGACACATGGCAAATATGCCCCTCTCGAAACGGCATCAGAGGACTGCTCGAGCATGCCTACCTATCTAGGCGCCAAGCCAAGGCTAAGCACGCTCACCCGCTCAGAAGTCTTGGCAGCGAGGCGCAACCCCACAAGGCCAACAATGGTGGGGACGTCGAGCTCGCTAACCATCACAAATGAAGGGGGTGACATAGGCGATGTCAGAGATAAGGTCGTGATGTTGCAGGTGGAACTCTCCTCCCGCCAGAAATCCCATAGATGAATGCCTTCAACCCCACTCCTACGCTGCCTCCAAATATGCAGACTGAAGGGGAGAATACAGAGTGCCTCCGTTTTTTTTTTGTCCTCTCCCTAAAGCCTCTATATCAACGGCTATTATGGAAGGAGGAGGTATATAGCAATTCGGCTAGAGTTGCTCGGTCGACCGAGATAATTTTGAAAGATTATACTATTCCAACAAGACAATTTTGATTGAATTTGATTCTCTGTCCTTGGACGTTACACTCTTCTACATAGCCAAGTGACCGGATTTTTTGATAAATATGAGGTCTGCACTATATCATGAATGTTCAAACTTCAAAGTCATGATCTCATGCACGGGAGTGATCAGAAACATCAACGTGAACTACCGAAGGAGGGGCAAGCTCTCCACTCGTGCTGACCTGATGGCAACGTAGTCACACCATTATCTTCCTAGCTGTGAGAACCAATAGAACAGGAATGAGATATATGTTAAAGAACGAAACATGAGGTGAGTTAGAAAAGCAGGAGTCGAGCCCACCTAAGGTCACACTATTGCTGTTTTGTCAAGAAGATCCTGTTGACAACATCTAAAGGGAGTGCGTAGGCAGGATCCATAGGCTTCACGCCAGGATACTCCATCAATGAGAGCCCTGTTTTTGCAAGAGGCTAACTAATTCAGCAGGGAGTTTATGACTTTGAGTTCGAATAGCATACTGCAAGATCCCTATGGTTAAATCTTATACTGTGGGAGGAAGTAACATAACTACCTGCAACTCCAAAGTACGTGTGGTAGATATCGACTGCATTATCTGGTCTATCTGAAATTCCACCGTTTTCCTTGTCCTGCCAATGTAAAAAATTATGACAATATATACGGTAAAGGGAGAAATTTGATCTCTTTTTTTTTTTGAGGGAGAAATTTGATCTTTAAGATGATGGAGTTAGAAGTTGGGCGCATAATTATCAAAAATTCAGAGCAAGAACCACGAGCAGTTACCTGACAGTTCAATATGAACTTTGCAAGTTTTTCCTTGTCAATCCAGTGCACTCTGTCAATAATTATCAAGCTTGATAACACCCACCATGAGTAGCACACCTATTGCAAGCAGCTCAATTAAATCTACGGTACAGTGAGAAATGTAAAAGGTGCACAATCTGAGATGCAGTCAATCTCACATCAGCAAGTTTCTCAGGACGCCCATTGAGCCCTCCATCTCTACACTGGCGCTCACAAAGCCACCATCCAAGGAGATCTCTATCAACGTGATGCAAAGAGCCGGTGATTGCAAGAGCACCAACACAACAGAATACTGCACGGAATGGATGCATGTTTTCAGGCTATCTGTCCATTATAAAGTGACAACTTGGAGAGAAATAAAAAGATCAAGGAAATAATCTTGAGGAAATGCAAATTTCAGGTCATCATAGGGGTGCCAGTGCCACAATAATAATCATAGCAAATCGATTGGATAAAATGGTAGATATCTTGCATTTTTCTGAAGAAAATGCTTTTTATGTCTGTACAACCAGCAGTGTAGTCAAGAATCAGCAATTCTATCCCTCTTCTTTCGGAATACAGATAGAAATACAAATAGTCGATCTGACATGAATCTGATAAGGCATCATACTAGAACACTTGAAATCGATGGACTTTCATTAGGATCTATCATATCGACAAAATTCCAGTTCTACTCAGGTACCATAACAGTATCATTTGAGAGTAAAATAAAGATGATACATACTCTGCCCAGCATGAGACTCTCCTCCTGGCATAGCTCCAAATCCGCCGTCCAAGTTCTTACAGGTAACAATATATTCTACAGCCTTGTCCACATTAATTTTGTGCAGACGATGCAGTAACGACAAGGTGCATATGGAAATGTACGAGAACCTACAAGATATAAATCACATTCATATTAGTAGCTCGCACAGATGGTGCATTCAAATAAAACACATGGGAACTCAAAAAGAACAGCTAAGGTTTTTACCTAGTATCAACTTCACCCCAAATATCACCAGAAAATGATCCATCCTCATTTTGAAGTCCAGTAATATCTGACACAATTTAGATAGGAAAAAGAATAGGGTACCAGATTTCAAGTTCAGGGTGCGACTACTTCAATTCATTCAGAAAACGAAAGGCTTGCAGAAGCTTACCATGTTATTACCACTTCCCCATTTCATGATATACAGCATGCGATTTAGGTCAAGCCGCAAGGCAATCACATACCTACTGGCTAATGCAGCAGACTAGTGTTCCAAAAATTTACTGTGTCACAGCCACACATTATCGATCATCTATCAAGTACTGTCTCATATGGTGGTATTGTATTCTGGATGCAGAAGTAGACTAATATTTTGACATGCTGCACTTAGTGAGGAAATTAGTGGATCATAGTTCATACTCCCTCCGTTCCGAATTACTTGTCTTGGATTTATCTAGATACGGATGTATCTAGACTCATTTTAGTGCTAAATACATCCGTATCTAGACAAATCCAAGACAAGTAATTCGGAACGGAGGGAGTAGATGCTAAGCTGCGCGTTAACATAACTCCATAAAAAAAACATAACTCCATAAAGCCATCCACATTTCAAGATGCAATGTTTTCTCCTTCACCGCTGAAAGGAAAGGTAATGTAAATGCAACACTATGTTTCAGCTTTCTTACTGGTAATTCAGGGAAATCAAGCAGCTCCAAAACAAGATGAGAGATTTGACTACAACCATTAGGACGCCGCTAACCTAACATTCACAAAACTGCTACAGCAGGAGCAGCATGAAGCTCAATGAAGATCTTGAGAAGGATACAATCAGCAATTTTGTCTGCATCAAGAACATCGAGCCGATCGAAGAGGCAGAGGACCTGCACGGCGCTGAGCGTGTAGAGGACATGCGGGTCGTGCCCAACGTTCCCCCCGAACCCACCTGCACAGCCGCATCCCAAAAAGACACACAACCGAATCATTCAAGAACCGAGGATCCGAATCGACAAAACCAAGGCTTCCCCCTGCAGTCAAAGTACCAGATTCCGGGTGGTAGCACGACATGATCCAGTCGACGACCTCGGCGGCGTCCACGGCGTGAAGCTTGTGGAGGAGGTCGAGCGTGGTGAGGCCCCAGTAGGCGCCGCTGGCCCGGAGGTGCTCCATCACCAGCGACTCGAACGAGTCCTTCTTCTGCGGCAAACGGCGAGGAGGACGGATGAGTTGTGGCCGGAGACGGTTCGCATCCGAGAGAGGGTATGGGTTAGGTGTGTGGTTGCTTACCTTCTCCGCGGTGACGATGTAGCGGACGTGCTTCTCCGCGGCCAGCTCCCCCTCTTCACCCATGGCTTCCTCCTAGCTTCGCTTGGTTAGCGATGCTCCGTCGACGACTGTTGTGCTCTTCTCCGCCGCGAGCGTGGAGGAATCAGGGGAATCAGGGGCCCGAGCCGATGGGTTACTGGGCTAGTCGGGCCTGTGGTATGGATGATTGATTGTTCGGCGAGACGGGCCTCGTGGATCCATGAGCGTTTGGAAGCCCGCAGCAAGCCCAACCAGGCCTGCGGAGGAAGAAAACGGGATGTTTGCTTGATGGAAACCACTAATTGCAAAGGTCACTCCAACTCACTAGGTTGTGGCATATGCGCCACTTGTCGCAACCTGATAGTTTTTCTTTTTTTCATAGATCAGTCTTTTCTTTGCGAGAACATAAATCAGTTCATTCAAAACGTTTTATCTCTTGAACCAATGCGTGCAAATCTCGAAACATTTTCACTGTTGGATTCCTCACGTCA
The DNA here is from genome assembly GCA_032464435.1 of Aegilops umbellulata. Lineage (NCBI taxonomy): Eukaryota > Viridiplantae > Streptophyta > Magnoliopsida > Poales > Poaceae > Aegilops > Aegilops umbellulata. The sequence continues at coordinate 66,718,134 of CP136060.1, read as the reverse complement.
AGATCTTCAAACTAGATCCCATGTTGATAGGTTTTGACGAAAAAAATCATGAAAAAACCAGAAGAAAAAACCGAACCAAAAACATGTTTTTTTTTAAAGAGGCATGACCCTGCCTCTCACAAATCCGTGCCTCCACTAGAAACAAATATAGAAACAAATACGTGCATCTCGCGAAAAAAAGAAAACATGTTTTTCCCTTTTTGGAGAGGCACGACCGTGACTTTTGCGGAAGCAAATCCTTGCCTCTCGCGGAAAAAAAAGAAAATGCAGTTTTTTTCTGTTCCCATGAGGCACAGCCGTGCCTCTCGCGGAAGCAAATCTGTGCCTCTTGTGGAAGTAAAAAAAGAAAACACTTATTATTCCATTTCCGAGAGGCACGACCATGCCCCTCATGGAAGGAAACCCATGCCTCTCATGGAAGGATATCCGTGTCTCTCGCGGAAACAAAAAGAAAGAAAACACGTTTTTTTGCACAATTTTTTAAAAATATTTTTTTGTCCAAAAGCTAAGAAACACAGGTGGAAAACCAAAAGGCCAACCACGGAAAACCATCTAAAAAGCCGAAAATGCGTGTAGACAAACAAAAAACTAAAATCGGAGGGAGCGTCCAGAGCGCGTCACGTGACGAAAATTGAGAGCGTGCCAAAGCACCCCCAGGTGACTCTTCGGAGGCTCCCGAAAGAGCGCTCGTTAATTAGACGCTCCCTTGGTTGGTTGGGCTACATCATATTCTTGCATAGCACAATTCTTAAAGGACCTCCCAACCAGGCCCGCTAGGAACGATCAATTCGGTTGTTTTCAACAAGCCAGACTCGAGCAATGCAGGAGGGGAGAGGAAGGCGACGCTGACCTCCCGCATCCACGGAGATTGCGCGAGCTCGCGCGTCTCCGAACAGGCGACGGGAGGTATTTGCGTCACCAGCCAAATCGGTCGCCATATATAGCCAGCCTCACCTCTCCCCAAAAATTCCGGCCACCATTCCCCCCTCATGAGCTTTCCGTCCTGCGTAGATCGGCAACGAAGACCAGGTAAGCGGTGCTCCTGCTCCGGTGTTGGTTGATGGCAGCGGCAGTTCGAGTCCTCCTCTTCTCCGACGTGTCCCGCGCCTCCTTCCAGTTACTCTGATGGCGTCTGTGACTTCAATCACTCCTCCTATGTATTTGTTCTAAGTAGATCTGTGAGCATGTGGTAGGGTTTGATTTGTGACCATCTTGTAGCATTGTACAACGTCAATCTATATGAATGTGATGTCCTGTTAGCTAGTGGTGATGGGTTTGTAGCATGATAGAAGTTGTTTCCATGCCGGTAAGGGTTGATAGCTATTGGTGATGGATTGCTAGTATGCTTGATGTGCGCTATGCTAGTATGCAAGTATGTGTGCTACTTTATTGAACTTCTTGCTATGATTTGAGCTGCTATGTTGAATAGATCATCCGTCTATACATGTGTAGTGTTCGTTCATACTATCCATATGCAGTGCTCGTTCACACTGTTCATATTCAGTGCTCATTCTTATTGTTCATGTGTAGTGTGCTCCACTCTTGCTGAGGCTTACGCTTGTAGAACATGAGCACGCAAGAGTTTAGTCAGGCCCTTGTCGTGTCCTAGAGCCATTTCACGACGTCCTACGTCGAGGACTCCCAACCCCCATCGACAACCAGATGCCTCCCGATTCAGACGTTTTCGAGGTGTCTCCTACGGTTCCACCATTTGTCGCTACAACATTTGTGCTCACTCGGACCAATGATGCAGCTCAAAAGGCAGCTGCCGGAGCAAAATCTAGCAGATCTCGGGTAGGGGGTCCCGAGCTGGTGATCTTGGCTTGATGGTAACAAGAAGTAGAGAGACACAGTATTTACTCAGGTCCGGGCCCTCTCGAAGAGGTACAACCCTACATCCTGCTTGTAGTGATTGATTGTGGATGGGGTACAAAGTACATGATGATCTACCTCGAGATCGTATGAATGAATCTAACCTTCCCTCTACGGACTACAACCGTAGGCTTATATAGGGACCGAGGGGTACCTACGATTACACATGGTCGGTTGCATCTAGGGATAAACATGCCAAATATTTGAATATGCCTTGAAGTATATGCCAAGTCTTCGGAGAATTCCATCTTGAGTACTATAGGAGCCATAGCTTACATGGCCCATTCTTCGATTGTCGGTGGTCCTTGGACTGGGCCATGAATGACAACCGACGTGGTGAGTACCCCCTAATCCAGGACACCATCAGTAGACCCTGAACTAGTCTTCAAGCCGAGGACCATAGATCATTCCTCGGGGTAGTTTCGTCTTCTCGCTCTACGATCTTCAACTCGACGCCATATCCGAGTAATCCTCGAGATCCGGAGCCCACATTAACCTTTTATGTTCAGCTTCTTCTGTTACTAGATCCATGTGTAAACTCGAGCAATGATATACTCTAGGTAATTGGGGCATCTTTTAACAAGGCCCCTGATAAAAATATCATATTCCTCCTTTACTTAACGGCGAAGGATTGTCATGTGAGAGTAGTGAACCGACCGGGTCATGCCCTAATAGCCTTTGCCCGAAAATTGAACCAACGCCATTTAATGTGGAACTGAGAGGTCCCATCAATAGTCATTAAGCCGAATTTATGGCGGCTCGAGGCCGTTTTCATTGACACGTCCCATCGATAAAGGGATCGTGCCCTAGATTTCCGGTAACATCATCAACAAAATCCCTCAAAACACGCACGCATATATTGCACGTCATATCAAGAACTGGCAAATTTACTGCGCGACATGGTGCCCGTTGGTATTTTTATCAGGCTATAAAGGATGGATGCATCCATATTGTCTCACGCTTCCTTGTCTGCATCATTGCCCAAAAATTCTCAAGCTCTAGCGCTCAAAATACCTTCAACCCTATCTTCCTCCCTCCGTCGATCCTCTCGATCCAACTCCCCGTCCCACAGGAAGATGACCAAAAAAGGGAAGAGCACCGCCGCTCAGGCAGCGAGGAGAAGGTTGTCTACAAGAGGGGGTGTGGATGCCTTCCATCATCACCATAGGCAGCATCACCGAGCTCCAGGGGAGCTGCTACCTCCCGCCCCAAGGAGTGGTCAAATGTTGGTCTCCCCTAGTAGGGACGAGATCTGCTTGGCTTCAAGGATCCCAACTCCTCTAGAGGGTGAGCAGGTCGTCTTTGTCTCTCACCCTATCCGAGGTCTTAGTTTCCCAATCCAACCCTTTCTTCAGGGCTTAATATTCTTTTATGGGCTCCAGCTCCATCACCTAGCACCCAATTCCATCCTCCATATAGCCACCTACATAACCTTCTGCGAGGCCTTCCTCTGCATAGAGCCCCACTTTGAGCTCTGGCTGAAGCTGTTTTGCATCAAGCCGCACAGCAACGGACCCAATCTAACAAAGTGCAGGGGAGTGATGGTCAGAAAGCTCAATAACGTTGACTGGCCGAAGGGTAAGTTTATTGAGATGGTGAAGAAGTGGAAGGAGGAGTGGTTCTATATGACCAACGTGCCATCACGAGATCAAGAGGGGCCCCTACCTTCTCGGTTGTGCCTTTGAAGAGGCTTCATTCCTGGACCTCCAAGAACCTCGACTGGGGAAACCAGACGGAGGTGGTTGAGCTCCAATGCCAAGTGAAGGCCTGATAACCCACAAGTATAGGGGATCGCAACAGTTTTCAAGGGTAGAGTATTCAACCCAAATTTACTGATTCAACACAAGGGGAGCCAAAGAATATTTGGAAGTATTAGCAGTTGAGTTGTCAATTCAACCACAGCTGGAGACTAAATATTTGCAGCAAAGTGATCAGTAGCACAGTAGTATGATAATTTGATAGTGATAGTAACAACAGAAATAGTGACAGTAACATCAGTAGTGGTAATTTTGTAGCAGTTGTACAGTAGCAGCAACAATAGTAACTTAGCAAAGATCAACATATGAAAAGGTTGTAGGCATTGGATCGGTGATTTTGTTGGATAATATTCATCATATAACAGTCATAACCTAGGGTGACACGGAACTAGCTCCAATTCATCAATGTAATGTAGGCATGTATTCCGTATATAGTCATACATGCTTATGGAAAAGAACTTGCATGACATCTTTTGTCCTACCCTCCCGTGGCAGTGGGGTCCATAAGGAAACTAAGGGATAGCAAGGCCTCCTTTTAATAGAGAACTGGAACAAAGCATTAACACATAGTGAATACATGAACTCCTCAAACTACGGTAATCACCAGAAAGAATCCCAACTATTGTCACCTTGGGGTATGCGGATCATAACACGTAATAGGTGCATATAACTTGCATGATAGGATCAAGAACACAAATATATTGGTGAAAACATAAACGGTTAAGATATAAAATCATGACACTCCGCCCCTAGTGACAAGCATTAAGCATAGCAAAGTCATAACAACATCAATCTCAGCACATAACGGATACTAGGGATCAAGCCCTAACAAAACTAACTCGATTACATGATGAATCTCGTCCAACCCATCACCGTCCAGCAAGCCTACGAAGAGATTACTCACTCCCGGTGGTGAGCATCATGAAATTGGTGATGGAGGATGGTTGGTGATGACGATGACGATGAACCCCCCTCTACGGAGCCCAGAACAGACCCTTGATCTGGCCTCCTGATGAAGAACAGGAGGTGGCGGCGGCTCCATATCATGAAACACGATGAAACTTTCTCTCCTATTTTTTATCGGGAAATAGGAATTTATAGTATCTAGATTAGGGTCAGCGGAGCCACGAGGGCCCCACAACCACCAGGGCACGCCCTGGTGCCTTGTGGGCATAGGGTGCCCCCTCTAGTGGGCCTTGGTTCCCATATTCCTCATATATTCCATAAAAAATCTCCAAAAAGTTTCGTCCAATTCCGAGAACTTTTATTTCTGCACAAAAACAACACCATGGTAGTTCTGCTGAAAACAGCGTCAGTCCGTGTTAGTTTCATTCAGACCATGCAAACTAGATTCCAAAACAAGAGCAATTGTGTTTGGAGAATTAGATACGACGGAGACATATCAACTCCCCCAAGCTTAACTCATTGCTTGTCCTCAAGCAATTCAGTTGACAAACTAAAAGTGATAAAGAAAAACTTTTACGAACTCTTTTCTTCTTGTGTTTATATATATATGCTTAAATAATACTCAGGCTTTCAGCAAAAATTATAACTAAGCATGTAGATGATAACTCTTTGAAATTATATTCACTCATATCAATGGCATAATCAACTAGCGAGCAATAAAAAATATTTCAAATGACAACATTTTGTCAAAACAATCATGATATAATATGACAATAATTGTATCTCGCTAGCCCTTTCTGAGACTGTAAAACATAAATGCAAAGCACCTCCAAAGTTCAAGAAGCGACTAGACATTGCAATTCATGGTAGAAGAGATCCTATCATGATGCACACAACATTAACTATACACAATGCATGAGAACGACAATAGTGCTCTCAGGGCTGGTGCTTGTTTGAGAGGGAGATGACTCAATAATAAAAGTAAAATAACATAAAAGTAAATGATATGCCCTTCATAGAGGGAAGCAGGGATTTGTAGAGGTGCCATAGCTCATAGCTTAAATCAGAGATAAATATAATTTTGGGCGGTGTACCTTTCCTGTCAACGTTACGACCAAGAGTTTTCAATATCTTCCATGCTAAACACATTAGCGACGGTTCCCAAGCGGTAAAAGTAAAGTTTACTCCCCATCCACCAACAAACACAAGCCATGGCTAGCCGAATCCTTCGGTGCCCTCCATACCAACAACAGTTCGGGGGAGTTTGTTTTATTATTTGCAATTTTAACCATGGGACTGGGCATCCCGATTATCGGCCCCTCTCGTGCAAGGACGAGCGAATAAACACTCATCATGAGAATAACCCGCTTAACATGGAAGATACTAACCATCCCTTGTCACTCCATGAGAAGTACAGTCACACAAAACATATGTTCATTTGAATATTTAGAGGTGGCACATGCAAATTTACTTGGAACGACAGAGTAATACCGCATATAGGTAGGTATAGTGGACTCATCTGGAATAACTTTGGTTTAAGGGTTTGGATGCACAAGCAGCATTCCCACTTAGTACAGGCAAAGGCTAGCAAAAAGGTTAGGAAACGACCCACTAGAGAGCGAAAACGGTCATAAACATGCGTTGTGAATAATTAACATTGAATACTAGCATGAGTAGGATATAAACACCATGAACATAAGTATCGTGAAGGCTATGTTGGTTTTGAATCAACTATATGTGTGAACATGTGCCAAGTCAAGCCACTCGAAACATTCAGAGGAGGGTACCATATCATCATACTACATCACAACCATTTTAATGCATGTTGACATCTAAGATAAATCATTATCCACTCCTAGCTACTTAAGCATGGCATGAGCAACTATAATCTTTAATTGTCATCATAAACATGTTTAATCATAACAAGTTGAATCATGGATACTGAATTAAACATATTTACAGAAAAAAACAAGTTGAGTTCATACCCGCCTTTCCTTGCCACAATCACTTCATCAAATATCGCCATTATTGCCTTTCACTTGCACGACTGAATGATATGAAAATAATAGTAGTGCAAGAGTGTCGTGGACTAAGCTGGAATCTGCAAACATTTTATTCAAAGGTGGAGACACGGTAATGTGGCCTCTTTATTAGATCAACAATTATGCATATGAGAGCCACTCATCATTTTCATCGTGGTTTTCTCCTTAGTAGGACTCAACAAAGGAAAATAGTTTCATAGAAACACACTGAAATATTTTTGGAGTTTTTGATTTTCTCGATGAAAGCAAATTAAAGAAAGAAAAGCAAAAATTAGAAAAAGTATTTACACAAGAAAGCTCCCAAAAAGCAAAAGAAGAAACATGAAATCTTTCTGGGTTTTATTTTAATGCTACAACTAATTTAAAATAGAAAGCAAAACCGGAAAGAAGCGGGATTTTTTTGATTTTCTCAAAGTTTTTCAAACACACAAGAAGAAAACAAGAAAATAAAACTAACATTGTAGCGACCCGACCTCAGGCGGTCAAGTCTAAGTGATTAAGTGTCATCCCTGGATCGGTATTGCTAACACACATATTACTTCATCCCACATCAACGGTGTTCTGCACCTCCTTCCATACAAAGCGTCGAAAGGGGCCATCTTCAAACTAGCTTGGTAGCTGTTGTTGTATGAGAATTCTGCGTAAGGCAAATTATCATCCCAACTGGATCCATAATCTAGCGCACAAGCTCTCAACATGTCCTCCAGAATCTGATTGACTCTCTCAGTTTGTCCATCTGTCTGCGGATGAAAGGCTGTAGTGAAATCTAGCCTGATACCCAAAGTCTGGTGCAACTGATTCCAAAACTTCAAAGTAAACTGTGTTCCTCTATCTGATACGATGGTCCTGGAAACTCCATGCAGACATACGATCCTGTTCATATATATCTTGGCCAACTTCGTGCTTGTATAGGTGGTTTTCACTGGGATAAAGTGAGCCACTTTGGTTAAGCGATCTACTACTACCCAGATGGAGTCATATCCATATCTTGTCCTGGGTAATCCGGTGATGGAATCCATGCCAAGTTTATCCCACTTCCATTCGTGTATGGGCATAGGCTGTAGTAATCCTGCCGGCTTCTGGTGTTCTGCCTTAACTCTCTGACATACATCACATACTGCTACATACTCGGCAATATCCTTCTTCGTACCTGTCCACCAGAAACGTTCCTTCAAATCCAAATACATCTTAGTGTTTTCAGGGTGAATCGAGTATGGCGAGTCGTGAGCCTCTTGAAGTATTAACTTCCTGATCTCCGCATCATTGGGCACATAAATACGATCCTCAAACCATAAAGTTTCGTGCTCACAAAGCCTCTTAAAATAGTAACATTTGCAACTAAGACAGGCACATCCTCACAAATACCGATGGGTATAGCAGTAGATTTATCGACCATTTGCAAAGAGATTTCAGTTGGTGCCAACTTATTCAAATCAAGTCTAGATATAAAGAGAAAGGCATAACACTAACACCGGCTCCCAAATCACATAAAGCAGTTTTAACATAGTTTCTATTAATGGAGCATGGTATAGTTGGTATTCCTGGATCTCCTAGTTTCTTTGGTATTCCACCTTTAAAAGTATAATTAGGAAGCATGGTGGAAATTTCAGCTTCCGGTATCTTTCTTTTATTTGTAACAATATCTTTCATATACTTAGCATAAGGAGACGATTTCAGAATATCAGTCAAGCGCATACGCAAAAATACAGGACTAAGCATTTCAACAAAGCGCTCAAAATCCTCATCATCCTTTTTCTTGGATGGTTTAGGAGGAAAGGGCATGGGTTTTTGAACCCATGGCTCTCTTTCTTTACCATGTTTCCTAGCAATGAAGTCTCTCTTATCATATCTTTTATTCCCAGGTTGTGGGTTATCAAGATCAACAACAGGTTCTATCTCCACATCATTATCATTAATAGGTTGAGTATCAACATGAACATCATCATTAACATTATCACTAGGCTCATGTTCATCAGCAGATTGTGTTTCAGCATCAGAAATAGAAATAACATTTGGATACTCAGATGTGTCTATAACAGGTTCACTAGAAGCATGCAAAGTCCTATCATTATTCTTTTTCTTTTAATTACTAGAAGGACTAGGTGCATCAGTATTAATTCTCTGAGAGTCTTGGTCCACTCTCTTAGGATGGCCCTCAGGATACAAAGGCTTTTGAGTCATTTTACCACCTCCAGTCATAGCTCTAACAGCATGATCATTATTTTTATCATTCATCTCATTTAGCAAATCATTTTGTGCCTTGAGAACTTGTTCTACTTGAGTTTTTACCATGGAAGCATGTTTACTAATAATCTTGAGAGCATTAAGAGTTCTACACATATAGTCACCCAAGCAGCCAAGCATATAAGCATTATATTTCAATTGTCTACTAACATATGAATTGAAGTTTTATTTTTTAACAATAAAGTTATCAAATTCATCCAAGCATTGACTAGCAGAATTATTATAAGGAATATCACCTTCATCAAATCTATAGAGATAATTTATCTCTACTACCTGTGTCGGAGTATTAAGATCATGTATTTATTCGATAGGTGGTAAATTCTTAACATCTTTAGCTTTAATACCTTTTTCTTTCATAGATTTCTTTGCCTCCTGCATATCTTCAGGACGGAGAAATATAACACCTCTCTTCTTCGGAGTTGGCTTAGGTGGTGATTCGGGAACAGTCCAATCATTATCATTACTCAATATATTATTCAATAGTACTTCAGCTTGTTCCATAGTTTGTTCCCTGAAAACACAACCAACACAACTATCTAGGTGGTCCCTAGAAGCATCGGTTAGTCCATTATAAAAGATATCAAGTATTTCATTTTTCTTGAGAGGATGGTCAAGCAAAGCATTAAGTAATTGGATAAGCCTCCCCCAAGCTTGTGGGAGACTCTCTACAATTTGCATAAAGTTAAGTATTTCCTTTAAAGCAGCTTGTTTCTTATGAGCATGGAAATATTTTTCAGAGAGTAATATATCATATACTGGGGACTACGCACACAACCAGGAGCAAGAGAATTAAACCATATCTTAGCATCACCCTTTAACGAGAAAGGAAACAACTTAAGAATATAGTAATAGTGAGTTTTTTCCTCATGAGAAAACAGGGTGGCTATATCATTCAGTTTAGTAAGATGTGCCACAATAGTTTCAGATTCATAACCATGGAAAGGATCAGATTCAACCAAAGTAATTAACTCAAGATCGACAGAAAATTCATAATCATTATCAGTAATAAAGATAGGTGAAGTAGCAAACTTAGGATCATATTGCATTCTAGCATTCAAAGACTTTTGTTTCCACTTGCATAGTAATTTCTTAAGATCATCCATATCCTTACAAGCAAGAAAGACCCTAGCTACCTCTCCATCCATAACATAACCCTCAGGTGTGACAGGCAATCCATATCTAGGAGAGCTAGGTCTAACAGGTGTTTCAAAGTGTCCAGTTTCAATAATTTCATCAGTTTCAGAATACCATCAATTTCAGCATTCTTAATATCTTTAGCTCTAGCAAGTTGTTCGTCAAGAAATTCACCTAGTGGCACAATATTACCAAGCAAAGTAGCAGTATCATCATAAGCATCATGCATAGCAGAAGTAGCATCATTAATAACATGCGACATATCATAATCGATAGCAGGTGTAGGTGTCGCAAGCTTACTCAAAACAGAAGGTGAATCAAGTGCAGAGCTAGATGGCAGTTCCTTACCTCCCCTCGTCCTAGAGGGAAAAATCTTGGTTTTGGTATCTTTCATATTCTTCATAGTGATCAACGGATATAAATGCCAAGTGACTCAGAGAATAGAGGTATGCTCCCCAGAAATGGCGCCAGAAAAAGGTCTTGATAACCCACAAGTATAGGGGATCACAACAGTTTTCAAGGGTGGAGTATTCAACCCGAATTTATTGATTCGACACAAGAGGAGCCAAAGAATATTCACGAGTATTAGCAGCTGAGTTGTCAATTCAACAACACCTGAAAGACTTAATATCTACAGCAAACTATTTAGTAGCAAAGTTATATGGAAGTAATGGTAACGGTGGAAAAAGTAACAGTAGCAGTTTTGTAGTGATTGTAACAGCAGTAGCAACAAAAGTAACTTACCAAAGATTAATGTGTGAAAAGCTCGCAAGCAATGGATCGGCAATGATAATTGTGTTGGATAATATTCATCATGTAGCAGTCATAAACTAGGGTGACACAGAACTAGCTCCAATTCATAAATATAATGTAGGTTTGTATTCCGAATATAGTCATACGTGCTTATGGAAAAGAACTTGCATGGCATATTTTGTCCTACCCTCCCGTGGTAGTGGGGTCCTAATGGAAACTAAGGGATATTAAGGCCTCCTTTTAATAGATAACCATACCAAAGCATTAGCACTTAGTGAATACATGAACTCTTCAAACTACGGTAATCACCGGAAAGAATCCCAATTATTGTCACCTTGGGGTATGCGGATCATAACTCATAATAGGTGTCTACAACTTGAAAGATAGGATCAAGAACTCACATATATTCATGAAAACATAATAGGTTCAGATCTGAAATCATGGCACTCGGGCCTTAGTGACAAGCATTAAGCATACAAAGTCATAGAAACATCAATCTCAGAACATAGTGGATACTAGGGATCAAACCCTAACAAAACTAACTCAATTACATGATAAATCTCATCCAATCCATCACCATCCAGCAAGCCTATGATGGAATTACTCACTCCCAGCGATGAGCATAATGAAATTTGTGATGGAGGTTGGTTGGTGATGATGGTGGTTGTGGCACCCTGATCCGCATGGAGCAGGGGCCTTCGCACGTCAGCCCAGGATAACACCTGACGCACGACAGGTACATGATACAGCAATCCAGGTACAAAATATTCATCAATTACATGACATAGAGCAGTACATCATTGATGAATACAACGAGTGGCATAGCTCCGAGGCTATCTAAATGGCGGCGGGAGTCTTAGTTTGGTGGCTCGACGACTCTAGCTGAGCTCCACAACTCACATGACTGGCAAGGTTACGACCTAGCGCGACAAGTCTCCTCCTACAATCTGGCCACGTGCAAGGCCAGGTGAGTACTTTGAATGTACACGCAAGACAACCAAATACATAGCATCCAAACAAGCAGATGACAAAGCAAGTATCGTTCGCATGCAAGAATTTTACCTCATATCAACTAAGCATGGCATGATATTAACAAGGAACATGGATCAAACTAAGCATTGGCATATCATAGCATATTGTAGCATGGCATATCAAGGCATAACATAGCATATCATGGCATATCTTGGCATTTAAATCATAGCATGGCACAGATGTATCTACCCGACATGGATATATGTGTCGGTGTCAAAACCGGCGGGTCTCGGGTGGGGGGTCCCGAACTATGCGTCTAGGCGGATGGTAACAGGAGACAGGGGACATGATGTTTTTACCTAGGTTCGGGTCCTCTCGATGGAGGTAAAACCCTACTCCTGCTTGATTGATCTTGATGATATGAGTATTACAAGAGTTGATCTACCACGAGATCGAAGAGGCTAAACCCTAGAAGCTGGCCTGTGGTATGATTGTTGTTGGTCCTACGGACTAAACCCTCCGGTTTATATAGACACTGGGGGGGGGGGCTAGGGTTACACAGAGTCGGTTACAAGGAAGGAGATCTACATATCCGTATTGCCAAGCTAGCCTTCCACGCCAAGGAGAGTCCCATCCGGACACGGGACGAAGTCTTCAATCTTGTATCTTCATAGTCCAACAGTCCGTCCAAAGGATATAGTCCGGCTGTCCGGATACCCCCTAATCCAGGACTCCCTCAGTAGCCCCCGAACCAGGCTTCAATGGCGATGAGTCCGGCGCGCAGATTGTCTTCGGCATTGCAAGGCGGGTTCTTCTTCAAACTCTGAGTACCTGTTAAATAGTGTCCGGCTTCTCGTAAATGCTGTGCTTCTTGGCTTCTGCGTCCAATAATGGCCATCTTCATGTGTCAAGCGAATGTGAGGAGCCAGGGCATTTTTACATTTACCACCCTAGCTATGTGAATGAACTGTCTATTTAAAGAGACGAGGATTCTCAGATCCAAACCACACCATCCTCCCTTAGCGAGCATTCATCGGAGCGCACCCGCAAAAAATCCATTCCAGCATGGCCGGCCAGCGCAGCTCCTCCCCTCGCTCCCGCAGCCCCAAGCTCGGAGATTGGGAGAGGTGTTCCGTCCCGCACAGTCAATTAGTGAAGCTACAGACCTAGGGGTTTCTCCCCCCAGCGTATATGGTCCCGGTTTGAGTCGGGATCGCCACCTATAATGGCGGGGAGCAAGCGGAGAGCTTTCCCAATCCCTCTAAGGGAGAGCGGGTATGCCTTGTCCCTTATTTATTAAGGGGACTCGTATTTCCAATCCATCCGTTTCTCCGAGGGCTCCTGGAGTTCTAAGGCCTCCAGTTGCACAACCTCACCCCTGCCTCCATACTGCACATCGCTGGTTACGCAGCCCTTTGCGAACTAATTCTGGGCTATGAAGCTCATTTCGCATTGTGGAAGAAGTTGTTCTGCCTTGTGCCCCGTACACAGAGGGGATCAATATATCAAGTGGGCGGAGCCGAAGTATGGCGCATCGCCGGGACCGGATACCTATCTGGTACCCCGAAGAAGACGTCCGAAGACTGGCCTTCAGAGTGGTTTTATATGGAGGACGTCCCCCTTCCAGATCCTATTTGGATCGGCCTTCCCGAGTTTGATAATGCTCCTTTGAAGAAGCGCCTGAGCTGGCGACCACGAAGCCCTCAGGAGGAAGACGACAGAGACGTTCTTTATCTGATGGGCCGGATAAAGTTATTGGCTCAATCAGAACTGACCATAACCGAGGTTATGTCAATATGCATTATGCGGGGGGGGGGGGGGGTGCAGCCACTCTAATATCGAGGCCACCCTATGTGGGATTTCAACGGGGAAGATGATGCCACCCGCTGCGGCCGTAAGGGACCGGACTCAATTGCTGCCTTAGCAAAAATCATGTCCAGTTTGTACAAGGGAGAGGAAGAGGAGTTTCTCCGCATCAAGCCACGGGATGGATTTTCCATGTACAATCCTCCGAGCTGGGTAAGCTGCCACTTTTTATATCCACCCCTTCCGCATTTTTGCCGCAAATACTTCATCTTGTCATTTCATCGCAGGAACTGCGTAAAGCAGTAAGGGAGATCAACAGCCCACCTCCACAACCAGAGGATCCTGAACGGTCCCTCGACCCCGGCCTTAAAGAGGATCCAGACATATTCGTGGAGCTGATTGACAGGGTGTTCTACCAATTGAGCTGTGATGACGCCATGGTGGCCATTACAGCCAACTACCCCGGGCTACTCCCTGCTTCGCAGGTAAATGAGACCAAAGTCCCCACCTTTAAAAAGGATTTCCTTTTATGCACTTCACCTACCGTATACAAACAATGTTTTATAGGGAAGGCCCTCGGGACGCCACGCCGAGCCTGTGGCACCTCGCCAACAAGGGGCTTCGAGGCCGGACAGGCTAAAAAGGAAGGCGGTCCGGACAGAGACGCCGGCGCAGAGGTATGATGTAACACCTCACTCCGTGGTTTTCGTTTTGTAAAAACATATTAACACCCGTGTTTCCTAGAAGGAAGAACGCTCGACGGACTATATCCGAAGAGGTTGCCGTTCATGCCTCTACCAGTCGAGCTCCAGGGCCGGACACAGAAGCGGAAGCTAACACGAGGCACACGTCGGATGCTCCTCCTACAGAGGATGCGGATAAAATATCCGCTACAAATTCCGAAGTGGAGAGCGCCATGAATCACAGGCGTCACCGAGCCGTACTCCGTGACGCTTGTTTCTCCCAAGAAGCATTTGATGCCTTCAACTCAGGAGATGCATATATCTGTGCAGCTCAAAATGGTCTAGCCAGAGCCACGGACCAATATGTAAAGGATATACGGGTAAGAAAATTTGATGATTATACATAGTAGTAGCCCCTGAGACTTGAAACAGTTAGAATAACTGATTTAAGGATCATTTATTGTGTAGGTTCTTATAGAGAAGAATACCCAATTATCTCAGGAGATGGAAGAGTGCAAGGCCCAGCTACGGACCGCAGTTGCCGAAGTGAAGGAGTCCGAGAAGGCCTCCTCTGGTAACACTTGTTTCAAAGAATGATAGGTACCATATAGAGTGCGGTATGCCTGCAAATCTGACAACAAATATTGCAGATGGCGCCGGAGCGAATCCGGATGAGCAACATATCGTACGCCAGCTAAAGGCTAGCGAGCGCGTGCTTACAAAAGTTAGGCAGGAGAAAAACGATCTTGAGGATGCCAATACCCAGCTGAGCGTGGAACTAAAGGATGTTCGCGCCCAGCTATCGGACTCCGTAAAGGAGAATAAGTGGCTTCGACGTGGCATTTTTAGTAAGTGCTTGAGCGAACTTGTTAAAAAGAGTTCGGCGAAGAAGCCAGCTAACAGAGTTATGTCTGTAGGTATGCTGACGGGTCGTCCCGCGGATGAGATGCCCGGATCTGCGGGTGATCTTCTACCAGAGCTCTCACAACTGCACGAGCAAGTTAGGCAGGTGATGCAAGGCATTGCCCAGGCCTTGTGGCCATCCGTCTCCCTGCCCGAAGGCCTTGGAGAGCTTGCGGAGAAGCTCAAGGGAGCGCGGCGGCGCTTCCAATTATGGAAGATATCGGCCTGCCGTCAAGGCACCAGGGAGGCCTGGGCCATGGTGAAGACGCGGTATACCATGGCTGACCCAAACCACATGGCCGAGGTCGGACCTGTGGGGCCCGATGGGAAAGAGATCCCCGTTAGCTTAGTGTACGGGCAAGTAGAATTAGCCGCAAAGTATTCCCAACAGGATTGTAGGCTAGACAGCCTGTTGGATGGTATAGAAGAGGAATTCAGTCAGTCTAAGTGACTATGTAATTAAAGTCACATGTATAATGCCTTCTAGCCGGATTGTAAATCATTTGTCATGGCGGACCTTTTCGCTTCAACCTCGGGACCCGATAGTCCGGAGTGTATCCGAATACCCGCTCAGTTATATAAGAACCGGGGCATGCGTGGAAACCAGGCGTAGGGGTCATTAGTGCTTGAACAGACAAGTACCCAACTAGTTATGTTATATTACATGGGTAGTAAGAAACATCTTCCAGGGAGAATAGTTCTGTTAAGGGTTCCTTTCCCTGGGTACGCATGCCCTAAAGTGTATGTCCGGACTGCGAAAACAGACGCAGGGAAAAAACATCTGGGGGCATATATGAAAAATAAATAAAAATCATCTTTTGTTCACCGACCGAATATTCCCTTAAGAACGCTAGCTTTCGGCTTCACCCAGTCTGAGGTACACATCCGGCTGACCCGGCAGTAACAATCGCAGAGGTGCTCCCCTTATGCCCTAGTCGAATTAACGGGAACGTAGGGCATAAATACAAGAGCCAGGCAACCCAGCTTGGCCAAAACTTAAGTCATATCGATGCATATAATGGCGAAGAAAAGGTACATGTGGAAGAATAAAACATGTGCGGGGCATGAAGCCCAGATAAATAATTAAGCTTCTGTGTAAGAAGCCCCCAGGTATAATGAGTGCGGTTAGCGCGTCAATAGTGTGCAAGCGAGGCACAAGTTGGCCTTTGAAGGCTTTGAGAAAGAAAAAAAGGAGAAAGAGAGAAATAAAAAACAGATAATGTATATGCAAAAAATGGAGAGAGGAAGGAGACGAACATAGAGTCCGACACTAGGCGTAGAATCTTCGGAGTCTGGCTGCGTTCCACGGGTTCGGCTCAAGTCGCTTATCCGATGCATCCCGCAGACGGTACGCTCCACCGGTCAGAACTTGGTCAATAATGAAGGGACCTTCCCATTTGGGCTCGAGCTTGGTCTTTTTCTTCTCCGGCAGGCATAGAACTAGCTTGCCAACGTTATAAGTTTTGGCCCGTACTTCTCTGCTTTGGTATCTTCGAGCCTGTTGCTGATAGAATGCGGAACGGGCTTTTTCCACGTCGCGCTCCTCCTCCAGGGTGTCCAGACTGTCCTGCCGATCGAGCTCGGCTTCTCTTTCTTCGTACATGCGCACTTGAGGTGAGTCATGAATTATGTCGCAGGGCAGAACCGCCTCTGCGCCGTACACCATAAAGAAGGGTGTGTATCCGGTAGTACGATTCGGCGTGGTCCGCAGCCCCCAGAGTACGGAGTCGAGCTCCTCTACCCAGTGCGTGTTAGATTCCTTTAAGGACCGCACTAATCTGGGTTTGATGCCGCTCATGATAAGACCATTTGCTCGCTCAACTTGACCGTTAGTTTGGGGGTGATAGGCAGAAGCATAATTGAGCTTGATGCCCATGTTGCTGCACCAGAGTTTTACCTCATCGGCCGTGAAGTTCGTGCCGTTGTCAGTGATGATGCTGTGGGGGACGCCATAACGGTGTACAACCCCGGATATGAAGTCTATCACCGGTCCGGATTTGGCCGTTTTAACAGGTTTGGCTTCTATCCATTTGGTGAATTTATCCACCATGACCAGTAAGTATTTTTTCTTATGGGATCCCCCTTTAAGGGGTCCAACCATGTCAAGCCCCCAGACCACGAAGGGCCAGGTAATGGGGATTGTTTGGAGGGCGGTAGGTGGCATATGGCTTTGGTTTGCAAAGAGCTGGACACCGACGAAGCGTTGGACCAAGTCCTGTGCATCTGCCCGGGCCTTCGGCCAATAAAAACCTGTACGGAAGGCCTTGCTTACAAGGGCCCGGGCTGCGGCGTGGTGGCCGCCGAGTCCGGTGTGAATTTCTGCCAAAAGCTTCCGCCCTTCCTCTTCGGAGATGCACCTTTGAAGGACTCCGGTAGTGATTTTCTTATATAGCTCTCCCTCGTGGACCTTGTAGGCTTTCGACCGCCGCACTATGCAGCGTGCCTCGTTTTGGTCCTTGGGAAGTTCCTGCCTAGTTAGGTAGGCCAGGAATGGTTCTGTCCACGGGGCGATGACGGCCATTATTACGTGGGTTGAAGGTGTTATTTCGGTGGCAGAGCCTCCGATTATGTCAGAGTGTTCGGTATCAGGCATTGTGGCCAGGTCCGGACTGTTGTTACCGGTGTCCCCTTCCCATACCACGGATGGCTTAAACAGCCTCTCCAAAAAGATGTTGGGTGGGACCGCATCGCGTTTTGCACCGATGCGGGCGAGGATATCCGCCGCCTGATTATTTTCCTGAGCCACATGGTGGAATTCAAGCCCCTCGAACCAAGCTGACATCTTGAGGACGGCGTTGCGATAGGCCGCCATTTTCGGATCCTTGGCATCGAAGTCTCCATTTATTTGGGATATTGCGAGGTTCAAATCCCCATGCACCTCTAGGCGTCGAATGCCCATGGAAACTGCCATCTGGAGACCATGTAACAGGGCCTCGTATTCAGCTGCGTTGTTGGAGTCTGTATACAGTATCTGGAGTACATATTGAACTGTATCTCCGGTTGGGTACGTCAGGACGACGCCAGCCCCCGGACCAGCCAGCATTTTGGAGTCGTCGAAGTGCATAATCCAATTGGAGTATGCGCCGTACTCTTTAGGGAGTTCGGCCTCCGTCCATTCGGCGACAAAGTCGGCCAATACTTGCAACTTGATGGTTCGCCATGGTTTGTATGTTATGTCGAACGGGAGGAGCTCAATGGCCCATTTGGCAATCCGTCCCGTGGCGTCACGGTTGTTTATAATATCATTAAGTGGCACTTCCGAGGCTACTGTAATTGAACACTCTTGAAAGTAGTGTCGCAGCTTTCGGGATGCCATGAATACCGCATAGGCTATCTTTTGATAATGTGGGTACCGTGATTTGCATGGAGTGAGGACAGTGGATACATAATATACCGGCTTTTGTAGGGGGAATTTATGCCCATCCGTTTCTCATTCGATGACAAGCACTACGCTTACAACCTGATGAGTTGCCGCAATGTACAACATCATTGGTTCGCCGATGTTTGGCGCGGCCAGGATTGGGTTGGTTGCCAGTATGGCTTTTATTTCTTCCAATCCGACTATGGCAGCATCCGCCCACTCGAAGTGTTCGGTGCGCCGAAGAAGGCGATAAAGAGGTAATGCCTTTTCTCCTAAGCGGGAGATAAAGCGGCTTAGAGCCTCCACACATCCGGTTAATTTCTGAATTTGTTTGAGGTCTGTTGGGATGGCCAACTGTGACAGAGCTCGAATTTTGGCCAGATTTGCTTCAATTCCTCTACTAGAGACAATGAAGCCCAGAAGCTTTCCGGCTGGTACACTGAAAACGCATTTTTCCGGATTGAGCTTGATGTCGTATGTCCGGAGGTTGTCGAATGTGAGCCTCGAGTCGTCTATTAGAGAGTCGACGTGTTTGATTTTGATGACCACATCATCTACGTATGCCTCTACTATTTTGCCGATCTATTTCTCCAGACATGTCTGAATCATGCGTTGATATGTTGCGCCGGCATTTTTGAGCCCAAAAGGCATTGTGTTGAAACAGAAGGGGCCGTATGGTGTGATGAATGCCGTTGCGGCTTGGTCGGACTCCGCCATCTTGATTTGGTGGTAGCCAGAGTATGCGTCAAGGAAACACAACGAATCATGTCCTGCGGTAGCATCGATAATTTGATCGATGCGGGGGAGGGGGAAGGGATCCTTTGGGCAGGCCTTGTTGAGGTCCTTGAAATCGACACATAGGCGCCAGGATTTGTCCTTCTTTGGTACCATCAACAGGTTTGCTAGCCAGTCCGGATGTTTTATTTCACTAATGAATCCGGCCTCCAATAACATGGCTAGTTCCTCTCCCATAGCTTGTCTCTTGGGTTCAGAGAAACGCCGAAGAGTCTGCTTGACCGGCTTGAATACTTTTAGAATATTAAGGCTGTGCTCGGCTAGCCTGCATGGGATTCCTGGCATATCTGAGGGATGCCAGGCGAATATGTCCCAATTCTCGCGCAGGAACTCTCGTAGTGCGGCGTCCACGGCGGGGTTTAACTGTGCCCCGATGGAGGC
The DNA here is from genome assembly GCA_032464435.1 of Aegilops umbellulata. Taxonomy (NCBI): domain Eukaryota; kingdom Viridiplantae; phylum Streptophyta; class Magnoliopsida; order Poales; family Poaceae; genus Aegilops; species Aegilops umbellulata. The sequence goes on along the minus strand of CP136060.1, from coordinate 66,698,525 downwards.
TGTTTTTGTAGTGTCCGTTGGGTGGACTTGGAATTTGACTATTTCGTCCGCTGGTTTAAAGGAGGTGGACTTGGATCTCTTGTCGAGTATCACGTCATCCCTGTCCACTATGGAGTGCAGTGCAGTTAATTCCTCGACCGCGAGGGCCTCAGATAATGCCTCGAGGGCCAATGCGGCTGTTTTGTTTTCGGCGCGGAGGGCTGTGTCCGGATCACTATTGAGAGTGATGATTCCGTTGGGCCCAGGCATTTTGAGCTTCATGTACCCATAATGGGGTATGGCTTGGAAGATCGTGAACGCCTCCCGCCCTAAAAGGGCTTTGTATCCGCTATTGAACGGGGCCACTTGGAAATGTAATTTCTTCGGATCTATAGTTCTCCGGCGTGCCGAATACCACATCTAGTGTGATTTTCCCCGCACAGCGTGGTTCCTGACTAGGGATGATTCCTCTAAAGGTTGTGCTGCTTTGCTCAATGCGGTTCCAGTCTATTTCCATTTTTTGAAAGTTTCCTCATATATGAGGTTTAATCCACTTCCGCCGTCCATGAGTACTTTGGTGAGTCGAAAGCCGTCCACTATTGGACTGAGGACCAGTGCAGCTGGTGCCCGGGCTATTCGGAATTTAGGTTCGTCACTCGCATTGAAGGTAATAGTCGTGTCACTCCATGGATTTATTGCTGCTACGTGGCAGATTTCGTCAAGGCTGCGGAGTGTTCGCTTGTGCCTATTATTTGATGCGAAGGTCTCAAAGACTGTTAATACCGTATTGTTATCCCTGGGATGGTGCTCTGTGGCATCTGGGGTGAGAAGATCCTCACCACTTTTGGCCACCTGCGGGAGTATCCAACATGCTCTAAGGCTATGTGTTGGTATGGTATCTGTTGTACTATGAATTTTGCAGGGTCCATTGAGCCATCCCTCCAATACGGTTCCATGCCTTGTAGAGGGTTTTTGCTTTTTTGGGATTAACTCGGGTTTCTTATGATAGTGCACCCTTTTACTTCGGACTGGGTGTGTATTCGGAGCCGGATTATCCCAAAATTTCGATTCGGTTTTCCAGGTGCTTTCCATCGCACAGTACTTTCATACTATGGACACCAAGTCAGCAAAGCGTGATATGTCACGACAACTTATAGCGTTAAGGATTCCTTTGTCCGTGCAATTATTGCAGAAAAATAAGATTGCGTCTTCCTCACGGCAGTCCTTAACCTTGTTCATCACAAGGAGGAATCTGGCCCAATAATGATGCACTGTTTCCTGGGGCTCTTGCCTGATGTGGGAAAGGTCGCTTATGTTTGGGTGGGTGGGTGGAATTGAGTCCGAACCCTTACCCGATCTGAGACCTGGGGGCCGAGGTGTTTCCAATCTTGGAAGTTCGGGTTCCGGGATGTTGCCCGATAAGTCTGGCCCGCTGCCTGACTCTAGGTTCAGGGCTTGGGTGATGTCCTCCCGTAAACGGGTGTCCGGCTCGGAGAGCTCAGGAATCCGGACATAGTTAGTCCTCGAGATAGAGGAAGAATCGCCGCATTGTTCCTCAACCACCACAATATGATGGGTGACCGGTGGAGAGTTAATCTCCCTTTGATCGGGTTTAAGCCCGATCCGAGTCCGTAGCGACTCCCAAGGCGGCGATGCGATCCAAGAGCTTGTTTAGGGAAGATAGCTCCATTGGATCCATCTGCTCGGCAAGTTCCGAGTTGATGTGGAGGCTGTTTTCGATGACCCGAGAAGTCATCGTCGGTGCAGCGGCCGAACAGGCGGTCATGATGAAACCGCCTAGCCGGAGAGTTTGGCCGACAGCCAGGGCTCCCCCGGCGGTAATGTTGTCTTTAAAGACGAGACGAGACATCCTTCCTTGCGGTGACGGCACAGTGGAACTCTCAATGAAAGCACCAATGTCGGTGTCAAAACCGGCAGATCTTGGGTAGGGGGTCCCGAACTGTGCGTCTAGGCGGATGGTAACAGGAGACAGGGGACACGATGTTTTTACCCAGGTTCGGGCCCTCTCGATGGAGGTAAAACCCTACTCCCGCTTGATTGATCTTGATGATATGAGTATTACAAGAGTTGATCTACCACGAGATCGAAGAGGCTAAACCCTAGAAGCTAGCCTATGGTATGATTGTTGTTGGTCCTATGGACTAAACCCTCCGGTTTGTATAGACACCGGGGGGGGGGGCTAGGGTTACACAGAGTCGGTTACAAGGAAGAAGATCTACATATCCGTATTGCCTAGCTTGCCTTCCACGCCAAGGAGAGTCCCATCCGGACACGGGACGAAGTCTTCAATCTTGTATCTTCATAGTCCAACAGTCCGGCCAAAGGGTATAGTCCAGCTGTCCGGATACCCCCTAATCTAGGACTCCCTCAATATGCATGAACTATGCTGGAAAGTAAACTACCATTTACCTCCTGTGGAGAATGAAAGCAGTATACTTTTCATCAATCACTTACTCTACCCTGCCCCTCTGGGCCAACTCATGACTCACCGAGATCTCATCTCGTGATCATGCTCGAAACATCTCCGTGACTTTTCGCGACTATCTCATTGAGGGAGTCCTGGATTAGGGGGTGTTCGGATGGCCGGACTATACCTTCAACCGGACTCCCGGACTATGAAGATACAAGATTGAAGACTTCGTCCCGTGTCCGGAAGGGACTTTCCTTGGCATGGAAGGCAAGCTTGGCGATACGGATATGTAGATCTCCTACCATTGTAATCGACTCTGTGTAACCCTAACCCTCTCCGATGTCTATATAAACCGGAGGGTTTTAGTCCGTAGGACAACACAATAATCATACCATAGGCTAGCTTCTAGGGTTTAGCCTCCTTGATCTCGTGGTAGATCTACTCTTGTACTACCCATATCATCAATATTAATCAAGCAGGACGTAGGGTTTTACCTCCATCAAGAGGGCCCGAACCTGGGTAAAACATCGTGTCCCCTGTCTCCTGTTACCATCCGCCTAGACGCATAGTTCGGGACCCCCTACCCGAGATCCGTCGGTTTTGACACCGACATTGGTGCTTTCATTGAGAGTTCCTCTGTGTCGTCACTTTTAGGCCCGATGGCTCCTCCGATCATCAATAGCGATGCAGTCCAGGGTGAGACTTTTCTCCCCGGATAGATCTTCGTCTTCGGCGGCTTCGCACTACGGGCCAATTCTCTTGGCCATCTGGAGTAGATCGAAAGCTACGCCCCTGGCCATCAGGTCAGGTTTGGAAGTTTAAACTACACGACTGACGTCCGCAAGGACTTGATCTTCGACGGATTCGAGCCACAGTCGAGCGCGTCGCACTGTCATGATGGGCATGATCTAGCTCTGCCACCGAACAGTGCCCTGGAGGCCGCACTCGCGTCGGCTCCGACCCTTAATTCGGAGCCAACTGCGCCGATCGAGGATGGGTGGTTGGATGCCGCCTCGGGGCTACGATCCCAACGGCGATCGAGCCGAACACCAGCCCCGCACTCCGCAAGGCCTGTGACTCCGAGGGGCCGGACTCCTGTCCGGACTCCGAGCCCTCCGCGCCCCTGCCGATCGAATCCGATTGGGCGCCGATCATGGAGTTCACCGCCACAGACATCTTTCAGCATTCGCCCTTCGGCGACAACCTGAAGTCACTAAAGTCACTCTCTTTATTAGGAGAGCCCTGGCCGGACTACGGTCAGCAAGGTTGGGATATGGACGATGAAGAAATTCAAAGCCCACCCACCACCCACTTTGTAGCCACCGTCGACGATTTAACCGACATCCTCGACTTCGACTCCGAAGACATCGACGGTATGGACGCCGATGCAGGAGACGACCAAGAACCAGCGCCTATAGGGCACTAGAAAGCCACCTCGTCATATGACATATACATGGTGGACACGCCAAAAGAGGGAAATGGCGATGGAACAACGGAGGATGACCCCTCCAAGAAACAGCCTAAGCGCCGGCGTCAGCGGCGCCGCTCAAAATCCTGCCAAAGCAAAAACGGTGATTCCGGCACGGGAGATAATAATACCCCGGAGAGTGCCGAAGAAAACCCCCTCCAGCAAGATTCAGCACAGGAGGATGGAGAAGCCAGCCCTCATGAGAGAGCGGCAGACAGAGAGGTCGAGGACGATAATTATATGCCTCCCTCCGAAGACGAGGCAAGCCTCGACGACGATGAATTCGTCGTGCCAGAGGATCCTATCGAGCAAGAGCGTTTTCAACGCAGGCTTATGGCCACGGCAAGCAGCCTCAAGAAAAAACAACAACAGCTTAGAGCTGATCAAGATTTGCTAGCCGACAGATGGACCGAAGTCCTGGCGGCCAAAGAGTATGAACTCGAACGCCCCTCCAAGAGCTACCCAAAGCGCAGGTTGCTACCCCGATCAGAGGAGGAAGCACCTAAACCTACATCACCAGTGCATGATACCGCAGACCGGCCACCTCGTGGCCGAGACAGAGAGGCCTCTCGGCCCTCCACTCAAGCCGCACCCCGGCGCCGCTCAAAATATACCAAGGCACGGGAAAATGCGCCAGACCTGCAAGATATATTGGAGGACAAGGCAAGGCAAACAAGATCGATCTACGGATCGCGCGGGCGCCCCACGGCACGTGACGGTGATCGTCACTACGGATATAGTAAATCCGGCCGGGCCGAACACAATAGACAAAGCTCGTTTGATCTACGCCGCGATATAGCCCAATACAGAGGCGCCGCACACCCACTAGCTTCACAGATGAAGTAATGGATCATCAAATCCCTGAGGGTTTCAAACCTGTGAACATCGAATCATACGATGGCACAACAGATCCTGCGGTATGGATCGAGGATTATCTCCTTCATATCCACATGGCCCGCGGCGATGATCTACACGCCATCAAATACCTCCCACTAAAACTTAAGGGTCCAGCTCGGCATTGGCTTAATAGCTTGCCAGCAGAATCAATCGGTTGTTGGGAGGACTTGGAAGCCGCATTCCTCGACAATTTCCAGGGCACCTATGTGCGACCACCAGACGCCGATGACCTAAGCCACATAATTCAGCAGCCAGAGGAATCGGCCAGACAATTCTGGACACGGTTCCTAACAAAGAAAAACCAAATAGTCGACTGTCCGGACGCAGAGGCCCTAGCAGCCTTCAAGCACAATATCCGTGACGAGTGGCTTACCCGGCACCTTGGACAGGAAAAGCCGAAATCTATGGCAGCCCTCACGACACTCATGACCCGCTTTTGCGCGGGAGAAGACAACTGGCTTGCTTGTAGCAACAATATGACCAAGAACCCTGGTAATTCGGATACCAGAGACAGTAGTGGAAGGTCGGGGTCGCAACAAGCAAAAACGCCGCATTAACGGCGACAATGCCGAGGATACGACAGTTAATGCCGGATTCAGAGGCTATAAATCCGGTCAGCGGAAAAAGCCATTCAAAAGAAATACGCAGGGCCCGTCCAGTTTGGACGTAATACTCGACCGCTTGTGCCAGATACATGGCACCCCCGAAAAGCCAGCCAATCACACCAACAGGGATTGTTGGTTGTTCAAGCAGGCGGGCAAGTTAAATGCCGAAAATAAAGACAAGGGGCTGCATAGCGATGACAATGAAGAGCCCCGACCGCCGAACAACAGTGGACAGAAGGGTTTTCCCCCATAAGTGCGGACAGTGAACATGATATACACAACCCACATCCCCAAGAGGGAGCGGAAGCGTGCGCTAAGGGACGTATACGCGATGGAGCCAGTCGCCCCAAAGTTCAATCCATGGTCCTCCTGCCCGATCACCTTTGATCGAAGAGACCACTCCACTAGCATCCGTCATGGCGGATTCGCCGCATTGGTTCTAGACCCAATTATTGACGGATTTCACCTCACTAGAGTCCTTATGGACGGCGACATCAACCTGAACTTGCTTTACCAGGATACAGTGCGGAAAATGGGCATAGATCCCTCGAGGATTAAGCCCACCAAAATGACCTTTAAAGGCGTCATACCAGGTGTAGAGGCCAACTGTACAGGCTCAGTTACACTTGAAGTGGTCTTTGGATCTCCGGATAATTTCCGAAGCAAGGAGTTAATCTTCGACCTAGTCCCGTTCCACAGTGGTTATCATGCACTGCTCGGGCGAACCGCATTCGCCAAGTTCAACGCGGTACCTCACTATGCATACCTTAAGCTCAAGATGCCAGGCCCACGAGGAGTAATTACGGTCAATGGAAACACCGAACGCTCCCTCCAGACGGAGGAGCACACGGCGGCCCTCGCAGCGGAAGTACAAAGCAGCCTCTCAAGGTAGTTCTCCAGTCCGGCCATTAAACATCCGGACACCGTCAAGCGCGCCCGGAGTAACCTACAACAAGACTGCCTGGCACGTTCCGAGCAGGCGTAGCAATGCGGCCCCAACCCCAGCCCTCGCGAAAGTGCGAAACTAGTGTTTCGTGTACATAACTACGCTCTTGAAATACCATGGGCACATTGGGAGGCGCACCATCACGGCACGCCCGAAACACGGCTTAAACCGCACTAGGGGCTGCCGATTTTTTTACTTTTCTCTTACTTTCAGGACTCCATTCTTCGGAAGCCCTGTCCGGCAGTACAATCGCCGCACAAATGATACAAGAACCAGGGAAGCAGTCAAGCCATGCCGCATTACGGAACTCCCAGGTGGTCTCTATCATGAGCAGTATACCTGTTTCGCATACAATTCCGCAGCCCGCCCCTGGAACGGACATGTTAAATAGTCCACCTTTTTGCTTATCGCGTTATCTGTATCGTTCTGCCTTGATTGCAGACCTTTAAATAAACAATGCATAGCTTTTGTCTATTTTTGCATTACTCTTTTTTACAAATATATGTTCATTGACGACATGTTGCACCCGTACACCTTGGTACGACAAATACGCCATGGGCTTTAGTACCCCTCAATATGGTGTGAGAAGTCCGAACACTTTAACAAGTGCGACACCCCGAAATTATAGCATTATATGCATCGGCTCCGAATCATGTCTTGGGTCAATAGTTGGGTTTGCTCGGCTCCTATGTTTTGGTGCCTTACGTTCCGCTATATCGGCTAAGGTAGCACTAGGAGAACTACTGCGATTGTGCCCCAGTTGAGCTGGGCTGAGCACCTCAGTAGAGAAAGCTAAAACTGACTGTCATGATGAAGCGAGAGCCGGTCGCTGTTCAAGAGGTTCTTCGAGTCCCTAAAGACTTATGCCGCTTAGAGCGAGGAGTCGGCTTTGTCCGGCCAAGGCGTGGATAGCGCCCCGAAATCGGTCTTCCGAATACTAGGGGCTTCGCCGAAATTTAAAATTATAGAATTCTATGGCTAAGTGAGAGTGTTCAAGCATTATAGTCCGATTGCCTTGTTCATTGTGCTGAGCACCTCCCTCAAAGGACCCAAACATGGGAAAAAGAGCGCTCAGGTTTATCCCGAACACCCCAGCACTAGCGGCATGGGGGCAGAAGCCGACGACTCGCCATCTCTCAAATTTGATAAACGGCCGCACAGAAAGTAATATTTTAAATTCAAAAAGCATTGCTTAGCGCGTATGAACAAGTTTTCAGCGCACAGGACAAAATGAGCGAGTTTACTCAAAAATTACATCCCTGGCACATTCATCCGCCACAAGGCGGGCACCCTTCAGAACGTCCTTATAATAATTCTCGGGCTTGTGATGCTCTTTCCCCGGCGGCTGCCCGTCCTTCACAAGCTTCTCAGCATCCAACTTGCCCCAGTGCACCTTAGCGCGGGCAAGGGCCCTACGGGCACCTTCGATGCAGATGAAGCGCTTGATGACTTCGAGCCTTGGACAGGCCTCCACCAGCTGCCGCACCAGCCCAAAGTAGCTCCCAGGCAGAGCCTCTCCAGGCCACGGTCGAACTATGAGGCCCTTCATGGCCTGTTCGACCACCTTGTGGAGCTCGACCAGCTGCTTCAGCTGGTCGCTCAGGGGCACTGGGTGTCCGGCCTCAGCATACTGAGACCAGAACACCTTCTCCGTCGAGCTGCCCTCCTCGGCTCGGTAGAATGTGGCGGCATCGGACACGCTACGAGGAAGATCTGCGAATGCTCCTGGAGAGCTCCGGATTCGGGTAAGTAACAAGTAGCTCACTTTTATATGTTTTCTTTGCATAAAGAATGCCTTACCCGCCGCTATCTTTTTCACCGCATCCAACTCCTGGAGGGCCTGCTGGGATTCAGCCTTGGCAGACTTGGCATTTTCAATAGCTGCCGCGAGCTCGGACGCTCGCGTCTTTGAGTCAAGCTCCAAGCTCTCTTATTTTTTCATGAGAGCCTGGAGCTCTTGCCACACCTCGCCAACCTGGGCCTCATACTTCTCCCGCTCGGTGCGCTTCGTGGCCGCCATCTTCTCGACCTCGGACAGCGCTTGCTTCAGGGTCACCACCTCAGACGTGGCCCCTACAATAGCCATGATAATCCTGTCATTTTTTGCAATTGCACTTTTTATATATTTCAATAAAGGTATTTCTTACCTTCCTTCTCCTCGAGCTGCCGCTTGGCAAGGCCGAGCTCTTGCTCGGACCGCTCGAGATCCTGCTTCAGCGTATCCACCTCCGCAGTTAGTGCGGCAGACGCTAGCAGCGAAGCCTGCATACGCATATTGACTCATTTTTTGTTAGACTCCTGCGAATTATATTAGATCCTCTATTCGACTTTTCTTTCCGAACGCCAAACAGAGCATGAGGGGCTACTGTCTATGCGGTAATATGTTTACATACTCTTTCTTACCTCAAAGCCTGTTAAAAGGCTGGCACAAGCTTCAGTCAGTCCGCTCTTGGCGGACTGAACCTTCTGGATCACCGCACTCATAACAGAGCGGTGCTCCTCGTCGATGGAGGCGCCATTAAGCACCTCCAACAAGTTGTCCGGTGCCTCCGGTTGGACGGAGGTCACCGGCTCGGCAGGCTTGCTCCTCTTGGAAGGAGGCCGCCTACCGGAGTCCGGAACCATTGAAGGTTCCGGCGCGGTGTCCGGCTCAAAGCCGGACTTGGATCCCTGGGGGGTTCCATCCCCTTTACTCCTGGAATCCGGGAGGTCGCCTTGCGGCGCCTCCGGGATCACCTCCTCCTGACTTGGAACCTGTTGGGACAACACTTCGGCGTCGTCCGTAGGGCAGGGGGGAGGTAGCCGCCGGAAGTGAATTCACATCCGGCGAATCCAGGGAGCCGCTCGACGACTCGTCGAGCCCGGCCTTGGGCGGTCTGCATAAATCATATTCGACATAAGGAAAGGCTGTGCAATAAAGGAATACTATGAATTACTCGGGTATCCGGATGCTTACGATTTCGCCGGACGCTTGGCCCTGTGCGGCCACTCCTCTTCGTCGTCGGCGGCATCGGTGGGGTAATCCGGAGGAAGGGTCTTCCCCTTCTTGGACCCTTCGGCCTCCTCAGTCGGGGCAGCCTTTCTTTTCTTTCCTCCCCTCGCTGGAGGGGGAGAGGTTTCTTCTTCCTCCTCCTCGTCTTCGCGGGAGGAGCGCGTCTCAGACTCGTCGGATGATGAATCCGACACCTCCAGGCGTCGGGCACTCTTTCGAGTCCCTGTGGCCTTCTTCTCCGGCACGACATAGGGTGCCGGAGCCAGCAGCTTCGCTAAGTGAGCATCGGCTGGGTCTTCGGGCAAGGGAGCCGGATAGTTGATCTGTCCGGATTTCGCCTGCCAATCCTGTCAAAGGTATGGGAGCTTAGATCCCGCATAGAGTCAAACTATGAAAAACTGATATCCTGTAAAAGGTAAAAATAGCTTACCGCACTAGCGTGACGCTGCGTGCTAAATCCGCGGTCCTCTGAAGCGGATGCGGGAGCCTCGGCGCCCTTGAATAGCACCTTCCAGGCGTCTTCGTACGTCGTGTCGAAGAGCCTATTCAGAGTTCGGTGCTGCGCTGGGTCGAACTCCCACAGATTGAAAGCCCGTTGTTGACACGGGAGGATTCGGCGGATGAGCATAACCTGGACTACGTTGACAAGCTTGAGCTGCTTGTTCACCAGGGTTTGGATGCATTTTTGCAGTCCAGTTACCTCTCCTTTGTCGCCCCACGATAGGCCCGTCTCTTTCCAGGACGTGAGCCGCGTAGGGGGTCCGGACCGGAACTCGGGGGCTGCGACCCACTCAGTGTCGCGCGGCTCGGTGATGTAAAACCACCCCGATTGCCACCCCTTCAGGTTCTCCACAAAGGAGCCCTCGAGCCATAGGACGTTGGCCATCTTGCCCGCCATGGCACCTACGCACTCCGCCTGGTTGCCGCGCACCACCTTTGGCTTGACGTTGAAGGTCTTGAGCCATAGGCCGAAATGGGGGCGGATGCAGAGGAAAGCCTCGCACACGACGATAAACGCCGATATGTTGAGGACGAAGTTCGGGGCCAGATCATGGAAATCCAGGCCGTAGTAGAACATGAGCCCCCGGACAAATGGGTGGAGAGGAGAGCCCAGTCCGCGGAGGAAGTGGGGAAGGAACACTACCCTTTCATGGGGCCTTGGGGTGGGGAGGAGCTGCCCCTCTTTGGGAAGCCGGTGCGCAATGTCGTTGGACAAGTATCCGGCCTTACTCAGTTTTTTGATGTGCCCCTCTGTGACGGAGGAGACCATCCACTTGCCTCCCGCTCCGGACATGGCTGGAGAAGGTCGAGGTGGGAAATGCGGACTTGGGCGCTGGAGCTCGAGTACGCGGAAGATGGATAAGCAAAGGAGGAAGAAGGCGTATGTGAAAAGGTGGATCATTATCCCCTAATATGGGCGGATGCGGCTATGCGTCCCCACCAGCCTGATAAAACTCGCTTATCTCCCAAGCGCCGTAATCAATGGCGCGGTTGGGTTACCCATGTCCGTATTGATGAGAATCCCGTAAATAAAGGGGCCACGATCTCTGCTTTGACAAGACATGCCAAGGAAACCGCCTCGCAAAACACGCTGAGGTGGGGGAGTAAAGACGATTCGAATAAAGGCTTGGCCGTAGTGTGATGTCACGCTACAGAATACGTCAGCAGATTAGATTTGTGTAAATATTATTCTCTCTATGGCAATATGTGGAAACTTATTTTGCAGAGCCGGACACTGTCTTTTGTGTTCAAAATCTTCTATGAAGTACTTGGAGGAGGAACCCGCCTTGCAATGCTGAACACAATCTGCACGCCGGACTCGTCGTCATTGAAGCCTGGTTCAGGGGCTACTGAGGGAGTCCTGGATAAGGGGGTATTCGGATGGCCGGACTATACCTTCAGCCAGACTCCGGGACTAAGAAGATACAAGATTGAAGACTTCGTCCCATGTCGGGAAGGGACTTTCCTTGGCGTGGAAGGCAAGCTTGGCGACACGGATATGTAGATCTCCTACCATTGTAACCGACTCTGTGTAACCCTAACCCTCTCCGGTGTCTATATAAACCGGAGGGTTTCAGTCCGTAGGACAACACAATAATCATACCATAGGCTAGCTTCTAGGGTTTAGCCTCCTTGATCTCGTGGTAGATCTACTCTTGTACTACCCATATCATCAATATTAATCAACCAGGACGTAGGGTTTTACCTCCATCAAGAGGGCCTGAACCTGGGTAAAACATCGTGTCCCCTGTCTCCTGTTACCATCCGCCTAGACGCATAGTTCGGGACCCCCTACCCGAGATCCGCCGGTTTTGACACCGACATTGGTGCTTTCATTGAGAGTTCCTCTGTGTCGTCGCCATCAGGAAGGATGCCTCATCCCGTCTTTAAAGACGGCACCGTTGCTAAGGGAGCTTTGGCTGTCGGCCAAACTCTCCGGCTAGGCGGTTTTCTTATGACCGCCTGTTCGGCTGTGCGCCGATGATGACCTCTCGGGTCATCAAAAGCAATCTTCATGTCAGCTCGGAACTCGTCGAGCACTTAGATCCAATGGAGCTCTCTTCCATAAATGAGCTCTTGGATCGCATCGCCGCCCTGGGGGTCGCTACGGATTACGACCAGGTTGGGCCTAAACCCGATCTAAGAGAGATTAACTCTCCCCAAGTCACCCATCATGTTGCCATAGTAGAGGGGCAGTGCGGCGACCCTTCATCTATCTTAAGGACTAGCTATGTCCGGATTGCCGATCCCTCCAAGCCGGATACCCGCGGACGGGAGGATATAATTCAAGACCTGAACTTAGAATCAGGCGACGGGCTGGATTCATTGGACAACATCCAAGAATCCAAACTTTCGAGTTCGGAAACTCCTTGGCCTCTGAGTCTCGGATTGGGTGAGGTTTCGGATTTAATTCCACCCACCCACCCAAACATAAGCGATCTATCCCAAATCAGGCAAAAGCCCGAAGAAACATTACATCATTACTGGGCCAGATTCCTCCTGGTTAGGAACAGGATAAAGGACTGCCGCGAGGAAGACGCAATTTCAATATTCCGCAATAATTGCACGGACAAGGGAATCCTCAACGCCATAAGCCGCCGTGATATTACACGCTTCGCTGACTTGGCGTCCATAGTAGGAAAGTACTGTGCGATGTAAAGCGCCTGGAAAACCGAAATAAAATTTTGGGACGATCCAGCCCTGAATACAAACCCAGTCCGAAATAAAAGGGTGCATCATCGCCAAGCACCCGGGTTAAACACCAAAAAACAAAAGCCCTCTACAGGGCATGGAACAGTACTGGAAGGATGGTTTAATGGACCCTGTAAAATTCACAGTACAGAGGGAGCCACACCAACTCACAGCCTTAGAGCATGCTGGATACTCCGGTAGGTGGCCAAAATTGGCGAAGATCTCCTAATTCCGGAGGCCACAGAAAGCCACCCCAGGGACACCAATACGGTATTAACAGTCTTCGAGACTTTTGCATCAAATAATATGCGAACTCCGCAGCCTTGCCGAAGTCTACCAAGTACCAACAATAAATCCATGGAGTGACACGGCTATTACTTTTAATGCCAGTGATGAACCTAAACTTTGAACAGGCCGAGCACCAGCCGCTTTGGTCCTCAGTCCAGTAGTGGACGGGTTTCGCCTCACCAAAGTACTCATGGATGGAGGCAACGGATTAAACCTCATTTATGAGGAAACCCTTCAAAAAATGGAACTAGACTGGAACCGCATTGAGCGAAGCAGCACAACCTTTAGAGGAATAATACCCAGCCGGGAAGCGCGCTGTATAGGAAAAATCACACTAGATGTGGTGTTCGGCACGCCGGATAATTACAGGTCCGAAGAGGTCACGTTCCATGTGGCCCCGTTCAGTAGTGGATACCACGCTCTACTTGGGCGGGAAGCGTTTACTATCTTCCAAGCAATACCCCATTACGGGTACATGAAGCTCAAGATATCCGGGCCGAACGGAATCATCACTCTCGCTAGTGATCCGGACATAGCACTCCGCGCCAAAAATAAGACAGCTGCACTGGCCCTTGAGGCACTATCCGAAGCCCTAGCGGCTGAGGAATTGACTGCTCTACGCTCCATGGTGAACAGGGACGATGTGATACTCGACAAGGGATCCAAGTCCACCTCCTTTAAACCAGCGGACGAAATAGTCAAATTCCAGGTCCATCCAACGGACCCCAATATAACAGCTTCCATCGGGGCACAATTAAACCCTGATGTAGATGCCGCACTGCGAGAATTCCTACGTGAAAACTGGGACATTTTCGCCTGGCACCCTTCAGACATGCCAGGAATCCCACGCAGGCTGGCCGAACACAGCTTAAATATCCGAAAAGGATTCAAACCTGTCAAACAAGCTCTTCGGCATTTTTCCGAACCTAAGAGACAGGACATGGGAGAGGAGCTAGCCAAGCTATTGGAGGCCGGATTCATCAGAGATATAAAACACCCGGACTGGCTAGCAAACCTGGTGATGGTACCAAAGAAGGACAAATCCTGGCGCCTGTTTGTTGTTTTTGAAGACCTTAACAAGGCTTGCCCAAAGGATCCCTTCCCCCTCCCCCGCATCGATCAAATTATCGACGCTACCGCAGGACACGATTCGTTGTGTTTCCTCGACGCATACTCCGGCTACCATCAAATCAAGATGGCAGAGTCAGACCAAGCTGCAATGGCATTCATCACACCATACGGCCCATTCTGCTTCAATACAATGCCCTTCGGGCTCAAAAACGCCGGCGCAACATATCAGCGCATGATTCAGACATGTTTGGCAAACCAGATCGGCAAAACAGTGGAGGCATACGTAGATGATGTGGTCGTAAAAACAAGACATGTCGAATCTCTAGTAGACGACTTGAGGCTTACATTTGATAACCTCCGAACATACGACATCAAGCTCAACCCGGAAAAATGCGTTTTCGGCGTTCCAGCAGGAAAGCTCTTGGGCTTCATTGTATCCGGTAGAGGAATTGAAGCAAATCCAGCCAAGATCCGAGCTTTGTCACAATTGGATATCCCCAAAGACCTCAAACAAATACAAAAACTAACCAGATGCGTGGCGGCTCTAAGCCGCTTCATCTCCCGCTTGGGAGAAAAGGCACTTCCCTTATATCGCCTCCTTCGGCGCACCGAACACTTCGAGTGGACGGATGCCGCCACGGTCGGACTCGACGAAATAAAAGCCATACTAGCAACAAACCCAGTCCTGCCCGCGCCAAACATTGGCGAACCAATGTTATTGTACATTGCAGCAACCCATCAGGTTGTAAGCGCAGTACTCGTCGTTGAGCAAGAAACGGATGGACACAAATTCCCCCTTCAAAAGCCGGTCTATTATGTGTCCACTGTCCTCACTCCATGCAAATCACGGTACCCACATTATCAAAAGATTGAATACGCGGTATTCATGGCATCCCGGAAGCTGCGACACTACTTTCAAGAGTGTTCGATAACAGTAGCCTCGGAAGTACCACTCAACGATATTATAAACAACCGCGACGCAACGGGACGGATTGCAAAATGGGCCATCGAGCTCCTCCCGTTCGACATAACTTATAAGCCACGACGAGCTATTAAGTCGCCAGTTTTGGCCGACTTCGTCGCAGAATGGACGGAGGCCGAACTCCCTAAAGAGTATGGCACATATTCAAACAGGATCATGCATTTCGACTGCTCCAAAATGTTGGCTGGACTAGGGGCTGGCGTCGTTTTGACGTCCCCCACAGGAGACACAGTTCAATATGTACTCCAGATTATGTACACAGACTCCAACAATGCAGCCGAATACGAGGCCCTTTTACATGGTCTCCGGATGGCAGTATCCATGGGCATTCAACGCCTAGAGGTGCGCGGGGATTCGAACCTCGCGATATTCCAAATAAATGGAGACTTTGATGCCAAGGATCCAAAAATGGCAGCTTACCGCAACGCTGTCTTAGAAATGTCAGCTCGGTTCGAAGGGCTTGAATTTCACCATATAGCCCGGGAAAACAATCAGGCGACAGATGTCCTGGCACGCATCGGCGCAAAACGCGATGTAGTCCCCCCCAACATCTTCTTGGAAAGGCTGTTCAAGCCATCCGTAGCATGGGAAGGGGAACCTGGCAATAACAGCCCGGACCCAACCGCACTGCCCGACACCGAACAATCTGACATAACTGGAGGCTCTGCCAACGAAATTACAACTTCAGCCCACGTAATAATGGCCGTCATCGCCCCATGGACAGAACCATTCCTAGCCTACCTTACTAGGCAGGAACTCCCAGAGGACCAAAAGGAGGCACGCTGCATAGTGCGGCGATCTAAAGCCTATAAAGTCCATGAGGGAGAACTTTATAAGAAAAGCACTACCGGAGTCCTTCAAAGGTGCATCTCCGAAGAGGAAGGGCGGAACTTGCTGGCTGTAATTCATGCCGGACTCGGTGGTCATCACGCTGCAACTCGGTCCCTTGTAAGCAAGGCTTTCCATACAGGCTTTTATTGGCCAACGGCCCGGGCAGACACTCAGGACTTAGTCCAACGATGTGTCGGTTGCCAGCTTTTTGCAAACCAAAGTCATATGCCACCCACCGCCCTCCAAACTATCCCCATCACTTGGCCTTTCGCGGTCTGGGAGCTTGATATGGTTGGACCCCTTAAAGGCGGGAACCACAAGAAAAAATACTTACTGGTCATGGTGGATAAGTTCACCAAATGGATAGAAGCCAATCCTGTCAAGACGGCCGAATCTGTACCGGTGATAGACTTTATATCCGGGGTCGTACACCGTTATAGCGTCCCCCACAGCATCATCACTGATAACGGCACGAACTTTACGGCCGATGACGTAAAACTCTGGTGCAAAAACATGGGCATCAAGCTCGATTATGCTTCCGTCTATCACCCACAAACCAATGGCCAGGTCGAACGTGCATATGGTCTTATCATGAGCGGCATCAAACCCAGATTAGTGCGGTCCCTTAAGGAATCTAATACGCACTGGGTAGAGCAGCTCGACTCCGTACTCTGGGGGCTGCGGATCACGCCGAATCGCACCACCGGATATACACCATTCTTCATGGTGTACGGCGCAGAGGCAGTTTTGCCCTGCGACATAATTCATGACTCACCTCGAGTGCGCATGTACGAAGAAAGAGAAGCCGAGCTCGATCGGCAGGACAGTTTGGACGCCTTGGAGGAGGAGCGTGACATGGCAAAAGCCCGTACCGCATTCTATCAACAGCAGGCTCGAAGATATCAAAGCAGAGAAGTACGGGCCAAAAATTACAGCGTTGGCGAATTAGTTCTACGCCTACCGGACAAGAAAAGGTACAAACTCAAGCCCAAGTGGGAAGGTCCCTTCATAATTGACCAAGTCCTGACCGGTGGAGCGTACCGCCTGTGAGATGCATCGGATAACCGAATCGAGCCGAACCCATGGAACGCAGCCCGTCTCCGAAGATTCTATGCCTAGCGCCGGACTCTGTGTTCGTCTCCTTCCTCTGTCCATTTTTATATACTTTCTGTCTTACATTTCTCTCCTTCTCCCCTCCCTTTCTCTTATAGCCTTTAAAGGCTCATCAAGTGACACGCTATCCGCGCTCATTAAACCTGGGGGCTTCTTCAAACAGAAGCTTATTTATACGGGCTTCATGCCCAACACATGTGTCACACTTCCGCATGTACCTTTTATTCACCATTATATGCATCGATATGACTTAAGTTTTGGCCAAGCTGGGTTGCCTGGCTCCTGTGCTTACCCCTACGTTCCCGATTGTTCGGCTAGGTGGTAAAGGGAGCACCTCTGCGATTGTTACTGCCGGGTCAGCCGGATGTGTACCTCAGACTGGGTGAAGCCGAAAGCTAGCGTTCTTAAGGGAATATTCGGTCGGTGAACTAAAGATGATCTTTTCACTTATTTATTTGCGCGCCCCTAGATGATTTTTCCTGCGTATCTTTTCGCAACATGGACATGCACTTTAGGGCATGCCTCCCAGGGAAAGGAACCCCTAACGGAACTATTCTCCCTGGAAGATGTTTCTTACTAACCATGTAATATAACATAACTAGTTGGGCACTTGTGTGTTCAAGCACTAATGACCCCTACGCCTGGTCTCCATGCATACCTCGGTTCTTATATAACCGTATGGGTATTCGGACACACTCCGGATCGTCAGGTCCAGAGGCTAAAGCGAAAAGGTCAGCCATGACAAACGATCTACAATCCGGCTAGAAGACATTACACATGTCAATTAAAATTACATAGTCATTCTGACTGATTGTATTCCTCTTCAATACCATCTAACATCCTGTCTAATTTACAGTCCTGCTGGGA
Organism: Aegilops umbellulata; assembly: GCA_032464435.1. NCBI lineage: Eukaryota > Viridiplantae > Streptophyta > Magnoliopsida > Poales > Poaceae > Aegilops > Aegilops umbellulata. The sequence goes on along the minus strand of CP136060.1, from coordinate 66,680,863 downwards.
ATACTTTGCGGCGAATTCTACTTGGCCGTATACTAAGCTTACATGGATCTCCTTCCCATCGGGCCCCACAGGTCCGACCTCGGCCATGTGGTTCAGATCAGCCTTCGTGTATCGCGTCTTCACCAGGGCCCAGGCCTCCCTAGCGCCTTGACGGCAGGCCGATATCTTCCACAATCGGAAGCGTCGCCGCGCTCCCTTAAGCTTCTATGCAAGCTCTCCAAGGCCTTCGGTCATGGAGATGGAGGGCCACAAGGCCTGGGCGACGCCTTGCATCACCCGCCGAACTCGCTCGTGCAATTGCGAGAGCTCGGGAAGAAGGTCACCCGTAGAACCGGGCATCTCCTCTGCAGGACAACCTGTTAGCATACCTACAGACATTACTCTGTTAGTCGACTTCCTCGCCGAACTCCTTTTTCAAAGTTCGTTTAAGCACTTACTAAATATGCCGCGTCAAAGCCGCTGATTCTCCTTAACGGAGTCCGACAGCTGGGCACGAACATCTTTCAGTTCAACACCTAGCTTGGTGTTGGCATCCTGAAGATCATTCTTCTCCTGCCTCACCTTTGTCATCACGCTCTCGCCAACCTTTAGCTGGCGTAGGAGTTGTTGCTTTTCCGGATCTAGCCCGGACCCATCTGCAATTTCATTTGTCAGATTTGCACATATGCCGCACTTCACTCTTGTCTTTTTCAAGCATATATTACCAGAGGGGGTCTCCTCGGGCCCCCCCTGTCGCGGCTAGTGTGGCCTCAAGTTGGGCTTTGCACTCTTTTAGCTCCTGGGACAGTTGGGTATTCTTCTCTGAAAGAACCTGCATATTACATGATCCTTAAATCAGTTATTCTAACTGTTTCAAGTCTCGGGGGCTACTGATATATATAACCATCAAATTTTCTTACCCGTATGTCTTTCACATACTGCTCTGTGGCTCTGGCTAGACCATCTTGTGCGGCACGCAGGTACACATCTCCCGAATTGAAGGCATCCAATGCCTCTAGGGAGAAACAAGCGTCGCGAAGAACTGTCCGGCGGCGCATGTGGTTCATGGCACTCTCCACCTCGGAATTGGTGGCAAATAGCCTGTCCGCATCCTTTGTTGGAGGAGCATCCGGTGCGCGCATCATGTTCGCCTCCGCCTCCGGACCAGGATTTGGAGCCTGGCTGGTGGAGGCGTGTTGGGCGGCCTCTCCGGATGTAGTCCGGCGAGGTCTCTTTGTCCTAAAAAGAGCACGGGTATGAATACACCTTGAAAATAATAACACCAAGGGATGAGATGGCGCGTTATACCTTTGCGCCGGCGTCTCAATCTAGATTGCACTCCTTTTCAGCCCCTGGGGCCTTGCGGACCCTCGTTGGCTAGTTGCCGCAGGCTCGGCCTCCCGCGTCAAGGACCTTCTCTGCAAAACACGATCGTTATACGGTAATCGAAAACACGAGAGGATGGGTCCCTTTTTGAAGTGCTGGGATTTCGGTCTCAGTTACCTGGGAGGCTGGGAGTAGCCCTGGGTAATCGGCCGTAATGGCCACCAAGGCGTTGTCCTTGCTCAATTGATGAAACACCCCATCAATTAGCTCCACAGATATGTCCGGATCCTCTTGGGAGGCCGGGTCGAGGGACCATCCCGGATCCTCGGGTTGTGGAGGGGGGCTGCTTATTTCTTTAACAGCCTGGCGCAGTTCCTGCGTTGAAGTCGTTAGACTATATAATGGGAATACAAAACGGGTGGGCAAGTAAAAGTGTGCACTTACCCAGTTTGGAGGATTGTACATTGTAAATCCACCCTGAGGGTTGACGCGGAGGAATTCCTCCTCTTCTCCCTTGTACAAAGCGGACATGATCTTTATCAGAGCAGCGGCCGAGTCCGGCCCCTTACGGCCGTGACGGGTGGCGTCGTCCTCCCCGTTGAAGTCCCACATAGGGTGGCCTCTATATTGAAGCGGCTGCACCCCCGCATGATGCATATGGCCATGACTCCGATCATGGTTAGTCCGGAATGAGCTAATAATCTTATCCGGCCCATCAGATAAAGGACGTCCTTGTCACTTTCCCTTTGAGGGATCCGTGGATGCCAGCTTAGGCGCTTCTTCAGGGGAGCATTGTCGAACTCGGAGAGGCCAATCCGAACAGGATCCGGTAGCGGGATGTCCTCGATATAAAACCTTTCCGAAGGCCAATTCTCAGACGCCTTCTTTGGATTTCCGGATAAATATCCGGTCCCGGCGATGCGCCACACTTCGGCTCCGCCCACTTGATATATTGACCCCTCCTGAGAGCGGGGCACAAGGCAGAATAGCCTCTTCCACAGCGCGAAATGAGCCTCAACACCCAAGAACAACTCGCAAAGGGATATGAAGCCCGCGATATGCAATATGGAGGCAGGCGTGAGGTTGTGCAGCTGGAGGCCATAGAACTCCAGAAGTCCCCGGAAAAACGGATGAATTGGAAATCCGACTCCTCTTATTAGATAAGGGACAAGGCATACCCGCTCTCCTTTGGAGGGATTGTGGGCGCTCTCCGCTTGCTCTCCGCCATTATAGGTGGCAAGTCCGGCTCGAACCGGGACCATATAGGCCGGGGGGAGGAATCCCTTGGTCTGAAGCGATACTAGCTCGCTATGCGGGATGGAGCACCTCTCCTAGTCTCCAGGCTTGGGACTGGAAGGGCGAGAGGAGGGGTTGCGATGGCTGGCCATGGTGGAATGGACCTTTGTTGGATGCGCTCTAATGAATACTCGCGGAGGGGAGAAGGTGTGGTTTGGATCTAAATCCCCATCCCATTAAATAGGCGGCTCATTTACACGGCTAGGGGTGTGAATGTAAAAACACCCATACTTTTCGTATTCGTTTGACACGTGGAAGGCGGCTATTATTGGGCGTAGAAGCCAAGGGGCGCTACATTCACAAGAAACCGGACATTATTCAATAGGTACACGGAATTTGGAGGAGAACCCGCCTTGCAATGCCGAAGACGATTTGCGCGCCGGGCTCGTCATCATTGAAGCCTGGTTCGGGGGCTACTGAGGGAGTCCTGGATTAGGGGGTGTTCGGATGGCCGGACTATACCTTCAGCCGGACTCCCGGACTATGAAGATACAAGATTGAAGACTTCGTCCCGTGTCCGAAAGGGACTTTCCTTGGCGTGGAAGGCAAGCTTGGCGATACGGATATGTAGATCTCCTACCATTGTAACCGACTCCGTGTAACCCTAACCCTCTCCGGTGTCTATATAAACCGGAGGGTTTTAGTCCGTAGGACAACACAATAATCATACCATAGGCTAGCTTCTAGGGTTTAGCCTCCTTGATCTCGTGGTAGATCTACTCTTGTACTACCCATATCATCAATATTAATCAAGCAGGACGTAGGGTTTTACCTCCATCAAGAGGGCCCGAACCTGGGTAAAACATTGTGTCCCCTGTCTCCTGTTACCATCCGCCTAGACGCATAGTTCGGGACCCCCTACCCGAGATTCGCCGGTTTTGACACCGACATTGGTGCTTTCATTGAGAGTTCCTCTGTGCCGTCGCCATCAGGAAGGATGCCTCATCCCGTCTTTAGAGACGACACCGTTGCTAAGGGAGCTTTGGCTTTCGTCCAAACTCTCCGGCTAGGCGGTTTTCTTATGACCGCCTGTTCGGCTGCTGCGCTGACGATGACCTCTCAGGTCATCAAAAGCAATCTTCATGTCAGCTCAGAACTCGCCGAGCAGTTAGATCCAATGGTGCTCTCTTCCATAAACGAGCTCTTGGATCGCATCGCCACCCTGGGGATCGCTACGGATTACAATCAGGTTGGGCCTAAACCCGATCTAAGAGAGATTAACTCTCCCCAAGTCACCCATCATGTTGCCATAGTAGAGGGGCAGTGCGGCGAACATTCATCTATCTTAAGGACTAGCTACGTCCGGATTCCAGATCCCTCTAAGCCGGATACCCGCGGATGGGAGGATATAATTCAAGACCTGAACTTAGAATCAGGCGACGGGCTGGATTCATTGGACAACATCCAAGAATCCAAACTTTCGAGTTTGGAAACTCCTTGGCCTCTGAGTCTCAGATTGGGTGAGGTTTCGGATTTAATTCCACCCACCCACCCGAACATAAGCGATCTATCCTAAATCAGGCAAAAGCCCGAAGAAATAGTACATCATTACTGGGCCAGATTCCTCCTGGTTAGGAACAGGATAAAGGACTGCCGCGAGGAAGACGCAATTTCAATATTCTGCAATAATTGCATGGACAAGGGAATCCTCAACGCCATAAGCCGCCGTGATATTACACGCTTCATTGACTTGGCGTCCATAGTACGAAAGTACTGTGCGATGGAAAGCGCCTGGAAAACCGAAATAAAATTTTGGGACAATCCGGCCCTGAATACAAACCCAGTCCGAAATAAAAGGGTGCATCATCGCCAGGCACCCGGGTTAAACACCAAAAAACAAAAACCCTCTACAGGGCATGGAACCGTACTGGAAGGATGGCTTAATGGACCCTGTAAAATTCACAGTACAGAGGGCGCCACACCAACTCACAGCCTTAGAGCATGTTGGATACTCCGGCAGGTGGCCAAAATTGGCGAAGATCTCCTAATTCCGGAGGCCACAGAAAGCCACCCCAGGGACACCAATACGGTATTAACAGTCTTCGAGACTTTCGCATCAAATAATATGCGAAAAAGAACACCCTGCAGCCTTGCCGAAGTCTACCAAGTAGCAATAATAAATCCATGGAGTGACACGGCTATTACTTTTAATGCCGGTGATGAACCTAAATTCTGAACAGCCCGAGCACCAGCCGTATTGGTCCTCAGTCCAGTAGTGGACGGCTTTCGCCTCACCAAAGTACTCATGGATGGAGGCAGCGGATTAAACCTCATTTATGAGGAAACCCTTCAAAAAATGGAAATAGACTGGAACCGCATTGAGCGAAGCAGCACAACCTTTAGAGGAATAATACCCAGTCGGGAAGCGCGCTGTACAGGAAAAATCACACTAGATGTGGTGTTCGGCACGCCGGATAATTACAGGTCCGAAGAGGTCACGTTCCATGTGGCCCCGTTCAGTAGTGGATACCACGCTCTGCTGGGGCAGGAAGCGTTTACAATCTTCCAAGCAATACCCCATTACAGGTACATGAAGCTCAAGATGCCCGGGCCGAACGGAATCATCACTCTCGCTAGTGATCCGGACATAGCACTCCGCGCCGAAAATAAGACAGCCGCACTGGCCCTTGAGGCACTATCCGAAGCCCTAGCGGCTAAGGAACTGACTGCGCTATGCTCCACGGTGAACAGGGACGATGTGATACTCGACAAGAGATCCAAGTCCACCTCCTTTAAACCAGCGGACGAAATAGTCAAATTCCATGTCCATCCAATGGACCCCAATAAAACAGCTTCCATCGGGGCACAATTAAACCCTGATGTAGATGCCGCACTGCGAGAATTCCTATGTGAAAACTGGGTCATTTTTGCCTGGCACCCTTCAGACATGCCAGGAATCCCACGCAGGCTGGCCGAACACAGCTTAAATATCCTAAAAGGATTCAAACCTGTTAAAAAAGCTCTTCGGCGTTTTTCCGAACCTAAGAGACAGGCCATGGGAGAGGAGCTAGCCAAGCTATTGGAGGCCGGATTCATCAGAGATATAAAACACCCGGACTGGCTAGCAAACCTGGTGATGGTACCAAAGAAGGACAAATCTTGGCGCCTGTGCGTTGATTTTAAAGACCTTAACAAGGCTTGCCCAAAGGATCCCTTCCCCCTCCCCCGCATCGATCAAATTATCGACGCTACCGCAGGACACGATTCGTTGTGTTTGCTCGACGCATACTCCGGCTACCATCAAATCAAGATGGCAGAGTCATACCAAGCCGCAACGGCATTCATCACACCATACGACCCATTCTGCTTCAATACAATGCCCTTCGGGCTCAAAAACGCCGGCGCAACATATCAGTGCATGATTCAGACATGTCTGGCAAACTAGATCGGCAAAACAATGGAGGCATACATAGATGATGTGGTCGTAAAAACAAGACATGTCGAATCTCTAGTAGACGACTTGAGGCTTACATTTGATAACCTCCGAACATACGACATCAAGCTCAACTCGGAAAAATGCGTTTTCGGCGTTCTAGCCGGAAAGCTCTTGGGCTTCATTGTATCCAGTAGAGGAATTGAAGCAAATCCAACCAAGATCCGAGCTTTGTCACTATTGGATATCCCCAAAGACCTCAAACAAATACAAAAACTAACCGGATGCATGGCGGCTCCAAGCCGCTTCATCTCCCGCTTGGGAGAAAAGGCACTTCCCCTCTATCGCCTCCTTCGGCGCACCGAACACTTTGAGTGGACGGATGCCGCCACGGCCGGACTTGACACAAATTCCCCCTTCAAAAGCCGGTCTATTATGTGTCCACTGTCCTGACTCCATCCAATTACGGTACCCGCATTATCAAAAGATTGAATACGCAGTATTCATGGCATCCCGAAAGCTGCGGCACTACTTTCAAGAGTGTTCGATAACAGTAGCCTCGGAAGTACCACTCAACGGTATTATAAACAACCGCGACGCAACGGGACATATTGCAAAATGGGCCATCGAGCTCCTCCCGTTTGACATAACTTATAAGCCACGACAAGCTATTAAGTCGCAAGTTTTGGCCGACTTCGTCGCAGAATGGACGGAGGCCGAACTCCCTAAAGAGTACGACACATATTCAAACTGGATCATGCACTTCGACGGCTCCAAAATGTTGGCCGGACTAGGGGCTGGCGTCGTTTTGACGTCCCCCACAGGAGACACAGTTCAATATGTACTCCAGATTATGTACACAGACTCCAACAATGCAGCCGAATACGAGGCCCTTTTACATGGTCTCCGGATGGCAGTATCCATGGGCATTCAAGGCCTAGAGGTGCGCGGGGATTCGAACCTCGCGATATCCCAAATAAATGGAGACTTCGATGCCAAGGATCCAAAAATGGCAGCTTACCGCAACACTGTCTTAAAAATGTCAGCTCGGTTCGAAGGGCTTGAATTTCACCATATAGCGCAAGAAAACAATCAGGCGGCAGATGTCCTGGCACGCATCGGCGCAAAACGCGATGTAGTCCCCCCCAACATCTTCTTGGAAAGGCTGTTCAAGCCATCCGTAGCATGGGAAGGGGAACCTAGCAATAACAGCCCGGACCCAACCGCACTGCCCGACACCAAACAATCTGACATAACGGGAGGCTCTGCCAACGAAATTACAACTTCAGCCCACGTAATAATGGCCATCATCGCCCCGTGGACAGAACCATTCCTAGCCTACCTTACTAGGCAGGAACTCCCGGAGGACCAAAACGAGGCACGCTGCATAGTGCGGCGATCTAAAGCCTATAAAGTCCATGAGGGAGAACTTTATAAGAAAAGCACTACCAGAGTCCTTCAAAGGTGCATCTCCAAAGAGGAAGGGCGGAACTTGCTGGCTGAAATTCATGTCGGACTCGGTGGTCATCACGCTGCAGCTCGGTCCCTTGTAAGCAAGGCTTTCCGTACATGCTTTTATTGGCCAACGGCCCGGGCAGACGCTCAGGACTTAGTCCAACGATGCGTCGGTTGCCATCTTTTTGCAAACCAAAGTCATATGCCACCCACCGCCCTCCAAACTATCCGCATCACTTGGCCTTTCGCAGTCTGGGGGCTTGACATGGTTGGACCCCTTAAAGGCGGGAACCACAAGAAAAAATACTTACTGGTCATGGTGGATAAGTTCACCAAATGGATAGAAGCCAAGCCTGTCAAGACGGCCGAATCCGGACCGGTGATAGACTTTATATCCGGGGTCATACACCGTTATGGCGTCCCCCACAGCATCATCACTGATAACGGCACGAACTTTACGACCGATGAGGTAAAACTCTGGTGCAAAAACATGGGCATCAAGCTCGATTATGCTTCTGTCTATCACCCACAAACCAATGGCCAGGTCGAATGTGCAAATTGTCTTATCATGAGCGGCATCAAACCCAGATTAGTGCGGTCCCTTAAGGAATCTAATACGCACTGGGTAGGGGAGCTCGACTCCGTACTCTGGGGGCTGCGGACCATGCCAAATCGCACCACCGGATATACACCATTCTTCATGGTGTACGGCACAGAGGCCGTTTTGCCCTGCGACATAATTCATGACTCACCGCGAGTGCGCATGTACGAAGAAAGAGAAGTCGAGCTCAATCGGCAGGACAGTTTGGACGCCTTGGAGGAGGAGCGTGACGTGGCAAAAGCCCGTTCTGCATTCTATCAATAGCAGGCTCGAAGATATCAAAGCAGAGAAGTACGGGCCAAAAATTACAACGTTGGCGAATTAGTTCTACGCCTACCGGACAAGAAAAAGGACAAACTCAAGCCCAAGTGGGAAGGTCCCTTCATAATTGACCAAGTCCTGACTGGTGGAGCGTACCGCCTGCGAGATGCATCGGATAACCAACTCGTGCCGAACCCATGGAACGCAGCCCGTCTCCGAAGATTCTATGCCTAGCCTCTGTGTTCGTCTCCTTCCTCTGTCCATTTTTATATACTTTCTGTCTTACATTTCTCTCCTTCTCCCCTCCCTTTCTCTTATAGCCTTTAAAGGCTCATCAAGTGACGCGCTATCCGCGCTCATTAAACCTGGGGGCTTCTTCAAACAGAAGCTTATTTATACGGGCTTCATGCCCAACACATGTGTCACACATAAACTAGGGATGCACAATCCGTATTGCCAAGCTTGCCTTCCACGCCAAGGAGAGTCCCATCCGGACACAGGACGAAGTCTTCAATCTTGTATCTTCATAGTCCAACAGTCCGGCCAAAGGATATAGTCCGGCTGTCCGGATACCCCCTAATCGAGGACTCCCTCAATATGCATGAACTATGCTGGAAAGTAAACTACCATTTACCTCCCGTGGAGAATGAAAGCAGTATACTTTTCATCAATCACTTACTCTACCCTGCCCCTCTAGGCCAACTCATGACTCACCAAGATCTCATATCGTGATCATGCTCGAAACATCTCCGTGACTTCTCGCGACTATCTCATAGTCCGAGTCACCACACTATTTATAGCACATTGTTTATCACATATTTATTATATTAGGTTTGTCCTCCATTTCGACCAAGACCCGATAGTGTGACCCAGTACAAACTTGTGCCCATATCCAAGGATGCAGCTATCGATAGATTAAATACACTCTGCAGAGGTTAGTACATTGTACCCACACCATAGAACCCGTGGCCTCGTGCTCCCATTCGGGTGGGCCAACGGCGTTCCGACGAAACTGATCTATTGCCAAGACACTCTCCCGGCCACTCTGACCAACTCCTCTTTGGGCTAAGTCATGGGTGGCCCCGATGCCACTCTGTACATCCAACGACCACCGTCGTGGCAAAACAAAACCGTCCCAAGCGGGGACATGAGCTCAATACCAAACATGGGCACACAAGGTTATTGCCGCCTACCGGGCCAGGGTAGCGCGCTGATACGTCCATTTTGCATCATGTTTACCTACTATTATTTGTAATGTTTTTATGCATAATAACGCTTTTTGGAGTAATTATAATGCCTTTTCTCTCATAATATGCAAGGTACACACAAAGAGGGAGAATTCCGGCAGCTGGAAATCTGGACCTGGAAAAGCTACGTCAGGCCACCTATTCTGCACAACTCCAAATGAGCTGAAACTTCACAGGGAATTTTTATGGAATATATGAGAAATATTGGAGCCACTAAGTACCAGAGGGGTCCCACCAAGTGGGCACAACCCACCTGGGTGCGCCAGGGAGCCCAGGTGCACCCTGGTGGATTGTGCTCTCCTCATCCCACCTGCGGTGCCGGTATATGTCATTTTGACCTAGAAAAATAAATAAGGGGAGGACTTTTGGGACGGAGCGCCGCCGTCTCGAGGTGGAACTTGGGTAGGAGCACTTTTGCCCTCCGGCGGAGCGATTCCGCCAGGGGAACTTCTCTCTCGGAGGGGGAAATCATCGTCATCATCATCACCAACAACTCTCTTGGGGAGGGAAATCTCCATCAACATCTTCAATAGCACCATCTCCTCTCAAACGATAGTTCATCCTTGTGTTCAATCTTTGTACCGGAACTATAGATTGGTGCCTATGGGTGACTAGTAGTGTTGATTACATCTTGTAGTTGATTACTATATGGTTTATTTGGTGGAAGATTATATGTTCAGATCCAATATGCTATTTAATACCCCTATGATCTTGAGCATGATTATCATTTGTGGATAGTTACTTTTGTTCTCAAGGTCACGAGAGAAATCATGTTGCAAGTAATCATGTGAACTTGATATGTGTTCGATATTTTGATAGTATGTATGTTGTGATTCCCTTGGTGGTGTCATGTGAACGTCGACTACATGACACTTCACCATATTTGGGCCTAACATGATGCATTGTGGAGTAGTTATTAGATGATGGGTTGTGAGAGTGACAAAAGCTTAAACCCTAGTTTATGCGCTATTATGTAAGGGACCGATTGGATCCAAAAGTTTAATGCTATGGTTAGAGTTTATTCTTAATACTTTTCTCGTAGTTGCGGGTGCTTGTGAGGGGGTTAATCATAAGTAGGAGGTTTGTTCAACTAAGAACAACACCTAAGCACTGGTCCACCCACATATCAAATTATCAAAGTAGCGAACACGAATCGAATCAACATGATGAAAGTGACTAGATGAAATTCCCGTGTACCCTCAAGAACGCTTTGCTTATTATAAGAGACCTTTTGGCCTGTCCTTTGCCTCAAAAGGATTGGGATACCTTGCTGCACTTTTGTTACTATTACCGTTACTTTCCCGTTACAAATTATCTTGCTATCAAACTACTCTGCTACTTACAATTTTAGCACTTGCGGACATTGCCTTGCTGAAAACCACTTGTCATTTCCTTCTGCTCCTCGTTGGGTTCGACACTCTTACTTATCGAAAAGGCTACAATTGATCCCTTATACTTGTGGGTCATCAAGGCTATTTTCTTGCATTGTTGCTGGGGAATGAAGCGCTCTTGGTAAGTGGAAATTGGTAAGGAAAATTATTATTACGTGCTGAAATTTATTATCACTTGTTACTATGGAAAACAATCCTTTGAGGGGTTTGTTCGGGGTATCTTCACATCGACCGGAACCACAATTAGTTACCCCTCAACCTACTGCACCTACTGAAAATATTGAATATGAAATTCCTTCGGGTATGATAGAACAACTGCTAGCTAATCCTTATGCAGGAGATGGAACTGAACATCTTGATATGCACATGAAATATGTGGAAGAAATTTGTGGATTGTTTAAGCTTGCAGGTTTACCCGGAGATGAAGTTAAGAAGAAGGTTTTCCCTTTATCTTTGAAGGGAAAAGCATTGGCATGGTATAGGCTATGCCATGGTATTGGATCTTGGAATTGGAATCGATTGAAATTGGAGTTTCACCAAAAAAATATCCTATGCATCTAGTTCATCGTGATCGGAATTATATATATAATTTTTGGCCTCGTGAAGGAGAAAGTATCTCTCTAGCTTGGGGGAGGCTTAAGTCAATGTTATATTCATGCCCCAATCATGATCTCTCAAGAGAAATTATTATCCAGAATTTTTATGCTCGGCTTTCTCATACTGATCGGTCCATGCTTGATACTTCTTGTGTCGGTTCTTTTATGAAGAAGACTATTGAATTCTGGTGGGATCTTTTGGAAGGAATTAAACACAATTCTGAAGATTGGGAACTCGACGAAGGTAAAGAGTCAGGTATTAAGATTAATTATGATTGTGTTAAATCTTTTATGAATACCGATGCTTTTCGAAAGTTTAGCACTAAATATTGACTTGACTCTGAGATAGTAGCCTCCTTTTGTGAATCATTTGCTACTCGTGTTGATCTCCCTAAGGAGAAGTGGTTTAAATATCACCCACCTATTAAAGAAGAAATAAAATAATCGGTACTAGCTAAAGAGGAAACTATTATTTATAATGTTGATCTAGTTGTTCCTACTACTTATATTGAGAAACCACCTTTTCCTGTTAGGATAAAGGAACATGCTAAAGTTTCAACTATAGTCAACAAAAGTACAACACCTAAACCTGATGAACAAATCAAAGTAGAACCTAGTGTTGCTATGGTTAAGGATCTCTTGGAAGAAAATATAGATGGGCATGTCATTTATTTCTGTAATGAAGCTACTAGAATTGCCAAACCTTATAAAGAGGATAAACATAGACCCATTGTTGGCATGCCTGTTGTCTCAGTTAAAATAGGAGATCACTTATCATGGTTTATGTGACATAGGTGCTAGCGTGAGTGCTATTCCCTTTACCTTATATCAAGAAATTATGAATGACATAGGACCAGCTGAAATAGAAGAAATAGATGCTACTATTAAACTTGCTAATAGGGACACCATCACACCACTTGGGATTGTTAGAGATGTTGAAGTCTTGTGTGGAAAAATAAAATACCCTACTGATTTTCTTGTTCTTGGTTCCCCACAAGATGACTTTTGTGCCATTATCTTTGGTAGACCTTTCTTGAACATCGTTAATGCTAAAATAGATTGTAAGAAACAAACTATTGGTGTCAGCTTTGGTGATGAGTCTCATGAGTTTAACTTCTCTAAGTTTAGTAGAAAACCTCATAAAAAAGAGTTTTCTAGTAAGGATGAAATAATTGGTCTTGCTTCTATTGTTGTGCCTCCTACTGATCCTCTAGAGCAATATCTGCTAGACCATGAAAATGATTTACATGTGCATGAAAGAAATGAATTAGATAAGATTTTCTTTGAACAACGTCCTCTGCTTAAACACAATTTGCCTATTAAAACTCTAGGAGGTCCTCCTCCACCTAAAGGTGATCCTGTGTTTGAATTAAAACAATTGCCAGACACTTCGAAATATGCTTATCTTGATGAGAAAAGGATATATCATGTTATTATTAGTGCTAACCTTTCAAAACATGAAGAAGAAAGTTTATTGAAAGTTCTAAGGAAGCACTGAGCTGCTATTGGATGTACTCTTGATGATTTAAAGGGCATTAGTCCTACTCTCTGTCAGCACAAAATTAATATGGAACCTGATGCTAAACTCGTTGTTGATCACCAACATTGGTTAAATCCGAAGATGAAAGAAGTGGTAAGAACAGAAATATTAAAACTTTTGGAAGCAGGTATAATCTATCCTATAGCTGATAGTAGATGGGTAAGTCTTGTTCATTGTGTCCCTAAGAAGGGAGGTATTACTGTTGTCCCTAATGATAAGAATGAGCTTATTTCACAAAGAATTGTTACATGTTATAGAATGGTAATTGATTTTAGAAAATTAAACAAAGAAACTAGAAAAGATCATTACCCTCTGCCTTTTATTGATCAAATGATAGAAGGATTATCTAAGCACACACATTTTTGCTTCCTTGATGGATATTCTGGTTTTTCACAAATACCTGTTTCTCAATCTGATCAAGAAAAGACCACTTTCACTTGTCTCTTTGGAACTTATGCTTATAGACGTATGCCTTTTGGTTTATGCAATGCACCTGCTACCTTTCAAAGATGTAACTGCTATATTCTCTGACTTTCGTGAAAAGATTGTTGAGGTTTTCGTGGATGACTTTTCTGTTTGTGGGAAGTCTTTTGAAGATTGTTTAAGCAATCTTGATCGAGTTTTGCAGAGATGTGAGCAAACAAATCTTGTCTAGAATGGGGAGAAGTGTCACTTTATGGTTAATGAAGGTAATTGTTTTGGGTCATAAAATTTCTGAAAGAGGTATTGAGGTGGACAAAGCTAAGGTTGGTACAATTGAGAAAATGCCATGTACTAAAGATATCAAAGGTATTCGTAGTTTCTTAGGTCATGCTCGTTTCTATAGGAGATTTATGAAAGAATTTTCTAAAATTTCTAGGCCTCTTACAAATCTTTTGCAAAAGGATGTTCCTTTTGTTTTTGATGATGATTGTTTAGAAGCCTTTGAAACACTCAAGAAAGCCTTAATTTCTGCACCTATTGTTCAACCACCTGACTGGAACTTGCCATTTGAAATTATGTGTGGTGCTACTGATTATGCTGTTGGTGCTGTTCTACGACAAAGAGTTGATAAGAAACTAAATGTTATTCATTATGCTAGTAAAACCTAGACAATGCGCATCTAAATTATGCTACTACTAAAAAAGAATTTCTAGTAGTGGTATTTGCTTGTGATAAATTTAGATCTTACATTGTTGACTCTAAAGTTACCGTTCACACCGACCATGCTGCTATTAAATATCTTATGGAAAAGAAAGATGCTAAACCTAGCCTTATTCGATGGGTTCTCTTGTTACAGGAATTTGATTTACATATCACTGATAGAAAGGGAGCAGAGAACCCCATAGCTAATAACTTGTCTAGGCTTGAAAATGTCCTTGATGACCCACTACCTATTGATGATAGCTTTCCTGATGAGCAGTTTGCTGCAATAAATGTTTCTCATAACACTCCTTGGTATGCTGATTATGCTAATTACATTGTTGCTAAATATTTACCACCTAGCTTTACATACCAACAAAAGAAAAATTTCCTCTATGATTTAAGACATTACTTCTGGAATTACCCACATCTTTATAAAGAAGGAGTAGATGGTATTATTAGACGTTGTGTACCTAAGCATGAACAGGGACAAATCCTACAGAAATATCACTCTGAAGCTTATGGAGGACATCATGCGGGAGACATAACTGCTCATAAGGTATTACAATCTGGTTTTTATTGGCCTACTCTCTTCAAGGATGCTCATAAGTTTGTCTCATCTTGTGATGAATGTCAAAGAATAGGTAATATCGATAAGCATCAAGAAATTCTTATGAATTATTCACTCGCTGTTGAACCGTTTGATGTTTGGGGATTTGATTACATGGGACCTTTTCCTTCCTCTAATGGGTATACACATATTCTGGTTGCTGTTGATTATGTTACTAAGTGGGTAGAAGCTATTCCAACTAGTAGTGCTAATCACAACACCTCTATTAAAATGCTTAAAGAAGTTATTTTCCCAAGGTTTGGAGTCCCTAGATATTTAATGATTGATGGTGGTTCACACTTTATTCATGGTGCTTTCCGTAAAATGCTTGCCAAGTATGATGTTAACCATATAATTGCATCACTCTATCATCCTCAGTTTAGTGGTCAAGTTGAACTTAGCAATAGAGAAATAAAATCAATTTTGCAAAAGACTGTTAATAGGTCCCGGAACAATTGGTCTAAGAAATTAGATGATGCACTTTGGGCTTATAGAACAGCATATAAAAATCCTATGGGTATGTCTCCTTATAAAATGGTTTATGGGAAAGCTTGTCATTTGCCTCTTAAGTTAGAACATAAAGCATATTGGGCAATTAAAGAACTCAACTATGATTTTAAACTTGCCGGTGAAAAGAGGTTATTTGATATTAGCTCATTAGATGAATGGAGAACCCAAGCTTATGAAAATGCCAAGTTATTTAAAGAAAAAGGTTAAAAGATGGCATGATAAAAGAATCCAAAAGCGTGAGTTCAAAGTTGGAGAATATGTTCTTTTGTACAACTCTCGTTTCAGATTCTTTGCAGGAAAACTCCTCTCTAAATGGGAAGGACCCTATGTTATCGAGGAGGTTTATCGGTCTGGAGCTATCAAAATAAATAATGTTGAAGGTACTAACCCGAAGGTTGTCAATGGGAAACGAATAAAACATTATATCTTAGGTACGCCCATTAATGTTGAAAGTAATATTATCCAAACTATGTCACCGGAAGAACGCATAAAAGAGTCCTTCCAGAACACTCCAGAATCGTGAAAAAGAGGAGGTACGTGATATGGTAAGTAAACGGACTCCAAAAAATTCGCAAAAATATTTTTGTCAGTTTTGGAATATTTAGAAAGTTAGAAAAATAAGAAACTACCAGGAAAGTCACCCTGGTGGGCATAAGACACCAGGGCGCCAGGCGCGCCCAGGTGGGTTGTGCCCACCTCGGGTACCTTCCGGACTCCGTTTTTCTTCTGCTTGCTTGTTTCCCAAGATAAAAATTCTTTATATAGCCCCCGAACCTATTGACCACCGTATCGCGGAGAAATCTTTTCTTTTCTTTTCTTGCTGTTCGGTCAGATCTGTTAAGCCATGCATCATGTCTTCTTCCTCCTCCAACAACGTGGAAGAGGATGCTTGGTTGATGAAGATCAAGCTGGAGAGAGAAGAGCCCGTAGAAGTCGCCAAGGGAAGCAAGAGCAAGGAGATTACCGTAGATCAAGCCCCGGTGGTCGAGCAGGCACTACCAGCTGAGGAGGAAGAAGAAGATATCCTTAAACCTTATTATGCTCATCTTACCCTTACTGAGATTGAAGCCTTTCGGATCATTTAAATGGTTCATGTGCAAAATAAATATCTCACTCATGAAAATATTCTGCATCAAGAGCACATCATCTTCCTACGGACCATCATCCGTAGATTGGAGAATCTCTTGGTCTTGAAGGACAAGATTGCCTCTACTCTACCACCTCCTCCTTCTTCATCACCATAGAAAATTGAGTATCGTGTATGGGCACTCCCCTTGGCTTCCTCCAAGCTTTGGAGAGGTGCCTCGGTATCGTATCACCCCCACTATCTTTTGCCTTTACTTATTTTAGTTCGATCTTTTGTTTTAGATGAATAAAAGTTTAGTTCGATCCTTTCTTTTTGAGAGCTTGCTTAATAATCTATCCTTGTAATCGTGTGCGAGATATATAATAAAGTTTAGTTTGAGTTTTTGCTTTATTTACTTTCATGTTTCAATAAAAATAAAGAAATAAATGAAAAGATCATATGTTAATCCTATGGTAAGTATTCTCTCTTTTCCTTTTATGTATTTACTTTTATGCAAGAGTCAAAGTTCTTCTCTCTTTTCCTTTTATTTTTCTCCTTTGGCAAGGATCGTGCGGTGAGGAAAGATCTAGGCACATATGTCCAGTTGAATATGGGTAGCATGAGTTATTATTGTTGACATCACCCTTGAGGTGAATACGTTGTGAGGCGAAACTATAACCCCCTATCTTTCTATGTGTCCGGTTGAAACGTTTTGCTCATGTGCATGAAGTGAGTGTTAGCAATCATAGAAGACTATATGATGGTTGAGTATGTGGACTTGCCTAAAGGCTCCGATACGTGGCCGTTCCTGAAAAGATGATGAATTGTAGTTGCAAAGTTGACTGAGAACATAGTTTGTTGGTTTCTAACAGAGTTTATGCTTTATACTTTGATAGTATGATGAATTGTTACTTATTCATGAGAAGTCTATGATAAAAGTCCTATGATAAAAGCTTTATGTTAAAGTCTGTTGTTGTTATAATAATTCACATGATGCTTCTATGTCTGGATTTTGTTTTTATGGACACCTCTCTCTCTAATCATGTGGACATGTTTTTGATTTCGGTTTTCGCTTGAAGACAAGCGAGGTCTAAGCTTGGGGGAGTTGATACGTCCATTTTGCATCATGTTTACCTACTGTTATTTGTAATGCTTTTATGCATAATAATGCTTTTTGGAGTAATTCTAATGCCTTTTCTCTCATAATATGTGTCGGGGAAAATATACAGGGGCAGGCATTTTCCCCTGACTCGTGCACGGACAAGACGAGGGCAAGACAGAGATTGAAGAACCAAGCGACTTGAAGAACCAACATGCAGCACAGAGAGATCGAGATCGAGCCAATGGAACAGGATATTGGCAAGAAAAGGGCCGCCATTGCTGGGCAGGTGAGCCCGGCAAGGGGCCAGGCCACCACCAGAAGCAAGCAACCAAGATCCTCGGCAGCACCTGCCGGGGCTTGCGGGGTCTGAACCACCCCGCCAACCATGCAAGTACGACCGACGCCGTCAATCAGTGCGGTGTCAAGCCGCAAGGTGATTAAGTGGCAGCATTTGCCACCTGGCAGCCATCTCCTACAGAAGAAACCCGCAGGTGACACCCGTCCAACGACGTGTCAAGAGAACAGGTGCGGAGCTGGCGAGATAAGCCTGGCAGGCCTTGCTGGGTAGCTAGTGATGTGACACTGGGCAAGTAATCATGTGAACTTGATATGTGTTCGATATTTTGATAGTATGTATGTTGTGATTCCCTTAGTGGTGTAATGTGAACGTCGACTACATGACACTTCACCATATTTGGGCTTAAGGGTATGCATTGTGGAGTAGTTATTAGATGATGGGTTGTGAGAGTGACAGAAGCTTAAACCCTAGTTTATGCGCTATTCTGTAAGGGACTGATTGGATCCAAAAGTTTAATGCCATGGTTAGAATTTATTCTTAATACTTTTCTCGTAGTTGCAGATGCTTGCGAGGGGGTTAATCATAAGTAGGAGGTTTGTTCAAGTAAGAACAGCACCTAAGCACCGGTCCACCCACATATCAAATTATCAAAGTAGCGAACACAAATCGAATCAACATGACAAAAGTGACTAGATGAAATTCCCGTGTACCCTCAAGAACGCTTTGCTTATTATAAGAGACCATTTTGGCATGTCCTTTGCCTCAAAAGGATTGGGCTACCTTGCTGCACTTTTGTTACTATTACCATTACTTGCCCGTTACAAATTATCTTGATATCAAATTACCGTGCTACTTATAATTTTAGCACTTGCAGACATTACCTTGTTGAAAACCACTTGTCATTTCCTTCTGCTCCTCGTTGGGTTTGACACTCTTACTTATCGAAAAGGCTACAATTGATCCCATATACTTGTGGGTCATCACGCGTGCACATAACCTTCCCTAGTGGGAGGCACCAGCGAGAGGCATGACAATGGACCGCATCAAGGCCTCCCCATAAGGCAAGTGTGGCTACACTGAAAAAGCTTGGTTTGGTGGCACCATAACTTGATTCCATTAATGACGGAGGAGGTTGTTATTATTAAGTCAATTTTCTTAACCACTCCATCATCATCAACATAATGAGCATGATTAACATGAATGCATTAATGAGCATGTAACATACAAATGCATTAACAACCAAATAATACCAAGCTTCTCAATTGGACAGCTAGGCATGTGAGGCAGGGCAATACATGATACAAGCATAGCAACAATGTAACATGATCATAATAGCACTGATAAACATGGCATGAGACTAGATCAAAGTAACAAATAAAAGTATTCTAGCTAACATGGCAAAAGATATCATGAAGTAAAAGCATGACATGGCAAGCAATATCAACATAGAGCATAGCTGGTATAAATGCAATGGAAACATGATAAGAATATACTGCAGCTACACACACACAGGGTGCAAGCAAAGTTAACATGCAAGTCCGGGGCTCATGATAAGAGGTTGGCTTCCCTGGGGGTCGAGGAATACTCCGGGAAGAAGTGCGATCACCTCACGGAAGAATTTGCTGAAAAAAGATTCCCTCTCAGAGGGGGTGGATATAGGGCAAGGAAAAAAATGGGTATTTTCAGAATGTTCAAACATTATGAAAATAATACCATCAGAAAGGGCTTGACGAACAGAGAACAAGAGCGCTGGAATCACCTCGATCGAAGTTACGGTTGAAAAGTTGTGGCCGTTCGTTCGTTAGGCAGAAATCAAATAAAAATCTGTCCATTTCTGCTGCTAACAGGTGAACGTTCACAATATAAAGGATTCGGTGTCGGGCTGAAAAGGAGAAAACGTAGTCTAAGGCATACGTCTTTATAACACTGAAAGCGTATTCTGAATAGCAGAAACAACGGAGTACACTTTCATTAAACGAAGACGTATATACCCGGAGTGCGCTTCCACTTAATCCAGTCAGCGGGTCCGCCACATCAACGCTGTGACAATGACACGCGGGGCCCGCCGCGACTTCTCTCTCCTCCCTCCTGGGTCTTCTTCTCCATCACGACACCAGGCATAGGGGCCGCTCGACCGCCGGCCTAGCCATCGTTCCGTTGTTCCCCATGGCCGGCCGACGAGCTCAGAGGCTCCACCGCTCCTCGCTGCGCCTGCTGGTGGTAGCGGGACCGTTCAACGTGGACCACAGTGCCAACGTCAAGAGGAGGTCGCGGCGGCCGAAAGCTTCAAAGGGGAGGCGCGCCGGCGAGGCTCTTCCGTCGGAGTTGGGTGGGTGGTGGCAAACTGCGGGGCTAGGGTGGTCGCGAACGTTGAAGAACGGAGGTGGAGGGGTCACGGGGAGGAAAAATGGCCGAGGGGATCGGCGGCGGCCATGAGCAGAGGAGGGAAGAAGAGGAGCTCCGAGGCTCGGGGAGGGGTTGAGGACTGCGAGGGAGCTCGGGGCACGCCTAAATAGCCGCGAGGAAGACTCAAGAAGGGGGGAGAGGTGGCACGCGATTGACGACGTGGCCATTCTCCGGCGACAGACGCGGTGTCG
The DNA here is from genome assembly GCA_032464435.1 of Aegilops umbellulata. Lineage (NCBI taxonomy): Eukaryota > Viridiplantae > Streptophyta > Magnoliopsida > Poales > Poaceae > Aegilops > Aegilops umbellulata. Next base: position 66,660,493 of record CP136060.1, on the reverse strand, counting down.
GCAGGCGCGGCCAAGGGCCACGGGACAAAGAGGACAGGGGAGCAGGCGACGAGGGCGAGTCTGTGACGCGCCAAGACGAGTTGGGCGACCGAGTGGACCTCCCCATGGGCTCTAGAGACACAATGCACCTATTGTGCATGCAACGCGCGCGCTCTACGCGTGGTCACCACATGAACATGGCACGGACATGCGTTTTGGTCGGTCTGGATATGTCTAGCAAGTAGATCACTCCCCCACTAGAGGTTTTGAGCAAAGATACAACACACAGGGCTCACGGTGTGACTGTACGTTGCTCAAGTCCAGAACAACTGCATCATGTTTGATGGAAAGATAAGGCACTACACAGATCCATTAGGCATGGGAATTGGGTGAGAGTTGTCATCTACTAAGGTGACCAGTGTGCCAAAATATTAGCCCAAAAAGATAAGGCTAGCTGGTACTTGTTGTGCATTGTGCCCAACTGGCCAGAAACAAAGATGAGGATGCAGGGGGAAAATGGCTAAGTATAATGAGCTGATTTTTTGGTGGAGGGTGATGATATAATCATTAGAGACTGCTAGGAAAGTTTCAGCTCATTTTGATCATCCATGATGGTACTTCCTTCACAGACAAGCAATCTGAACAGAAACTTGAGAAAATTGCAGGGGAAGATTGGATACATGGATAGAGCTGAATTTTGGTTTGTAGTAGTGATTTATCAATATTAACCATCGTGCAAAATTTCAGCTTAAAAGGATTAAGGAATCAAGCACTTCCTTTGCAAAAAATTTAGACAGGGCAGAAACTTGCATTGGATCATGTGCTCAAATTAAGAACTGTGGGGCATGGGTTTAGATGGAAACCAAGAGAAGCTCCACAAATTATTTTGGAATTCTGCTGGCTACCAAAATGGTAGTTCCTTTAGAATGTGGCAGAAATGCAATATTGGCGTAAAATAGGAAAAAGCAATTTTCCTTATTTAAATATGGCTAATATTTTTAGGAGAGCTCAGTATGGTCACAAAGAATATCTCCACAAGTTTTCAGGAGCTTTGGAGACAGATAGATATTTTCCTGGATTTAATTCCTTTAAATAGTAGAAAAAAGGAATTAATTTGTAATGAAACATATTGCAAATGACTTGCCAATATTTTTGCATATCCAGGGTTTATGGGTGTAGGAGGATCTCTGGGAATATTTTGAGGATCAACAAAGCAAAGGAAATGAGGGCTCCTTTGTTATCACAAAGGCCAGATTTGAAATTCCAAATGTTGGAATTATGGTTTTGATGGTCTAGAGATGATACAAATGAGGTCCTGCCCAACATCAAAGGCAGAGCAAGGTTTTGAAATGTTGAAAATGGCCTGGATTCTCAGAATCATCCAGCAAACTCCGGAGAAAGATTTTGAGAACAAATACTAGGAAGGAATAACAACGCAAAAATGATAACCCAATTTTTGGGCTGTTACAATGGCGACGAATCCCCCTCTCCGGAGCCCCAAATGGACTCCAGATCAGCCCTCCCGATGAAGAACAAGAGGTGGCGGTGGCTCCGTATCGTAAAACACGATGAATCCTTCTCTTTGATTTTTTCCCCGAATAGGGTTATATAGAGTTGGAGTTGAGGTCGGAGGAGGTCCAGGGGGGCCACAAGCCCTCTAGGCGCACCCCCGAGGCTTGTGGCCTCTGGGTGGACCCCCTCTGATTAATTCTTGCGCCAATATTTCTTATATATTCCACACAAATTCTCCGTAAATTTTCAGGTCAATCCAAGAATTTTGATTTCTGCACAAAGATAACACCATGGCAATTCTGCTGAAAACATCATCAGTCCGGGTTAGTTCCATTGAAATTATGCAAATTAGAGCCAAAACAAGGGCAAAAGAGTTTGGAAAAGTAGATACGATGGAGACGTATCACTGGGACAAGTGGTATGTGGTGTTCCGAGGGAGGGTTCCAGGGGTTTACAATATATGGGAAGCATGCGATGAACAAGTGGCGGGTTGTAAAAACAACTGCCACAAAGGATTTAAGAGTAGGCAGACGACATAGGATGCTTACTCCCAGGTAGTGATCAAGCAGGGAGATAGTGATGAAGTTGTTAAGTCAAATCAAAAGTTTGGGCTGAAGAACTTCATCATCATCGTCTAGTTCGTCATGATTGCAGTGTTTTTTTATTGATGTGATCGGTCTAATCGTGTGTAAGGTGTAGCTGGTAAGCTAACCATGTAGGGTATAAGGTAAGCAGACCTTGCTGCCTCTATGCAACCAAACAACGTGTAGTAGTATGAGCCTAACCAATGTGAGCAACCAAACACAGTGCGTAGAGTCGTTGCAACGATGTAGTGAAGCAATATGTAGCAGATGCTGGTTTTTACTTGCATTAGCTCAACCAAGTTGAGCTAGGACAAGTATGCAAAGGGGCTAGAAACGGTGTGGGCAACCAAATGCACCACCAGACAAGGTGTTATATCGGAGAAACTTTAACCGTCGCCTCCCTCTGTGAGGCGACACATTGGAACTCTAGCTTCCCCATCGGTGATGCCACCATTCCCACCTCCTCCCTCGCCGCTGTTGTGGGCCACTGCGGGGCCAAGCCCAGGCAGTGCCGCTGATGGCGGGGCCTTTCCCCAGCGCGACTCCCAATTCCCCCAGACAACAGCACAGATCTGCCCGCTGGCGCTCTTGGCGGTGCAGTGTGGCGAAGACCCGATGTCATCCCTGCTTGGTGACGGCGGTGGGGGGCCTGTATCTAGTGGTACTGCCATGACAGCGACTATAGCCCTGGGTGTTGGATCCGTCCGTGTTGCATCTAGGTGGTGGGGCTCAGGCCATGGCTGCTCTCAGGCATGGTGGTGCCGTGTCTCGGTTTGGGCTGGGCGCCGTGGTGGTGCCGCCGACTGCAGTGGGCTTAGCGTGGTGGTCGACCATTTTGACGGAGGTGCTGGTGTGGCATGTTAAAGTGGCCTCTACGGTGAGGCATTCCGCCGATGGTAGAGTGAGCCATCTTGCGCCCTGTTGCCTCTTTCAGGTGGGCTGGGATCTAGGTGTGCAACGATACATACGGAAGTCTTGCACGACTCGAGTCGATGCCAGCGGCGACATCGTCTGTAGTGTGTGGTTCCCCTCCTTGGAGGCGTCGTTGTGGTGTGTCGGTATATCGCTCTCTCTCTTTCAGTTTGTTTTCTCCAGGTGAAAGCCTACGTTTAGACCTAGATTGGCGATGATGACGTCCTCAACGTCGTTCCTCCTTTGGGGGCATCATTTCTTTGAGACATGGCTTGGAGGTCCTGTTGCGTTCCTTTGTTGTTCATCACGGTTTCCGAATTGTTCTTCAAGGGCGTTATGCACGCCGTCGTAGGTAAATCCAAGATGATGGCTTCCTCAGGGTCCCTCCACCCACCTGCCAACTCTTTTAGGCGCTAAGGGTGGTTGGTGTGTTGACAAAAATAGTTCTTTTGGAGTTTTTGTTCTTCTGAGGCAACCGACACTGGTCGAGGCGCGGTCTTGAAGATCATTTTAGTTCAGGCGCTTTCACGTTGTGGTTGTATTTGTGTGCGTTTGTGTTTGATTTGGTGTTGGATTTTCTACTTAGTGGGTTGTGGTGGGAGTTATCTATCTTTCTTGTATTTCACCATTTGCCTTCTATAAAGGTAAGACACACAATTTGCATTCTCTCAAAAAAGTGTTATATAAGGAGTAGCACAAAAGCTAAGCAACCATAGTGAGAGTAACATACATGCATGGCACATAAAAGAAAATGATGTGACAAGTAACTAAAGAAGAGATACCATCCTATAGCGTTCCTCATGAAAAAACTCTACTAGTTGTTCAAAAAAAAGCCTCTACAAGATAATAAATGAAGGTCTCTGTGTTATCACACATATGATACTACACACTATAGAAGTAGTAATATAAACTAGTAGTATAACCTGATTAGCATGTGCCAAACAAAGTAAAATCCGCGTCAGAGCTATTTCTAGCCCGTTGCGAGACTTAACTCGGTCTCGCCTCTGGTGTGGTGCTACTAGGATAGCCTAATATTGTACCTGTCACGTGAGTTTTTATTTACTCAATGGTTTTCTTTTTATCGTTTTTTCACTATCTGCATCAATTTCCTTTGGGTTTTCTCGGTTTTTTTCGTTTTCTTTGGGTTTTTTGTCTTTAGTTTTCTTTGTTTCTTTGTTCAACTTTCATAGCCATTCTTTGATTTTATTTTATTTTATTGAACACATGTCTAATTTTTCATACACATTGTACATTCACGTATACATCAGGAACATTTTTGTACATTAACATTTCAAAAATATATGGTTAACATTTAAAAGGAATGTTTTGATGTCTACTTTCTGAATACACATTGTACATTTTCATGTACATCTGGAACTTATGATCATATTTGATATTTTTTAAACACACGATTACATTTTTTCAAACTAATGTTTTTATTTTTATTTTTTCCAATACGTTTTCGTAAAATTTCAAATACGCTACAACATTATTTGAATGGTACAATTTTTCTAAACAAAGCAACATTTTTTACACTGTATACACATTTTTAAAACAGTGTGGATATTTTAAAAAATTAATCTACATTTTTAGAATGGCATGAAACAATTAAAAAAATACGCTAACATATTTCAAAATTTGTATAAAGATTTTTAAAAAAATGCCACATGCATAGCGCAACGCACTAAGCACTATGGCATCGACTTGTGCATAGTAACTTCATTTTTCTTTTGTTCTTCCTCAAGTTCATGTTTCTTTTTCTTAAATGCGTGATTTTAAGTCGATGATCTTTTTCTTCAAAATCGACAACTTTTCATAAATATCCAAGACCTTTTTATCCAAATCGATGATTTTTTTTCTAAAATTCGTGATCTTTTAAAAAAATTGATGAACTTCTTCCAAGTTTGTGAACTTCTTTTTCATAATTTGTGATTTGTTTTCTAAAATTGATGTTTTTTTTCAAATTTGTGTGTTTTTTTCAAATTGCGCGAACTTTTGTTCAAATTGGATGAATAGTTTTCAATTCAATGATTTTTTTCCAAAAATTAATGGCATTTTCTCTTTTTTTGATAACCTTGTTTGGAAATTGATGTTTTTTTCAATTCGATGAACTTTTTTGCAAAATTGATGGACATTTTTTTAAATCTATGGGCTTTCTTAACAAACATTGTGAACTATTGTTTAAATTTTTAGGCTTTTTTCAAAATCAATGAACTTTTGTATCAAAATTGTTAAACTTTGTCGAGCTCACTATAATTTTTCAAAATTAATGAACTTTTTCAAACTCACCATAATTTTTTAAAATTCTTGAACTTTTTTCTCAAATTAGTGAACCTTTTCAATTTAATGAACTTTTTTGAATATGTGAGTTCGATTCAAATAGTGCGGCTACAATTGTTCTTAAGCATTGCAATCAATCACTTAGGGCTGCAAGAAAAGTTCGAGGTTCGTGAGCCACTCGAGACCGACTCGTATTTTGGATCAACTCGAGATCAACTCAAAAATAAATGAGTTGAGTATAAACACTTTATGTAGGTCGATCGAGAAACGAGCTGATCTTGAGCAAATGTTGGGTCGCTCGATTTTAACTCAATATTATAATTCTAATATATAGTAAAAATAAATGGGATAATTTATTACAATATAGATAGTAAAAAAATATCATATATATTTTGTACGATTTTCTCCATTTTACCTACTACCAAACATGAAAGCTTAATTAAGTATGGAGAAAAATTAGCCCCAAAATGGTATGTAGTCAGTCATGTGTTAAATATCATGTTATTTGGCCAAAATTTGAGAGCAGACCCACATTCATTTTCTTCTCTTCCTAGTTTATCCATGATCGCTTGCTATTAAGTACTAACCTTCATTTGATAGAGAATAAGTTCAAGTGTATAATAGTTTCTTACATTGTGTTGTGTCTTACCTTGTTTGATAATTTATCTTAGAATATTGAAAACATATCATCTTATTTAGCTCGAGATCGTTACGAGCTGAGCACGAGCCACTTGTTATGGATCGACCTTGAGCTACGCTCGGTTTGAGCTTGCTTGAACTTTAGTGTCGCCTAATCGAACTCGCTCAAACTCGGCTCGTCTGTAGCCCTAGTCACTACCATATATATGGTCTAGTGGTAGCCAAACTGTTTCAAGAATGTTGTGGGTGAGTTTGATTCCCCTTGACAACCAATTTTTTTGGTGGGTTTTCACGCTACAATACTTCGGTGTGCTGACGGTTCGTGGGCCGGTCCACTAGGTGCTGCAGTGAGCGCCGGTTCGCTTCCACGACACTTAAAGCGCGGAATAGGAGGTCCTACCCCTGCTGCGTACATGGGGCCCGGGCTAACTATGTAACATCCCAAAATTTCAATTTGGAATGTTATACATTAGATCATCATGCATATCATATTTTCTTGCATTTTAGTTGATCCTAGAAATTTCACGCAACTCAAGGACCCTCGGAGAGAGTTGGAGATTTCGTTATTTTCATATTTGAGTTTTCTCAAATTTTGAAAAGAGGATCATTTGATTTTATTCATTTCATCTTCAATTATTTTTCCAATATAAAAAAAATATGAGAAGGGAATAATATGACTTTCCCAAATCTAGGGAAAATAAATATTTAATAAATAAATCAAATTTTGGATTTTTCCGGAGTTTATTTGCATTTTATTTGCATTAGGGTAAAATGCGTGTTTTTAAAATATTGCATTTAGGCCCGAGTAAAAGTTCATTTTTGTTCGACTCATTTTTAGGAGTCGGGAAAAATTAACTTCGGAATTTTTGGAGTTCGATTAAATTTTCTTTTATTTATTTTTCTGCGCGCGTATATTTTTTTTTTAAATGCGCAGCGCCCGACTGGGTCAAGGGACCAGCCGAGCCGGCCCGCACCGCGCCCATCCCCTCGCGTGCGCGCCGCGCGCAGCCGCCGCCGGCCAAAACCGAGGAGGAGGACTCCTCCTCCTCCCCGCGCCTCGCCCCGCGCTGCCCCGCCGCCCCGCCGGAGCCTCCCGCCGACAAGGTAGCCCCGCGCCGCGCCACCCTCGCCTTGGTTCGGTTTTTTTATAAAAACCGTTCCGGTTTATTTTTTTCGTTTCGTTGTTTCGGTTTTTTTTTCAAAACCCTAGATCGGTTTTCGTTTTTTTGGCTTAGTTGTTTAGCGAGCGTTCACCGGACCGTTCGTCTTAACGAACGTGATCACCGGTTAGTCTCGGTTAACAAACGTCCGTTCGTTTAACCGTTTGTCGTTTTTCTTTTCCGTCGGATTTATTCCGCGATTTTCTGATCGCGATTTCGGATCCGATCTTCTTTCTAGTTTATCTTCTCGCTCGTTTATCAGAATCAGGTGATTCAAGCGCCTGGAGTTTCGTTTCGAAACCGCCGTTCCGACTAATCAACTTAAACAAGATTTTGCTACTATAAAATTTGACCTAGTTTCAACTTGCTAGAACCGAGTTGTTTTCTTCCGCAGTTTGTTTTCCGTTGTTTTGTTCGGTTCGTTTCTTTTTGCAACCGGAGTTCTCAAGTTGAACTTTCTGGTTCGATCTTTTGTTCGAGTTTTACCTGTGCATTAGATGAGTACTTATTGTATGCTTGTTGTTTGTCTGCGATAGATCACCCGGAGTACGCCGCCTGTTATTTCGAAGCTCTAGGTTTCGCAGATCCTCGGCAAGGCAAGTAACACTTTGATCATACCTTCTCATTGCCCAGTTTTTATTGCATTAGATCAATCCTCACACATTGCATTATTAGGATCTAATTAAACTGTGGGATGGGAAGTAGTTGAGGTAGTACCTATTACCTGTTTTACTTATGAAACCTTTGGGAGTTACTTCTACGTTTGCTTAATATGCCATGCTATGCTAGTAGACGTGGATTGGGTGAGTGATATCCATGACAGATGTGAGTATTGTTAATTAATGGTTTTATCTAAGGTGGCAACTTAAATACACATCTGGGTGGATTGAGGCACCTGGTTTCTATCAGGACTTGCATGTTTTTCTTTGGACCGCCACCCAGGCTCAAAGGGATCATAAGATCATTCATGCTAGTAACTTCCGTGTGCAGCCACAAGCCATTATGGGCTCTGGCATAGTTGATTAAGTCGTGCGAACTCTTACAGGGTAGACTAGCAGATGTAGGGGAAAGTAGGTGTACCGGTCTATCCAAACGTAAGGTGCTAGCGCTTCTGAAAGACTATGTCTCGGTCATCCGTTTCTCAAACACCATGTAGTGCGAGAAACCAAACGGAGGCGATCGAGTCTTGTGGGGAAAAGTGCGCAAACCTCTGCAAAGTGTACAAACTAATCACGATTAGTCGTGTCCCCGGTTATGGACGTCTTGAGTATCTAGTACTTGAATATCATGTGAATCTCATCATGTTACTTCTAATTAATATTGTTGGGTTTTTAATTGTTCACTTAATTGGGATCGGAATGCTGTCAACCATTCTCGATGTTTCAACCACCATGATAGTTAAATTAATTTATTCCTTTGCAGTAGGGAAAAATTGGCTTTACGCAAAACTATAACCATAGAGCTTTCCACCAGCCATACATGCATATAGTATAGCTCATTACTGTTCATTATTCTCTATGTGTTACATTGCCAGCATATTCCATGTGCTGACCCATTTTCGGGCTGCAACTTTCATGTTGCAGACTTTTCAGACGACGAGTAAGGTGCTTTAGGTCGTGGTTCTATACTCAGTGATGCCGTTGGAGTTGATGGACTCACTTATCTTCCAAGTCTTCCGCTGTTATCATCATTAGATGGCCTTAAGCCATATTTATTGTAATAAGTTATCTTTGAGACATCGATGTAATAAGTGTGTGAATGCTACTCTGGTATAAATCCTTCGAAGTACTGTGTGGTGTCAGCATTACTGATCCAGGGATGACACCTGAGCATAGAGACTTGACCATCTGAGGTCGGGTCGCTACAGAGATGGTATCAGAGCACACGCTGACTGTAGGACACGACCACTAAGTTAAAGCCATAGATCACTATTCTCTTCTCATTTTCTAACTCCTCATCTTTTCTACTCTTTTAGGATGACGGACGTGAAGATCAAGTACGCTCAACCGGATGAAGGCACACCTTTTGGATTTCACTTGAAGGAAGTCACCAAGTACCTGAACATTGGACTACCAAGCTTCACTGGGACCTTCAACGCCACTCTGCCTGAAGAGGAGCGCTGGAAGATTCAAGCTCACGTTCTGGGAAGGACATTCGCGCCAATCACGAAGCCCATAGATAGTGTTTTCAGTGCACCAACCTGGAGTCTGGGAAAAGAGCATGGCAGCTCATATCACCATGGGACGCATTGGAGAAATTTATCAAGAAGACCTCAAGGACACTATCTACCAGATTTGCGGACGCCAAGATGAACAATGGGAGATAGTCAGCACCAAGCAGGATAGATCCATTGCAGCTTTCATCCAGGAGTTAAACCAGCACATTCGACGCCAAGAGAACCAGATGTGGAATGATATGATAGAGTTGAAGAATGCGAAGGCAAGGATCATCGAGCTAGAAGGAGAACTGAAGGGAACACGCAAGGACTACATGGACGAGATGGTAGCTCTAGCAAGGCACAATGTCGATCTTAAGCAGGAGATTGAAGAACTCAAGGGGAAATTAGCATCCAAGAAGGAAGACAAGTACGTCGCATGTCCGGACAACTACATCATCATCGACGACACTGATTCGGATCCAAGTGAACACGACTTTGAAGACGAAGCTGGAGTAGACATCATGGAGTCTTCCACCGATTCAAATTTCTAGATGACCACCAAATATTAGTAGTATTTTCCCCATGTATACATTATAGTTCGAGCAGTTTTGCGATAGTTCTAGACCATTTGTATGCCCTTGTTTGAATTGAATGAAGTGAATTTGTGTGCATTTGTATCATGTGCATTTGGGTAGTGTTTTCTCTTTAGACCTCACTCTATTCTTAATTCTCATCTTTTCTAAAACCCTCAGATGCCTCCGAGACGTGACAATGGATTCCCACCGGAGCTCACTCAGTTGATCCAGCAGCCGAAGCAATTAATGCAGTTGTTAGTCCAGAATCAGCAGAACAACAACAACAACAACAACAACAACAACAACAACAACAACAACAACAACAACAACAACAACAACAACAACAACAACAACAACAACCCTCCGCCGCCGCCACCTGTTGATCACCTAACCCGTTTCCTTAGGCTGAATCTGCCGGTGTTTTCCAGCAGCACTGAGCCAATAGTAGCTGACGATTGGCTCCGCAAGACAGGAAGGGAGTTGACCACTGTAGGATGCACAGATGTTGAGAAAGTGAAGTTTGCCGCACATCAGCTTGACGGACCCGCGGCAGCATGGTGGGAGAATTTCACAACCACTTACCCAGTTGACACTGTCACATGGGATCAGTTTTAGCAAGCTTTCTGCACTGTCCATGTTTCAGCAGGAGCTATGGCCATGAAGAAGCGTGAGTTTCGCAACTTACGCCAAGGAGGAAGGACAGTTGGCCAGTACATTGACGACTTCAGCAAGTTAGCACGTTATGCCCCAGATGACGTTGTTACGGATGCAGCTAAGCAGGAGAAGTTTCTAGAAGGACTGAATGATGAGCTAAGCATGCAGTTGATGGTAGCAAGTTTCAACAATTACCAGGAGTTGGTAGATCATGCCATCATGATTGAAGGGAAGCAACAGCAGATTGAGAACCGCAAGAGGAAGTATGGACAGGGGAAGTATAACTCTGGAGCCCAGCAGAAGCCCCGTTTTACCCCTAAACCGGGAGTTCAGTTTCAGCATACCCATGGAGGAGGTAGTTCGCACAACCATAATGGCCACAAGAATGGTAATGGGAATGGAGGAAGCAACGGCCAGAACCGTACCACCCCATCAACCCCAGCCAAGAGAGATCTGAGTCAAGTCACCTGTTTCAAGTGTTCCAAGACCGGACATTATGCCAACGAATGTCCCGAAGGCCAAAATGGAAATGGAAGCTCTGGAAAGAAGCCAAACCCTTTCAATAGGGGACAGGTGAACCACGTTAGCGTGGAGGAGGTTGAAGCTCAGCCTGATGCAGTAATCGGTAAGTTTTTGGTTAAGTCATTTACTGCACTCATTCTTTTCGATACTGGTGCATCGCATTCATACATATCAAGGGGATTTGTGGAAAAGTATAACCTGCCCACTAAGATTCTTAAAACACCTATGCTAGTAAGCTCGCCAGGAGCAGAGTACATGGCCAGACAAAGATGTTTTCAAGTGCCATTAAGTATAGGAAGGCATGTTTTCCCAACGGATTTAATCATTCTGGAATCCCAAGGTTTGGATGTAATTCTCGGTATGGATTGGTTGTCGATGTATGGAGGAAACATCGATTGCGCCTGTAAGACAATTTTGCTTACAACGCCAGAAGGAAGAAGGATCAAGTATGTATCTCGACATGCGCCAAACAGGACACAAGTAAATTCTCTATCAGGAGTTGTACAGGAGGAAGTACCAGTAGTAAAGGATTTTCCTGATGTATTCCCTGAGGAATTGCCAGGCATGCCACCGGATAGAGACATTGAGTTTTTGATTGAGCTTTTGCCAGGCACTAGGCCAATATCGAAGAGACCGTACAGGATGCCCGCACAGGATTTGGTGGAAATTAAGAAGCAGATTAAGGAGTTATTGGATAAAGGTTACATTCGCCCAAGTTCTTCGCCTTGGGGATCACCCGTACTTCTTGTGGAGAAGAAGGATGGATCATTAAGAATGGTTGTTGATTACCGTGGATTGAACGAAGTAACCATCAAGAACAAGTACCCACTGCCAATGATAAATGATCTGTTTGATCGTTTGCAAGGAGCTAAAGTGTTTTCCAAGATCAATTTGCGATCAGGGTACCATCAGTTGAAAATTCGGGAGCAGGACATACCCAAGACATCTTTTACCACGAGATACGGATTGTATGAGTATACCGTTATGTCATTTGGACTGACTAACACACCTGCCTATTTTATGAACCTGATGAACAAAGTGTTTATGGAGTTTTTGGATAAGTTCGTCCTAGTGTTCATTGACGACATTCTGATTTTCTCAAAGAATGAAGAAGAGCATAAGGAGCATTTGCGTTTGGTTTTGGAGAAACTAAGGGAACATCAGTTATATGCCAAATGCAGCAAAGTGAGTTTTGGTTGAAGGAAGTTGGATTTCTTGGACATGTTATATCCGGAGAAGGGATAGCAGTTGACCCCACAAAGGTTGAGACCGTAACCGAATGGGAAGCACCAACGACAGTTGGAGAGATCCGAAGTTTTCTTGGACTCGTAGGATACTACCGGAGATTCATTGAGAATTTCTCAAAGATTGCAAAGCCTATGACGGAGTTGTTGAAGAAGGATACCAAGTTCAATTGGACTGAGGAATGTGAGGCCAGTTTTCAGGAGTTGAAGAAACGATTGGTTTCCTCACCAGTGTTGATTCTGCCAGATCAGACCAAGGATTATGAGGTGTATTGCGACGCTTCACGTCGAGGACTTGGAGCAGTGCTTATGCAGGAGGGAAGAGTTGTTTCGTATGCTTCACGACAACTGAAGCCCCATGAATTAAATTATGCCATGCATGATTTGGAGTTACCAGCCGTGGTGCATGCATTGAAGACATGGAGACATTTCGTCATTGGAAATCATTGTGAAGTATACACGGATCACAAGAGTTTGAAGTACATTTTCACGCAGAAGGAGTTGAACCTCAGACAAAGGAGATGGTTGGAGCTCATCAAGGGTTATGATATGAGATTGCATTACCATCCCGGAAAGGCTAATGTTGTAGCTGACGCATTGAGCCGTAAGAGCCATGTCAATACACTAATGACAGAAAAAATACCAAGGGAGTTAGCAGAAAATCTTTGTGAGCTATGTTTGGAAATAGTTCCGCAGGGTTATGTAGCAGCATTGTAAATTCAATCTACCTTGATGGATAAAATCAGAGAAGCTCAGAAAAATGACAAGGAGATTGCAGATATAAAAGAGAAAATGAGCGAAGGAAAAGCAAAGGGATTTCATGAGAATGAGCACGATACCCTATGGTTTGAGGACCATGTTTATGTGCCCAATGACCCGAAGATCAGGAAGTTGATTCTGCAAGAGGCACATGATTCACCCTATTCGATTCACCCAGGAAATACCAAGATGTATTTGGATTTGAAGGAAACATTCTGGTGGACCGGTATGAAGAAGGATATTGCAGCATATGTAGCAGTTTGTGATGTGTGTCATAGAGTAAAAGCAGAACATCAGAAGCCAGCCGGATTGTTACAACCATTGCCGATACCCGAATGGAAGTGGGATAAGATAGGCATGGATTTTATCACAGGATTACCCAGGACAAAAGCAGGCTATGACTCGATATGGGTAGTAGTTGATCGTTTGACGAAGGTAGCACATTTCATCCCAGTTAAGACCACTTACACCAGTGCTAAGTTGGCCAAGATATACATGACTAGGATCATTTGTTTGCATGGAGTTCCGAGGAGTATCGTATCAGATAGAGGAACCCAATTTACCTCAAAGTTTTGGAATCAGTTGCATGAAACTTTAGGAACCAGACTAGAGTTGCACAACTTTTCACCCACAGACGGATCGACAGACTGAGAGAGTAAATCAGATTTTGGAAGATATGCTGAGAGCCTGTGCACTAGATTATGGATCTAGTTGGGACGATAACTTGTCATATGCGGAGTTTTCTTATAACAACAGTTACCAAACCAGTTTGAAGATGGCACCTTTCGAAGCTTTATACGGAAGGAGGTGCAGGACACCGTTGTCATGGGACGAAGTTGGAGACCGTCAGTTCTTTGGACCAGATCTGATTAAGGAGTCTGAACGAAAGGTTAAGTTGATTCGCGATAGGCTCAAGGTAGCCCAATCCAGGCAAAAGAGCTACGCAGATTCTAAACGCAAGGAGACAGTTTACGAAACCGGAGACAGAGTTTATCTTCGAGTATCCCCACTTCGAGGAATTAAGCGCTTTGGAGTTAAGGGAAAACTAGCACCGCGTTTCTTTGGACCGTATAAGATTTTGCAATGTATGGGAGAAGTCGCTTATAAGTTGGAATTACCAGAGGGACTGTCAGGAGTTCATGATGTATTCCACGTTTCTCAGCTGAAGAAATGTCACGCTGAGATGGCGGAGGTACCGCTAAGAGATATAGTGCCGCTTGAAGCGATTTAGTTGAAGGATGACTTAACGTATGAAGAGGAACCAGTCAAGATCCTCGATTTTGCCAGCAGAGTTACCCGCAGCAAGGTTATCCAGTTTTGCAAAGTTCAGTGGAACCACCATTCAGAGGACGAAGCCACCTGGGAGAGAGAAGAAGATTTGCTCAAGGACCACCCTCACCTATTTTCTAGCCAACCCGAATCTCGAGGACGAGATTCATCTTATGGGGGTAGGTTTGTAACATCCCAAATTTTCAATTTGGAATGTTATACATTAGATCATCATGCATATCATATTTTCTTGCATTTTGGTTGATCCTAGAAATTTCACGCAACTCAAGGACCCTCACAGAGAGTTGGAGATTTCGTTATTTTCATATTTGAGTTTTCTCAAATTTTGAAAAGAGGATCATTTGATTTTATTTATTTCATCTTCAATTATTTTTCCAATATAAAAAAATATGAGAAGGGAATAATATGACTTTCCCAAATTTAGGAAAATAAAGATTTAATAAATAAATCAAATTTTGGATTTTTCTGGAGTTTATTTGCATTAGGTTAAAATGCGTGTTTTTAAAATGTTGCATTTAGGCCCGAGTAAAAGTTCATTTTTGTTCGACTCATTTTTAAGAGTCGGGAAAAATTAACTTCGGAATTTTTGGAGTTCGATTAGATTTTCTTTTATTTATTTTTCTGCGCGCGTATCTTTTTTTTTTAAAAAATGCGCAGCGCCCGACTGGGCCAAGGGCCCAGCCGAGCCGGCCCGCACCGCGCCCCTCCCATCGCGCGCGCGCCGCGCGCAGCCGCCGCCGCCGCCGGCCGAAACCGAGAAGGACTCCTCCTCCTCCTCCCCTTGCCTTGCCCCCTTCCCCAAGCAACCCCCCTCCCATTTATACCCAAGCCCCCCTCTCCTCCCCAAGCCGCCCGCCGTCGCAGTCGCCAGCCCCACCGCCCGCGCCGCGCCCGCACCCCGAGCCGCCGCGGCCCGCCGCCAGCGCCGCCGCCCGCAGCGCCGCCGCCTGCCACCGCCGCCCCGCGCCTCGCCCCGCGCTGCCCCGCCGCCCCGTCGGAGCCTCCCGCCGACGAGGTAGCCCCGCGCCGCGCCACCCTCGCCTCGGTTCGGTTTTTTTATAAAAACCGTTCTAGTTTATTTTTTTCGTTTCGTTGTTTCGGTTTTTTTTTCAAAACCCTAAATCGGTTTTCGTTTTTTCCGGTTTAGTTGTTTAGCGAGCGTTCGCCGGACTGTTCGTCTTAACGAACGTGATCACCGGTTAGTCTCGGTTAACGAACGTCCGTTCGTTTAACCGTTCGTCGTTTTTCTTTTTCGTCGGATTTATTCCGTGATTTTCTGATCGCGATTTCGGATCCGATCTTCTTTCTAGTTTATCTTCTCGCTCGTTTATCGGAATCAGGTGATTCAAGCGCCTGGAGTTTCGTTTCGAAACCGCCGTTCCGACTAATCAACTTAAACAAGATTTTGCTACTATAAAATTTGACCTAGTTTCAACTTGCTAGAACCGAGTTGTTTTCTTCCGCAGTTTGTTTTCCGTTGTTTTGTTCAGTTCGTTTCTTTTTGCAACCGGAGTTCTCAAGTTGAACTTTCTGGTTCGATCTTTTGTTCGAGTTTTACCCGTGCATTAGATGAGTACTTATTGTATGCTTGTTGTTTGTCTGCGATAGATCACCCGGAGTGCGCCGCCTGTTATTTCGAAGCTCTAGGTTTCGCAGATCCTCAGCAAGGCAAGTAACACTTTGATCATACCTTCTCATTGCCTAGTTTTTATTGCATTAGATCAATCCTCACACATTGCATGATTAGGATCTAATTAAACTGTGGGATGGGAAGTAGTTGAGGTAGTACCTATTACCTGTTTTACTTATGAAACCTTTGGGAGTTACTTCTACGTTTGCTTAATATGCCATGCTATGCTAGTAAACGTGGATTGGGTGAGTGATATCCATGACAGATGTGAGTATTGTTAATTAATGGTTTTATTTAAGGTGGCAACTTAAATACACATCTGGGTGGATTGAGGCACCTGGTTTCTATCAGGACTTGCCTGTTTTTCTTTGGACCGCCACCCAGGCTCAAAGGGATCATAAGATCATTCATGCTAGTAACTTCCGTGTGCAGCCACAAGCCATTATGGGCTCTGGCATAGTTGATTAAGTCGTGCGAACTCTTACAGGGTAGACTAGCAGATGTAGGGGAAAGTAGGTGTACCGGTCTATCCAAACGTAAGGTGGTAGCGTTTCTGAAAGACTATGTCTCGGTCATCCGTTTCTCAAACACCATGTAGTGCGAGAAACCAAATGGAGGCGATCGAGTCTTGTGGGGAAAAGTGCGCAAACCTCTGCAGAGTGTACAAACTAATCATGATTAGTCGTGTCCCCGGTTATGGACGTCTTGAGTATCTAGTACTTGAATATCATGTGAATCTCATCATGTTACTTCTAATTAATATTGTTGGGTTTTTAATTGTTCACTTAATTGGGATCGAATTGCTGTCAACCATTCTCAATGTTTCAACCACCATGATAGTTAAATTAATTTATTCCTTTGCAGTAGGGGAAAATTGGCTTTACGCAAAACCGTAACCATAGAGCTTTCCACCAGCCATACATGCATATAGTATAGCTCATTACTGTTCATTATTCTCTATGTGTTACATTGCCAGCATATTCCATGTGCTGACCCGTTTTCGAGCTGCAACTTTCATGTTGCAGACTTTTCAGACGACGAGTAAGGTGCTTTAGGTCGTGGTTCTATACTCAGTGATGCCGTTGGAGTTGATGGACTCACTTATCTTCCAAGTCTTCCGCTGTTATCGTCATTAGATGGCCTTAAGCCATATTTATTGTAATAAGTTCTCTTTGAGACATCGATGTAATAAGTGTGTGATTGCTACTTTGTTATAAATCCTTCGAAGTACTGTGTGGTGTCAGCATTACTGATCCAGGGATGACACCTGAGCACAGAGACTTGACCATCTGAGGTCGGGTCGCTACAAACTAGCTCAGTCAGGGTTTTGGGAATGTTCAACCAGGTTTTCTCTTTTGGTTTCTTCTTTGGTTTTCACTCTTGTTCTTTTTCTTTTTTCTTTTTAATTTTAGTTTTTTTCTTTCCTTCTTTCCTTCTTAGTTTGGTCTTTCCAAATTTCAGTAACATTTTCAGAAATCCTGCGACATTTTTACAAATCGGGGAACATATTTTTCAAATCAAGGTGAACATTTTCTGAAATCAAAGTTCATTTATTGAATACAAAAAATGTCCGTAAACACCAAAAAATGTTCATAGGAGTCGAAAATGTTTTTGAATTCAATTGTTTTTCATCAAATTCATAAAAATGTCCATTGAATTTGAGTTATCTTCATAAAATACCAAAAATGTTCATTTTAATTATAATATTTTCACGAAAATTGAAAAAATGCTCATCAAAACCAATAAAATCAATTTGTGTTGGGGGGTATCTGCCTCCACGAGCACCTATGGGGACGGAGCCCCTTGTCGGTTCGGCGGGGGCGGAGGATGCACAAAGAGCAGATCGAGGCGACACACACACACACAACGATTTTACCCAGCTTCGGGCCGCATGGATGCGTAAAACCCTACTGCTGCATGTCTGGTTGATTCGGGTTCTTGCTCTGGAGCGCAAGAAGCTACAGTAAGTTGGAGCTGGACGTAGGCGAGGGCCTATTGGGTCCGATCCCTTCCTTTGGTCCTCTCTTTCGGTCCTCTTCCCTCTTCTCTCTTCCCCTTTTTGGTCCTCTCCCCCCTACGTGCGCATGGGCCTCCTTTTATATGCCAAGGGGATTCCCACAGGGAGCGACGCAGGTGAGGGTAAAAATGGCAAGGGATTGTGTGAATAGTGGCCGCATAGTGCTATCGCACCTAACTCTGACGGCGGGGGACAAAGGCATTAAATGCCCGTCTGGATCGCCTGAACAGTGTCGAGGCGGACCGTTAGGAGCGCCTCCGCTTGCCACGGGGGCGACTCTGCCAACGTCGCATGCCACTGCGCGTCTCAGGTTGCGCGGCGTCCCGCCACGTGCCTCCGGGGGAGCCCCAGAGCGACGCGTGGGCGGGTGAGCTGGAGCGCAGGCCTGATGTGGTGGTTTGCTGCGGCAAGTGGCTTGCCGCGGCAGTTGCCTTGCCGCACCTGGGAGCTTGCCGCTCGCCAGGCCTTGCCGGGGCGCGCGGCGCGCCGCGGCGGGCTTCTCTTGGGGTGCCTTGGCTTGGCCGTCCCGGCGAGCTCCTCCCGCCGGGGCCTTGGTGCTTCGGCTTAGTCGTCCCGGCAAGCTCCTCTTGCCGGACCTTGCCTTCTCGACCCGGCAAGCTCCTCTTGCCGGGGCTTGGTCTTCTAGGCTCGATCACTTGGCCTTCGTCCGGCCCGGAAAGGGCCGTGGAGACACTTGTCGCTCCCCTGGCAGGCCTTGCCGCGGGAGGCTACTACTGCCCGTGCACAAGTTCGGGGTACTAAGGTACCCCTACTTTAGTACACCGACAGGAGCCCCCGGGTCTGGGCCATACACGGTGCCGAGCGTTGTTGGGCCAGGCCCTAACAGTGCACGGGCACGCGTGGCCTGGGTTGCGCTGCTCCTTAACTCCGTGCTCGTCGCGCCCTCCCCAAGTGGCGCGCGCTTATCGCGGCGTCGTGGGGGGGGGGGGGGGCGAGGCGTGCGAGGCGTGCGTGACGTGGGTGGCGTGCGCGGGGCTTGAGGCCCGCAGGCATGCGTCACGTCGGGCACGATCTCTTTATCTGGGAGAAGCGAAACGCCCGCCCCCACTTTCGAGTGGGGGGGGGGGGAAGAGGTCGCCTCATCAGTCGCCTCGGCTATGCTCGCCCGCCACGCGTCCTCCATGCGCTTGGGGTCGCGGTGGTGGAGGCAGGAAGCCGGGCCGACGCGGGTCGAAGCAGAGGGTCGGCCCCGTCGCCTGCCCTTCCTCTGCTTTGATTGGTTGGGCGGGGCGGCCGAGCCCCCACTCTGCCCCTTTATAAGGAGCGGAAGGGGATGACGAGGGTCCGCACTCCTTCCTTCTTCCTTCTCTCGTTGCTGCCGATCATGCCACAGAAACAGCTGATTAGAGCAGCGGCAAGTTATTTTGTAATATAACTTTTATCTTAGGCAGTTCATTGCGCTGTTATCTCCCTTGTTCGACCTTGTGCTTCGTACGTTCGCGCCCTACGCTCACAGGAACTTGTCGGCGAAAGTCTCCGCCTTGCCACGGGTGCCGAGTGTGGGACATCAGCAACCCGCTGACGGGGCTTCCACCGGCAAGAAACCTTGCCGCGGCTGGCGCAACTCACTTAAATGTTGAGCAGGCTCGGGGCGAGGTAGGCGTGGCGACTGCAGCCGCGGCACGCTCAAGCTGCCGAGCGAGCTCGAAACAAGTAAGGACGCTACTCGGGATGTAGCACACTTAAGTCGTTGAGCGGGGCTCGAAACGAAATAGGGGCGCAACCAGCCACGAGCCGGCCCTTCCGCGCACAGGTTTCCCATACGAAGTTTGGTCGTTCGAGGAAGATAATTTAAGAATAAAAAGGAGCTTAGTCGCTCAAACTTTGGCAACTTAGCTTCTCTGTTGTTTGCCGTCCGGCAAGGCGCAGCTTCCTCGGGCGACGCCCAACCCAGGCTCGGGGCCTGACGGCCTGCCACCGCTTGCCGGAGACGAGTGCTGCACAATCGTGTCGAATGATGCCTGCGCCAAGCAGAGAGGCGCGAAATCGACAAGACGTGTGGGGCACATAAGCTATGCTCGGGATCTGCGCCCGTCTCTGTACCAAGGATTACATGCAACTGCGGCAAGACTTGGACAGAGAGGATGGCCGATGGGACGGGTTCCGACCGCCGCGCTGGTAAGGTTCCTCCCACGGTCGGCGTCGACTCGTTTGGATCTTGGCGGCCTGGGCTCGCCGAAGAACGAGGTCGCCTTTCCTGCTACTTCCGGCGCTAACTTCTGCGGCTACGGGAGCGGCGCAGAGTTTGCTGGAGGCGAGAAACTCGCTCAGCGGCCGGAAGGCGGTCCTCCTCAAGGAGCAGCTGCTCTTGCCCGGACTCTGCGTGAGTGGGTACTCGAGGAGGGCCGTGCACGGGTCCGTGAGGAGGGATGCCTCCGCCCAGCGGATCGGAGCGGAAAAGTCCCTGGCCATACCTGAGCTTGCCTGTGGTCGCCGAATCTGGTTCGCACAACCTCGACGCTCCCCTACCTGGCGCGCCAAAGATGGCGGGGGGTATCGGCCTCCACGAGCACCTATGGGGACGGAGCCCCTTGTCGGTTCGGCCGGGGCGGAGGATGCACAAAGAGCAGATCGAGGCGACACACACACACAACGATTTTACCCAGCTTCGGGCCGCATGGATGCGTAAAACCCTACTGCTGCATGTCTGGTTGATTCGGGTTCTTGCTCTGGAGCGCAAGAAGCTACAGTAAGTTGGAGCTGGACGTAGGCGAGGGCCTATTGGGTCCGATCCCTTCCTTTGGTCCTCTCTTTCGGTCCTCTTCCCTCTTCTCTCTTCCCCTTTTTGGTCCTCTCCCCCCTACGTGCGCATGGGCCTCCTTTTATATGCCAAGGGGTTTCCCACAGGGAGCGACGCAGGTGAGGGTAAAAATGGCAAGGGATTGTGTGAATAGTGGCCGCACAGTGCTATCGCACCTAACTCTGACGGCGGGGGACAAAGGCATTAAATGCCCGTCTGGATCGCCTGAACAGTGCCGAGGCGGACCGTTAGGAGCGCCTCCGCTTGCCACGGGGGCGACTCTGCCAACGTCGCATGCCACCGCGCGTCTCAGGTTGCGCGGCGTCCCGCCACGTGCCTCCGGGGGAGCCCCAGAGCGACGCGTGGGCGGGTGAGCTGGAGCGCAGGCCTGATGTGGTGGTTTGCTGCGGCAAGTGGCTTGCCGCGGCAGTTGCCTTGCTGCACCTGGGAGCTTGCCGCTCGCCAGGCCTTGCCGGGGCGCGCGGCGCGCCGCGGCGGGCTTCTCTTGGGGTGCCTTGGCTTGGCCGTCCCGGCGAGCTCCTCCCGCCGGGGCCTTGGTGCTTCGGCTTAGTCGTCCCGGCAAGCTCCTCTTGCCGGGGCCTTGTCGCCTTGGCCCGGCAAGCTCCTCTTGCCGGACCTTGCCTTCTCGACCCGGCAAGCTCCTCTTGCCGGGGCTTGGTCTTCTAGGCTCGATTACTGGGCCTTCGTCCGGCCCGGAAAGGGCCGTGGAGACACTTGTCGCTCCCCTGGCAGGCCTTGCCGCGGGAGGCTACTACTGCCCGTGCACAAGTTCGGGGTACTAAGGTACCCCTACTTTAGTACACCGACAATTTGTGAATTTATGTTGTTTTTGCTTTATTGATTTATTTTTTTAAAAAAATCTAAACTTCTTTTGAAACCCCAAACTTTTAGAAAGAAGCAAAAGACAAAAATATAAAACAAAACGAAAAAAATAGGGGAGCCCTGCACCGCACCTATGCAGTTGTGCTAGCTCAAGTTCGAGCGTAGGGGAGCCACTCGGTGCATGCTATACCTTTCCCACACAGGCGTGGCCATACCTCGCTTATAGCCAGGCCGCGTTCTGACTCGTCGAAGTCACACAAGCGTAGCCTAGTGCGCGGCCGTGGGAACTTCCGCGTGAGGAGGAGCCCCAAATGGGCCGGCCCAGGTGCATGCTGGACCACAAACTCATTTTTCTCTATTTTTTATAATTTTTGGTTTTTATTTCTTGCTTTATTTTTTATACTTCAAACAATATAAATATATATATTAGAAAAGACCCTCTACATAAAGCACTAGAAAACTGTTAACCAGACATTTAAAATATGTTTATGTTTATAGAGAAAATATTTATCAACAACAACAACAAAAACAACAAAGCCTTTAGTCCCAAACAAGTTGGGGTAGGCTAGACGTGAAACCCATAAGATCTCGCGACCAACTCATGGCTCTCGCACATGGATAGTAAGTCTCCACGCACCCATGTCCATAGCTAGTTCTTTGCTGATACTCCAATCCTTCAGGTCTCTCTTAACAGACTCCTCCCATGTCAAAATCGGTCTATCCCGCCCTCTTTCGACATTCTTTGCACGCTTTAGCCGTCCGCTATGCACTGGAGCTTCTGGAGGCCTACGCTGAATATGCCCAAACCATCTAAGACGATGTTGGACAAGCTTCTCTTCAATTGGTGCTACCCCAACTCTATGTCGTATATCATCATTCCGAACTCGCTCCTTCCTCGTGTGACCACACATCCATCTCAACATACGCATCTCCGCCACACCTAACTGTTGAACATGTCGCCCTTTAGTCGGCCAACACTCAGCGCCATATAGCATTGCGAGTCGAACCGCCTGTAGAACTTGCCTTTTAGCTTTTGTGGCACTCTCTTGTCACGGAGAATGTCAGAAGCTTGGCACCACTTCATCCATCCGTCTTTAATTCGATGGTTCACATCTTCATCAATACCCCCATCCTCCTGCAGTATTGACCCCAAATATCGAAATGTGTCCTTTTGAGGTACCACCTTCCCATCAAGGCTAACCTCCTCCTCCTCCTCACACCTAGTAGTACCAAAACCGCACATCATGTACTCGGTTTTAGTTCTACTAAGTCTAAACCCTTTTGATTCCAAGGTTTGTCTCCATAACTCTAACTTCCCATTTACCCCCGTCCGTCTATCGTCAACTAGCACCACATCATCCGCAAAGAGCATACACCATGGGATATCTCCTTGTATATCCCTTATGACCTCATCCATCACCAAGGCAAAAAGATAAGGGCTCAAAGCTGACCCCCTGGTGCAGTCCTATCTTAGTCGGGAAGTCATCAGTATTGACATCACTTGTTCGAACACTTGTCACAACATTATCGTACATGTCCTTGATAAGGGTAATGTACTTTGCTGGGACTTTGTGTTTCTCCAAGGCCCACCACATGACATTCCGTGATATCTTATCACAGGCCTTCTCCAAGTCAATGAACACCATATGCAAGTCCTTCTTTTGCTCCCTGTATCTCTCCATAAGCCGTCGTACCAAGAAAATGGCTTCCATGGTCGACCTCACAGGCATGAAATCAAACTGATTTTTGGTCACGCTTGTCACTCTTCTTAAGCGGTACTCAATGACTCTCTCCCATAGCTTCATTGTATGGCTCATCAGCTTAATTCCACGGTAATTAGTACAACTCTGAACATCCCCCTTGTTCTTGAAGATTGGTACTAATATACTCCATCTCCATTCTTCTGGCATCTTGTTTGCCTGAAAATGAGGTTAAAAGCTTGGTTAGCCATATTATCGCTATGTCCCCGAGGCCTTTCCATACCTCAATGGGGATACAATCAGGGCCCATCGCCTTGCCTCCTTTCATCCTTTTTAAAGCCTCTTTGATCTCAGACTCCTGGATTCGCCTCACAAAACGCATGCTGGTCTCATCAAAGGAGTCGTCCAGTTCAACTGTAGAACTCTCATTCTCTCCATTGAACAGCTTGTCGAAGTACTCCCGCCATCTATGCTTAATCCCCTCGTCCTTCACCAAGAGTTGGTCTGCTCCGTCCTTGATGCATTTGACTTGGCCAATATCCCTCGTCTTCCTTTCTCGGATCTTGGCCATCTTATAGATGTCCCTTTTGCCTTCCTTTGTGCCTCACCGTTGGTAGAGGTCCTCATATGCCCGACCCCTTGCTTCACTAACAGCTCGCCTTGCGACCTTCTTCGCCGTCTTGTACTTCTCTATGTTTTCTGCACTCCTATCCATGTATAGGCATCTGAAGCAATCTTTCTTCTCTTTAATCGCCTTCTGGACATCATCATTCCACCACCAGGTATCCTTATCTTCGCTTCTCCTTCCCCTAGACACTCCAAACTCCTCCGAGGCCACCTTATGAATGCAAGTCGCCATCTTCATCCACACATTGTCCCCATCCCCTCCTTCCTTCCAAGGGCCCCCTCCTTAATGACCCTCTCCTGGACGCCTGGGCTACCTCGCCCTTGAGCTTCCACCACTTCGTTCTAGCGACTTTGGCACGCTTATACCGCTGGACACGAATCCGAAAGCGGAAGTCAACAACCACCAGCTTATGCTGGGGTACAACACAGTCTCCAGGTATCACCTTACAGTCTAGGCACGCACACCTATCTTCTCTTCTCGAGAGGATGAAATCGATCTGGCTAGAGTGTTGGCCACTACTAAAGGTCACCAAATGTGATTCTCTCTTTCTAAAGAGGGGGTTATCTACAATCATGTCGTGGGCTAGAGCAAAGCTTAATACATCTTCTCCTTCTTGATTCCTGATGCCATAGCCAAAGCCCCCATGCACCCCTTCAAAACATGTGTTAGATGTACCCACGTGGCCATTGAGGTCTCCTCCTATGAAGATCTTCTCGCCAATCGGTACACTCCTAACCATGTCTTCTAGGCCTTCCCAGAACTCCTTCTTGGTGTTCTCATTGTGGCCTACTTACGGGGCATATGCACTGATAACATTGAGAACCAAGTCCTCAACTACCAGCTTGACCAGGATAATCCGGTCCCCACGTCTCTTGACGTCTACCACTCCATACTTGAGGCTCTTGTTGATCAAGATGCCTACGCCATTTCTTTTTGCAGCTGTCCCCGTGTTCAACATCTTGAAGCCGGTATCTTCCACCTCCTTTGCCTTCTGCCCCCTCTATTTGGTTTCTTGGACGCAAAGGATATCAACACCTCTCCTCATCGCTGCATCAACTAGCTCCCGAAGCTTCCATGTGAGAGACCCTACGTTCCAGCTACCTAAGCGAATCCTCCTAGGCTCGGCTACCCTTCGCACTCGTCGAGTCAAATGCGAAGACCCTTCCTCATTTTCCACTACATACGGGCACCGATGTAGCGCGCCACTAGGGATGTGACGACCCAATCCTCGCCCACTTGCCACCATATCCGGATCAAGATACGACGCGTCACCAGGGGGTGATGGCCCCACCCTTGCCCATTTGCCACCACACCCGGGTTTTGATGTGGCACGTCGCTAAGAGGGTTACACCCAATCTTTTGGGTTTCATCCCCATAAGAGTGGCTAAGTTTTTACATTTGCTCGCCAAGCCTATCACAACCCTCCTCCACCCGGGCTTGGGACCGGCTGTGTTGAGACAACATAGGCGGAGTTAGAGAAAATATTTATCACATATACAAAAATACATACAAAATATAAATATGTTGGAAAAACATTGATCATGTAATTAAAAAAACTTAATCAAGCATTTACCAAAATGTAGAACAAGTATGTGAAAATGTTAATCAAGCATTTGAAAAATGTTAAATGTGTATACAAAAATGTTAACCATGTATTAAAAAATGTTAATCTTGGTTTTGAATTTTTTAATCAAGCACTTAATTTTTTTAACAAGTATGTGAAAATGTTAATAAAGCATTTGAAAAATGTTAAATGTTTATAGTTTTTTGACCATGTATCCAAAAACTTTCATGTTGTATTAAAAAATGTTAATCAAGCATTTATAAAAATGTTGAAAAAGCATACGCAAAATATTAATAAAACATTTGAAAATTTTCAAATGTGTATAGCGCAAATGCTGATCATGTATTAAAAAAACGTTAATCTTGTATTTAAAAAGCATGTTCATAAAGCATTTAAAAATGTTGAGCAAGTGTGTGGAAAAAGTTAATCAAGCATTTCAAAAATGTTAATTGTGTATAGTAAAATGTTGACCATGTGTTAATGTTAACCAAGCACTTGAAAATGTTTAAAAATGTTAAAATCCTATTTGAATAATTTTAATATAGCATTTGAAAATGTTTAAAAAGTGTGTGTAGGAACCACGTATTCAAATGTTAATATGTATTCGATTTTTTCTAATCAAGCTCTTAAAAAAGAACATGTAGAGAAAAAATGTTGACCATACATCAATTTTTTAAAATTGTATTTGAAAAACGTTACTCAAGCATTTGGAAAATAATTTAAAATGTGTATACATGTTGGGCATGCGTTCAAAAAATGTTAAATTTGTATTGGAAAATTGTCAAACCTGTATTAGATAAATGGTCTTGACATATACAAAAATGTAGACTGAAATCCAAAAGAAACAATGAATAAGGTGAAAGAAGAAAAATAAACAAAGAAAACAAAATAAAATAAAAATGATGAATAAATCCGAAGAAACAAAGGCAAAAAAAAAAAAACAGAAAACGGGTACTTGAGGCGACCATGGATCGGTTGCTTGCCTAGGTTTCTTGTTTTTTGCCTATGTTCAGCGGACAATAATTGTGTTTCTAAAAATTAATATACTACCGTTTCTCTAGTATGGTTCCTTTCCATACAAAAAAGGTATGTATATACAATCATATTTTTAAGGTATCAGATATGACATGCGTTTCAAAAATGTTCAGTATTAGGAAAAGATTCACTGTATATTTAAAACAAAATCACTGTACACTGTTAAAAGTTCAAGGTTTTAAAAAAATGTTCAATGTACATAAAAAAAATCTATTTAGTGTGAGTATTTGAAGAAATTTTCAGCATATATTAAAAAATGCTTCACGTATAATAAAATATTTGTCAAAGTGGATTTAAAAAAAATATTCACCTTATCTTAAAAATGCTCAATGTACATAAGTCTTTTTGTTCAGTGTCTATGTTTGAAAAATTGTTCACCGTATATTGAAAAATGTCCATTGTATAATGAAAAGTTGTTCAGTGTGTATTTGTAAAATGTTCACCATATATTACATAATAATCACAATATATTAAAAGTTTTTCAGTGTGTAAGTGAAAAAAGGTTCACCATTTAAAAGTTGTTCTGTGTGTATTTTTGCAAAATGTTGATTGTATATTAGAAAACTATTTGTACTACAAAAAAGTATAAAGAAACAAAAAAAGGAGAAAAACCATACGTTAAAGACAAAAAATCAAAATCAAAAAAGAGGGAAAAAAGAAACCATAAATCATTCGGACACTCGTGTTTTTTGTAGGATAATGTGTATACTCATGTCTCCCACTCGCTGGATGATACTCGCGCGCGGGCCAAGGCCCTAGTAGGGTGCTAGATTCTTGAGCGACATGAAGGCTTGTAGCTCGCTTAGTGCGATACATAAAAATAAATGATCATGCATTACAAAAACATGTTCGCCAAACCAAAAATGCGCATAAATTGAAAATAATGTTTGTAGATTCAGAAAATGTTCATGACTTTGAAAAGCATGCTCAAAATTTTTAAACATTTTCTTGAATTTAACAAAAAAGTTTGCTAATTGAAAACCAATTAACCGTTTTTAAATCACGAATTTGTATAAACTTTCATGATTACATAAAAAATATTTATGAATTAAAAAATGTTCATCATTTAAAAAATGTTCCTGATTTATCACTAAATGTGAAGAAGATGTTCGAAAAATGAAAAGAAAAGATAAAAAGAAAGAAAAAAACATGATAAAAACAGAAAAATGAAAAAGAAAGGAAAGGATAGAAAATGAATAAATTAGAAAAAACACAAAAGAGAGAAAATGCACGTTGGGGTAGTTGCGGGATGCGCACGTGGTCGCTCCCAAGCGGCCTGCGAGCCAAATAGGATTCCCTGGCTAAGCACGCCGACAAGGAGATCTCCGCGGGCTGCCTCGAGCGCTTCTGCACGGGCCACGACCCAAGTAGGTAGGTTTTTGGGAGAAGAAAAAACTGGTCTTGTTTGTTCTGGTTTTTTGGTTTATTGGGGCCTTGTTTTTTAAGGGTTTTCCACGATTTTGTTTCCAGTTATTAGGAGGCTCCCAAGCAGGAGGCCTTGCCTTTTCGATCGATGTTGCTTTTGTGCTAGCCTTTTTAAGGCAAACTTGTTTAATTTATGTCTGTACACATATATTGTTGCTTCCGCTGACTCGTTTGTATTCGAGCTTATGTATTCGAGCCATCGAGGCCCCTGGCTTGTAATATAAAGCTTGTATGACTTTAATTTGTGTCTAGAGTTGTATTGCGATATCACCGTGAGTCCCTGATCTTTATCGTACACGTTTGCATGTATGATTAGTGTACGATTGAATCGGGGGCGTCACATCAATCCAGTAGGAGAACCAAGCAACACTATGTAAACGGCAACTGCACACAAATAACAAATACTTGCAACCCAACACATAAGAGGGGTCGTCAATCCCTCAACGGTATTGACATAGATTAAATTGTATGAGATTGGATACATAGATCTTGCAAAAACACAAAATAAAATAAATAAAGAAAAGTGCAGCAAGATATTTTTTGTTTTTTTTGGAATAATCGATCTAAAAAATAATATGATAGGAAATAGACCGGGGGGCCATAGATTTTACTAGTGGCTTCTCTCAAGCAAATAGCATTCGGTGGGTAAACAAATTACTGTTGGGCAACTGATAGAAGAGCAAATAATTATGACGATATCCAAGACAGTGATCATGTATATAGGCGTCACGTCCAAGATTAGTAGACCGACTCATGCCTGCATCTACTACTATTACTCCACACATCGACCGCTATCCAGCATGCATCTAGTGTATTAAGTTCATAGAGAAATGGAGTAATGCAATAAGAACGATGACATGATGTAGACAAAATCTATTCATGTAGGAATATCCCCATCTTTTTATCCATAATAGCATACATGATTGTCACTTCTCCTTCTGTCACTGAGATTGAGCACCGCAAGATCAAACCCTTCACAAAGCACCTCTTCCCATTGCAAGAAAAATCAATCTAGTTGGCCAAACCAAATCAAAGTTTCAGAGAAGAAATACGATGCTATAAAGATCATGCATATAAGAGATCAAAGAAGACTCAAATAATATTCATGGATAGAACTGATCACAAACTCGCAATTCATCAGATCCCAACAAACACATCGCAAAAAGTCATTACATCAAATAGATCTCCAAGAACATCGAGGAGAACAGTGTATTGAAGATCAAAGTGATAGAAGAGGCCATCTAGCTAATACCTACGGACCCGTAGGTCTGTGATAAACTACTCAATCATCATCGGAGGAGCACTAATGAGGATGATGAACCCCTCCGTGATAGTTTTCCCCTCCGGCAAGGTGCTGGAATAGGGATCTAGATTGGATCTCGTGGTTTTGGAACTTGCGGCGGCTGGAATTGTGTTTCGTCAACTCCCCTAGAGTTTCTGGAATATTTAGGTATTTATGGAGCTGAGAGGCGATGGAGAGGGCACCCGTGGGCCCCACTACCCACCAGGGCGTGCCAGGAGCCTCTAGCATGCCCTGGTGGCTTGTGGGCCCCACAGGCCTCCCCTCCCGCACTTCCTTGGCTCCCAAGTTGTCTTATGGGCCAAAAAAATCTCCAAAAAGCTTTGCCGCATTTGGACTTTGTTTGATATGGATATTCCGCGAAGTAAAAACAAGCAAAAATCAGCAACTGCCACTTGGCACTATGTCAATAGGTTAGTCCAAAAAAATGATATAAAGTTGCTATAAAATGAATGTAAAACATCCAAGATTGATAGTATAACAACGTGGAACAATAAAAAAATTATAGATACATTGGAGACGTATCAGATAACAACAAGCAACGATGTGTTTCAAAATATCAACGCTAAAGAAAGTTATCCCTAGCCCATTATACTCAATCATTGATCCATTCATGAAACACACTCAAATATTATCTACATCCAATGCACAAGTATGAAATAGTGTTCCCTAGTTTATGCTTTTAAGAGAAGATGGAGATCCAAAACAAAAATAAAAAGATGCATAAAAGTAAATAGAAAGGCCCTTCGCAGAGGGAAGCAGAGATTTATAGAGGTGCTAGAGCTCATAGCTTAAATTGAGAGATAAAGTTATTTTGAGAGGCTTGCTTTTCCTATCAACGAAAACGACCGGGAATTCCTAATATCTTCCATGCTAGATAAATCATAGGCGGTTCCCAAACAGAAAATAAAGTTTATTTCCTTTCCACCATTCTTACACAATCAATGGCTAGCCGTATCCACGGGTGCCTTCCATACCAACACTTTCCAAGGAATTTATTATGAGCAACATATTTTTTTCCATTTCATTCGGGACCGGGCATCCCTATTACCTGCCACACTCTCATGCAATGACAAGTGAATAAACACTCATCTTGAGAATAACATACCTAGCATGGAAAATATTGGCCACCCCCTGTCGCTTCATGAGCGGTACGGGTGTCGAGGTCACGATCCTGAGAATGAGTACTAGGGGTACGAATAAGGGCAGAACCTAGCTACGACACAGGTGTAACACTTGGTGTTTAACGAGTTCAGGCCCCTCTCGGCGGAGATAAAAACCCTACATCTCGTGCCCGGAGGCTTGCTTTGATTTGATGGATATGGTTACAAAGATTGCTCGTGCCCGATTATGGAGGGGGGGGGGGTGCGGATTATATACAGTGTGCCACAGCCCCATGTTCTCCATGTCGCCTAGGCATTAAATGCCACTAAATGTGTAAGTTACAGATGTAATGAGCCTATGCTACGGTAGTTACAGGTAACAGTAGCCATGACTCAGTTTAATGGAGGACTTAGGATCCCTCGACCGTTGCAGATCCCACATCGCCTGCTTGACTTCTTGGTCCGAGTGGTGATTCCTCCGCCGAGTGGCGGGTGGTCGTCCGAGTGCGGTCGAGCGGGCCGACTGGATTTCCTGATGTACGCATCCGAATGCTGACACGGTCTACGGACCTACCCATGTCGGTGATGGGCCCTATATGGGCCCCAAATGATGGGTCCTTGGCCCTACCTGTAGTAGGTGACCTCATCATTAGCTCTCGAATCGGTCGAGGTTTCGTAGGACAGTCGAGCCGATCCGTCGATTAGGTCCGAGTGCCGCGGGGGCACTCGGAATACGTTTTCGAGTTTTGGTTCGCTTTTTTTGGACGAAAACACAACAGATTCTGGACTACAGGTTTTCCCAGATGACTGGGTGCCATTGATCGCCGAGAAAAACCCCGTGCCATTCATTTTGTCTCTCGGAGGAGATAGACTTGGGGCCCGAGTGGGGCATGCCATTACAAATGGAGTGGCAATGCCGGCGCATGGTTTGATTCTCCGGGGAGATGCCACTCCTTATCCCAGGGGATGCCAGCGCGGGCCTCTTAAGCGTCCAGGTTTATGAGTCGTGCGCCTTGGAGCCTACATATAGGGCCAAGTCAACCCGCGGAGGGGCGTCAAGCTCGTCTCATAGCAATCCTGAAGTTGACTTTAGTCGGGTGTTTAGCGTGGCCGAGTGCACGGGTACCCATGGAGGGTAATCATTCGGACTAACATGCGTCCTTTAGGAAAGGAATCATGGGTAATCAATCGGATTGATTCGCCCCGGAAATCACAGGATTTGAATTTGTGTGTGCGCTCGCAGAAGCGATAACGCCGTGTGTTAGTGGGGAAAGTGGGGGTGTGGCTCCTCGATTTTCACGCATGATATCCGCCACGTGCCGCGGTCGCTCTGCGCGAAGCTTTGTCATGCACGCCGTTGATCCGGAGATCTATGGCGTGAGATCCGGCTCGCGATTCGCTCATGTGATATAAAAGATTTGGAGAGTGAGGCCGGAACCTCAGATCCCCTTTCTTCTGCTCCGGGTCCTCCGCTTCCCTCCACCACTCAAGCACACTGAACCTCCATAGCGATGGAAAGAGACTCTATGGCCAAGGCGGAGAAGGCGAAGAAGGCTGGGAAGGCCATCTCTTCCGGCTACAGTGCGGCGGGGGATTGGATCTCGTTGTGTGTCTCAGCTCAGCGGCTGGAGGAGCTTGCGGAGGAGGAGCTCATCCCGCATGAAGGGTGGCGTCACCCAGGCGTAGGGGAGGTTGAGCTGTTGCCGCAGGAGGACGAGCGCGTCCTGCTGGTCACCCAGATCGAGCGAGGCTTCTCTATGCCTCCCCACCCCTTTTGAGCGTTCCTCGATTATTTTGGTGCGCAACTCCATCACCTTCCCCTGAATGCCATCATCTACCTCTCGGACTTCATCTCTCTCTGTGAAAACTTCTTGGGTTCCCAACCCCATTAGGGCCTCTTCAAGCACATCTTCACTTGTCGGTCAATGACCGTCAAGAAAGATTCTCCGACTGGCAAGAAGACAAACATCACCGAGCTGTGCGGGGGCCTGGGCATCCAAGTTCGTGGGGGGAGGTCCTTCCCGAAGATGAGCTTCCCCAATTCCATCAAGTGCGGGGGCCTGGCAGGGAACCTGGTTCCACTACAGGGTTTTCCTTGGTGCCAGCAGTCAGTCGGCCTTCCACCGTACTTGTCAGAGAGAGTGAGAGCCCCTGCGTCCCTTTCTATGGCGAAGGAGGAGAATACGGACGTTGACATCTTGTCCAGTGCATTGATCAGAGTTTTGAATGCCGGAGTGAACGACATGGATTTGTTGGTTACTTTCTTCATTCGGTGCATCTAGCCGCTGCAAGCCAGGGCTCACCCCATGTGGTTATATGAGGGACCGAGTGACCCCACCCGAGTGCACCCTGAGGAGCTTGCCGAGAAGGATGTGGGGGCCAAGATCAAGGCCATCACCTGTGCTCAGGACAACCCGCGAGGAGCGCGGCTGGTGCCAGCCTTCCATAAGGACTTTCCGCCCATTGACGTAATCGTCTGCTGCTCAGTCGTCTTGTTAATATGTTGCCTCTTGTGTAACTGATTCCGGTATTGTTATGTGTTTGCCTTTCAGGACTTTTAGAAGTTGATCTCCAAGATCCCGGCGGTGGATTGGTCGCCCGAGGATGCGACGAGTGACACCGAGCAACGATACTAGGAGGGCTCTGAAGACGATGATGAAAGCGACGACAAGGAGAGCTCTGAGGAGGGGTAGGAGGCAGAGTCCTCTCGGTCCTACGAGGCTCCCAAGGAACCTCGCTCTAAGGCACTGCATGACCCGAGAGGAAAGGCGGGTGGGCCATAATAGACGACTGCCTCTGGGCGGACGACTCGTAGCTCAAAGCACTCACGCGTGAGACAGTGAGGAGAAGTAGCCCAAACAACCCAAGCAGATTGCAAATCCAAGCCTCGAAAGGCCGCAGTGCATCGGATAAAGGTGGCAGTGCCTATGGCTTCTACATGAGTGTTCTTAACCATCCTTTGTTTGTTTGCATGCTGACTCGGTTTCTAACTGAGTGATGTTTTATCTTTGTAGCAACGAAACTTTGACGACATCAGCGGATCCGCATGCTCACAAGCAGGGTCCGAGTGATGCTGACGCGGCGAACGCTGCCACCTCCAAAGGTATTCTGCACCGATTGATTAGGACAACCAGGTTACTTCCGACCCGATCTTTACTGATTTTCCTGGTTCCTGTATTCGTGCAGCTCCACCAGAAATCATTCAACTAGACAATGATGAGAGGAATGACCCGCCCAACCCAGAGGCGTGTCGAGTGTGAACATGCCGATGCAGGATGTTTCCCCTCGCCGATTAACTTGCGTTTCCCCGACGAAGACCGTCACGAGAGCTACGGGGCCGAGTCCCCTTGCCCAGAGTGGCCCGGCATCAGCAACTGCTATGGTCTCGGCGCGGGGGTCACAACAACTCTTTTGAGTGGGTCAACCGTGGTTTTAGCTCTGAGTCCTGCCTCTGCGTCTACATCAGCCCCAACCACCTCCTTCCCCCGGTACCATGTCCCGGAAGATCAAGTGTGGTCGATCAAGGAGGCTCTGATCTAGGCGGGGTTGATGTGCAGCCGGCTACAGGAGGCTTATTACACCAACGCAGTGCTAGAGACCAACGTCCGAGTAAGTACCATTGTGAGTATGGTTTCCAGTCGAAGTTTCTTATTTTCTTGCAGTAGAATTTTTATCAGTGGGTTTGTATAGGGCACACCCACTGGGTGTTCATGATCCAGTGGGGGCATGCTAAGTGCACCCACTCAGTGTAGTCCCCGAGGCTCTTGTCCATTGGATTCAGTCGGCAGGAGTCTTTGAACTTATTCTTGTTGGGATGCTTTCACTCGCAACTTAGCCAGAGCATTTCCGAGTAATCACAGTTCAGTGGGGGCATGCTAACTGCACCCACTGGGTGTAGTCCCCGAGGCTACCGCTGACTGGTGCAGTCGATGGTAGTCTTAGAACGATAGCTGTCTTGCCTTGGGGCTGTCTGCCATTTTTTAGCTCAACACGAGTCACTTTCCAGTAGGGGCACACTGAGTGCTCCCAGTGGGTGTAGTCCCCGAGACTACTGTCGACTGTAGGCAACCGGAGACGATGTTTAGAACTGTACCTAGCTAGGCACTCGGGGTTGATACATCTCCAACATATCTATAGTTTATGAAGTATTCATACAATGTTTACAACAATTCTATATGGTTTTGGTATGATTTGAATGGAACTAACCCGGACTGACGTTGTTTTCAGCAGAACTACCGTGGTGTTGTTTTTTGTGCAGAAATAAAAGTTATCCAAATGGAACGAAACTTCTTGATGATTTTTTGGAAGCCTCGTGGGAGGACCAGAAGGTGAAGGAGGTGAGCACAACCCACTAGGGCGCGCCAGGGGCCTTGCCCGTGTGCTGGTGGGTTGTGGTCACTCGAGGCCCATCTTAGCGTAAGACCGACACTAAAAAATCCTATAAATACAGAAACCCCTAGAAATAACCCTAGATTAGAAGTTCCACCACCGCAAGCCTTTGTAGCCACAAAAACCAATCTAGACCCCGTTTTGGCACCCTGACAGAGGGGGAAATCATCACCGGCCATCTTCATCATCCCTATGGCCACCATGATGAGGAGGGAGTAGTCCACCCTCAGGGCCGAGGGTTTTTACCAGGATCTATGTGTTTAATCTCTCTCTCTCTCTCATGTTCTTGATTTGGCACAATCTTGATGTATCACGAGCCGTTAGTATAGTTGGATCATATGGTGTTTTCCCCTCTCTATCTTGTTGTGATGAATTGAGTTTTCCATTTGAGATTTCACTTTTATCGGATTGAATACTTTGTTGGATTTGGGAGCACTTGATGTATGTATTGGCACTCAACTCATGGATTCCCGAGGTGACATTGGGGTAATCTATGCATAGGGGTTGATGCATGTTTTCGTCCTTGTTTCTCCGATAGAAATCTTGGGGCACTC
Organism: Aegilops umbellulata; assembly: GCA_032464435.1. Lineage (NCBI taxonomy): Eukaryota > Viridiplantae > Streptophyta > Magnoliopsida > Poales > Poaceae > Aegilops > Aegilops umbellulata. Next base: position 66,625,276 of record CP136060.1, on the reverse strand, counting down.
TTTGAGGTTCTTTGTGTTGGATTGAGTACTATGAATCTGAAATTGTTTGATGCATATCGTAGAATCAACTCACAGATACTCGTGGTGACATTGGAGTATCTAGGTGACATTAGAGTTTGTTGATGTGTATCATATGGTGTTATTTTAGTATGAACTCTTGGCAAGATTGATCAGAAGGAATAACTTTGAGGTGGATTATATCCCTACAAACAATTTCTTCTTTTGTTCTTTGCTAGATAGGAACTTTGGAGTGATTCTTCATCACACGTTAAGGGATGGTTATATGATCCAATTATATCATCATTGTTGAAGGATTGCACTAGCGAAAGTACGGACCCTAGGCCTCATTTTCAAGCATTGCAATACCTTTTGTGCTCACTTTTGTTACTTCCTAGCTTGTTATTTTTTATTGTTCATATTACAAAAATCAATATATACTATCGTTACTATAATTGTATCACCATCTCTTCCCCGAACTAGTGCACCTATATAATTTACCATTGTATTTGGTGTTTTGGGGACACAAGAGACTCTTTGTTATTTGGTTGCAGGGTTTTTTGAGAGAGACCTCTTCATCTTACGCCTCCCACGGATTGATAAACCTTAGGCTGTGCTACAAAACTCTACGCTTGGAGGCCCAACACAAGTCTACAAGAATAAAGTTGCGTAGTAGACATCATGGGTGTTTTCCGGCGCCGTTGCCGGGAAGGTGAGTGCTTTAAGGTATATCTTCATATCTTGCAATTGAATCTTTTAGTTTCTTGTTTTATCACTAGTTTGGTTTATTAAAGAAAACTACAAAAAATGGAATTGGTGGCCTCATATTATTCGTCTTTATCATGTCTTTCTTGAAAATGATGGATCAGAAAATTGTGCTCAACTGATGGAAGAAGAATTCAATAAAATGTGTGGTATAAATTCCTTGAATTATGAGCATGATGGCAATGTTGCTAGTACAAACTCTTTGAATATCCATAATGCTAATGATATGCAAAGCCATAAGCTTGGGGATGATATGTTTGATGAAGATGATATTTTTTGTCCCCCAAGTTTTGATGAAAAAAATTCATATGGTGATAGCATGCCTCCTATTTATGATGATTACAATGATGAAAGTGGGTTTGGAAGAGTATCAACTTTATGTAACAATGATCCCACTATTTTGCAGGGTGTTGAATCTTATTCTCATAATTATGAAAGTGGATTTGGAGAGGTCATGACTTTATTTAGTGATGATTCCACTATTTCAGAAGAGGTTGCAATTGATTACGGCAACAAAGTTGCTATCTATGATGATTATGGTGATGAAATCTATGCATATTGAATAATGATAACCATGAATCTTTTCATCATGATTTTAATTTTCAATCACATGATAGTCATTTTATTGAGTTTACTCCCACTATTATTGATGGGAATACATTTTCTTATGTGGAGAGGAATAAAATTCCTATGCTTATGCATCATGAAAAGAATGCTTTATGTGATATTTATATTGTTTAATTCATTCATGATGCTACTGAAAATTATTATGAGAGAGTAACATATGCATTTACATATCACAATGATATCAAGTCTTCCCTCTATGTGTTGAAAGTTTTGAAGTTGCGCTTGTTTTACCTTCCTATGCTAGTTGATTCTTGTTCCCATAAATTTTTTTCTTACAAAATCCCTATGCATAGGAAGTGGGTTAGGCTTAAGTGTGCTTGCCATGTGATTCATGATGCTCCTTTTCATTTTTCAATTCTTATCTTTCATGCGAGCATCATTGAAATCATCATGCCTAGCTAAAAAGCCATTAAAAAAGCGCTTGTTGGGAGACAACCCAACACTTTTACCTACTGTTTTTGTGTGTTCACATGATTAGGCTACTGCAGTAATCATGTTTTATTGCTTTTGTTTCAATAAAGTGCAAAGTAAAGCCTTTGGGATAGTGTGGATGATAGTTGATTTGATTTTGTGCAAAAACAGAAACTTTTGCGCCCAGTTCCGGAATTTTTTAAATTCACAGAAACGTGATTTTTCTCTAAAGTTTTTACAGATGGTTTATATACAAATTACCCATGCTGTCCTAATTATTCAGAATTTATAGAGTTTCAGAAGTATGGTCATTGTTCAGATCGTTACAGGTTGTTCTGTTTTTGACAGATTCTGTTTTCAATGCATAGTTTGCTTGTTTTAGTGTTTCCATAGCTTATATTAAGTGATATAAATTGTGGAAATGATAGAGTTTAGTAGGCATTATGTGGAAACAATTATGGATCTTGTCTTTGATAGTACCCAAGTGAATGGTTTGCTCTTTATCATACTAAACTATCTCATGGAGTTCTGTTAAGTTTTGTGTGATTGGAGGTTTCAAGTTTTAGGTGAGATATCGATATGAGGAGAATAAGGATTGACAAGACCCTAAGATTGGGGATTCCCAAGGCACCCCAAGGTAATATTCAAGGAATATCCAAGCAACCAAGCTTAGGGATGCCCCGGAAGGCATCCCCTCTTTCGTCTTCAACATTATCGGTAACCTCACTTGGAGCTATATTTTTATTCGTCACATAAAATGTGTTTTGCCTGGAGCATCATTTTATTTATTAGGATTTTCTTGCATTATTTATAATAATGTTTTGTGTCTTTTACTCCAATAAAAGTGTCAAGGATAGCCATCACCATGCTTATGTTGCAAGTATATGAGTTGCTGTCTCAAAACAGAAAGTTTTCTGTTCTTGCATGAATTCTCTAGAAAAGTCAGAATGTGATTAAAATGTTGAATTTTTTTGCACAATAAGCTATGATACATTTTCTACAGTATGTTAATTGTTCAGACTTTTTTAAGTTAAATAAGTATGGATCTTACTTCATCCTTTACAGACTGTTCTGTTTAGACATATGTCTGTTATGATTGCATTGTTGCATATGTTTGCTTGTTTAATGATTCTATTTGAGAATAGGAGTATTAAATATGCAGAGGCATTTAGTAAGCAATGTTAAATTATAATTTTAGTGATTTTTTACAGTAGAGAGTGATAAGGTGTTTCATTGATTTATACTAACTTATCTCATGAGTTCCTGTTGAGTTTTGTGTGGATGAAGTTTTTGAGATTTAGAGAAAAAATGATATAAAGGAATTAAGGAGACACAAAATCTCAATCTTGGGGATACCCAAGGCATCCCAAATTAATATTTCAAAAAGTCTCAAGCATCTAAGCTTGGGGATGCCCCGGTAGGCATCCCATCTTTCTTCATCAACAATTATCGGTTAGCCTCGGTTGAACCTAAGTTTTTGCTTCTTCACATGATGTGTGTTATTCTTGGAATTACATTTTATTTTGTTTTGCTTGCTGTTTTAATAGAATACTTAGATATGAAACTTTTAAATAAGAGAGAGTCCTCACATAGCTACCTATTTACTCAACTACTCATTTGATCTTCACTTATATCTTTTTGGAGAATTTTTTTGAACACTCTCATGCTTCACTTATATTATTTTGAGAGTTGGTAATAGTGATGACAATTTGCACAAGCTATGAAATTGGTCCCAAAGTGATGGATATTCAAGAAGGATACAATAAAAACTTTCATGTAGATCTTTGGATATGATAAGTTTGATTCCTTGCAATAGTTCTGCGATATGGAGATAATAATATGTGGGCCATGTTGGTGAGTAATTTTGCTTTACTAGGAATATCCGTGTTAAGGTTTGTGATTCCCTATGCAAGCACGAAAGTCAATAGTTATGCAATGAAGTTATATCCTTCTTGTGGTGCATTATTCGGTGTTAGTTATGTTTAATGCTCATTTATGATCAATTTTGTTTCTTGGTTGGTCGCTTCTCAATCTATTTGCTAGCCTCCATTTGTACTAAGTGGGAATACTACTTGTGCATCCAAATTCCTTAAACCAAGTTGTGCAATATGAGTCCACCATACCTACCTATATGTAGTATTTCCGTGCTGTTGCAAGTAAATTTGTATGTGCCAACTCTAATTTTCAAAATGAAATTCCTTTTTGTGTGCCTTTACCGCTCATGAAGCGTCAGGTGGTGGCTAATATTTTTCCATGCTAAATGTGTTATTCTCAAGATGAGTGTTTATTCACTTGTCATTGCACGAGAGTGTGGTGGTAATAGGGATGCCTAGTCCCGAAATGAAAAAAATTACTTTATGTTGTCAATAATAAATTCCTTTGGAAGTATTGGTATGGAAGGCACCCGTGGATACGGCTAGCCATGGATTGTGGAAGAATGGTGGAAAAAGGAATAAACTTTATTTTATGTTTGGGAAGCGCCTATGATGTATCTAGCATGGAAAGTATTGGGAATTCTCGGTCATTTTCGTTGACAGGAAAAAGCATGCCTCTCAAAACAATTTTATCTCTCAATTTAAGCTTTGAGCTCTGGCACCTCTACAAATCTTTGCTTCCCTCCATGAAGGTCCTATCTATTTGCTTTATGCTATTTTTATTTTTACTGAGTCTCCATCTTCTCTTATAAAGCACCAACTAGGGAACACTATTGTCATACTTGTGCATTGGGCATAACTAATATTTGAGTGTGTTTCATGAATAGATCAACGATTCAGCATAATGGGCTAGGGATAGCTTTCTTTAGTGTTGATATTTTGAAAGACATGGTTGGTTGTTGATATGCCTGAGTATTGATGTCCTCATGCCAATTATAGACTATTTCTTTGAATCATTCAAGTCCAAATGTCCATGCTACAAAAGGAAAGAGTATATGATGAATATGATAGGTAGCATTCCACATCAAAAATTCCGTTTTCAATTGCTACTTTATCATGATGAGTTTTATGACAAAGAGTTGTTATTATGATCTAGGATAAGTGATTGAAATTATCATTGATCAAACTTATGCACTATGCTAGCATACACACTTCATAAATTATTTCTTTTATCATTTACCTACTCGAGGACGAGTAGGAATTAAGATGGGGATGCTAATATGTATCCAACGTATCTATAATTTATGAAGTATTCATGCCATGTTTACAACAATTCTATATGGTATTGGTATGATTTGAATGGAACTAACTCGGACTGACGCTGTTTTCGGCAGAACTAACTCGGACTGACACTGTTTTTTGTACAGAAATAAAAGTTCTCCAAATGCAACGAAACTTTTTGATGATTTTTTGGAACAAAAGAGGCACTAAAGCTTCGTGGGAGGACCAAAAGGTGAAGGAGGTGAGCACAACCCACTAGGGCGCGCCAGGGGCCTTGCCCGTGTGCTGGTGGGTTGTGGTCACCTCAAGGCCCATCTTAGCGTGAGACCAACGAAAAAAATCCTATAAATAGAGAAATCCCTAGAAATAACCCTAGATCATAAGTTCCGCCGCCGCAAGCCTCTGTAGCCACGAAAAACCAATCTAGACCCCATTTCGGCACCCTGTCGGAGGGGGAAATCATCACTGGAGGCCATCTTCATCATCCTTATGGCCACCATGATGAGGAGGGAGTAGTCCACCCTCGAGGCTAAGGGTTTGTACCATTAGCTATGTGTTTAATCTCCTTCTCTCTCTCACGTGTTCTTGATTCGGCATGATCTTGATGTATCACGAGATTTGTTAATATAGTTGGATCATATGGTGTTTTCCCTCTCTATCTTGTTATGATGAATTGAGTTTTCCCTTTGAGATTTCACTTTGCCCGGATTGAATACTTTGTTGGATTTGAGAGAACTTGATGTACGTCTTGGCCGTCAACTCACGGATTCCCGAGGTGACATTGGGGTAATTGATGCATAGGGGTTGATGCACGTTTTCGTCCTTGTTTCTCCGGTAGAAATCATGGGGCACTCTTTGAGGTTCTTTGTGTTGAATTGAGTATTATGAATCTGAAATTGTTAAATGCATATCGTATAATCAACTCACAGATACTCGTGGTGATATTGGAGTATCTAGGTGACATTAGAGTTGGTTGATGTGTATCATATGGTGTTATTTTAGTACGAACTCTTGGATAGATCTATCGGAAAGGATAACTTGGTGTTATTTTAGTATGAACTTTTGGTAAGATTGATCGGAAAGTGTCGTGGTTTTGTCACGACAGATGTCCTAGTGAAAGAACTTAGTCATGAGGCCAACGCATCTATGTAGTAGCTTGAGAGGGGTTGAGCAGAATCGAGAAACACAACACAAGACAAGGGTTTAGACAGCTTCAGGCCCCGGGAAACATCATCCGGTAACTTCCCTACATGCTGTTTGTGGCTAGGTCTCATTATCATCACGCGAGAGTCGCCGTAAACCGGCTCTCCCAGTTATGTCTAGCCCTAAGATTATTTCTCTCTCCCCTCTTGGGGTGCCTTGCCCCTCCTTATATAAGTTGAAGGGGCGGGTTACATGTAGAGTCCAACTCGGATTAAGACTTAAACTATTTTGACTTTTCTTCATGGGCTTCTTAACGTCTTGGGCTTCATAATGTCTCGGGCTTCATAACTCTCGGGCTTCATAACTCCAGGTGACTCTATCTGTCGGGTTATGACTGTCAACCGAGTTATCATCTATCTGCCGAGTTATGACTGTCTGCCAGTTTTTGATGGTCTGTCGGTTTATGATGGTCTGCCGGGTTATGACTTCATGCCGGTTTATGAACTGACTTAACACCGGCCGGGTTATCATCTGACTTAACTCCTGCCGGTTTATCATCTGACTTAACTCCTGCCGGTTTACCACCAGCCGGTTTACCGTCTGTCTTAGCCATCTGTCTTAACTGTCTGTCTTAACTATCTATCTTAACTGTCTGTCTTAACTGTCCGCCGGTTTACCAAGTCCCAGCCGGGTTATAACTCCGGCCGGTTCATACCGCGGGGTATATCCCCGACATTAGCCCCCAGTTTAATTTGGATTTATCCATGTTAAACTGATCCTGATCATTCTTAAGTCCTTGTCATTTCCTTCTTGATACATGCCCCTGAACTCATAGCAAATCTCCTTAGCAGATATGTTTCAACTTTGTCAATGCAAAAAAGAAAATCCAAATACTTCTTTTAAAAAATCCGGGTCAACAGGCCAGCTTCAGAATCAATTTGCTGACATTGGTCTCTTGTAGATAAATATTGTAAGAAATAATCCACTTGAGTCGGCTTCCAAAGCACCGGCTTAAAAAAATATAGGCCTTGAAGTACTCATCTGATTTTCCACCGGCATAAAGATGTAGATCTTGCCGAGTTATAATTTCCAAAATCTCCGGGTTATAAAAGACTAATGGTGCCGAGTCATAATTGTTGTTGACACCGGGTCATGTAATTGATCTTCCTGATTTGCTCAAAACTGAGAATTTGAAGACGTTCCTCTTTTATATGCATAATACCTGTAGCCCCCAAGTCTTAAGAGGTTGCAACCTTGAAGAAATCCGGGTTATTCATCTCAATCATTAGTCATAAACTGAATATTCCACATATGTAGCCCCCAAGTGCCGGGTTGTCATGCTTGCAGCAACCTGGGACTTGTACTTGCCTTATGCTCATAAAAACTTCAACCAGTGTAGCCCCCAAGGGCCGCGCCATTATACAATAATGAACAGGGACTTTATAAATATGTCATGTAGACTTTGAACAGCAACGTGTAGCCCCCAAGGACCGGCTTAGTAAGATAATATTGAGCTGGGACTTTATATATATACTTCCTTGAAAATAACATCATATGATGTAACTCCCGTCATGGGGCTTGACCCCGCGTCCACAAGGTTAAGAGCTTTGTGCTTTACCAACTGAGCAGTAGATTCTTCAATAAAATGGATTAAGACTTGTGTACCTTGAATTGTTGACAGGAGCAATTGGTAGCCCCCAAGGGCCGGCTCATTACAATGTGATGAGTCGGTTCTTCAATAAGGTGAGCAAAAAATGACTTTGCATTAGCCCCCAGGTGTCATGGTGCATGCTTGTAGCGACATGAGACTTGCATATTTGATGTAATCTCAACTTGAATAATGTAGCCCCCAAGTACCGGGTCGAGAGCCTGCAGCAACTCGGGACTATTCCTTTGTAGAATAAATCATACCCATTGATAAAATAATATCCATTGCGCTGAAGGGACTTTGAAAACCTCAATCATAACATTGGTTATTGATAACCATAATAAAAATCCAGCCATGTTGGCTATTTGAATAATATAACCCAATGATTTATAAGCGCATGATTCCAATGGCGCAATCCAAATATATACTGGCGACTTATAGTCAAAACCAGGTCGGGTTAATAAATACCGGTTTATTTTATACTAGTTACTTATAATGAAAAACCAGGCCGGGTCAATAAACACCGGATTATAACTGATCATCTACTGACAACTTGTAGTTGAAAGCCAAGCCGACAACCTGTAGTTGAAAGCCAAGCCGGGTCAATAAATGCCGGTTTATCATAAAATATTATAAATCCATCCAAGGAAAAAGAACTTGGCAAATAAAAGCATAAAAGGAACATGCGAGGCTTTTCACGGGCTGCCAGGCCCCAAATTGAGGCTTTTCATGGGCTGCCAGGCCACTGAGTTAAACCATTTCACAAAGCCTTTTAAGACGGACCTCAATCATCAACCAATCGTCGTTTTAACTTTGGCAAGTTCAGGGTCTATGAGATTGACTTGTCAAACGTTCGGCGGGTCATACCAGGTTTACCTGGATGGAGTGGCTTACTTAAAAAAGGCAGGATAACCCGAGGTTTTAGGTGCGTACACCTGGCTTCCAAGCCTGGCTTGATAGCCTATTGCAAGTGTAGACTCTTTGTTCGTTGCGAAGCAAAGGGCCCCCAAGCAATATTTTGAGCTGTGCTCAGTGGATGCCTATGTTTGAGTTGTGCTTTTGCAACACTCTCTTTGGCCCCTAAGTAATTTCCCTGGCGGTCTTACATCGATCAAGAGGTGTAGCTTCGGTTCTATCATGACCAAGCCCCCAAGTGATTTCTCTGGTGGCCTTACGCCTATCAAGAGGTGTAGCTATGGTTCGAATGCGACCAAGCCCCCAAGTGATTTTTATATATGGCTTCATAAGCTGGTTCAATGGGTAAACCGGACTCCGCTATATAAACAGAAGCCCCCACGTCATCAATAATATGATAAGCCAATAAGGCAGGATACCCATGTTTGAACCGCGCATCATGGCAGCAGGTCCTCTTTGGCAACCTTTAACTTTTTGCAGGAGATAAATTCTTCTTGAACCGGGATTTTGAACCGGATATTGAGAGCGTCAGAGCTTTTGCAAGAGACAGTTCCTCTTAAACCGGATTTGAACCAGATACTAAGGGCTTCAGTGCTGTGTGGGAGACGGGATTTCCCTTAAACCAAACTATAAACCGAAAGCATCATTGTGAGATGGAATATTTCTGACAGCCTTTCATTAATATAACAGTAGCCTCCGGGACCGGGCTATCTTTCCCTCCATCGTCCTGGGGTTCTTAAATTTGCTGAAACTGGCAATATTTGCTGAGTCATATCATCGTAGCCCCCGAGTCTTAAGACGACTTGAGGAGTTGTCTTGAGATTCTCTGTATTTAACCGTAGCAGAAGGTATATATCATCGGTGTTGATAACGCGATGTGAATCCACAGAAGGTTGAGGTGACTGCGGCGGGTTATAAATGATCCCATATGAGCCGTGTCAGCAACTCGGCCAATGGTTCCTTTCAACTGGCTGTTTGAAGTTAACCAAATTGTAGTGGCGGCAACTTGTGCGCATGTCCATTGAGCCATCCAGCGTAGACTGTGGCTGAATGATTATTTGCCTCCAATTTGTTGGAAGAAAACCCGGCTACCCAAGCAGTGACTTGCTCATAGTCAATAAATAGCTCATGCAGACAGGTGCGGCCCGGTGTGTTGATGTAGACTAGGCCGCGAGAGACGGACGATAAAGACGACCACATCATCAGAGGCAGCTCGGACAGATGAGTCGACCGCGACATTGTAAGCCGGCGCGGACGAGCGAGTTAATTCGCATGGACGGTCCCGGTGAGTGAAGGAAATATGCCCTAGAGGCAATAATAAAGTTATTATTTATTTCCTTATATCATGATAAAGGTTTATTATTCATGCTAGAATTGTATTAACCAGAAACATAATACATGTGTGAATACATAGAAAAACAGAGTGTCACTAGTATGCCTCTACTAGACTAGCTCGTTAATCAAAGATGGTTATGTTTCCTAACCATGAACAAAGAGTTGTTATTTGATTAACGAGGTCACATCATTAGTTGAATGATCTGATTGACATGACCCATTATATTAGCTTAGCACCCGATCGTTTAGTATGTTGCTATTGCTTTATCCATGACTTATACATGTTCCTATGACTATGAGATTATGCAACTCCCGTTTGCCGGAGGAACACTTTGGGTACTACCAAACGTCACAACGTAACTGGGTGATTATAAAGGAGTACTACAGGTGTCTCCAATGGTAGATGTTGGGTTGGCGTATTTCGAGATTAGGATTTGTCACTCCGATCGTCGGAGAGGTATCTCTGGGCCCTCTCGGTAATGCACATCACTTAAGCCTTGCAAGCATTGCAACTAATGAATTAGTTGCGGGATGATGTATTATGGAACGAGTAAAGAGACTTGCCGATAACGAGATTGAACTAAGTATTGGATACTGACGATCGAATCTCGGGCAAGTAACATACCGATGACAAAGGGAACAACGTATGTTGTTATGCGGTCTGACCGATAAAGATCTTCGTAGAATATGTAGGAGCCAATATGGGCATCCAGGTCCCGCTATTGGTTATTGACCGGAGACGTGTCTCGGTCATGTCTACATTGTTCTCGAACCGTAGGGTCCGCACGCTTAACGTTACGATGACAGTTATTATGAGTTTATGCATTTTGATGTACCGAAGGTTGTTCGGAGTCCCGGATGTGATCACGGACATGACGAGGAGTCTCGAAATGGTCGAGATGTAAAGATTGATATATTGGAAGCCTATGTTTGGACATCAGATGTGTTCCGGATGAAATAGTGATTTTACCGGAATACCGGGAGGGTTACCGGAACCCCCCGGGAGCCAAATGGGCCAACATGGGCCTTGGTGGAAAGGTGAAAGGGCTGCCCTCATGGGCTGTGCGCCTCCCCCTTCCCCTAGTCCTATTAGGACTAGGAGAGGTGGCCGCCCCCCCCCTCTCTCTCTCTCTCCCCCTTTGAGGAATCCTATTCCAACTAGGATTGGGGGGGGGGGGAATCCTACTCCCGGAGGGAGTAGGACTCTCCTGGCGCGCCACCCTTGGCCGGCCAGCCCCTCCCCCTTGGATCCTTTATATACGGAGGCAGGGGGCACCCCATAGACACACAAGTTGATCCTTGAGATCGTTCCTTAGCCGTGTGCGGTGCCCCCTTCCACCAAATTCCACCTCGGTCATATTGTCGCAGTGCTTAGGCGAAGCCCTGCGCCAGTAGTACATCAAGATCGTCACCACACCGTCGTTCTGACGGAACTCTTCCCCGACGCTTTGCTGGATCGGAGCCCGGGGATCGTCATCGAGCTGAACGTGTGCCAAGAACTCGGAGGTGCCGGAGTAACGGTGCTTGGATCGGTCGGATCGTGAAGACGTACGACTACATCAACCGCGTTGATATAACGCTTCCGCTTTCGGTCTACGAGGGTACGTAGACAACACTCTCCCCTCTCGTTGCTATGCATCACCATGATCTTGCGTGTACGTAGGAATTTTTTTGAAATTACTACGTTCCCCAACAGTGGCATCCGAGCCTAGGTTTTTATGGTTTGATGTTATTTGCACGAGTAGAACACAAGTGAGTTGTGGACGATACAAGTCATACTGCCTACCAGCATGTCATACTTTGGTTCAGCGGTATTGTTGGACGAGACGATCCGGACCAACCTTACGCGTACTCTTACGCGAGACCGGTTCCCTCGACGTGCTTTGCACATAGATGGCTTGCGGAAGACTGTCTCTCCAACTTTAGTTGAACCGAGTGTGGCTACGCCCGGTCCTTGAGAAGGTTAAAACGGAGTCTATTTGACAAACTATCGTTGTGGTTTTGATGCGTAGGTAAGATGAGTTCTTGCTTAAGCCCGTAGCAGCCACGTAAAACTTGCAACAACAAAGTAGAGGATGTCTAACTTGTTTTTGCAGGGCATGTTGTGATGTGATATGGTCAAGACATGATGCTAAATTTTATTGTATGAGATGATCATGTTTTGTAACCAAGTTATCGGCAACGGGCAGGAGCCATATGGTTGTCGCTTTATTGTATGCAATGCAATCACGATGTAATGCTTTACTTTATTACTAAGCTGTAGTGATAGTCGTGGAAGCATAAGATTGGCGAGACGACAACGATGCTACGATGGAGATCAAGGTGTCGCGCCGGTGATGTTGGTGATCATGACAGTGCTTCAGAGATGGAGATCACAAGCACAATATGATGATGACCATATCATATCACTTATATTGATTGCATGTGATGTTTATCTTTTTATGCATCTTATCTTGCTTTGATTGACGGTAGCATTATAAGATGATCTCTCACTAAATTATCAAGAAGTGTTCTCCCTAAGTATGCACCGTTGCAAAAGTTCTTCGTGCTGAGACACCACGTGATGATCGGGTGTGATAGGCTCTACGTTCAAATATAACGGGTGCAAAACAGTTGCACACGCGGAATACTCAGGTTATACTTGACAAGCTATGCATATAAGATATGACCTCGGAACAGAGAGACCGAAAGGTCGAGCGTGAATCATATAGTAGATATGATCAACATAACGATGTTCACCATTGAAAACTACTCCATATCACGTGATGATCGGTTATGGTTTAGTTGATTTGGATCACGTGATCACTTAGAGGATTAGAGGGATGTCTATCTAAGTGGGAGTTCTTAATTAATTTGATTAACTGAACATAAACTTATCATGAACTTAGTACCTGATAGTATCTTGCTTGTTTATGTTGATTGTAGATAGATGGCTCGTGCTGTTGTTCCGTTAAATTTTAATGCGTTCCTTGAGAAAGCAAAGTTGAAAGATGATGGTAGCAATTACACGGACTGGGTCCGTAACTTGAGGATTATCCTCATTGCTGCACAGAAGAATTACGTCCTGGAAGCACCGCTAGGTGCCAGGCCTGCTGCTAGAGCAACACCAGAAGTTATGAACGTCTCGCAGAGCAAAGCTGATGACTACTCGATAGTTCAGTGTGCCATGCTTTACAGCTTAGAACCAGGACTTCAACGACGTTTTGAACGTCACAGAGCATATGACATGTTCCAGGAGTTGAAGTTAATATTTCAAGCAAATGCCCGGATTGAGAGATATGAAGTCTCCAATAAGTTCTATAGCTGCAAGATGGAGGAGAACAGTTCTGTCAGTGAGCATATACTCAAAATGTCTGGGTATAATAATCACTTGATTCAATTGGGAGTTACTCTTCCAGATGATTGCGTCATTGACAGAATTCTCCAATCACTGCCACCAAGCTACAAGAGCTTCGTGATGAACTATAATATGCAAGGGATGAACAAGACTATTTCCGAGCTCTTCGCAATGCTAAAAGCTGCGGAGGTAGAAATCAAGAAGGAGCATCAAGTGTTGATGGTTAACAAAATCACTAGTTTCAAGAAAAAGGGCAAAGGGAAGAAAAAGGGGAACTTCAAGAAGAACGGCAAGCAAGTTGCTGCTCAAGAGAAGAAACCCAAGTCTGGACCTAAGCCTGAAACTGAGTGCTTCTACTGCAAGCAGACTGGTCATTGGAAGCGGAACTGCCCCAAGTATTTGGCGGATAAGGAGGATGGCAAGGTGAATAAAGGTATATGTGATATACATGTTATTGATGTGTACCTTACTAATGCTCACAGTAGCACCTGGGTATTTGATACTGGTTCTGTTGCTAATATTTGCAACTCGAAACAGGGACTACAGAATAAGCGGACACTAGCAAAGGATGAGGTGACGATGCGTGTGGGAAACGGTTCCAAAGTCGATGTGACCGCGGTCGGCACGCTACCTCTACATCTACCTTCGAGATTAATATTAGACCTAAATAATTGTTATTTGGTGCCAGCGTTGAGCATGAACATTATATCGGGATCTTGTTTAATGCGAGACGGTTATTCATTTAAATCAGAGAATAATGGTTGTTCTATTTATATGAGTAATATCTTTTATGGTCATGCACCTTTGAAGAGTGGTCTATTTTTGATGAATCTCGATAGTAGTGATACACATATTCATAATGTTGAAACCAAAAGATGCAGAGTTGATAATGAAAGTGCAACTTATTTGTGGCACTGTCGTTTAGGTCATATCGGTGTAAAGCGCATGAAGAAACTCCATACTGATGGACTTTTGGAACCACTTGATTATGAATCACTTGGTACTTGCAAACTGTGCCTCTTGGGCAAGATGACTAAAACACCGTTCTCCAGTACGATGGAGAGAGCAACAGATTTGTTGGAAATCATACATACCGATGTATGTGGACCGATGAATATTGAGGCTCGTGGCGGATATCGTTATTTTCTCACCTTCACAGATGACTTAAGCAGATATGGGTATATCTACTTAATGAAACACAAGTCTGAAACATTTGAAAAGTTCAAAGAATTTCAGAGTGAAGTTGAAAATCATCGTAACAAGAAAATAAAGTTTCTACGATCTGATCGTGGAGGAGAATATTTGAGTTACGAGTTTGGTGTACATTTGAAAAATTGTGGAATAGTTTCGCAACTCACGCCACCCGGAACACCACAGCGTAATGGTGTGTCCGAACGTCGTAATCGTACTTTACTAGATATGGTGCGATCTATGATGTCTCTTACTGATTTACCGCTATCGTTTTGGGGATACGCTCTAGAGACGGCCGCATTCACGTTAAATAGGGCACCATCTAAATCCGTTGAGACGACGCCTTATGAACTATGGTTTGGCAAGAAACCAAAGTTGTCGTTTCTTAAAGTTTGGGGCTGCGATGCTTATGTGAAAAAGCTTCAACCTGATAAGCTCGAACCCAAATCGGAGAAATGTGTCTTCATAGGATATCCAAAGGAAACTGTTGGATACACCTTCTATCACAGATCCGAATGCAAGACTTTTGTTGCTAAGTTCGGAAACTTTCTAGAGAAGGAGTTTCTTTCGAAAGAAGTGAGTGGGAGGAAAGTAGAACTTGACGAGGTAACTGTACCTACTCCTTTATTGAGAAGTAGTACATCACAGAAAACTGTTTCTGCGACACCTACACCAATAAGTGAGGAAGCTAATGATGATGATCATGAAACTTTAGATCAAGATACTACTGAACCTCGTAGATCAACCAGAGTGAGATCCGCACCAGAGTGGTACGGTAATCCTATTCTGGAGGTCATGATATTAGATCATGATGAACCTACGAACTATGAAGAAGCGATGGTGAGCCCAGATTCCGCAAAGTGGCTTGAAGCCATGAAATCTGAGATGGGATCCATGTATGAGAACAAAGTATGGACTTTGGTTGACTTGCCCGATGATCGGCAAGCAATTGAGAACAAATGGATCTTTAAGAAGAAGACTGACGCTGATGGTAATATTACTGTCTACAAAGCTCGACTTGTCGCAAAAGGTTTTCGACAAGTTCAAGGGATTGACTACGATGAGACTTTCTCACCCGTAGCGATGCTTAAGTCTGTCCGAATCATGTTAGCAATTGCCACATTTTATGATTACGAAATTTGGCAGATGGATGTCAAAACTGCATTCCTGAATGGATTTCTGGAAGAAGAGTTGTATATGATGCAACCGGAAGGTTTTGTCGATCCAAAGGGAGCTGACAAAGTGTGCAAGCTCCAGCGATCCATTTATGGACTGGTGCAAGCCTCTCGGAGTTGGAATAAACGCTTTGATAGTGTGATCAAAGCATTTGGTTTTATGCAGACTTTCGGAGAAGCCTGTATTTACAAGAAAGTGAGTGGGAGCTCTGTAGCATTTCTAATATTATATGTGGATGACATATTACTGATTGGAAATGATATAGAATTTCTGGATAGCATAAAGGGATACTTGAATAAAAGTTTTTCAATGAAAGACCTCAGAGAAGCTGCTTACATATTAGGCATAAAGATCTATAGAGATAGATCAAGACGCTTAATTGGACTTTCACAAAGCACATACCTTGACAAGATTTTGAAGAAGTTCAAAATGGATCAAGCAAAGAAAGGGTTCTTGCCTGTGTTACAAGGTGTGAGATTGAGTAAGACTCAAAGCCCGACCACTGCAGAAGATAGAGAGAAAATGAAAGATGTTCCCTATGCTTCAGCCATAGGCTCTATCATGTATGCATTGCTGTGTACCAGACCTGATGTGTGCCTTGCTATAAGTTTAGCAGGGAGGTACCAAAGTAATCCAGGAGCGGATCACTGGACAGCGGTCAAGAACATCCTGAAATACCTGAAAAGGACTAAGGATATGTTTCTCATATATGGAGGTGACAAAGAGCTCACCGTAAGAGGTTACGTTGATTCAAGCTTTGACACTGATCCGGACGATTCTAAATCGCAAACCGGATACGTGTTTACATTAAACGGTGGAGCTGTCAGTTGGTGCAGTTCTAAACAAAGCGTCGTAGCGGGATCTACATGTGAAGCGGAGTACATAGCTGCTTCGGAAGCAGCAAACGAAGGAGTCTGGATGAAGGAGTTCATATCCGATCTAGGTGTCATACCTAGTGCATCGGGTCCAATGAAAATCTTTTGTGACAATACTGGTGCAATTGCCTTGGCAAAGGAATCCAGATTTCACAAAAGGACCAAACACATCAAGAGACGCTTCAACTCCATCCGGGATCTAGTCCAGGTGGGAGACATAGAGATTTGCAAGATACATAGGGATCTGAATGTTGCAGACCCGTTGACTAAGCCTCTTCCACGAGCAAAACATGATCAGCACCAAGACTCCATGGGTGTTAGGATCATTACAGTGTAATCTAGATTATTGACTCTAGTGCAAGTGGGATACTGAAGGAAATATGCCCTAGAGGCAATAATAAAGTTATTATTTATTTCCTTATATCATGATAAAGGTTTATTATTCATGCTAGAATTGTATTAACCGGAAACATAATACATGTGTGAATACATAGACAAACAGAGTGTCACTAGTATGCCTCTACTAGACTAGCTCGTTAATCAAAGATGGTTATGTTTCCTAACCATGAACAAAGAGTTGTTATTTGATTATCGAGGTCACATCATTAGTTGAATGATCTGATTGACATGACCCATTATATTAGCTTAGCACCCGATCGTTTAGTATGTTGCTATTGCTTTATCCATGACTTATACATGTTCCTATGACTATGAGATTATGCAACTCCCGTTTGCCGGAGGAACACTTTGGGTACTACCAAACGTCACAACGTAACTGGGTGATTATAAAGGAGTACTACAGGTGTCTCCAATGGTAGATGTTGGGTTGGCGTATTTCGAGATTAGGATTTGTCACTCCGATCGTCGGAGAGGTATCTCTGGGCCCTCTCGGTAATGCACATCACTTAAGCCTTGCAAGCATTGCAACTAATGAATTAGTTGCGGGATGATGTATTACGGAACGAGTAAAGAGACTTGCCGATAACGAGATTGAACTAAGTATTGGATACTGACGATCGAATCTCGGGCAAGTAACATACCGATGACAAAGGGAACAACGTATGTTGTTATGCGGTCTGACCGATAAAGATCTTCGTAGAATATGTAGGAGCCAATATGGGCATCCAGGTCCCGCTATTGGTTATTGACCGGAGACGTGTCTCGGTCATGTCTACATTGTTCTCGAACCGTAGGGTCCGCACGCTTAACGTTACGATGACAGTTATTATGAGTTTATGCATTTTGATGTACCGAAGGTTGTTCGGAGTCCCGGATGTGATCACGGACATGACGAGGAGTCTCGAAATGGTCGAGACATAAAGATTGATATATTGGAAGCCTATGTTTGGACATCAGATGTGTTCCGGATGAAATAGTGATTTTACCAGAATACCGGGAGGGTTACCGGAACCCCCCGGGAGCCAAATGGGCCAACATGGGCCTTGGTATAAAGGTGAAAGGGCTGCCCTCATGGGCTGTGCGCCTCCCCCTTCCCCTAGTCCTATTAGGACTAGGAGAGGTGGCCGGCCCCTCTCTCTCTCTCCCCCTTTGAGGAATCCTATTCCAACTAGGATTGGGGGGGGGGGGGGGTAATCCTACTCCCGGAGGGAGTAGGACTCTCCTGGCGCGCCACCCTTGGCCGGCCAGCCCCTCCCCCTTGGATCCTTTATATACGGAGGCAGGGGGCACCCCATAGACACACAAGTTGATCCTTGAGATCATTCCTTAGCCGTGTGCGGTGCCCCCTTCCACCAAATTCCACCTCGGTCATATTGTCGCAGTGCTTAGGCGAAGCCCTGCGTCAGTAGTACATCAAGATCGTCACCACGCCGTCGTGCTGACGGAACTCTTCCCCAACGCTTTGCTGGATCGGAGCCCGAGGATCGTCATCGAGCTGAACGTGTGCCAAGAACTCGGAGGTGCCGGAGTAACGGTGCTTGGATCGGTCGGATCGTGAAGATGTACGACTACATCAACCGCGTTGATATAACGCTTCCGCTTTCGGTCTACGAGGGTATGTAGACAACACTCTCCCCTCTCGTTGCTATGCATCACCATGATCTTGCGTGTACGTAGGAATTTTTTTGAAATTACTACGTTCCCCAACAGTGAGTTGAAGTAGTCCGGGCCGCAAGAGCGGCGGCTTGCGCACATCCATTTACCGGGTAATGAGGCACAGACGAATACCGGGTGCAATGTTGCCAGTACGTGCTCCGTATCCGTGGTAGAAACCACATTTGTAGTGAATCATTGTCTTGCGTACAGAAAATACAACAGGGTGGAGTAGTTGTTTGTCAAAGAAAATCAAGATGTACTTAACAAAATATGTAAGATAAATATCACCTGATTTTTAGGCGACAGATGATCATTATATGGCGTTCGTAGATAACCAAGAACTTTTGTGTTGATCCTTTCAAGGGCCTTGCCAGAGTTCGCCGTAGTTTGTATAACCTTCACTCCAAGAAATCGGGGAATATTTATCCTCGGGAACGCCTCGTATATCTTCTGATATGATCAAAAGTTTTTTTAGACGCCCTTGACTTTTCCTTCGTTTCCTTCTTTCCAGCCAGAACAAGTGCAGGGGAAGTAGGGCTCCTTCTCTTTCGGAGCAAGCGGCGAGAGCCTGCGGGGTCGGAGCTGGTCGCAGCAGAGGCGGCCCCGGAGCAGAACCGACGCGAGCGCGGGGCGGTTTAGAGCGGGGCGATTCAACAGGGCAAGGAGAGGCGTGGCGGCTCGATGAAGCAGAGTTGCAGAAGGCTCGGTACGGGCGATTTGACGCGGCAACGGGGGTGACTTGCAGGTGAGCAGCAGCTCAAGGCGGTCGGCTGGCGAGGTGATTGAGGGAGTCCTAGATTAGGGGGTGTTCGGATAGCCGGACTACATCTCCCACCAGACTCCAAGACTATGAAGATACAAGATTGAAGACTCTGTCCCGTGTCCGGAAGGTTCTTTCCTTGGCGTAGAAGGCAAGCTAGGCGTGCAGATATTCAAGATCTTCTACCGATGTAACCGACTTTGTGTAACCCTAACCCTATCCGGTGTCTATATAAACCGGAGGGTTGTAGTCCGTAGGACAGAATAATCTTCATACACAATCAAACCATAGGCTAGCTTCTAGGGTTTAGCCTCCTTGATCTTGTTGTAGATCTACTCTTGTACTACCCATATCATCAATATTAATCTACCAGGAGTAGGGTTTTACCTCCACCGAGAGGGCCCGACCTGGGTAAAACAAAGTGTCCCTTGTCTCCTGTTACCATCCGACCTTGACGCACAGTTCGGGACCCCCTACCCGAGATCCGCCGGTTTTGACACCGACACTGGTGCTTTCATTGAGAGTTCCTCTGTGTCGTCACCTTTAGGTTCGATGGCTCCTTTGATCATCAACGGCAAGGAGGTCCAGGGTGAGACTTTTCTCCCCAGACAGATCTTCGTCTTCGGCGGCTTCGCTCTGCGAGCCAACTCGCTTGGCCATCTAGAGCAGATCGAAAGCTACGCCCCTGGCCATCAAGTCAGGTTTGGAAGCTTAAACTACACGGCGGATATCCGCGGAGACTTGATCTTCGACGGATTCGAGCCACAGCCAAGCGTGTCGCACTGTCGAGAAGGGCATGATATAGCTCTGCTCCCGAACAGTGTCCTGGAGGCCGCATACGCTCCGGCCCCGATTCTTGATTCGGAGCCCACTGCGCTCGTCGAGGAAGAACGGTTGGACGTCACCTCAGGGGCTGCGACGTTAAAGGCGATCAAGCCGAACGCCGGTCCCGCACTCCGCGTCGCCCATGACTCCAAGGAGCCGGATTCTTCTCCGAACTCCGGGCTTTCCAAGCCCCCGCCGATCGAATCTGATTGGACGCCTATAATGGAGTTCACCGCCGCGGACATCTTTCAGTGCTCACCTTTTGGTGACATCCTGAATTCTCTCAAGTCTCTCTCTTTATCAGGAGAGCCCAGACCGGATTATGGTCTGCGAGGTTGGGATACGGACGATGAAGAAATTCAAAACCCACCCACCACCCACTTAATAGCCACTGTCGACGATCTAACCGACATGCTCGACTTCGGCTCCGAAGACTTCGACGGTATGGACAACGAAGGAGGAGACGAACAACAACCAGCACCTGAAGGGCGCTGGACCGCCACCTCGTCATATGACATATACATGGTGGACGCTCCGAAAGACGGAGATGGCGATGGAACAGTGGTGGATGGCACCTCGAGAAAGCCTCCCAAATGCCGGCGTCAGTGGCACCGCTCTAAATCCCGCCAAAGCAAGAACGGTGATTCCGGCACGGGGGATAATTCTACCCCGAATACCGCGAAGAACACCAACCACAACAAGACTCAGCACGGGAAGATGGAGAAGCCGGCCTTCATAAGGAAGCGGCAGAACAAGAGGTTGAGGACGATAACTACATGCCTCCCTCCGAAGACGAGGCAAGCCTCGACGACGATGAATTCGTCATACCATCAGACCCTGCCGAACAAGCGCGTTTTCAATGCAGGCTTATTGCCACGGCCAACAGCCTAAAGAAAAAGCAGCAACAGCTTAGGGCTGATCAAGATTTGCTAGCTGACAGATGGACAGACGTCCTTGCGGCCGAAGAGTACAAACTCGGGCGCCACTCCAAAAGTTACCCTAAGCGCAGGCCGCTCCCCCAATCAGAGGAGGAAGCAAATGACATGGCAGACTGGCCACCTCGCGGCCGCGACAGAGAGGCCCGTCGAAATTTCAAGCCAAACATGCCCCGGGGCCGTTCGGCTAGGGCTCAAGGAAACGAGCCAGACCTGCGAGACGTACTGGAGGACAAAGCAAGGCGGACAAGATCGAACTATGGATCACGCGGACGCCCAACACGTGACGATTTTCAGTCCGGACACAATAACTCCGGCCGGGCCGAACTCAACAAGCACAGCTCTTCCGAGCTGCGTCGTGACGTAGCCCAGTATAGGGGCGCCACACACCCGTTATGTTTCACAGACGAAGTAATGGATCATCAAATACCAGAGGGTTTCAAACCCATCAACATCGAGTCATACGATGGTACGATAGATCCGGCAGTTTGGATCGAGGATTATCTCCTTCACATCCATATGGCACGCGGCGACGACCTGCACGCCATCAAATATCTCCCACTCAAGCTTAAGGGACCAGCTCGGCATTGGCTTAACAGCTTGCCAGCAAATTCAATTGGTTCTTGGGAAGACCTGGAAGCCGCATTCCTTGACAACTTCCAGGGCACTTATGTGCGACCACCGTACGCTGATGACCTAAGCCACATAATTCAGCAGCCAGACGAATCGGCCAGGCAATTCTGGACACGGTTCCTAACAAAGAAAAATCAGATAGTCGACTGTCCGGACGCAGAGGCCCTAGCGGCCTTCAAGCATAATATCCGCGACGAATGGCTTGCCCGGCACCTAGGACAGGAAAAGCCGAAAACCATGGCAGCCCTCACGACACTCATGACCCGCTTTTGCGCGGGCGAAGACAGCTGGCTAGCTCGTAGCAACAACTTATCAAAGAAGACCGGTAATCGGGATACCAAGGAGAAAAATGGCAGGTCATGCCGAAACAATCAAAAGCGCCGCGTTTGCAGCGACAGCAATGAGGATACGGCAGTAAATGCCGGATTCAGAGGCTATAAATCCGGTCAGCGGAAACAACCATCTAAAAAGAATAACCAGGGCCCGTCCAATTTGGATCGAATACTCGACCGCTTGTGCCAGATTCATGGCACCCCCGAAACGCCAGCCAATCACACCAACAGAGATTGTTGGGTGTTCAAGCAGGCAGGCAAGTTAAGAGCCGAACATAAAAACAAGGGGCTGGACAGCGATGACGAGCAGGAGCCCAGGCCGCCGAACAACAAAGGACAGAAGGGGTTTCCCCCGCAAGTGCGGATGGTGAACATGATATACGCGACCCATATTCCTAAGAAGGAAAGGAAGCGTGCGCTACGGGATGTGTACGCGATGGAGCCAGTCGTCCCAAAGTTCAATCCTTGGTCTTCTTGCCCGATCACTTTCGATCGAAGGGACCACCCCACTAGTATCCCTCACGGCAGCTTTGCCGCATTGGTCCTCGATCCAATCGTCGACGGATTTCATCTTACAAGAGTCCTCATGGACGGCGGTAGTAGCCTGAACCTGCTTTACCAGGATACAGTGCGGAAAATGGGCATAGATCCATCAAGGATCAAGCCCACAAGGACGACCTTTAAAGGCGTCATCCCAGGTGTACGGGCCAAGTGCACAGGCTCGATAACACTTGATGTGGTCTTCGGATCTCCGGATAATTTCCGAAGCGAAGAGTTAATCTTCGATATAGTCCCGTTCCGCAGTGGTTATCACGCCCTGCTCGGACGAACTGCATTTGCTAAATTCAATGCGGTTCCGCACTACGCATATCTCAAGCTCAAGATGCCAGGCCCTCGAGGAGTAATTACGGTCAGCGGAAACACCGAACGCTCCATCACAACGGAGCAGCACATGGCGGCCCTCGCAGCAGAAGTACAAAGTAGCCTCTCATGGCAACTCTCCAGTCCGGCCGCTAAAACGCCGGACAATGCAAAGCGCGCCCGGAGTAACCTGCAACAAGACCACTTGGCATGTTTGGAGCATGCGTAGCAATACGGCCCCGACCCCAGCCATCGCAGCATCGCGAAGCTAGTACCTCGAGTACACAGTTATGCCCTTAAAATTCCATGGGCATAGGGGAAGGAGGCATTTTAACGGCATGCCTACAATACGGCCTTAAACGTACTAGGGTCTGCCGGATTTTTTTTACTTTCAGGACTCCACATTCCGGATGACCTGTTCGGCCTTGTTGCCGCACAGACGATACAAAGGCCTAGGATAGCAGACAAAGCTACGCCGCACTACGGAACTCTCAGGTGGTCTCTATTTCGAGCGATATATCTGTTTCCAACTTTCCGCGGCCTGTGCCTGGCCAGGACATGTTAAATAGTCCAGTTTTTTTTTGCTTATCGCACTACTTGTATCGTCCGGCTTCGAATAGCCTCTTTATAAACAATGCATAGCTTTGTGTCTATTTTCTGCATCACCTTCTTTGAATATATATGTTTATCCCATAACATGATCGCACCCGTACACCATGGTACGGCAAACCACGCCAGGGGCTTCATTACCCTTTTATCTGGACGTGAGAAGTCCATACACTTCCACAAGTGCGGCACCCCGAACTTATAGCACTATATGCATCGGCTCCGAGTCATGATTTTGGTCATATGTTGGGTTTGCCCGGCTCCTATGTTTTGGTGCCTTACGTTCCGCTCTATCGGCTAAGGTAGCACTAGGAGAACCGCTGCGATTGTGCCCCAGGTCATGTGGGTGAGCACCTCAGTGGAGAAAGCTAAAACAGACTATCATGATAGGGCGTGAGACCGGTCGCTGTTCGAGAGGTTTTTCGAGTCCTTAAAGGCTTATGCCGCTTCGAGCGGAGAGCTGGTTAAATCCGGCTAAAGGCGTGGATAGCGCCCCGAATTCGGCCTTCCGAACTAGGGCTTCGCCGAAATTTAAAATTATAAAGTTCTATGGCTAAGTGAGAGTGTTCAAGCATTATAGTCCGATTGCCTGGTTCATTGTGCTGAGGGCCTCCCTCGAAGGACCCAACTATGGGAACAAGAGCACTCAGGTTTATCCCGAACACCCCAGCACTAGTTGCATGGGGGGAGAAAGCTGACAACTCGCCATCTCTCAATTACTGATAAACGGCCGCACAGAAAATAATATTTTAAATTCAAAGCATTGCTTAAAGCGCATATGAACAAGTTTTCAGCGCACAGGATACAAACGAACGAGTTCATGGAAATATTACATCTTTAGCACATTCATCCGCAATAAGGCGGGCTCCGGCAAGAACTTCTTCATAGTAGTTCTCGGTCTTGCGATGTTCCTTCCCGGGCGGCGGCCCGTCCTTCACCAGCTTCTCGCCGTTCAGCTTACCCCAATGTACCCTCACACGGGCGAGGGCCCTCCGGGCGCCCTCGATGCAGGCAGAGCGCTTGATGACCTCAAGCCGTGGACAGGCCTCCACCAGCCGCCGCACTAGCCCAAAGTAGCTCCCAGGCAGGGCCTCTCCAGGCCACAGCCGAACTAGAAGGCCCTTCATAGCCTGTTCGGCCGCCTGGTGGAGCTCGACCAGCTGCTTCAGCTGATCACTCAAGGGAACAGGGTGTCCGGCCTCAGAATACTGAGACCAGAACACACTCTCCGCCGAGCTGCCCTGTTCAGCTCGGTAGAACGCGGCGGCGTCGGATGCGCTGCGGGGAAGATCGACAAATGCCCCTGGAGAACTCCGGATTCGGGTAAGAAACAGGTATTTTATTTTTATATTCCTACTTTGCATTAAGAATGCCTTACCCGCTGCTATCTTTTTTACATCCTCCAACTCTTGGAGGGCCTTCCGGGCTTCGGCCTTGACAATTTTGGTGGCCTCAACGGCAGAGGTGAGTTCGGTGGCTTGCGTTTTCGCGTCAAGCTCCAAACCCCTATGTTTTTCCATGAGGTCTTGCAGCTTCTGCTGCACCTCGCCGCATTGGACCACAAGCTTTTATCGTTCGATGCGCTCCTCGGCCGTCTTCTTTTCGGCCTCGGTAAGCGCCTGCCTCAGGGTGGCCACCTCTGTCGCGGCCCCTACATTAGGCAGTGTATACCTGTTATTTTCTGCAATCAAGCCTCTCCATAGGCAAATTTTTATTATTAACAGTTTTTTTTACCTTCCTTCTCCTCGAGCTGCCCTCGGGCAAGACCGAGCTCTCGCTCGGACCGCTCAAGGTCCTTCTTAAGGACATCCACCTGCGCAGTTAATGCGGCGGTGGACAGCAGTGAAGCCTGCATACGCATATTTGACTTTTTTGTTAGACTCCTGCGATAATTATTAGATCCTCTATCTGGCTTTTCTTTCCGAACACCGAACAGAGCATCAGGGGCTACTGTCTATGCGGCAACGAATTTAGCATATTAATTACTTACCTGAAAGCCTGTTAGAAGGCTAGCGCAAGCTTCGTTCAATCCGCTTTTGGCGGACTGAACCTTCTGGACCACCGTACTCATAACAGTACGGTGCTCCTCATCGATGGTGGCGCCCTCAAGTGCCTCCAGCAAGTTGTCCGGCGCCTCTGGTTGGGCAGAGGTCGCCGGCTCAGACGGCTTGCTCCTCTTGGAAGGAGTTCGCCTACCGCGGGCCGGGACTGTCGAGTCCGGCGCGGTGTCCGGCACAAAGCCGGACTTGGTGCCCTGGGGGGACTTGTCCCCTCCACTCCTGGAGTCCGGGAGGTTGCCTTGCGGCTCCTCCAGGACCACCTCCTCCTGCCCAGGAGTTCGGTGGGACGCCACTTCGGCGTCGTCTACCTGGCGGGGGGAGACAGCGGGAGGAACAGAGTTCACGTCCGATGAATCCAGGGAACCACTCGACGAATCGTCGAGTTCGGCCCGGGGCGGCCTGCACGATTGCATTCAACATAAGGGAAAGCTGTGCAAATGAAAGGATGTCATGAGTTACTCTGGTATCCGAATACTTACGACGTCGCCGGACGCTTGGTCCTTTCCGGCCGCTCCTCCTCGTCCTCGTAGGGGTCGGGGGAGTAGTCCGGCGTGGGGGTATTCCTCTTTTTGGATCCCGTAGCCGCCCCCGCTGGGGCGGCCTTCCTCTTCTTTCCTTCCCCCGTTGGAGGGGGAGGGATTCCTTGTTCCTCCTCCTCGTTTTCACGAGAGGAGGGCGTCGCAGACTCGCCAGATGACGAGCTCGACACCACCACATTGCGGGCACTCTTTCGAGTCCCGGTGGTCTTCTTCTTCTTGACCTTCTTCCCCGGCACCACATAGGGCGCCGGAGCCAGCAGCTTCTCTAGGAGAGCTGGGGCTGGGTCTTCGGGCAGGGGAGCCGGACAGTTGATTGGTCCGGCTATCTTCAGCCACGCCTGTCAAAGGCAAAGGGAGTTTTTAGATCCCACATAGAGTTAATCTATGTAGAAAAGCTTAATGAACCTGTGAAAGGTATAAGTAGCCTACCTCGCCAGCATTGCGCTGCGAGCTGTATCCGCGGTCCTCGGAAGCGGATGTGGGGCACTCGGCGCCTTTGGTTAGCACCTTCCAGACGTCTTCATACGTCATGTCGAAGAGCCTATTGAGGGTTTGGTGCTGCGCCGGGTCGAATTCCCACAGAGTGAACTCCCGTTCTTGGCACGGGAGAATCCGGCGAACGAGCATAACCTGGATTACATTCACGAGCTTGATTGGCTTGTTCACCAGGGACCGGATGCATGTCTGCAGTCCGGTCACTTCTTCTTCGTTGCCCCACGATAGGCCCGTCTCTTTCCAGGACGTGAGCCGCGTGGGGGTCCGGATCGGAACTCAGGGGCCGCGACCCAATTCGAGTCGCGTGGCTCGGTGATGTAAAACCACCCTGCCTGCCACCCCTTTAAGGTCTCCACAAAAGAGCCCTCGAACCAGAGGACTTTGGCCATTTTGCCGGCCATAGCACCTCCGCACTCCGCCTGGGTGCCGGACACCACCTTGGGCTTGACGTTGAAAGTCTTGAGCCAAAGGCCGAAGTGGGGGCGGATTCGGAGAAAGGCCTCGCACACGACGATAAACGCCAAGATGTTGAGGATAAAGTTCGGGGCCAGATCATGGAAATCCAGCCCGTAGTAGAACATGAGACCCCGGACGAATGGGTGAAGTGGAAAACCCAGTCCGCGGAGGAAGTGGGGAAGAAAGACTACCCTCTCATGGGGCTTTGGGGTAGGAATAAGCTGCCCTTCCTCAGGAAGCCGATGTGGGATGTCCTTGGACAGGTATCCGGCTTTCCTTAACTTTTTTACTTGATCCTCTGTGACGGAGGAGGCCATCCACTTGCCACCCGCTCCGAACATTGTTGGAGTAGGCCGAGATGGGGAGTGCGAGCTTGGGCGCTGGAGCTCGAGAGCGCAAAGGATGGATAGGTAGAAGAGAAGGAAGGCGTAAGTAAAAAGGTGGATCCTTGTCCCCTTATATAGGCGGATGCGGTTATGCGTCCCCACTTGCCTAATAAAACTCACTTGCCTCTCAAACGCCGTGGTAAATGGCGCGGTTGGGTTACCCACGTCCGTATTAATGAGAATCCCGTTGAAGGGGGCGCACGATCTCTGCTTCGATAAGACGTGCCAAGGAAACCGCCTCGTTAAATGTGTAGTGGTGGAACAATAAAAATATTCCGTACAGAAGGCTTGGCCGCAGTGTTATGATGCACCGCGGGATACGTCAGCAGATTTGATTTGTGTTAATATTATTCTCTATATGGCAATATGTGGAAGCTTGTTTTGCAGAGCCGGACACTTTTTTGGTGTTATTCATCTTCTTGAAGAACTTGGAGGAGGAACCCGCCTTGCAATGCCGAAGACAATTTGCGCGCCGGACTCGTCGTCATTGAAGCCAGGTTCAGGGGCTACTGAGGGAGTCCTGGATTAGGCGGTGTTCGGATAGCCGGACTACATCTCCCACCGGACTCCAAGACTATGAAGATACAAGATTGAAGACTCCGTCCCGTGTCCGGAAGGTTCTTTCCTTGGCGTAGAAGGCAAGCTAGGCGTGGGGATATTCAAGATCTCCTACCAATGTAACCGACTCTGTGTAACCCTAACCCTATCCGGTGTCTATATAAACCGGAGGGTTGTAGTCCGTAGGACAGAATAATCTTCATACACAATCAAACCATAGGCTAGCTTCTAGGGTTTAGCCTCCTTGATCTCGTGGTAGATCTACTCTTGTACTACCCATATCATCAATATTAATCTAGGAGGAGTAGGGTTTTACCTCCACCAAGAGGGCCCGAACCTGGGTAAAACAAAGTGTCCCTTGTCTCCTGTTACCATCCGACCTTGACGCACAGTTCGGGACCCCCTACCCGAGATCCGCCGGTTTTGACACCGACAACGATGCTAAACCGGTGGCGTGGCTACGGAGGCCCGCGGTCACTGCTCGAGGTACGGCGGTTTGAGGCAGCAGCTCAAGGTAGCAACTTAAAGCGGACCGCAGCGGCATCTTTGCGCATGGAGGCGGAGCCACTTAACAGAGGCGAAGTGCGCGCGGGGGCGGCTCAAAGTGAGGTAGCGGCGGTCTGACAAAGTCGGCCATGGCAGAGGCACGGGCGGGCGGCTGACCCGCCGCGTGGAGGCAACGACCGGCAACCCGGCTGATCCGGAGCAGGGTGGCTCAACCACGGCGGAGTTAGCTCGGACATCGGGTGCTCGCCTCGCAGCGGCAACATCCGGCTTATTAGTGGTCACGGGCGGCTCAAGGCCGGAATACACTGCGGCTACAGCGGGTCAGCAATGGATACGGACAGCCAGAACATGTTGCGGCAATGGCGGTTCACGGCTCCCGTAATTTTTGGCAATGGTTCAGCATCTAGCACCACATTGACTTGATGTAATAGCTTGATGGATCATCAGATGCAGTACTCGCTAACTATAGTACTTATAGTAGTACTGCCTCCACATAAGCAGGGGATCACTAGTAGTCCTCGGATGGTTGCAACGACCCGGCGCATTGCGCGACAGAGAAAACAGCGCACACGCGGGCTCGAGGTGAGCGCTGCGGCCGGCGAGGGCAGTTCGGACAGCGGCGAGTCAGCAGCGGCAAGGCCGAGAACGACCCAGCAGTGGCATGGCCCGAGAACGCTATGGCAGCATGAAGGCGACTTGCGAGGTATGGCGGCTCGTTGGGTCGATGGCCACGTCGGTGACTTGACAGCGGCTCTGGGCCGGGGCGCGTCGATGATGGTTCAGGGCAGGGTTGCATCCACGACGAAGGCAGTAGTCCACTGGGAGGCGGACAGTTGGTTGGTGCGACCCGGTTTACATCAGCTTGGAGCTGGAGCCAGCTTGACTCGTCGGTGTGAATCGCAGCAGCAACATTGTATGCGGAGGAGGCCTGTTCTCGGCCGGGGATAAACCGGCTTGGAGCAGAGACAACCAGCGGATCAGAAGCCGGAGGCTAAGCGAGTCACCGTAGAGAGGCACGCCGGCGAGGAGAACGCGTCGTGGCCATATCCACTTCTGGGGCTGCATGATGGGCACGTCCAGGACGACCCGGCATCGGCTTACTGCCAGTAAGGCGGGCAGAACAGGCTCATGGGGCTCGGGAGCCGGCCGCAGTAGAGCGGAGGGCGGCCGAAGCGCGTGACGGCGGAGGTGAACCGGCGACCCGGAGAGGCAGATGAGTCGGCAGATGGCGAGGCGGTGGTTTGATTCGGTCACAACAACGATTTGGCGAAGCGGATCAGCGAGACGGCGAGGGGCTGAGAGGCGTTGCGAGCCGGGTGGCGGGTTGGAAGCAGAAAGAGGCTGTAGCCGGCTCAGCGCAAGCGCACCAAGCAGGAGGAGGTGAGGGCGGTTTAAGTCAGCAGCAGCTCAGGTGCACAGGCGGCTCAGAAGGACGATGATTTGCATGGCCGTGGAGCAGGCACCGCAGCGAGCGCGGCTCAGCGTGTGCAGAGGACCCAGCCGCTGGACGAGAACCGGCGAAGGTGAGGCAGCGAGGGCGGTTTAAAGGCAGACACCCGGCTTGAGGAGGCACCGGACCGGCGAACCCCTGCGGGGGCCAGCGACTTTCGCAGAGACCGAAGCGTCCCAAGGCGAGGATGCGGGCAGAGACGATGATTGAGTTCGGGTAATGGCCAATTTTGTTTCCAGGTCGTGGCTCCCCCCTTTTTTTATTCTCTTTCCCTTCCTTGATTCTCTTGATCCCGATTTGTAACCGATTTGTAAGTAGCACATGATAACTCGGCCGGTGTCAAGCCCCCGGCTCTCTATGCTTCAATTTTGCTTCACTGCAGATCAGATCAAATTGACGACTTTTACTTTCCTTCAATAGATACATGCGGGTTGAAAAACATGGCAACTTGATAACCAGTACAGATTGGATCAAACTTGTAGAGATCGTCCATGGTGACTTGACAATAATATGTCCTTGATCTCAACCGATGAGGTTAGAATTGATGCAAATCCTTCCCAATCTGTTCTTCTTCATCCGAAAAATTACAAACTTCTCGAAACCCTAGTTAAGATCCCTCCAAGAACTCAACACCACCATGCGCGAGCCCCACGGTGGGCGCCAACTGTCGTGGTTTTGTCACGACAGATGTCCTAGTGAAAGAACTTAGTCGTGAGGACAACGCATCTATGTAGTAGCTTGAGAGGGGTTGAGCGGAATCGAGAAACACAACACAAGACAAGGGTTTAGACAGCTTCGGGCCCCGGGAAACATCATCCGGTAACAACCCTACATGCTGTTTGTGACTAGGTCTCATTATCATCACACGAGAGTCACCGTAAACCGGCTCTCCCAGTTATATCTAGCCCTAAGATTATTTCTTTCTCCCCTCTTGGGGTGCCCTGCCCCTCCTTATATAAGTTGAAGGGGCGGGTTACATGTAGAGTCCAACTCGGATTAAGACTTAAACTATTTTGACTTTTCTTCATGGGCTTCTTAATGTCTTGGGCTTCATAACATCTCGGGCTTCATAACTCTCGGGCTTCATAACTCCAGGCGACTCTATCTGTCAGGTTATGACTGTCAACCGAGTTATCATCTGTCTGCCAAGTTATGACTGTCTGCCGATTTATGATGGTCTGCCGGTTTATGATGGTATGTCGGTTTATGATGGTCTGCCGGGTTATGACTTCCTGCCAGTTTATGAACTGACTTAACACCTGCCGGGTTATCATCTGACTTAACTCCTGCCGGGTTATCATCTAACTTAACTCCTGCTGGTTTACCACCAGCCGGTTTACCGTCTGTCTTAGCCATCTGTCTTAACTGTGTGTCTTAACTGTCTGTCTTAACTTTATGTCTTGACTGTCTGTCTTAACTGTCCGCCGGTTTACCAAGTCCCAGCCGGGTTATAACTCTGGCCGGGTCATACCGCGGGGTATATCCCTGACAGAAAGAATAACTTTGAGGTGGTTTATATCCCTACAAACAATTTCTTCTTATGTTCTCCGCTAGATAGGAACTTTGGAGTGATTCTTCATGCACATTGAGGGATGGTTATATGACCCAATCATATTAGCATTGTTGAGGGATTGCACTAGGGAAAGTACGGACCCTAGGCCTCATTTTTAAGCATTTCAATACCGTTTGTGCTCACTTTTTTTACTTCCTACCTTACTGTTTTTATTGTTCCCATTACAAAAATCAATATCTACTATCGTTAGTACACTTGTATCACCATCTCTTCGCTGAACTAGTGCACCTATACAATTTACCATTGTATTTGGTGTGTTGGGAACACAAGAGACTCTTTGTTATTTGGTTGCAGGGTTCTTTGAGAGAGACCATCTTCATCCTACGCCTCCCATGGATTAATAAATCTTAGGTCACCCACTTGAGGGAAATTGCTACTGTCCTACAAAACTCTGCGCTTGGATGCCCAACACGAGTCTACAAGAATAAAGTTGCGTAGTAGACATTAAGGGTGCTCGGCAACACTCGTGTACTGGTGAGTCAATAAGTGGGTTCTTCGTTGCTTAATCAGAAGTTAGCCGAACAGAAGTAGGCCAGAGTGTGTTGTTGTCCTCTGCCTTCTTCATCGATGACTCAGAAACCAGCCAAGTGATGGTAGATCAGAGGGTACTTTAGGATCTGGTACTGATCCAGCTTGTTCCTCCAGGGGGCCTAGCCGATTTGGTAGTGAGAGGGTACTTGAGGATCCGGTACTGATCGAGCTTGTTCCTCCCGGTGGTGTATGTCCGAGTGGGTAGCGAGAGGGTACTTGAGGATCTGGTACCGATCAAGCTTTTTCCTCCTGGTAGTGTATGTCCGAGTGGGTAGCGAGAGGGTACTTGAGGATCTGGTACCGATCAAGCTTTTTCCTCCTGATAGTGTACGTCTGAGTGGGTAGCGAGAGGGTACTTGAGGATCTAGTACTGATCAAGCTTGTTCCTCCCGGTGGGTAGTAGATCACATTTTACGACCTACTTTCTTTTGTATGATGCAGAAGGCCTGTGAGTTGGGGTCCCACTACGCCGCGCTAGAGAAGGAGGTGATATCCCTCCGGCTGGATCAGGACACGAAGAAGCTTAAGAGTACCTGATTGGAGAAGGAGAATAAGACCCTGGGAGGTAAGACATGTCATTTCGTTAGGAGTTGCACATTGCCCTTTCCCCTTTGATCCGAGTTATTTCGCTTCGACAGATGTTCGTAGCGAGAACACCCAACTCGTAATGAGGCTCAAGACTTCTATTTCTTTATAAACCATGAAGCAGGCCACGGAAAACAAGGACAAGGACCTGGCGTTGGCTCAGAAGGAGGGCCAAACCAAGACCAAGCTCGCCGACGAGAAGCTGGCTTCGGTCAACAAATTGGAGGTGGAGATCAAGGACCTCAAGGCCGCCATTGTCGCTGCTAAAGGCGAATCTTCTGAATGGAGAAGAAATACAAAGACCATGCCACTGCCTTTGCACATGAGAAGCAGACGCTTGAGGATAAGGTCGCGCAACTCATCAAGAAGAAGAATGCCCTGGAGTCATACATTGAGAGTTCTACACGGAGTTTCGTGATAAGCTTGCTGGTAAGTTTCCCCCTATCCGAATGAAATTCTTGTGCTGTTAAGTTTTCTCCGTTAATTCACCCATGAGATTCTTTTCCTTACTCAGAGCACCGTTACAATACAGAGTTGGAGCTGGAGAGGCTTGAGAGGGATCTGGAGCCTTCTAGGTCACTTGTCGCTGACAAAGCAGCTCTCGCCATCCTGCGCCTAGAAGATCGCCTAGAGAACTCTTTGGGCTATATCATTCGGATGCGGGACACTTTGGGCCAGATCAACAAGGAACTGTAGTCGGGTGAGGAGCCTCAGAAGGATCTGGAGTTAGTCATGACGCGACTAAACGAGGTCCCCGCTCAAGTGAAGGCTTGGAAGAAGTCGGCCGCTCGAAGTGGTGCTAACGTGGCTCTGTCACTCGTCCGCATCCATTGTAGGAATGTGGACAAGGAGAAACTGAACGGCCTCTGAGTGATGAACAAGAAGAATCTCAAGTTCGAGGACTTCATGCAGACATTCGCCGAGGCAGCCACACACATCGTGGATGGGATCGACCTGGAGACCTTCATCGAGCCAGCTAACCCTCAGGCTGATGCTTAAAACACTTGGTGAAATGACGGGTGGTTGCTGTAACCGTATACTTCAATGAGCCTTGGGCTCGTTTCACTTTTGCTTGGAACACTCGAGTAGATCGAATCTTTGATTTGTCAACTCTTAAGTCCTCATTTGCTTATTGTGATTTGTTTGACTTAGGCGGAAGCTGGTTTGCGGCTAAGCCCCCCCACCCAAGTGTGGAGGAGATCCTCACTCGGATTGTTTTATAACTTAGGTGAAATCCGCAGCTAAGTCCCCGAGTGTGGAGTAAATCCTCACTCAGATTGTTTTTTTAACTTAGGTGAAATTTAGTTCGCAGCTAAGCCCCCGAGTGTGGAGCAGATCCTCCCACGAATTTTTTTTAACTTAGGCGAAAGCTGGTTTGCAGCTAAGCCCCGGAGTGTGGAGTATATCCTCACTCGGACTGTTTTTTAACTTAGGCGAAAGCTGGTTCATAGCTAAGCCCCCGAGTGTGGAGCAGATCCTCACTCGGATTATTTTTTAACTTAGGCGAAAGCTGGTTCGCAGCTAAGCCCCCGAGTGTGGAGCAGATCCTCACTCGGATTGTTTTTTAACTTAGGCGAAAGCTGGTCTAAGCCCCCGATTGTGGGGAAGATCCTTACTCGGATTGCTTTTTTAACTTAGGCGAAAGCTAGTTCGCAGCTAAGCCCCCAAGTGTGGAGCAGATCCTCACTCAAATTGTTTTTTAACTTAGGGGACAGCTGGTTCGCAGCTAAGCCCCAGAGTGTGGAGTAGATCCTCACTCGGATTGTTTTTTAACTTAGGCCAAAGCTGGTTCGCAACTAATCTCTCTCCTACCACTTGGGATGTGTTAGTTTATGAATGCAGTTATTCACCTGAGTGAGGGCACGACCGTAGGTCGAACTAGACGATATACAGGAAAAACAAGACTTTTATTCATCTAAGTACATTCGGACTAACTATTACAAAGGAGAAATTTTATTTAAAGTATAAAACTTGCGGAGCAGGTCCGCCTTCCAAGCTCTGGGTTCATATTTTCCTTTGGCGAAGTTGTAGAGTCTGTATGCTCCATTTTGCAGGACCTTTGAAACGACGAATGACCCTTCCCAAGGGGGTGCCAGTTTGTGAGGCTTCTGCTGATCCACTCGTAGGACCAGGTCTCCTTCCTGAAAAGCACGTCCTCTAATGTGCCTGTCGTGCTAGCGGTGCAGGTCTTGTTGGTACAACATTGATCTTATAAGCGCCAACTCACGCTCCTCCTCCAGGAGGTCGAGGCTGTCCTGCCTTGCTTCTTCGGCTTCGACTTCCGAGTAAAGATTCATTCAGGGAGAATTGTGAAGAAAATCACTTGGCAAAACCGCTTCTGACCCGTGCACCATGAAGAATGGGGTGTGATTGGTGGACCGATTCGGGGTCATCCACATGCCCTAGAGGAACGTTGGGAGCTCGGTTACCCAGGTCCCTGCCGCATGCGTTAGATCTTGCATGAGGCGAGGTTTCAACCCTTGGAGTATCAGTCCGTTTGCCCACTTGGCTTGCCCGTTTGTCTACGGGTGCACCACTGAGGCGTAATCGACCCGAGTGCCTTGGGTGTAGAAGAATTCAAGGAACTCGTCCAAGTCGAAGTTAGATCCGTTGTCGGTGATGATGCTATGAGGGACTCCGAATCTGAAGATTATCTGTCTAATGAACTGAATGGTGACGGTCGAGTCCAACTTCTTTATTGGCTTCACTTCGACCCACTTGGTGAACTCATCGACCGCCACCAACAGGTGCATGAAACCACTCGCCCCAGTCCGAGGCGGGCCGACTATGTCGAGCCCCTAGATAGCAAACAAACAGGCGAGGTGAATAGTCTTCAGAGAGGACGCCGGCTTGTGTGACTCATTTGCGTAGAATTGGCACCGACGCACTGATCCACTATATCTTGGGCAGCTTCATTGGCGCGGGGGGCCAATAGAACCCAGCTCTAAATGCTTTGGCAACCAATGTCCGAGAGGACGCATGGTACCCACATGTTCCCGAGTGAATCTCTTGCAGAATTTGCTACCCTTCTTCCGGTGATATGCACCGCTGAGTGACTCTGGTGGTGCTTTTCTTGTACAACTGGTCTCCCATGACGGTGAAGGCTTTGGATCGCCGGACGATTTGATGACCCTCATCTTCATCCTATGAAAGTTCCTACCTGAGTAGATACACTAGATGTGGTTCATTCCATTCGGGAGTAATCACAAGGATTTCCTGGACGAGGTCGATCACCGCAGGGATGTCTACTTCAGTCAGATTGGACGGGCCGACTGGTTGCGGGGGATCTTCCACGAAAGGGTCTTCCTTGATCGTGGGCGAGTGTAGGTGCTCTAGGAACACATTCTTGGGTACTATCTTTCGAGTGGAACCCATTTTCACCAAATCATTAGATGCTCGGTTCTTGATACGTGGCACGTGATGGAGTTCCAACCCTTCAAAGTGTTTCTCTCGCTTTCTGATGGTGTTGTAGTAGCCAGTCATCGCCAGACTACAGATATCCCATCATTACTTGGTTTACCACTAGGTCCAAGTCGCCATAGATCATCAGTCAACGAATTCCCAAACAAATTGCCTTTCGTAGCCCGTATAAAAGAGCTTCGTATTGGGCTTCATTGTTGGAGGAATCGAAGTGAATCTGAAGCACGTAACTGAGTTGGTCGCCTTTAGGGGACATCAAGACCACTCTAGCATCAGAGCCGTGGAGCATCATGGAGCCGTCAAAGAACATCGTCCATTGCTAGGGGAGACTAGGGACAGGTTGCTCTTGTTCAATCCACTCGGTGGTGAAATCTACTAGGGCTTGCAATTTGATGACCTTCTTGGCTTCAAAATTGATGTCTAGCGGAAGGAGCTCGATGGCCCACTTCGCCACTCGGCCCATGGCATCTCTGTTGTTCATGATCTCAGATAGAGGGGCGTCACTTATCACCGTGACCGAGTGTTCTTGAAAGTAATGTGCTACCTTCTTTGCAGTTAGATAGATCCCATATATTAGCTTCTGATAATGCGGGTACTGAGGGAGTCCTGGATTAGGGGGTCCTCGGATAGCCAACTATATACTTTAGCCGGACTATTGGACTATGAAGATACAAGATTGAAGACTTCGTCCCGTGTCCGGATGGGACTCTCCTTCGCGTGGAAGGCAAGGTTGGCAATACGGATATGTAGATCTCCTCCCTTGTAACTGACTCTGTGTAACCCTAGCCCCCTCTGGTGTCTATATAAACCGGAGGGTTTAGTCCGTAGGACAACAACAATTATACCATAGGCTAGCTTCTAGGGTATAGCCTCTACGATCTCGTGGTAGATCAACTCTTGTAATACTCATATCATCAGATCAATCAAGCAGGAAGTAGGGTATTACCTCCATCGAGAGGGCCCGAACCTGGGTAAACATCGTGTCCCCCGCCTCCTGTTACCATCCGCCTTAGACGCACAGTCCGGGACCCCCTACCCGAGATCCGCCGGTTTTGACACCAACATTGGTGCTTTCATTGAGAGTTCCATTGTGCCATCACCATAAGGCTTGATGGCTCCTTCGATCATCGACAACAATGCGATCCGGGGCGAGGTTTTCCTCCCCGAACAGATCTTCGTATTCGGCGGCTTTGTACTGTGGGCCAACTCGCTCGGCCATCTAGAGTAGATCGAAAGCTACGCCCCTGGCCATCAAGTCAGGTTTGGAAAATTGAACTATACTGCTGACATCCGCGGAGACTTGATCTTCGACGGGTTCGAGCCCATGTCAGGTGCGCCACACAGTCACAACGGGCATGACTTAGCCCTGCCGTCGGACAGTGTTTGGGAGATCACACCTGCAACTACTCCGGTCCTCAATGCGGAGCAGATTGCGCCGTCCAAGGACGGGTGGATGGACCCCGCCACGAAGGCCGCGCACTCAGCGGTGATAGAGCCGAATGCTGACTTCACTTCCTATGAGACCCGCGTTGCCGGACACCTGGATTCGTCCCCGGCCACGGGCTCTGAGCCGCCTGCGTCTGTGCCTATCGAATCTGATTGGGCACCAATTATGGAGTTTTCCTCTGCGGATATCTTTCAGCACTCACCACTGGGCAACGTACTAAACTCATTGATGTCTCTCTCCTTGTGAGGAGACCTTTGGCCGAACTATGTCCGGCTAGAATGGGATGCGGACAATGAAGAAATTCGCTCCCCACCCACCACCCACTTAGTAGCCACTGTCGACGATTTAACCGACATGCTTGATTTCGGCTCCGAAGACATCGACGGTATGGACGATGATGCAAGAGACGAACAGGAACCACCACTCGCAGGGCGATGGACTGCCACCTCATCATATGATATATACATGGTGGACACCCCCAAAGAACGCGATGGCGATAAGACAGAGGAGGATAATCCCTCCAAGAAGCAATCCAAGCACCGATGCCAGCGGCGCTGCTCTAAGTCTTGCCATAGCAAAAGCAGCAATACCGGCACAGGAGAATAACGCTCCGGATAGTGCCGAAGACGACGACAATCCCCTCCAGCCAGACCTCGAGCGGAAGGACGAACAAGCTAGCCCTCCGGAACAGGCAGCAGGCGGAGAATCAGAGGATGACAATTACATGCCTCTCTCCGAAGACGAGGTGAGCCTCGGCGACGAAGAATTTATCATGCCTGAGGATCCCATCGAGCAGGAGCGCTTCAAGCGCCGGCTTATAGCCACAACAATCAGCCTGAAGAAAAAGCAACAACAGCTTCGAGCTGATCAAGATCTGCTAGCGGATAGATGGACTGAAGTCCTGGCGGCCGAGGAATATGAACTCGAGCGCCCAACCAAGAGTTACCCAATGCGCAGGTTGCTACCCCAACTCGAGGAGGAAGCATTAAAACCTACATCACTAGCGTATGATGCGGCTGATCGGCCACCTCGTGGCCAAGACATAGGGGCATATCAGCCTGAAGTCCAGCCCGCACCCCGCCGCCATTCAAACAAAAATACCAAGGCCCAGAACAACACGCGGGACCTGCAAGACGTATTGGAAAACAAAGCAGGACATACAAGATTGATCTATGGATCACGAGGGCGCCCCCCAATGCATGACGACGACCGTCGTGCCAGATATACTAACAAATCCGGCCAGGCCGAACACAGCAGACAAGACTCGTATGAACTGCGTCGTGATATAGCCCAACACAGAGGCGCCGCACACCCCCTATGCTTCACCGATGAAGTAATGGATCATGAATTCCCAGAAGGGTTTAAACCCGTGAACATTGAATCATATGATGGTACTATAGACCCCGCGGTATGGATAGAGGAGTTCTTCCTCCACATTCACATGGCCTGCGGGGATGATTTACACGCCATCAAGTATCTCCCGCTAAAACTCAAAGGTCCGGCTCAGCATTGGCTGAATAGGTTGCCGACAAACTCCATCGGAAATTGGGAGAACCTGGCAGACGCATTCCTGGACAATTTCCAGGGCACTTATGTGCGACCACCGGATGTTGACGATTTAAGTCATATAACTCAGCAGCGAGGGGAATCGGCCAGGAAATTCTGGACCCGGTTCCTAACTAAGAAGAACCAAATTGTCGGCTGTCCGGATGCAGAGGCCTTAGCGGCATTTAAGCATAACATCCGTGACGAGTGGCTCGCCCGGCACCTCGGCCAAGAGAAGCCAAAGTCCATGGCAGCCCTCATGACACTTATGACCCGCTTTTGCGCAGGCGAAGATAGCTGGTTGGCCTGTAGCAATAACACAGCAAGCAAACCTGGCACATCACAGGCCCGAGATAGCAACGGCAAACCCCGACGCAACAAAAACAAGCGCCGCAAATATGGTGAAAACGCCGAAGATACGACAGTAAATGCTGGATTTAGTGGCTCTAAGTCCGGTCAGTGGAAAGGGCCACTCAAAAATAACAATTCGGGTCCATCCAGTCTGGACCGCATACTCGACCGCCAATGCCAAATTCATGGCACCCCAGGAACGCCAGCCACCCATACCAACAGAGAATGCTGGGTCTTCAAACAAGCCGGCAGGGCAGGCGCCAAAAATAAAGATGGGGGGTCTCAAAGCGATAATGGCGACGAAGAGCCCAGATCACCGAACACAGGAGGGCAAAAGAAATTTCCCCCGCAAATCCAAACGGTGAACGTGGTAAGCAACACGCACATTCCCAACCCGGACCGGATGCGCACCCTTAGGGATGCAAACTTAACGGAACTAGTCGTCCCAAAATATAAACTAGGGTTGGTCACCTTCAATCGCACGGATCGTCCGATTAACGCCAATCAGGGCAATCCAGCTGCACTAGTCCTCGACCCAATAATTGACGGGTTCCACCTCACACGAGTCGTTATGGACGGAAGCAGCAGTCTAAACCTGCTCTACCAGGATACAGTGCGCAAGATGGGCATCGATAATTCGATGATCAAACGCACTTAAGCCACTTTTAGAGGCATTATACCAGGTGTGGAAGCCAGCTGTACAGGCTCCACTGCCCTTGAGGTAGTATTCGGATCACCAGAAAATTACCATACCGCAGAGTTAATCTTCAAAATCGTCCCTTTGTGCAGTGATTATTAGGCACTGCTCGGACGAACCGCGTTCGCTCGATTCAACGCGGTGCCACATTATGCCTACCGTAAGCTCAAGATGCCCGGTCCACGCGGCGTCATCACGGTTAATGGCAAGGCCGAACTTTCCCTCAGCACCAACGAGTACACCGCTGTGTTAACAGCAGAAACAACGAGCAGGACCTTGTAGCCGAACCTCGAGTCTACGGCCAGGCTCCCGGACACCATCAAAGGACTCCGAACTACTTCGCGGCAGGATAGCCCATCTCGTCCAGAGCTCAATTAAACACTCCGGCAAAGGCCAGGACAGGCCGTACACAGCGGCTCAACCGCTCTCCGGCACACAAACATTTCTTACATTTCCTTTGCAGGTTCACCTTTGCGCCAGCCAGGACGGGCAATATGGAGGCAGCTCGAACGCGCAAGGGAATCCTTAGATATTCCCCGCGATGACCATCCGACTATACGCCGGATCTACACACAACTTCTTCCCCCTAGTCTCAGCAGGTTCTACAGTCATACTCCCTCCGTTCTAGAATATGAGGTGTATCGGTTTCTGTGCAAGTCAACCATTTGAAAGTTTGACCAAGATTATAGAACAGAATAGAAACATTTGCAATACCTAATAGATAAAATATGAAACTACCTTACATGATCGATCAAATGGTATAAATTTCATATTGTGGATGTTGATATATTTTTCTAAAAACTTGGTCAAACATGCACTAGTTTGACTTTTGAAAAAACAAATACACCTTATATAAAGGAACGGAGGGAGTATCTCTTTTTTATCACATTACCTGTACTCATACGCATCAACGTACTACTCAAATACAATATGTGGATTCATATGACGCTTATCTGCTATTATTTCTTATAAAATTCTTTTGTTAAGTGGCATCCGTACGCCGCGATATACCTTCAAATATGCCAGGGTCTTCGTTTTACCCATAATACGGCAATAAAGTCTGAACACCTTCACGGAAGTTCGACACCCCGAACCTATAGCATTATATGCATCAGCTCCAAATCATGTCTTGGGTCAATAGTTGGGTTTGCCCGGCTCCCACGTTTTGGTACCTTACGTTCCGCCATATCGTCTAAGGTAGCACTGGGAGAACTACTGCGATTTTGTCCCGGTTCTTCCGGACGAGCACCTCAATAGAGAAAGCCAAAAACTGTCTGTCATGATACGGTGAGAGCTGGTCAGCTGTTTGAGAGGTTGTAAAATCTTTAAGGATTTCTCCCGCATAATGCCATAACCAATGCAGCATGCGATGGATTGGTTTTTCTTCCGATCAGGTGCTTATAGAGCCCCTCATGCGGTCTTCCAAACACCAGGGGCTGCGCCTACCTTCCTAAAGCTCCTATGGCTAAGTGAGAGCGATAAAGACCTATAGTCCGATTGCCTATTTCGTTGTGCCGAACACCTCCTTCGAAGGACCCAAAATTGGGATAAAGAGTGATCAGGTTTATCCCGAACACCCCCGTACTTCTTACATGGGGGCAGAAGCCGACGACTGGCCAACTCTCAGGATTAATATATAAAATGGACGCACATGCGGATAAACTTTTATATAACAGGCAATAAATAATATAAATGACCTTGTTCAAACATTACAAAGGACAACATGATTTACATTCATGGAAATATAATGTCCTTGGTACATAGCTCCGCTGCAAGGTAGGATCCTTTCAGGACACTCTCATAATATAATTCAGGCTTGCGGTGCTCCTTCCCCTCCGGCGGTCCTTCGGTCATCAGCTTTTCAGCATCCATCTTCCCCAAGTGCACCTTTGCGCGGGCGAAGGCCATTCGCGCACCCTCTATACAGACCGACCGCTTGATGACATCAAGTCAAGGGCAGGCACTCACAAGCCGCTTCACGAGCCCGAAGTAGCTGCTTGGAATCGGCTCGACGGGCCATAGACGGATAGTCAGATCCTTCATGGCTAGTTCCGCCGCCTTATGCAGTTCGATCAGTTGTTTCAGTTGATCGACAAAAGGCACCGGATAATTTGGTGCCAAATACTGCGACCAGAAGAGCTTATCCGCACTGTTCCTTTCTTCGGCTAGGTAGAATTGGGCGTCATCCGATATGCTGCGGGGCAGCTCCGCAAATACCCCTGGAGAAATCCGAATTCAAGATTAGAAACATAATTTTCTCCTAAAATACTTTCTTTACATGGAAAAAGCCTTACCCGCCGCGATCTTCCCCGCTTCTTGGATCCCCTGCAGGGCGCTTTGGGTTCCCCCCGGGCATCGCTCGCCGCCTGATGCGCCTTGGTGAGTTCGGATTCTTTCTCCATTAAACTCTGCTCCAAGGTCTCGCATTTCTTCACGGCCTCTTGCAGCTCCTGCTCAGCTTTAATAACCCTGGCCTCGTACTTCTCATGAAGAGCCTGCTCTATGGCTGCCGTTTTCTCGGCCTCGTCCACAACCTTCTCAAGGGCCTCGACTTCAATCACCATCCCTAGCACAAATCATGAAGCCTATTTCATCATACTGAAAATTCATTCGCAATAAACGCGAACAAGACTTGTGCATACCTTGTTTATCTCCCAACTGCATTTTCAACTGGCCAAGTTCTTCTTTGTCTCGCTCCAGACTTCGATTCAGTCCGGAGATCTCCACAGTATGAGAGGCAGCAGCCGCTACAGACGCCTGCTTATAATAGAAGAGCAATAGATGTCATTCAATGAGTCTTCCTGAGAACATAAATTTGATCCTCTGTCTGGCTTTTTCTTTCATCGAACAGTGTATCAGGGGCTACTATCCATACCATGACACTCTTCGAAACCTCATACAACATACCTCAA
Organism: Aegilops umbellulata; assembly: GCA_032464435.1. Classification (NCBI taxonomy): domain Eukaryota; kingdom Viridiplantae; phylum Streptophyta; class Magnoliopsida; order Poales; family Poaceae; genus Aegilops; species Aegilops umbellulata. Next base: position 66,582,182 of record CP136060.1, on the reverse strand, counting down.
AACCTTTTATAAGGCTGATACATGCTCCATTCAGTCCACTCTCAGCAGACTGAATCTTCTCGATCACCGCACCCGTAAGGGCACGGTGTTCATCGACGATGGAGGCGCTCTTCAGCGCCACCAACAAAGCATCCGACACCTCTGGTTGGACAGAGGTTGCCGGTATGCCCCCTCCAGCTGAGAGAGGCTGCCCGCCTGATTCCGGAGCCGTATTGGTCTCCGGAACTGCATCCGGCTGGGAGCCAAATTCAAGATGGCCCCCGCCGTCAGCTCCCCTAGGAATTTTCTCCCCCAAGTGTCCGGCCCCTGAAGTTTGACCTCCAGGCGCCGCCCTCATGGTCTTCTCCTCTCTTCCTTGGCCGGGGTCCCTCTGGGACGATGCCTCGGTGGTATTCACCTGTTCGAAGGAAGGGGCCTTCGGGGGCGTCCCGCTCTCCATAGCATCCGAGCTCAGCGAATCCTCTGATGAGGATTGTTTGGTACGGGACCTCGCTGGACTACAAAAATATGGCTCAGGTTAAAATATTATGCCATGATGAGTCTGGACGCATAAACATATTCATACTGTATATACTCACGAGTTCACCAGGGGCTGGGCCCTGGGATCCCACGCCAGGTCGCTGTCGGCGGCGACAGTGGACTCCTCCGGAAGAGGATCGTTTCCCCTTTTAGGCGACTCGGCCTCCAAGTGTGCGGAGGCCGTCATCTTCTTTCTTCCCCCCATAGGGGATTCATCTTCCTCCTCCTCCTCGTCCTCTTCGGAGGCGGAACGGGCATCAGATCCTTCGGATATTGTGTCCGAAGTGCCGCGGCGACGAAGGCCGCCCCGGGTCTTTTTGGCCTCCTTCTTGGCCGTCTTCTTCGGCACCTTGTAAGGTGCCGGGACCAGCATCTTCGTCAAATGTGGGACGGCCGGTTCTTCGGGCAGTGGGGCCGGACAATGGGTCCGCTCCGCCTTCTTCGTCTAGCCCTAGGAGAGTTGTAGAAAACACATTAAGCGCTTCCCTTGGGTTATGTGGATAAAAAGTACGATGACTTACCGAACTTGCAGGGCGGGACAGTTGGTACCCGCGGTCTTCGGCGGAGTCCGGCCATGATTTGCTGGACTTAAAAAGCACCTTCCAGATGTCCTTGTGCGAGGAGCCGAAAAGCTCTCGCAGGGTTTGGTGCTTGGCCGGATCGAATTCCCATAAATTGCAAGTCCGGTGTTGACAAGGCAAGATCCGGCGAACTAACATCACTTGTACCACATTGACAAGTTTAATGTTCTTGTCTCCCATATCTTTAAGGGACATTTACACCTATGCCCTTAACTCGAACCCACTACTCATTTTTGCCCCTAATTTTTAGGTATGCTCAGTTTTGCCCCTCCGCCATTAGTTTCACTTATAGAAATGCCCTTCTATGCCGTTACCATCCGGTCAAAGGTCTCTGACCGTCTTGTAAAAATAGCAAAAAAATTAAAAAAAATATGAAATTTGGTGGGATCGAAGATAGTCATGTCCGCAAGGCGCGTGCACATTTTCATGTTGTCCGCAAGGGTTTAGCCTCTACGATCTCGTGGTAGATCAACTCTTGTAATGCTCATATCATACATTGAGAGTTCTACACGGAGTTTCGTGATAAGCTTGCTGGTAAGTTTCCCCCTATCCGAATGAAATTCTTGTGCTGTTAAGTTTTCTCCGATAATTCACCCATGAGATTCTTTTCCTTACTCAGAGCACCGTTACAATACAGAGTTGGAGCTGGAGAGGCTTGAGAGGGATCTGGAGCCTTCCAGGTCACTCGTCGCTGACAAAGCAGCTCTCGCCATCCTGCGCCTAGAAGATCGCCTAGAGAACTCTTTGGGCTATATCATTCGGATGCGGGACACTTTGGGCCAGATCAACAAGGAACTGTAGTCGGGTGAGGAGCCTCAGATGGATCTGGAGTTAGTCATGACGTGACTAAACGAGGTCCCCGCTCGAGTGAAGGCTTGGAAGAAGTCGGCCGCTCGAAGTGGTGCTAACGTGGCTCTGTCACTCGTCCGCATCCATTGTAGGAATGTGGACAAGGAGAAATTGAAGGGCCTCTGAGTGATGAACAAGAAGAATCTCAAGTTCGAGGACTTCTGCAGACATTCGCCGAGGCAGCCACACACATCGTGGATGGGATCGACCTGGAGACCTTCATCGAGCCAGCTAACCCTCAGGCTGATGCTTAAAACACTTGGTGAAATGACGGGTGGTTGCTGTAACCGTATACTTCGATGAGCCTTGGGCTCGTTTCACTTTTGCCTGGAACACTCGAGTAGATCGAATCTTTGATTTGTCAACTCTTAAGTCCTCATTTGCTTATTGTGATTTGTTTGACTTAGGCGGAAGCTGGTTCGCGGCTAAGCCCCCCCCCCCCCCAAGTGTGGAGCAGATCCTCACTCGGATTGTTTTTTAACTTAGGTGAAAGCCGCAGCTAAGTCCTTGAGTGTGGAGTAAATCCTCACTCGGATTGTTTTTTTAACTTAGGTGAAATCTAGTTCGCAGCTAAGCCCCCGAGTGTGGAGCAGATCCTCACTCGAATTGTTTTTTAACTTAGGCGAAAGCTGGTTCGCAGCTAAGCCCCGGAGTGTGGAGTATATCCTCACTCGGACTATTTTTTAACTTAGGCGAAAGCTGGTTCGTAGCTAAGCCCCCGAGTGTGGAGCAGATCCTCACTCGGATTATTTTTTAACTTAGGCGAAAGCTGGTTCACAGCTAAGCCCCTGAGTGTGGAGCAGATCCTCACTCAGATTGTTTTTTAACTTAGGCGAAAGCTGGTCTAAGCCCCCGAGTGTGGGGCAGATCCTCACTCGAATTGCTTTTTTAACTTAGGCGAAAGCTAGTTCGCAGCTAAGCCCCCAAGTGTGGAGCAGATCCTCACTCGGATTGTTTTTTTAACTTAGGGGACAGCTGGTTCGTAGCTAAGCCCCAGAGTGTGGAGTAGATCCTCACTCGGATTGTTTTTTAACTTAGGCCAAAGCTGGTTCGCAACTAATCTCTTTCCTACCACTTGGGATGTGTTAGTTTATGAATGCAATTATTCACCTGAGTGAGGGCGCGGCCGTAGGTTGAACTAGATGATATATGGAAAAAACAGGACTTTTATTCATCTAAGTTCATTCGGACTAACTATTACAAAGGAGAAATTTTATTTTAAGTATAAAACTTGCGGAGCAGGTCCGCCTTCCAAGCTCTGGGTTCTTCTTTTCCTTTGGCGAAGTTGTAGAGTCTGTATGCTCCATTTTGCAGGACCTTCGACACGGCAAATGACCGTTCCCAAGGGGGTGCCAGTTTGTGAGGCTTCTGCTGATCCACTCGTAGGACCAGGTCTCCTTCCTGAAAAGCACGTCCTCTAATGTGCCTGTCGTGCTAGCGGTGCAGGTCTTGTTGGTACAACATTGATCTTATAAGCGCCAACTCACGCTCCTCCTCCAGGAGGTCGAGGCCGTCCTGCCTTGCTTCTTCGGCTTCGACTTCCGAGTAAAGATTCACTTAGGGAGAATTGTGAAGAAAATCACTTTGCAAAACCGCTTCTGACCCGTGCACCATGAAGAATGGGGTGTGATTGGTGGACCGATTCGGGGTCATCCACATGCCCTAGAGGAACGTTGGGAGCTCGGTTACCCAGGTCCCTACCGCATGCGTTAGATCTCGCATGAGGTGAGGCTTCAACCCTTGGAGTATCAGTCCGTTCACCCACTTGGCTTGCCCGTTTGTCTGCGGGTGCACCACTGAGGCGTAATCGCCCCGAGTGCCTTGGGTGTAGAAGAATTCAAGGAACTCGTCCAAGAAGTTAGATCCGTTGTCGGTGATGATGCTATGAGGGACTCCGAATCTGAAGATTATCTCTCTAGTGAACTGAATGGTGATGGTCGAGTCCAACTTCTTTATTGGCTTCACTTCAACCCACTTGGTGAACTCATCGACCGCCACCAACAGGTGCATGAAACCACTCGCCCCGGTCCGAAGCGGGCCGACTATGTCGAGCCCCCAGATAGCAAACAAACATGCGAGGTGAATAGTCTTCAGAGAGGACGCCGGCTTGTGTGACTGATTTGCGTAGAATTAGCACCGGCGCACAGATCCACTATATCTTGGGCAGCTTCATTGGCGCGGGGGGCCAATAGAACCCGGCTCTGAATGCTTTGGCAACCAATGTCCGAGAGGACGCATGGTGCCCACATGTTCCCGAGTGAATCTCTTGCAGAATTTGCTACCCTTCTTCCGGTGATATGCACCGCTGAGTGACTCTGGTGGTGCTTTTCTTGTACAACTGGTCTCCCATGACGGTGAAGGCTTTGGATCGTCGGACGATTTGATGACCCTCATCTTCATCCTATGGAAGTTCCTACCTGAGTAGATACACTAGATGTGGTTCATTCCATTCGAGAGTAATCACAAGGATTTCCTGGACGAGGTCGATCACCGCAGGGATGTCTACTTCAGTCAGATTGGACGGGCCGACTGGTTGCGGGGATCTTCCACGAAAGGGTCTTCCTTGATCGTGGGCGAGTGTAGGTGCTCTAGGAACACATTCTTGGGTAATATCTTTCGAGTGGAACCCATGTTCACCAAATCATTAGATGCTTGGTTCTTGATACGTGGCACGTGATGGAGTTCCAACCCTTCAAAGTGTTTCTCCGGCTTTATGATGGCGTTGTAGTAGCCAGTCATCGCCAGACTACAGATATCCCATCATGACTTGGTTTACCACTAGGTCCAAGTCGCCATAGACCATCGGTCAACGAATTCCCAAAGAAATTGCCTTTCATAGCCCGTATAACAGAGTTTCGTATTCGGCTTCGTTGTTGGAGGAATCGAAGTGAATCTGAAGCACATAACTGAGTTGGTCGCCTTTAGGGGACATCAAGACCACTCTAGCCTCGGAGCCGTGGAGCATCTTGGAGCTGTCAAAGAACATCGTCCATTGTTCGAGGAGACTAGGGACAGGTTGCTCTTGTTCAATCCACTCGGCGGTGAAATCTACTAGGGCTTGCAATTTGATGACTTTCTTGGCTTCAAAATTGATGTCCAGCGGAAGGAGCTCGATGGCCCACTTCGCCACTCGGCCCATGGCATCTCTGTTGTTCATGATCTCAGACAGAGGGGCGTCACTTATCACCGTGACCGAGTGTTCTTGAAAGTAATGCGCTACCTTCTTTGTAGTTAGATAGATCCCATATACTAGCTTCTGATAATGCGGGTACTGAGGGAGTCCTGGATTAGGGGGTCCTCGGATAGCCAACTATATACTTTAGCCGGACTGTTGGACTATGAAGATACAAGATTGAAGACTTCGTCCCGTGTCCGGATGGGACTCTCCTTCGCGTGGAAGGCAAGGTTGGCAATACGGATATGTAGATCTCCTCCCTTGTAACTGACTCTGTGTAACCCTAGCCCCCTCCGGTGTCTATAAACCAGAGGGTTTAGTCCATAGGACAACAACAATCATACCATAAGCTAGCTTCTAGGGTATAGCCTCTACGATCTCGTGGTAGATCAACTCTTGTAATAATCATATCATCAGATCAATCAAGCAGGAAGTAGGGTATTACCTCCATCTGGAGGGCCCGAACCTGGGTAAACATCGTGTCCCCCGCCTCCTGTTACCATCCGCCTTAGACGCACAGTTCGGGACCCCCTACCCGAGACCTGCCAGTTTTGACACCGACAGGTACCTTTGCTTGGAAGGGGTCAGGACTTCAGAGAAGTAGTAGACTGGTCGTCGGAGCTTGAAGGTTTTGCCTTGTTCTCCCCGTTCCACAGTGAGAACCGTGCTAACAACTTGGCTCGTGGCTGCGATCTATAAGAGCAAAGGCTCTTTGCTGCTCGGAGCAGCTAGCACCGGCTGGGTGGAAAGTAGGGCTTTAAGTTTCTGGAAGCAACCTATGCTTCGGGAGTCCACTCGAACCTGTCAGACTTCTTCATCAATCGCTAAAGCGGCAGAGCTTTTCGCCGAGTCTTGAGATGAATCTACTCAGGGCTACCAGACAGCCTGTGAGGCGTTGTACATCATGGAGATGCTCTGGTTGTTTCATTCGGACGATAGCCCCTATCTTCTCAGGATTGGCATTGATCCCACGTTCGGAAATGAGGAAACTGAGTAACTTGCCTGTGGGTACGCCGAATGTACGCTTAGCCGGGTTAACCTTGATGCCAAAAGTGCATAAGTTGGTGAAGGTCTCAGTGAGATCAGTCAGAAGGTCGAAACGTTTCCTGGACTTGACCACGATGTCATCCATATGGGCCTCCACATTCTGACTGATTTGTTTCCGCAAGTACTTCTGAATCATGCGCTAAAATGTGGCCCCAACATTTTCAACCCAAAAGGCATGGTGATATAACAAAAACACCAGAATGGGGTGATGAACGTTGTTCTTATTTCATCAGGACCATACATTAGGATCTGGTGGTATCGGGAGTACACATCCAGAAACGAGAATCGCTCACACCCGGCAATAGAATCTACTATTTGATCTATGCGAGGGAGAGGGAAGTGATCCTTCGGGCAGGCCCGATTGATGTGCTTAAAGTCAATACACATTCAGAGAGAATTATTCTTCTTCGGCACCATGACGACATTGATGAGCCACTCGGAGTGGTACACCTCTAGGATGAATTTGGCGACCAAGAGCCACACTATCTCCTCACAAATCGCGCTGCACTTCTCGGTGGAAGATCGTTGAAGGTTCTCCTTGACAGGCTTCATATTCAAGTCAACACAGAGTCTGTGCTTGGCCAGTTCTCTGGGAACACCCAGCATGTCAGCAGGCTTCCATGTGAAGATGTCCCAGTTCTCACAGAGGAACTGGACAAGCTCGTTTTCCTATTTGCTATCAAGCATGGTGGAAATGTTGGTTGGGGAGGCACTCGGGTCCTCAAGATGAATGTACACCGGCTTCGTCTCTCCTGTCGACTGGAAAGCGGATTCCACAGTCGGCTTTTTGGACTTCAGCAGTTCACTCGAATCCACCGCCTCCTTGTACTCATCCAAGTCGGCCATTGCCATTTGTTCATCGACAATTTGACAACCCTTCTGGAGATATTCATCGGCCAGCTTCCGATTGCCTATGATGGTGATCACGCCTTTCAGCCCTATCATCTTAAGCTTAAGATACACGCAACATGGATGGGACATGAAACGTGCGTAGGCGGGCCTAGCCAGGATAGCATGGTAAGCACTCCGGAAGTCTACCACCTCGAAAGTTAGCCGTTCATTCCGGAAGTTCTTCTCCTCGCTGAATACGACGTCGAGGGCGATATGTCCGAGTGATTTGGATTTCTTCCCGGGGATTACCCTGTGGAAATGCATATTGCTTTTGCTGAGTCAGGACATCGGAATGCCCATTTCCTCCAACATGTCGGCGTAGAAAATGTTTATCCCACTGCCGCTGTCCATTAGAACTTTGCGCAATCGGACTCCTCCAATGGCCAGGTCCACCACCAGAGACTACCTCCCAGGGGTCAGAATGTGGGCTGGCTGGTCCGACTAATCGAAGTTTACCGGCGTCTTAGCTCGGTCGAGATATTTGGTGACAGTCGGAACTGCCATGTTGACCTCTCGGTTAATAACCTTGAGGCGGCTCTAGCTTTCAACGTCAGCGAAGATCATCAAGACTTTCTCGACATTGGGGTACCCGTGAGTACCTTTTTCCCCGTCATTGTCATTGTCTTCATCCTTGTCCCCGGAGGAATCTTGCCGCATCTCTTGCTTCAGGAGTCGACACTCCTGAGTGGTATGCTTGGGCAAAATTAAATTGTCCTTCTCGTCTTTCTTCATATGGATCTGGCAGGGTTGATCGAGGATGTCACTCTTCTGGGAAACTTGCTTTTCCCCTTCCAGTTCTCCTTTTTCTTTTGGGAGCCTTTGTTTTTTCCTTGTCCGGCCAGAGCCACAGCCTCAGCACTCCCTCCAGCCTTAGCCTTCCGCTTGTGCTTCTTGCCTTTGTTATTCGATTGATGAGCATCGTCTGCTCGGCTTTTGTCGCTTCTCAGTTGGTCTTCCTATTCACCGTTGGTGTATCGGTTGGCAATCTCCATAGCCCGACTGAGAGTCGGGTCTTAGTTTGGCCGAACTTCATGTTTAGCTCCCGATATGTCACTCCATCCTTGAAGGTGCAGATTGCCTGGTGCTCAGTGATGTTCTCCACCATACTGTGCTAGGTGGTCCACTGCTAAATGAATTCACAGATAGTCTCATTTTGCCTCTGCACATAGTGTTGCAACTCAGCTAAACCACCTGGTCTCTTGTAAGTGCCTTCAAAAGTTTTGACAAACACTCTCGCCAAATCGTCCCAACAAAATATGCTACCTAGCGGGAGCTGTGTTAGCCAGGTCCGAGAAGAGCCCTCGAGCATCACGGTAAATGCTTCATGGCCACATTATCGCTGCCGCCGCCGATCTGGACCGCCACTCGGTAATCTTCCAACCAAATCTCAGGCTTGGACTCGCCAGTGAATTTGTTGATCCTCGTGGCCAACCTAAAGTTGCTGGGAATCTCTCCTGCTCATATGTAACGGCTAAACCACTTGGGACCCGATGGCACAAAGCCACTCAGAACATCGTGATCTTGGCCTTCTCGCAGGGCTCGACCCCTGCCGACCAAGTTCTGAGCAAGAACGGATCTTGCGTTGAACTGCGGGTCTCAAGTGTCCTTCGTGTGACGAGTTGGACTCGGCTGCGATCGCCGCTGTGTGTCCGCCTGTCATCGTAGGGCTGGCACCCGTACTCGCCATCTCGCGGTGGAGGCATCAGGGCATGATCGTAGTCATCGTGACGCTAGGGTGATGGAACTCGATCGCGCCTCAGATCTTCGTAGTGATCTCTTGAGGAGGATGTGGCTCGGCGCCTGCCGGAGCCGAGTGGGCTATGAGCCGACTGAACAGTCTCTGCACTCACTGATGCGCTGTGGATCCGTTCTCTAGAGTGGGACACTGCCGCAATTTGCGACAACGCCATCTTCAAGAGTGCCATCTGCCGAATCCCCTCTCCGGCCGTAGAACCCGAGGGCTGTATGGAATCTGCAATTCGTTGCATAACTATTGACTTTCGTTTTTGCATATGGAATCACAAGCCTTAACACCAATATTCTTACTAAAGCATAATTACTCACCAACATGACTCACATATCACTATCTCCATATCGCAAAGCTGTTGCAAGGAATCAAGTTTATAATATCCAATGATCTTCATGAAAGTTTTTATTATATCCCTCTCGAATATCTATCACTATGGGACCAAATTCACCGCGAAAAGCTCTACATTGATGATTCAGGCTGGGGCCCCGAGGCCAACTCAATGGAGTACAAATACCGGGTCCCCTTTGGCAGGATCCATGTCTTCATCGCCAAACTTGGTGAGTCAGGCCCCGAGCCGTATATCAACACCAACATCGTCGAGCTGGCTTGGCACAATCCGGCCTGACTCAAGTCGGCCGGAATCATGCCTTTGTTGGATTCATCCGGGGGTGGATCGGGCGCATAACTCTGCATCTGGCAGAGATACCCTTGCTTACTCTAATGTTGAGTCCTCGGGTGGCGATACCGAGTCGATCCTCCCACTCTATGAAGATAGGCTTGGGGGATGCTCTGAGGACGAGCCGGCCCATGATGCTTTTGAGTCGCCACTCCAGGTAGTTGTTTACATGGCAGGCACAACGCCGGCCCACGACTCCACAACAGCTGGCACGATGACTAGCGCGGGCATTGTGGCGCCAGGAGCAGCCGGCTCAAATAAGACGCCAGCCGAAGCTATGGCCGACTTGATGGCCGCCACGATGACTCTCTTAGCAACTCCAGTGACTGCAGAAAACCTGACCGAACGTAACACCAAATTGACTAAACTCCGCGAGCAGATGACTAAGGTTTAGGAGGATATCAATGCTGAAAATCTTCGCATGGCTGAGGTGTAGGCTCACATCCGCAATGAAGCTGATCAACTAAAAGCAGAGGCCTGGCGCCTAGGTTTGCAAAGGGACGCTGATAACCCACAAGTATAGCCGGATCGTTTGTAGCCTTCTTCGATAAATAAGAGTGTCGAACCCAACGAGGAGCTAAAGGCAGAACAAATATTCCCTCAAGTTTTATCGACCACCGATATAACTCTATGCACACTTGACGTTTGCTTTACCTAAGACAAGTGTCGGCGTCCCTGGGAACGGGGGTCCCCAGACTTGCGTGCCTGCGGCCCACGGCGTGGCTCCACCAGCGGCCCTGCATGGCCCATCTTCACCAGCAAACACTCAAGACCCTCGCGAGGGGCCAAGCCTAGCGAGGCAGACGACGCAAGACCTCCTCGGGGGCGGCCTCACCAGGCCGGCTCGCGAGGGGCAGAGAAATCAAGGCAAGGGGCACCTCGCGAGGTTCCTGTGACGCAAGCCATGACGACTGGAGCTAGGCGGGCTCCATGCGGGCGCGAGCATGCGCAGTGTCCTCGTTTCCTCTTTGGTGCTAAAGGGGCAAGCACAGTCGAGGAGTCCCGAGGCATCAGGCAAAGGTTGCCATATCGGTGCAACGAGACCAAGACCAGCAGGACGGCAGGACGGAGGTCACCGTGGAGCCCAAGACGGTGTCACCACCAGAGCCTTTGGCAGGCGAAGACCACCTTTAGTCAGGATAACTTGTACTGGTTGTCTCCCTTCGAATTTGGCCGTGGTGGCATCCCTTTCCGCTCAATATTTGGGAAGAGGCCATGGCCTCTATAAATAGGGCTAGCCACCATCCTAGCAATGGGACGGATCATTCAGACCGTCAACCACACAAGCTCACCAAGCACAAGAGAACCTCTCCTCAGGAGGCTGTTCTTCCCTTGTAACTGTTTATCCTCAGCCCAAGAGGCAATCCACCACACCACACTGGAGTAGGGTATTACACCACATCGGTGGCCCGAACCGGTATAAACTCTTGTGTCTCTCATTCTTTGGGTTCGTCGAGCTAGGCCTTGCGAGCGTGGCGAGAGCAAGCTAGGGAGAGAGAGATCTTCGTGCGCACCCCAGTGTTCGAACCTCAAGGGTTTGCCGAAACCCGAAATCCGACATTTAGCGCCAGGTAGGGGTGCGTCGAAGCTTTCCTTCCGTCGATCAATGCTCCCCCACTGCAACGCCTTGCTTCCATGGTCGGCGTTGCTCTTCCGGCTACGATGGAGGATGCCCAAGGCGGGGCCAGGGGGCTCGGAGCCTTTGCCCCTGCCTTGCGGCGGGTGCGGTGGCCGCCCAAGTTCAAGCCAGAGATGCCGCCGCGTTACGACGGTGCGGCGGACCCGTCGGCCTTCCTGCTGGCGTATGAAGAGGCCGTCCTGAAGGCTGGGGGCAACGACAAGGTCATGGCCAACTGGCTTCCCATGGCCCTCGCTAGTGCACCGCGCGCCTAGCTGCTCAACCTCCCAAGATCTACGGTGGCATCTTGGGAGGAGTTGCGCATCCTCTTTGCTGCGCGCTTCGCGGCACCGACGCCCCTCGCTGTTGCGGCCCTCCTCGGCGGCTCGCAAGCGCCGCCCTTGAACCGTCACGCCAAGCCGTTCTTTCGCCAGATCGGTGCCACCTCCGCGCGGCAGGGGGCTCCCTCGAGTTGGGCGGCACCCAAGGCCGACCTGACCTTCGCCGTGGGGGATCACCCTGTCACCACCGTCGGCTCGGGCGTGCTCCCAATGCTTTGCACGCCCACCATCTGCAGCGTAGCCGTCACTAAGACCCTCATCGACGGCGGCGCCGCCTCAACGTGCTCTCTGTGGAGGCGTTTAGCCTCCTTCACGTACCGCTCGAGCGACTCCGCCCTAGCAAGCCCTTCTCTGGGGTCGGCGGCGGCTCCTCCAGTCCTCTGGGGCAGATCCATCTTCCCGTGACCTTTGGCACCCACGACAACTACCGCACAGAGCTGATCGACTTCGACATCACCTGCATTGGCCTTCCGTACAACGCCATCCTCGGGTACCCGGCTCTGTCTTAGTTTATGGCGGCAACCCATCCGGCCTACAACCTCATGACGATGCCCGGGAGCAAGGACGTCCTCACCGTAGTTGGAGATACCAAGGAGGCTCTGGTGGCACTCAAGCTTGCCCTCAAGCCCGCCACGATGGGGCGACTGGCTGACGAGGCCACCTCTGGAGTTAAGGAGGCTGCGCCGGCCAAGAAGAAGTAGTTGTTCACTCAAGATCGGGCAGAAACCAAGCAGGTGCCGGTCGAGGAAGATGAGTCCTCTGGAGCCACCTTCACCATAGGTGCCAACCTCGACCCAAATCAAGAGGAGGCATTGGTGAAGTTCCTGCATGCAAACAAGGAAGTATTCGCTTGGGAGCCCAAACAGCTGGTAGGGGTCCCAAGAGGGGTGATCAAGCATCACTTAAGGGTGTGCCCCAATGTGCGCCCTGTGAAGCAGAAGGCGCGGCGACAGTCCACAGAGAAGCAGTCCTTCATCGTCCAGGAAACCCGCAAGCTGGAGGCAGCATGTGTCATTCGCGAGGTTCGGTACCCCGAGTGGCTGGCGAACCCCGTCGTTGTGCCAAAGAAAGGCGGGAAGGAGCGCATGTGTATCGACTTCACCAACCTTAACAAGGCCTGCCCCCAAGACCCATTCTCACTTCCGCGCATTGACCAGATTGTCGACTCCACCGCCGAGTGCGACCTGCTATGCTTCCTGGATGCGTTTTCAGGCTATCACCAGATCAAGATGGCAGTAGAGGATGTGGAGAAGACGGCCTTCCTGACCCCGTCGGGGTGTACTGCTACACCTGCATGCCGTTTGGGCTGCGCAACACGGGCGCGACCTTCCAACGGCTGATGCACATCACCTTAGGTCAGCAGCTCGGGAGGAACACTGAAGCCTACATCGATGACATTGTGGTAAAGTCTCGGGAGGCGAGAACTTTGATTCAGGACCTGGAGGAGACCTTTGCGAGCCTGCGCTAGGTGGACTTGTGGCTCAACCCGGATAAGTGCGTGTTTGGCATCCCCTCCGGCAAGCTGCTGGGCTTCCTCGTGTCCCACAGGGGGATCGAGGCCAACCCAGAGAAGGTCAAGGCAATTGAAGACATGAGCCTACCACAAACCCTCAAGGAGATGCAGAAGCTCGCCGGCTGCGTGACTTCGCTGGGACGCTTCATCTCCAAGCTGGGAGAGCGCGCCCTACCGTTCTTCAAGCTGATGAAGAAGAAGGGCCCATCCGAGTGGACCCCGGAGGCTAACAAAGCATTTCAAGACCTCAGGAGATACCTGACCAGCCCCCCGGTGATGGTGGCGCCTCGCCCTCTTGAGCCCCTGGTGCTTTACCTTGCCGCCACTCCTTACTCTGCCAGCGCAGCTCTGGTGGCGGTTTGGGAAGAGCGCCAGGCCAAGGATGCGTCACGCCAAGCCACGCCCCCAGCCGGGGTGATACAAGACCCGAAGGGCACCGCAAGGGCTGCAGCAGCGCCAACGGATGGCCAGGCACAACAAGACGGCACCCTTGGGCCTGCCGAGGCTCCAATGAGCGACCAGGCTTTGGGGGTTCCATCGCCTGAGGAGGCGCCCCAACCTCCGATAGATGTAGGCCTTGTCGACTCGCCCGCCCTCGTCGAGCACCGAGTGTATTTCGTCAGCACGGTACTGCGGGATGCGAGGGAACGGTACCCCATGCCTCAGAAGTTCTTGCTCGCGCTTTTGGTGGCCTCGCGTAAGCTATGACACTACTTCCAAGGTCACCCCATCAAGGTCGTCTCGGCCTACCCGCTGGACATGGTACTCAGGAGCCCCAATGCAGCGGGAAGAGTCGTTGAATGGAACATCGAGCTGCAAGCATTCCAGTTGGAGTTCAGCACAACCAGGGTCATCAAGGGAGCCGCGCTCTCCGACTTCATGGCAGAATGGACGGACGCCCCAGGGCTTGAAGCAGGCGAGGATCGATCCCTCTCACCAGGAAGTGAAGCACCAGACGGCTGGGTTATGTATTTCGATGGCGCATTTGCGTGCCAGGGCGCGGGGGCTGGAGCAGTGCTCATCTCGCCCACTCAGGACAAGCTCTAATACGCCGTGCAACTCTGCTTCCAGCAGGGTGAGAAGGTCTCCAACAACATAGCGGAGTACGAAGACCTCATAGCTGGCCTTAAGGCTGCGGTGGCCCTAGGGGTGAAGCGCCTCACCATGAGGGGCGACTCGCAGCTTCTCGTCAACTTATCCAACAAGGTATACGAGCGGAGGGACAAGCACATGGAGGCATACCTGGCGGAGGTACGTAAAATGGAAAAGCAGTTCCTGGGTCTAGAATTGCAGCACGTGCCCTGCGGCACCAACAAGGAGCCCGATGACATCGCCAAAAGAGCATCCAAGCGACTACCCCAAGAGCCTGACGTCTTCGAGGAGCGGCCTTTCAAGCCATCAGCAGCACCTCCACTTTCGAGGCCGGTGCAGCCTCGGGAGGAGCTCCCCCAGCCACCTGCCTCAGGAGCCCTGCCTGCGGCCCGACCTCGGGAGCGTGCCTAATCTTGGCGCTCGAGCCTCAGGAGGGGTGCTGGACCAAGGAGTTCGAGGAATACCTGATGCAAGGGACACTGCCGGAGAAAGAGGAGGACGTGGAGCATGTGGACCTACAGGCCACGACGTACTGCATCCAGGACGGTGAGTTATATAGGAAGCGACCGAATGACGTTTCCCTGCGTTGTATCTCCAGGGAACAGGGGAAAGAGCTGCTAGCTGACATACATGGCGGAGACTGCGGGCACCACTCGTCATCATGAACCCTCGTCGGCAAGGCGTTCCACATTGGATTCTACTAGCCTACGACGCTCAACGACGCGACTGAGCTGGTGAAGTCCTGCGAGGCCTGCCAATTCCACGCCCAGCAGATCCATCAGCCGGCTTAGGGCCTCCATACCATCCCGCTCTCGTGGCCATTCGCATTCTGGGGGCTGGATATCTTGGGCCCGTTCCCTCGAGCGCCTGGGGGCTACCGCTACCTCTACGTCGCCATCGATAAATTCACCAAATGGGCGGAGGTAGAAGCTGTCCGCACCATCATAGCTGGATCCGCGGTCAAGTTCATCAAGGGTCTCGTGAGTCGGTTCGGGGTCCCCAATCGCATCATCACCGACAATGGCTCATAGTTCACTAGCTATCTCTTCAAGACATATTGTGCTAACCTTGGAACGTAGATCTGCTACGCTTCGGTGGCACACCCCAGGAGCAATGGTCAAGCTGAACGCGCCAACGCGGAGGTACTGAGAGGCCTCAAGACCAGGACCTTCAAGAAGAAGCTCGAGGCCTGCGGCAGGGGCTGGCACGACGAGCTCCAGTCCGTGTTATGGTCCATCCGCACCACCACCACCAAGCCAATAGGCGAGACCCCATTCTTCCTCGTCTACGTACCAGAAGCGATTCTCCCTCACAAGGTCAAGCATCGCTCCGCGCGGGTCCTGGCATTTGATCAGACGCAGCAGGACGCCATGCGGAGGATGGACCTTGTACTAGGGGAGGAACGCCGCCATGAAGCCACGCTTCGAGCAGCAAGATACCAGCAGGTGCTGCGGCGGGAGCACTGCCACAGCATCTGCTCCAGGACGCTCGAGGTGGGTGACCTCGTTCTAAGGCGGGTGCTCTCCAGGGAAGGGCTGCATAAGCTTTCACCCGTGTGGGAGGGCCCGTTTAGGGTCGCCCACGTCTCCAGGCCTAGCGCCGCGCGCCTGGAGACGCAGGACGGGGTCCCCATCCAGAATGCCTGGAACATCCAGCACCTCCGGAAGTTCTACCCATGAAGAAAGGCCCGGCGCCTGTGAAGCAAGGCCCAGTTCCCGTGAAGGTCTCCGCTCGTTACACTCTCACGTAATAATGAGTGGGGCTGTACACGCCCTGGAGTCTCAGGAGTGCCGCCCTCGAGCCTCGGGGGCTCCCTCCCACGTCCTAGTGGCAGCACTTAGCTCCGCGCTGGTGAGAAGACAAGAAGACTAGACTAGGTGCCGGACGCGGCTTTTCATTTGCTTTCCGAAGTTGGCTTGCCCCTCTTTAATGAAAATTTGCTTTCTGGTGTTCCTTGCCGGCTTGGTTCCGCCTCTTTTTGCCTCTGTTTTGCCCTTGGTTCCTTGTTTTGACCCGTACTCTCCCTTGCATGCCTCGCGAGGGGGCTGGACAGGTGCCCTCATGAGCGTTTTTCCTGTTCTTCGCGAGGCACCTGCGCTCGAGCTCGCAAGCTAGCGCACACCTCTCCCAATCCGTGCCCCTCAGGTACTGCGATGCGAAGCGCTAGGTCGTGACCAGCGGCACCTGCGACCAGGGCTCGGAAGAATAAGAGTTTCCTAACAAATTTTTGCAGTTCCTAGACGCTTCCCAAGCCAAGGAGGCCTCGCCAAGTACTGGGAAATGCACGCCTCACGAGGCGGAAACTACTTTGATCGCGCCAAGCTAAGTTATTTCTACGCGCCTACATAAAATGTTGATACTGCGACACGACACAGGAATGATAAACATAGCATAGCAGCCTGGAAATCATGGATTGTTGCACGCCCCTGTGGGGCCCCGTACTTGTCGCTCTCTTAATGCAGGAAGAAAAGGAATAACAAAACAAAATTGGCGCGCGCTCTCCTGAGCTCAGCCAGACCCCTCCTCGCGCTTCACTTGGGCACGACAATGAGACGACCCGCCGCCATCCTCGAAGCGGGCGCGGCGGCGTGGCGGCTGGTCGTAGCCGCCGCTGCTGGAGCTGCCGCCAGAAGAAGAGTCACCGTAGCCGGACAAGCCATGGCCGGCGCCAAGGACAAGCCCGCCTTCACCCTCATCATGGCCATCGCCGAGGCTGAGCACCTCACCACCATCGTTGTCCTCAGGGCAGTACCCGACGCGGCGACCATCTTCCCCGAACACCCTCACGTAGAGGGTCGCGTTGCCGTCATACTTGAAGTGGAGGGTGCACCGTCGGCCCAGGCCGCGCGTATGGGCAAATGTCTGCCAGCCACGGGCCAGGGCTGCGTTGCTCGCGACAGAGACCTCGACCACAACCCATGAAGCCTTGCTGCAGCAGCCGTCCGCCTGCAGCCAGAGACCGCCTGGACCTATGGCCGGTAGCTCACCGCCGAAGAAGCGTGGGAGCTGAAGCCAGTTGCCGGCCGGGTTCTCCGACCACACAACGAACTCCGGCAGCACCTCCGCCGAGTGGAAGCATTGCCGGGGAGGCCGCGCGACCATGGCACGCCTCCCTTCATCGACGGGGTTGCCACGGCCTGGGCGACTCCCACCAAGCGAAGCGGTGCCGCCGCGACTGCGAGGGGCCACGGCGGGGGTCGCGGTGTGCTTGCATGGGCGGCCACGCCCCCTCTTGGGCGGCGGCGAACCTGGCCCCTCCTGGCGGGCCTTCCCCTTCTCTGCGGCCGAGAACCTCTTCGCAGGCGCCATGGGAGTCGCTACTAGCAATGAAGTAAGGAAGAAGTGAGCGGATCAGGAAGAGATGAGTGACGAGGGCTCCGCCCCCTCCTTATTTATAGCGGGAGAAGGCCAACCGACAATCCCCACGATCACAGGTAATGATGATTTTACTCTGCATGCAGCAGGGACTCGTCAAGTCGGACAGTTACCGAGGCCGCGTGGGAAAGCGGAGACACCCACGTCCAATCAATCGCCACACGTCGACCAAGGCTGCAGGCTGTTGGGGCCCGCGGCGCTCCGCACTTGCCCTTTGGCTTCGCCTCGAAGCCAAGTCCGAGCGTGCCTTGGGCCTGGGGGCTACTATCGGCATCCTGGGAACGGGAGTCCCCAGACTTGCCTGCCTGCGGCCCACGGCGTGCCTCCACCAGCGGCCCTGCACGACCCATCTTCACCAGCAAACACTCAAGACCCTCGGGAGGGACCAAGCCTCACGAGGCGGATGACGCAAGACCTCCTGGAGGGCGGCCTCACCAGGCCAGCTAGCGAGGGGCGGAGAAATCAAGGCAAGGGGAACCTCGCGAGGTTCCTGTGGCGCAAGCCATGACGACTGGAGCCACGCGGGCGGCAGCGCGCGCAGTGTCCTCATTTCCTCTTTGGTGCTAAAGGGGCAAGCGCAGGCGAGGAGTCCCGAGGCATCAGGCAAAGGTTGCCATATTGGTGCAACGAGACCAAGACCAGCAGGATGGCAGGACGGAGGTCACTGTGGAGCCCAAGAAGGCGTCACCACCAGAGCCTTTGACAGGCGAAGACCACCTTTAGTCAGGATAACTTGTATTGGTTGTCTCCCTTCGAATTTGGCCGTAGTGGCATCCCTGCCCACTCAATATTTGGGAAGAGGACCAGGGCCTCTATAAATAGGGCTAGACACCATCCTAGCAAGGGGACGGATCATTCAGACCCTCAACCACACAAGCTCACCAAGCACAAGAGCACCTCTCCTCAGGAGGCTGCCTTCCCTTGTAACTGTTCATCCTCAGCCCAAGAGGCAATCCACCACACCACACTGGAGTAGGGTATTACACCACATCGGTGGCCCGAACCAGTATAAACTCTTGTGTCTCTCGTTCTTTGGGTTCGTCGAGCTAGGACTTGCGATCGTGGCGAGAGCGAGCTAGGGAGAGAGTGATATTCGTGCGCACCCCAGTGTTCGAACCTCAAGCGTTTGCCGGAACCCGAAATCCGACAAGAAGTATGAAACTATTTTGTAAGAATAAAACTATGCATACTTTACAAGAATAAAACTATGAATAAATTGCAAGGTAATAAAAGTGGATAGCTTTTGTCAACAAGAAAGTCATTTGTCCCTAGGCAATCGATAACAAGTACCGGTAATCATTCTTGTAATTTTATATGAGGGAGAGACATGAGCTAACATACTTTCTATACTTGGATCATATGCACTTATGATTGGAACTCTAGCAAGCATTCACAACTACTAAAGATCATTAAGGTCGTGAAACCCAACCATAGCATTAAGTATCAAGTCCTCTTTACTCCCATACGCCATAACCCACTTATCCTCGTTTAGGCTGCTGTCACCCATGCAACACCAACAATAAGCAAAACATGAACATATTGCAACACCCTACAGCGGGGGCCCCTCACGTTTGTGCGAGACGGAGGGCACCGTAGGAGAGCACCATAAATAAAATATACAATCATACCAACCAAGATCACGATTAACCCACATGACAAAACAGATCTACTCAAACATGATAGGATAACCATAGATCACTGGGAAATAATATATGGAGTTGAGCACCATGTTTAAGTAGAGATTACAATGGGGGGAAGAGGTGTTACACCACTACATAGAGGGGGACAAATTTGGTGTTGACGGTAGCAAGATTGGTGATGTAGATCGCCGGCCCGATCGTTGCCCTGGTGGCACTCCGGCGCCACCGGAAGCGAGGGGGAGAGAGCCCCCCTACTTCTTCTTCATCCTTGGCCTCCCCCCTAGATGGGGAGGAGAGTTCCCCTTTTGGGCCTTGGTCTCCATGGTGGCGGAGGGGCGGGGTCCCCTCCAAGATTGGATCTCCCTCTTTGTTCTCTTCTGTTTCGCGCTCCCGAGATCTTGCCGAAAACCGTTTCTTATATTCCCGGAGATCCGTAACTCCGATTGTGCTGAGATTTTAACACAATTTTTTCTGGATATAAGCTTCCTTGCGCCTAAATAGAGCCCCAACCGACGTATGAGGTGAGCACAACCCACCACGGCACGCTGTGCGCCCTGGTGGTTTGTGCCCACCAAGGGCCTCCATTTGCGGTGATTCCAACTCCCAAAAATCACATATATTCCAAAATAATTCTGCGTGAAATTTTATTGCATTTGGACTTCGTTTGATATGGATACTCCGCGATACAAAAAAACATGCTGAAAAGAGGAACTGGTACTGGACAATGGATCAATAGGTTAGTCCAATATATCATATAAAAAATTGCCAAAAGTGTGTGAAAGTGGTATACTATTGGCATGAAACAATCAAAAATTATAGATACGATGGAGATGTATCAGCATCCCCAAGCTTAATTCCTGCTCGTCCTCGAGCAGGTAAATGATAAAAAAGATAATTTTTGATGTGGAATGCTACTAGCATAAACTTGATCATATGTCTAGTCATGGCATGAATATTAAGACACAAGTGATTCAAAGCAATAGTCTATAATTTGACATAAAGAGATCAATACTCAGGCATCCCAACAAACAATCATGTTTTTCAAAATATCAACGCTAAAGAAAGCTATCCCTACAAAATCATATAGTCTTTTCATGCTCTGTCTTCTTAACACAAAGTATTTATCATGCACAACCCCGATGACAAGCCGAGCAATTGGTTCATACTTTTTAACGCGCTTCAACTTTTTTAACCCTCACGCAATACATGAGCGCAAGCCATGGATATAGCACTATAGGTGGAATAGAGTATGAAGATAGGGGTAAATATAAAGAAGATAAAAAGTAAGAAAGTCTCACATCGACGCGGCTAACCAACGGGCTATGGAGATGCTCATCAATCGATATCAATGCGAGGAGTAGGGATTGCCATACAACGAATGTACTAAGAGATATAAGTGTATGAAAGCTCAATATGAAAACTAAGTGGGTGTGCATCTAATCCTATAATGAAATATTCCCACTAGTATATGAAAGTGACAACATAGGAGACTCTCCATCTGAAAAACATGGTGCTACTTTGAAGCACATGTGTGGTAAAGGATACTAACAATGCCCCTTCTCTCTTTGTTTATTTATTTTTCATTTTTTATTTTTTTTATTTTTTTATTTTTTTATTTTTATTTTTTTTTCACTCATTGTCCGGAGTCTCATCCCGACTTGTGCGGGAATCCTAGTCACCATCATCCTTTCCTCACTAGGGCACTGCTCTAAAAATGAATAATGATCATCACACTTCTATTTACTTATAACTCAAAAGAAATAAAAATTACAACTCAATACCTATGACAAAATATGACTCTATATGAATGCCTCTAGCCATGTACCAGGATTTGCAATGATCTAGCGTAACATGTATGAAAAATAATGAACGGTGGCTGAGCCACAACTACTATGTCAACTATATGATCATGCAAAGCAATATGACAATGAATGCTCAAGTCATCAAATGGAAGCGGTGGAAGTTACATGGAAATATATCTCGGAATGGCCATGGAAAAGCCACAATAGGTAGGTATGGTGGATGTTTTGAGGAAGATATAATAACGCTTATGTGTGATAGAGCGTATCATATCATGGGGTTTGGATGAACCGACGAAGTTTGCACCATGTGTCGAGGTGAGAAAGGGCAATGCACGGTACCGTAGAGGCTACCAAATTGCAGAAAGGTAAGAGTGTGTATAATCCATGGACTCACATTAGTCATAAAGAACTCATATACTTATTGCAAAAGTTTATTAGCCCTCGAAGCAAAGTACTGTCGGATTTCGGGTTCCGGCAGACCCTTAAGGTTCGAACTCTAGGGCGCGCGCGAAGATTATGCCCTCTACCTCTCCGTCTCGCAAAGATCTAACTACTGAAAGAACAACACAAGAGACACAGGGTTTATACTAGTTCGGGCCACCGTTGTGGTGTAATACCCTACTCTAGTTTGTGGTGGGTGGATTGCCTCTTGGGCTGATGATGATGAACAATACAAGGAAGAACAGCCTCGCGAGGGTTTGCTCTTAGCTAGGACGATGAACTGCTAGGGGGAGTTCAGCCGCCCTTCTCTCTCTCTCACTCACTTGTTCTCTGCTTGCTCAGATTCTAGGTACCCAATTCTCTATGCCTCTACCCTGGGGGTGGCTAGTCCTATTTATAGGCAAAGGCCCTGGGCCTCTTCCCAAATATTGAGCGGGAAGGGCGCCAACAATTGGCCAATTTGAAGGGGAACATCTGGTACACTTATCCTGACTAAAGTTGGTCCTCGCCTGCCAAAGGCCCTGTGGTGACGCCGTTCTGGGCTCCACGATGACCTCCTTCCCACCATTGGACTGGTCTTGGTCTCGTTGCACCGAAATGGGTGCCTTTGCTTGATCCTCTCGCCTGCGCTTGCCTCCTTTGCACCAAAGAGGAAAGGGAGACACTGCGCGGGATGGCGCCCTCCTGGCACCCTTGGTCGTCATGGCTTGCGTCATGGGCACCTCGTGAGGTACCCCGCCTTGATCTCTCCGCCTCCTCATGAGCCAGCCTGACGAGGCCGTGCCTGAGGAAGCGCCGTGTCGTCCGCCCCGCGAGGCTTGGCCCCTCGCGAGGGTCTTGGGTCTCGTGTTGATGAAAATGGGCCATGCCGGGCCCCCTTTAGAGCCACGCCGTAGGCTGCAGGCAGGCAAGTCTGGGGACCTCCGTTCCCAGAACGCCAACAGTAGGCCTCGGGCCCAAGGCGCGCCCGGACTTGGCCGTGCTGAGAGGCGAAAGGGCAAGGGCGAAGCACCGCGGGCCCTAATAGCCTGCGGCCTTGGGCGCCGTGTGGCGGTTGATTCGACGTGGGCGCCTCCGCTTCCCCACGACGCCTCGGTGATCGCGCGGATTGGACAAGTCCCTGCATGCAAATCGTGTCATGATTACCTGCGATGGTGGAGGTCGACGGTTGGCCTTCGCCGGCTATAAGTACCGCACTGCGCGTGCCCTTCCAGTCCATCTCTCTTTGCTTCTCCTTCTCTTCCATGGCTCCGTCGAGGAGGTTTTCGGCTGCGGAGAAGGGGAAGGCCCACCAGGTTGATCTTGCTTCTCCTTCACCCAAGCGCGGCCGCGGGCGCCCTCGGAAGCACCCCCTGGCCGCCTCGGCAGCGTCCGGCGGTCATGGAGACGGTTCCCAGCATGGTGGCGGGCGAGCTGTCGTGGCCGGGGGACGCGCCTTGGTCGCGCGCTCCCCCAGGCCGCGCTTTCGCGCTGCGCATGTGCTGCCGGAGTTCGTCATTTGGTCGGCGGAGCCGGCTAGCGCCCGGCTCCAACTCCCTTGCTTCCTCCTTGGTGAGCTCCCGGCTGGTGCCCCGGGTGGCCTCTGGCTTCAGGCGGACTGCTGCTGCAGCCGGTCCTCACGGGCTGTGCTGGAGGTCTCCGCCACTGGGAGCTTGGCCTTAACTCGTGGCTGGCAGGCATTTGCCCATGCTCGCGGCCTGGGGCGCCGGTGCACCCTGCACTTTAGGTTCGATGGCGATGCCACCCTCTACGTGAGGGTGTTTGGGGAAGATGGTCGCCGCGCAGGGTGTTGCCCCGAGGACGACAACCGCGGCCGGGGACCCAGCCCAGACGATGATGGAGGGGACAACGCCTGCGCGGTTGGTGGCGCCCGAGGCTCCCAAGCTTCATCAACTCTTCTTCAAGCGACTCCTCCAGTGGTGGCTGCAGTCAGCCCCCACGCCGTCGAGCCTGCTTGGGAGGCGACAGTTCGTCCGCCCGTCGTCGCGCCCCGGTGAAGCGCGAGAGGGAGTCCGCTTGAGTCCCGGAGGCATCCCGAGTCGCCTCCGCTGGCTGGTGTGAGACGAGCCATGCCGGGCTTGTCCTTTCTTTCCCTTTTGTTTCCTGCGTAAAAGAAAACAGCTGCATGGAGCCCCGCGGGGGCGTGTTGGGGGTTATTGCTGTTAACAATTACCTTGATTTCGTTTCCACGCTTTTCAGCTGTGTGTCTGCACGTAGATAGTTCCCGGCCCCAGCCGTGGGGGGGGGGGCGACCGACCCAGGCCCTGTGTGTGTGTCGCGGTGCCCGAGGGGCACGAACTGGAGGAGTGCTCCCGCAATGGACCCGGGTCGCGAAACCTTAGAACGATTAGAACAGGAACCCTTGCGAGGGTGCTCGGCTGCCCTCCCTCGCGAGGCCTTTCGTAAGAGGAATCAAAACGGGGGAGCGAAAATCGACGAAACATAAACCAACGATGGCAATAATTTCAGTAAGACTTCAACTGCGAACAAAGCAAGCCAACTGCAGAAAGCAAATGAAACAGCCGCGTCCGACACCTAATCTAGTCTTCGACGTCTTCTCACCAGCGCGGAGCTAAGTGCTGCCACTGGGCGTGGGAGGGAGCCCCAGGGCCTGAGGCCGGCGCTCCTGAGACTCCGGGGCGTGTACAGCCCCACTCATTATTACGTGAGAGTGTCACGGGCGGCGAGCTTCACAGGCGTTGGCCTTCTTCACAGGCTCCGGGCCTTTCTTCTTAGGGGTAATGAGCTTCACAGGCACTTGCCTTCTTCACAGGCTCCGGGCCTTTTCTGAAACACGACAGCTTCACAGGCGTTTGCCTTCTTCACAGGCTCTGGGCCTTTTCCAAAAAGGGTTAATCTTCACAGGCGTTTGCCTTCTTCACAGGCTCTGGGCCTTTTCCAAAAAGGGGTAATCTTCACAGGCGTTTGCCTTCTTCACAGGCTCTGGGCCTTTTCCAAAAAGGGTTAATCTTCACAGGCGTTTGCCTTCTTCACAGGCTCTGGGCCTTTTCCAAAAAGGGGTAATCTTCACAGGCGTTTGCCTTCTTCACAGGCTCTGGGCCTTTTCCAAAAAGGGGTAATCTTCACAGGTGTTTGCCTTCTTCACAGGCTCTGGGCCTTTTCCAAAAAGGGGTAATCTTCACAGGCGTTTGCCTTCTTCATAGGCTCTGGGCCTTTTAGGGGTAGAACCTCCGGAGGTGCTGGATGTTCCATGCGTTCTGGATCGGCTCCCCCTCCTGAGTCTCCAAGCGCACGGAGCCTGGCCTGGAAACATGAACAACCTTGAATGGGCCCTCCCACATGGGAGAGCTTGTGCAGCCCCTCCCTGGAGAGAACCCGCCTGAGCACGAGGTCTCCTACCTCGAGGGTCCTGGGGCGGATGTTGCGGCAGCGATATCGTCGTAGCGCCTGTTGGTACTTCACCGCTTGCAGCGCGGCTTCTCGGCGGCGTTCCTCCCCCAGTACGAGGTCCCTCCCCCGCATGGCGTCCTGCTGCGTCTCGTCGAACGCTAGGACCCGCGCGGAGCGACGTATGACCTCGTGAGGGAGGACTGCTTCGGCTCCATAGACCTGGAAGAACGGGGTCTCCCCAGTCGGCTTGGTCGCGGTTGTGCGGATGGACCACAACATGGACTGGAGCTCATCGTACCAACCTCTGCCGCAGGCCTCTAGCTTCTTCTTTAATGTCCTGGTCTTGAGACCCCTCAGGACCTCCGCGTTGGCTCGTTCGGCCTGTCCGTTGCGTCGCGTGTGCGCCACCGAAGCGTAGCATATTTGCGTTCCAAGGTTAGCACAGTATGTTTTGAAGAGGTTACTGGTGAACTGCGAACCGTTGTCTGTGATGATGCGGTTCGGCACCCCGAACCGGCTCATGATGCCCCTGATGAACTTGACCGCGGAACCCGCGGGGATGGTGCGGACAACCTCCACTTCTGCCCACTTGGTGAATTTGTTAATGGCGACGTAGAGGTAGCGGTAGCCACCTGGCGCCCGAGGGAACGGGCCCAGAATGTCCAGCCCTCAGACTGCGAATGGCCACGAAAGGGGTATAGTCTGCAGGCCTCCCGCCGGCTGATGGATCTGCTTGGCGTGAAACTGGCAGGCTTCACAGGCCTTTACCAGTTCGACAACGTTGTTGAGTGCGGTGGGCCAATAGAACCCACTGCGGAATGCCTTGCCAACGAGGGTCCGTGATGATGAGTGATGCCCACAGTCCCCACCGTGTATGTCCTCCAGCAGTTCCTTTCCTTGCTCCCTGGAAATGCAGCGCAGGGATACGTCGTTCGGCCGCTTCCGGTAGAGCTCTCCATCCCTGATGCAGTATGTCGTAGCCTGCCGCGCCACACGCTCCGCTTCCTCCTCCTTCTCCGGCAGGGCCCCTTGTGTTAAATAACTCCGGAGTTCCGTGATCCAGCACTCCTCCTGAGGTTCCATAGTCAGGAGCAGGCGTGCCTCTGAGGTAGGGCCGCAGACCGGGGCTCCTGAGGCAGGTGGCTGGGGGAGTTCCTCCCGAGGCTGAGCAGTGTTTGATAATGACGGCTAGGCTGAGGGCTTGAAGAGCCGCTCTTCGAAGACGCCAGGCTCCTGAGGTAACCGCCTGGACGCCCGTCCGGCGATGTCATCGGCCTCCTGATTGGTGCCACGGGGCACGTGCTTCAATTCCAACCCCCAGAACTACTTTTCCATCCTGCGGACCTCCGCTAGATAGGCTTCCATGTGCTCATCCTTCAGCTCATACACCTTGTTGGAGAAGTTGACAAGGAGTTGCGAATCGCCCTTGACGGTGAGGCGCTTCACCCCCAGAGCTGCTGCGGCCTTCAACCCCGCTATCAGACCCTCATACTCCGCTATGTTGTTGGAGACCTTTTCACCTTGCTGGAAACAGAGCTGTATGGCGTAGTAGAGCTTGTCCTGAGTGGGTGATATCAGCACCGCACCGGCCCCAGCGCCGTGCTTGGAGAACGCCCCATCGAAGTACATGACCCAGCCTTCCGGCGCCTCGCTCCATGGGGAGAGGGACCGATCTTCGTTGTCCTTGAGGCCTGGTGCCTCCGTCCATTCTGCCACGAAATCCGCAAATGCTGCTCCTTTGATGACCCTGGTCGTGCTGAACTCGAGCTGAAACGCCTGCAGTTCTATGTTCCACTCGGCGACCCTTCCGGCTGAGTTAGGGCTCCTGAGCACTCTCTCCAAGGGGTATGACGAGACGACTTTGATGGGGTGACCCTGGAAGTAGTGACGCAGCTTGCGCGAGGCCACCAGTAGCGCGAGGAGAAGCTTCTGAGGCATGGGGTACCGTGCCCTCTCGTCCCGTAACACCGTGCTGACAAACTAGACTGGGTGCTCAACAAGGCTGAGAGCATCAGTGTTCGTGGCGCCCTCCAGAGGCAAGGGCGCCTCGCGAGGTGACGTGGCCTCGGGAGGTGAACCATCTAGGCGAGTGGCCTCTCCTGCCTCTGGTGCACTCTTCGGCGGCTGATCCTCCTCAGTCGCGGTTACCTCCCCTGTGGGCCTTCCTTGTTCCTGCTTCACCTTGTCTCGAGCTGCTGCCGTGGTTCTGATTTGGTGCTCCTCCCTAACCGCCACCAGGGCTGTGCTGGCAGAGTAGGGAGTGGCGGCGAGGTAGAGCAGCAGGGGCTCTCAAGGACGCGGAGCCACCATGACTGGGGGACTGGTCAGGTACCTATTGAGATCTTGGAACGCCTTATCTGCCTCTTCAGTCCATTCAAAGGGCCCCTTCTTCTTCATTAGCTGGAAGAAAGGCAGTGCTCGCTCCCCCAGTTTGGAGATGAAGCGCCCTAGCGTGGTCACACGTCCAGTGAGCTTCTGCATTTCTCTGAGGGTCTTCGGCGGGCTCATGTCCTCGACCGCCTTGACCTTCTCCGGGTTAGCCTCGATGCCCCGATGGGACACGAGAAAGCCCAAGAGTTTGCTTGAGGGGACCCCGAACACACACTTCTCTGGGTTGAGCCGCAGGTTCACTGCGTCGAGGCTCGCGAAGGTCTCCTCCAGGTCTTGTATCAAGGTCTTGGCCTCCCGAGATTTCACAACAATGTCATCAATGTAAGCTTCGACATTCTTCCCGAGCTGCGGGCCCAAGGTGATGTGCATCAACCGCTGAAAGGTTGCCCCAGC
Organism: Aegilops umbellulata; assembly: GCA_032464435.1. Lineage (NCBI taxonomy): Eukaryota > Viridiplantae > Streptophyta > Magnoliopsida > Poales > Poaceae > Aegilops > Aegilops umbellulata. The sequence goes on along the minus strand of CP136060.1, from coordinate 66,554,737 downwards.
GTTACGCAGCCCAAATGGCATGCATGTATAGCAGTACAACCCGCATGGGGTTAGGAAGGCGGTCTTCTCGACATCTTCTACCACCATCTTGATCTGGTGATATGCAGAGAAGGCGTCCAGGAAGCATAGCAGGTCGCACTCCACGGTGGAATCGACGATCTGGTCGATGCAGGGGAGCGGGAACGGATCTTGCGGGCATGCCTTGTTAAGGTTGGTGAAGTCGACACACATGCGTTCCTTTCCCCCCTTCTTGGGCACAACGACAGGGTTGGCCAACCAATCCGGGTATCGGACCTCGCGAATGACCCCAGCGGCCTCTAACTTGCGGGTTTCTTGGATGATGAAGGCCTGCTTCTCTGCGGACTGCCGCCTGGCCTTCTGCTTCACAGGGCACACGTTTGGGCACACGTTGAGGTGATGCTCGATGACGCTCCTGGGGATCCCTGCCAACTGATCAGGCTCCCAAGCGAATATCTTCTTATTTGCGTGCAGGAACCTGATTAGGGCCTCCTCCTGCTCAGGCTCGAGGTTGGCGCCTATGGTGAAAGTGGCACTGGAGGACCCGTCCTCGTCGACAGGTATCTTCTTGGTTTCTGCCCTGTCCTGGGTGAACAACTGCTTCTTCTTGGCGGGTGCAGCCCCCTTGGGCTCGGGGGTCCCTGCGTCGGCGGGCTGTGCCGATGCCGCTGTCTTGAAGGCGAGCTTGAGTACCCGCAGAGCGTCCCCGGTGTCCCCGTGCACGGTGAGGACACCGCTGCTCTTGGGTATCTTCATGAGGTTGTACGCCGGGTGCGTGGCGGCCATGAACTAGGCCAACGCTGGGTAGCCGAGGATGGCGTTGTAAGGGAGGCCGATGGGGGCGATGTCAAAGTCGACCATCTCCGTGCGGAAGTTGTCATAGGTGCCGAAGGTTACTGGGTGCCGGATCTGCCCCAAGGAGGTGGATGATCCGCCCCCAACGCCAGAGAAAGACCAACTGGGTTGCAGCCGCTCCAGGGGTATGCGGAGGAGATTGAAAGTCTCAACCGAAAGAACACTGAGGCCCGCGCCGCCGTCGACGAGGGTTCTGGTGACGGCCACCTGGCAGATGGTGGGTGTGCACAACGTGGGGAGCGCGCCCGAGCCAGCCAAGTTAGCGGGGTGGTCCTCCGAGCTGAAGGTCAGACCGATCTTGCGCGCCACCTAGTCTGAGGGAGCCTCCTGCCGCGCGGAAACGGCGCTGACCCGACGGACAAACGGCTTGATGTGGCGACTTGTGGGCGGCACTTGCGAGCCGCCCAGGAGGGCCGCGACGACCGGAGGTGTTGATGTAGCGGTGCGGTCATCTTGCCGCACAGACGGATGCTGGGATGACGCTTGCTGCTCGTTCCCCGCCGGGCCGGTGGCGGCGTTGATGGCGGGCGACGGGGAACGACGAGGACGCCCACCGACGGGAGCCGCCAGGGCGACGCGGGAAGCGACGGCGGCCCGATGCTCTGCGCGGGCCCGACGGGCGTCGGACATGGACGCGACGGCGGAGGAGAACGGAGCGGTGGAAGACAAATTCCGGCGCACCCCTACCTGGCGCGCCAAATGTCGGATTTCGGGTTCCGGCAGACCCTTAAGGTTTGAACTCTGGGGCGCGCGCGGAGATTATGCCCTCTACCTCTCCGTCTCGCAAAGATCTAACTACTGAAAGAACAACACAAGAGACACAGGGTTTATACTATTTCGGGCCACCGTTGTGGTGTAATACCCTACTCTAGTTTGTGGTGGGTGGATTGCCTCTTGGGCTGATGATGATGAACAATACAAGGAAGAACAGCCTCGCGAGGGTTTGCTCTTAGCTAGGACGATGAACTGCTAGGGGGACTTCAACCGCCCTTCTCTCTCTCACTCACTTGTTCTCTGCTTGCTCAGATTCTGGGGGTGGCTAGTCCAATTTATAGGCAAAGGCCCCGGGCCTCTTCCCAAATATTGAGCGGGAAGGGCGCCAACAATTGGCCAATTTGAAGGGGAACATCTGGTACACTTATCCTGACTAAAGTTGGTCCTCGCCTGCCAAAGGCCCTGTGGTGACGCCGTTCTGGGCTCCACGATGACCTCCTTCCCACCGTTGGACTGGTCTTGGTCTCGTTGCACCGAAATGGGTGCCTTTGCTTGATCCTCTCGCCTGCGCTTGCCTCCTTTGCACCAAAGAGGAAAGGGAGACACTGCGCGGGCTGGCGCCCGCCTGGCACCCTTGGTCGTCATGGCTTGCGTCATGGGCACCTCGTGAGGTAACCCGCCTTGATCTCTCCACCTCCTCATGAGCCAGCCTGACGAGGCCGTGCCTGAGGAAGCGCCGTGTCGTCCGCCCCGCGAGGCTTGGCCCCTCGCGAGGGTCTTGTGTCTCGTGTTGATGAAAATGGGCCGTGTTGGGCCCCCTTTTGAGCCATGCCGCAGGCCGCAGGCAGGCATGTCTGGGGACCCCCGTTCCCAGAACGCCGACAAGTACTACTACGCATGCCCCTAGGGGGATAGATTGGTAGGAAAAGACCATCGCTCGTCTCCGACTGCCACTCATAAGGAAGACAATCAATAATAAATCATGCTCCAACTTCATAGCATAACGAGAGACTATACATGCATGCTTCGGGAATCACAAACCTTAACACCAATATTCTTACTAAACACAACCATTCACTAGTACCTCCCACATATTACATCTCTATATCACAAAACTATTGCAAGGAATCAAACATATCATATTCAGTGATCCATGAGTTTTATGTAGGATTTTATGACTAACCATGCAATTGACCAATTCCTGTTGACTCTCTAAATAGATATAAGTGAAGCATGAGAGTTTAATTCTTTCTAAAAAAGACCATGCTCTAACAAATATAAGTGAAGCAAAAGAGCATGCCTCAAGGACGGCCTGAGGAGTCGATCACTTCATGCGCCAAGCTCTGTGACCAGTTCACCGCTAACTTCAAGGGCACGCATGATCGCCGCCTCACCGTCAACGACCCACGGCATGTGCAGAAGTGCCCTGGAGAGACCCTCCGCAAGTACATCTAGCGCTTCAGCCAGGTGTGCCACAAGATCCCTCGTGCTTCAGATGAAGCCATCATCTCGACGTTCTCCCTCGGTGTGACGGATGTCTGGATGCACGAGAAGCTTGCCATCAACGATGATTTGAGCTCGGCGCTGGAGCAGTTTAACCTCGCTAACAAGTGCGCCAAGGCCGAAGAGGGCCGCCTTCATCCACAAAGACCTCGACGCCACGCTCGATGATAGCAAGGCCAAAGGCAAGGAGGTCAAGTGCAAGGGCTATGCCGTGTTGGCGGCGGAGCACGAGCAGAAGCATGGCCGAGACCACGACGAGCCCGAGAAGGATAACCACATGTTCCGCGTCTACCACAATGTGCGCACCCACAACACCGAAGACTGCCAGGAGCTCAAGTCACTCCACAACGAGCGTCTAGGCCGCTGTGGAGACCGCAACGACCGCAGCACTAGCTGTGGAAGGGGTCGCGGCGGTGGCTGATGGGATGGCCGCAATGGCGACCAATGCTAGGGCTGGTGTGATCAACCTCGCAAGGCTACCTGGCGCGATTAACCTCATGAGGGCGCCTGGCGGGACCAGTCTCGCAAGGCGAATCCACAAGCCAACACAGTTCTTCCTCCACTGTCACCCCGAAGGAACGACGCCAATCAGCATGACAAGGGCGCTGGGGGCTACCAGGAGCCTCGCGCGGTAGCCTACATCCTTGGGGGAGCCCTTTCCCTCATGTCCAATCATCTCTTCAAGAAGTTCTCTCATGATGTTAATGCTTCCGAGGCCTGAGGCCGCGCGGCCCCTCAAGTGGTCGTAGTACGCCATCACCTTCGACTCCAAGGACCACTTCAAGTGCACAGCCGCCACTGGTGCGCTCCCCATGTTGTGTACCCCTACCATCAGCAATATCACGGCCACCAAGATGCTCATCGACGGGGGCACCGACCTCAACGTGATCTTCATCGGGACCTTCGATATGCTCCAAGTGCCCTACAACCAGCTGATGCCGACCAGGCCCTTCTCTGGGGTGACGGGTGGATCTACCATCCCCCCTGGGTCAAGTGTGCCTCCCTGTCACCTTCGACACCCTCCACAACTACCACACCGAGGTCATTGACTTTGACATAGCCCACATCAGCCTCCCGTACAACGCCATCCTGGGATACCCTGCACTCGCCAAGTTCATGGGGGCGACCCACCATAGCTACAATGCACTTAAGATGTCGGGCTTCAGCGGCGTCATCACCATCCCCTGCAATGAGAAAGACACGGTCTGCTCCCTCGAGCATGCCTACCGGGCCGCCACGGCTGGGAACTCCGATTACGAGGACGTTGCCAGGCCTCCAGGGGCCGCCCCCGCGAAGAAGAAATAGCTTCTCTCCAAAATAATGTGATGGACCCCTAGGGTTCACTTTACCTTCTCTGTTTCGTTCCCTTCTTCTTTGTTGAACCCGAACACCATCACGCCTCTCCGAGCTCATCGATGGCAAAGACAGCGACCTCAACAAACGCCAGCACTGCCACCGAGATCATCCAAAGACGCCACAGCCCTGCTCCTGAGGCTCGAAGCCTGCAAGACTTCTTCTGCAGTGTGAGTTCACCATTATATCCCCTAGCTTTTCTCCACTATAGTTCATCATTCGTTCATTGATATTCTTCAAAAAACGCATCTGTAGATTGATTTAATCCATGAACTGCGACCCATAGGATGTTTCACTGCCTCTGCTACTTAATAAATCATTGTTTAGTTCCCATGTGTTGCGTTTAGTGGACTTTACTATTGTTTCTTTGCCTAGCAGCTCCACCGGACCTAGTTTTTTTTTCTTTTCAGACATTTCCAGATCTATAGCCGCAATCAACTCTGGTCATTTTCTATTTGTGATCGCTTTGACCCGGATTTTACTTCACAATTTGTCAACTTCTGAATTACACTAGTATCTCGTGCCGGCTTGTGTTATTGCCGGCTCTCAGATCATTGTAGTCCATAGATGTTCGTATACTGTCGTGGTTTTGTCACGGTACATGTCCTCATGAAAGGACTTTGTCATGAGGACATCACCATAAGGTAGTAGCTTGAGCCGGGTTGAGCGGAATCAAGAGACAAAGCTTTGCCCAAGTTCGGCCCCTTCTGGTGGAGGTAATAGCCTACTTCCTGCTTGATTGATTATTTCTTAAGATATCAATTACAAGGGTGCCACTTAGCTAGCCTAGTACTTGAGAGCTTAACTTATTCCTTTCTACCCCAGGGGCTCCCCTTTATATATAGATTGAGGCCCTGGGATTACAATAGAGCTCGGGTCATAATCATACATGTGACCTAGTATGTTTCCTACTTATCTTACTTCCCAAGTAAGGGAATTTCCTTCATCTCCTGGCTAGGCCGGCGCTCTAGGCACTGGGCCATGAGCTGGCCCACTTCACGTACCCCCCTCTGGGCCCTTAGCTTTGTCATTGCGACCCACTAGACGAACCGTTTCATAAGCTGCCGCCGGTATAACCCGACCCTAAACGGGCGGGTCATACCATGGGGGTTATATCCCCAACATTATCCCCCAGATTGACTTGGATTTATCCATGTCAATCTTCAGACTGATATTAATTCAATGTCGTTTTTCCACAAACCAGAAACCTTTGCTTCTTTGTCTTGTGGCCGGGTCTTGTGTCGGCTCGTGGCTTCCTTATACTTAAAAGTTTTCGTTGTCTTTGAACATGATGTCATCTTACTAAATTCTCAGAGTTTAGGTGTGACATCACATAACGAATCTTTCGAGTATATCTGTTAGGCCAAAAAATTGAGGCGTCCTTTGCTTGAAAAGTTACTGCGCCACCTCTATCTTCACATCGGCCTTTTCATCTTCTCATCGTCTTATAAAAGCACACAAGGGGGAATTCACTTTTACTGTTCCAGTCCTCCAGTTTTCTACTTCCTCACACCTCGATCATCTGCAACCAAAGCTCCGCCACTGCGTGACCATGGGTTCTCCGGCAACATCGACTATGTCCCCTACGTCGCATCCATCGCCATCAGATCGGAATTGTTCACGAATGCCTCGAAAACATCCACCATGCCCAGGTGTGTTACCTCTTCTTCCTTTAGATCTGTAGAAAATCCCCGTTGTTCTTCATAGCTTGTCGTACTACACGGATGTTTTTCAATGCTTACCGCCATTCTTCGGTAAATAGATCTAGGTTTGTTGAACTATTCACATAAATACTCCGATGATGGTCATGGTACCATTTTTGCATCTAGAGAACTCGCGCCGTCCTCAAACCCTGTCAACAGACCGACCAGTGCTTCCACTGTACTTTTTAGGTTTGGTAAATATTTCCTTTTCGAATGATTTGTAGATCTATAATCGTAACTACTTTGTCAAAAATTTGTTCCTGCCAACACTTTGCGGAAAAATGTAATGCCTCTGATATAGGACGAGTCGGCTTTATGATTTGTCGGCTTGTCGTAGCTTGCATAATAAACCGGCCTCTGGACTAGATATTCCTTCCCAGCCTCCTTTCACTCCAAGACAACCGCTACACTTACCGCTTTATTATTAGCAGCGATATATAGGAGCATAAACTCTTTATCGATAGGAGCAGCCAGAACGGGCGGCTCAGCTAGCTGCTTCTTTAGTGCTTCGAAGGCCTCATTGGCAGCATCACTCCGGACAAAATTGTCGGTCTTCTTCAACATCTGGTACAACGGTATTGTCTTCTCACCGAGGCGGCTTATGAAACGGCTTAGAGCCGCAGTTCGGCCGCCATGCGCTGAACATCATTGGTAGGCTGGCTTAGCGAGTGAAGCCATTGCCTTGATTTTCTCCGGGTTAGCTTTAGTGCCCCGTTCTGATACCAGGCAATCCAGTAATTTCCCTACAGAAACACCAAAGACACACTTTTCCGGGTTAAGCTTCATCTGATAAACCTCAAGATTATCGAAAGTTTCTTGAGGTCATCCAACAGAGTTTATTTCTTCTGGGACTTGACCACAATATCATCAACATAAGCATGAACATTGCACTCAATCTGACTGTGGAAACAATTCTGGGTGCAATGTTGATAAGTCGCCCCTGTGCAATTGAGCCCAAAGGGCATTGAAACATAGCAGAAAGCTCCAAAGGGCGTGATAAAGCCAGTCTTTTCCTGGTCCACAACAACAATCTTTATCTGATGATAGCTGGATTAAGCATCCATGAAGCATAAGCACTCACAACCAACAGTGGAATCAATGATTTGGTCGATATGGGGGAGGGAAACAGGTCTTTGGGACAAGCCTTGTTAAGATCCGTATAATCAACACACATATGCCAAGTGTCGTTTTTCTTCAGAACAAGTACTGGATTTGCCAACCATTCAGGATGAAAAACTTCGACAATGAAGCCAGCCGCCAAGAGCCAGGCCACTTATTCCCTAATAGCCTTGCGTCTCTCCTCATTAAAACGACGGAGGTATTGTCTGATAGGTTTCATGTTAGGATCCACATCAAGGTGGTGCTCAGCGAGTTCTCTCGGTACTCCAAGCATGTCAGAGGGTTTCCATGCAAAGACGTCCCGATTCTCACAAATAAACTCAATGAGTGTGCTTTCCTATTTGAGGTCCAAACCGGTCCCAATGGTGAACTTCTTAGATGAGTAGCCCGAAGTGAAGTCGGCTTGCTTCGTATCCTCAGCCGGCTTAATTTGAGCGGCGGATTAGACTCTGTGGTGGGCTTCTTCAGGGGCGTCATGTCAGTGGGGTCAACATTGGCAGTGTAAAATATTAACTCTTCAATAGCACAAGCTGACTCAGCATAAGCTACGTCCCCTTCCTCACATTCAAGGGCGATCTTCCTATCTCCATTGACTGTGATTGTGCCCTTTGGCCCAGGCATTTTGAGCCTGAAGTATACATAGCATGGTCGTGCCATGAAACGCGCATAAGTCGGCCGCCGGAAGAGAGCTTGATATCGACTTTTGATTTTGACCATCTCAAACGTCAGAGACTCGCATCGATAACTGAACTCTATATGAAAAGCAACTTCCAACTTAATCCGGCCAATGGGGTAGGCGGATTTCCCTGGTACAATCCTGTGGAAAACCGTAGAGGAGGGCTGCAACAACTTTTCTGATAGGTTCATCCATTTGAAGGTATCATAGTATACTATATTCATGTTGCTGCCACCATCCATGAGTACCTTTGTAAGTTTATAACCACCAAATTAGGGTGCTACCACCAAAGCGAGGCAACCCAGATTCTTGAACTGGGGCAGGTGATCCTCTCAACTCCAAATGACTGGTTGCTCTGACCAGCTTAAGTACCAAGGGACTACCGACTCAACCATATTGATGGCACACGCTGTAGCTTTCGATCACGTTTACAAGTACTAGTCGTGAACACGTGATATTAGCCGTTTTTCAACTCTTTAGGGTGGCTCTAAAAACCAGACTGGTTACCCTGCTGTTGAGTGCCTTGGCCGGAGTGCTGGTGACCAGCCCTACTATTACCTGAACCTTGATACCCAGACCCCAAGCCGCCCGATCCCTGAAAACATGTGTTCTGGTAATTTCTAGACGAGCCCCCTCCTAGGAAGCCCGAGCTGCCAGATCCGGGTTGTCCCGGGTTTCCACCACCACCACCTTGATGATTCTGGTAGACTTGACTGTGGTAAGCTTGCATGATATAATAATCCTCCCAGTAGTGATTTGCCAGCTTATCAGGGAGGCTACGTTTCTGGCACGAGCCCTTGAGTGCTTCCTCAAAATTACGAGCCTTATTCCAATTATAGGGCTTCCCGGAATTGTTCCTCCTCAGGCCTTTGAAACCAGTATTGGTGTTAGCAAAAAAATTCGACCCAGCCTCCGAGTGTTTGCGCTTGCCACCATTACCTTGACTACTGCAATTACCAGCATGCCCTGAGTAGTTCTACTGATGACCCTTGCCACCGCCATTTTTCTTGTCCTTGCCCAGCTTATCATCATCTGAGCTAGGATATTTTGTGCTATCAGACTCAGTGTACCTGGTGAGGACATGCATGAGCTCGCCCATATCCTGCAGATATTGCTTGAGCCACCCGAGTTTCTGAACGAGAGGGTCAAAGTGACAGTTCTTCTCAAGGATTAAAACGGCCTGAGCAGCAGTTATACTATCTGAGGAGTGAATTATGTCTGCAACCCGGCGTGACCAATGATGTGCTGACTCTCCCTCGCATTGAACACAGTGCTACATGTGGGTAGTCGTCATTGGGCGTTTGCAAGTTCCTTCGAAATTCTTGATGAAGCGTTCCTTCAGTTCTGCCCAAGTGTTAATGGAGTTGGGGGACAAATCTTAAGCCATGTATGGGTCAGCCCCTCCAACATCATAGTCAAATACTTGACACAAACCGTGTCACTAATGTTCAACATATCCATGGCAATCTCGTAGCTCTCAATCCAAGCAGTCAGCTCGAGATCAGCCGTGTAGTTGGGCACCTTGCGAGGGAGAACGTCGAGATGATTGCTTCATCGGAAGCGTGAGGGATGTTGTGGCACACCTGGCTGAAGCGCTAGATGTACTTGCGGAGGGTCTCGCCAGGGCGCTGCTGCACATGCTGTGGGTCGTTGACGGTGAGGAGGCGATCATGCGTGCCCTTGAAGTTAGCGGTGAACTGGTCATAGAGCTCGACCCATGAAGTGTTCGACTCCTCAGGACGTCCTTGAGGCATGCTGTTTTGATTCACTTATATTTGTTAGAGCATGGTATTTTTTAGAAAGAATTAAACTCTCATGCTTCACTTATATCTATTTAGAGAGTCAACAGGAATTGGTCAATTGCATGGTTAGTCATAAAATCCTACATAAAACTTATGGATCACTGAATATGTTATGTTTGATTCCTTGCAATAGTTTTGTGATATAGAGATGTAATATGTGGGAGGTACTAGTGAATGGTTGTGTTTAGTAAGAATATTGATGTTAAGGTTTGTGATTCTCGAAGCATGCATGTATAGTCTCTCGTTATGCTATGAAGTTGGAGCATGATTTATTATTGATTGTCTTCCTTATGAGTGGCGGTCGGGGATGAGCGATGGTCTTTTCCTACCAATCTACCCCCTAGGGGCATGCGTAGTAGTACTTTGCTTTGAGGCCTAATAAACTTTTGTAATAAGTATATGAGTTCTTTATGACTAATGTGAGTCCATGGATTATACACACTCTTACCTTTCTGCAATTTGGTAGCCTCTACGGTACCGTGCATTGCCCTTTCTCACCTTGACACATGGTGCAAACTTTGCCGGTTCATCCAAACCCCGTGATATGATACGCTCTATCACACATAAGCCTTATTATATCTTCCTCAAAACAGCCACCATACCTACCTATTGTGGCTTTTCCATGGCCATTCTGAGATATATTGCCATGTAACTTCCACCGCTTCCGTTTGATGACTTGAGCATTCATTGTCATATTGCTTTGCATGATCATATAGTTGACATAGTAGTTGTGGCTCAGCCACCGTTCATTATTTTTCATACATGTTACGCTAGATCATTGCACATCCTGGTACATGGCTAGAGGAATTCATATAGAGTCATATTTTGTCATAGGTATTGAGTTGTAATTTTTATTTATTTTGAGTTATAAGTAAATAGAAGTGTGCTGATCATTATTCATTTTTAGAGCAGTGCCCCAGTGATGAAAGGATGATGGAGACTAGGATTCCCCCACAAGTCGGGATGAGACTCCGGACAATGAGAGAAAAAAAGAAAAAATAATAAAAAGAAAAAAAGAAAAAAATAAACAAAGAGAGAAGGGGCATTGTTAGTATCCTTTACCACACATGTGCTTCAAAGTAGCACCATGTTTTTCATATGGAGAGTCTCCTATGTTGTCACTTTCATATACTAGTGGGAATCTTTCATTATAGGATTAGATGCACACCCACTTAGTTTTCATATTGAGTTTTCATACACTTATATCTCTTAGTACATTCATTGCATGGCAATCCCTACTCCTCCCATTGATATCGATTGATGGGCATCTCCATAGCCCGTTGGTTAGCCGCGTCGATGTGAGACTTTCTTACTTTTTGTCTTCTTTATATTACCCCTATCATCATACTCTATTCCACATATAGTGCTATATCCATGGCTTGCGCTCATGTATTGCGTGAGGGTTAAAAAAGTTGAAGCGCGTTAAAAAGTATGAACCAATTGCTCGGCTTGTCATCGGGGTTGTGCATGATAAATACTTTGTGTTAAGAAGATAGAGCATGAAAAGACTATATGATTTTGTAGGGATAGCTTTCTTTAGCGTTGATATTTTGAAAGACATGATTGTTTGTTGGGATGCCTGAGTATTGATCTCTTTATGTCAAATTATAGACTATTGCTTTGAATCACTTATGTCTTAATATTCATGCCATGACTAGACATATGATCAAGTTTATGCTAGGTAGCATTCCACATAAAAAATTATCTTTTTTATCATTTACCTGCTCGAGGACGAGCAGGAATTAAGCTTGGGGATGCTGATACATCTCCATCGTATCTATAATTTTTGATTGTTTCATGCCAATAGTATACCACTTTCACACACTTTTGGCAACTTTTTATATGATATATTGGACTAACCTATTGATCCATTGTCCAGTACCAGTTCCTGTTTTCTGCATGTTTTTTGTATCGCAGAGTATCCATATCAAACGAAGTCCAAATGCAATAAAATTTCACGCAGAATTATTTTGGAATATATGTGATTTTTGTGAGTTGGAATCACCGCAAATGGAGGCCCTTGGTGGGCACAAACCACCAGGGCACACAGCGTGCCGTGGTGGGTTGTGCTCACCTCATACTTCGGTTGGGGCTCTATTTAGGCGCAAGGAAGCTTATATCCAGAAAAAAATCGTGTTAAAATCTCAGCACAATCGGAGTTACGGATCTCCGGGAATATAAGAAACGGTTTTCGGCAAGATCTCGGGAGCGCGAAACAGAAGAGAACAAAGAGGGAGATCCGATCTCGGAGGGGATCCCGCCCCTCCGCCGCCATGGTGACCAAGGCCCAGAGGGGGAACTCTCCTCCCCATCTAGGGGGGAGTGATGGTGTCCTGGACTAGGGGGTACTCACCACGTCATCTCCCGATCTGTTAGATTGGGCCGAGGACCCCCATGGACGTATACTCATGGGCCAGTTCGGACAGCTGCCGCATGCAAGGAAGATTCCACAAGAGTTGGCAATCAAGACAAGGACTCCCCCCCCCCCCCCACCGGCGTATTCGGCTAGGACTCTTGTTATCCTAGGCCTCTGGTGCATTATATAAACTGAGGCCAGGCTAGTCGATAGATAAGATACAACAATCATACCATAGGCTAGCTTCTAGGGATTAGCCTCCTTGATCTCGTGGTAGATCTACTCTTGTACTACCCATATCATCAATATTAACCAAGCGGGACATAGGGTTTTACCTCCATCAAGAGGGCCCGAACCTGGGTAAAACATTGTGTCCCTTGTGTTTTGTTACCATCCGCCTAGACGCACAGTTCGGGACCCCCTACCCGAGATCCGCCGGTGTTGACACCGACATTGCTGCTTTCATTGAGAGTTCCGCTGTGTGATCGGCAAAAGGATCGATGGCTCGCCTGCAGTTCAACTGCGACTTCGGCATCTTCGTCATCAGCTCGACTAGTTAACTTGGTTCAACCAAGAACTGCGCCCCGTGTTCGGATCGTCATGATCGGATGGGGGCCTTCTTCAACATCAACTCCGATCTCTATCACGATCATAGAGGAATCATCCATGTAGCTCGAGGGCTCAACGTCAACATTGCCCTCGGGCGGCCGTGTTGTTTTTATGGACAGCGAACTTGTATTCGCCATCACCCTCTCCTCGGGCGTCGGTAAGACGATTGCTTCGGTGGAATAGTGCGGAATTACATCTACAACAGCCATGCAAAATTTTGTCGAGTTCTGATGGAGGAATTTCTGACAATCTACGATATACCGGAGCCCTGTCAAATCTGGACGAGAACCTGGACGAGTTTAGGGCGTGGTCTCCAGATCCTATCTTGGTGGTCCTTTGGAAGATCCAACCGTTCATCTCGTGCAGAATTCCAATATCTACAACCCCTCCAAATTTCAGCTCGATCCGATGGTTCAAACTCCGGGAACCTTCTGATGAGTGGATGAATTTTCGGATCTGTTTTCTGCGCGAATACGGATCCGACCCGAATTCATGTTTCTTTATGAACGTGATATTGGACAACCTTTTTAAAGGAATTTTTTTCTATGTTATTGTGCGTTGTTTTTAAACACACCCATAAAATTTTAAAGCCTCCTCTGAGGTAATCTTCACCATCACGCTGGTGTCAAACCAGTCTGGCAGTATTGCTCCATGCCGACCTGCGCTAGACACGTCGTCACTTTGTTGAGCCGAGCTCAACTTCTTCGGATCATCATCTCGGCAAGCCGAACAAGAGTCCGGCATCGTGATGGATAAATCATCACCAACATCGCCGCCCCACGGATTACACGGAGCAGGCATACCGGCATCGCCGCACGGTCGCTTCATCAAGCCGGCATCGACCACGTCACGACCTGCATCGGCAGGGCCGCATTATTGCTTCTTCAAGCTGGTGTCCATCACGCCGACCTACTTCGACTCATCGGCTGACATCGAGGCTTCGACATCTCGGCTGGACCGGGGCCTTCGCCATCTCTTCATCAACCTACTTCGGACACTTCAGCGTCACTAGCCAACCAGCTCCGTCACGTTAGATGGGCCGAGGGCTTTGCCTCGGCGAGCCAACCTTCGCCAGCATTGCCATGCCGTCGTTTTATCGCCCATCAGGCAATGGGTGTGCGGATCGAGTCCCAATTTTGGGAATCACCTTCCTTCGGATTGCTACAACAAATAAACCAGGTGCTATTAATCCCAGTATTTTTTGCTTGTTTGGGTTCATTTTTCCCAAGGAATTATTACTCTGGTTTGTCCATCATATGTACACAGGTCTATCAAATGGTCGCCGCATTAACGACAGTCGCATGGTGGTTCGGTCAGTTTCCGTACATAGTCCGGTGAACGCCGCATCCGGAGCTCGGACCGACCTGCGAATTCAGGCTTTGTCATGCCTTTACCGCATCACGCCGACGCCCTGCATCGACATTGACTTCGGCGCCAGGCCATATTTCTTTTATTACTCACTTTGCATAAATTATTTATTATGCAACAATTTTTTTAATTATCATTATTACTATTATCTCCGGTTTGCACTATTTTTTGTGCACAGGAAAATGATCCGGGGACTTCGGCGTCACTCTGCCGGTCTGCATTGACCGTGCTGTGTCACCACTTCGGCGTGTCGAGCTCTCCGCGCCGCCACCCCGGGACCGGCTTGGGGGATGGAACCTTGCCCCACATCAAGCTTGGACCACGTCATCAATACCGAACACATTAACCAGCTAAGTAGCTTTCATGCTCAAAGCTTTAATTTCTAACTTGTGTTCGGTTCGACCAAGCATTATACTTTTTTGGAAAAAAGTTGCTTGTAAAAAATTTCCTTGTCCAAACTTTGTTTGTGATGCATAAATTCAAATACCCAATTCATTTGGGGGCTTCCTTCATGAAGCTTTTCCTCTTGTATATGATTATACTTGTAAGGCTTCGTTCCTTGTTCGTGTATTACGCCACAATATGCGCCATATTGACTTAAGCGATTTGCAAGCTGGGTTTCCTCGCTCCTGTGCTTACCCCTACGTTCCCGGTTGTTCGTCTTGGGAGTAAAGGGAGCACCTCTGCGATTGTCACGATCGGGTCACCCGAGCCGGACCTCAGACTGGGTGAAGCCGAAAGCTAGCGCTCTTATAGTTTTCAATGATGGTCGGCACACAACGGAACTCATGAGTACAAAAAATCTATTGCACAAGTCTCATAATAACAATGAGCACCGAAGAAAGGTATCGGTGGGGGTACTATTTTCTTTGAAGATGCTTCTTACACTTCGCAGTAATATAGCATAAGTTCCCTGAGCGCGCTTTGTCTATTACAGCCGTATGGCCTGATTGCCTGGTTATTGGAAACACCATCGATATTCTCGACAGATGAAGTACATAACACTTTTCAGTCCTTGACCAAAGAGGGAGAAGCCGATGGTCGGTTAAGACGCGTTTAAAGTTCGGTTGAACACAGATATGATATAAGTACTTCGGTACATGCAATCATTCTTTTACCCAAGTCACTTGGGGGCTCTTAAATTTATATGAGCCATTTTATGATAAGTGTTCTTCTTCTTAGTCGTTGCAAAGTTTTATTATTATCTATCACTCCTTTTTTTGACACGAGCGTGTGGTCACTAGCCGGGGGGGCCTAATTTCTCTCTCAAAGCCGCTAGAGTTTAGTTTGCTAAACTGGCCTAATGAGAAGTACTCCGCCCTCGGGATTGGAGGTCGAAGCCGTAGGCTGACCCGCTTGAAGTCTTGAGATAGGATGTATCATGTTAAAGCACGACAAAAGCACTCTTTTGCTAAGGCCAATTTTCGGATTGGCACCGAGCACTTGATCTTGTTCGGACGTCATGTTTTTACTGACATTTTTTTGGTTTTCCAAGCTTATGGCACTTTTGAACTATTTGTGTGTTTTCAGCACAAGTCTCGCAGTGCAACGCCGGACACCTTTAGAGATTCGGCAAAAACATTCTCGAATATTGCTATATATGCATCGGTTTCGAATTGTGTCTTCGGTCAATAGTTGGGTTGCCCGGCTCCTGCGCTTGCCTCCTACGTTCTGCTTTGTTTGGCTAGGTGTGCAAAGGGAGAACCACTGTGATTGTGCTTCCAGCTCACATGGTTAAGCACCTCAGTGGAGAAAGCCGAAAACTGACTGTCACAATAAGCGTAAACTGTCAGCGATCCGATGACGGTGTTAAATGACGGGCCATTCATAACAATGGCCGAAGTGTTTACGGCTTGACCTCGGCTATCGCTGAACACTACCGGGGGCTATTAACTAGCCTCCCAAAGTAAATCCTTGATATTTTGCTCTTGCATTGGAGCTGAGGTTTCATGATCATGCTTAGCATGACAACCCAAAGAAAGGAACCGATAGCGGGACTATTTTCTTTGGAAGACATTTCTTCTATTAAACAGTAATATAACATATCTCTCTGCGTACCTTTGTTTATAAAACCGTGTGGCCAGATTGCCTTCTTTGTCGTAAGTTTTTGCCCTCATAAAGGATTTAGAATAGGACAAACACTCCTCGGCTAATGGCCGAGGAGGTGGAAGATGATGGTCTGTCAACAAAGTTTTGTACAATGCGGATCCGAGCATTAATGGCGTAAAGTACTTGGATACATAGAGTCATTACACATAATTTGTGATTTTACTATGGATATCGATCCTTAATTCGGCCACCCGTGCCCGCATTAAGGCTCGGGGGCTACTGGGCTTCGGGCTTACTATTTACAAATATTAAAGGGGCACATCGATCCCCTGATCTGGTGTTGCCACCCGACCAGTGTCTCGGGGGCTACTGCATTGCCTGTTCCATGCAGAAAATTTTATGTGCAATATAGTTTCCGGGGAGATTTTGATCTCAGGTTGGTCGGCCGCACCCAACCTGAGTCTCGAGGACTGAGCACGCCGCTTTTAGTGTCCCGAAGTATTCTGCCGAGCTAGGACTTGATCCTCAGGCAGATTTTGCAAATCAACCTGAGTCTCAGCGGCTTCTGGGATCAACGGTCTTATGTCATCCTTCATCTGCATCTCGGGTTTTAGACCGATACCCACCTTGAGGGCTACTGGCTATATATCTCGACAAAGAATAAATTGCACCAATCAAAAATATTGACAAAAATCAGCCCACATTCGGGGTGGTGCACCACCTCGGAAGCAGTCCGGCATAAAGCTCGGGCGCTAGTGGCTGGCTCCATAGAGGGCATTTCAGGCATTAAGCTCGGCTAAACTCCTTCAAACTTCTTTGAACCAAGGTGATTTACGACACCTCGGATACAGTCTGGAGTTGGAGCTCGAATACAGTCCGGCGTTGGAGCACGGATACATAGTACGGCATTGGAGCTTGGATACAGTCCGGCGTTGGAGCTCGGATACATAGTCCGGCGTTGGAGCTCGGATACATTCCGGCATTTGAGCTGGGAAGCGGTCCGGCGTTGGTGCTCGGCTGCAAAAGATACCTCGAATGCAGTCCGGCGTTGGAGCTCGGACGCAAGAGGACACTGCCTCCCGGGAACAACTTCAAACCCGAGGTGTGGCATAAAAATAACAAGGCATTGATAAAGGCCGGAAACTTAAAGGGGCTCCTCGGATACCCGACGTGTAAGCCCGTCGAATGCATATCGGCGATCCTCAAGATCGAAGATGAGAAGATTTGTTGAACCAGTTTTCAAGACCGGCGACCAAAGATGAAGAATAGTTCGGAAGAATCGAGGAGCGTCCCTAACTTGAAGACCGGTTCAGGGGGATACTGACGGTGTCCTGGACTAGGGGGTACTCACCACGTCATCTCCCGATCTGTTAGATTGGGCCGAGGACCCCCATGGCCGTATACTCATGGGCCAGTTCGGACAGCTGCCGCATGCAAGGAAGATTCCACAAGACTTGGCAATCAAGACAAGGACTCCTCCCCACCGACGTATTGGGCTAGGACTCTTGTTATCCTAGGCCTCTGGTGCATTATATAAACTGAGGCCAGGCTAGTCGATAGATAAGATACAACAATCATACCATAGGCTAGCTTCTAGGGATTAGCCTCCTTGATCTCGTGGTAGATCTACTCTTGTACTACCCATATCATCAATATTAATCAAGCGGGACGTAGGGTTTTACCTCCATCAAGAGGGCCCGAACCTGGGTAAAACATTGTGTCCCTTGTCTCCTGTTACCATCCGCCTAGACGCACAGTTCGGGACCCCCTACCCGAGATCCGCCGGTTTTGACACCGACAGGGAGGCCAAGGATGAAGAAGAAGTAGGGGGGCTCTCTCCCCCTCGCTTCCGGTGGCGCCGGAGTGCCACCAGGGCAACGATCGGGCCGGCGATCTACATCAACAATCTTGCGACCGTCAACACCAAATTTCTCCCCCTCTATGTAGTGGTGTAACACCTCTTCCCCCCGTTGTAATCTCTACTTAAACATGGTGCTCAACTCCATATATTATTTCCCAATGATCTATGGTTATCCTATGATGTCTGAGTAGATATGTTTTGTCCTGTGGGTTAATCGTGATCTTGGTTGGTATGATTGTATATTTTATTTATGGTGCTCTCCTACGGTACCTCAAGCTCGGAGCCAACTGCACCAACCGAGGGCGGATAGCTAGACCCCGCCACAGAGGCTACAGTCTCAGCGGCGATCGAGCCAAACATTAGCCTTATCCCTCGCGAGGCCTGTGACTCCACGGTACCGGACTCTTCTCTGGACTCTAAACCCTCCGCGCCCCTGCCAATCGAACCCGATTGGGCGCCGATCATGGAGTTCACCGATGCAGATATCTTTCAGCACTCGCCCTTCGGCGACATTCTAAATTCACTAAAGTCTCTCTCTTTGTCAGAAGAGCCCTGGCCGGATTATGACTGGCAGGATTGGGATCCGGACGAGGAAGAAATTCGACGCCCACCCACCACCCACTTCATAGCCACTATCGATGACTTGACCAACATGCTTGACTTCGACTCCGAAGATATCGATGGTATGGACGACGATACAGGAGACGAACAGGAACCAGCGCCCATAGGGCACTGGAGAGCCACCTCATCCTACGATGCATACATGGTGGACACACCCAAGGGAAACGACGACGAGGAACGAGAGGACACAACGAAGGATCGTTCCTCCAAAAAGTAGTCAAAGCGGCGGCGTAAGCGCCGCTCCAAACCCCGCCTCGACAGAGACAGTGGTCATACAAACCCAGCCACAGAGCAGGGCGAGCCAGCGGACGATGAACATGACATCGAGCAATCGTCCGAACAAGGCAACCTCGATAACCAACCCGTCCCCGGCGAAGATAACAGTCCGGACGACCTCACGCCGGACAAGTTCCTGGAGCAGAAGAACCTCCACAAAAGGCTCGTCGCCACTGCGCGTAGCCTGAAAAAGCAAAAGCGGAAGCTCAAAACTGCGGAAGATGCACTGAGAATTAGATGGAGCAAAGTACTCAACACCGCAGACAAATATGGCGGCAGTCGCCACACAAAGAGCTACCCAAAGCAAAAGCTGCTGCCTGAATTTGATGAGGAGGCCTTAGAGCCCCCGCAATCAAAAAACAAAGAAGCCACCCGGTCGGATGGACGACCTCATGGCAACCTAGAGCGGCAAACGGCACCGCACACAAGCCAGCACGCGGTCCACATGAGGATTCGCATCAAAAAGATGGCCCAGCTAGATCTATCTACGGGCCAAGAAAGCAAGCTCTAGTAAGCAATGCAACGTAACAAATATCCGAACACCACGACACACCCAAATACAGGGGTGCCGCACACCCCCTATGTTTCACCGATGAGGTGCTGGACCATGAATTTCCAGCGGGATTCAAACCCGTAAACATAGAGGCATACGACGGATCGACAGACCCTAGAGTCTGGATTGAGGACTATATCCTCCATATCCACATGGCCAGAGGAGACGACCTCCACGCCATAAAATACCTACCCCTCAAGCTCAAAGGGCCAGCCCGACATTGGCTTAAAGGCCTTCCCGAAAACACCATTGGAAGTTGGGAAGAGCTCAAGGACGCTTTTCGGGCAAATTTTCAAGGGACCTATGTCCGACCACCGGATGCAGACGATTTAAGTCATATAACTCAACAACCCAGAGAGTCAGCCCGGAAGCTCTGGAACATATTTCTTACTAAAAAGAACTAGATAGTCGACTGTCCGGACGCCGAAGCCTTAGCATCTTTCAAACACAGCGTTCGAGACGAATGGCTCGCCAGACACCTCGGCCAAGAAAAGCCAAGAACAATGGTCGCATTAACAAGCCTCATGACCCGCTTTTGCGCGGGAGAGGACAGCTGGTTGGCAAGAGGCAGCACCAGCGACCCAAGCACATCCGAAGTCAGGGATGGAAACGGGAAGCCACGACGCACCAAAGACCGGCGCCGGAATAAGGAAAACAACCCGAAGAGCACGACAGTCAACGCCGGATTCAAAAGCTCTCGGCAGGGTCAGCAAAAGCTGCCCCTTAAAGATAACAGGGTCGAACTCTCTGATCTAAACAAAATCCTAGACAAGATATGTCAAATCCAGAGCACCCCCGGGAAGCCCGCAAATCATTCCCACAGAGAATGTTGGATCTTCAAGCAATCCGGCAAACTCAATGCCGAACACAAGGGGCTGGATACACCAAGTGAGGACGATGATGAATCCCACAAACAGAGCGCTGGGAAACAAAAGAATTTCCCACAAGAAGTCAAAACAGTAAATTTACTTCACGTGACAAAAGGGAGAAACGAAGTGGCGCCTATAGAGATATGCGCCATGCGGCCTATCACAAAGGAGTCTCGCCACTGGTTGTTAAAACCGATCACCTTCGACCATCAGGATTACTCCGGAAGTATCCGGCACGCAGGATGGGTTGCTTTGGTGTTAGATCCGATAATTGACGGATTCCACTTTACACGAGTCCTGATGGACGGCGACAGTGGTTTAAACCTGCTATATCAGGACACAATCCGCAAAATGGGGATGGACCCAACAAATATTAGCCATAGCAACACTTCCTTTAAAGGAGTTACGCCAGGCCCAAAAGCCCATTGCACGGGTTCCCTCCTACTAAAAGTTATGTTCGGTTCCCCCGATAACTTCCGCAGTGAAAAGCTAACCTTCCACATCGCCCCATTTTCAAGTGGCTATCAAGAACTACTGGGACACAAAGCTTTCTCCCGCTTTAACGCAATACCGCCTTATGCGTCTCTCATGCTTAAGATGCCCGGTCCAAGAGGCATCATGTCACTAAAGGGAAATATTGAGTGTTCCTCCCGCGCGGAAGACTGTGCGGCTGCCTTGACAGCCACACACTAAAACGGCTTCACCAATCAAAGCACCTAAACAGGTCGTTAAGACCACGGATGTGGCTAGACGAGTCCGGCGTAAACATACAATTGATAAAGGCTTAACAGCCGTATACCCCTGTGCAAGGGGCTCCGCGCATGTAAAAAAAGAGACAATAAGGCTCAATTTTACCCATTTTGAATTATACTTTGTTTATTTAGTATAACGTACATTTCGCACGACCTTTTTCAACTAAGTTCATCTCTTTTTCAGATGAACACCATGCTATACTCGTCCAGGGCACGACACAACGGTGACACAGGCGTAGACGTGCAGCAGGGACCCGTTCCAAGGATTCTTTTTAGATTAAGACCCTGCGTAAACCTTTTTTTACTGTCTCTTGTTGATACACATCCCCCAGATTCTCAGTATAACCGAGGAGGAGGCTGGCGTCTTGGCATGTGGCCACGTCAAAATTTTGCGCGTACCTGGACACCAGGGGCTTATTACCAAGGGCACTGTTCAGCCCGTTTTCATAAAGATCGAATACCTTAGGGAGTGTTCGGCGTCGCGAGTTTGGCCTTATATGCATCAGCTCTGAATCATGTCTTTGGTCAAATGTTGGGTTTGCCCGGCTCCTGTGTTTTGCTGCCTTACGTTTCGCTCTATCGGCTAAGCCAGCACCAGGAGAACTACTGCAATTGTGCCCCGGTTCAGCCAGGCGAGCACCTTAGTAGAGAAAGCCGAAAACTGACTGTCATGATATAGCGTGAGACTGGTCAACCACTCCATGACCTATCGGAATCTTCGGGATTCCTCCGCATTAACGAAGGGCCGTTTCCCGGCCAGGCACACACGCGCCCCGAGTTCGGGCGAGCGCGGCGCCACCAGGGGCTATATAGTAGCCTCACTGTCAAACTCCTATGGCTAAGTGAAAGTGATAAAGCATTATAGTCCGATTGCCTAGTTCGCTGCGCTATCACCTCCTTCATGGACCAATACGTTGGATCTAGTGTGAAAATGCGCCTTCTGCGAACACCCCCGCATTATATGCGTGGGGGCTGAAGCCGACGACTACCATCTTTCAGATTATATACACATATACCTTAACGGCCACACAGGAGGTATTATAATTCTTGCAGGCACAAGCATAAAAAGCTTCTACAATTCATCAAAATATTGTTTTACAACAATACATGTTATTCGAACATAATATCCTTCGAGCACTGCGTCTCTATTAAACAAGCGCCTTGCAGAACTTCCTGAAAATAGTGCTCGGTAGGTACTCGACTTCCGTCCGAGTCTTGGGATGCAACAGCAGTGGCCTCCATCTCCGCCCAGCATGTCTTGACACGGGCAAGGGCCATCCGCGCACCCGTTGATATATGACACTGCACCAAGAAATTGCTGCACCAAGCTAAAATAACTGTTCGGCTTTGGCCTTTCCGACCACAGATGACCCACGGCATACTTCATGGCGAATCCGGATAACCTATTCAGCTCGGCCCATTCGGCCAAACGATCGGTTAATGGAAGCGGACGCTCTGGATTGTGGAACTGCGACCAGAATAGCTTTTCCACTTCGCGATATTTCTGATCTCGGAAGTGTTCGGCGCATCAGCGGCACTCGCCGCTAAATCCAGATACGCATCCGCCGAACTCCACATCCGGTCCAACGGAGCATATTTAGGATCCCCGAACTTCATCCGCAGCATAAAGGGCTTTCCAGCCGCGATATCTCCGGCTTGATGTAGCTCCTCCTTCATCGCTCTCATCACAGAACGAGCATCCTTGGCCGCTGTAGTGGCCTTCTCCAGGTCCGTCCGCTCCACCCGATCTTCTTTTTCAAGAAGCTTGCAGCGGTCAGCAGCGCTCTTCAACTTCACAGCCATCTCAGCCATTTCCTTCTTGCTTCGGCAGTGAGCAGCCTGTTCGGCTTTCAGTTCTTCAACCGCCTTTAAGGCAGCCGCATCACTTTTCCTGGCTTGCTCCTTGGCTCGGGCATGTTCCGCCCGAAGGTCCTCCACGACGGCAGCTCCATCTGCATCAAGCGCACACGTTGTAAGATACTGGCGTCAAGCCCCTCTCACCAGGTGTCACCGGAGAAATTATATACCTTGTGCCTCATCAAGCCGCTTGTTGACAAGCGCGATGTCGGCATCTGCCACGTCAAGTTGCCGCTTTAGCTCGGCCAATTCATCGGTCCGGCTAGCCACCGGACACTTCGCCACCTACATAGGAAGGCGGTAAAATTATACCTGGGACTATGATCCTCTGCGTACTGTCGTCTTTGATAGCGCACAGAGTCTCAGGGGCTACTATCTACACAGGGCGCATCTTAAATATGCAGAACTTTCAAAAGGTACATCATCTCGCGTACCTCAAAACCGGTCAGCAGACTCCTGACTGCTTCATGCAACCCGCTCTGCACGGACGAAATCCTTTCAATTACCGTACCCATCAACGTACGGTGCTCCTCTGAGATAGGCGCTCGCCCTAGCAGATCCTTCAGTGCCTCCGACCGTGCACTAGGCGGTGCTGGACTCGTCCGATTGCCTTTTTCAAAAGCCGGACACGGAGGGCTTCGGGGGGCCATATGACTGCCTCCCGGCCTTGCCGGATTAGGAGAAACCCTCTGCGACGATACCTCGGGGTCGCCCGCCTCATAAGGTGGTGCGGCAGGGGGAGGCGTTCCGCTCTCCATCATTTCCGGAAGAAGGTCCCCCAAAGACGAGCTCTGTTGAGAAGGGCTAAGATCCGAACTACAAGGTAAATTTTCGGTTATTTTGCTCAGAAATAAAACAAGGATTTCTCTCATTTTAAACCCCCTCTCTACTTACGGCTCGGTGGACGGCTGATCCCCTTGAGGGCATAGTACGGCCGAGGTATCCCCCGGCACAGGACCCTCTAGCGAAGATTTCTTCCCCTGCTTTGAGACCATGGTCTCCGGGTCTTCAGAGGCGGTCCTCTTCTTCCCCTGAGGAGAGGAATTTTCGATTCCTCCTTTCCGGACAGCCTCCTTCGGGGAGGCAGTAGCTTCCTTGTCCCCCCCTTCGTTTTCTTCCGAAGGCGCGATCTCCAGCATCCTGGTTAACACGGAATCCGGCAAGGTCTCAGGAAGGGGGGCCGGACACCTGATTAACTTCGCCTTCGCTATCCACTCCTGTTTCAAGGACACCTCTTTTAAGGGCGATGTTGTGATAAATGCACGGATGGCGTGTCAGGGCACAGGGCTACTTACTTGAGTATCCGGATGATTGCAGCTCAGACCTGCGTCCTCAGTAGACTCCGTACACGCTGCTTGTGGCCCAAAGAACAACTTGTACATCTCCGCGGGCATCGCGCCCATAAAATGTTGGAGAGCTCATGGTCCCACTGGATTGAACTCCCACAGGCGGAGGGGGCGACGTTTGTAGGGCAGGGTTCGGCGAATCAACATGACCTGCATCACCATGACCAGACTGACGTCTCTTTCTAGGAGATCTCGGATGCGGCCCTGCTGCAGGGGCACGTCCTTTGCTGGCCCCCAGTCCAACCCCATATTAACCCATGACACTAGTCGGGGCGGGGGACCTGAGCAAAAAGCAGGCGGCGCCACCCACTTGGTACCCCTAGGAGCTGTGATATAAAACCACTTCTTGTTGCCATAAGCTGGAATCCTCTTGAAAAGAGCCCTCAGGCCGTGGAGCGTCGGCTTTCTTGCGTACAACAGCGCCTCCGCACTCTGCGTGCTGACCCTCGATCATCTTCGGCTCTACTTTAAAGGTCTTGAGCCACAGTTCGAAGTGAGGGGTAATGCGGAGGAAAGCTTCGCACACGACGATGAACGATGAGATGTGGAGGATGGACTCTGGAGCTAAATTGTGAAATTCCAGCCATAATAGAACATGAGCCCCCTCACGAAGGGATCCGTCGCGAATCCTAGCCCTCGGAGGAAGTGAGACACGAACACCACTCTCTCACCGGGCTTGGGAGTGGGAATAACCTGCCCTGGAGCAGGTAGCCTATGCGAGATTTCGCCAGTCAAATACCTGGCCTCTCTCAGCTTTAACACGTCTTCCTCCGTGACGGAGGAAGGCATCCATCAGCCTCGAAGGTCGGAGTCAGACATCATCGAAGGTCCGAAGCACCTAAATCTGGAGCCCTGGGTGTTGGAACTCGAGGCAAGAGGCGGATTCGATTGAGATCGAAAGAAAGGAGTAAAGCTTTGGTCTCTTTATAAGAGGTTGAATACCAAGAGCCCTCCCCGTGACCGTTTGGGACTTACCTTTGATCGAGGAGACATACCAACGGGCGCGACTGGGTTACCCACGTCCGTGTTGATGAGAATCCCGTAAATAAAGGGGACACGATCTCTGCTTTAACAAGACGTGCCGAGGAAACCGCCTCACAAAATGCGCTGAGGTGGGACAGTAAAAACAATTCGAATAAAGGCTTGGCTGTGGTGTGATGTCACGCTATAGAATACGTCCGCAGATTAGATTTGTGAAAATAGTACTCTCTACGGTGGTATATGGAACTTGTTTTGTGGAGCCGGACACTATCCTTGTGTTCAAAATCTTCTATGAAGTATTCGGAGGAGGAACCCGCCTTGCAATGCCGAAGACAATCTGCGCGCCGGACTCGTCATCATTGAAGCTTGGTTCAGGGGCTACTGAGGGAGTCCTGGATTAGGGGGTGTCCGGATAGCCGGACTATATATATTAGCCGAACTCTTGGATTATGAAGATACAAGATTGAAGACTTCGTCCCGTGTCCGTATGGGACTTTCCTTGGCATGGAAGGCAAGCTTGGCAATACGGATATGTAGATCTCCTCCCATTGTAACCGATTCTGTGTAACCCTAGCCCCCTCCGGTGTCTATATAAACCGGAGAGTTTAGTCCGTAGGACAACAACAATCATACCATAGGCTAACTTCTAGGGTTTAGCCTCTCTGATCTCGTGGTAGATCTACTCTTGTACTACCCATATCATCAATATTAATCAAGCAGGAGTAGGGTTTTACCTCCATCGAGAGGGCCCGAACCTGGGTAGAAACATTGTGTCCCTTGTCTCCTGTTACCATCCGCGTAGACGCACAGTTCGGGACCCCCTACCCGAGATCCGCCGGTTTTGACACCGACAAGGGGTGCATGGAGGAATCCTGCTGCTCGCAAGCAGTAGGGTCGGTGGCGGCCTCAGTGGAGCGGCGGTGGTTGCCGCAGGCCGCGGGCTACGTCTGAGCGACGCGAGCTGCCCCTTGCTCAGCCCACATGGGGCGAGCGTAAGCCATGAAATTGGTGAAGTGGACGATGGAGCAAAGATGAAGAACGATAGAGCACCCTACCTGGCGCGCCAAACGTCGGAATCAGGGCTCCGGGGACCCAAGAGGTTTGAACACTGGGGTGCGCTCGCACCTATAGCACTACTGCGTACTCACGACCTCATGGTGACGCTGCGACGAGCACAAGCTAAGAAGGAAGAACAATGAACACGACAATTACCCAGGTTCGGGCCACCTCGTGGTGTAAAACCCTACTCCTGCTTATCTGGGATTGCCTGGCGAGAGGGAGAGTACAAGTGCTAGGTCTAGTTGTTGAATGAGTTTCTCTTTTGTACGGTGGCACCTTACCCTCTCCTTATACTGCCTCTGGTCCTCTTCCCCTGAAAAAAGAAGGCAGGAAGTGTTGCCACAATGGCCAGTTTGAAGGGGAAAAGGCCGCAGCTTATCCTGACTAAAGGTGTCTTCGCCTACCAAGCCTCCTATCGTGACGCACTGGTGGGCTCGGGAATGACATCTGCCCTGGCGCGTCCTTCGTCTTCTTGCACCGATCCAACAACCTTTGGGGATCACTTTGGGAATCGGTGGTTGGCCTTGCTCCCTTAGCACAAAATAAGAAAGCCTCCTTATCTATATGTGTTGGCACGGTCTCTAGCACCGCTTGTCGCCTCACATGTCACCCATGTGAGGACTCTGCACCACGTGACCGGGCTTCAGCAGCTCCTGGCTTGTTCGTCTCTGCGAGGGGCCTCGTGAGGCAGCCTCGGGAGACCGCCTCACGAGGCTCTTGACGACACCTTCAATCCTCTTGGGGCTCCTGCTGACGTGTGCCTCACGAGGCAACGGCCTTGCGAGGGTATTTCCTGTGAAGCTCGGTAGTGGGCCGCCCGCCAGTCCCAAGCTATGCGCCGCGCTCTGGGCTGCAGGCAGATGGGCCTGGGTACCCCCAGTCCCACGGGCCCGACACTTATGCCTCAAACATAAGCCAAGAAACAACAAGATTTCCTCTCCATGGGAAGTCCCTTTCGTCATCCACGAGGTCCTCAACAACAGAGTCTACTACCTCAACAACAAAAAATCATGTTGGTTCACGTCACGACCGTGGAATGCCGAGCATCTCCGCCTATTTTATGCATAGATCTCTAAGTATGGTATACTTTTCTGCATAAACTATTTTGCAAACACTTTTTTCATGTACCTTTAGCTCATACCATATTAAGTTGGAAAATAAGGAGGTCGCAATGACCCCCACACTTTTTCACGCCCCTTCTCATTTGCTAAAACGTAACATGACACATAGCTATTCAGCAACACAAACACTATATCGAAACCCCTTGGGATAGACAAGTTGTGGAAGAACAATCGAATATATTTGCCCCCCCCCCCCGCATCTCCACCCGAAGGCTGTATTGTATGTTCTTGCTCCTTGATCCGAACCCTTGTGGATGTTTCTTGTACCAACCTCCCACAACCTAGTTCCCCGGGGCTTGTACCGAAGCAATTTTGTTGGTAGTCCTTCCTCCGAGGAGAGCATCCATCGAGGATGCCGAACGACTAAAATCAAGTCTTCTGGGCACGCCAAGCCCCACTAATACGCCCACAACGTTAACATGCACCTAAGGGGATCTCTGCTCCTAACCCAGGAAGAGGCTTCACCACCTCTATGGCATACAAAAACAATATACACCCCGTTATTTGCGCCAATGTAAAAGCATGTAGGGAGAGGTTGTATTAATAAGGGTCACAAAGAGAGTTGCGATTTGTTTTGTTTTCAAGCTACAACAGGTCAGACCTCTCGGCGACTACATTCAGCAGCGAAAGCCGCAACTGATTCCACATCCGCATAAAAACTCTATGTTGGCCTGGCCTGTGGCTCGGTGGTCACCAAGCCCTACAGGATGGCATGCACGAAGCCGCACCAGCACATATTGTGCGCCCTTATCGACGTGGCCTCCTAAAGTCCCATCAAGCATTGGGCTGCGTCCAACCACTACAAAAAAGACACATCCGTGACATTTTGGGCCGAACGAATTTTTTTCCTGTCATACATATGACACTTCTATGACGATAATTGTGACAAAACCCGGTATCATCATAGATGTGGTGGGCTCCTACTTCTATGACAAAAAATCATGACAGAAAATGGGCTTTTCGTCCTGGGTGGGCCGGAGACGCAGATGCATGACATTCTTTGGGCCGTCCATGACGGAAAAAACCGTGGTAGAAGCGAGGGGGAGGAAAATTTCGAGGAGTTCCCGGTTATGGTGGGAGGTCGGGGGCCGAGCGATGCACGTTTCTCTCGTACACGTACACGCGTGTGTGTGAGGCGTTAGCTCTAACTGAACCCGAGCGAGGCGTTGGGCTCTAACTAAACCCGAGTGATTGCACTACAGGCTACGCGTTACTAAACCCGAGCGATCGATTGATGGTTGTTAACTGAACCCGATCGAGCGATTCCTTCGCTACTGCTGCTAACTAAAGCCGATCGATGTTGCCTC
Source organism: Aegilops umbellulata (assembly GCA_032464435.1). Lineage (NCBI taxonomy): Eukaryota > Viridiplantae > Streptophyta > Magnoliopsida > Poales > Poaceae > Aegilops > Aegilops umbellulata. Next base: position 66,526,009 of record CP136060.1, on the reverse strand, counting down.
TGGGATGAACAGTGAGCGTTGTGGGGGGGGGGGGGTTGCATGAACAGTGAGCGGTGGCGTTGCCTCTGGATGAACAGGACCCCGTGGTGTGGTGGAGGGCTGGATGAACAGTAGACGGTGGAGGGGTGCACGTGGAGGGGTGGATGAAGAGGACCCCGTGGTGTGGAGGGCTGGATGAACAGTAGATGGTGGAGGGGTGCCCGTGGAGGGGTGGTTGAACAGGACCCCGTGGTGTGGAGGGCTGGATGAACAGTAGACGGTGGAGGGGTGCCCGTGGAGGGGTGGTTGAATAGGACCCCGTGGTGTGGAGGGCTGGATGAACAGTAGACGATGGAGGGGTGGTTGAACAGTAGCCGGTGGAGTAGCGCGCGGTGGAGGCTGAATGAACAGGAGCCCGTGGAGGCTGGATGAACAGGAGCCCGTGGAGGCTGGTTGAACAGGAGCTCGTGGAGGCTGGAGGAGGTCGACGATGGAGATGAACAGTATCCCGTGGAGTCCCGTTTGGCGGTACGCCACACCCCTCCCGATGAACAGGACCCCCGTTTCGACCATAGCGCTCCAACACAAGTCTGTTTCGTCCGTTTTGCGGTACGCCACACCCCTCTCGATCAACAGGACCCCCGTTTCGATCGTAGGAGGCCCGTTTCCTCCGTTTGGCAGTACGCCAGACCCCTCCTGATGCACAGGATCCCGTTTCGAACGTGGCCGGTCGAACACAATGCCGTTTCCTCCGTTCTGCGCTACGCCAGGCCTTATTTCCATCGCCTGTTCCGTCCAAGCCCTCCCGATGAACACGACGCATTCCGTTGCCTCCCCATGAACACGACGCATTCCGTTGCCTCCCCATGAACACGACGCATTCCGTTGCCTCCCCATGAACACGACGACGATGACGCTGTTTCTCCGTTCTGACCCAGCCATGTACATGAGCCCTCGCCGTACGTATGCGCGAGTAGGCGTTCGAGACCCCGCCCGTATGTACACATACATGGCCGTATTTTCTTTCTTGCACCCTGGCCGTTGTACGTACGTGTACATGCTTCGTGCGCGCCTCTACTACGACACGTGCGCGCCTCTACATCGACCAATATATATGTACGTACACGTTCGTGACCAGAATGACAACGCTACGTACGCTTCGACCAGGTGGGTCCCGACTGTCAGACACTTCCTTGCGTGCGAAGATGTAGATGGTGGGTCCCAGCAGTCAGGGGCAAACGTTTTTTCGCGAAATACGGTGGACCGTCTGGTGGGTCCCCGCTGTCAGGTGGAGGAATAATAATTTTGCACGTAATAAGGAGGCACTTCCTTACTGCGGCGGTGGACCCAACTGTCAGCCTCTCCACGTACAGTCCACGTCCGATGGAAGACATTCCTTGACCACGTTGACCACGCCGCACCAAGAGCACCAGGGCGGTGGACGACGGCGAGGCCTAGGAAGGGGACGACGCGGAGTCGGGGAAGACGCGGCAGTGGATGCCCATGCGTAGAGGAGTACGAGGGTTCACTGGTTCGCTGCGGTGTGAGGCTACCGTCGCCGCAGAATAACAGGGGGTGTGGGTGAGTAGAGGGATGGCCTGGCGAGCGGTGGGAGTAGTAGGGGGCGGTGAGGCCTCCGCCGCATCGCAGCCGGCCATGGGAGGCAGGAGCACGAGGCACGACCGGCGCTTGTTTGGGCGGCTGGAGCAAGAAGACCAGAGGTTGAAGAAGCACGACGGCCGTTGGATGGACATCGTACGGTCACTTGAGCTAGAATCGTGCATATTGACTAAGTTGACAAAGCCCTCCATCCTCGTCAACCTAGTAGGCCCAAAAGTCAGCCTCCCACCAAGGTGGGTCCCAGCTAGCAGGGGCTATTCATTTTTTGTGCGTAATAAGGAGGAACTTCCGGTGGGTCCGAGCTGACAGCAGGGGGAACGTATTTTCGCGAAATACGGTGGGCCGTCGGGTGGGTCCCAACAGTCAGGGGCAAACTTTTTTTCGCGATACACTGGTGGGCGTCTGGTGGGTCCCTGCTGTCAGGTGGAAGAATAATTATTTACCGCGTAATAAGGAGGCACTTCCTTGCGGCTGCCGTGGATCCAGCTGTCAGCCTCTCCACGTACAACATTCTTTCGATGGAATTCGGTTGTTGACCACGTTGACCACGCCGCGCCGAGAGCACCACGGCGGTGGACGACGGCGAGGCCTAGGAAGGGGACAACACGGAGCCGGAGAAGACGCGGCAGTGGATTCCCACACGGAGAGGAGTACGAGGGTTCACTTGTTCTGTTGCGCTGCCGTTGCCGCAGAATAACAGGGGGTTTGGGTGAGTGGAGTGGAGGGATGGCCTGGCCAGCGGTGGGAGTAGTATGGGGGCGATGAGGCCTCCGCGGCAGCACAGCCGGCCACGGGAGGCAGGAGCAGGCGGCACGACCGGCGCTGCTTTGGGCGGCTGATGCGAGAAGACCAGAGGTTGAAGAAGCACTACGGCCGTTGGATGGACATCACACGGTCAGTCGAGCTAGAATCGTGCATATTGACTAAGTTGACAAATCCCTTCGTCCCCGTCAACTTAGTAGGCCCACTATACTGGGTCCCAGCTAGCAGGGGGAGTATTCATATTTTTGTGCGTAATAAGGAGGCACTTCCTTGCGTGCGAAGATATAGCTGGTGAGTCCGAGCTGTCAGTGGCGGTAACATTTTTTTCGCGAAATACAGAGGCCCTTTCAGTGGGTCCTAGATGTCAGGTGGAGGAATCATTATTTTGCGCGTAATAAGGAGGCATTTCCTTGCATGCGGCCGTGGATCCAGCTGTCAGCTTCTCCATGTACAGTCCACTTCAGATGCATGTCGGTCGTTGACCACACTGACCACGCAACGCCGAGAGCACCAGGGCGGTGGACGACGGCGAGGCCTAGGAAGGGGACGACACGGAGGCAGGGAAGACTCGACAGTTGTTTTTGTTTCCCACGCGGAGGGGAGTATGACTGTACGAGGATTTACTGGTTCGTCTGCCGTCGTCGGAGAATAACAGCAGGTGTGGGTGAGTAGAGGGATGGCTAGGCCAGCAATGAGAGTACGGTGGGGCGGTGAGGCCTGCGCGGCAGCACAGCCGACCGCGGGGAGGAGGGAGTAGGCAGTCCCGCCGATGCTTGTTTGAGCGGCTGGGGCAGGAAGCGCAGAGATTGAAGAAGCACGACGGCCGTTGGATGGGCATCCAACAGTATACATGCCATCTGTGGAAAGCCTCAAATTTGTGGAAAACAGCATACAACCCATCTGCCATTATTTCAAATAATTTGCAGCCCATTTGCTAATTCTTATGGGTTTTTTTGGAGCCCATATTCTTTTTGTTAGCATTACAGCCCATATTGTGGCCACGGTTAAAAAGTTATACGAACTTTTGCATATGTCGGTGCGGTCTGAACTGTTTTTAATCCCGAAATTTCGAGTCACATTCAGACTGATTTTAAAAATAAATGTATATCAATATAAAATCCAATAAATTGTCCATGCATAAAAATCAATGCAATTCAAAATGTCGAAATCAAAAAAAGATATTTGAAAATAATTGCTGGTTTGATGTGTTTTAAAAATGTACAGCCCATTTCTCATTACTGATAGGCCATTTTCTCGGCCAGCCGAATGAAGCTCTCCTCATCTTGAAAGGTTTGCAGCCCAACAAGCCTGATAAAGCGACTTACTTGACAAATCACAAAAAAACTGGGCTAGCCATTTTCAAAAAGAAAAAAAAAACTACTGGGCTGGTCTGTGGTAAACATAAAAGAAAAGGCTGTCTAGACAGGCCAGAGTGTCCCACACAACCCAGTTGACACCCTGCTTCCATCTCAAAAACAAATTAGATAAATGCCACTCCAATTATGGCGATTCATAAAAATGCCACTGCAATTTCCAAACATTGAAAAATGCCACTGCAATTTTTGCAAACTTTGAAAAACGCCACTGCAGTTTGCAAACTTTGAATAACGCCACTCAGACTTCGAAAAATGCCACTAGAAATGGCATGAAATGGCATTTTTCAAAGTTTGAAAATTGCAGTGGCATTTCTCGGATACACCAGATTTGGAGTGGTATTTATCAAATTAACCCAAAACAGAAATAACTGGGTGAGCTGCTGGATCCCTGGTGTCAGCCGCTCGTTGTGCAATTCTCTCGTTTATTGACTACGTTGACAATGGCATGGGACCCAGATGTCCAAAATCCACTAGGAGGAGCCATTTTTTTATTGGCTTGAAATAAGGAGGCACTTGCTTCCGTACTGCCATGACCTTGGCGGGTCCCTGCTGTCATCCTCTCCACGTACAATAATCTCCTGATTGTGTACGTGTCAACTTGCTAGGCCCACAAGTCATCCTCTAAACCCGTGGAGGACAAATACAACCCATTTAAAAAAATAACAGCCCATTCCATACGTTCAAACGGAAAGTTCAATATTCAGAGCAAAGTAACATGTCTGATCCACATATAGAGTACTGAACTTCCATGTTCACAACCATCATAGCCAAGTTAACTATCTACTCCCACTAACACTCTAGTAGCATACAAGTACTAACTTACTCTTAGCTAACTAGACGATGCCGGCCGCCATCTGCTGTCCATGCTAAACGCCGGCACCGGCGTCCTCCGCCTCGCCTCGGACTTGCAAGAGGTGCAATAGGGCGCGTTGCTCGCGCGCGTTGGCCCTTTCCATGCCGGCGTGGTCCACGGAAGCTTCGGCATCCAAGCGGGAAACCCACTTGACGAGCTGGTAGTAAAAATCGGCGTCGCAAACGCGTGCGTGCCCGACAGCCTCCGGGGCTATTTGCCGAGCGCCGGCCTCCATGTAGTCGGCCCAGTTGCGGGCGCGCTGCTCGTGACTCAGAGCGTCGGTGTGCTGCTGCTCCATGTTCCACTGGCGGCGCAAATCGGCGATACGCTGCTCCTCCGCCAGGCGGTCGCGCTCCAAGAACTCCTGCTCCTCCACCATGCGGTCGCGCTCCAACAACTCCTCGATCTCCGCATTGCGATCTGAAGACAGATAGAATGCCTCCTCCCTCCGTCTGCCTTCCGGTGAAAACCCGAACACTAGTTCCAGCGGTGACCGCCTCAGGCGTCGCCTACCGCGGACGGGTGGGAGCATGGCGGACGTGGCGAGCGACGTCGAGCCGGTGGGGGCTTATGAGGATATGGCGAGTTGGGTCATGGTGGCACCGAAGAAGGCCGGGAAATAGTACTTATAGGCGGAAGGTAGCGCGACGGTCATCGGAATTCAATGCATAATGGCTTAGCGCGCCAGCTTGCCGTGGAAAACTAGAGAAACTGAAATTATGACTGTGCCGTCCCGTCCTGTCTGGGCCACACGCCGGCATGGTGGTCAAACGAGTGCACTCGAATCATCTTCCTCCTTGTCAATAATGATTCCACGGATTTAAAGCGTATCTTTTTTCGCATCAGTTAGCTGCCTTAATTACGGCCGGCTGCATGCAGGCACTCAGAATCGCTCGCAGGCAGTACGCGAAGCAGCATGCAACGAGTCACAGCCGAGGGCACGCATGCAGCCACTTAAATCGCTGGAATTAATTAAGCTTAAACTTCTGCATGCCGTTAATTATTGCCATGCCTTGGTCTTGCTGCTTTGCTCACGGGACTAATAAACCCGGACGGAGGGAGTACCTTGGTTGGTGAGAGGTTTGAATTAAGCCCTGCAAACCAGAAATGAGGTACTAGTACGTGCGTGATCCGCTATTTATTCGTGTAGGATCGAGTAGGTCGTTTCTTGAATTGAGCCCTGCAAACCGGAAAGGAGGTAGTACGTGCGTGATCCGCTATTTATCCGTGTAGGATCGATAGTGTAGCTTGTCAGTTTCTTCAGAGGTAGGCATTTTTATCCATGTAGGATCAATCGTGTAGCTTGTCAGTTTCTTCAGAGGTAGGCATTTTTATTCAAAAAACTGCCACTTCGCATCTTGCGTCGCAAATAAAACTGCCGGAGCGCATTTGTAGGCTAGCTAGTGATCAATCAGTAACTTGTAAACACTGAGCAAACATAAATAAGTAACTATTAATGCATCTCAATGATTCACAGATCATATACAAATATGCAGCTCCAAAAGCAAAGATCAGCCACTTTGGATCTTGCGTCGCAACTAAAACTAACTAGTACGATTCCCATACATAAGATCAACATGTTAATGTATCTCAATGATTCACAGATCATATACAAATATGTAGCTCCAAAAGCAAAGAGAAACCCGACTCCTACTGATAATAAGCAGATTCCATTGGCCAAAGAACTAGTCCGCTCCAGTCCAGCAAAAATATGTCAACTCAATTCTAAGAAGCGTGTGCGTATCCTTGCATCATGAAATTTTAGCATGCTGATCATATTTTCTACATGTTTCTTACCCATCTCTCTTTTAGAAATAAGCTTAACAGATAGAAGATTTTCTGCAATGGTATCGTTTATGAGGAAAGATTCTTGCAGGAATTCTGTGTGCTCCAATGTAGATGTAAGTACCTGTTGTATATCACTATATTTTTACATCAGCACGTATTTTGTTAATCGGCGTGAATCCAACCTTTATCTGATCTAAATTTAGGTGTAGCAAAATGTATTATTAAAGGCCACAATATTGATTTTTGCAAGGAAAACTGCCTGGTAGTTTTGCATCCTGAGCTGCATGAGTGTACTATCTCATATCAGTGGATTTGAATACTTTGGTTCTGCAGTGGGATTTTCAGTGTTTTTTACTGCGTTGTCCTGTCGTTTCCCTAGCTCTTACATCATACTCCCTCCGTTCGGATTAAATGTCGTAGAAATGGATAAAACTGGATGTATCTAGAACTGAAATATGCCTAGACCCATCCATTTATTTCCGGATGGAGGGAATACATGTCAATATGTCATGCCTTTCTATTCTTCAGTACCTATTCCATCTCTGCTGTAGCATGTTTTATAACTGAATCACCATTCTTCTATATAAGGCATGCAAGGGGAAGACGACTATGTTAGAATCTGAAGGGTTACAAACTAGGTCTTTGCAAAAGATCCAAACGCCAGGAGATAATAAACCAACTCCATTTTTCATAGATACTGCTCCACCACAGAGAAACCCAACTCCCATTGATAATAAGCAAATTTCAGTGGCCAAAGAACTAGTCCGCTCCAGTCCAGCAAAATAATGTCAACTCCATTCTAAGAAGCGTGTGCGTATCCTCGCATCATGAAATTTATTAGCATTCTGATCATATTTTCTATATGTTTCTTACCCATCTCTCTTTTAGAAAATAAGGTTAAACGATACAAGACTTCCTCCATTGGGATCTTATTCGAGGAAAATATCTTGCGGGAATTCTCTGTGCTCCAATGCTGATGTAAGTACCTGTTGTATATCACTATATTTTTACATCAGCATGTATTTTGTTAATTGGCGTGAATCTAACCTTTATCTGATCTAAAATTAGTTGTAGCAAAATGTTAAAGGCGCCAATGTTGATTTTTGTAAGGAAAACTGCCTGGTAGTTTTGCATACTGAGCTGCATGAATGCACTATCTCATATCACACACATTACTGAATTGTAGTGCTTCTCTGGTTGCCCATTCATTCATTGTGTCAATGTTGCTTTCATATTACCTTACCTGGCTGATGATAGCTGTGCCATATTGTGTTAATTTGTTGTAGGCTAGTCGCCCAAACGTTTGTTGTGTCAATGCTGCTTTCCTATTGTCTGACTTGGCCAATGATAGCAATGCTAGTGTGTTAATTTTGTGTAGGCTGCTAAAGATAAGAAGACATACTCTGAAAACAGCAAGGCAACCCCATTGTTTCTTTCCAGTAAATCTAGGCCAGGTAATATGGCAAGAACTCATGATTAGTCTGTTTGGTTGCCGTCCTAATTTAATTTATGATGCAGTGGTCGAGACACTCTCCACTATCAACAATACAAGCCTGCCAAAATCGCCATCTGAATCTGTTCAGTATCCTCTGTCTCAAATGCAACGGAATAAATGTATGTTTGTGAACCAATTAATGGCTGAAGCAATGATGGAAATGGTGGATGAATCAGGGGTGCAGAGTCGTGCGACACAACAATTGATCAATGTTTTCAGAGACAGTGTAGCAAAGCAGCAAGAACTTTCCCACATGCTTATGGGCGTCATCTGTGCTGAGGTTGCAGATTGTGACATTGTAGATGGTTAGGTTCTGCTCATTTATTTGCACTGGCATCAATGTTTGATTGCCCGGTGGATGAAATTTCCTATAATATATGCTGGATGTGCAACGTTATTCCCTGTATGCCGTACCTTTGCTCGTCTTAATGGGCTTAAATTATCTAATTTGGCCTAAAGACATAACGAACTTTAGTGGGCCCATTAAGTTAATGGGCCGTTACTAGGCCGAAAGTTAATGGTCGGCCCTCTTACCTCCCGGGTCGTTAACAGGCCGACATCAAAGCGGGCAACAGGTGGCCCCAATTTATTTCACGGGCCGTTAACAGGCCGTTACTAGGTTTGGGCTACATATGGCCCAACTATATTTTAGGCCTTTAGCAGGCCGAAAGAGACAGCGGGCTTGTACTCGACCATGAAGAGCATGGGCGGCCAAGAGGCCGAAAGTCAAGCCGTATTTTAAATGGCCCAACTGTGTTGTGGGCCTTCAGCAGGCCGAAAGAGAAACTGGGCTGGTATTGGACCATGAAGGGCATGGGCCGTTAAGAGGCCAAAACTAAGGTCCGACTACAAATGGCCCAACTCATTTATGGTCCATTAACAGGCCCAAAGGCACACAGGGCCGGGAATTGGCCAAAACTCAGGTCCGAGTACAAATGGCCCAACTGATTTATGGGCCGTCAACAGGCTGAAAGTGACACCGGGCCAGAAATTGGCCCAACACTTAAATGGGCCGCTAAAAGGCCAAAACTAAGGTCCGACTACAAATGGCCCATCAGATTTATGGGCCGTCAACAGGCTGAAAGACACACCGGGACGGAAATTAGCCCAACATTTAAATGGGTCGCAAAAGATGTACATCCTGAAAATTGGCCCATCCATTAAATGGGCCGTTAACAGGCCGAAATCTCATCGGGTAGATATTGAGCCCAAATATATAGCGGGCTGTTAACGAGCTCGAACTGACGATGGGCTGCAATGGTGTCAAATCTTTAACGGGCTGAATTGGCACATCTCGTATGGGCCGTGGGCTTAAATGGACCTGTCACAAGTAGGCCTTATATGGGACGGCCTGCTAATTTTTACTGGGCCGACCTTTTTCACCAGAATGGGCCATTGTTGGGCCGTGCCACGTGTCGACCTATCATAGGCACCTCATGTCCAATGAGTGGATGAAATCTGTCCCAACGATGAGCCGACATGTGTTTCCTCTAACCAATGATGATTTTACACATGGAAAATCCCCATTGGTCGGGGCTGTTAACGGCTTATCGGATCCAAAACCCGACCCGATAGCTTAACGGCGTTCCGTTACGGTGGATGCCACTTGTCGGTCACCCTTGACGAAAGCACTTCTGTGACGCGCGATTTATCGTCATGGAAGTGGACACTTCCGTGATGATAATTTTGGTAATGTCATGGAATACTTCTACTGTGACATGTATGACTATCTTGATTCTGTCATAAATTTGTCATGGATGTACATGCATGACAAAAAACGCGACCTACTGTGACAAACACGTATCATCACGGAAGTGTATTTTTTTGTAGTGAACATACGTGCAATATACTGCGCCAGCCCGTCGTCTCCGGCCTCTGACACCCAAAAATCTCCGGCGGCTCGCGACAGAGCCCCGGACATCCCATCCAGAGCCCGCGCCACCGTGTCAAGACTTGATGAGCCCAGAGGACAGATGAGGTCAGGCAGCACAACTGCAGGAATAACACATGTTGCCAATCACACATCAAAGATAGTGTAATGAGCAGGGCCAAAGTGCCAGAGGAAATGGACTCACCACCCGAGGTGACCTCCAACCGAAGGTCGCGCAAAGGCCATCACTGGAGCTCACCCGCAGCATGCGCCCCGGCCTCCGCCAGCGAGGGCTCACGCCCTTTGTAGCCCTTAGCACAAGTTTGGGCATTCGCAATAGTTGGCGGCCTCCAGCCGCCTCTGCAGGTCAACTTTCGCTTCCCGACTCTCCTATAGTTAGGAACGGAGGCCCCCCGGTAATAGCCTGATTGTCAGTCAGCAGACCTCAGTCCGACAAGGTCATAGGTGGCCTTGGCACTGGCCGCATCGCATGCACGCATTTTCACCTCGTGATCTACATCCAAATGGGCCTGTAAAGGCTAATAACAAGGAGCACAAACGGAGGTGTGAGAAAACTGCAGCACTATAGAAACAATTGGCTTCATACTGACAACTCACAACAAATGTCCGCAAGCGACCTCTATAAACAAGCATTTCACTCTCCCTCCAGCATGACCTGTTGTGCTAGGTCACAAGCCTGACGATCCAGCTCTATCGTCCGGGCCAATGCGTCCCACCAAGACAGATTCAGACCCTCATACATATTACACAAGCATAATTCACCTGAGGCTCGGGGGCTGCTAGGTATACACCAAAGACCTCCACTTACCTTGATGGTAGCCTCCGCCGAAGCAGAAAGAGCACTCTAAAGTCTTCCCAAACACATCGCTCTGATGCACATATGACAACAAGCCCGAGAAGTCACCAAGGCCTTCCTGTGACTAGGGATGGAGAGACGCCGAGCTTCGTCTTTTGACGTTCAGAAGCCTACCACGACCAGACAACCCTGCCCGAGCGTCCACAAGATCTACCCCGTTTGGCAAAGTCGACCACAAGAGGCGATCAGTGGATGACAACCTTCTTCCTTCCAGCCACCTTCGACCTCTGTGGAGCAACCTGTTGGGGAGCGTTGCATGAAAAACAAAAAATTTCTATGCACACGCAAGATCTACCCATGGAGATGCATAGCTACGAGTGGGGAGAGTGTGTCTACGTACCCTCATAGACCATTAAGCGGAAGGTCTATCAATGCGGTTGTTGTGGTCGTACACCTTCACGATCCATCCGATCAAGTACCGAACGTACGACACCTTTGCGTTCAGCACACGTTCAACTCGATGACTTCCTCGCCTTCTTGATCTAGCAAGATGGGCAAAGTAGTAGATGAGTTCCAGCAGCACGACAACGTGGTGACAGTGGTGATGCAACTATCTTCGCAGGGCTTCACTGAGCAGTACGAAAATATGACCGAGGATGAACTAGAGGGATAGGGGCGCCGCAGACGGCTAGGGAATCGTGGTGTGTCTATGGCACCCCTCCCTCTCATATATATATATATATATATATATATATATATATATATATAGGTGGGGGAGGGGAGGCAGCCAGGGTGCGCCCCAAGGTGGCTGGCCGGCCCCCTTGGGCGCCTGCCCTATGGTGCCCTCCTTTCCTTATTTCCACACGGGGGGAAGGAAAGGGGAGGAGAGGGAAGGCAGGGGGAGGCCGACTCCCCCCTTCCTTTTCTCCTCAAATCCTGTAGCCAGAGGAGGGGCGCGCCAGCCCCTTGTGGGCTGGTGTGCCCCCTCGTTTGGCCCATATGGCCCATTAACCTCCCGGGGCTTCCCGGAACCCCTTCTGGTGATCCGATGATTACCCGGTACATTCCGAAACCTTTCCGGTGACCAAATAGCATCATCCTATATATATTAATCTTTACCTCCAGACCATTCCGGAGCTCCTCGTCATGTCACTGATCTCATCCGGGACTTCGAACAACATTTGGTCACCAATTCACATAACTCATATAATACTATATTGTCAACGAATGTTGAGCGTGCGGACCCTACGGGTTCGAGAATGATGTAGACATGACAGAGACACCTCTCCAGTCAATAACCAATAGTGGGACTTGGATGTCGATATTGGTTCCTACATATTCTACATAGATCTTTATTGGTCGAACCTTTATGACAACATACATAATTCCCTTTGTGTGTTGGTATGTTACTTGCCCGAGATTCGATCGTCGGTATCTCCATACCTAGTTCAATCTCGTTACCGGCAAGTCTCTTTACTCGTTCATAATACATCATCTCATAACTAACTCCTTAGTTAATTTGCTTGCAAGCTTCTTATGATGTGTATTACTGAGAGGGCCCAAAGATACCTCTCCGATACTCGGAGTGACAAATCCCAATCTCGATCCATGCCAACTCAACAGATACCTTCGGAGATACCTGTAGGGCATCTTTACGATCACCCATTTACGTTGTGATGTTTGATAACACACAAGGCATTCCTCCAGTATCCGGGAGTTGCATGACCTCATGGTCGAAGGAACATGTATTTGACATTCAAGAAAGCAGTAGCAATAAACTGAACGATCATATGCTAAGATAACGGATGGGTCTTGTCCATCACATCATCTCCTAATGATGGGATCCCGTTATCAAATGACAACTCATGTCTATGGTTAGGAAACCTTAACCATCTCTTAATCGATGAGCTAGTCTAGTAGAGCCTCACTAGGGACACGATATTTGTTTATGTATCCACACATGTATTTAAGTTTCCGGTAAATGCAATTCTGGCATGAATAATAAACCTTTATCATGAATAAGGAAATATAATAATAACAACTTTATTATTGCCTATAGGGCATATTTCCATCAGTCTCCCACTTGCACTAGAGTCAATAATCTAGATTAAATAGTAATGAATCTAACACCCATGGAGTCTTGGTGCTGATCATGGTTTGCCCGCGGAAAAGGTTTAGCCAACGGGTCTGCTACATTCAGATCCGTATGTATTTTGCAAATTTCTATGTCTCCATCCTTGAGACTTTCACGAATGGAGTTGGAGCGCCCCTTGATGTGTTTGGTTCTCTTGTGAAACCTGGATTCCTTCGCCAAGGAAATTGCTCAAGTGTTGTCACAAAATATTTTCATTGGACCCGATGCACTGGGTATTACACCTAGATCGGATATGAACTCCATCATCTAGACTCCTTCATGTGTTACTTCCGAAGAAGCTATGTATTCCACTTCACACTTAGATCCCGCCACGACGCTTTACTTGGAACTGCACCAATTGATAGCTCTACCATTCAATATAAATACGTATCGGGTTTGTGACTTAGAGTCTTCCGGATAAGTGTCGAAGCTAGCATCAATGTAACCATTTACGACGAGCTCTTCATCACCTCCATAAACGAGAAACATATCCTTGGTCCTTTTCAGGTACCTTAGGATGTTCTTGATCGCTGTCCAGTGATCCACTCTTGGATTACTTTGGTACCTCCCTGCCAAACTTATGGCAAGGCACACATCCGGTCTGGTACACAACATAGCATACATGATGGAACCTATGGATGAGGCATAGGGAATGACTTTCATTCTCTCTATATCTTCTGCCGTGGTCAGGCTTTGAGTCGGACTCAATTTCACACCTTGCAACACAGGCAAAAACTCTTTCTTTGACTGGTCCATTTTGAACTTCTTCAGAACTTTGTCAAGGTATATGCTTTGTTAAAGTCCTATTAAGCGTCTTGATCTATCCCTATAGATCTTGATGCCCAATATATAAGCAGCTTCACCGAGGTCTTTCATTGAAACATTCTTATTCCAGTATCCTTTTATGCTATCCAGAAATTCTATATCATTTCCAATCAACAATATGTCATCCACATATAATATCAGAAATGCTACAAAGCTCCCATTCACTTTCTTGTAAATACCGGCTTCACCGTAAGTTTGTATAAAACCATATGCTTCGATCACTTCATCAAAGCGTATATTCCAACTCCGAGATGCTTGCACCAGTCCGTAGATTGATCGCTGGAGCTTGCACACTTTGTGAGCACCTTTAGGATTGACAAAACCTTCTTGGTGCATCATGTACACCTCTTCTTTAAGTAATCCATTAAGGAATGCGGTTCTGACGTCCATTTGCCAGATTTCATAATCATAAAATGCGGCAATTGCTAACATAATTCAGACAGACATAAGCATCGCTATGAGTGAGAAAGTATCATCGTAGTCAACCACTTGAACTTGTCGAAAACCTTTTGCGACAAGTCGAGCTTCGAAGATAGTGACATTACCATCAGCTTCTATATTCTTCTTGAAGATCCATTTATTCTTGAGGGCCTGCCGATCATCGGGCAAGTCCACAAAATTCCACACTTTGTTCTCATACATGGATCCTATCTCAGATTTCATGGCCTCAAGCCATTTATCGGAATCTGGGCTCATCATAGCTTCTTCATAGTTTGTAGGTTCACCGTGGTCTAATAACATGACTTCCAGGACAGGATTACCATACCACTCTAGTGTAGAATGTGTTCTGGTTGACCTACAAGTTCAGTAGTAGTTTGATCTGAAGTTTCATGATCATCATCATTAGCGTCCTCTCTAGTTCGTGTAGGCATCACGGGAACGGTTTTCTGTAATGTACTACTTTCCAATTCGAGAGAAGGTATAGTTACCTCATCAAGTTCTACTTTCCTCCCACTCAGTTCTTTCTAGAGAAACTCCTCTAGAAAGGACCCATTCTTGGCAACAAAGATCTTGCCTTTAGATATGTGGTAAAAGGTGCACCCAATAGTTTTCTTAGGGTATTCTGTGAAGACGCACTTCTCCGATTTGGGTTTGAGCTTATCAGGCTGAAGCCTTTTGACATAAGCATCACATCCCCAAACTTTAAGAAACGAATGAGGGAGTCTTGGATTAACGGGTCCTCGGACGTCCGGGTCGTGTGACGTGGGCCGGACTGATGGGCCATGAAGATACAAGATAGAAGACTTCCTCTAGTGTCCGGATGGGACTCTCCTTTGCGTGGAAGGCAAGCTTGGTGTTCAGATATGAAGATTCCTTCCTCTGTAAACTGACTTTGTATAAACCGGAGGGTTTAGTCCGTAGAGGCAATCACAATTATACAGGCTAGACATCTAGGGTTTAGCCATTATGATCTCGTGGTAGATCAACTCTTGTAATCCTCATACTCATCAAGATCAATGAAGCAGGAAGTAGGGTATTACCTCCATCAAGAGGGCCTGAACCTGGGTAAACATCGTGTCCCCCATCTCCTGTTACCATCGACCTTAGACGCATAGTTCAGGACCCCCTACCTGAGATCCGCCGGTTTGACACTGACATTGGTGCTTTCATTGAGAGTTCTGCTGTGTCGTCATAAGAAGGTTCGATGGCTCCATCAGTCATCTACAACAATGCCGCCCTGGGGGAGGTTTTTCTCCCCGACCAGATCTTCGTATTCGGTGGTTTCGCACTGCCGGCCAACTCGCTTGGCCATCTAGAGCAGATTGACAGCTACGCCCCAGGTCACTAGATTAGTTTTGGAAATCTGGACTATGCCGCTGATATCTGAGGAGACTTGATCTTCCAAGGGTTCACGACCCCAAACTCCACTCTGGCCTTAGATCCGGAGCGCATCGCCAGGTCCGAAGACGGGATTCCTGAGCCCGCCGGAATATCTGCGGCCACTAAGCCTAGTATGAGAGAGCCGGAGGAAGTAGTGTCGCTGGCAACCCTCGTGAAGCCAGACTCTTCTCCGGACACTGGCTCCGAACCCTCGGAGTCAGCATCATGTGAGCTCAGCCAAGGAGTCTCCCTCCCGCCATACTCCACGGACTCTCTTCTCCCTGGCCAAACCTCGCCTTTAAGCAAGGCTCTAGACTTGATGCGATCCCTCATCATTACAGAGGAGCAACGTCCAAACTACGCCCAACCCGGATTAGGGGCTGAGAGCAGGGAATTTTACGTCCCACCCACCACCCACTTCATAGCCACTGTCAAGGACTTAACTGACATGCTCGATTATGGCTCCGAAGACATCGGCGGTATGGATGACAATGCTGGAGAAGAGCAGGCCCAAAACCCACCGTTTACCGAACGTTGGACGACCACCTCTTCATATGACGTGTACATGGTGGATACACCCAAAGAGGGTAACGACGATAACGAGAAAAATATAGTCGAGGATAAACCTCCTGAGATACAACCAAAGCGCCGACGTTAGCGGCGCCGCTCTAAATCACGCCGTGGAAAAGACAGCAATACCGACACGAGGGACAACAATACTCCGGACGATGCCGAAGACCAAGAAGACCCCGTCGAGCCAACCTCCGAACAGGACGATCGGGAAGATGGGAAAGTTAGCCCTGATGAGCAGGCCGTAAACAAAGACTCGGAGGACTGTAATTATCTTCCACTCTCCGAGGATGAGGCGAGGCTCGGCAACAAAAACTTTATCATGCCTGAGGAACCCCTCGAGCGGGAGCGCTTTAAGCGCCGGCTAATAGCCACTGCAAGGAGCCTGAAAAAGAAGCAGCAGCAGCTTCAAACCGATCAAGATCTACTCAACGACATGTGGACTAATGTCCTGGCAGCCGAGCAATACAGCCTCGAGCGCCCAACCAAAAGTTACCCGAACTGCAAACTGCTACCTCAATTCGATGACGAGGCACTTGAGCCTGTTCCATCAGCGCGTAATGCGGCTGACCGACCATCACATGGCCATGACAAAACGACAACTCAAGCCGAACACTAGCCCATACTTCCTCGCCGCAAAGGTAGAGACACAATATCTCGGGGATATACATATGACTTGCAGGAGGACCTGAGAAACAGAGCAGGTCAGACCAGATCGATCTACGGATGGCGGGGGCGTGCCCCGACGCGCGAGGATGGCTATCTAGCCGGACGTGACAAGCATATCCATGTCCGGGCCGAAAACCGCAGACGGACTCCATCCGAGCTACGTCGTGACTTGGCCTGATATAGAGGCGCCGCACACCCCCTCTGCTTCACTGATGAAGAAATGGAGCACGAATTCCCAGAAGGGTTTAAACCCATGAATATCAAATCATATGATGGAACAACAGATCCCGCGGTATGGATTTAGGAATTTTTTCTCCGTATTCGTATGGCCCGCGGTGATGATCTTTATGCCATCAAGTACCTCCTGCGAAAACTCAAGGGACCAGCTCGGCACTGGTTAAATAGCCTGCCAGAAAACTCCATTGGCAGCTAGGAGGACTTGGAAGACGCCTTCCGTGACAACTTCCAAGGTACATACGTCCGACCTCCGGATGCCGATGACTTAAGTCACATAGTTCAACAGCCCGGAGAGTCAGCCAGGAAATTCTGGACTAGGTTCCTAACTAAAAAGAACCAGATCATCGATTGTCCGGATGCTGAAGCCCTAGCGGCCTTTAAGCATAGCATTCGCGACGAATGGCTCGCCCGACACCTCGGCCAAGAAAAGCCGAAGTCCATGGCAGCCCTCACGACACTTATGACCCACTTTTGTGCGGGCGAAGATAGCTGACTAGCCCATAGCAATAGTAATGCAAGCGAACCTGACACCTCTGAAGCCAGAAATAGCAATGGCAAGCCCCGATGCAACAGGCACAAGCGTCGAAGCAACGGTGACAATACCGATGACACGGCGGTCAATGCCGGATTCAGTGGCTCCAAGTTCGGCCAGAGGAAGAAGCCATTTAAAAGAAACAATCCAGGCTCATCCAGCTTGGACCGCACACTCAATCGTCCATGTCAGATCCACGGCACCCCCGATAGACCAGCCAATCATACCAACAGAAGTTGTTGTGTCCTTAAATAGGTTGGCAAGTTAAATACCAAGAACAAGGAGAAGGGGTCGCAAAGTGAGGACGACAACGAGGAGCCCAGTTCGCCGAACACAGGGGGACAGAAGAAGTTTCCCCCCAGGTTAATACGGTGAGCATGATATACATTACCCATATCCCCAAGAGGGAGCGCAAATGCGCGCTCAGGGACGTCTACATGATAGAGCCAGTCGCCCCAAAATTCAAACCATGGTCGTCCTGCTCAATCACCTTCGACTGCAGGGACCATCCGACCAGTATCCGTCATGGCAGTTCAGCCGCACTGTCCCTCGACCCAATCATTGATGGATTCCACCTCACGCGAGTCCTCATGGACGGCGGCAGCAGCCTCAACCTGCTCTATCAGGATATAGTCCGCAAGATGGGCACCGATCCATCAAGGAACAAGCCCACAAAAACTACCTTTAAAGGTGTAATACCAGGTGTAGAGGCCCGCTGCACGGGCTCAATCAAATTGGAAGTCGTCTTCTCCGGACAACTTCCGAAG